>OX327002.1:6562385-8962385 GCA_946800695.1 Geum urbanum | reverse complement strand
TGCATCAAGATAAGGGTGTTTGGAACCCTTCTCCTTGTGCTCCTTTGCTATTTGAATGAACTGCTTGGCGCCGGTAGTATGGTGTTTCTCCTTCTTCCCCCGGTTGGCTTTGTTGACACCGGAGAATTTCTGTTACACAACATAATTAAATCATTAAAAAACTAATAACTACAATTTAAATAATTCAATTATCTTAATTGAAATAAAAAAAATAAATTAACACCTTAAAGGTCTCGTCGGCAAAGTGGTTACACAACCACTCCCACTCATCTTCTCTCTCCCCTTGCAGCTCTTCCGGGGGAGGCACGGGACCATGTGCTTTGTAGTGCTGATGGAGCCTGTACTTCCAATCTTTGTAGATGTTGTTGGCGGTTTGGTTGATGTGCCTCAACATTTCCGGTGTCGGATCCACCTCAAATTGTTCCTATCAAAAATGAATAGAAAATTATAATCGTATATTGTTAGTATTGCATCAATAGTTGTACGATTAACATACTTATCCACTTAAGCAGATTAGCAACACCTACTCGACCACATGCAAGATCACCAAGGAGGCTTCAACTTCACTCACCAGACCCACCCCCTCCGGGCGCACACGCGCCCGTGGGGGGCGCACCCGAACATGCGGATCACACACCAGCAGGAACCACCAGTCCCACATCGAAGAACAACACCAGGTTCCAAACTCAACCACCTATATATATATCAGGTATTTATTACAGGTAAGATCACTCCATTGAATCTCAACACAACACGTTGGAATCAATTTCATGCCTTACTCCATTAGATCCAATCTGGACTAATTCACATCACACTACTCGCACGTTCGCTTGACTGTTATATCCAATACATATTCTGACTTAGGCATCGGAGCGTTGAAGGCGGGCCACCCCGTCTCGACCCCTGACCGCCTGCTTCATTGTTGTATTCTTCTAACAGCTGCACCCGAACGCCCGAGGGAAGGAGATCCCGCACGCACGAAGAGAAGAAGAGGATCCGCCCATCCGAACAGCCCCACCGTTCGGACGCACCAAGGAAGGAAGGAAGCTTGTTCTTGTTGCTTCTGCCCCTTTACGCCCCCGCGCGTAATTCGGTAGAAACATCTGGCGCCGTCTGTGGGAAACTTACAAATTGCAAACCTCGTATAAACACCACCGAAACCAAAGGTCCACATGCTCGATCCAATGGCTGACGGCAGCAACACGCCCGGAGGAGGAACCCCGCCGGGCTCACAGGAGCGGAACGCACAGACAACCGACAGGAATGACGACGACGGGCGCATCAACGGCATGGCCCAGGAGTTGCGGGAGGCAGCGCTCGAGAGAGCAGAGGAGCGCCTGGCCCGCCGAAGGATGGAGGAACGACTGGAGGCGCTCATTAACCAGCAGATGGAACAGCCCGAAGGAACCCAGGAGACCGCCGGTGAGGAGCGATATCTGTTCACCAGGAACAACGCCCGAGCGCCCTCACCTGCGGAGGAGTCGACGCCCCCGACGAACAACGACATGATCCTGCAGAGGATGGAGGAGCTGGCAGAGGAAATCTCACGCTTGCGCAAGGACAAGCTGGCCGGTCAGGGCGGGACGTTCGCCCCCCGGGTCAGCCCGTTCTCGGCGCACATACTGGAGAGGGGGAGGGATCCCCACGCGAAGATAACAAAGATTGCTCGGTTTGACGGGAGCGGGGATCCACGGGCGCACGTGGACGAGTTTCGGTCCACCACGGACGGGACCCGATATTCGGACCCAACCTTGTGTTTCCTGTTTCAGGAAACACTGGCGGAGGAGGCACGGAGCTGGTTCTACGAGATCCCGCCAGGGTCCATTCACTCGTTCCTCGAGTTAGCGGAGAGTTTCCAAAAGCGCTATCGGCTCCAGGGGAAGTACAACACCACGGGCATCCTTCTGAAGGTCCGCCAGGGGGCGGACGAAGGCCTGTCGAGCTACATCAATCAATGGAGGACGCTCGCGAGCACATGCAGGGACCTTGACAAGCGAGTGGCCAAGGTCGCTCTGATGGACAACCTGCTCGCCACCCCATTCGTAGAGAAACTTGTGAGGAAGGAGCATCTCGACTACGACGAGATCATGGATCTGATTGTGCAGAAGGCGTTGGTGGAGACGCGGGTGTACGGAGCCGCCTCCGAACCTAGCTCCAGCAGACCCGGGGCGACAGGCGCTCAACCACAACGGCTGGCGGACAGCGAGAGGCCAACCGGGGGCTTCAAGAGGAACCGGGACACGTACAGGCAGAACTTCCAGAGGCCCTTCTACCGCGGATACCAGGGCAACAACCACAACCAGGCGTAGGGTGCCCGTTTTCCGCCAGCACCACGCTACCGGCCAGCCGCACAGGAGGTCTTCACAATCAACGGGCAGTCACCCGAGTACCTACTCCGCCTGCATCGACACCGAATACCGCCCCCGAACAACATGGCGAAGACAGGGGTACCAGCCGGCCAACTCCCGGACGTATGGTGCGAGTTTCACAACGCCACCACCCACCATACCAACAGCTGCATCATGTTGAAGAAGGCCCTCGAAGACATGAAGGACGAGCGGACAAACGCTCCCAGGGCGGAAGGACAGCAGCGCCAGGTGGGCGCCAGGACCCGTGGGACTATCAACACGATATCCGGGGGCAAACGCAAGGGGAGAGCACCGTCGCCCGATCGCTCGAGCATGGATGTGCTGGCAATCGGGGCAGGGAGAGCGCCCAGGGCACGACGGAAGGAGGCGCCCACCATCAGCTTCACAGCGAAAGATGAGGAAGAAAATCCGAGGGACAGCACCCTACCGTTCGTGATCGACGCGATTATCGACCAATTCCTTGTGAAGAGGGTGCTAGTCGACAACGGGGCGTCCGTGAGCATAATCTACTTCGACGCATACACGGCGCTTGGCCGACCCTCCAGCAAGATGACGCAGGACCACAAATGCATCACCAGCTTCACAGGCGAGACCTCGTATCCTATCGGGAGCGACAACCTGCGGGTCGAGATTGGAGCGCCCAATTCCCCGCACAGCGAGATCCGGACGGACTTCATCATCATGGACACCCCCTCCCCCTACAACGCCATACTCGGGAGGCCTGGAATCTGCAAACTGAAACTGATCATCGCAGGGCACCTGCTCTTGGGAAGATTCCCAACCGAGCATGGGATCAGGCACGTCCAGGGATACAACCAGGAGGAAACCACGGAGACTCGGGGCAGGCAGGAGGTCCTTGCCTTGGGACCCACGGATCGGGAGGAACGATCCACACACGAGCGGCGCAAGGCCACACCTCGAGCAATCCACTGAGGGCGAAGAAACGGACCGCCCGATCATCCGTACAGGCGCATCTAACGGAAGAACACCCCGCCCACTGAGCATCCAGCATTTGGGGAAGTACTTTGTCACTTATTGTATTGATCATGTTGTACTTCTTGTTTCTCTTTCCGTTAGTTTGTATTTGCGCGTTCATTTGTCCTTCACCCGCCCGCCCATGTACTCGGGGGACTGGGGATAGGCCACTGAATGTAACTTTGCTTTGCATGCTCGCACAAGTTATTCAAAAAGATGCCAAAAAAAAAAAAGTCAAGGCACACAGGCGGGAAGTAAAGAAATTCCATTCAGTTCAAAATTATTACAAAGCCCTACTCTATTACAAACAGGAAAAACAACTACTCTACTCCGCCCCCGTCTCCACATCCAACTCCTCACCCTCATCCGATGACACCGCCACCTCAGCTTCCGCCTGCTCGCCAAGACTCATCCGCCTGACCACTGGCTCAGCTTCAGCACGTTCCCTGGAAGGCCCCGCCGCCCTCTCATACTCCCGACAGCCCGACAGCCTCTCGACCTCAGACTCCAGAAACGCCACCCGGGCGGCTGCTTCAGCACGAACGCGCGTCAGCTTACCGCGCAGGCACTCCGCCTCAGCCATGTCCTTATCTCTGTCAATCTTGGCCAGAGTTTCGCAGGCAGCAGCTTCTCCCGCCCGGATATCCGCCTCGCTCACACGAGCGACATATCGGCGCACCAGGTCGTTGGCCTTCTCCTTGGCAGCCACCGCCACATTCATCGCCCTCTGGTGCTCCCGCTCGCCAGCCCTGAGGCGTGCAAGTTCCGCAACCTCCCGCGAGCGATGGCGGAAGGCCTGCTGCATCATCTGAGCGCAGGAACCAAACACTCCATCCAGCCCATCAGCAGGAGCTTCCTCAACTGGAGGCAGCGCGACCGCGAGCGCAGCAGCCTCATTCTCCAGGACCTGGCGCACTCTCTCCACAGCATCATCGCCCGTCCCAGGAGCGGGGCCGGGAGAGGTGTCTTCCATCCGCGCCCTCTTCCGCGCACGTTTCCCACTTTTCCCGTGCGGGGGAGACTTTGGCATATCCGGGGCCAGAGGAGGAGGATCTGGAAAACAAGTACTCGGGACCGGACTTGGGACAACCGCCCGACTAGGGGAAGGCACCACCACGAGCGCACGACTCACCGGTGACCGCCCACCATCCTCCCGCTCGGTCGCATCACCATCCAGCACGACCAGCTGTTGCTCACGTTCTGCCTCGACCGGCGTCTCGGCTCCAGCAACATCGCCTGCCGGCAGGAGAGGAACATCCGCTTGTGGCACTTGGACAGGTAGAACAGGGGCACCCACATCGCCCGTTGGGGGCGCACGTTCAGCTTTTACCACCACATCTGGCGGACCACCCAGCAACCTAAGCATCCGGCGCTTGCTCACTTCATCCATCTTCTTCGCTGCAAACGCACGAGCAGACAGGTTAGCACATCAGATACAACACTTTCGCAACATTTAAATTCTACTTGTCACTACTGCCACGCCCTCGCCCATACTGCGCGAGCGCACGTTTACTGGGGGACTTCCGCCCGCATAGCCCCATGGACGACCGGGCCAACACTTAGCGGGAGACAGAAGACAAACACCAAAATCCACCAAACAACACCCAAATTAGATCTAACCCACCCCACCTCAAGAACAAGCCCTGTTCTTGAGAACAACCGAAAAATCCAGAAAAACCCAAACACAAACCAGAAGCAACACAAAACCCAAACCCGAGGGGTACGCAAATATCAGGGGCCATGGGACTCACCGGCTTGGGATAGCACGACAGGGTACAAACGACGACCACGAATTCCGGCAACGGAGGACACAAGTGCAGAAAAACTAGAGGAAGCAGAACACAGGAAATTTTGGCAGAAATTTTGTGAGTCTTGAAAGTGTTGGAACAGGCCACCCATACCCCTATTTATACTAATCGCTCGATATCAGCCAGTCAGCGCCAGCCGTCCGTTCTACAATGCCCACCGTAGGATTGGGACGCGTGGCACTGCCCGGTTCACTTGCCTCTCCTCAGTAACCGTGCAAACCCATCATCTTCCCGCCTTAAATTCAACCCTAGCACGACCCCCAAACAGTTCAACACGTGTCAACCATGCAGCTCCTCACGCGCCCACGCGCGTGACGCCTGCCCTTCGGCCCATTATGACGACAAGCAGCATTAAAACACGACGGCCAGCAGTTATCACAGCAGTTTCCCAGGAGAAGACCAAACGAACTGACACCTCAACCGTTCCAATCAATCAGCACACCACCAAGTCCAACACAAGTCAGACCACCCGCGCACGACCAAGCAAGGTAAGCACCACTGTGCGCACGCAATAACGAACTGGCAACACGGTTTACGCGGCAACAAGCATGGCGCGCTAAACTGGTCGGGCGCCACTGGCGTTGGGTTCTCCCCGCACACACTAGCTCGACCCTGGCAGGTTGCAGGCGCCGAGACTATCGGGCGCACGGGCGAGGGATACGTTCCCCCCGCACGCAAAAGATACAGGTTGCCTATACGAAAGGGCAAGGGGCCCGTCCTCCCCTTGCAGTCCCTAAAACCAACGGGCGACGGGTGTGGGGTACGTCCCCTCCGTTCGCACACAGGCAGGTCGGATAAGCGCCAGAGGCATGAGGTTCGCCCTCTCTCTGAGTATCCCACAATTCGACGAGCGCTACGGGCGTGGGGTTCTTCCCCTCCGTACGGCGGCCCATTCCTGGCAGAGGGATGAGGCCCGCCCTCTCTCTGGGTATTCCACAAATACGATGGGCGGCAACAGGCATGGGGTCCGTCCCCTCTCTTGCGCGCGCCATGGGCGCTACGGGCGTGGGGTTCTTCCCCTCCGTACGCCGCACTGTTCCACGGCAGAGGCATGAGGTTCGCCCTCTCTCTGAGTACCCCACAGTTCGAAGGGCGCCCCGGGCGTGGGGTTCTTCCCCTCCGTGCGGCGGCTCATTCCTAGCAGAGGCATGGGATACGTCCCCTCTCCTGACGATACTTGATTGGCAAAACACGGGCGTGTGGTTCTTCCCCTCCGTGCCAAACAAAGTCCTAGTAGGGACGAAAGGTCCGTCCCCCCCTATAGGCGACATATAGGACGCGAGTGGTGGGTGCGCCCTTCATTCGACGTTCGCAAAAAAGTGCAAGCCGACTTAGCGGGGCTAAGCTCGATGGGCGACACGGGCGTGGGGTTCTTCCCCCCCCGTGTGCGTAACGTTAACGATCGATTCGCCGACTCGGATTCCGGTAAGGGTGTGGGGTCCGTCCCCTCCTTCATGGGTCCGAGACCGATGAGCGTAGACCGGGCATGGGGTCCGTCCTCTCCGGGCGCGAAATCTTCCCGGGTTAGGCGGCAGAGGCCTCTGCGCGCGCTAAGGCCGATGAGCGGCACGAGTACGTGATCGTGGGCGCTGCAACACTTGTAGGTCGCGGTTCTGATCGCCCCGTTGACGCTACAGCGTGCGCGGCGGCATCCCCGTTGACGTACGGCGTGCGCAGTGTATCCCATAACTGGCGTACGGACAGCATATTGCATACACACACCTCATACCATACATCCGCGCATCATATCATACTACACCTATACACCTATACATCTATATATCTATATACATATGCACTTATCCACCTATTTCTTACTTATATGCTTATATCTCCGTTCTGCCATGAATGTCCCCAAAACCCCACCCCATCTGGGCGCGCGGCTCCCAAGCATATATAGCAAGGCTTGTTTGGAGGCCGGGCCCGTAGGTACACCAACGCACGACCCTATCACTCCACGGGTGCGCGGGTCATAAACTAGCAAGATCAGTTTAGACGCCGGGCCCAGAATACACGCACAGGTACATCATCAGACGAACAGGTACACGCTCGGACACCAAGGTCCCGCTCCGTCATGCGAGTCCTTTCTTGACCGGAGAGTTGGGGGACTTGGGGGGTCACAGGATCATGACCGCTGCTCAACTGGATAAGTATTCTTGTTAATCGCACACCCTTTTTCAACTCCCCAGTCAAGAAAGTTCTCTTTGACTTGGGGAATTGGGGGACTTGTTAGTATTGCATCAATAGTTGTACGATTAACATACTTATCCACTTAAGCAGATTAGCAACACCTACTCGACCACATGCAAGATCACCAAGGAGGCTTCAACTTCACTCACCAGACCCACCCCCTCCGGGCGCACACACGCCCGTGAGGGGCGCACCCGAACATGCGGATCACACACCAGCAGGAACCACCAGTCCCACATCGAAGAACAACACCAGGTTCCAAACTCAACCACCTATATATATCAGGTATTTATTACAGGTAAGATCACTCCATTGAATCTCAACACAACACGTTGGAATCAATTTCATGCCTTACTCCATTAGATCCAATCTGGACTAATTCACATCACACTACTCGCACGTTCGCTTGACTGTTATATCCAATACATATTCTGACTTAGGCATCGAAGCGTTGAAGGCGGGCCACCCCGTCTCGACCCCTGACCGCCTGCTTCATTGTTGTATTCTTCTAACAGCTGCACCCGAACGCCCGAGGGAAGAAGATCCCGCACGCACGAAGAGAAGAAGAAGATCCGCCCATCCGAACAGCCCCACCGTTCGGACGCACCAAGGAAGGAAGGAAGCTTGTTCTTGTTGCTTCTGCCCCTTTACGCCCCCGCGCATAATTCAGTAGAAACATATATTATGAAATTTTAACTAATATTAATTAACAATATGATATAATAACTAACTTGGACGTATTACGTACCGAAAGATCTTTAAAGACTTTCGCCTTTTCATGATCCGGCGCCTCCTTCCAAGTAGGGGCAGTGAGACGAACCCGGTTACGGATGATTGACCCTATCCCATGCGCCGACAGACTTGCTAGCTGAGCTGTGGGAGGGCCACCGGTGAATTCATCGTACGGCAAGGAGATCTTTTTCCCGGTCGCCTTGCAAATACGCTCCGCTTTCCCTCCTTTAACCAGACCCCGAGTCCTTTTCGGTTCCGGGTCAGTGGGTGCCCTCCTTTGCCTACGGCGGGCGCTGAACATGATTGATTCGGCGGTCGAGGACGCCTGAGTACTGCCCGTTGAATGGGTACCGGGCGTCGGAGTTTGGAAGGGGTCGACGTAATCATTGCTCTCGATGAATGGAGGAGCGGAAATTTCCCCAGATGGCCCTACAGACGGACCAGATGATCCGTCCGGATTGAGGGCGTCGTTGCCCTCCTCGGGAACCCAACCGACTTGGGCCGCCAACTGGCGGAGCATGGCATCTTCTGCCTCTTGTTGGGCTTTCTTCTTGCCGGATGTCGTCTTTGGCGGAGCCATTTAAACCTAAGTGTACGGTGTTAAAATACCTACTTACCATAATAATTATAACTTAAAAATTTACGCTAATTAATTAAGTACGTTTAAGATTTAAATAGAGTACACTAGCTTGGCATTTTCGGTCGTTCAATGGACGTGCGACCCGCGCGATAAAGTGTAAATTTTCAATTAATTAGCCTAAATCGAAAAACATGGCCAGTTAGGGATAGAGATAACGCGATAGGCAGGACTAATTTCGACAAAAGTCTTTCTTAGTCCAAATCCTGTCACCAGTCATAACCCGTTTCTAGACACCATGTCCGACATTCGGCTAATTTTTCAAAAATTTACACTCCCTCAAGTCCTTTGCAAACTCCGCCCTCAACCTCGTGTCCATAACTTCACTTAGGTTATGGTGTGCGGTGATGAAATCCATACATCACGAGGGGTTAAGGAGATAAGCTAGGAAAATAGGCGCCATCTATTCCAAAGAGTGCGACTTAATAATTACCAAGCCTATGTACTAAATTTAAATCGAACACGTACTACTAATTAATTTACTAAAATATACACGTAATTACATGCAATAATTTATTTTTATTTAGCATGCAATAATTACAAAATTTAATTAATTAATAACAATAATTATTTAATTAATTAATTAATAACAATAATTAATTAATTAATTAATTAATAACAATAATTAATCATTTATTTAATTAATAACAATAAATTTACAATTATTCATTTAATTAGTATTAAATAACAATAATTATGATTTAATTAATTAATAACAACAATTATTAAATTATTAAATATTTAAAACTAATTACAAAATTAATTTCTACTAATTAATTATATTTAGAATTTAATTAATTAATTAATTCAATTATTTTAATAAGGGAAAAATAGAAATGTACCGATTCGGAGTTTTCGGGAATTCGCCGGAGTTGTGTCGTCGGAGAGGAGGAATCGAACCACGCCGGAGTTGTATCGTCGGAGCGTCGTCGCCGGAGGAGAACTTCCCGGAATGAGATTGAGAGAGAGAGGAGAGTAGAGATGGAGAGAATTGTAAGGGATGAGGAAAAGAAGATGAGCCGCGGGCTATATATAGACTTTCACTTAGACGACGGAGAACTATTCTCCGTTGTCTAAGTTCACTTGGACGACGGAAAACACCGTTTCCGTCGTCCAGGTGAAGGGTTAAATATTTTCGAAGCGGCGCGTAATTAATGGGCGGGACGTTTCACCCGCCATAAATTTGGACTTAGACGACGGATAATTGATTCTCCGTCGTCGAAGTGGAAATTCAAGCGGCGCCAAAAATTGAGGCGGTAAATCGAACCGCCATATTTTTTGACTTGGACGACGGAAATGTAGTTATCCGTCGTCCAGGTGAGAACTTGGACGACGGAAAATCACATATCCGTCGTCCAGGTGAAAAATTCATTGAAAAAAAAAATAAAAAATAAATCGAACCGCCATGGTAAATTTCACCTGGACGACGGAGAATGACGTTTTCCGTCGTCCGGGTGTTCACCTGGACTACGGAGAACGTCATTCTCCGTCGTCCAGGTGAAATTTACGTTAAAAAAAAGTTTAAAATTAATTCGCTAGGAATTTAGCGATCTGTCATTGGAGTGAAATAGTCGTCCAATATCGATGAACGCATCGTATATATGAACAGTTAAATTTGAACCTGAAAATAGATTTTCGTTTTGAAAGTTGGTAAGTATCGAGTAATCCTTACGACTTAAGTGTTCATGCGTAGAGGCTCATTTGCAACAGAGTATTAACGAAATTGAATTTGGCCAAAACAACCGTTGGATATGTTCGTCGTAACATAATATATAATTGTCTTCAAAGGACCATAAAATAATAAGTTCGGGAAGGGTTTGATCGGCACAGTCAACCGCAAAACCGATAATTTCACAAACCGGAAACGTGGATACAAGGCATTTTCGCAACTCCGATTTTCGAATCGTCGAAGCTCACACACCAAGATATGTTTACTCTAAAGTCTTGACTCAAAAAATATGCATTGGAAGAAGGTCTAGATGGTCGTTGTCTTAGAAAAAATGCCGATATCTGCACCTGGACGACGGATAATGACAAGTTTCCGTCGTCCAGGTAATAACCTGGACGACGGATAATTGCGTTCTCCGTCGTCCAGGTGTATAGACCCTGAATTCAGGGGTTAGGGCCTTAGGGTTTAGGGTTTAGGGTTTGTGAACTTGGACGACGGATAATTACCATATCCGTCGTCCTAGTGTGTACCTGGACGACGGATAATGACCATTCTCCGTCGTCCAGGTGTATAGACCCCGAATTCAGTGGTTAGGGCCTTAGGGTTTACGGTTTAGCTCGTCCCCGGTCATTTGAGTGTCCGTTCAATTATTCTGATTCAAAAATATAATTAAAAAATTGATCGAACGATCCGATCTGCTAGATTTAGGGACCAGGATTTAGGGTTTTATATGAGATTAAGATTTGGCGACAACCTGCAATTAATTTCTCCGTTGTCCAGGATATATAATTCGGATTAATTCCCGTAAAATAACCCACATCGATCATATATAAATACAATAATTACAACAAATAATTACCAATTAATCTCCCTCGTCGTATGACCGTACTCTTCGTCATAATCATCATCGTCCTCATCCCCGTTAGACGACGGCTCATCCTCGTCATCGTACTCAACATCGTCCGACGAATAACCTGAGTCCTCGTCCTCTTCCTGCTCGTCTTCTTCATCTACCGCATCGATAATCTCATCTTCAGTTAGATCTGTACAACCATCAGGCATGGGTAACCGTTCACCATCTTGAACCAGGTCCATTATATCGGAGCGGATGACAGAAATATTAGGCTCTTGATAGGCAGGAATGTCTCTTTCTGGTTCAGCAGCATCGTCAGTCGTCGCCGGTGTCCCTTCAATTGTCTCTGTATTCCAAATTCCTCGGTGAGAGATATGGTTCACTATTTTCCACCCTTCACCGGCTTTCGGATCGTCGAGATAGAACACCTGTCGTACTAAGGTGGCGAGAGCGAAAGGCTCATCCTCATACCAGCTAGAGTTTGTATCGACTGATAATAGTCCCAGGTCTTCCTTTGTACGCTTGAACCATCTGCACTTGAATAGGAAAACGTTGACATCATTCCCGTAACATAGCTGAACCACATATACAATAGCCCCGTAATATAGATCATCGTCTTTCCCAACCGCTACCCCACTGTTTTGTGTTCTTCTTCCTTCGTCTCGGGCCAATGAATGGAACTTTACACCATTCACAAAACATCCGGGATAAATATAGTGTTTAACCGGCTTCCCTGCTAGCAAGTGCTTTGGCCATGACCACCACCCTCCGTGGTTTTCAGATTTTTGCAGATCAATCATCTGCGAAAAATGGCAAATTAATATAAGGGTTTACTTTCTACAAACATATATGTATTTAAATAATTAATACCGAGACGTACGTACGTACCCATTGGAAGAAATAATCGGGAAACTTCTTCTTAACCATTTTCTCAATCCACGCCGTACTCTTGTTTTGATTTAACGCCTGAAGCCTCTCCCTGTATGACATCATGTACGGCTCAACTTCGTCACAGTCTCGCAACACTACCCAATGTGCCTCAATAAGTTCTTCCCGTGTTAACGATTCCTTTAATACTCCTCTAAACGGTCGGACGACATTGGTGACGACAGAAAGATTGATGCGGGCACTGCGATCGGATGCAGTGGGAGGTGGTAGATCTTTGAGGTACCTGTTGCAGTACGTAACACACTCATGCATTAGGTATGTCTCTGCTATTGAGCCATCCGGGGCCGACCTATTTTTGACGAATGACTTATACAGTCCAAGCTGTCTACAAAATCAAACGTACAATAAGAATAAGTACATATAGCTAGCTAGTATATATATAATATCCAGTGGAACAAATTAACTAAGTACGTAGTACGTTGTACGTACCTTTCTTGAGGATACATCCAAGTGTACTGGACCGGACCAGAAATGAGCACCTGCTCGGGCAGGTGGATCATTAGGTGAATCATGATGTCAAAGAAAGCAGGGGGAAAAATCCTCTCTAGTTTGCAAAGGATGTGCACAATTTGTTGTTGCAATTCCACCACATCTGACTTCTGTAATTCTCTGGCGCATAACCTCTGCCACTACCTGCACAATGCCACTATTGGTTCTACGACGTCCCGAGGCAAGTATGGTCGAATTACCACTGGAATCAGACGTTGCAGCATAACGTGATAGTCATGTGTCTTTAGACCAACAAACTTGTGTTGCACCTCGTCCACTGCTCCAGTTATAGTAGCTGCATACGTAGCCGGATAACGAACGCCCTTAAACCAGTGAAATACAGAACGTCTATGCGTCGGCTTCACTGTGTAAGGTGCATCTGGCATCTTGTTGTACACTCATTTCCTATCCCTCCTCAACCACAAGGGACGACGTAGATTCATTGATTCCAAATCTTTGCGCGCTTTGGGAGTATCTTTAGTCTTGAACTTAATACCGAGAATTGTTCCCACCACGCTGTCGCACACATTCTTTTCTATGTGCATCGCGTCCAAGTTGTTCCTCAGCTTCAACTTCGACCAGTAAGGGAGTTGAAAGAATATACTCTTGTGATCCCAATAGCTCATATCATGTGGAGGAATTGGATTGCATTTCTTTACATCCGCGTCATTGCTCAACACACCAAAGTCGAAATAGCTCAACCTCTCTAAAATCTCTTCGCCCGACCAACTATGGGGTTTAGGATTGTTCTCTAACGTGCCGTCGAAATGAGCTTCATCCTGTCGCCACGGGTGGTCGTAAGGAAGCCATCTACGGTGACCCAAGTAACACACCTTCCCCGCGTGCCAACTAGAGTTCACGTCATCCAAACATATAGGACATCCATTATATCCTTTTGTCCTGCAGGCACCCAACATCCCATAAGCTGGAAAATCGCTGATCGTCCACATTACGGCAGCCCTCATCGTGAACATCGTGTCAGTGAATTTGTCATAAGTTGGGACTCCATTTTCCCACAACAGTTTCAGCTCGTCGATCAAAGGTCTGAGGTAGACATCTAAGCACTTCGATGGAGATTTAGGACCTGGAATTAGTACGGTAAGGAAATTAAATTCCTTGTTCATGCACATCCACGGAGGCAAGTTGTACGGCATCAGAATAACTGGCCAAGTGCTGACGGCGGAGCTATTACTTCCCCAAGGATTGAATCCGTCTGTAGATAGGCCGAGTCTAACATTTCTAACCTCTGAAGCAAAATCTCCAAATTCTCTGTCGAAATGTTTGAAACCATCCCCATCCGCGGCGTGTCGCAGGACATCGTCATCTATTCGCTTTTCTGCGTACCATCGCATCGCCTCTGCTGTGTGTAGAGACATGTACAGGCGCTGCAATCTGGGAATCAAGGGAAAATATCTAACAACTTTCACAGGAATTCTCTTTTCCGAACTCTTCCTATTCAACTGGAATCTGCACTGACCACATACGGGACAATAGTCCAACTCTTTATACTATTTGTAAAATAGCACACAATCATTCGGACATGCGTCAATTATCCTGTACTTTAGGCCGAGGCTGCTCAGGATATTTCTAACCTTATAATGAGATTTAGGAAGATTGTGATCATCAGGAAG
Source organism: Geum urbanum (assembly GCA_946800695.1). NCBI lineage: Eukaryota > Viridiplantae > Streptophyta > Magnoliopsida > Rosales > Rosaceae > Geum > Geum urbanum. The sequence continues at coordinate 8,948,084 of OX327002.1, read as the reverse complement.
CAACTTACATATTTGCTCCTGAATTTCGTCAAAAGCACTGACTGACATTTTGTGCTTCACTTTTATCTTCATTTGCTCCATCACATATTGCAACACATTCTCTCGACATCCAGGGAACACCGGGGTCTGCGCTTCAAGTAGCATCCGGTTGTACTTTTCCATCTGACTGGTGTCAGTGGCCAAGCTAGCTGCGGGGAATGTGTCATCATGCTCATTGGTGGTAATGTAACCTCCGTCTTGGTGTTGGTGTCCACCATGACTACATCCCGGAAACGCATCATGGACCAAATCTGCAGTTGGGTTGCAAGCTGGAGGTCCGGCACCACTGCCGCTGGATGAGGCACCACGGTAACTGTACCCTGAGCTGAAGTCTGCTGCGCTGAACTCTATTGCTTCACCATGCTCGCTCCATGTAGTGTAACTCCACATCATACCATTTTCGTACAGGTGTTGCACCATAACATTAACCTCCGCATATTGACAATTAAGACATTTCTGACACGGACACCTGAAACGTTTCTTTCCCTAACCTTGTTCTATCGCAAAATTCACAAATTCGCTAATTCCATCCATATACCGGACATCACATCTATTCTTCAACTTCATCCAACTCTTGTCCATACTGCTACAAAATATTATAATTAATTAATTATTACATATATATATATATTAGTCCATTAATTTACGCTTCATTAATTATACGTACTCGATCTACATCGATCCATCAATTACCTACGTAATTTAATCGATCTGTACATATATATATATAGCTAACCTCCTTGCATATATATATATATATGTACGCCATCTATTTCACTAAATATATTTTAATTAATTAAGCAAATTTTAACTGCGTACGTACCTGTACGTTGGCCGGCCTATAGCTTCTCGATATCTGTACGTTAATTGAGCTCCCGGCCATTATCGATACTGATTCTTCTCGGCTTTCTAGCTAACTCCCTTCTGCCTTCTCCCTTCTATCTCTCCTTCAAATTAATGGAATGATCGATCGATATGTGAATTCAGTTTGGCATCGGGCATGCATATATATAATGCTTCACTTAGACGACGGAGGAGGTGTCGGTACGTCGTCTAAGTGTTAGTACGTTACGCACTCAGACGACGGCGTGTCGGACCGTTGTCCAGGTGATCACCTGGACGACGGAAAATACAATATCCGTCGTCCAGGTGATCACCTGGACAACGGAGAAGACTCCGAGGTCCAGGTTACAACCTGGACGACGGATATTGTATTCTCCGTCGTCCAGGTGATCACCTGGACCTCGGAGTCTTCTCCGTTGTCCAGGTGATCACCTGGACGACGGATATTGTATTTTCCGTCGTCCAGGTGATCACCTGGACCACGTAAAAGGCTCCGAGGTCCAGGTGATAACCTGGACGACGGATATGATATTCTCCGTCGTCCAGGTTATACTTGGACCACGGACTCTTTTCCGTCATCCAAGTGTAACTTGGACCACGGAACAATTACGTTTCCGTGGTCTAGGTGCAGTTTTCTTGTAGTGATGGAACCGGGCTGGGTATCTTTATAATTTTCAAGCCAAGCCGGACCTAATTGTTTTCTACATAAAAAATAAGTCAAACTTACTAGTCGCAAAAAAAAATTAAAATTTTGACTAATTTTTAATAGTTTCTCACTCTAATAGATACTCTGGACTAAAATCAAATATAATTTTTGGTTAAATCTTTTGTCAAATTTAACAAAAATTGAGAGAGAAAATAACTAAGACTTAAACTTTTCCCCCTAATATTTTTCTCTCTTCGTAGTGCTGTATTTTAGTTTGACTTAGAAATATCTAGAACTATTGAAGCAAAAATTAAAATATGACAATAATTTTAGCACTCCTCCAATTTACTATCTAACAAAGCTACGTAGAATCTTCACTGTTCATGTGAAGAATATACTCAGCTTCTCACTATACATTGAGGGTTTGGTTACGTTCACACTCTCTCTTCAATCCATGATACTGGTTCCTTCTCACATAAGTAGGTATAGGTACTGTTCTTGCTGCAAGTGGGATCAATTGTGTACTGTACCTACTCGACCTAACCCTTCTCCACTTGGATTGTTCTTCCATTCCACATTACATTCTTCTCTCTCTTCTCTCACTCTGGCTCACATGATTGCTTTTTCTTTGTGTTCACACTACAGGCGCAAATATTATAGCCGACGATATATGTAAAACTATAGCCGACGAGATTTTAAAAAAAAATAATAAAAAAATCATTTTTTCCACTATAGCCGACGAGATTTTCATCTCGTCGGCTATAGTTTTACATATATCGTCGGCTATAGTATTTGCAGCGGTGGTGTCACACACTCTGCTCAAACATGAATGAACTGGAATAAGCCACATCCTTCATTACTATTTGGATAATTTACTCTATAGCTTGCACACTATTTTGGATAAGATCAGTTGAGACTTTTGGATGATCTTATCCTCTCTCTCTTTCGCTATTGATCACACTTTTCTTTCGAAGCCGCGAGGGCAATAGGGAGAGAAGAGGGGCTTGAGATTTTGGGGAAGTCATCGTCGTCGGATAGAGCGGTCATGGACGACGAGGTCAGTGAGATGTGGGCTGCTATTGGCGTTGCTGATTCTAAGGTTATCATCTCCTTCATTGCGTAATTTTGGTTTCAATGTTAGGTCTAAATTTGTTTTAGATTAGATTTGCTTCTCAAAAGTGCTGATCTCTCTGTGTCTCTCCATATCAAATACGTGTTAATGATACATAATCAGCACTAAGATTATGGGGGTAAACTACAGTAATTTTATCCTATTCGTCATGTTCTGCAATCCTTTTTTTGTCTCAGTCTGTGAATGATTCTCCAAAGTACTTTAAGAGTATATCAAAATTAGGTCAAAGTTTCAAACTGTGATTCCATAATATTCATGTATCTTTCTTGATGAATTCAAAATATGTTGTTTTTGAAGTGGCTGAGATTAACATAATTGACTATCATAACAAAGATGTCTAGGATTGAACTCTATTATAAGGGCTTACATTGGCTCTTGGAAATAGGATTTGTGCCTGCAGTTTTGAGAGTTGAAGTTGGGATTTATAAAAGGGTTTTGATTATGCTGGATGTGGTTTTGCTTAGGTCTAAGCGTTGGTTTTTGAGTACTTCAATCAAGTTGTGAAAAATTGGAAGGATAATGATCAAGAGTCGTGTCTAAGATCAGGATTTAAGAAATTGGTCCATCACTTTATTCAAAAAAAAATTAAAAAAATTGATGCATCGGTAGATCGATCGGTCTCTTCTAAAAATTGCTACATTTTATGTGTTTTTTTTATTGAGAACATAGAGTTTGAATAATCTAAATACCAGGTGTCTCTTTTATTGAGCATGTTGTTAGACGACTATGTGGAGCCAAAGCAGAGGCAAATTGAAGAGATAAAGCCCTCTATAAGAGAGATAGTTTGCTCTCTTTTTCTTATTGATAACAACATACTTGAGCTCAAAAAGCAAGGTTATTACTCTCATCTTCTCTTGCTTTAGATGTTTTCCAAGGATTTAGTTTTAATGACATCTATTTATTTCATCGATATAAGAAAGTTGATCTTCCTCCTCTAAACATTAATGTTTGGTTTTGAGAAAGTATTGTACCACGCCTTAGTTATGTGATTTTTGTTAATGAGAGCCATGTAATCATCTGTAGCTATATAGATGGTTGTTTAGGATGATTACATTCCTATATCACATATCAAGAAGTTAATAACTTCGTTATTTCATTATCAAATATAAATATTATTATGTGAAAATAAAGTTCTGTGTTTGGAAGTTAATGTACCCAGATGTATCTTTGTAGAAGCAAAATAAAATAGATCAATTATTTTTTTATTATTATGCCAATTGGCTCTCATATTCACATAATGAGTATGTGATATCTTTCTATGTAGTAAATTTTAAGGTTATATAAGGATGAATGTATGTCTTATAAAAAAAATCAAGTGTTGAAGACTAAGAGGCATTATGACATAATAACTTAATTGATAGTCATGTAGTTATTTAGGAAATTATCATCTAACGTAGTTATTTAAAAGGGAAATTTTCTGTCCATGTCATCAGATTAAGAAGAAGATATAGTTATCATAATTATCAGATAGCTTACTCTACAATATTTATGAAATGATGTTTTAATCTGGCTAATTACTTATGTATATTTTTGTGTTTTGCAGTCGGGCCAATGAGTGTCTTGACAATGCTAAAAGACATCCGGCCATGCGGTATTGGGATTATTGTAAGGGTGTGTGTTGCTTTAAAATGGAGACCACGCAAAAACTGTTACAATATATCAATATCAGAATGCTGGAGTTGAATTCAGATATTTAACATATAAAAGAACGTTCATAATGTACATAAGTTCATAAGGTTACTGAAAATAGGGCTTTTTTCCTTGCCGCTTATGTAACAGACTGATGTTCTCTCAACTTTTCAAGTTTGCAGCATTTTTTTTGTAATTTTTGATAGCTTTTTGGGGGTATTGATGAAGTATGGATTGCATATGTACCAATATTGAGCTCCCAATTACTTTTAGGATTATGATTTATGTTCTTTCTGGTGGCAGAAGACAACAATGAGGACGGGTTATTTATAGCGTCTAAATCAGCCTCATGATGACAACCTAAACTTCTTTCAGCTCCGATTTCAAGTCAAATTGAAAGCCAAGAAAAAGGAAGAGTGAGCTTAATGATGGAGTAGATGAAGGTTACAATGATCACAAAAATTTGAAGTTCAAAGAAATTCTAAATTTTAAGGTTAAAGAATTGTAGAATTCCTATTGGATAAGGTGTCCCTAATGAAGTGTATATTCCAATTCTCCTCGAATATGCATCCACATTGTACCAAGTCATGTAATGTAAGTTGTTAATTTTGTGTGTGTATTCTAATTCTTCTTGAGGCGATAAATTGTTAAGTTTGTGTCATGTAATGATGCTTTATTAGAGTTGGTTATGTATCAAGTTATGACTGGAGTCATATTGACACCTTCAATTCGAGCAAAGTGTTTATGTTATATTTTTTCATTCATCAGAATTCAACTTATTAATGAATTCACCTTAATTTTATTTGTTATTGATTCTTTTTTTTTTACTATACAGTCTATGAATCTGCGACTTGAAATCATATGTAGTTAACTTGCGGAGTTGAGTTTGCTTTTTGAGGTTTCGTCGCTGACCTTCGTAATTTTCTAGACCGTATGAGCATTTGAAGTTCCCAGATTTGAATCTAGGTAAAGGTTTAAGTGTCTTGCTATGAAATTCATATGATTTTCGCTGCTTCTTATTCTGGGTTTTCTTTACTTATATTTTTTTATTTGGTACCAGTACCACTACCACATTTTAACCCATTGCCGGCGATTTTTAAATCGCCGGCAATGTTCTTTAACATTACCGGCGATTTTTTCCCCAAAAATCGCCGGTAATGTTTTTTTTTTTAATCATTGCCGGCGATTTTTCCGGCAAATCGCCAACAATGTTCCGCCGGTATTACAAAAAAAAAAAAAGACATTGCCGGCGACTTACATTTAAGTTGCCGGCAATATCTTTTTTTTTTTTTAACATTACTAGCGACTTAAATGTAAGTCGCCGGCAATGTCTTTTTTTTTAATTACCGGCGGAACATTTAAGTCGCCGGTAATGTTAAAAAAAAAAAGAGACATTGCCGGCGATTTTTGGGGAAAAAATCGCCGGTAATGTTAAAAAACATTGCCGGCGATTTAAAAATCGCCGGCAATGGGTTAAAATGTGGTAGTGAGTGTTGCTTAAGAGAATCTTGAAAACTTGACAAAAGCGTTTTTACTCCTGGGAATAGGTCATCGATTGATTGCATGAAATATTTATCTGATTTCAAATTTATGGGGCTATACTTATGGACTGGATTGCATCTTATATAGAATTGAAGCTGTATCTAATTAGGTTCAGTGATATTTTTTAGTTTTTTACAACTGTTGTATGTTGCAAATAACATACCCAGATCTAAAAATAGATGATTTTTTCAATGTAATAGTGTCTCCATGACATGTCTGATTGTTGTAAAACTCAAGTTTTCTGAAATCTCAAGCAATTACAAGTCATTGTTGTTTACAACTGAGGTATGAGACTTTATCCTCATTAAAATGTGATTTTTAACTAACATATTAAGCTTGAAATTCAGCTTGCATTGATTGATGCACATTGCTTTGTTTTGATAGCATTTGCTATTGGATTAGAAATTACTGAGCTTAAACTTAATACATTTTTTCTGCCTTTTACTGTCGACTAATATTTTTGAGAGTTTGGTCTGCATGTTTGATTCTTTGAAGGATTGATATAGCTTTATTATGAACTATTTAGTGTGATCTTTGATTATATTATTGATTGAATATAATTTGGTTTGGCTTTCTACAAGGAGTAAAAATCTTAATGATATTGCTTTTTTATATTTTGTGAAATATCATTTCCCTCTGTTTAAATTTTTAAGTTATATGTTTATGCAATGTACAAGGAATGAATCAATGAATGTATATATTTGATTGCTATAATGCTGCATTAGTTGTAAAAACCTGTGTATGCTTGCAGCAAGATATCTACTACTTTGGTGAGGTTTCTGTTTTATACGAATGTGGCCTCAGTACTAAATGAATCTGTTTGATACAAAACAGAGGTATCTAGCTAGCTGATGCAAGACTAATATATTATTTTCTATGTGGATTGAAATACAAACATACGAGATGGAGAAATACTCATTAGAGTCGGAGGCGTCAGACATGGTGGTGAACTGATGAAGATTGTGGTACAAACCTGCAAAGACTAAGAATCAAATAAGATTTGTGGAGCTAGCCACAAATAATGTATTTTTGCTAAAGTCAAATATTGCAATCGTATCAAGAATATGCCGTCTTCACAGACGTAATAACTGCCCCAGAGATAAAGTCGGTTGATTATTACAAGCACGAGATTAACACAATCAAAGCAAGTGGAACCAACATTTCGTGTTTAGATAAGTACAATTATGTGAGTAACCAAAAACAAATTATCTTTCACATTGCAAGTACTAATGAGCCCCTCTTTATCCAAATAAGATAGACAAGTCATCCACTCTGAGTGCAATGCTCTTGATATGAAGCATATACTATGGCAGTTACCTACTTTACACAAAATTGATACCTGCCAGTACATAATATACTCACTTCACACACAAGGTTGTTGGTACCTTTGTGCTATGATCTATATTAACTGAGTTCAAATTACAAGTATGAATGTGAAATCTAATCCAATGCATACATCTGCTTGCTAATGGCATGATATGCCCTATCTAGGCTTATGACCTTGATGACTAATATAAACATGATATCATGATATAAACATGTCATATCTACACTATCTAATTCTGTGTAATTGAATTGCATATTTGCAAGAATCTAACTGCAACTTCGCATTTTTTAGCGTGATAATGGAAATGCCACTCTATCAAATTCTGTGTTATATATTATTGAGTCACATTCTTGTAAGAATCTAATTGCAACTTAATGTTTAGGCGTTATAAAAAAAATGTACAACTCGAAGTAGCTTTAAAATAATTTGATAGATACCATGTTTGAACTTTGAACTTTGAACTAAGTCAATCCAGTTAATCAATATTCGGCTTCTCTTAATCTACATATCTTCAGGATATGTAAGCGATTCTAATAATTTGTTTTATTCTATGGTACTTGATACAATACTCTAAATAGTTTGGAACTATTCAATATTGATTTAGTAGTGTGATTGATAATGTATGACTATATGAGTAGAATTATTTACTAACGAAGGTGGTGCCAAAAGAGTTGAATAACAGCTCATATCCCTTTGGCAAGTATGCATTGCTAGTTTAGATAATTTTGATATAACAAACGTGAAGATAATAATTGCTACAACTTCAGATTATATCATCCAATTCAACAATGTTCATAAGATTACATTAACACTTCAATTAGCAATATATCATCCAATTGTTATATATATGGCATCTAACACATCAATATGATTTGGCCAGAGCTAATGAATCTATTACTGCAATATTCCAACAGTGGCCATGTTCAAATCACAAAGTCAGTTTGGAATATAAACTACTATATGCGACTGTTGTTATAATATCAAATGAATTATAAACAGTGCACTGGACATTTATACGATTACCATATCACTTAACTTCAGCTTTGAGCCCTTGCTTCATAACATAAATAGCTCATTGTTTCTATATATCCACAGCAGTCACCTAACCTTTCATCACATCTACTATATGCATTCTGATACTGATTTGTTTATACAATAAATAGCTCATTTGTTGCTCTATTCATTTGTTGTATGATTGCATAGATACCATGTTTGAACTAAGTTATGAGAAGTTCTAGGGTGGAGTGACTCTACCGTAGAATCTATTAATCAACTTTGTTATTATTATTGTATATGAGATGATTTTTTAGTAATTTCGTTCAAACTTTTGTAAATACTACAATGAGGACATTTTTACAAATTTGACAATAAATCATTGTCAATGTTGTATTTTAGTTTAATTGTTTGTAAATGATAAAAAAAATGGTTGTAATTTTGTTCAAAATGTTGTAATTTCTACTTAATTTTTTAAAATTTTGTTTAACTAATTGTAGATAAATGTTTACGGTAGATCACCCTACCATAGCCTTACCCCTAAGTTATAGTTTTTATCTATGATAAAATTAATCTGTATTTTACCTATCAATATTAGCTTATTGTTGATCTACATATCTTCAGGCTGTGTAAAGAGTACTAAACATTTATTTTATTCCATCATACTTGATGCAATATACTAGTGATCGAGCACTTGACATTTGTTATGATCACCACATCACTTAGTTGCAGCTTTGAGCCCTTCATTCTGACCATAAATAGATCATTATTCCTATATATACATAGCACTCTCCTATGCTTTCATCTCATCTATTCTCTGTACGTATTAACATTCCCATTTGTTGAAATCTACTATTAATTGTGCCTCAAATCTATTGTCTCCATTAAATGTATATAGTTCAGTCATACTACCCTAAAAGTTTGGTAATACACTATGTCAATGTACAATTTGTTGCAAATTGCAAACACATGTTCACATTATGAAGCTTTAAGCCATCATTCACACTATAAATAGATCATTCTTCCTATAAATGTATAAATACACAGCATTCTCCTACGATATCATCGCATCTCTTCTCTCCATTAACATTCACATTTCTTCAAACAATACTGATAAGAAAGCCCTAACAACAATAACTATACTGATAAGATCATTTTTTCACGAGATTTTGGTTATGTACATCTAAAGGAATGGTGAATTTTCCAGCTTAATTGAATAAGATCAAACTAAAATTTCAAGATCGGTGTAAACAAACATGAGGCAATAAGGTTGTATCGCAATAGAAGTATTAAGCTACAACGTTGCATCATACAGTATGGATGATATATTGAAGTTGCCAAAATATTGTATCCCAATTGAAGAAATATTTTCATTAACAGCCTTCATCATGTTAAGCAAGGGATTTATCTCAAACACTACATATCTTCAGGATGTGTAAACGGTTTTAATAATTCATTTTATTCTATGGTACTTGATGCAATATTCTAAATAATTTGGAACTATTCAATATTGATTTGGTATTATGATTGATAACGTATGACGTCTATATGTGTTGAATTATTTACTAACAAAGGTGGTGCCAAAAGAGTTGAATAATAGCTCATGTCCCTTTGGCAAATATGCATTGCTAGTTTAGATAGTTTTAATATAACAAACGTGAAGATAATAGCTGTTACAACTTTAGATTATGTCATCCAACAACGATTTCATCATATTACTTTAACACTTCAATTAGTAATATATCATCCAATTATTATATATATGGCATCCAACACTTCAATAAGATTTGGCCAGAGCCAAGGAATCTATTACTGCAATATTTCAACAGTGATCATGGTCAAATTGCAAAGTCAGTTTGGAATATAAATTACCATATACGATTACTGTTATAATACCAAATGGCTTATAAAGAGTGCACTTGACATTTATACGATTACCATATCACTTAACTTCATTTTTGATGCCCTTGCTTCATAATATAAATGGCTTATTGTTTCTATATATCCACAGCACTTACCTAACCTTTCATCTCATCTATTGTCTGTATTCTGATACTGATCTATTCATACTATAAATAGCTCATTTGTTGCTCTATTCATTTGTTGTATGATTGCATAGATATCATGTTTGAACTAAGTTATAGTTTTTATCTATGATAAAATTAATTTGTATTTTACCTATCAATATTCGCTTATTGTTGATCTACACAAGGTTCTAAAAAACGCTAGGCGCTAGTCGGGCGGACAGCCAGCGCCTAGCGCCCAGAGGATTAATCGGGCGCCTAGGCGGCGCCTAGGCGGTTTTTTATTTTCAATATATTTTATTTATTTAATTAAAATAATTATATAAATACAATTTATAAAAAGCATTATTATGTTCTAAAATAACAAAAATACTTCAAAAATAGACAAAATGTTCAACAACAATGTTCTTAGAAATTATAAAAAAAACAATTTGAAAGAAACAAATTAGATTCTTGCTAGCCTATGCGGCTATGCCTCAAATTCTTCTTCTCCATATCCCTCTTGCACTTCTTCTGTGTCGGTCTCAAACTCAAAGTCTATTTCATCTTCTTCCTCTTCATCCGATACAAAATCATCCTCATGAAGTTCTCTAATTTCTTGAAGTCTAGAACTTCTCCGAGGCTCTAAACCACTACCCACTCCTAAATCATCTCCAACCATTTCACTATCAAGATCCGACTCAACATCTTCATCACCACCATCAACAATCCACCCTTGTGCCATAGTTGCTTCACTAGCAAGTAGTACATCCACATTCTTCTCTTTCTCTCTTCTTTTCTTGTTCATAATCCTTGCATTGAATTGGACATACACTAGATTGTTCAACCTTGTTGTATCTAGTCTATTCCTTTTCTTTGTATGTATCTACATTAGGGAAAAAGAATTAATTGATAAACTATATTGCTACTTGTTTGTATGAGTGCATAACTAAATAAAATAAGTACTTACCCCCTCAAAAGTACTCCAATTTCTTTCACATCCGGATGAACTTGTGGTCAAACCAAGTAGTCTTTTAGCCATTCTTTGCAAAAGCGGTACTTGGTTTCCATAAATACTCCACCAAGCAACTATACAATATTAAAAACAAGCAACATTTATGAATTAGCAAAAACTATAAAAGCAAAAATAACAAAAGAATTACAAATGAATTAGTAAGTATTTCTTACCCGGATTATAATTTTCATTATTTTGTGCGCATCCCGCCTTAGCCAAAGCTCTACCAAATACACCCTCTTTCTTCAAATACTTGTGCAATTCTACATTTGTCACCTTACTTTGAGTTTCAATGTCATCGGGAAAGAATGTCTCAACACAAGTAAGAAACCCTTCCATGACAATATCATCATTTCCAATGATTGGATCGGCATACGTGTAGTAAGGATTCAAGATGTAGCCTGCTAAATGCAAGGGAGAATCAAGTCGATCCCGGTATTTCCCATCAATAATGTCTATGATTGGACGATAGTGAGTTTCTTGATCTTTGAATGCCTTTTTAACCTCCTCCTTTGCTCTAAGTATTTCTCCATACACAAAGCCCATTGATGGCTTTCTATCCCCATCAACAAGGCGAAGCACCTTGACTAAAGGGGCAAACACTTTCAAACAAAGACTAGCTCCATTCCAAAAAGCAGCACTCAAAGCAATATTCCCCGCCGCCTTCCCTTTTACACTCTTTCCATGTTTGCTTTCATTCCATTCATCACTAGTAATCATACCTCTCAAGTCATTCTTCTTCTCCATCAAGCTTTGCAAAGTGAGAAAAGCGGTTGCAAATCTTGTGACTCCCGGCCTCACTATGTCTCTTTTCTTTGTGAACTTTCTCATCATTGCCAAAGTCTTGTGATGTGCATAAATGTAGATAGTGAAAGTCTTTGCCTTCTCAATTACTCCTTTGAATCTAGGTTGAGTGCCAATTCCTTGAAGCATAAGATTGATGGTGTGAGTTGCACAAGAAGTCCAAAATATGTTTGGCCTTTTCAACTTCAATAAATCTTTTGCCGCCATGTTATTTGAAGCATTGTCCGTCACAACTTGAACCACATTTTGTGGCCCAATTTCTTCAATACACTTGTCCACATATTCAAAAATATATGCCCCGGTGTGTGACTCATCCGATGCCTCTTTAGAAGAAAGAAAAGTTGTGCCTTCCGCACAATTGACACACAAATTCATGATACTTCTTCTTTTTCGGTCGCTCCAAGCATCGGTCATGATAGAGCAACCATTCAAAGCCCACTCTTCTTCTTGCTTCTTCAATAAACCTTTAGTTCTCTCTACTTCATCCTTCAATAATGGCTCCCTTAATTCGTATTGGCTTGGAGGTTTGTAACCCGGGCCAAATTGACCAACCGCTTCCACAAACCTCTTGAAGCTATCATTATCAATAGCATGAAAAGGGATCCCGGCTTCATACACCCATCTAGCCAAATATTGATGCACATTTTTTGTTCTTTCCTTGAAAAGTACATCATTAATATTTTGTTGCCTCATCTTCCCACTTCCATGCATTGAGAAGTCAGGGTCGATAGCAGATGCATAACGGTCCATAGGTCCAAGATTACGCCGCTTTCTTCCTCCACTCACACTATCATCTTCATCTTCTTCAACGATAACTTCTTCCCTCACTTCTAAATCATGCACATACTTTTGTCTCTTCTTCATTCTTCCTTCCTCAATAGCTTTCTTGCATCTTGCCTTTTGATCATCCGAAGAATTCCTACATGCGGTGACATTCCCCTTGATGTTGGCAACATGTTGTTTGAGTCGATGTATTCCACCACTCACTAGTTTTCCACACAACTTACACTTTAACCTATCTACATTTGTAGCATCCGCCAACTCCGCAAATTCCCAACCCATATCACCTGAGTTGCGTATCAATGTCGCAGTCGTCTCCGACATAGCATTAGATGCCGAAGAAGAAGTATTTCCAGCCATTTTTCTGTATGTGTAAATAATTAAATAATGTAATCACAACATTCGAACAAGCTAATTAGTTAATCAAGTAAACATTTAAACAAGATCTCCAAAATTGCATAAGGGTTACAGTTTTGGTTAATGAAGCATAAACTATTCATGCTGCTGTACTAATTCCTACATTAAGCTTCTGCAAACTCATAAGGGTTACAGTTTTGGTTAATGAAGCATAAACTATTCATGTGGTCAATATCAGATTCAACTGTTAGCATATCTCAATCTGAAGAAAACTCCCCAACTTGTGGAATTAGTGGATGACAGTCAGGTCAATTTCTTCTTCTTAAGTTCCTTCTAGGCTTTGTAAAATGAGGATGGATAATCTATGTTTACTCATTTATCTTCATGGATGAACGTATACAGTATACTAATCAACATGGTGCTTACAGAGAACTGAGGACACAACACACAGATACTCAGATAGTAATCTAACAAGTAAAATTAAACCAATTTTTAACAAGATATGCGATGGACACTCTCACACTCATTCCAAAAACCACAAGAAATGAAAGAGAGACTATAACAGTCTCAAATCCAATTCAAATCACCAAAAGGGTCAAATCCAATTCAAACCAATTCAAATCACCAAAAGACGATTCACCAAAAGGGTCTGCAGACCCAAATCAGAGCTGTGAAACAATTCAAATCACCAAAAGGGTCAAAGAAAACAATCGAATCAGAGCTGTGAACAAAAAACTGAAGCCACCAAGAACAAAACTTGCTGCAGAGTGCAGACCCAATACCAAGTAGAGCATAGAATACTACACTGAATCTGTTGCGGTTTGATTAGTGAATACTGAATAGTTATCATAGATTCTCCGAACTAAACAAACACACGGACGGAAACAAAACGAGAACTCCACAAGTTAGAAGCCAGAGGAAAAGAGAAAGAGCTCACCTTTGGCCCCTTTGGGTTTTGAACTTTGTTAGGGGCTTAGGGCTTTTGCCGTGCTGGGGTGTTGTGCGCCGGTGAGCGGCCAGGCGACCGGATATGGATGGCCGGAGAGGCAAGCGCGGCCGCGCGGAGGAGATCGAGAGGCAGAGGCGTTGTATCAGAACCAGAACCCAGAACCAGGCCAGGCAGAGGAGATCGAGAGAAGATCTAGTGTTAGATAGGTAATAGGTTACAAAAAAAAAAAACTATAAACAGAACCAGGCCAAGAAAAAAAAAAAAAAAAACCGCCCAGCCAGCCCGCCTAGGCGCCCAGGCGCCGCCCAGCCCGCCTAGGCGGCCGTTTTTTGCGCCAGCGCCCAGCTTCACCGATTTGGGCAAAATCGGAACGGTTTAGGGCCGCCCAGCGCCTAGGTGCCGCCTAGGCGGCCCTGGGCGGCGTTTTTTAGAACATTGGATCTACATATCTTCAGACTATGTAAAGAGTTCTAAACATTTGTTTTATTCCATCATACTTGATGCAATATACTTGTGAGCATGCACTGGACATTTATTATGATTACCATATCAGTTAGTTGCAGCTTTGAGCCCTTCATTCTGACTATAAATAGATCATTGTTCCTACATATGTAGAGCACTCTCGTATGCTTTCATCTCATATATTCTCTGTATTAACATTCCCATTTGTTGAAATCTACTATTAATTGTGCCTCAAATCTACTGTCTCCATTAAGTGTATATAGTTCAGTCATACTGCCCAAACGGTTTGGAAATACACTATGTCAATGTACAGTTTGTTGCAAATTGCAGGGACTTGTTCACATTATGAAGCTTTGAGCCTTTCTTTCACACTATAAATAGATCATTCTTCCTATAACTGTATAAATTAATGCAAAGCCCTCTCCTACGTTATCATCTCATCTCTTCTCCACATTATCATTCACATTTCTTCGAACAATACTGATAAGACCACTCTAACTGCAATAACAATACTGATAAGATCATTTTTTCACGAGATTTTAGATATGTACATCTAAAGGAATGGTGAATTTTGTAGCTTAATTGTATAAGAGCAAACTAAAATGTCAAGATTTGTATAAACAAACATGAGGCAATAAGGTTGTATCTCAACTAAAATATTAAGCTACAATGTTGCATCATACAGTATGGATGATATATTGAAATTGGAAAAAGATTGTATCCTAATTGAAGAAATATTGTCATTGACAACACTCATCATGTTAAGCTAGAGTTTTATCTCAAAAACTACTTAAATGACTACCCCAATGGGGTGGGCTTCCAGCTAGTTACGTACAAACCCCACTCCCACTTAACTTTGTAATATTTTTTAATTCGATCGATTTTTTCGTTTCCCTCTCTACCCTTTTGAAGTTGCAGCTCCATTTCTCTATCATCATCTCCAATGGTACAACCAGGAGTTCTTCGTTCAGATCAACCGTATGTCTTTTTAGCTTGATTTTTCTCTTTTTCTTGAATGAAGGACCTTGAGGTATAAGTCAACTCGATCCAAAACATGATCTGGTCTCGATTCAAAGAGCTTGAAAACCAAGATGAGATGGAAAGCAAAGAGGTTAGGTGAAAAAGACAAACTTGAAATCGGAGATGGAGTCCAAGAAGGATGAGTTGGTCGGACACCAGAGGCTGATTGATGATAAGAAGTTATAGATAAAATGAGTGCTTCAAAAGCTTAAGGAAGATGTTAAAATCGAAGAGAAGCAATTCTCGGACGTATGTAAAGTAATTGGAGAAAACGATAGCAAGATAGCAAGTTGAAATCGGATCTAGTAAGTGTGATAGTTGAGGGGATTGAAGAATCTGAGAGAATTTTGGAATAAAAAGAGTGTGATGTCTTATAGAGAAGTGAGAGAGAGAAGGGGTAGTGTTGGAAGAGCAACGCATGAACTACATAAAAAAAATATTATAAAAATTTAGGGGGGGTGTGATTTGCAATTGAGGGATGCCAAAATCACTACTCTAAAAAGTGGTGGTTATATTTAAATTTGTGATAAACTTGACTAGAAAATAAGACTATATTATTGAGGATGCTCACCCAAATTTCAACTCAAAAACCATATAACATTTTCAAAATAATGAATAAAGATTTTCTTTATATAAAAGTAAATTTTATTCATTAAGGCCAAGTAGCAAAATGAGAATTTGCATTGATAGCAAATCCAACTATCAAATTCAAAATTTATTCATTAAGGTTGTAGCTTGTTTCCTTATTTTATTACAATTTTTTTTATATAAGTATATAATATAATCCATATATTAAATTTAAGAAATTAAAATACAAGACGGGCTTTCGGACCAGATATTTTTGGGCTGGGCGGGCTTCTTACGGGCCAGGTTTGGGACATTAAACCCAAGTCCGATCCACGGCCGGACTGGCCAGGCCAGACTTGGGCTTCTCGGGCCTCCAAGGCCTGCGGACCAAATGATGAGGCCTATATGATACTTAACGTAGACATAAAACAAATACCAAAACTTCAAAAAATAAAGATTACATCGTCATCTCAAATATCAATTAGATCTCGATAATCGTCTAACGGAACGCAATAGGAATATTTCATAAATTTAATGCCTTAATACTATCTAGACAATTCATCCAATTCATAGAACAATTCATTAATAATTAATCACCAATGCAACAAGAAAAACAACAAAAATAATAGAGTTATAAGCTATAGAGGATTACCAAGAGCAATTGAACAATAGCTACAAAAGCACAAAATTAGGCTGTGTTTACTGGAGTTGTATGTAAACCTCTAATCATTATTCATCAAGACATCTCAGTGAGATTCTACCTAAATCAACAAGAAAAATAAAACTTACGAAATCAAAAGCTATCAGAAAATTTTGTTGACATACTGATTATTGAAATAAGAACTTATTGCAGATTTGAACTGATTCCAAAACCACCGCGCCGCTACCACTGCCCTATTTGATTGAATGTTTGAATTGAATTCCCATTCAAAATCTCCAAGGGGCGATTAAAGAGTTGATACTTTGAGAGACCCTCTATGATTCTAAGCGGGAATTCTAGAATTGAGAGAGTGAGATTGAGAGCCAGATATGAAAATTGGGGAATTGGTACCCTATTTATAGAGAAATTATAGTGAATATATTGTTCCATGATTACTGAGATTTTGGGAATTGAAAAGAAAAAAGAGAAGATGAATCACGACCTTGGATTCTAGGAAGATGAAGTGCGAGATTGCAAGATGTCGAGCACGTCGCCAAAATTTCAGCCACTCCTCTACAACATTTGATTTTTAGGTATTTTTTTTGCCCCTTAAATTTTGGGCCTTGGGCCTGACCCTGCATGCCTAGGTTAGGGCCGGGCCTAACAATTGTTGGTAGTTTTCATGCTACATACTCCAGCAAGCGATTTGTGGCCAGATGAGAAGTCCTTGATTGAAGAGATGAGGTTTTCTTCAATCAAGTTGCTCATATAATTAAAAATTATAAGCAACAAAGGAGACATTTAAAGGGATTGTTTTTTCGATGATAAGTGTGACGGTTCTTTTGAATTAAGCGAATGTTACGCTGAATTGATAATTAATCAAGTGATAACAACTCAAATATATGATTCAAATAATGAAAGAGACATTTAGACATGAGTATAATGTGGGAGCTAGAAATACATTACAATGATTGGGAATTTAGGGATTTAGGTTTTCTGGGTAAGAGATGAATGAGATTGAATGGAATGTGAGGAAGGGTTGTGCTTGAAGGCCTGGAAGCTTGATTTTGTAAGGTGGAGAATGTTCTCTGTTCTTGGTGGGTTATGGCTGTATTGCAAATGGTTGTATTTATAGGAACTCAGGAAATCCATTATTGCTTGATTTCTCATCTCAAGAATGGAACCTCCAATAATTCAAAAGAGGAGAAAGCTATTACAGAAGACGAAAATGCAACTCATCAGATTAATTTGTAGGTAAAATTGGTTACTTCAGAAGAGGGAAATGAGGGTTATTAGAGTAGGACTGCAGGTTGAGATGGCTACTGCAAAAGAGGACCATTGCAATGGCTCCGAGGGAGTTATATGAGGACACTTTACAATGCTCAAGAAATTTAAGAGGGCAAGGTGCACGGCTCACCGTTAATAGCAGGGATCTTCTGCCACGACAGAGTGGGAGATAGAGGAAGCATCTAACTATCCAATGTTTCTTTCACTGCAATGGTTGTTTTAGTCAGATTTGAACAAGAATATGTCGTTTAGATAGAACTAGATGGTTAAACTAGTAATTGGGTTGCAATGGCTGGTTTAGTATCAACTGGGCCTTTAATTTACTTTTGGGGTATTTGACTTTAAAGGAAGGTAAATTCCCATATCACTATTGCCCATTGCGCTAAATTATCGGGCATGAATTTCGGGCCCAAGGCCAAAATTATCGATTGTTTAATTCAACAACACTCATATGTATTTTCGTTACCTTCTACACCATACTCACGACCATAAGCCCCATTGGGCCGCACTAAGAATACGAATTTTTAGTCAAAACGTAATTAAGAATAACGTGTTGCATTTTTGTATTTTGGCATTAGACGACCAATATGCCTTTGACTTGAGCTCATTATGCAATGGGACTAAAGATTTTTGGGTATCAATAATAAGTTAGAGGCATATCTTACATTTTTTTTCCCGATGACACACACACACACATAATTGTATCTTAGACTTTATAAATGGTACTTTAAAAGCATCTTAGACTTAGGTCACATCACTCTACACATGTGAACTGTTTAATTGTGCATTATAGCACAATGTTTGAACAATTTGTTTTGCACTCGGATCGAGACTTAAACATATATATTTTTTATTATTTTTCAAATATGTTCAAATAAAAAATATATATGTTTATCTTATATATCGGCTATAACTCTCACCACAAGAGCGACCTGACATAACCATCATCGCATGTGTCATCAACAGGGCGGAGCGGGCCAGATCTATTTTGTTGATGGAGCTGAAGAGGTCTTAGGTTGCCTTGAATGGTGCTGATTATTGGAGCTTGTCTAGTTTTGGAGCCACTTTAATAAATTTGTTATGGAGACTGATAAGCTCAAACTCACCCTGAGGGTGAGTGAGCCAAATTCAGACACGTGGCACTTGTCATTCTCTCAAACTCAATTCTATGCCACACACGTGTCTTCCTATATTTTTCTATTTAGTTAGCAACATATAATTGAATGCTTGTTTTGTTTTCCTCATTTATCCTCCTCTATCGTTTCACCATCATTCTTTTTTCTCTTTGTTTACACAATTTTCAGCAAATCAAAACTTGCATGAGTCACACATCAATGGCAATGCAAAAGCTCAATTGTCATGTATAAAACAATGATTATTTGGGAACTTGAGATGAGAGAAAGATTGAAGTTTGAAAGCATTTGGGTCGCAATTATCGGCTTTGGAGCTAGTTTTCTCTGTGGTGGTGCACATGCAGGGTAGGTGGATCTGGTGCAATGCGCATCAGTGAAGGGGATGGAATTCACATACACGAAAGAGATTTGGGTTCTTCATATGATAAAGAACATTTGCAGGTAACGATCTCAATTGAATCAATACCCATGACTAAATGAAGATGATTATGGGTAGTGTGGTTATGGTGTTGCTTAATTTGAAATGATCGGTAAAAATAGTGAAGGAAATGATAGAAGAAAGAGATAGAGACAAGGGTAAAGATGAAAAATAAAAAAAAGGAAAGCAGGCAGTGGCGGATCCACGTGAAGGGCTGTGTGGGTTGCAGCCCACGGAGAAATATAGGACTGAAATAAATAAATGTGCATGTTGTTATTTCTCCCATACTTTTTTCTCAGTTCAGTTGGTCATTTAGCCCAACAAAAGCATACCTATACCTATTTTGTTGCTAGTTCGATCCTCTTCATTGTCATTTTCTTCATTCTTTCGGCAAAATTGTTTGCTTTTCTTTTTAACTTGCTACCTTTTATCCCAATATTATTTTACTTTCTACTTTTATCCCAATATTCCTTCATTTTATTGCAATTTTCTGATTCTTTCCATTGGTTGCATAGATTTTGCACCAATTTTGGTTGGATCCTTCATTTTTTCTCACGCATGTACAAAAAAAATATTGTGTGTCGCACAATACAGCCCATGTACTTTCGAAATCCTGGAGCCACCCTTAAAAGCAGGTTTCATCAGTTTTAAATTTTGTGTAATATTGTAACATTTAGAAAATATATTAGGTTGTCATGTGTTTGAGTTTGGCTCACTCACCCTCAGGGTGAGTTTGAGCTTATCACTCCCCATTTGTTATTAATTTTGTTATAGTAACTCAAATGCTCTATAAGAAACACACATTTTTTTAAAAACCGACTCTCTCTCTCTCTCTCTCTCTTTCTAAATCCTAGCCGCAACCTAACTTTTTTTTATCCAATCTCTCTCAATTCTCATCCGTTTTCCAATCGGATTTCAATTCCATCATTCTCTCTTCAAGCCGAACTTTATGATAGCCTTGCATGTCGATTCCAAGCACGGAGGAAGAAATCCATCTCTAAGCCCATAGAGAACTTGAATCGCAAGCTCTTGTTGTGGCATTCTGGGAAGTCAATCTTGCCGTTACGGATGAGGAGGAGGAAGAGGAGTGGTTGTGGCGTTCTGGGAAGTCAATCTTGCCGTTACGGATTATGGAATGGGATCATCTTCTGTGGCAGCTTATAGTCTGTGGTGGAAGATGGGGACGATAACCGGAGAACATATGACACTACTGAGGGGTGCCTTGGGCTCTAATGGAGATGAGAAACCAGGAGGAGATGGGGTTTTAGGAATGCCGGAGGGCTCCTGACTAGGCCACAGAGAGCTGGAAGGGAGCATGTAGGGCACCCTTCCATTGGAAGGCCCCTACTAACATGGATATTGTTTTGCAGGCTGATCAGCAGTGTTGGGTGCAGAGCAGTGTGTGACCACACTAGATGTACCACCATCTCATTTCATACACCTAACATGTGTTACTGTTATATATGTCTGCAGGGGATCTAGGGTCTGGTGGATGTCCTACTATCTCATTTCATTTTTCCTTCTCATGAGATGTTTGTAGACTCACCGGACCATTATGAGGAGCAGGGGGCAGAACTAGTCGCTGCGCGAATAACAAGAGAGACAGATATAACCTTGGGCCCCACCTGACACTACACAAGAAGATGTCCCCTAAGAAGACTACTGTTTTACTTCGAATGGATATGGATGTTGAAGGGCTGTGTCACAACACAGCTCAGTAAAAAAAAAAAATGTTTATCTTGTATATTGATTTTGATAGTTACTCGAGCTACTTTGATTTGTTAGTGTAGGACTTTATGTGCTTCCTAATATTTTTGTAGTATGGTGATACAATAGAACTTCTCTTTGTCATGCCCAGTAATCCGGTGGATTTTTGTATTACTCACATTTTCCTAGTGAATTTTATTGATCGACCTTCTCATAAAAAATAAAAAAAAACTCAAAATCTATATAGACTAGTAACAAATCCCTTCGTCGCATATGAAATGCTCAAATTATGTATTGCTACACGATGTTTGACCAATTTGACGACTTTGTGATTTGAATCCAGATGAAATATTTTGCAACTAGAGGCTCAACCACTTGTAGTGGTTACCAATCTGAAAACAAAAATATGTTTTATGTATAATTTCAATGGTTAATGATTAATTTATATTTTTTTTATAAAAAATTGCAGTCCTCACTAAAAATAGAAAGAGACCAAATCCATGTGTAAGAGTGTAGGTCTCATCATTTGGCCCTTGGATCTCAAGCCTCGTTTTACCCCGCCTAGTCTTTAAGGCCAAAACCCAACCCAGACTTAACTTAGGACAAGCCGGCTTAATCATTTTTGAAATAAGTTAGGGTCGGAACTATACATTTGAAGCCCAGCCTCTCGGCCTAGCCCATTTGAGACTCTTCGGCCTAACCCTGCCTCGGCCTCATAAGCCTCGTCCAACCCGACCTCTTTTTAAATAAAGAAATTAATTAATATAAAAAAATTTATATCACTCTTTAGGCCTAGAGGTCAAGCGTAGCCGAGCCTATTGCGACTTATTTTATTAGAAAAAATAATATAATTTATGATTATTATCTTATTTCTTTCATCTTTTCCGCTTATTCTTCTTAATGTTCTCTCCACACAAAAATATATATTCAAAATAAATATTATACATTAATAATAACAATAGATTAAATTTTTTATATATTAACTTTTCTCAATTTAAGGCTTATCTTAGCTCGGCTTGACCGGCCTCTTTAGCCGCATTGGCCTAACCTTAATGGACAGGTTAGGGATTCTAAATTGTAACTTCGGTCCGACTCGATCTCTTTATGTTTGAGTGTTGACCAAGCTCAATCAAACTCTAAGCCTTAAATTTAGGGACGAGACTGGACTGGTATGATGAGCCCTATATAAGTATATGACTAAAACTTAGTTTAAGATTGAGATGAAAATATTGAACTTTTAAAAAACACAATTTAAAAAAAGCAATCATTTGTTTATTTCTAACTATAGTTTTTACAGTTAAAAATAAATAAATAAAATATTTTTTTATTATTTTATTAAATATTTATTCAATAATAATAATAATCGACAATCAACCGATTTAATCTCAAAAACTTTAACAAAACGGGCCGAACTGTATGAGCTAACACGGACGTGTAAAGAAGGTTAAACACGGACTTAAAAGTTCAACTGGCTCTCTGGTCGGTGGCTACTTCCTCTTTCTTTCTCCCTCACAACATCGCGGCATCTCTTCGACGCAGGAGCAACGTCGTCTTGTGGGTTCCAAAATTCTCGGTAGGTAATTTTGCTTGCAAACTTACTTGTTGCAGTTGTGCGTTTACTCGCACAAGTCTTGGCACCTCGATCAATTTGTTAAGAAGCTTTGAGATATGCTCAATATGATATAAGTTCATTGTATGATTGTGCAGGGAAACAAAGAAGGTTTATTTTTGAAGAATCTGAAATCAACTATCTGCTGAGAGATTTTTGGGTACCCATCTGATTGTTTAGGTAAACTATTCTATCCCCAATTTCGATCAGATAGGTGCTTAGATCAATACTCAAATTCATGCCTTTTTGGCTGTTGGACTAAGTTTGACTAATCGATTATCATAATTTGATGAGTGATGACAATGAGTTTGATACAATTATCAGTTCATGATCACCGTAAAAGAGCAAATATTATTGTGCCTTTTGTTGTGGGTTGTTGAGTTATATTTTCTTTTGGGGAAAGTCTTTGTATAATCTCCTCGTATATCACTTCGACTTAATTGGTTGTTAGGATATACTAATGCTATTTCATTGTGTTTTTGTGGTTGGATTAGTTGAGTTCAGGAATTTGAAGATCATGGATGGTGGTGATGGTGGTAGTGGGTTCACATGCAACATTTGCTTTGAATCTGCAGATAATGATCTAATTGTAACACCTTGTGGCCACCTTTATTGCAAGTCCTGCATATACACATGGCTTCATAAACCAAGAAACGATTCTAGGAAGTGCCCGTGCCCTGTTTGTAATGCTGTTATAAAAGAGAACAAACTGATTCCTCTGTATGGTGTAGGGAGATCAAAGGATTCGCATAAGATATCTCGGTCTGTACCTGATGCCTGTGCTGGGAGTCCAAAATGGCAAGATGGTCAAATATCTGCTTCTTCCTTAGCTCCAAACAGACCAACACCTTCAGCTCCGGAGCAGCCAACTGATTCGAGACCCATGCCTTCAGCTCCCGAATTGCCGACTGATCCAAGACCTACTCCTTCAGCTCCCCAATGGCAAACTGATCCAAGACCTGTCACTCCTTCAGTCTCAAACTGTCTAACAGATCAAACACTTGCCACTCCTTCAACCACCAGTGTTATTCTGAGAGGTATTTGCAGGCTGTTGATACATGTGGGAAAACATATGCTAGTGGCGGCAATAGAACTGGCCACAGATAAGCTTATTGAAGCTGTGGAATCAAAAATCAATCAGTTGAATGAGGCAGCGCAAGAGAGGGACAGAGTCAATGAAGAAGGAAGTGGAAACAATTCTGGAGTGAGTGAGGAGGAGGAAGTGATAGATAACAGCGAAGGAAGCCATTTGGGATCCTGGATCGTGCTCAACCCAATTTAGAGCTTGACAAGCTTCAGTGAGGATTAACGATGGAAGAGACCAAGATAACTGGTATTTGTAGCTCTCAAGCTCTTTTGTGTGTTCCTGACTAAATTTCAACCCATCCTTAGTTCCTTTGATAAACTCTGGAGAGAAATCTAGATAGCCCCTAAATTTATCACTTAGGATTGTTCTTTTTCTGTCATACAAGGTTGTTACTAGAACCTCGTATGACATAATCAATCTCTGTTTGTTTGTCAATCACATTCTCTGTATGACATAATCAATCTCTGTTTGTTTGTCAATCACATTCTCTGTATGACATAATCAGAAGAGGAAGTAGGAAAACATGCATAGAAAGAAACTGGATGTCAAACTTTCATAATTTATCATCAGTTCATTTCTCAATCGGTTTAATACGATGTTTCAATCATCCATAATTTTTTATGGTTGGCTTAGGGATACATGGCATGTATGGCAGCAATATCATCTCTGTGCAAAGCCCTCATAGTCTTCCCTGGACTAACATAAGCCTACATAATGGCATCAACATTTTGACTATGATCTATCCCAAGAAGGTGACCTATTTCATGTGCCACCACCCATCAAGTCAAATTGATGCTTATTACTTGGTGGCAATCCACACAGGCATTCAGATGCAGCCTCCCATGGGTGGGCGGATTTCCGTATCCTAAAATCCTGTGATCCCACAGATCTCATATCGCCGTGATCTTTATTCCGAAAGCTGATCAAAAGGTCCGCCGACCGCCGGAGAGCTTAGTAC
This sequence comes from Geum urbanum, assembly GCA_946800695.1. NCBI lineage: Eukaryota > Viridiplantae > Streptophyta > Magnoliopsida > Rosales > Rosaceae > Geum > Geum urbanum. The sequence continues at coordinate 8,923,137 of OX327002.1, read as the reverse complement.
AACCAGTTGAAATGTAATCTTGGACACTTTTGCCCATAGCTGGAATGCATAGGTGAGTGCATGCGCCAATGCATAGTTCCCAACTTTTGATGGGAGACACCGTTGATTTTGTACGTGAAATGGTACTTATTGGATGGCCATTTCTTGACTCCAAGTTTAAAAAGAACATGACAGGAACCCATCCGGACACTCTGCCTGTGAACCATTGACATTTGACAAGGTTATGATCCGGATAACCACACCAAAGAGTGGTTATATGGCTAATGGTCTCCGGATCTAGCTTCCCTGTAACATTTAAATGGTAGGTTTTCTGGTATATTTTTACTGCCCATTGTAGAACCTCATCATCATAATTTTCAGTCTGGCATGGTCAAGGCATCCAAAGGACTTGAGATATATAGCTCCAAACCTTTTCAGGCGTCAGTGTTTCATTCTGAGATGATCCAGCTCATGCAGAAGCTGGCAGAGAGACTACTGCTATGAGGGGCAGCAAAGCTCCCACGAGATCAAGCTGGGGAATAATATATGTTTTGTCACTGCAACCGATAATCGCATGTTATTCGAAATATCACACCCGGGGACAAAGCTCGTTGCTCGTTATATATATATGATGAAATAACGATCGAAACTGAAATACATGGATGGAATATAATTATGTGAGTTTTTATCATTTTCTCATCTTGAAAATTATCATCTCAGTACCTCACATTTAAATCTTTACTTAAAATTAATACTTACTGTTAGTAACACTATTAATTAATTAAAAAATTATTGAAAAAATGTCAATTTTTTGAGGAGGAAAAAAGAAAAAGAAAAATTAATAGAACAAAAATAAGAAAAACAAACTAGAATAACAATAGAAAATTAAAAATTTACCCCTTTAAAATTAAATATATATTTTTAAAATATTAAAATAAAAATCAATAAATTGAAAAAAAAAATGTTAATATTTTTTCGGGAGGAAAAAAGAAAAAAAATTAATAGAATAAAAATAAGAAAACAAAAACTAGAATAAGAATAGAAATTGAAAATTTACCCCTTAACATTAAATTAATAAGTTAACGATATTACTAATAACAAGTATTAATCATCGGTAATTAAGGATTTGAATGTGAGGTAGCGAAGTGATAGTTTTCAAAAGTCAGATACTGACAAGGATCGGAGTAAAATATGTATATCGAATATCGAAAATATATTGATTTTCTAAAATACGGATATTTCAACTGAAATATCGATGAAATATTGATTCAATAAAAAATCGACGAAAATTGAGATAAATACATGAAAATTTGTATTTGAACTTTATGAGATTCTTATATGATCAATATGTATGTGTTTTGAAACTTGTAATTTATGTTTTGTTGATTATTTATAGGATTATTTGGTTGAGTTTTTGGGTAATTATTAGCGTGGAAGTTTTTGTGCTTTTGATTTAGTGCAATCAATATACATGTAAAGTTAAAATCTCGGATAAATTCAAAAATATCGAGGATTTCGGTGATATATCGAAGAAAAGATATTAATATGTAGGATTAATATCGGGAAGTCTAAAAAACAGAAATATCACAGAAATATCGAGGATATTATCGATATTTCATTCTTTAGGTACCAAAATGATGAATGATCCATTTGCGAGGTATCATTGGTGATAATTCCTCAGATTATGTCCATAATTAATTATATAGATCATAAATGGATCAATGAACCATTTTTTCAGTTTCCATAAGGCTTGCATTGTCACAGGGGTTCATACTTAATTATGTGACTAACTTAGAGCAACTCCAACAATGTCACGAAAAATTTGTTTATTTTGTTCAAAAGTAAAGCCGAAATCTATTTTAGCTAATCACTTGTATAAATTTACTCCAACAATATTACTTAAAATGTAGTTAGGCCTAAACACATGCTTAGTTTTGATTGGTTGATAATAACATATTTATTTATTAATATAATTATTAATTACATTTGCAATCTAAAAGGAAAGAATTAATTACAATATTGAATGTTTCGTTACCTATAATTCATGTTTTCGGTATAAGAATAGGGGATGAAAACATGAAATTAATATAGGGGAGCTGCTGGAGTAATTGGCTAATAAGATAGGGGAGCTGCTGGAGTAAATTTTAAGAGAAAATCTTTATATTTTAGCTAGAAATGACTTATAGGGAATCTGCTGGAGTTACTCTTATGTACGTTAATTATCAGTTATTATACTGTATCCTTAAAATATATATGATTCAATATGTATAAACTGTACAGTTGATTATATACTGAAGAACCATGTTCGATGACTTCGATCCAATAAATCAATTGATTATATGATAGTACGTATACTATCGTATAATCGAGGGCTCTTATGTGTTTCTAGCTACCATAAAACTAACTCCGGCCGGGTTTGCAATTTTTTTTCCCTCGCTTAAAACTGAAAACCCTTACTATGAAACAGTACGTTACCATATAGTTTTCTGTTTTTCGTTCTAGGAGAAGAAATTAGCAAAACTAATCTTCCAACTTTAGGCTCTGCATTTTAGAATAATAAACTACGTACAACCAGTTCTTACTTGTTCTCAATAAACAGACTAGAAGCGATAACAAATTAAACGAACGTTTCCATTTAGCTTGAGTTTCGGCGCTCATGACTAAACATATATTCTTATTCTTCAAAAACCCTAATCAAATAGTAAGGACATGCACGATCGACGTACTTGGTTATCTCAGCAGCCTAATCGAGATTTACTCCTTGAGATCGAATTGAGGTAAGTTACTCGATCATATATAATTTTAACATGTCATTCGAAATACTAGCATCAGTTACCGATCGAAAAACTTGTCTCTCTCTCAGATTTTAGAGAAAATCTTACCCATTTCTACTTTTTAAGAATTTTTTTTCAGAAACGTTATTCTGACATATACTCTTCGTAAAAAATGCAAGCTACTTTTTCTCATGTAATTTCATTTCGTGTTCGTTTTGTAAATGCATGCATTTCAAGTCGACGCTAATCATTTAGGAGTTTCTCTCACTGATACAAAGAGGTACTTCAATTTTTTTATTTTTATTTTGTGTATTTGATGTAATGGAAATATAATGAATTTTTATGTGATTTAGGTTGCAAATTATTGATCATCGAAGCGTTTTAGGGTTTTGGAGCTCGGTGAATAATGGATGGAGGTTGACATGCCGGCATTTCAAGCAATCTTGCTTCGAATTCGACTGTAAAGGTGATCCGTTTTCTACCACAAGTGCTGGATGCAATGCGAACTTTATTTCGGGTTGGAAGACACGGCATGGAGATTGTTATGACAAGGGTGTTACCAGTAGTTGCAATTCTTTTGATCGATTTTTCACCCCTCCATGTCAAGAGAAAAGAAGAATGATCTGGTGGAAAAGGTTTTTGGTTTGAGTTTGTGGTGTGTTGATTTTAGTTGTTTGGGATATCCTGGGTGGAAGAAATAGATGGCATCACAAATTGGAGAATAATTAATCCCAATGTAAAAAATATATTTGAGTACATCCTAGCTAGAGCAGTAACTTAACTTGAAATTAAGTACATTATGTGATATATATATGAGAAAGAAATTCTATATAGTTTGGTACTTTGGTTGGATAATGTTATAGATGCTGCCTGCAGTCTAGCTAACAATATTAGTGCACGTAGGCGGGGTTTACATTTTACATGAGCTCTCTTCTTTCTTTTGAAGCTAAAGAATTATAAATCTAGTATGTATATATGTGAGAATCTTTGGTCTTTAAATTCATAAATTTGTGATTTTGATCACATCCCAATTCAAAGGGAAACACAGTGGAGCAGCAACACAGTAGTTCATATATATATGCAAGTATTTTTCACCGCTAGCTCCAATTAATTAAAGAAGCTAGAAACTTTACAGTGACAATCAGCTAGCTAGCTAGAGTCAATGAACTACTGACCTAATTGGTACATATACTCCATCGTCATCCTCCATAGCTGGAAGCTCATTGAGGTTAATTTCAAACTTTCTAGGAGCACTACTCTGCGGAATTGGTCGAGCTTGAGCTTGAGCTTCAGTTGGACTATTCCAATGCAGCCTATTATGACCCCCTAAGGCCTGACCTGTTGGAAAAATCTTGTTGCAGATTGTGCATGCGTGAGGCACTGTTTCATGAAGCCGTTGACGTTCATTGCTATATTGATCAGCACTACCAGCTGATATATCGGCCAAACTAGATTGATCTCGGGCCACATTGTTGTTGATGATCTTGAGCTTGCTATGGCTCGACACATGTCCTCCCAAAGCCTGGTGACTTGTGAATGCCTTGTTGCAAACATGGCAGTTGTACATCTCCACCTTATGGTCGGTCTCAGCAACGTTGACATCTTTATTAACAACATCTGCAGAGTTGCTGGTGTTCTTGATGTGACTGTTGTGGCTCGAAGACTTGTGCCCTCCCAAAGCTTGGGGACTTCCAAATTCCTTGTAGCAAATAGTGCATCTATATGCACGAGCACATTGGAGAGGTACAGCTTGAATCGGTGAATGCTTCGACATGTGCCCTCCCAAGTCTTGGTAACTTGTGAATGTTATACTGCAAAGCTTGCAAATAAACTGATCACGGTTAATGTCATCGTGAATGTAGCCATACTGACCGTCATGATCAGCAGCTGGCCTTGTTTTCCCATATTCGTTATTCAGCCGCTTTTTCTTGGGCCCGATTTCATCATACCGGACTAAAAGCTCTACACAATTGTTGAAGTCAACATGCAGAGCTCTCTTCTGAGCCTCCTTTGCACACTCATCGGCCAACACCAGCAGTGCACTGAACTTCTCTAGATCTTTGGAATCACAAGTCACTGATGAGATATCACTGCCTCTCTTTCTCCTCTTTTTAGTGGGAGGCCAATTACTCTTGGTCTGATACAAACCGGTAATAGATGCATGTCGTTCATTGTCATCGGCAGGCATATCCGACACAGTTGAAGTAGCAGAACTGGTGCTGTTATGAGGGGATAGGTTTGCGCTGTGTGATCTCATGTGCCCGTAGAGAGATTTCTTGGAGGGGAAGTTCTTTGCACAAATGAGACAGCCAAAAACTCCTTCACTAGTACTAGTACTAGTACTAGTAGCAGAAGGATTAAGACCTTGCCCGGCTTCGCGGAAGTGCATACTTTTGTGACCTCCCAAGGCCTGGCCGGACTGGAATGCCTTGTGGCAAATATCACAGACGTGATTCAGTGGAGCAATGATTACTTCTGGCTGCAAATTCGACATCTTTGTGCGTTGTTGTGGATCAGTGGGGAACAACAACTGGTTCTCTTTGTGTTCAGTATCCATGGACGCTTATGATCTATATATATCTATATATATATATGACGGAGATTTCAATTTGTAAACAAAGACGACGGAGACAAATCGATGAGAGTACGTATGAGAGTGAGCTCGATCTATTTATAACTTTGGGGATCTTTCTCTCAATTCACATAACAAATTCTATATCTTAGAGGATTGGGATTTCCTAGATATAGAAGGACTTACCGATTTAGGAAAAACACTGAGCTGGCCGGGTAGCAATCAACAATGTCTTCTTATTTGATTCGGAAATTGGGCCATAGCGCACTAGGAATGCTTACTGTAGTTGAAATTGGGCCTCGTTTTTAAGCTAAACGAAATAAAAAGAGAGAAATATAAATCCGTTGGCAGGATAAACTAACAAAACTGGGGCAAGGTCGTTACACGCCAGTAGTCTCTCAACTGACACTTTTTGCTCTGCAACAACAGATAACCTCCATTTCTGCAATGGAGTCTCTAAACCCCACCTTAACCCTCAAACCATGTCTACACAGGTCCTCTTTCTTCAACTCCACCAGACCCAATTCTCGAATCCACACGTTGTTCAACCACAGAGAAACTTCTCGCTCCTCCTCCTCCTCATCAAAAGTAGTTACTTGTGCAATCAAGACTCCTCGGGAGAACAAGACCAACAAAAGCATAGCCAACAAGATCATTCTCTCCGAAGGAGCTCCGCCGCCTCTGGAGGATAATGAGAAAGCAGAAGACAAAGCTCCGGCCAAGTCAGGGAGTAGTGGTGTGTTGGGTTCGATGAAGAGGCTACCCAGAAAGGTTCTGTCAGTTTTGTCTTATCTTCCTTTGGCTATTGGAGAAATGTTTGCCATTGCTGGTCTCATGGCTATTGGTATGTAGCCCAATTCACAACCACTATTATTATTCATGTCATTTTCTTAATGATCCTAATAAAGAAACATACATTGTTCTTGAATCAACAATCAAGATAGAGCCTTTCTTTTCATCTATTAAATTAGTGTTTATGTGGATGTAATGGTTGTGCAGGAACTTTCATTGATCAAGGAGAGGCCCCAAATCACTATTTCGATCAATTCCCCGAAAATAATCCTTTATTGGGTTTCTTCACTTGGAGATGGGTTCTGGCGCTTGGATTTGACCATATGTACTCATCTCCAATTTTCCTTGCCTCTTTGGCTCTACTGGCTGCATCATTAATGGCCTGCACTTACACAACGCAGATACCCCTTGTCAAGGTTGCAAGAAGGTTTGATTGGATTGCTTTCATCATTATCCTTAATAAAAGTGAGGAGGGGAGTTTTATATTGACGCTCAGGATTTTTTTGGTGAAAGCAGATGGAGCTTTTTGCAGTCTTCTGAAGCCATCCACAAGCAGGAGTTTTCAGATTCTTTGCCAAGAGCTGCTGTTCAAGATTTGGGTGTTATTCTTATGGGAGCTGGATATGAGGTATGTAGTTTCATATTCTTTAATTCTTTCTAAACCTTTTAACATTTTAGGTTAGATGACATTTTATCATCTAAATCAATCTGAAAGAGTATGTTCTGTGTCCCTCTTTTCAAAAAAGAGAATGTTCTGTGTATTACTATCTACTAATATGAAGCTGGATACTTCAAGATTTAAAACTTTTAATGTACATGAAGTTTATTATTTGTAGCTGTGAGATTAATACTAAATGAGCTATAATATCGATATGGTTTTCTGCTATGGTAGAACTCTAAAGTGACCTTGCATAAATTAGTACTACAAATTCATTGTTAGTTCAATAACCTTATAATAATGAGTAGTTTCATCCATATAGGTATTCTTGAAGGGACCTTGTTTATATGCCTTTAGGGGGTTGGCTGGTCGATTTGCCCCCATCGGAGTACATTTAGCAATGCTGCTGATAATGGTAGGTGGAACACTTAGTGCAACTGGGAGCTTCAAGGGAGCAGTGACAGTTCCACAGGGTTTGAACTTTGTGGTAGGAGATGTGCTAGGCCCAGCAGGGTTTCTCTCTACTCCAACTGATGCCTTTAATACTGAGGTCCATGTAAATAAATTCTACATGACCTATTTTGACAGTGGGGAGGTAAACATTTTCCTGTTGAGTGAATTCATTTTTATTTTTTGGAATCAATATTGATCAAAGTCTTTCCAACTTTCCAATGATGTGTTGCAACTTATTTATCTTTTTGCTTTCTGGAACCTTAGCTCTAACATATATTTAACTATTGTGATTTCAAATCAACTTACTGTTCTAGTTTATTCCTCTTTGGTGCCAGATGCAAGGGATTTAACTAATACATTCTGTGGTTACTGTTACAGGTATCACAGTTTTATACTGATCTTTCGCTGATGGATCTAGAAGGTAAGGAGGTGCTGAAGAAAACAATCAGTGTAAATAACCCTTTACGGTATGGAGGGATCACCATCTACCAGACAGATTGGAGTATTTCAGCTCTGCAAGTAATCAAAGATAATGAGGGACCTTTTAATTTGGCTGTGGCTCCTCTTCAGATCAACGGCGACAAGAAGCTATACGGAGCCTTCTTACCTATTGGAGATGTTAATGCTCCTAACGTCAAGGGAATGTATGTGGTCCCTTGAAGCTATATTTTCTATAGTAACACATTTGATATGACCTTGGAAGGTTAACTTACACTTGTTGAGGATTTGGAAAACTACCCAAGGCTGAACTAGAATTTTGATTTATGTTTTATGCACAGGTTACTTTATTTCCACCACCCTTCACCCTTGAAAAGAGAAGGAAAAATTACATTTTCTTTTCTGGCTTCAGAAAATTGAAGTGTCAAAATGATAGCTTGTCCACTGATCACATGACTACGATTATTTCTACTATGTTGTTATCAGTTACTAGTTATGCACACTAATCTTTCCTTCGACTTTCCAGATCAATGCTTTTGCGGGATCTACAATCGGTTGTCTTATATGATCAAGAAGGCAAATTTGTTGGAGTTCGACGACCAAGTTCCAAGCTTCCAATTGAAATTGATGGCTCCAAAATTGTTGTTGTAGATGCAATTGGGAGTAGCGGTCTTGCCTTGAAGGTGATTACCAAAACAAATATTCTACAAAACCATATAAAATATTTTGCTGAACTTATCGAAACTGGAAACTAAACATTTTCTTATCAGACTGACCCAGGGGTGCCTGTTGTATATGCTGGATTTGGTGCTCTCATGCTCACAACTTGCATCAGTTTTCTGTCTCATTCACAGGTAAAAACTCTATGCCAGTTCTTATCATGCTGTGGTTCTTATATGTTGTGCCAAAATATCGATTTGCTTCAGTATCCAGAACTTGCATTTTTGGTCCTATAATAGAAACTATCTATTAAAGTTTCTGCATTCTTGTACACTTCACCTGGTGTTAGTAGCTACTAAAATTTGTGAAAAATAATATCCATTTCCACAGCATGATAACCTTTTCAATTTAAGAGTACCTTGTGGTGAAGTTGATATTGATTTCTGCGATTTATTATAGATTTTGTTGCCACTATTGTAACTGTATTACATTATCACTGATTTGTTGTTTGTTCTCCTCTTCTCAACAAAAGATATGGGCCTTACAAGATGGAACAGTGGTTGTCGTAGGAGGAAAAACTAACCGAGCAAAAGGTGAATTTCCAGACGAGATGAATCGCTTGCTTGATCGGGTTCCTGAGTTGGTTGACTCATCTGTTCCCAGGCAATCAGATGCCATTAGTGGCTAGTTCTGACGTCTGAAGAACTTCCCATAACATTTAAATGATTGTCCACTCCAAACAAGGCAATGAGTTAAACTATTTTTCATCCTGGACAGAATGGGGTTGAAATTGAGTTACCTTCATTCATCCAGAACAGCTTTGAAGCCCAATTGAACAACACATGTAAAGTAGACCAGTTGAATTCACTTTCTGAATGTAAGCATAGAGGCCAAGTCTAAAACATTTGTGCTTATTACTGTATAGTTGTTGTTCGATGCAGAAATATCTCTCGGGAGAGACCTTCTCCGCGAAGCAGTCTCTTTTGTATCGGATGTCTTAACCGTGTGAGCCGGTCTATCCTGTTTGTGCTTCGTATGCTGGCGTGCCACCGTTCTTCAACGGAATATGGACTAGTTACAGCCGCCTGACTTCTTATGTAAGCGATTTAGATCGGGAGAGCACCAACCCTATCCGAATAGGTTCTTTTTGCCTAGGAACCTAGGACTTTGATATGTGTACCTCTCTGCTAGATCCAGAAATCGATACCCCCACGTCTTTCGTGCAGAGCAGAGCAATCTCTCGATGAAGTGTTTGAGAACACTAGCTTCCCTTGAGTATTCAAGCTCTCAGCATACAAGTGAGCCGCTCTTCCACCTTCAGGTTGCAGTTTGCTTCCTTTGAGTCGTAATACTCTCACTCGATAGGTGACAAGCACTTAGACCTTTCTGGTTGCAAGAAGATAGATATCTCGAGGACGAGATAACCGTCTAGGTTTTGTTTGCGTATAGCAAGGATGTTTGATTGAATGTTCGTGTGTCTCTTCATAAGATCCTTGCATTCCTTATATACTCGCTTACTAATCAGTCATTGATTCTATTTCTAACTCCTTTGCTCTTGTAATCTTGTCTGAATCTTCATACCAGCATACGTGTTATACCACTCATAGGTATTCTTATTCCACCATAACTCTTCTAAGAGTCCTGCAAATATCAACTAGTTATGATAGAAACTGAGCCGCGTGAAACCAGCTCGATAAGACACAGTTCTAATAGAACTCTAAGTCTTCTTCCAGCGAAGCTGGATACGAAGCTCGCTAGACCCTTATAACCCAACTCCCTCGATAGGAATTAATAAACTATGATGGGCCGCTCGCTAGACCTTGACCATCCAGGCCCAAAGTAAATATTTTATTTAGGCCCAAACATTGCCCCTCAGGTCTTGAACTTGGAAACTTTCTGAACAAGTGAAAAGACTTGAATATACCTTGAACGATGTGCTCATTGACCTTGAAACGTTACACCATCACTCGAACGCCACGTTTAACCAACTCTTCGAAAAAGTATGACGCTCGACTGACTCCTCTATAAGAGCAATAGTCCATATCCAAAAATTTTACCTTTCAGCAAAAACCTTTCAATTGCTCAGAAACCTGCAACTTTCTAACTCTCACAGTCAAAAAGCTTAAGCCTTTCCTTCACCGCCGTCAAACCCTAACTCAGAAAAATGCCTCCTCGTAAGGACATTATTATTCCTTTTGACAGCGTTGACGCCAAGAACTTTGTCAAACGGCTCAAAGAAGTCGCTGTTCGATCGAACCCAGACAACATCTGCACCCTCACAGTCGACCCTGAAGAAAATACAGGTCTTCTCGGCCCATTTCTGGATTCTCCATTGAATCCAGAGCTTTTTACGTTCCTTCGCAAACCCATCTGCAACTCCTCCCTTCTACTTCAGGCAGACCCATCGGCAGACCCAAAGTTATGGACACAGAAAGATAGCCTCTGTTCCATCGGGAAATGACCTCATACATCCTCAGACGACCTCGACTGGTACCATCAACGCCGTAGGCAAGACAGAGAACGATGGGAAGCAGCAGGAATTGCTGAACTCATTGATCTATGCTTTTCTCTCCCGTCTGGAGGTAACAAAGTCCCTTTTGCTACAGCAATGTGCTTCTGGGATTGCACAGTGAACTGCTTCAGACTCCCTTGTGGAGATGTGAGCATCACAATGCTCGACCTCTACACCATCTTCGGAGTTCCTGCCACTGAGAACAGTCGGGTTCCTCAGGATTCCAGCCAAACTCCTCACAAAGCCTCAGCAATGCGGCCTCCATCCTACTCCGCCTAGGTGAAACATTTTGCACTTAAGGAGAAAGACACCGCACAAGGAGGAATAGCCTTTCTAGAGTACTGGCTATCGAAGTACTTGTTCTGCACGACCTCAGCGAAGGTCATCAAGACGTGGACCAGTCTCGCTGAACGTCTCTACAGCGAGGAACCACTGAGTTTGGTTGAACCTGTCCTTGCCTCCATCTACTACGGTCTCAAGCGAATCACTCTATCGAAGCTCGACTTGAACCAATCTGGGCCACTTTGGATGGTAGACCTCTGGCTGCAGATCTATTTCCCTTTCTTCTGTCCTTCCAAAACTCCCAGATTCGAAGGACAAAAGCTGTTGGGTAGGTCACTGGTTACTACAATGCCCAGGACTAAGCAATGGCTCTATCTCGACTGCTTCAAACATCTCTGCTACCACAAGGACCTTCCTTATACTGCAATTGAAACAATTCTGGGTCGTCGTCACCCTGGCCTCCTCTCCAGTGGTTTCATGCCATCTCCTGACCAAGATGATCAAGCGAGGAGCTTGTTTGTTAAGTCTAACACTTGCCAGGATCTACCACTCCCAGACTCCGGGTATGAGCTTTACGCTCCCAATCACTTCTGCAGACAACTTGGGCTCAAGCAGGATGCCCCTATGCCCCTTGCCTGTTCTGTCAACAAGTATACCCTCTGGCGAGGAGAAAATAAGCCCAATGTAGCAGAAGCCCTCGATGAACAATTTGGCTTTCCACTGGTGATAGTTCCTGAGATTACCAAGCCACTATCTCCATCGAGGTTGGTCACCCCAACATACCTCACCTGGTATTCCCAATTGTGGGTTGAGAAGTAATACCAGAGTCCAGAACTGTGCTTCGCTACCATCTTTCATGGATTCGATGAGAAATTCTCGCTCAAGGTAGACGTGGATGCACTCATCGGTCCTCACCCTAACTCGAGCTCGACCCCATGGCCACAGGTATGTTTTTAGTTTAGAAATTTCCACTTGTGTTGGTAATCTTAGGCTCAAAGAATAACCATCCTTCTCTTCTCCTCATTGTGCGATCCGGAGCCAGATGTAACTATGGCTATTCATTCTTTCAAGAAGAAAAGGACCAAGCATTCCAGATCGTCTGTAAGTATTTCGAACTATTACTTATCCGGAACAAACTTGTTTTCATCACTTTTCCTGATATCAACTCTTAAACCTTGCAGCCCTCAAGATCCAAGAAACCCAAGCTGCAGACCCCAGAGGCAGAGAGTGGGGTTTGGTTGGACTCACGGATCAAGAGCAGAGACGACCAACTACACCTCTTCGCTCGAGTCTTCCTTGCTTCATTTGACCAAAGGAGCAGCAAATCCTCAGGGTCTAGCGCTTGCTCGGCCATCGCTTTTACCATTGCACACTGGTTTTGTGCAAATCCGGGTAGCACTCCTACACTCTCTCAGTTCGATGACCTCCTTCTTCAAGGTTCAAGGGAATGGCAGGAGCTATGCAAGGACGAGTCCCTGGCAAGGAAGTATCCAGATCATCATTTTGATTTGGACACTATCTTGAAAGCAAACATCAGGCCGCTCCAGTTCTCGGCCGATGACTCCTTCATAGGATACTTCGATCCTGAGAAGTTCGCTAATCTGAATGGTCATCCGTCCTTCGATGATTTATGGGAACACATTCAGAAAAGCCGGAAACCCCGGGTCTTCATAGTGAGTTGGAATGATCACTTCTTCGTCCTCAAGGCTGAAGACGAAACCTTCTGCATAATTGACTCACTAGGAGAAAGGCTCCAAGAAGGACACAGCAAAGCCTTCATTCTGGAGTTCGATGAGTCCAGCACCATATCCACCATTGCAGACAAGGCTGTAGTCAACAGCCACAAAGAGTGTTGCAAGGATTTCATAGTTCGATTCTTAGCTGGAATCCATCGAGCAGAGCTTGAGGAAGAGGAGAAGAAGCACCCTGTAGCCCTTGATACTTTGTTCAGTCGTCTTCAGATCGAAATTCAAGGTTGCTACATTCCTTCCTCTTCTGGCGAAGAACCCAGTGCTCATGATGAACAAGTCATCTCAGAAGCTGCGCAAATTGTCTCCTCACCAGAACCCAGATCTGATCAATCACAAACCCTGGTCGAGACTAGCCCAGAGGTTGAAACAGCAAGTCCTTCCTCACCAGAGCAACAAGTCCAAACTTATGAGGAAACACCAACACTGTCTCCCCAACAAGTAAGCACATGTAACCTCACTTCTTAGGTTAATGATCTTCCTATATAGTCCTAACACTTCCTGTTATTTCCATATTGAAGTCCAACATTGTTCCTGTGGTCCTGGATGTTCAACAAAGCCTTCCTAACAGTCTAAGGAACCAAGCGAGCACATCAGGCGAGCCAATTTCAATGGCCACCGAAGATCAACCTGATCGTACTGCAAACAATGATGATGACAGACCTCCCCTTCGAAACGAGGAAATCCCTGTCCCCTCTTCATCATCAGGAAAACAACTCCAACTGCTCAGTGTACAAGAGTCAACCAAGATTCAAGAACTTGCAGGTGCACTGAGTACCTTAAGGACTCCTCCTGAGCGTACCGACTTCACTTGTCAGCTCCGTGAAATTCTCTCTAGGCCCCTAGACTCCAACTCAGATGTTCAGGCCGTTTCGAGACAAGTGAAGGATTTGCGAGCCACTGCCCCTGCAGATTTTATTCCTCTCCTGAATAAGTTAGAAGACAATTTCCTTGAGTACCAGCGCCAAAGCGAAGTCTTTCACGACTTAACACTCGGGGCTGAGCGTGAGAATGAAGCAGCGAGCACCCTAGAGCAAACAGCTCAAAGGGAAGTAGAGGAAATCCAGAAACTTCTGCAGGAAAAAGAAACAAGGGAAGAGACTCTATTGTCCAAACGTGCCCGAAGGCTTGCTCTCGAGGCTGATCTCGCCAAACTCAACTCTGAAATAAATGCCTTGGAAACTGACATCCCCGCTTACCAGGATGAACTGCGTCATTTCCTGAATGAAGGCGAGGCTCGAGCTCAACTCCTACAAGAGGCACGTGCGAAAGCTAGCGAAGCTCGCTTAGCAGCTCAACAAGCCTGGGTGGCCTCGGAGTATACTAAAGTCTTGATAAAGAGCTTCGTCTTTCAATTGTAAATTTTTGGGCCTCTAGCGTAGGCTTCTTGTAATCGTTATCAAACAATCAAAGATTTTTATATATCCACATTGTTTTGACAACAAAGTCTGTATTGGGTTTAAAACCCGATTGGGCCTCTATAATAAGCCCTTTTCCAAACTCTGACCCAGCCTCATATTAGGCTGTAATTAATTTCAACTTTTCGATTGTCCAGCAATAAATAGAATTGAATTCTATACTTGGAATCCGTATTGCGTCAAACCATCGAAATCTTTGAAATACGTTTTACCTGCCCCAAAGATCTTCTCATTTATCATGCACTTCTTGCGAGCAGATAAACCGCTTCCATGGTCCACTGTTAATTGGACACGTACTGTCTATTGTTGGGTGTAATTACTCAAATGAAACCAAACCGTTGTAATTCCTGGCTATAAAAGGTTTCCTTCTCTTTGTGTAAAATGAACCAAATCCCTTGCAAGAATGAATCCAACCCAACTCATTTTGCTCTGGTCTTACTATCCAAAGAAACCTCCAGATAAATCTTTCCATGTTCTGTTCCTTAGATAGCAATATCCATGCCCAAACCTGGACTAGATAGCAATATCTATGCTCAGGCGTCGCCTTGGCTCTCCCTGATTGAAGGAGTCAAGAAGGGAGAAGCCACAATCCCGAGGTGCCATCCTCTTCGTCTTCCGCCCTGCACCCATTCGGTGTCGATAGGCATTGGAGGTGGTGTTACTCTTCAATGCCTCCTGCAATCCATGGGGAAAGATGGGGGCATCATGCTGGAGAAAAGGCGACAATCGTCAAGGCAGGTGCAACTCTTGTTGTAGTCCTCCTCCTCTTGTCTTGACGATTCAGCTTCCTTTCCCTCTCCAATACCGAGGTCGATCTCTTCCAATCGCCGAGATCGATCTGCAGGCTTTATCTTCTTGGGAGATGGGATCGGGAACGCAGAAGATCTTGTGAAGAATGAATCTTTTAATTTCTTGAGTTTCTTTCTTTCTTTTTGCAATTTTCCAAGATTCATCTTCACCATATGGTATCAGAGCCTGGGGCCGCAAAGCCTTTGTATTATTCCAAGTATTTGAATGTAATATTTATTTTGGAGTGTAAAAGTTCTTTGTATTGATAAACTCGTATATAGTTTGCTCAAAAATTTAAGCCACAAAGACTGGCCTGCATCGAACTTTGACTTGGAATAAATAACTACTCTGATTACAAAATTTGGCCTCAACTATAGGCACTAACTATTTTAACCCCATGAATAGGTTATTTGATGTCTATGATCCTCGATGAGTATATGTGTTGCCCCTGTAGTTTATTTATGCGAGTGCATGAATAAACTAGATTAAGCAGTATCTGGAGGATCATCATACTCCCAAACTGGTTGTATGAATTTCTTTAGGTATCGACCATTTATTGGGTTTGCGTGTATAGTACCATCTCGATCTCTCAGGCGAACTGCTCCTTTACCCAACAGTCGATCGATGATGTATGGTCCTTCCCATTTTTCTGACCATTTTCCTCGTCCTTCCGTTTTCTCACCGATAGGCAAAATCACCCTCCAGACGAGTTCTCCTTCTGCAAAACTCATGCCCCTTGTTCGCTGGTCATAGGCACGAGCCACCTTTTGTTTCTCAGCACGTAGACTTTCATAAGCCTGTATTCGATGCTCATCGAGGTCTTCATGCTCTTGCCACATTGCTTGGACATAGTCTTCACCGATCAAATTATGTTGCTCCATCACCCGTAAAGACTGAACATTAATCTCCAGAGGCAAAACAGCATCGTGCCCAAACATCAGTGCATAAGGAGTTGTACTTGTGGGTGTCCTCTTACTAGTCCTGTAAGCCCACAAAGTATGAAAAAGTTCTTCATGCCACAATCTGGCATTGCCAGCGAGCATCCGTTTTAGGATATGAATAATGATCTTATTGCTCGCTTCAGCTTGACCGTTGGATTGGGCATAGTATGTAGAAGAGTGGAGAAAATGGATCCCAAGATCCTTCATTAAAGTATCTACTTCTCCAGACATAAAGGCTGCCCCTCGGTCTGAAACAAAACACTCAGGGATGCCAAACCGACAAATAATATCTTCAAACAAAAACTGACGGATGGCCTTCGCTGAAGATATCCTGAGAGGCCGAGCTTCGACCCATTTTGTGAAGAAATCAGTAGCCACTATAATGAACTTATGCCCTTCAGATGAATGAGGATGAATCATTCCAATTAAGTCCAAAGCCCATCCTCGAGCTGGCCAAGGCTTGATTATAGGCTGTAATGGTATTCTGGGCATATGGTTGACTGGACCATGTCTCTGGCATTCTCCACAACCCTTAGCGAACGTGATGCAATCTCTGAGCATTCCTGGCCAATAAAAGCCATGTCTCCTTAATAACCATCTCATCTTGGGACCAGCTTGATGAGCCCCTGCAATCCCAAGATGGACTTCCCTCAGTAACCGCTTAGCGTCACGTCCAAAGACACACCTTAATAGTATGCCTTCTTCTCCCCTTCTATATAACTCAGAGTCTTTGAGCACATAATTGGGAGCTAAAAATCGAATCCGCTTGTCAACCGGATTATTGGGATCCTGGAGATAAGAAATGATTTCCTGTCTCCAGTCTTTGTCGATGTGATCAAGTGTAGCAACGTACCATTCGTTTTTGTCTTCTTGTCATGCAAGGAAAGATGGAAGGGTTCTTATTTCAACCTTAAGTATTCTTTCTCGTACTCCATCTTGCAAACTTACACCCGTTGCTAGTTGTGCCAACTCATTAGCTGCATAGTTCTTCTCTCGAGGAACATGACTCAACTCCACCTCTGTAAACAACTTCAATAAGTCACAGGCCCTCCTCGCATAAGGTTCTAGTATTGGACCTGCCTTGTACTTTGTCTCAAGTTGTCTGATCACTAGTTGGGAATCTCCAAGGGCATGCACATCATTGATCTCCATATCTAATAGAAGTTCTAATCCAATGATTAAAGCTTTGTACTCTGCTTGATTATTTGTGCACTTGAAGTCCAACCTGAAAGAATAAGAATAAGTTTGGCCGCGTGGGGAGATCAAGGCGACCCCTGCCCCAGCCATAGTACTCGTACTGGACCCATCGAAATACAGACACCAAGTGGCCAAATCAATACGAGCGAGATCCAGTTCTGGCCCGTCAACCACCTCTTCCATGGGATGATGAGCCAAAAAATCAGCCACTGCCTGGCCTTTCACCGCCTTCTGAGGAACATACTGTAAAGAAAATTCTGACAGAGCCAGAATCCACTTTCCAATACGACCACGGAGAATTGGTCTGGATAACATATACTTTACTAAATCTGTTTGTGCAATGACACACGTAGTGAAGGATAGCATATAGTGCCTCAACTTACACCCTGAAAAGTATAAGGCTAGGCATAACCTTTCCATTGGAGAGTATCTCGTTTCACAATCGTTCAAGGTACGACTCAGGTAGAAAATAGCACGTTCAACTCCGGCTGTGTCGTCCTGAGCCAGTAGACTTCCAATAGAGAGCTCTATAGCTGAAATATACAGCTTAAGAGGAACCCCAGGTCGTGGAGGAACCAAGACAGGTGGGTTCGTTAAGTATGCTTTGATGGTATCGAAGGCCTCTTGATGTATAGGCTCCCATACAAAGTCTTTCTGATTTTGAAGCTTGAGGAGAGTAGAGAATGATTGTGTCTTCCCAGCAGCATTGGCAATAAACCGTCGTAAGAAATTGATTTTTCCTAATAGACGTTGAAGTTCCTTCTTACTCTTAGGTGGGGCTGCACTGATAACCGCTTGTTTTTTATCATCCGGTATTTCAATCCCACGCTGATGAACCAGAAAACCCAGGAAGTCACCTGCCTGGACGCCAAACACACATTTGGCTGGGTTCATCTTCAGTTGATGCTGCCTCATTCTGAGAAACACTTGCCTCAAGTCTTCAAAATGGTCACTTCTGCGTTTCGTCTTGACTACCACATCATCGATATACACTTCCATGGTCTTACCAATGAGATCATGAAAGATCAAGTTCATTGCTCGTTGGTAGGTTGCCTCTGCATTCTTGAGTCCAAATGGCATATCCACGTACTCAAAAACACCGGCAAAGCCTGGGCATCGAAACGTTGTTTTATGTCTATCCTCTTCAGCCACTGGGATTTGATGATATCCTGCAGTACCATCCATGAATGTCAACATCTCATGGCGGGCAACTGAGTCAACCAACCAATCAGCTACTGGCATAGGATAAGCGTCCTTGGGGGTTGCATTGTTCAAGTCTATGTAGTCGACGCATACTCGCATCTTCCCATTCTTCTTCTTGACTGGAACTATATTAGACAGCCACTCATTATATTTGGCTACTCGTATAATCCCTGACTTGAGCATTTTCTCAACCTCCTCTTTGACTAGAATTGCTGTCTCTGTATTCATGCGACGCATTTCTTGTTTTACAGGCTTCTTTCCCTCGATGATGGGCAAGTTGTGACAAACTAGGTCTGGTGAAAGACCTGGCATGTCCTCATATTTCTCTGCAAAACAATCTGCGTATTCTTTTAGCAATTCGATCATCTTGAGCCTCTCTTCAGGCTCCAAGAAAGTACTTATAGCCACAGACATTGGCTCTTCCTGTGTCCCAATCTGAATGTGTTCGATGGGATCTTTGACTTTAGGAGGTATATCATCTAAGGCTGTTGGAGCTAGTTGAATCTCGTCCTCCTCTTCTAAGTCTTGCAGAACGTCTTCATCCACATATTCCAACGCTGCAATCATTGGAACCTTCTCATAGGCTTGGCTTTCTAACATAAAGTTATGAAAGCGTTCGTGCAACGAAAGACAAGCCTCGGTCTCTATTTCTGATAGAGACCCATTCATGGAGAACGTCTGGATGGTAACTCGATGGTGTAGGGTCTTTGACTATCCTGATTCGCTTGAACAATCCCCCACTGAGCTAATTCAGAGGCCGTGACACCCATCGGGCGGCCTTTACTGTCGACGCCACATACCTCCAATGGCCTAAGGTCACTGTGGTAATACCTGGCTTCTAGTGCATTAGCAGAGACGGAATATGGGCGAGGGTCAGCGTTGACTAGTTCTGCTTCGCCTGACTCCATGTTCCACAATAGCATCTGCTGATGGAG
The DNA here is from genome assembly GCA_946800695.1 of Geum urbanum. Lineage (NCBI taxonomy): Eukaryota > Viridiplantae > Streptophyta > Magnoliopsida > Rosales > Rosaceae > Geum > Geum urbanum. Next base: position 8,903,786 of record OX327002.1, on the reverse strand, counting down.
TGAAGATGGTACACAGTAGCTTCGATGGATCCAGTCGCGTCCGAGGATTGCACTATATGGTGATGTATATTCTACCACAAAGAATGTGTAAGTGCCCGAAGCTATCCCGATGTGTACCTGTAGGAAAACAATTCCCAAGGTCTTCGTTATGCTACCCTGGAAGTTCCTGACACTCAGCGAGGTCTCTTGGATAGCTGACTTGGGAACACCTATAAGGGCCAATGCCTTAAAGGTGAGGATGTTCACTGCTGCCCCTGAGTCCACCAAAAGTTTATTTAATTGGACTCCTTGGACTTGTCCAGTGACATTACTGACATATAGTGGCCGCATGTGCATGGCCATGTCAATGGTAGGTTTGGAGAACATCATTTGTTCTCTTGTGTCTGGTGAATCCAGTTCTGGTGTGCCATCCAGTGTGGAACTTTCTGGCACTTTCGATTCTTCATCTTGTAACATCACGCTACTGATGTTCCTGGACTCATCTTTTGGTGCTGATGAGGGCAAAGCATATTTGGAGGATAGAACATACACCATGTTAATGGCTGTAGTGTCCTCCTCGATGCAATCTCGTACTTCTTCATCCTCATCCTCACCGTAATCCACCAACTCCTCGTCGTCGTTGTAGTTATCACCTTCAGCCGATGACTGTCCTCCCTCGATAGACACTGTAGTCAGTTCGAGGTGAGCAACTTGTTGTACTATATCCTCAGGAATAGGATCGATAGCTGCTGGTGGTGTTGGCGGTGTAGCTGTTTCCTTGGGAACTGGGACTATCTTTTTGGCCTTTGCTTGCTCTTCTACAACTAGAGGCCTTGGTTTCCATTGCAAGACTGGTGGCTTGCTCGGAGTACTCTGTTTCTTCGTGTCCTCGGTTCCCTTGGGAGGTGTCTCCAGCCCTATTTGTTTCACCGTGTCTTCTCCAAAGGTAAGGCGTCTCCTTACTGGTTGTCGTTTAGTAATTACACGATGAACCTCTTTAGTAGGTTCGGGCTCTTTTCCTTTGTTTGCTAGTTCTGGGTTTCTTTCGAAAACCCCTGGTCTTTGGGCTCTTACTTTGGGCTCGTGAGATTTCTTCCCAAAGACCACTAATGGATTTGCTGCAAGAGTGTTCAATCTCCTCTGCAACACTTCTGGAGGAAACTTCAGGTCTTCTTCCTTGATAAGACTGTCCTCGTAAGCATCCAATGCTCTCTTGGCCCTACCAAAGCGTCGCTGTAGGTTCCTCCTCTTACTTGGAGTCACCTCGACTGTCTTTCCCTTCTCCGTTATATACCATACATCCTCCTTTGTGATATTCCTTGAAGCTGGAGGAACATATGGTTTGGTGAGCGTCTCTGCAACCTTAGACTCAGGTGGTTTAACCACACTGGCCTGTTTTGTTGCTCTCTGGCGCTTGGGAGCGGGAGTGTCCCTTTGTCTTGATGGCAGGGGTTGATGATCTTTATTTGAAAATAGTTCTGGGAAGGCTTTGGCTGCCTGAGCCAACTCTTCGAAGGAGATCTTCAGCCCACTTCTCAATTTGCAGTGTGCACAAAGGGCCACTGGCGAGTTTGCTTTAGGGTCCACCTTTTCTTTTCCTTTATTCTTTGGTGTACGAGGTGGATTCTCGCCAGCAGTTGGTTGGTCGTTGGATTGCTTTCTTTTGTTTGTTTTAGTACCTGTCACGTCCAACATTCCAACTATCATGGGGATGGGAGTTGTTAAATTGAGCGACGGTTTTTGTTCGATCACTATTACTCCGTCATCGATCAGCTGCTGAATCTTATATTTCATATCTCTACAGACAGCTGTAGTATGACTTCCCCACTTGTGGTGATACTGGCAATAGGGCAGACCCCTAACATCATCAGGATATGGGTCTGGTGATCCCCAGTTGTCAGGCACCACTGCTATTCCTTCTAGGCATAGCTTTTCAAATATCTCTTCCCACCAGGACGCGTCGTATGTGATGCGTGCCCGCTTGGGTCGGACAAAGGTTATGTTTCGCCTGGTCCTTCGTTTGGACTTCTTCTTCGCGTGAATCGGTGTATCTGGATTGTGCTCTGAAGAAGTGCCGCTGACGGGAGATTCTGTGATCGGAGGAGATGGTGTTCTGTGAGGATATTCAGGGTGAAAATCCACCTCTCCGTCTTCACTGATCATAATCACTTGCCAATTAATAAGGCCCTGGATCTTATCTCTCAGGGTCGAGCACATCGATGTTCGATGGCCGAAGTGATTATGGAATCTACAAAAGTGTTGGGCTGGCCCTTCATACCGTAGATGTCTAAGCTCATAGACTGGGTAGAAGAAGATCAGCCCCATATCCTTTAACCTATCGAGGTATTCATCCACCTTGTCTGTATTGAATGAATAGGTTAAGTATGCTGGTTGATTCCAAGCCTCTTTGTTTCCAAGGATTCTATTAGGTGTTGGCCAACTTACATCAACCATGTTGACCTGTGTCGCAGGGAATGGCTCAGAATCCACTAGTGCCGCTGTCTTGGACGAACCTTCCAACTCCAGCTTTCCTTCGTTGATCCACTTCTGGATCTGGTCTTTCAGCTTAATACAGTCCTTGGTAAGGTGGTTCCATGCACCATGGAACTTGCAATACTTTTTACCCTTTAACTACTCAGCTGTGGGAAGCGGTCCGAAGTCTGCCTTGACCACGCGCAGACCGTATAGCTCGTCCAGTATCTCATGCGCCATGTTGGCGTCATAAGTGTACTTCTCGAACTCTGGCTTAGTAAAAGCCACTGTCGAGAGTTTGATGGGACCTCTATTCTTCTAGAGCTTTCGGGGTTTCAGTACTTTACTTGACATTAAATCAACAACCCCCACTCAGTCGTCCTCAGAATCTGTTTCCTGGTCGTCCATCTGTTCGACATAAGCCACTGTTTTTGGCTTTAACCTATCATAGGTTCTATTGTTGTACGTCCCTTTGGACGCATTCTTCCTGTTATCTCTCTCTTGCATGTTGCTGTAAGCTCTGGTCACCGCAGCGATGAACTCGTTCAGAGAGAAATACTTACTATTTAAGAATAGCTGGTGATAAATATCTTCCAGCCCATTCTTGGCCATCTCGACCACCTCTTCCTTGCTTAGAGGGGTCTTACATAGATTATACTCTGAACGGAAACGGTGTAGGAAAGTGACCGGACTCTCGGTCACCGACTGGCTAAGAGAAGCCAATTTTCCTACGGTAGTTTCTGGCCGTTCCGTTCCAAAGTGGTCTATGAACAAGGCATCCATCTCCTTCCACGTACTGATCGAGCCCTTCTCGATGCCAGTGTACCACACGAGGGCTGATCCCGATAATGATGACCCGAAGACCCTCAGTTTGAGTCCCTCGTCCTCGGCAAACTGGCCTAGCTGCAAGGTAAAGTAAGCCAGATGCGTTGCCGCATTTGCGTCATCATCACCAGAGAATGTCTGGAAGGTTTGGTGTTTATAGAACTTTGGCCAATGCCATTCATTAGGATCGTCTTTGGTCGAAGGAAACGGTGCTTCATAAGATTCATGCATCTTGGATAACTTTACTTTACAATCATCCATGAGCTTATTTATACGTGCCTCCCACTCGAAAGCGAAATCCTCTGATCGTCTGGTTTTCCTAGCCAAGTCCGATACTGTTTTGGTTAGAGAAGCCAGATCTCTATCAACTCTTTGAGTGATAGCCGCCGCTGACCGGCGGTATTCTTCCAAACCTTTGTCCAAAAGGCTCTGGACATCAGCTCGTAGGCGTTCTTGGCCTTCTGCCAGACTAGCTACCTGAGCGTTTATGGATTCTTTATCCTCTTGTTCCTGATTTACATCTAATCGTATAGACCGCATAGTACTAGCTATCTCTTTCATGGAGTCAGTCTGAGCGGCGAGATGGTCTGTTTGTTGGTCAAGTCTGTCTTCGAATAATCGGAAACTACTAGTCTGGTGCAAGTCTCGCCTGATTGCATAGGCCACGTATTCTTCATACGTGAGTGCCTTTATCTCCGCTTCACTTAGAGGTTCGAACTCCATATTGTTGAAGTTGCTAGCGAAGATAACTTTAACCGTTTGGTTACTCAGTGAACGACACTGGTTAGAAGTGTGTTCACGGTATGCCGGTTGTGGATGTTTACGACACTGAGGGTAAACCCTTCGATAAGGGTCTCCAATTGTCGCTTAGAGACGCAAAGAAGTATTGACAGTCCCACTGGGCGTGCCAAAATGTTCGATGCAGAAATATCTCTCGGGAGAGACCTTCTCCGCGAAGCAGTCTCTTTTGTATCGGATGTCTTAACCGCGTGAGCCGGTCTATCCTGCTTGTGCTTCGTATGCTGGCGTGCCACCGTTCTTCAACGGAATATGGACTAGTTACAGCCGCCTGACTTCTTATGTAAGCGATTTAGATAGGGTGAGCACCAACCCTATCCGAATAGGTTCTTTTTGCCTAGGAACCTAGGACTTTGATATGTGTACCTCTCTGCTAGATCCAGAAATCGATACCCCCACGTCTTTCATGCAGAGCAGAGCAATCTCTCGATGAAGGGTTTGAGAACACTAGCTTCCCTTGAGTATTCAAGCTCTCAGCATACAAGTGAGCCGCTCTTCCACCTTCAGGTTGCAGTTTGCTTCCTTTGAGTCGTAATACTCTCACTCGATAGGTGACAAGCACTTAGACCTTTCTGGTTGCAAGAAGATAGATATCTCGAGGACGAGATAACCGTCTAGGTTTTGTTTGCGTATAGCAAGGATGTTTGATTGAATGTTCGTGTGTCTCTTCATAAGATCCTTGCATTCCTTATATACTCGCTTACTAATCAGTCATTGATTCTATTTCTAACTCCTTTGCTCTTGTAATCTTGTCTGAATCTTCATACCAGCATACGTGTTATACCACTAATAGGTATTCTTATTCCACCATAACTCTTCTAAGAGTCCTGCAAATATCAACTAGTTATGATAGAAACTGAGTCGCGTGAAACCAGCTCGATAAGACACAGTTCTAATAGAACTCTAAGTCTTCTTCCAGCGAAGCTGGATACGAAGCTCGCTAGACCCTTATAACCTAACTCCCTCGATAGGAATTAATAAACTATGACGGGCCGCTCGCTAGACCTTGACCATCCAGGCCCAAAGTAAATATTTTATTTAGGCTCAAACAGTTGTTACTCCAACAATTAGGACTTGCCATACTCATATCTTTATGTATCAGTTAATATATCACAGAATATAAAAACAGTACCATTTTGCGTTCTTTTTACTTGTTTCTTTTGGCATCGATCTCATTCTGAATCGGTTTTTCGCCTTTGAAAACACTGCATCCACAGGGGCGCAGGCAAAATTGCCGAAATATCTTCTAAACTTGGCTGTAATTGTCATTTTACATTCTAAACTATCAATTATGAACTTTTGCTTCCTCAACTTAGAGACAATTGCTGATTTGCACCCTCCATCAATTTTGGCGGATTACATCCAAATGTTATCATGTACCAAGCACATGATGGATATAATTGTATTTTCGTATAATTAAATTTTAATATTATTTATTAAATCAAAATTCAATCGTTATGAACTAATTTTCCAAAGTTATATATTCCACGATGGGGAAAAATTACTAAATTTATTACACTTTATTATTATTATTATTATTATTATTATTATTATTATTATTATTATTATTATTATTATTATTATTCCACGACTATATATATTAGTGGCTTAGTGCTTGTCAACTCACTACTTTTACGCTGAAACAACAACAAAAAGTCTGAAATATTAAAAGCGAAGATTAAGAGTACAAAAAATATTTTATTAAAGAAAATAGAAAATACTGTTAAAATTTTATATTTTAAAAGTATGTATTAATATTATTTATTAAATCAAAATTCAATAGTTATGAACCAATTTTCCAAAGTTATATATTCCACTATGGGAAAAAAATTTCTAAATTTAGAACACGGTACTATTATTAATTCCACTACTATATATATATATTCAATATATCAGTGTTTGTCGACTCACTACTTCTATGCCTAAAATTACAAAACACCTAAAATATTAAAAGCGAAAATTTAGAGCACAATTTTTTTATAAAGAAAACAGAAAATACTTAAAAAAGAAATTATTTTTTTAAAAGTATGTAAATGTACAATTTAAGTATACAAAAATACAATTAAACCCATTATGTGACATTTGGATGAAATCCGTTAAAATTAATGGAGATGGTACAACTCAGCAATTGTTTCCAAGTCAAGGAGACAAAAATTTGCAATTGATAGTTTAGAGTGTAATTTAACAATTACTACAAAATTTATGGGACATTTTGACAATTTTGCCTATCCACCGATACGCAACAAACTGTAAGCCAATGCAATCTTCGTAAGTACAAAGGGAATACAATTACAGTATCAAAAGAAAATGACACTCGTGTCATCATTCACTCACCACAAGGCCTCTCTCTTCACATAACGGAGCTCAGGAGAGGTGTTTGAAATTTTTGAATACAAGAACCTCTTTTTGAGGAAAACGAAAATACATCTTCGAAAAAGAAAGTAAAACTTTGCCGAGGAAAAACGAAAATAGGGAAACTTTGCAATGGAATAGAAAGAAGATGGGATTAAATAAAGAGAATACAATCAACTAGCATATATGAAAAACGCAAACCAGAAAGGTTTCAGCCTGGAAACTCCAACCCATCATTATTATCCGGAGGCACTGTTTATCTTCTATTCTCGCTCAATTTAATCCATTTCTGTCTCTACTATACTCTACTCTGCTCATCAATCTCTGTAAGTATCCAAAATCCGCTATTCTCTTTCAAATAGTTAGATCTTTTGTCGTTCTTTTCTCCAAGAGAACACTGGATTGAGTCTTGGCAAATGTGGGTCGTTTTCTTATATTGGTTTGAGTAAGTATGTAAGAGGAAGGTGGCCTTCAGGCTTTGTCTCACTTATTCCGACCATCCATCCAATTTAATAGCAGAAAAGAAAAAAGGCTAAACCTTTATTGCAGATGGTTTTGCTAAGCGAGCTAATCTAAGCATGTTCTTTCGAAATGAAAGTTTATGACTAGGGATAAGAGATTGAGATGAGTACAGAGTTATAGACGTATATATAGTGTTTCCAGGTATGATACTCCTCTCAAGTTAATGAACTAATACTTTTACTCTACAATACTGAGATCACGGTGAGAAGCATCCTTCCAGTTAAGAACCTAACTACTAGGGAGAGAGATGTTTCGATCGTTTATGTGTTCTCAGATTTTTCATCCTTCTGTCATACACAGTCCTTACTTCTTAGACACGTTTATAAGATGCTATTGTTCCACATCGGCTGATTTAGTGCTGACCAACACCCCCTTCTTGCATTATGTCTTGCAGTGAGCCAGTGACTTTAAGATTTCTCTCTCCATAATTTATTTTGAAAAAGAAAATATGTAATGGTAACATCGTATATTATGCTGCACAGTCAAAAATCTGTTCTAACATTTCTTGTCAGTACCACAGTGGAAGATTGGGGTAGAAAGTTTGATCTGCACGCAACAACGTTGTTTGTGAAGAATTACATACTTTTACAAATGCTGTAGTGCCGAAGAGGTTGAGCTGAGTAGATATATAAAATGAAAATGAAGTAATAAAGAAAGAAAAAGTAAATTACTTGCAAAAAGAAAGTGCTACATGCATTGTTTGAGTTCAATTGTAAGAGAATGAGCTATTCATTGCGTTTTCTGAAATTTAACCATCTGTAGATCAGTACATATTTGTAAAGCCATAAATTACTCTTATGTGCTTGATTTGATATGAAAAGCAGACACAGCGCAACTGGAATTATTCTTGAAAAAATGGAAAAAGGAAATGACATTGCTGGAAATCCATTAGATCTGGAAGTCAAGGTGGCAGATCTGATATGGGTAGAGACCCATGGAGGCTCATGGTGGCCTGCACAGGTATTTGACATGCCATATATTTTTGGGTAATTATTAATCAAGTCTGTTTATTGCATTTGCTGATCTTGGACCTACACAAAATTTTCTACTAAAAAATATTGGGTGAAGCCTGTGTATATGGAAAAGGTCATGTCATTTTGTGCTTGTTTGTTTGGTAGGTTGTCAATGAAACCAATGTAAGTGGCAAAATCAAGCCCCTTAAAAGATCACCAGCAGAAGTTCCTGTTCGGCTCTATGGAAGCTATAAATTGTAAGTGTCCTTGGTCAGTTTCTTTGTCTCGGTTGTGGTTCTATTATGTCTAACTTTCTCTCTATTTCCTTGCAGCTTGTATGTGGACCCTCAGAAATGCTCTTCTGATTTTGATATGGTATGTTTTGATTGCATTCTAGATTTTTCGTGAACTGCTTCGAAGTATTCCGGTGCTTTCTTTTCCCGGATTCTGACTCTGTAATCTGCTTTATGCCTTATCTTTATTGATGAAATTACTCAACTATCAGATACTTGAGCAGAGGAATGGCTCCTATCGAGAGATATTGCTTAAAGCTCTTGAGCAGGTACCATGCTTGAAGATTTTATGCTCCTTTTATGTAGAATGTATCATGCTCTTCTAGTTAGTTATTGATAAATCATATGCATGCACATGGCTACAGGATTCTACTCGCATGAAATCTTGTAGACCAAAGAAGAAAGGGATCAAGTATAAAGGTTAGCCAACTTAGAGTACTTTTAGAATTGAATTGCGTAATATTTGGTTGTGTTGACACTTAACAGAAGTTTGATCAAATATTTAGGGCATGTTTGGGATTGCTTTCTAGAGCTCTAAAGCGCCTTTGAGAATTTCCAAAGTGCTTCTAAAATTAGGAAGCACCTGTCATGTGCTTCTCAAAACACTTTCAAGTGCTTCTGAAACTCAACAAAATAACTTTTTTATTTTTTTGAATTTCTCTCTATTTATAACGAATTTTTCTTTTAATTTCAAAAGCGCTTTTAGACATTCTAAAACAAATACCAAACAGGCCCTTAGTTAGAAGTCCAGATATGGATTTTAAGGGAAAAATTGCATAAGGAAAAATCAACCTTAAGTTTATCCCAGTAACTCATGTTAAAGCCGTATGAAGAGTGAGTAGCTAAAAGGAAAATAGAACTCATCAAGAATAATGGTGGATGTATTTGTTGGTAGATACTTGTTCTGCGTGTGATTTGTGAAGAAGAGTTCTTCATCGGTGTATGCAACATACAAGCTAACTGTGGTAGTAGAACAGAGGCAGATCCGGTTTCTTGAGTTTAACCATTTTTTTTTTGGTGAATGATCAAATATCTCCTGTCAATTATCAGCACTATGAATTAATCAAGGAACTTGTTGTCTTTTTATGCTGGAGATATTCTTTACCATAATGGTTTAGGGGATTATAATCTACTAGATGGTTTGAGCTTTATACTTTGTTAAAGTGCACCAGTACAGTTTGAGCTAAATTTGCATGGGGTGTTATTTAATGGTCATGTGCATCATGGGTCACCATGTCAAATGTATACCCAGTGTTTCCATGATTGAGTACGTGTCACAGCTCAATTTTTTTGTATCCTCAATAGTTTTGCAGAAAATTAGTGTTGAGTTAATGTTAAACATATTAGGGGAGGAAGGAGCAGAAGTTCTGACAGAGGCGGGTGCACGAAGATTGAGAGTGATGCAAAATCTTGGCTTGATTCCTCCTTCAGGATCTCCTTATCGGCACTTTTGAGTCTCAAATCACAGGAGTCTCAGGTTAAAAGCTCTTCTTCTTCTTCTTTTTATCTTTTTTTTTTCATTAGTTATCTGTCAACCCCAGGAGGTGAAATTGGCACCCATCTTTACAAATCACACCCCCTTCTATATATTTTGTGTGTATTTTCTATCCACTTTTGCTTGAAATTGTGAAGAAGGGGGGTGTGGTTTGTATAAAAAGGGGTGCCAATTTCACCACCCAACCCTTTAAGTTTCCTTACTTTTATTTCTTCTATTTGCAGCTGTTGAGTATCATGTAGTACCACTGTACCATATGCAACTTCAATTTCGCATAAGAACAACCCAGACCCAAGTACTCTACCCCCATAGGGTTCTAGATGCTAGCAGTAATGTAAGTGTTGCATAGTTCATGTATATGTATTTACCTGCATGTGTAAGGCCACCCAACAAGCGTAATCACTCAGGGTTTTGCTCCTCTTTTGGTTTTGTGGCTGGCTATATTGCTTACTGGGTTTTGCCGCTTGTGCTCATCTCATTTTGAAACTACTAGAGAAATTTTAAGATCTCTTATTAGGGCATTATGGAAAGGAAATTCAAACTTAAATCTCATACGCACCAGTAGACTACTCTCTGCTAATAATCAGTATGTTGATGATATTTACTTCAGTTTCTGAGTGTTAGGAAGGGATTTAGAATCTTTCTCATACTGCCAAATGTTGGTGTGTACTGCCAATATTTACTATCAGACATGCATTTTGTCTACTTGTTTGGCTTTGGCTTGTTTAAACTGAGCAGCAATAATTTCTTGCTATGGCTTCAATGGTGTTAAACCAATAGCCAATACTGTAAGGTGTGATCCAGAAGCCAAAAAGCATTAAGCATTTAGCAGTAACATTGGCATGCATTGTCCGAAATTGCTGAGCTACTTGCTAGTTGGGGTCTCCACTCTCCATGTCCGTAGTCCATACTATAGTACTCCAGTTGCTGCTGATCCTAGCTGGCTAGTGCGTCTGATCGGTAATGGACTAATTTATAGACCATTCTTGATGTGGCTACATGCATCTAGGAACATGCCAGTTGCAATATATGGATATGTCATCATCATGACAGTACGTAAATAACAATAATACTGTTACAATTATTGGATTATTGTTAGGGTCCTGCAACTACTGATATGAGATGTTGATCGATCTTCAACACCTCCTTGATGTCTTCTGCCATTTTCCTTGTCCGAGTTAAAAAAAAAAATTAAAAATCACTGTTTTACTCTGGCTCTGGTTAAAGGATTCTTTGAGATTTGATATGCTTTGTAATCGGGATTGTACGCGGAGTGTCTCATACTCTCATGTAATATATCGCTCGTTTTAGCTAGAAATGATGTACACACTCGGAATTGAACATGCTTGATCGACTAGCTGTTTGGGGACATGCATACAGGGAAATAAAGCTAGAAAAAGCAAAGGCAATTAATGAAGTGAAAGTGATACAGACGGATCGAACAAGGAAGCAACCAAGGGCAAAATAGGTTGTCGGCTAATCATCGCCACCACCAACAAGACCTGTTTCCGCCGCCGTCAAAAGTAACCTGTCTTTTGATGATCCTCATCAATATTCACCTCCAACAGCTCCCTGTCTTGTTTCTTCACCGTAGCCCATCCATCTTTAACCCCGCAGTAAAAACACGAAAGCAGAAGTGGCAGAACGCATGTGATGATGCACACAATTACTTTGAAATCATCGATCGACTTTTTGACCGGCTCGAATTCCTTCAACGATATTCAATGCCCTTGGTCTCCTCCTCCAAAATTCACCCCGGTCTTTCGAATTCTCTCCTCTATTCCCCTTTCCTCTACTCTTTACCTTATCACCAAAGGCACTACGTGTACAGAAAAGAACAGAACGTGCCTGCCCTTTTTACGTCACCACGTACTCTTTTACCCTAGATACTCTAGCTTCTTCAGTTCACAAAACCCATCTCCTCGATCCAGCTATATATATATGTGAAGACTCTCATACGGCCGGTATAACATTTGTTTCCATCGTCTCAATCAAACTCCATAGCTGATCGAGAAAGATGATTTCTTTCAATGGTTTGTTGTCCAATTATACAAGGTATTCGAACAACAACGTGATGGAGGGTGCAGAATATTCCATGGTGAGCCACAAGGAGGCAGAGAGGAGGCGCCGGCAGCGTATCAACTCCCACCTCTCCACCCTCCGCACTCTCCTTCCCGCCACCGCCAGAGTAAGTCAGTTAATTAATTTAATGAAGGTTTCAATTCATCGTTAATTATAATTCATGCATGCATGTATTGTACGTAAGGGTGTTAGTAATTTAAGCGCTGCATGTACGTGGTGGCAGACGTCGGACAAGGCGACGCTGCTAGCGGAGGTGGTGGAGCACGTGAAAGAGCTGAAGAGGCGGGCTGATGACGTATCGGGAAGAGAGAACGTTTTTCCTGGTGAGGTCAACGAAGCGCGTCTGATGATGACTTGTGAGGAAGGCGAAGAGGGAGGGATGATGAAGGCGACGCTTTGCTGCGAGGACAGGCCGGGACTATACCGGGACTTGGCACTCGCAATAGGGTCGGTTCGGGTCGGGGTGGTCAAGGCGGAGATGGTGACCGTGGGCGGACGGACGAAGAGCGTGGTGGTGATGAAGTGGAATGATGGCGGAGGAGACGGGGAGGTGGTGGCTTTGAAGGCGGCTTTGTCGGCGGTGGTGGAGAATCGGGTCTCGAGTTGCCGGGCGGGTTCGTTGGGGAAGCGAGCTCGGTTGTACGGGTCGGGTTATGATTTATGAGGAATTAATCTCATGCTTGAGATAAAGTTGGAGAAGAAAATTAAGAAGAATGCGTGGGTTAGGTATCTGGGGTCTGGGGACATTTGGGGTACAGAATCAAAGAAAATTATTGAGCACAGCAGTTTGTACTGTCCGTGGCACGTTATTATTGACTAAAGACTAAATGGTGTCAGCTGGGTAAACAGCAAGAAAAGAAGTTCTCTGCCTCTTGCTGCCCTCCACTATAATCATAGTGTACTAAACTACTTATATTGCTAACCACGAGAAAAGCATCAGACATGCGTGGTCCTAGCCCAGGTGGCCCCAGTATTCAGTTGTATACTACCCATGTGGCCTAAAAAATTAAGTTTAAATGTTATTTGGTGAAGAAAAAAAAGTCAAAAAAGAAAGAAAATAAAAATACATCGATCGATAACTCCCGATTCCAAAATAGTTCAATTTATTTTATGGACTTAGACGGAGTCCAAATTCATTTGGATATCAAGATTTAAATTTATTTATTTTTTTTATTTTTAATTCGTAATTTTAAATTTGAGATCGCATATTTTGTAGATCATTGGTTGAAATTTAACTCTACAAAAATGAATCAAAATGAAGATCATTTGAATATTCGATCTTGCAAACAAATGAACAGTTGTTATTGTAATGCTAAAATTCATCATAATCGTTCATTTATTTGACAAGATCGGATACCTAAATGATCTCCATTTTGATTTATTTAATGTAGAGTTGATCTTCATCCAATAATTTATAGAATGAGTGGTCTTAAATTTGAAATCACAAATCAAAAAGTGGAAGAAATAAAAGTAATTTGAACATTCGTGTCCAAATAAGTTTGGACCCAATCAATTTCTTTATTTTATTTTATTTTCAGGTTTTTCCTTCCTTTTTTTTTGAAATGCAGGTTTTTCCTTCCTTTGTTCATGGAAAATTTAATTTTTATGCCATTTATAATTTATTGGTAGATCTTGTTTAAATAATTGTTTATGGCATAAATTCAAAAATCATAATATACAGTTATATTATCCCAAAAATTATAGAAAAATTATTAAAGACTAGTCAGATGCACACTTCACCTTCCTAGCCATAATTAGGGGCTTTAGAGCATCTCCAATGATGTTTTCTATTTCTTCAACAAATTTGTTGAAAAAATATCTAAAAGTCAAATTTTTAAGGAGCCAAAACCCGATAAATTTAGAAAAATCATATTTAAGAGTTTATTTTACGCGCGTTTCGCTTTGTAATGATTTTCATTTGACGTGTCTCATAATAATTTACTAGAATTTGAAACATCACACTAATGTTGAGTAACATAATTTTTTTTCCGTTTCTAATCAGACGAGGGCCAAGAAAATCAGGTAGACTGGCACATGGCTATATCCTCGTTCAATATGCAAATTACAAATTTATAATATTTTTATTTGAAAATTGTTGATTTATAACTTTATATTAAATATTTTTGTTTTGAAATTTTTTTGATTTAAAAATAATGTATTTTTGACCAAAATACAAATCATTGAAAATGTAATAAATTATATTTTAACAATTATAAAATCATCATTTTAATCATTAATAAACTACTTCCATTATTGCTTCAAAAATCTTATGAGCTCATTTCTCTCTGGTTAGATTTAGGAGCTTCTAAAGATTTTCCTATTTTAAAAGCTCCTAAGGAGTGTGAATGGGATGTTAAATTTTGGCTTTTCTCTATTTTTTTTGTCTATGGAGCTCCAATAGGGAGTCTGATGCTCTTATAACCTTGATGTGCTGATTGAATGAGTGTTATAGTTAATCACATTGACTAATAATTGGCCAAATTGATCGACCTTGACAGGTTGATCAACCACACTAATTTTTTTACAAAGCCGCATATATTTATGGGGAAGAGATATCCGCAAAATTTGAATCGGCCCTTTGAGGTTTTGTATTTTCAAATTGCATGAATTGAGGATGTGCCTATTTTTTGGATTGCTTAACTTTTTAATGTTTATGGGTGAATATAAATATTCGTATATGAAAAAGTTACAACAAAACAAAAATGAAGAAATCCGACAGTAGGATCCGGACATAAAGCTATGTTATAAATGATGTAATATTTTGAGTCACTTTAGTTATTGTTTTGATCTTGATCCATGTAGTCAACCCCAATAATCGTTTGTATCCTTATTTCAATTTTATACGAGTCACAAAAGACAACACTAGCATGACACCATTTGGAATGTAAATTTTTATACGGGAATATACAAGTAAGGGTTAGACTCTAATGAGTATGTCTATGATAAGTATTTGCTAATCAATGGCCTATAAGACTCAATTGTTGATCATAATTTGACAAATCAATCATTAGATGTTTAGTTATATATAAGTAGATCATTTCTACAAAATTTCAACCAAATAAAAAATCGTTAAGGGACTTATAATCATGATTGATCAAATATGAGCATGAACAGTTCAACTTTGAAAAATTTGCGTTCATTGATTTGACTTGTTCGACGCCTTAATGATTTTTAAATGGGATAAAAATAGACATAATTGATCTACTTATATATATATATATATCTAAATAGTCAACGGTTGATATTTTAAAATGTGGTTGGAAAACATATTTTTATAAGAAAGTACTCACCAAGTACTCACCATATAGGTACTCATTAGAGCCTCCCCCTGTAAACCATAGGATGTCATAGATGCAAGAAAGCCAAAAATTGAAGTGTCGAGTTGCTGATAAGCAAGGAGTAAAATATCGGATATCGAGGATATATCGACAGTCTAAAATTTGGATATATCGACGGAAATATCGACGAAATATCGATCCACTGAAAATTCTGACGGAAATGACGGAAACTAATAAAAATATATGGAAATTTGTAATGAAACTTTTGGAGGTTGTTATATGATCAATTACCTACCTTATGTAAAAAGAAAATATTGATCAAACATCAAAACATATGAATTTGCTATATTACTATATGAATTAGTATGTATTAAGTGCTGATAACTATTAAAATATAATTTAATAGTTCTATTTTTATTTTTTTGATGGCTAAACTTTAATGGGAGGCTAGACCATCACATTTTGGTACAATATGTTACACATCACACATTATAAAATCAAATATATAAATACTTCAAAACCACATAGAGGACCTATGAGGTTCGAAATTCACACTATTTTCCTCATCTCTCTGTGCAGAATCATGTGTGTATTGTGAAGAGTACTCATTAAATGATTGCTCTCCCATGTAATTCTGCACGTATTGACTTACATGCCAACCATATGGGTCAGGGGGCGGTCTTTGAAGATTTTGGAGCTCGTAGTATGAACCAGGCATTGCTCGACTTTCTTCATTGCTATCATCATTTGAGGCATTTGTTTGTGATTGTAACGATGTGTTATCACTTGCTGGAAGATCATAAGGCATGATATATGAAGGATAAGGCATTGCAAAATTTTGACAAGCTTTTAATTTTGTTAAATTAAAAAGTACTGAAAATTTCAAAAATTTCGGTAAATATCGGAAATATCGGAAAATATCGGAAATATCGGGGATATATCGGAAATATCGGAAAGTTTCGGAAAATTTCGGAAAATTTGGAGATATATTCACGGATTTTTTAGGTAAGTTCAAAAAACCGAAATATCGGCGATAATATCGATTTTTCATTCCTTGCTGATAAGGAAATTATCAGGAAAATGATAATCAAGGGCATATATAGCTACTACCTTTGACTAGATGAATCGAGGTCAAAATCAAGGCGAAATCGACTGAAATTTTAATCACATCTTAAAATTAGTTCAATGATTGTATCATATGATCACTTTGTTTAATTCATTTTTTACGACCTTGATCCGTATAGTTCAAATTTGATGGTCATTTATACTTCTATTTATTACTTTCATTAGACTCACCTTATTGACTACTACGAGTCTACGACACTCTTGCTTTTGGTTTTTATGCATCAACGACATCTTATGGGCTACCTCTTTTATGATCGTATGAAAATATACGTTCCTAAGTGGTGTCATGTTAGTGTTTTTATTTGTGACTGTATAAAATAATATATATATATATATATACACACACACACACACGATCGCTAGGGTTGACTACATAGATCAAGGTCAAAATGATGATGAAAGTTTGAAAGTTTCTTCATCTTTTTTTTGTTCTAACTCTTTTATATTTTAATGTTTATATTCATTCAAAAGCATTAAATAACTTATGCAACACTAGTAGGTACATCCTTAATTAATTCTTGCAAAAATTCATACAATATAAAAATACAAACCTCAAATGGTCAATTCAAATTTGAAGATATTATTTTGTGAAAAAAATAGCCTTGTTGATCAATCTTTAAATATCGTTCATTTCAAATAATTGTTATTCATCGTAATTAACGATAACATGCGACAATTGAAAGTGTGGACCAAAATTATATATTTATGAAGCTTCTAATTTTAACATTTAAGGTTAAGTGCTGATCATGACGAGTGTTTAGTTATTTCACATACAACTATAGCTGTCCTGATATGGTAGTCAATAAATTATATAGTCAGTCATGGTTAATTACCGTTAGATCTTCATCCAACGGCTGATAATAACTTATTTTCTAACTATTTTTTAATCACCTACCATTAGATGTAGATCTAACAACAGTTGACCACAACTGACTACATAATTTATTGACCACCCAGACTCACTATAGCCATTTTTTTAAAAATTTGAAACTATGAAATATACAATTATTCAAGTGACGATAAATAAACAATTGATGGTATATACCATGTTCACTTGAGAATGTTTTTTTATTAGTTTTTCATATGACGATTTTTTTTTAATAAAGATCACAACAAGTACGTCATAATTTTTACGTAGATTTTCTAAAAATACAAGCTATTTGTTCAATTTGTTGGAAGTGTTCATATTAATCAAATTACTGTACAAAAAAGAAAGAAATTAACCTTGACCGTTTAAGTTTTACATCTGGCCATCTGGGCTGTTTATTGTTTTCTCGTTTGATATTTTCATTCCAAATACCATTGAAGATCTGAAGGCCCTTGAACCAGCATCTTCTTTGGCATTCACCGCCTCACGGCGTGGACACCGAAGGCGTACAAAATGTGGCACAACCAATGAAGGTGCCAGGGGGGCTGACTCGCTTCGCGACTTTGATTTTTGGTCAAGGAGACGAGACAGGGAGGCCGGGGACGCAATAGGGGTGTGGGGGTGTGAGGGTTTTGGGAGAGGTGCGACGGCAAGGGTGGGTGGCAAGAGCACTTTTGATGGGAGAGGTGAAATTGGTCAAATTGTAAATTTGCAGGTCTGCAGCTAACTAATAATCAAGTTTAAGTTGCTTAATGGAAGATTATAATCAAAGAGCGAAGGAGACGAAGGCAAAATAGGGAAACAACGTTTTAGTTTTTATTTTCGGGAAAATGACCAAAATTATCACTCAAGTTTGTCATAATCGATAATTTAATCACTGAAATTTAGAAAATATCAAAAAGATCATTGAATTTTAATTTCGACAAATTAGAATGTTTAAAATAGACAAAGTGATCAAATTGATAGATAGTTAAATTTCAGTGATCTTTTTGATATATTTCAAAGTTCAGTGATCAAATTGACGTTTATGACAAACTTGAGTGATCATTTGGGTCATTTTTCCTTCATTTTCATTGACTTTAAGTTTACTTTTTGAACCAATAATAAAGTGACATGTAGGCAATGTACTTGCACTGCTGTGTATCTAATACCCTCTGTAGAATCAAACTCCACGGATGATGAATGTATTTTAAGGTTTTGGACTTCATTAGTTAGTCGAATTAGCTTAATGATATTACATATGTGTTGTAGAGAAAATATTATAGATTGGAAAATGGTAACTCTTTCATTAATAGAATGTCTTATATATAGGTGTTATATATAGGCTAATATAATCCGTTACAATAATTATCTCGATAAAATAGGGATTCTATATATATCTAGACTAAACCTTACCTAACTAGGACACGTGACACACCAGAAGTTACAGGGAATAAATTTCCTTAAACACTCTCCCTTATATTGATGACCTAAAGAACGATGCATGACATGTTGGCTCACTAAAAATCTTGCCAAGCAAAAAAAAAAACTTCATGGGTAAAAGAAAAGCTTGGTCTAAGGAAACAAGAGTACAACGCATCAACTACAAAAGCTAATACTTGTGGCGTAGACTCTCCCTGATGTCTATAGAAATGTAACTCCCCATGACTGTAAACTCAGTCATGGAGTTTAGATAACCTGCGCATACTAATATGTCTCACATGTTTCGCAAATGTAGATTTGGGTAATGACTTAGTAAAGAAGTCCACAACATTATCCGCCGAACTAATCTGTCTTACATGGATATTCAAAAAATGTTGCTGCTACTGATTGGAGAAGAATTTCGGTGATATATACTTTGTATTGTCATCCTTAATGTAACCCAACTTCATTTGTTCAATGCAAATCACATTATCCTCAAAGATGCAACTAGGAGCTATCGTAGTAGATGATAATCCACTAGACCATCAAATGTGATGACTGACTGACCTAAGCTAGACACATTCTCTAAACGCTTCATGCAAAGTAATGATTTCTGAATGATTTAAGGAAGTAGCAACAATAGTTTTCTTAGTTGATCTCCAAGAAATCGCCATTTTTCCATGGTGTAAATATAACTAGTCGGTGAACGACCTTTGTGTGGGTCAGAGAGATATCTAGCATTAGCAAATTCGACCAACATATCAACCGGTGTTTCGAAATAGGGGACTGCAATAAAATTACTCGCAGCAGGGGAGGAATTCGACCGGTCGAAGTACTCGCTTGATGGGTCGAACAAATGCTTCTGGTCAATCTAGGGTACTTGTTTTGATTGGTCAAAATCATTCCTAGATGGGTCGAAAGACACCTTCAGATTATCACAGACTTAGTACTAACACTGGATAAGGAAACATTCCTCCTGCTCATGTGGAAGGTATTGCGTCGACCTCGGCTCCCACCAGAAAAAGAGGGAGACCAAGAAAATCCATTGATGAGTAGCCGGTTAAAAGGCAGGCCATCGAGGCACAAAAATATTCATTCATCATCAACATTGTGAATCCTTCACATGATAGTGTGTCTGACTACAGTTATGTTCTTGAATCACAATTTGCATGTCTGGGGGACGCCTCAGAACCTTTTGTGATGCCATAGAACAAAGAAATCTCGCTTAGAACAAATGATGCGCGCATTCTTATGGATAGATCTTCTATGTTAGTTGATGATGCATTTGCTTATTCCGTCGCTCAAGAGATCATAGACGATAATAAAGTGGAACCTCGCTCTGTTGGGGATTGTCAACAAAGACCATATTGGCCGAATTGGAAGGTAGCAATCTAGGCCGAACTAGACTATCTGAATAAAAGACAGGTTTTCGGTTCGGTAGTGCTATGCCCACCGAATGTTAAGCCAGTTGGACATAAATGGGTCTTTGTTTAGAAGCATAATGAGAAGAATGAGGTCTTGCATTATGAAGCTAGACTTTTGATGTAGGGTTTCTCTCAAAGCCCTGGAATTGATTATGCGAAGACATATTCTCGAGTGATGGACATCATTACCTTTCTCTACCTGATAAGTTTGGTAGTGTCCGAGAAGCTAAACATGCAACTTATGGATGTGGTTACTACATATCTCTATGGGAATCTTGATTCAGACATATACATGAAAGTGTCGGATAGCATTGCTACACCCAAATCAAGTAACTCTAAACCACAGAGTGCTTATGTAATCAGATTGAGACTTTCACTATATGGATTGAAAAAATCCGGTAGGATATGGTATACACTTCTTAGTGACTACTTAATAGAAAGGGATATAAGAATGATGACATATGCCCTTGTCTGTTCATTAAAAGAACAAGTTCAGAATTTTCTATAGTAGCAGTCTATGTAGATGATATGAACATCATTGGGACTCATAATGAGATCAATCAAATGGTTGACCACTTGAAATCTGAATTTGAGATGAAAGACCTTGGTAGGACTCGATTTTTTTCAAATTAGAGATGGAACATCGAGTTGGTTGAATCCGTAATCACCAGTCTGCTTATGTCCAAAAGATGCTCAGGAAATTTAATATAGACAAAGCATACCCTGTTAGCACAACAATGGTTGTTTGCAATCTGGACCCCAAGAAGGATTCATTTCATTTTCTAGATGACGATGAGAAGATCTTGGGAGTGGAAATTACATATCTTAGTGCTATTTGAGCTTTCTTATACCTAGCTCAGTGCACGCGTCCAGATATTTCATTCTCAGTGAACTTCTGGCTAGATTTAGCTATGCGCGTACGTAACTTCATTATAATGGAGTAAAACAAATCTACAGGTACTTGAAAGGTTCCACTGACTTGAGTTTATTCTTCCCTTACAAAGAATATAGAGAAAGAAGCTTGAAATTCCCGAAAAATGGATGGTTAAATCGCTGCATGCAGGTTTCGGGCTCTTCGACTCGTCGAGTAGATCTCTCAACCCATCGAAGGTAGTGAACTGTCAATGATATACCGCATAACAAAAAATGTGTAGATGTGAAATATCAGGCTCAAACCCAATTACCAACTAGTGCACACTAAATGTTTGGCGGACTACAGGTCGAAAACGAAGAAACATAGCTGTGTGTAAAACTGCATATCCCCCACACAGAGATCAGTAAGTTTGTACACATTACCAAAGCTCGACACACAAGCTGTAACCACTTGATGTGAGCTTCTGCTAAACCGTTCTGAGAATGAACATGAGAAACTAGATGTTCAAATTTAATCCCAAATGACATGCAGTAATCATCAAAAGATTTTGATGTAAACTCTCATGTGTTGTCAAATCTAATAAACCTACTTGGATGATCTGGGTGGTGAGCCCAATGCTTAATAATTTGTGCCAAGAGTTTTGCAAACACAACATTCCTTATGGATAACAAAGCAACGTGTGACCATCACATTGATGCATCTACCAAATCCATAAAATATTTAATTGGATCCTTTGTGAGAATGAAATATTGTCGGTGTTGTCGATAGCAAAAGAAGAAGATGCCTGTAACTTTTTTAGTGAACAAGATTTACAAAACGAGTGATGTGCATCAAAGATTGCATCATATGAATCTAGTGGGATAACGCACTATGCCACAGCAATATTTTGCCTGGATTATGATGTACTCGTCTTATAGACCGCGCCAAGAATGAGAGGTGTAGTCTCATCCTTCCCATTTAAACTGATGGATTAAGGTATTCATACGTGCTTCTTCGCTTTGAAGAATGGATGACCATGAGAGTTTTTCAATATTTGGATCATCATGTCACGACCTAGGTGTCCCAGTAAAAAATGTCAAATCTTGTATAAGTCCAAATCACACGAAGTCATATGAGTCATGACATTAGATTCAATTATCTGAACCGTAGTTAGATATAAACCACTACAAATAGTCAAAAAATTCTCTAGAATGCACTTGCTGCCACATTCAACAGAGGTGATACACAATAATTCTTTTCCATTCTCACAATATGTTCCCAAAATAGAATTTAATTTTCCGATATCAATTTTTCTGATATCTATTCTTGACGGGTCAAGAAGTATTCTCGACGGGTCAAAGTCGAATAGAGACGGAGACATAAGAGCTCCTTCGACGGGTCGAGAATAATCCCGACGGGTCGAAGGTGCAAACATAGGTAACTGAGGATCACCTTCAATGGATTGAAAGGTGCAAAAATCAATCCAGAACTTGGTCTTCGACAGGTCGAGAGAAATCACGACAGATTGAAGAATGCCTGAGATAAAAAATATCTTCTTTTTTTGTGTCTCGTTTTTATGGTATCATTGTATAATTATGCCATATATAATTGTTACATTGAACCATACACTGAATGGGTAGTAAAATAACTTTCGCAACACTTTCATATACCAAAAAAATAGTGAAAATTACATTACTAGCCAACTTTAAAAAAAATACATCATAGATATTCTTATTCGAAAAACCAAGACAAAAAGTCTACTAAAAACGACTGAAAAATAAGCCAAAAAAAACCAAAAACTTGAATGTATCACAGAGATAACCACATTTTACATAGGCTATTCAAAATTCGGAGTCACCAGATCCTTGTCCTTGTCCTTTGCAATATTGAGATTGGTGTCGGCATCCATCTTGAAATCTCCAGCGTAGTTGGACTCTTGAGCCAAGTACTGCTTGTGCCTCTTGTAGATGTTCTAGATTTCTTAATTTGCTAGAATGACACTGTTTGTGCATGTGCTTTGTAAAACCACACCGGTAATAGGTAATATTTTCCAGAATTTAAATATCTTTGCCCATCATTTGTCGAACCAGATTGGTTCTTGTTGAGTTGGCATTCTAATCTGTATGCCAAGTCAGATTTTGGTTGTCGCCTTGGCCACACCCACTTCCTCCTCTCCCGCCACGTGGAGCTTGTCCGAACGAACGTTCTTTTTATCCTTACGGGCATTTTCTCAAGTTTTGTAACTCTCAAGCTTTTTAGTACCAGTAGGCCTTGAGTTATTATTGAGGATGATCTTATGATGCCTTTCCTTTTTAGCGAGGCTATTGATGAGATTATTGAAGGTAAGAATCCTTTCATGTTCATACTCGAGCCGGTAATGATGAGCAAAGATGCTCATGGATGTTGGGAAGGTGTTCAACAAAATTTCAATCATGTCGTTCTCAAACTTTTTCACCCCATAGAAACTCAACTTTGACTGCAGATCCAACATTGCTTGATTATAATATTGAATCTTTGAAAAATTCAGAAGCCTAAGGGATTCTCATCTTGCAATCAACTCAGGAAGCTGTGCATCATGCACATTGTTGAAGCCTAAGGTTTTCTTTAAGTATTTCTTCTTGAGAGTTGGATGAATATGACGCATCAAAAATATGAGGGCTTGAGCTTTCGCTTCATCTGATGGTGGAATGACATTTGCCCCAGCAGGTTGGATAAGATTGTTGAGTCTCTTTCTGATGAATGTGTTAACCATATCGGAGACCCAACGATGGTATTTCTGATGGTATTTCTTTCCTTGAAGATCAAGGATGTCAAATTCTGGCATAACCGGCTCATTCGAACTCATCTACAAAATAGAAAGGGATTTAATTATTATTGATCGAAGAACCACGATTACTAACATCAAGTTTTAATGAATAAGAACGTGATCCATGATGTATGGTCACAAAAATCAATCATCAATAAATGGTGGCACAAAAATCATACCCAAAAACCGTGATTAACCATCACATAGTATCGATTTTCCTTTCTTTCTTTTCTTTTTCTAAACCATAACTCACCCAAGACTGTCACTTATACTCTATGGATATAGGTCCATAGGAACTAGGACACACATATGCAATAATCACAAATCACAATATCACAATCCTAAGATCTAGGATTTTGCAGGAAGTAAGTTTTATTCCTAGATATAACAATTCATGGTTTAGAAAATTTACATGGATTGGTGTTATGCACGGTATGACCAGTACAAAATTTGGACGATTTTTGGGAAGAGCTTGTCTGACGCGGTTCCTTGGAAGTCGAGCAATCTTGTCGAAGTAGGGAGGTTCGTTTAAGCGTGTGCTGCATAAGGATCATGAACTACGAGGATAATCGGAAGAAGGAGGAGTCGACGGTGGAGATCGACAATGAGAGATGGTTGTCGGCGGTGGATATAGTATTTATGGTTAGGTTTTTTCTTTTCTTTTGTAGTGATAGCTGCCTATCAACTCAGAGCGTGTTTGATAACGTATTGTAGAGGAAATACGACAGACTGAAAAACTACAACTCCTTCATTGATAGAATGTTTTATATATATGCTGATACAATCCATTACAATAGATGTCCCAATAAAATAGAGATTCTCTGTATCTCTATCTAAACTAAGCCTATCTAACTAAGACACGACACATACTAGAAGTTACGGAGAATAAATCTTCTTAAAAAATATGATATTTTTATTTGATAAAATTGGTAAGTTATTGATATATAGTAATTTTTCAAATTAAGATGAAAGCTTGATAAACTAGAAATGCATACAATTTTATACTGATTAAACCCGTTGACATAGATTGACAATATAAGATACTGTGTATCAAATAATGAGCATATGTGCACTATATATGTTGGATAGAGTTGCAAATGCGGCTCATGACAATGACGATCAAAGAAAATAAAAGGTTCTTTACCTCGAAATGTTGTGTGATCCAACAACAACATTGAAAATATCTTTGTGTGTTATTTTTAATTTTCTCAGATAAATAAATAAAAACTTAATTGTCAATTTACTACTATAAGAATTACGTTAGCGTCAATTTGTTATCCTAGTCATTTTTTCTGTAAATTTATTACCAGAATTTTGTCAATTTATCCATCAAATTATAAACATTTGAAAGCATTTTGGTACTCTAAATCTTCAATTCTACTGATTTGAACAGAAAAAAAACATGAAAAACTATCCAAAAATCTAAACCTAAAGTAGCAAATTGGCTAAATATTTGTCTAATTTGATGTATATATAGAAATTGACTAGTTTTCAAAATCTAGGGTAGTAAATGGGCTCAAGAGTCATTATTAGGGTAGTAAATTGTCAATTACGCCATAAATAAAGGGAGGTGAAATTGGCATCCCCTTTTTTAAAACCCACACCCTCCTTCTTCATCTTTTTCATACAAAAGTGTAATGAAAATGTCAAGTTTGATCTCTTAAGGGATGGATTTAAGGGATAGAATGGGATGGGTAAATCCAACAGTTGTGATTCAAAAATAAAAAAATTATGGTGGGATCATGTTAATTACTTTCAATCGTAGTTGTTGGATGTGCTCATCTATTTTCATTCCTTAAAATGTATCCCTTAGGAGAGCATGCCTCACACAAAAACCAAAGAAATGGGATGTGGTTTGTAAGAGCATCTCCAACAGCTCATGTAAAATTTCTCTATTATAGAAGTAGAAAACACAAAATCTCTAAAATAAAACGACATTAACTCAAGCAACTCTTGTATTCTATTCTTTATAATTAAATGTGTTTGTGTCAAATTGATGACTCTTATAAATTTTATATAATTTTTGAATCAGATCAAGATGAGAGCGAAAGAAAAAGTGATGTTTTTATATTTTTTTAAGGGGAGAGAGAGCAATATAAATAGGGCAAGCCTTAAATTTTAGGGATTTTAGAATGGTTTACAAGTTTTGAGAATTCTATAAATATATAGATTCTATTTCTTCTTTTTTTATTTTTTTATAAAATACAATATGGTTTATAATTAAGGGTTGTTAGAGTCAAAAACATATGTTTTTCTTGTAAAATGGAGAAAAATGTGGTTTTACTAGAGATGTTGGAGATGTTCTAAACAAATAAGAGATGCCAATTTCACCCCCTAAATAAATAAGAACACTACACGACTAGCATAAACAAAACAAAAACATCAAAAAAGTTACAATTTTAACTAATTGCCCACAAAATTTCACTTTAAACTCCTGAGCAAGCGACTCGGGAGTAGACTGGAGTGAATTTATATGAAGTGTCCCAAGCATATGTGAAGCTCAATTCCTGGAACCCATAAATAGGGTCGCCATTGTTGACAAGGTAATTGTCTATCTCTATCTCTGCTTAGGTTTGAGGGATCAACTAGCTCCGCACTTTGAAAGCCAGGAGCACTTACTTTCACATCAAGTTGAGTACATTGGCACATGTTGGTGAATTCGATCCTATTTGTTGTGTCGTACTATCCAAGCTCCATACAACGAAATTTACCTTTTAAAATTCGAAACCCTCGTCGGAATTTCAAGTCGACCAGGCCAGTCGCCTTCGACTCATAGAGGAGCAGGCTTTAAAATTCCCATGATTTTGGGGCCTGGAATTGTCGTCAAACTCGCTGGAGACGAACAATAATTTCGATTGAAACCTCTATGGTTTCCATCCTTTGTTGTTTGCATGGCGAATATAAGGCAAAGAAATGAGTTAGGAAGTGGAGGGCTTGGAGAGGCAGAGGAAAGCTCGTCGGCTGGCGACAACGACACCGGCATCGCACCCA
The DNA here is from genome assembly GCA_946800695.1 of Geum urbanum. Classification (NCBI taxonomy): domain Eukaryota; kingdom Viridiplantae; phylum Streptophyta; class Magnoliopsida; order Rosales; family Rosaceae; genus Geum; species Geum urbanum. The sequence continues at coordinate 8,877,269 of OX327002.1, read as the reverse complement.
GTCGCGAGGCAACAAGAGAGAATGAGTCAAGTTGAGTGACAACCCAGGTTGATTTTTAACTAACATTACTTAATAAAATCAACAGTCGAGATTAGATTTAATGGTGATCAAACGGTACACAAAATTGACCAAATAGTATATTTCTAGTTTAATTACTTTTTTCACCAAACTTCCAAAATTCTTAGAAATTAACTCAAATCTCTGAAAAATGTAATAAAAGCATCAACGAACTCGCAATAATTTTCTCTACAACTTTCATGAAAAATGCGAGTCCAAAATCATAACTTATAAAAAGTCAATTTTTGTGTTGCGACTAATGGAAAACCTTGGTAATCATGTCAACTTATGACTAACTTGTTAATAAAATCGACTAATGAAGATTAACACGCTAATTTAGGTTCAGGTTATTACATACACGATCACTCATTGCCCTGCTACCGCCCATCATCGGTGGTGGTGTCTCCTCTCGCATCCTTCCATTTTTTCCGCCCAGCGGAACTAGGACGGCCCTCCGGGAGTCCCCAGGAGTCAGCAAGGAAGCCTCATCTGTGTGGTGTCCGCTACCTTCAGCCAGAAAAAAATCGCCATCCTCATGCACTAGATATGTCGCCCTTGGAGATGATCCAACTGTCTACGACGCCGCTTTGGCCTTATGCCGCTCAGACCTGACATAAGTACTCTTAGCCTTCAAAGCTTTCCCTACTACATTTTGGGCTGTAGGGTGTGGCCTAAGCAAGCCTAACTGTGGAATACCATATTTAACTGGAACTTGCGGAAAAAAAAATACCTGAGGTTAGTGGGCCTCCCTCAAAAAGAGGGTTCTCCTGCATGTAGGACAAATGTACCAAACTCCAGCCTCTACCCGAACCTCATGCATGACCGCCACGTGTTCGACATGCATGGCCTCAGCCCGTGGTGGTTCTCCCACGTAGGTGCTCGGTACATGTGCCATCGTTGGTGGCTGCCCCCATACACAGGCACCGCCACTGGGACCTGGTGCATCATTAATGGTGGTTGCGCCACAGAGGTGAATCCTTGCCCATTTTCAAATCCCGGAGGCGACGTTGTAGAACTTGTCACCGCTCGCTCAGCTCGCCGCTCCTCTCAGGTCTGCAGCACCACATAACTTGCTTCACCATGCATAAACAAGCCACAAAAAGGGCAAAACCCTTTTACCTTAAGGTACTCAAAGGCAATCAGTAGTGTGCACTCTGCGGCGAACCAGATCTTTCGCCTAACCACCACACCGTGGCGGAGATCCAACTGAACCTTGATCTTTATGATTCCATTGAGAAGCAAAGCCCGATCATTCTTGATATAGCTTCCTACAAAATTATGGATATGCACCTCCCACTCACTTGTAAGCGTCGCTTTTGGAACGCCGTGGGCCTCCACCCATGTTTGGGTTACCGCCGCCAGGACCAAGGAGAGATTTGAGAACCCATCAAATTCCTCCACCATCACCGTGTACTCCTTGAAGAACCAAGGACCTTGGATGGCACATCGAAGAGCAAATGGATACTCAAACCTGCATAAAATCCGAGAGTCATCGTGGCGGTTGATCACCACTTTCCCTGTTCCAAAAGGGTCATGCCACAACTGTACCATGACTGCTTTGAGTGACTGAGACCAAACCTCCGACAAAGACACCGCCTTGAAAAGTTGAGCTATGCCATAGCGCGTTGCCATCCACCCAGATACATCATCGTCCTCCTCAGCCGGAGGAACAAGGTCAATGATGTCAAGATCGTTGTCATCATCATCAGGCAGATACATAGCCATCATGAACCGGGTCACTACTTCATCTGGGTCGTCGACCATCCTCGCCGTTTCAGAAGGATGAATCCGATTTGGATGATGGGGAATGGTATGGAGAGAAAGGCCTCAAGACGGAGAGGGTAAGAGAGGTCTAGGGGATAGAACACCAAGATCAGAGCACGGAGGCGGGGCCACCGCTAGGGTTTGGAGAAAATAGGAAGTGAGTTTTCGGGAGAGAAAAAGAGGAACAACACACAACAACTCAACTCTTAGACTTGATAGTACAAGGTATGTCGCCTTATGACCTAGCCTGCTTCACTGCTTACATAGTGTGTAAAATACATTGATTGTAATTTAATTTTTTTCTTTTGATAGGATCTATGTTGCACAGACACTGACATAGGAACATGGACACGCAAGAACACGGGACACGGCAGGACACAACAATTAATTTAATATAAATATTAATATTTAATATATAATATACTAAAATTAAGTTGGACATATCTTTTAAACTCCATGTATCATTAAAGAAAAAAAAATATGCGGAGAACCGAAGAAGAAGTTATAGACAACAACGATGTATGGTTAGCATGATTTTGTTCATGTATGAAGACTCTTAACCTTAATACAACCATAAAATACATTTATATCTCCAACTCAATCTCTTAATTCTATAGTTAGTATGATCTTACTAAAAAAATATAAAAGTGTATATTATTTGATGTGCTACAGTATCCCCAAGTGTCGAAGGAGTGTCCCCGAATGTCTAAAGAGTGTCTTCAAGTGTCCAGATAACAAAATTTTGGGACACGGCATGTGACACTTTAAAGTTGGAGTCCCCAAATATTGAATACGTGACACAGCACTAGAATAAAATATCAAAGCTAGATAGGAGGATATAGGATTGATTATAATTTAGTTAATATAGAATGTTACAATGTACTCTTTGTTTAGGGTATCAATACTGTTAAATTTGAATCAAATAATATAATTAAAGTTGAAACGGAATAACCTTCAGCTCTTGCTATAAGTAGGCTTAATGTTTCAAAAAATAAATAAAAAGGCTTAAATTCAGAATGCATGCACTATCTTAAACAGTTAACTTAAACTTAACTATTTGATATGTAAGGTACATGTGAAGGTCGGATCCCTTCGAGAATCTGCATTATAAATCAAGTGCGGGTGGTACCGCGCTTTCACTCTCCAAAATTTAAGTGCGGAAGATGCATAAATTAAGTGTAGTGTAAGAACAACTCCAACAACGTAACTTAAAATTTTCTCATTTTGTTCAAATATATAGCCGAAACTTATTTTAGCTGTGTACTTTCAAAATTTTGCTCTAACAATGTTACTTATAATTTAGTTATATTTAAACATATAGTTGATTTTGATTGGTTGATGGAAAGTAGATAAATAATTTACTTACATATTAAATGGTTTTGTAACCTATAAGGAAATGATTTAATGATAATTATGACTTTTACATTAACTATAATTTATATTTTTGGTATAGGAATAGAGGCTGAAAACGAGAAATATAGAGATTTTCTATTATAGCTAATGAGATAAGGGATCTGCTGGAGTTGATTTTAAAGAAAAAACTTCATACTTCTACTAAAAATGAATTATAGGGACATTTGCTGGAGTGGCTCTAAAATGATAGAATACGTTATACTTTTTGGTATAGGAATAGAGGCTGAAAACGAGAAATATAGGGATTTTCTATTATAGCTAATGAGATAAGGGATCTGCTGGAGTTGATTTTAAAGAAAAAACTTCATACTTCTACTAAAAATGAATTATAGGGACATTTGCTGGAGTTGCTCTAAAATGATAGAATACGTTATACTTCACCATTCTTTCATGGGAAATTCTCATATGACTATTTACGCCAGTAAGTCTCAGGGTCTTGCATATTATGTGTAGGAATGAACTCCATGGAGTTAGTCAGTGGCGAAGCTAGCAATATCATTCAGCCTTGTCATAGTTATAATTAAATTAATATATTTTTTATTGAAAAATACATGTTAAAATTTGAAAAATATTTATAACTATCCTCAACAGGTCTTCATGATTATTTACGTTTTGTTGTCAATATCAACCGTGCATTGGCGGCCCTACTTAAGGCCAAGAGGAGCTTATTGTCACGAACTAATTTTTCAGCTAACACTAGTGCGGCCTTAACACTTCCCTTATGCTAAGTCAGCCTAACTCTCGTGAACACTTGGGTAGAACAACCGAAAGATCAAAGGGAGAAGAGCTTTGGAAGAAGAAACTTGTATTGCTAAAGAAAGCTTTAAAGAGTGTTTGATAACTTGCTCGTAAGCTAAGCTCCTTGATTGATTGAGTGCCTGAAATGGGAGGGGTGGTTCCCTATTTATAGCCTCCACCTCCAAACCTAAGTGTTCTAGACTATTCTAGCACATGTACAAGTATAGAGAGTTCTACACCTATCTATACAACTCTAAGTTGTCCCATGATGGTTCTAGAGATCTCCGGAGTGGTCTTGACTCACGAGCCTCTCTAAGGTTCTAAAGAGTTCAAAACTTGCCTTGATGCTTCCCAAGTCTTCCGGAGACTTCCGCGACCTTCAGTGACCTTCTAAGACCTTCCACGATCTTCCAAAACCTTCTGTAGTGTTCCAGGTGCCTCCATACCATTCCGGATACTTCCGTTGTGTCCTGGATCCTTCCAGAACTGTCTTGATGTTCCGGACCCTTTCGGAACCTCTTAGGCCACCCTAGGCGCTTCTGGCAGCCTCCAGGTGCCTCTGGCTGCTTCTAGCAGCCCCCGTCTGTCTTTGGCTGTCACCTGCCCCCGGATGCCTCTGGCTGCCCTCTTCGGGTGCCTCTAGCTGCTTCTAGCTGCCTTCGAATGCTTCCAACACCCTCTGAACTCGTCCTTGAGCCATGCTTCCCTCGCGATTGCTCAAGGTCACCCTTGTAAGATTGGCGGGGCATGACATTATGCTCCCACTCAGTTTTCGTCAATACTGTAATTTTTTAAAGGATTAAGTAGATATTAAGCCAAATGTTTATATACTAACCCTACTTAGTCTTATGTGGTTTGATATGTTTTCATTACGTAACCATACAAATAAAATTCTTGTCTCGTCATTTCATGTGTTCATCCATCTATCATTTTTTTTGCCCATATATAAAGATGTAACATCAATTCATTAGTTAATTAATTAATTAATAGAAAGATCATTGTTGACACTAATTAGGAATGCACTTTGCGACATAGGATAAGTGGATAACTGAATTTGATTCCAAAGAGGAATCATAGTGTAATAAGGAATTCAATTCAACTTTTACTCTAGCATAAATTTTTGATCAAACCAACAGTCTCAATTTGTCCAAATAGTATACAAAACATTCAAAAAGTAAATATAAATTACATTAATTTTCATGATGTAGCTACGCCACTTGTGTTAGTAGTAATACCATGCGAGGTTATTAGTAGGGTTGTTAATCGGGTCAAACGGTTCGGTTTTCTATCCGAACCGAAAATCGAACCAAAATTTTTAATCGGTTCATTTCGGTTCAATTTTTCAGTTTTTGAAGTGATAACTCAAATATATCCGGGTTAGTTCGGTTCGGATATTTTTTCGTTATTTTTTCGGTTTTCTGTGATATCAAATTTAGAAGAAAAAAATGATGAAACTACACAAGTCCAATCAATAAAATACATGTCTATCATACTTCGTAAAAATAAGAGTTGAATCCAAGTCCATCTGAAGTTCAATAAAATACAAGTTCATGGCTTCATGCTTAAATCCATCTGAAGTTGAATATAATACAAGTTCATGGCTTCATGCTTAAGTTAGTATTGATATTCAATTCAATCAATTGTATGCAGTTATGCACTCACGTGCCCGTCTCTAGGAAGAAACCTACAAAAATGCACCAAATTATAATTCTAGCAGGTTATGAATTTCTAGACTAATTTAAATGACTTACATCAATACCTGGGCAGAGTGCTATTTTTTTTTTCAAACTAGCAAAGTTCACAGTTTACACTTTACACAACAATCAAATGTGACATTGCTCTATCTATAATCTAGTGACTGAATAGTTCACTTTTGATTTAAATTAGTAAATTACCAATCTCATGCTCTAAACAGAATGTGATGACCCAATAATACCATTACAAACAAACTGGACAGAGTAATCTAGTTACTAGAATTGACCTCCAAACATTCATTAGGAAATTCTAGAGTGAGTTACATCAATACCTGAATTGCATCAAGCTTGAATGACACTTGTAGGAGGTTCCATATTACCATTTGATGAAGTCGAACAAAATTCTTTATGGAATTCTACATAACAACAAAAGATAGAGAAACCATTAAAATGCAATATAACAAAGCAAACCAAGTTAACCAACACAGTAACAAACTAAACATATTCAATAAAATAGTACCTTCCATTACAATATCACATAACTCCATGTCATCAACCGTTGGGTTCGGTTCAATCGGTTCAATCGGTTCGGTTTTTCCGAACCGAAAAACTGAAACCAAACCGATTTTATTTTGTTCGATTCGGTTTTTATTCGGTTTCGATTTTTTTTATTACGAGACGGTTTCGGCTCGGATTTTTTTCGGTTTTTGGTTCGGAAGTCACAACCCTAGTTATTAGGAATAGTTTCTGCTAGGGTTATTAGTTAGGCTCTGCTAGGGTTATTAGTAATAGTTTCTCATCATCTCCATTTACAACAGTTTCTCCATGCCAGTTAGTTTAACAAAAGTGTACTTAGTTTTGGGCATGCTTTTAAGTGGCTTAAAAATTCCTTAAATGATCCCCGTATGCCAAAAGGGAAAAAGAATAGGCTAGAAGGTCGCAACTTTCTTGATTCTTACTGCGCTTATATCATTGCTGAATACCAGTGGGCAGAGAAAGCCTACAGAGTTGAAACTCAGGACACGAGTTCCTCCTATTCATAAGTACTAACTTAATAACATGGACCTTTTGTTACATACAACGATTACATTACTGGGGGTTTCACAGACCAGTAGCATTTATGCATAAGACCATAAGATAGAGCAAACGACTCTGCTGCATGTTGACCACGCGTGTATACTTAAACTGGTACTGAGCAGTGAGCACTGTGACTCTAGTCCTGCCTAACCTAAATTTATGCTAGTTGTAGAGCCTCTTCACGCTTGATATCAAACACCTTGATGAGGGCGTCTTCAACAACCTGAGAAATACAGAGAAAAATTAATGAATATTCACAATAGTTGCAATGGAAGCAGTTCAATAGTCCGGGCAACATTTACAACAAAGGATATTACCTTATCTGGAGTAGATGCACCAGAAGTTACACCGATAGTCACAGGACCAACAGGCAGCCAGTTCTCCTTCTCAACCAACTCACCATGCTATTAATACGTAGTAATCAAAATTACAACAGCACACAAGCCACAGAAAAAGAATAATACAAAAATATAAGTATGATCATCTTGTAAACCAGAACAAAAAAACAGGAATGAAAGAATCACAAACTCACATTCAGCTTATATGCTATTTTGTTTCCTGGGCCTATTCTCTGCTCACTATCAATCCAATATGAGGGAATACCGCGAAGTTCGGCAATCTCTTGTAGGTGAGAAGTGTTACTCGAGTTCCACCCACCAACAACTAACAAAAGATCAAGATTTTCCTCAACGAGCTTGTACATTGCATCTTGTCGTTCCTGTTGAGGAAACAGACAGATCACTTGGGAGATTGACTAAATATTTTCAATAATTGTATGAACAGCTAAAACTGGTCACCAACTGTGGTATTGCCACCATGCTTTCAGGTTAATGTTCAAACTACCAGCTGCTAGGGGGAATCACAATTAGCCCTGCTTGCATACTATATATATGTGAAGATGAAACAATGTCCTTTGACATGCTGAAACAAGTCACCACTAAAAAGGAATACCTGAGTCGCATCACATATTGTGTTGAAGCTCACAAAGTGGTCATTGACATTTTCCACTCCATACTTGCGCATCATTGTGCTCTCTACTAATTTCCCTGTTAGAATGACATTGGAATGCAGTTAATAGTTTCAGTTACTGATTTCTACACCAAAGATGAACCAAAAAAAGCATAACAGAAAGAAAGAAAAAAACTAACCAATTTCTTCTGTCTCTCCCTTAAGCATTGTAGTCTGATTCGCAATGCCACATTTGACTAGGTCTCTGTCCGGATCGAACCCTGGGGAAACTGCTTTCTTAAATTTCTGCAGCCAAACCCAACAAACAGTAAATCCCTACATGAATCCGAAAATATTGTCATACATGAATATCAACAGCAAAAACCAACCTCCAGCAATGCCTCTCTAGTTGAGCTAGACCCATCAAGTTCACCACCAAGAATGTAGTCGCACACATATTTTGCCTGCAAAAAAAATTATAGTTGAGTAACAGAGAAACTGCAGCCGAAAAAGAAAATTATAAGATCAACAAATTAATAAAAAAGTACAAAAGACTCGCATACCTCATCCATGTTTTTCACTATTAAATACTTTCCAGCGAAAGAAGCCGTGGCTACAGTTTCCTCATGAGCATATTTACCATGAATGATTGAAGTGTACTCTCCTTTCTTGTGTTTTTCAACAGTATTCCATACCTTCAACAAACATTAATAATTAAAACCCAATTCTCATGTCCGATTTTCCAAAAATTAAAGAAACACGAAGGTACCTACCTTGGAAACCCAGGGGCAAGTAGTATCAACAATCTGAACATTTCTGTCGCTCAAGCTGAGCATCTCATCCACTGCAGCTCCGAAAGCAGGCAAAATTACAACATCACCCTTGTCGACAACCTCAAATTGCTTCCTATTTTCCTCTTTCGGAATGTCTTTCACTCCCATCTCCTCCAACCTCTGCCAATTTTTCATCTAAATTCAATCAACTCAACTCAACTAACGGAATTTTCACACTAAAATCTTGAAAGAAATCATAACGAACCTTATTGACCGTTGGGTTATGGATGATCTCGTTGGTGATCCAAATCCTCTCATCAGGAAATTGCTTTCTGGCCTCATAAGCAATCTGCACAGCTCGCTCCACGCCCCAACAGAAACCGTAGGCTTCCGCCAGTTTCACCGTCACGTTTCCCCATGTGTACTTAAACCCATTCTCCTTCAATTTCTTAATAACATCGCCTAAAAATTTCAAAAATCTAATAATTTCAATTATTTACTCTAACAATTCTAACAAGATCAAACTGAAATCATCAAAATTCTCCAATTCTTTTTACTGAACAATATTATAAAAATCAAATTGGAATTATTGCGAGGAGTTTGCATGGTAGCTTACTAGTGTACTCGCGGTTCATGAGCTCGAGCGTCTCTTCCTTGTGGCCGAACCCTCGGCGATTGTAGTTCTTGCTTCTCGTGAGGTTCTTACGGAACACCTTGGCGTCGAAGTCGGACTCCACGGCGGCGGAGTCGTCGGAGTCGCCGGAGCATTTGACGGAGAGCGAGTTCCGGCTGCGGAAGCAGAAGCTTCCGGCGAGGCTAGTATTCTGCGGAGAGAAGAGATCGGTGCGTGGAGGGAGACGGCAAAGGTGGAGAGTGATGGCCATCGGAGTTGCGCGTGATGACTGGCACCGGTTGTTTTATCTCGGGAGAAAACAATGCGCTTTGTGTGCTCGCGAGTATTTCGTGGTGCTGGATTTAATTTGGTTTGGAGGGATTGTCGTTTTGTGTAGTGGATCTGTGGATAGGTGGTCGTTTTGATTCTGAATGACATGCAATGTCAGCTGCTGTCAAAATTTATTCATTCTAGAACGTACCACCAAATTTGCAAACCCAAAAAATTACGTTTGTTAAGTTTTTTTGTTTTAATTCAAAAAAATTTATTACCTCGCAAAACAAGGGAGAAAATAAGTCAAATAATCACATTTTTATTTTGGCTTTATTATCATTGACGCACAACTCAATGAATATCTTTAACGAAAAAAAAAACTCGATGATTATTATAGATAGCATTTATTGGTTTAACATTTTATCAAATTCGACTACTTCATCAATGAGAAATGCTTCAATTAAGGAACCTGCTAAGCTTGGTATAGAAGTAGTATTTTTACCTACTCTTGTTTTTTAAGAACAAAAGGTTATTCAGTACGGAAAATTTCACGATGTGCAAAACATAAATGTGTAAGAGAGTAATAAACGGTCTATTTATGTATTTATTTATTTTGATGTATTATATATTTAAGCCCAACACCCATGATATTGTGACAAGGGTCCCATACACTAATGTTGTACACCCTATAGAGCTCCAGTACATATAATAAACTGTTTGCAAATAATAGTCGTTATCGTAATTTGTTGTCCCTAATAGATAATATTTATTAACACAATTTATGTTTGACATTTACATCGCTTGATTTGTATTCACAGTACTTATATTATCATTTTTTACGGTAACTAAATTTTATAAGTTCATTAACGAACTCCATATTTTAGCTAAAATTAGAAGTAAGATGACATATATTGTATTTCATAGTTTGAAAATAGAAAAGAAAAAATGGAAATTTTATTTTTCTATCTTTGTTTGTGTGATGTAAATGGATTTTTCCATATTATGTGTTAGAAAACCTTGTACCTGGACTCTTAATTTCTCCTATTTAGGAATATCATTTCTCTAGCTTTTTACTTCATATATCTTATTTATGAAAATTGTTGAATGAGAAAAGTAAATGGATACATAATAGACTGAAACTATACTTTATTCATTAATAGATGACCTTTAAATAAGCATTACAATCTAATACAATAAATCTTCCGGTAAATCAGTGAAAGGACCCAACCCCGATTCAGTTGCCTAAATTGGAATCGAACCCCTTCTGAAAAATACGAACCAACAAAATTTTTCCAAAATTTCGGCAGAGTTTCGTTACTAGCGTGGAATTGCATAAACCTGCACCCTGAAAATAACACTTCATCCTATGCCACAAAATCCAAACCGTGGGCACCAATCCCATCCGGATTTCTCAACATCAATATATGAATCATAAACAGTAAACAGTACTGTAGTATATATATAACCGAGAAAATCCGTATAAACAAGTATCAGAATGTATCAGAGCGACCTCTAAAGTAAAACATATACAATATACACATCAGTAGGTGAAACAAGAACCTACTGGAAAGCACAGGTAACTCTGATCACTAGCCTCCAAACCGCGACGTGAAAACACCAAAACCTGAACTGCAACTGGGCACGGAAACCGAAAAGCCCAGGGGAAAGACAATAAACACGTTAGAGTGAGTGGACAAAAATAAATGTCTTTCACCAAGTAATATATACGTATAAAATCATATGCGAGTCAAATGCATGAAAATCAAATGGTACGTGAGGAGACGCTGACTACCACTCACGTACAGAGCATGCAACGTAAAACATATCGCGGAGACTCTCGTGGGCTTCCACGCGATAGCACAGTCTGAATCACGGGATCCCAGACCCACAAGTGATCCTAGCCAGAAAGGCCTCGGGTCAGGATATCTGTCCCCCCCGGAGCGTACTCGGGGATCAGCCGAGAAGCCAATGTGTATCGATACCACAACATATATTGAGACTGTACTCTGTGTAAACCAAATCATAAATCTTTTCCATGCACATGCATAAAACATAATATGTACTTATATGTATATATTCGTATGCGTATAATCGTATAAGCATAATCGTAAAACACATGCTCGTAAAATCATAATCAATCCGCATGCTCAAGTTCGTAAATCAATTATAAAAGACTCGCAATCAATCTGTGAAAAGAAATGTCCACTCACAGACTCGCGTAACGCGCACTCGCGCTAAACTCGTGGTCCGGCGGAAGATCCCTCGCCTGAAGCACGATCACGATCCAGATCTCGATCTCGATCTCCTGAATATTCACAAAAACATAACTGATCAAAATCATAGTTCTCAACCCTGTATTGATTCACGGAAACCAACCGTTCCCGGAAATATGCAATGCGATACAAAATGAATAACGGAAATTCCGAAATCCCCACTCGAAACCTCGACTGAAAATCGGCTAACCAAATCAACCCGAAAACCTCTGGACGATAACCAAGGCGAGATTTCGAGAAAAACGACACTAATTTCATCAAAATCTGAAAAAAGTCAACTCCTCCGCCGTTGACTGCCGTCAATGGCGAGATTCTCCGGCGGAGAACTTCCAGATCACAGGGTCTCACTCATCCAAACACTTTTCATAACTGGTACACAAGCCAATTCGAACTCAAACCTCACCAATTTCATCAAAAATCAGATCGGAATTCCCAATCGGAACCCTAATCGGGTTCACCTCCATACGCCTCCTCGTCCTAAACCAGATAACCAGAAAGCTTCACCGAGGTGTGGGGAGCAAAACCCCCAACAACCCCAACCCCAAATCTCGCCGGAACCACCGTGACCAACACCGGCGAACACCGACGACTCGGCCCGACTCGAACTCACCCAAATCACAATCAATTTTCACAAAATCAAGCACTAACCAACTCGAAATCATGAGAGGAAGCGATCCCTACCTTTCGCTTGGCCGGAGGTGGCCGAAATTGGGTCGTCGGACGTTGAAGCTGAAACGGGAAACTCTCCCCCCACGGGTCAACGGTCAACTTCCTAAAAATGGAAAGTCAAAGTCGGTCAACGCAAAACAGTGTTTTTCGACGATTTTACGACTATTTCCGATATTTATACTCGCTCCTCGGGTAGATCGACGGTCCAAAACGAATATAAGAAATGATTCGGATAAGCTCGAAACAATCGGATAAACTCGTCGGAAACCGAAACTTCGAATAATCATAAAATATTCCTCGGTTATCGGAAAAATCTTCCGGAACCGCCCTCGAGCTCGAAATCACGTACTCTACAACTTCCGTGAAGACACTCAACCCAAATTCTCAACCGAAAACATAGTCGCGAATCGAATCGGAAAAACACATATACGACGTAAAACTGCGACTATGACCAAATCTCGAGAATCGTGCCGAACATGCATCAGATTCTGGTTCGGGTCGTCACAATCAGGGATTGAGAGAATCTCTATCTACTCTAATTAGGACAAAACACACACACCGAGATACCAGGAATATAATTTACTTAAACACTCCCCCTTGTGTCGCGATCCTAATGTATGATGCCAACATGTTGTCTCACTAAAAATCTTTCCAAGCAAACAAAAACATTTTGGGTAAAACAAAAGTTTGGTCGAAGGGAAAAAGAGCACAACGCATCAACTATAAAAGTTACCACATGTGATGTAGATTCCCCTGATGTCTACGAAATGAACTCACCCTGATTAATAACTCAATCTTGGAGTTCAGACATTCCACGCATACCAGCGTCTCACATGTTTAGCAAATATAGTTTTTGGTAAAAACTTGGTAAACAAGTCTGTAGCATTATCCACCAAACCAATTCAGTTCACATGGATAACCAATAATCGCTGCTATTGTTGATTGTAGGAGTACATTGGTGAGATGAGTTTAGTATAACCACCCTTAACGTAATCCAACTTTGTTTGTTCAATGCAATCCGCATCATCCTCAAACATGCAAGTTGGTGTTGTCGTAGTAGATGATAATCCACTAGATCCTCGAATGAAGAGTATTGTTGTCCTAAACCAAACACACTCATTAATCGCTTCATGCGATGCTAAAATCTAAGAATTATTCAAGGAAGTAGCAATAAGTGTTTGCTTTATAGATCTCCAAGAAATTGCCATATTTTCCATGGTGAATACATAGTCAGTTTGAGAATGTCCTTTATGTGGGTGAGAGAGATACACAGCATCAGCAAAACAAACCAAGACATCACAAGATGTCTCTGAGTAGGGGACTGCACTAAAATTATGAACAAGTGCATGCAGCCGGAACAACCTTTGACGGGTTGAAGATTTCTCTCGACGGGTCGAGAGACAGGTTTTGGTATATCCAGGGGTTACCATTCGATGGGTCGAGAGATCCATTCGACGGGTAGAAAATTCCAGAATCTGTAGGCTGCGTTTCAACCATTCCTTTTCCAGAATTTCAAGTTTCTCTCTGCATTCTTTGTAGGGAAAGAATAGGCCCAAGTCAATGGATCACTTCAAGTACCTGAAGATGTGCTTTACACCATTCCAATGACTTTGTGTAGGCGCAGACCGAGAAGGCAATATCTGAATGTGTGCACTGAGCTAAATTCAACTAAACTCCAACTGCACTAAGATATGGAATCTCAACTCCAAAAGCTCCTCACCATCATCTTTTCAGATGAAATTGATATTTTTGAGTTCCAGAATGCAATCAATCATTGGTGTGCTAAAAGGGTGTGCTTTGTCCTTTGCCTGATCTAGACATAAGCACATTGGTGAATAAGAATTCAACCAACTCAATGTTTCATGTCTAGTACCAAGATAAAATTGAGTCTTACCAAGGTCTATTCTTTCTTCTCAAACAACTTGTTCATGTATTGAATACGTATGGGCAAAACTTATCATTCTTACATTCCTTCCCAATCAAGTAGTCACTTAGGACAATGAAACATCTCAATTTGAACACATGAGCACTCTATGGTTTAGATTTACTTAAATTAAGTATAATCATGCTAATTGGCACTCTCATGCATATCTCTGAATCTAGATCCCTATAGAGATATATAACTATATCCATTAGTTGCATACTCAGTTTTCCAGACACTACCAAACTGATAAGATAGCAAAAAGTAATGATGTTCATAACCAGAGAATACATCTTTTGATAATCAATACTAGGTCATTGAAAAGGTCCTTGCACCATAAGTTCTTCTTATCATGCTTCTAAAAAAGGACTCATTTATGTCTAATCGGCTTACCATTCGGTGGTCATAGCACTGCTATACCGAAAACTTTCCATTTGTAAGAAAGTCTAGTTCAACCTAGATTGCAACTTTTCATATCTGTCAATTTGCTGTCGCTTGACAATCCGCAACTAAGCAACATTCCACTTCATCGTCATCAATTCCTGAGCGACGGAATAAGTAAATGCACCATAAATGACCATGGAAGAGCCATCCATAATATCGCTAGTAGTTGTTTAACTTGGTGAGATTTCCTTGTTTACGGACATCGTTATTGACTCTGAGATGTCCCCCAGTGTTTGTTAATGTCGACTTTTAGATACATTTGCAGTCAGAAACAGTCTCATGTGTTGATGATGAGTAGTTATGCCTTGATGGCTTGCCTTTTAACTAGCAACTCATCAGTGAATTTTGACCGACGCTACACCCCCATTATGAGCAGGAGAAACTCTACCTTGCTTGGGTGTTGCGTTAACTTGCCCAATTTTAGAGAATTTCAACCTTGTAGGATTTGCAGTATGTATAACCGATCTCGTCACTCTTATGATAACAGAAAAAGAGTCGAGCATCGAATCTGCTACTTTCTAAAGATCAATAATACATTGCACTTCAATCTCACAATGAGATGTGCGGGGATCATTATGAGATATAGTGGGGACATACCACGTCAATTTTTGACGTTTAACCTGAATAAAATCGTTTATATCTCCCCCTACTGGCGGGAAGTATGTCTTATCACAGTGACTATCTGCAAAACTGGCAGTAAAGATATCTTGTCAAAGGTTCTAAATAGCGGACAACCGTCGAAACTTCACAACCAACATAGATGTTTAAACATCATTGAGAACCCATTTTAATATGCAGTGGAAGTGTAGTAGGCAAATGTATCATGCAACCAAAGATGCGTATATGTGAGATATTAGGCTCATGTCTAGTTACCTACTAGTCAGTGCTAACGATTTACTCATCTTAAAACGAATAAGCATATCTGCATGTAACGTTGCATATCCCCAATCAGATACCGGTAAATTTGTATATATTACCAAATCTCTGGCCACAAGCTTTAACCGTTTGATTTGTGCCTCTGCTAAACCGTTATGTGAATGAATATAGGGAACTCTTGCATAATCCAATCTAATAAATCTGATTAGATTATTCGGGTGGTAAGCCCGAAGCTTAATAATATGTACTAGGAGTTTTACAAATACAATACACCATGCGGATTGCAAGGACATGTGACCTATAAGTCAATGCAGCAATCAAAACCATAATATATTTCGCATACCGGTTTGATTTTCCACAAATATATTATTTTAAATTTATGGACGAATGAAAGTTGTGTCAATAATAAAAGACCGTCATGCATGTAAATAGTATTACAAACATGAACAAGTTTTACAAACCGACCGATATGCGTTGGATTTTGCCATGAACACATCCGGTGGAAAAAAAATGCACGAGATTGTGTTGTGCTCATCATGGAGACCAAGCCTAGACCGAGTGAATTTAATCTCACTCCCCCTCATCTAAACCGATGGTGGTAGATATTCTCACATACTTATTTGCTCTTAAGTATTGATGACCATGAGAATTTCTTGATAACTTGATCATCACAATGCAAAAACTTATATGAGGCACAGTCATACATATAATATAAGTGACTACATTAGGTTCAATGATCCGAACCATAGTAATAAACCACTATAAAACCTCATAAACCTCTCTAGATTGTGCAGCTAGCAGCATTCTATGGAGTTTGAACACAAAACTCTTTACCATTGTGACGACCCAGACCAGAATCAGCAGTGTGATCAGCCTACTTCATGAGTTACTGCGTAATCGCAGATTTCCGACAATTGTTTGAATCGCCGGACTTGATCACGACTAAATTATTGGCCGAGAATTTGAGCTGAGTCTCTTCTCGAGAGTCATTGTACGCGAGATTTCGAGTTCGTGGGCGGTTCCGGATCATTATTTGGACAACTGAGGAATAAAATATGAATATTTGAAGTTTCGACGTAATCGGTTTATAATGGTGGCTCTCTTAACGACTAAATTATCGGACAGGAATTTGATTTTGGATTCTTCATGGAAGATGTAGAGAATTTAATTTCAAGCTCATGGGAACTTCCGGAGCATTATTCCGAGTTACGAGGATTAAGTTGTGAATATTTCGACCGTTGATTATTTAATCGGGTAAGTTTGTGTTGGTTTGAACCGTTGACTTTTTATCGGTTTGGTTGATGCATTTGACTTCGGGTGATAATTGAAGAATACGTCGAGTCGAGTTTGTTGCCGCGAGAATTATTGGAATCAAAATTACGACGAGGAAGTTACGTGTGTTTGAAGTTTGTCGAAAAGATAATTACGGAAGTTTCTATTTTGGGAAGGTATAAATAGTGGGTTACCATATCAAGAAAGTCAACAGATGGCATTAATGAGGTTGACCGAGTTGATCGAGTCAACTCGGTGGAGTGAGGGAAGCCGACGGGAAGCGACATGCTCCACGGCGGCTAGAGGCGTTCCGACCACCCTAGGGCTCGGCCTAGGGCTGGTTCTGCTCGGCTCAACCTCCTCGTGGTGGTGCCGGCCACCATTCACGGCGAGGTGGACGGTAGAGAGAGAAATTCCGGTCAAAAGTTTGAGATTTTTGGGGCGATCCGATTTCGGCCAAATTGAGCTACATAATGGACTGGGTTTTGTAGCCCTCATCACCATGAAGCTACCATGTAAGTTTGGTGTTCAAATTCATCTTGTATATGGAGAATTTGTGATTTGAAAATTGTGTGGACTTTCGGTTTTTCATGAAATTGGACGAGTTAGAGTGAGAATTGGCCTTTGATGCAGTTGTAAAAGTTGCTCAGTGGGTGATTTGGAGTGGAATAGAGGTTGCTCCGCAGGGAAATTTTCCGTTTGGTGGCACCGCCGCCACCGGCGGTGGTCAACGGCGGTCAACGGTCAAACTTTGACTTTTTGGGGTTTTCGACTAGTTGCATGTCGTTTCACTCGAAATCGCGCCCCGATCGCAGTTGGGAGGTTCGTTTTTCGAATTGAGCGTCCGAAATTGTAGCAAGGTATTGAGGTGTGATTATCGGATTTTCGACAGTTCGTCGTATTCGGATTATGTGTTTCCGAGAACGGTTGTTTCTCGTGATTTGATTTGAATTGTCGAGTTATGACTTTGAGTAATGAACTTTGTGATTATTCAGGGGTTCGTGATCGTTCGTTTGGCGAGGGACTTTCCGCCGGATCACGGGTTAACGCAAACTGCGTTACGCTAGTCTGTGAGTGGACAATTTCTTTTCACGGATTGATTGCGAATCTTTATACACGTTTTACGAACTTGAGCATGCATACGAGATTTCGATTTACATGAGCATGTGTTATACGATTATGCCTATACCAGTATATATTACGTATATGCACTTATATATTGTTGCATGCATTTGCATCGAACTATTTACGATTTGGTTTACACAGAGTACAATCTTTATATATGTTGTTGTATCGATACACTCGCATCCCGGCTGATCCCCGAGGATGTGTACAGGGGGAGGCTGTGACTCCTGACCCGAGGCCTTTACCGGGGGGAGGCAGACCTCTGACCTGAGGCCTTTCTGGCTAGAATCATGTGTGGGCTAGGGATCCCGTGATTCAGACTGTACTGGCACGAATGTGTCTACAAGCGACCCCGTGAGATTTTCTATGCATGCTCTGTACGCGTGAGGAGTTAGAGTCTCCCTCGTGTACCATTTGATTATTTATGCATTCTGACTCGCATATGTTTTTATAACATATATTAATTGGCGAAAGACATTTATTTTCGTCCACTCACTCTAACAGTTTTCATGTCTTTCCCCTGGGCTTTTCAGTTTTCGTGCCCAATTTGCAGTTCAGAATCTGGTGTCGCACGTCGTGGTTGGAGGCATAGTGCTCAAGCTACCTTGTTTCTTCCAGTAGGTTTATTGTTCTACCTATTGTGGTATACTTATATGATTATACATTAGAGGTTGCTCTGAGTATTCTGTTGTATATTTTATACGATTTTACTCCGGATTTTAGTAAAGTACAGATATATTTATTTTTTTACATTACTGTTGATATATTGAGAAATCCGGATGGGATTGGTGCCCACGGTTTGATTTTTGTGGCATAGGATGAAGTGTTTTTTCCAGGTGCAGGTAATGGTAATTCCGCGTTAGTAACGAAACTCTGCCGAAATTTTGATGGTTTTTGTTGGTTCACGTTTTCAGAAGGGGTTCGATTCCGGTTTAGGCAACTAAATCGGGGTTGGGTCCTTTCAGCTTGGTATCAGAGCATTAGGTTATAGGTTCTGTAGACTTCTGTAATCGTGTTTACTAAGGATATTTGAGAATGTACAACATGTCTGGAATGGTGACCCGACCGGCCGGCGGATACTCATCAATATTCCGGGTGTTGTATGCTTTCAAATATTTGAAGTTCCATGATTACGTTCCACTTGTTATGAACGATGTTTCATTAGGATGCCTCGACGTGCTTTCCGTGTCGGTATGGTTGTGGATCTTATTGAGGATCAATCGACGCGTGATTTGCCAGTGAATTGTGGGTTTGGATGAGCATTCTGGGTTCAGAGAATTGTGTGGCACGGTTTCCCTGGTTGTGCGTGTATGAGTGTCCACGTGTTGCCTCAGAGCAGAGAATCGTGGCAGTTGATATTTTTGCCTGAGTCAGATCATTACATTTGGTGGGCTAGTATTGTGTGAGTTCCTGTTGCTACTCCATGGCCTACATTCGGGGTGTTGTTTATACGATAATGGTTTAATCAGGCTACCCAACAGCGATATGTGGAGTGTTTACGCACCTGAGGCAGAGATGCATTGTTCACATGTTTATCCATGTTTACATGTGTTATGTGGCTGCAGAGGAAGTAATGCACGAGGTTCGAGATGAGTTTGAACCTGAGCATCAGAGGGATCTTGATTGTTATGCCTCGAGACAATCGGGAGGAGCTTAGTGTGCTGCACTCAGAGGCGAGGCTATTGAAAAGGAAAGGTGTACGCGGTTTCCGATGTGTTGGTTTGGGGAAAGTGGACTTAGTCGAGATATGTGAAGAGGTTGAGTTCCGGCACCTCGAGATCAGTGACTTCATCAGGCTGTGGCCTTTTCGATAATGATGTGGGTCATCAGATCAAGCAGAAGATCCGTTTGGCGATGGCGGAGATCACAGTGTAGCGGACTTGCTCCTGTGGTATGAGTTTGGGGTGATCGTTGGTGATCCATTCTCACAGCAGGTTTCGCTGTGACTTGTGTTCGTGGTGTACTCTCATGTGCTATAGTGGTGGCCAGGAGGGTCACGTTGCGAGGGAGCGCCCTCAGCCAGCTGTGAGTTCACGAGGAGGTCATGATGCTGTTGCTGGAATGACCAATGTAGCATTTGTGATGAGTTAATCTGCAAGTCGCAATTGACGTGGGCGGCTAGTTGGGCATGTTGGAGTTCGTGCCATGAGCTTGTATGAGGATGGAGTTTCTCTGAGGTTACTGTTGCTTGATATCCATGGCTATTGTACCTGCATCTCCACTTCCGATATTTTGGAGAGTGTTGCATTCATCCGGAGGTTGCGGGATCCTTGTTGGAGGATATGGCTTAGCCGCGGATCTGTTATAGCTGGACATTGTGGTTTTGATGTGACTATGAGTATGGACTTTTGGCGACACATTTTGGCTGTGTTCGAGTACCTCGAGAAGGAGGTTGTGTTTCGACGACCAGGTTTCCCCGAGATACTGTTTCGCGGTGATGGTCGAGTGGATGGTGGAAACGGGTTGTGTTGCTTGCTTAGCTTATGATGTGGATACTACGATTACTGTGCCTGACATTGGTGATGTTGAGGTGGTTCCAGAGGTTCTAGGTGTGTTCCGGAGGAGTTACCAGTTGTTCCTCCAGTTCGGGAGACCGACTACACCATTGAGGTTGTACCGGGCGCTGGACTCATTTTACCGGCATCTTGTCGTTCGGAGCCAGCGGAGCTGATGGAGCTACAGGTTCGACTCCAGGAGTTGCTGGAGGAGGTTTCAGGAGATTTCATGCGACCCCGCGTATTTGCGTGGTGTGCTCTTGCATTGTTTGTATGGATGTTGGATGGTTTGACGTAGTGGTGCATTGACTACCAGAAGTCTGATTCGCTTCAGAGGAGAGCGAGTATCCTTCGCTTCGGATTGACGATTGATTTGATCGGCTCGCGAGAGCTTCAGTCTTTTCGAAGATGGATTTTTGGTTCTGATACCATCAGTTGAGGATCGATGAGTCAGATAAGGTTTGGACAGCTTTCGGATCTCGGTGCGGACATTAGGAGTTCTTGGTCACGCCGTTTGGTTGACCAATGCCCCCGTTGTTCTTATGGACTTGATGGACCGAGTGTTCAGACAATTCTGGACGAGTTGCGGTCATGTTCGTTGGCAACATCTTGATTTACTCCAGGAGTGTGGGCCAGTACCTGAAGCAATTGTGAGCTGTTTTGCGGACTTTGCGAGGTGATCAGTTGTTTGTGAAGTTCAGCCAGTGTGAATTTTGGTCGATTAGCATGAAGACTTTGGGCCGTGTGATGTTATCCGAGGGAGTCAGTGTGAATTCTGACCAGGTAGAAGCCGTGTTGATTTGGGGATTGCCCTACCGTTGTACCAGAGATCAGGAGTCTCTTGGGTTTAGCAGACTACTATCGGTGCTTTGTGCAGGATTTTCTCGGATTGCCACTTCACTTTCCGGATTGACGAAGATCGCGTCAGGTTCGAGTGGTTCGATGCACGCGAGGAGAGTTACTTACTCCTGAGGGAAGGTTGACCGTTGCTTCGGTTTTGACCTTACCTGACGATCGTGGTGAGTTCGTGGTTTATGGTGACGCATCAAGGTTTAGATTTGGTTGTGTTTTGATGCAGCATTGCTGAGCGGTGGCTCATGGGTTCAGGCAGTGGAAACTTTATGTAGCTACGTATCCTGTGTATGATTTGGGTGTAGCTGTCCTTATGTTAGCATCGGAGAGTTCAAGACACTACCGCTACGGCGTGCAGCGCAGTGTAGGACGTACACTGATCACTTGAGTTTCATCCACTTGCATTTTCGGCCAGATTTGAGCTTAAGGCAGTGTAGATGGATGGGGTCGACTAACGACTATGGCTGCACATTTGAGTTTATCCGAGAGAGAGGCTATTGTTGTTGCTGATGCATTCAGTCGAAAGTCGGGAGCTTCAGTGTTTCATGTGTGTGGCTCGAGTTTCTGTGTTAGTCGAGTTGTAAGCTACGGGAGCTGAGTTCGAGTGTGATGATGTTGAAGCTCATTGTGTTGTGTGCGTTATGCACTAGTGGTGCGAAGATGTGTAAGATACTCCGAGTTTTCTACTCGTGACACAACATGAAGAGTAATATAGCAGCTTGTGTGTGCAGATACCACATTTGTCGACTGGTGATGGCTAGGAGGCAGAGACTTGCCGGGAAGTTATAGCTATTGGAGATTTCCGATTAGAAGTTGGAGTTTGTCGCTGTGGTTTTGTGTGCCAGTATACACTTCGGCTTGTGGTACCAGTTGTTAGGTCATTGTGGACTATTTGATGAACTTAGTACGTTTCCTTGTACTTTTCAGGAAAGATTCTAGTGGCAAGCTGGCATAACTGTGTTTGGCGGAGGTTGTCCATTTACGTGGTGCACCTGTGTTCCAGTTCGCTGAACGAGGTAATCAGCTACGACTGTGTGTTGGCAAGCTTTACAGCGAGCATTGGGGACCAGATTACAAGTTAGTATCGGTTCTTATCCTCAGATTGGTGGGCGATCTTTGAGGACTATTCAGACCTTGGAGAGCATGTTGTGACCATTTGTTGACCACTATGTATATGACGTTGCGTGATGTCGTTTTGAGGAATGATGTTGTACTCTATTGTGTTGGAGCGAGTTCGATGTGAGTTGACGTTTGATTCTGATTTTGTGGAATGTGCTACCACAGACTGTCAGATTAGCGGAAATGGGTTGATAATTGCCCGAGTTTGATGTTTGAGCTATGTTTATGTAAGCCGGTTGAATTGTGATTTGCCACATTATTTTGATCCGTATGTGATCATTGGTGAGTTTGTGTTGTGCCGTATAGTTCGGCGTCGCCTATAGTGTTGGCTTTTGTGTGTGTTGTATTTCGTGTAGTGGAACTACATTTCCGATTTGTTTCGTGTTGTGTACCCTATATGTTCCTTATGCAGGAACACTTGGCGATTGTGTAGAGCCAGTTTAGATTCGAGATTGAGGGTACAGGGATTTCAGCACGGAGATACCTCCTATTGTGGAGTCTGTTGTCAGAGTTGTTCAGTTGACGTTGCCACTGGAGCGTTGAGCTGTATGCAGAGGCAGTGCTCCTACTTTTAGTCCGCATATTTGAAATTTAGAGGACAAATTTTTTTTAAGGGGGGTGGATTTGTGACGACCCGGACCGGAATCAGTAGTGTGATCAGCCTACTTCATGAGTTACTGCGTAATCGCAGATTTCCGACAATTGTTTGAATCGCCGGACTTGATCACGAGTAAATTATTGGCCGAGAATTTGAGCTGAGTCTCTTCTCGGGAGTCTTTGTACGCGAGATTTCAAGTTCGTGGGCGATTCCGGATCATTATTTGGACAACTGAGGAATAAAATATGAATATTTGAAGTTTCGACGTAATCGGTTTATAATGGTGGCTCTCTTAACGACTAAATTATCGGACGAGAATTTGATTTCGGATTCTTCACGGAAAATGTAGAGAATTTAATTTCGAGCTCGTGGGAACTTCTAGAGCATTATTCCGAGTTACGAGGATTAAGTTGTGAATATTTCGATCGTTGATTATTTAATCGGATAAGTTTGTGTTGGTTTGAACCGTTGACTTTTTATCGGTTTGGTTGATGCGTTTGACTTCGGGTGATAATTGAAGAATACGTCGAGTCGAGTTTGTTGCCGCGAGAATTATTAGAATCGAAATTACGACGAGGAAGTTACGTGTGTTTGAAGTTTGTCGAAAAGATAATTACGGAAGTTTCTATTTTGGGAAGGTATAAATAGTGGGTTACCATATCAGGAAAGTCAACAGATGGCATTAATGAGGTTGACCGAGTTGACTGAGTCAACTCGGTGGAGTGAGGGAGGCCGACTGGAAGCGACGTGCTCCACGGAGGCGAGAGGCGTTCCGGCCACCCTAGGGCTGGTCCTGCTCGGCTCAACCTCTTCGTGGTGGTGTCGGCCACTGTTCACGGCGAGGTGGACGGTGGAGAGAGAAATTCCAGCCAAAAGTTTGAGATTTTTGGGGTTTTGGGGGCGATCCGATTTCGGCCAAATTGAGCTACATAATGGACTGGGTTTTGTAGCCCTCATCACCATGAAGCTACCATGTAAGTTTGGTGTTCAAATTCATCTTGTATATGGAGAATTTGTGATTTGAAAATTGTGTGGACTTTCAGTTTTTCATGAAATTGGACGAGTTAGAGTGAGAATTGGCCTTTGATGCAGTTGTGAAAGTTGCTCAGTGGGTGATTTGGAGTGGAATAGAGGTTGCTTCGCCGGGAAATTTTCCGTTTGGTGGCGCCGCCACCGCCGGCGGCGGTCAACGGCGGTCAACGGTCAAACTTTGACTTTTTGGGGTTTTCAACAAGTTGCATGTCGTTTCACTTGAAATCGCGCCCCGATCGCAGTGGTCGAAATTTTTTTGATCCTTTATTTATCGATAAAATCAATGTAAAATACATCAAAAATACCAATCCCATGTGACATTTTCGACGGGGTCGAAGGAACCCAAAATAAAATTTTATTTTCCAATAACTATTTCCTCGATGGGTCGAGGATGATTTTCGACGGATAGAAAGTTGGAAAATTTGTCACAAAGGGAAACATTCGACGGGTAAAATTAAACCAAAAATGAATATCGATTTTCCAATATCTTTCTCGACTGGTGGAGACAGAACCATGCATTAAACGGGTCGAAAAGTGCCCAAAACCGTTCCAAAGTGTGACATTCGACGAGTCGAGAAATAATCTCAGCGAGTCGAAATTCTCCAGAATCAAACCATCATTTTTTTGTCTTGTTTTTATGATATTTTGTGTCATAATTCCATAGAATTTTGTCGATTTTGAACCCTATAAGCGATATGTATAAACATAATGTGACGACCCAAATCAGAATCAGTGGTGTATTCTGCACAATTCACGAGATTGGTCATAGTCGCAGTTTTACGATATATGTGTGGTTTGTCGATTCTATGCACGACTATATTTTTGGCCGAGAGTTTGAGTTGAGTGTCTTCACGGAAGTTGTAGGGTACGTGATTTCGAGCTCGGGGGCGGTTTCGGATGATTTTTCCGATAACCGAGGAATATAATACGATTATTTGAAGTTTTGGTTTTCGACAAGTTTATCCGATTGTTTCGTGTTTATCCGAATCGTGATGGTTATCCATTTCGAATCGTCGATCAACCCGAGGCGCGAGTATAAATATCGGAAATAGTCGTAAAATAGTCGAAAAACACTGTTTGACGTTGACCGAGCTTTGACCTTCCAAATTGGGAAAGTTGACCATTGACCCGAGGGGAGGAAGTTTCCGTTTTGGTCTTCGTCGTCCGACGTCCATTTTCCGGCCATCTCTGGCCAAGCGAAGGGTAAGGCTCGCATCTCCTTGTGATTTCGAGTTGGTCTGTGCTTGAATTTATGAAAATTAATAAGGTTTTGAGTGAGTTCGAGTCGGGCCGAGTTTATGAAATTCGCCGGTGTTGGTTGGCCGTGTTCCGGCGAGCCTCGGTGGTGGAAGTTAGGGGGGTTCGACTCCCCTTGACCTTGTGAGTCTCCCCATGTGTTTGAATTGAGTTGAAATTGAGGAATTGTGGAGGTCCGATTAGGTCACCGGTGAGGGATTCCGTTTGGTTTCGGGTTGGAAATTGGGGAGGTTCTAGTGAGTTTTGGTCTTCATTGTAGTGGAAGAAAAGGTAGAGCTGCTTGTAATCTTCTGATCTGGAGCTTCCTCGCCGGAGGAAGTCACGGTTGACGGCGCATCGCCGCCGGCGGCAGCGGTCAACGGTGGTGCTCCGGCGAGGAGTTGACTTTTTGGATTTTGATGAAATTACGTTTTTCTTGTAATCGCGCCCTGATTATCGTCCAGAGGTTTTCGGATTGATTCGGGTTGCCGATTTTCAGTCGAGAGTTTCGAGTGGAGATTTCGGAATATTAGTCGGTTATTTTGTTCAGTTTAATATGTTTCCGGGAACGGTTGGTTTCCGTGGTTAAGTATAGAGTTATGGGTTATGTTTTGATCAGTTGTGTTTTATGAATATTCAGAGGATCGAGATCGATATCGTGATCGTGCTTCAAGCGAGGGATCTTCCGCCGGTCCACGAGATTAGTGCGAGTGCGCGTTTTGTTCATCTGTGAGTGGACAACTTCTTTTCACGGAATGATTGCGAGTCTTTTTATACGATTTTCGAACTTGAGCATGCATACGAGATTACAATTTATACGAGCATGTGTTAGATGATTATGCTTATATCATTAAACATTACGTATATGCATTTATATGCTGTTTATTGCATTTGCATCAAACTATTTATAATTTGGTTTACATAGAGTACAGTCGTTATATATGTTGTTGTATCGATACACTCACATCCCGGCTGATCCTCGAGGATGTGTACCTGGGGAGGCTGTGACTCCTGACCCGAGGCCTTTACCGGGGGGAGGCAGACCTCTGACCTGAGGCCTTTCTGGCTAGAATTGCGTGGAAGTCTGGGACTCCATGATTCTGACTGTACTAGCACGGATGTGTCCATGAGTGACCCCGTGGGATTTTTACTTACATGCTCAGTACGCTGGAGGAGTATGAGTTTACCTCGTGTACTTTGTTATTTTTATTTATCTGGACTCGCATATGTTATTTTAAACATATATATCAACTGGTGAAAGACATTTATTTTCGTCCACTCACTCTAACGATTTTCATGTCTTTCCCCTGGGCTTTTCGGTTTTCGTGCCCAGTTGCAGTTCAGGTTTTGGTGTTTCACGTCGCGGTTGGAGGCTAGTGATCTGAGCTACCTGTGTTTTCCAGTAGGTTCTTGTTTCGCCTACTGATGTGTATATCGTATATATTTACACTAGAGGTCGCTCTGATACATTCTGATACATGTTTCATACGGATTTTCTCGGATATATTATATTATACATATATGTTTTCTGTTATTTGATATTGTTATGATATTGAGAAATCCGGATGGGATTGGTGCCCACGGTTTGGCTTTTGTGGCATAGGACAAAGTTTTGTTTACAGGGTGCAGGTTTATGCAATTCCACGTTAGTAACGAAACTCTGCCGAAATTTTGAATGGCTTTTGT
The DNA here is from genome assembly GCA_946800695.1 of Geum urbanum. NCBI lineage: Eukaryota > Viridiplantae > Streptophyta > Magnoliopsida > Rosales > Rosaceae > Geum > Geum urbanum. The sequence goes on along the minus strand of OX327002.1, from coordinate 8,850,321 downwards.
TGGTTCGTATTTTCAGAAGGGGTTCGATTCCGATTTGGGCAACTGAATCGGGGTTAGGTCCTTTCAAATAATCATTCTTAACACTTTCAAATACCGAAAGGAAGAACTTTTATTGCTTTGCCAACATCAAAAACTTACATCAAAAGATTGCTTTTATTCAATAACCATGACTAAAAATAAAGTCAAATACAATGCTAAACTTGATTACATGGTAGAGATATCAATCTAAGCGAAATCTGTAGTCGCTAAGTTTACATTTGTGATATCTTCTACAACTAGATTGGCTTCACCGCCGTCTTCCATCTCATAATCTTCAGCATAGTTTGTCTCATGTGCCAAGTACTGTTGACATCTTTTGTAGGCATTTTTGATATCCTTGGGTGGACAATATTGCTTGTGCATATATTTGCTTGAACCACACCTATACAAGGTGTTGAGTTATGTGTCGAATGAGCAGACCTTAAAGAATTTACATTGTTCCTGGAACCAGAACTTGATGGATTCTTGTCGTTTGAGGGTTGTCCTGGCGAGTCCAAGTTCAATTCTGACTATTTCCTCCTATGCCATGACCTCTACCATGTCCACATCTACCACCACGAGTCTAATAAGGTTCTGAACGATTTTTTTGTTTATCTTTTTGTGCCTTTCCAGTATGATGAGCTTTCAGAACTTTCTTTGTACCGGATAGTCTAACATTATTGTGGAGAAGAATCTCCTGATACCGTTCTTTCTTGACCAGCACACTCATAAGATCACTGAATGATCTCAATCTCCCTTGCTCATAATCAATCCAATATGGGTGAGCAAAAGTATCTATAGAGGTCAGAAAGGTAGTAAATGACTTCTCAACCATGACTTTGTTGTTCTTGACAGTTCCACAAATAGCAAGCTTAGACTATAGCTGTAACGACCTGAACCGAAAATTGTATGTTAATTGGCTTGATTTGCACATTTCACGATTAGTCGCGGTTTTGTCGTAATTGGTCGATATGGTGGAGGTTGTTCACGACTAAATTATCGGGCAAGCATTTGGTTTGAGTGCCTTCATGAGAGTTGTAATGTACGTGATTTCGAGCTCGTGGGAGTTTCCTAAGGATTATTTCGAGTTACGTGGAATAAGTTATGAATATTTCTGGTCGTTGGATTTAGTTGTGTTTATCCGTTTGGTTTCGATTCGGTTTAGACCGTTGATCGTTTTGGTCGCGAGTATAAATATCAAAATAGTCATGGAATTGTTGAAAAGTCACATTTAGGCCGTTTGACCAGCTTTGACCTGCTTTAACCCGCGTTAACTTTGGTTGACTGGAGCTCCACCGTGACCCGTTTCGGGTTTGCCTTCCGACCCACTTTTTTCGGCCACCTCCGGCCACGATTTTGGTATGGCTGGAAAGCTCTTGACTTGTACTATTGATTTGTGTATTCATTTGTTGAAATTGGTTGAGAAATGAGGGAGAACGAGCTTGATGAAATTTGGGAGTTTCGCCGGAATCCGCCACCCGATTCCGGTGAGTTTTGGTGTCGGGTTGGTGGGGGGTTTGCTTCCCCTCAACCCCTTGATGAATTATGGGTGGTTTGTGGCGGTGACCGGAGAGGAAAACTCAGTGATGCTTTCGGCAGGAATTCCGACTGGTGTGGGTTGAAATGGCTTTGGTGGTAGAAGGGAAATGTGTTGGGCTTGAGGAGAGGAAGAGTTTGGGGTAAGGGTCACCGGAGTTGGTCACCGTTGGTGGCAGTGGTCAGCGGCAGAGCTCCGACGAGGTTGACTTTTTGGGATTTTTGGAGATTTTTATACCGTTTTGCTCGTAATCGCGCCCCAATCGTAGTCGTGAGGTTTTTGAGTTGATTTGAGTGTGTTAAGTTGGGACGAGGGTAATTTGGGTGTATTTTGGAAATTTTGCTATCCTCGTCGATATTTTGAGCGATACCTCTTTCGAGAATGTGAGGTTCTTAACGTATTAGCTTTGTATTTTGTGTTTCAATATGTATTGATCGTATCCCTATTATTCAGGTGATCATGATCGAGTGTTTGGCGATGGATCTTCTGCCGGACCTCAGAGTTAGCTTCATACTATGAGTGGACATTTTATTTTCACAGTTGATTTGCGAGTCTTGATTTATGCATTTTACGAGTATGCATTTACGTTGTGCATTTATGATTATGCACTTTACGATTATGCATGTTCATGGAAAATCTTAATGATTTGGTTTACATAGAGTACAGTCTCAGATATAGAGGTAGCATCAATGCTTTGGCTTCTCGGCTGATCCCCGAGATGCTCCGGGGGGGGGGGGGGGGGGGGGACAGATATCTTGACCCGAGGTCTTTCAGACTTATAATCATGTATGGGTCTGGGATCCCATGATTAGACTGTACTATACGGAGGAGTCCGTGAATGACCCCCCATGATTTTATGTGCATCTTTATGGATCAGAGAAAATGTACCTGGTCGGGATTTTCATGTGCATTGACTCGCATTATGCTTTTATGAGCATATATACTTATGTTGGGAAAGACAAATTATTATTTTTGTCCACTCACTATAACGATTTTATTTGTCTTCCCCTGGGCTTTTCGGTTTCCTTTGCCCAGTTTGTAGTTTGAATTCTGGGGTTGCACGTCGACGGTGGAGGCGTACAGTTCAGGTCACACTTCAGTTCTTAGTTCGACCTACTGATTGTTTATGATGTGTATAGGCGTCGCTCTGGATACTTATGTTATGTTTTCAGTTGAATTTACTGCTGAATGTTTTTCTAGATTTCTTGTAAACCTTGTGGTTTATTATATGTATGATGTTGAGAAATCTGGATGGGGGACGGAGCCCCATGATTTGGCTTTTGTGGAATATTCAAAGTGTGATTCTCTTTGTAGGTTCTAATTTTGGCTCACGTATTTCAAGTAAACTCTGGCAAAAAAAATTTAAGGTCATGTTTTCGAAGGGGTTTGATTTGGTTTAGGCAACTAAATCGAAGTCGGGTCCTTTCAGTAGCTCTAACATATCCTGGTAAAAATCGTTGATCTTAGGATAATCCAATAATCGGATTTGGTCTCATCTCTCTAAGAGTTCAGGAAGCTGTGCATCATGCACATTGTTGAACCGTTCTTGTGAAGTCACCCATAAATCAGTTGGTCGTCCTTTAATAAGTACTGCTTCCTTAAAGTAGGATGAATATATCTTCGTAGAAATATGAGAGCTTGAACTTTTCGAGTTATAGTATCGCCATTGGCTTGAGTGCCTGATGGTAGTGGTTTGACGGTGTCTAGGAGTCTTTTACCGATGAGAGTATTTTTCACATCTGAGACCCACTTATGGTACTCTACTCCTTGAAGATCAAGGATGTCAAATTCTGGCCTTGTTCGCTAATAAATGGAGCGTAAATAGTCGAGTGAGGTTTCCGATGGAAGATGGGACCGATCCTGATAATCCATTAAAACTCAAATACAATGCTTGCAGCTTTTGAAACTTCCCAAATGAGGCTGGAATGACACCAGTGAACAAGTTACCGACCAGGCTCAAGACTATTAAATTCTCGAGATTTGTAACCCTACATGTATCAAGCAGTCACCTATCAACGGAGTATACCACTTTCCACCTTCTAACTAAAGCCCATGATGTGTTATCATAATATGATTACCCACCACACTCAATCAATGAGTCAACTTGAGATACTGTCTTCTCGACTCCGATGATGACATATTCAGATCCATGGAATAATTGTTACACAGTAGAGGTATGGGATATATTATTTATCCTATTAACAGTTCCTTGGAAGACTACTAACTGTCCTGAGAGATCAAGAGGTGTTAAGCCGAACATCAATCAAAATATAGTGAACATATTCTTAATCATTGGAGAAATATTCACGTGAAAAGATTGGTGTCTTTGTCGCAGACTGTTGAGCACGTATTTTGGAAACTTTCAACATGAAACTTTGATTCCATATGTTTTCTAACTTCAAGGGGTAATAGAAAAACCAACTTTCATAACTCATCCTTGATTTAGTGAATATTTAATTTAAACCTGAATCGAATTTCCAAGTTACTTTATTTTTGCCACATCCGGTGACATTATATTATATTTTTCAAATTTGTAGTTACTACGATAACCAATGCCAATGTTTATGCGCATATAACTAACTGGTTTCAAGCGTTTACACAGATGATTTAAATCCAAAAAATGTTTATTGATATGGATCATAAAACACAATCTTTGAGAATAGATAGTATATCAGACAAGTAACTCCCTCTAACCAAGAGTCATGACATCTCCCTTAACGCCATGGCACACCATGGCACTCATGGTGCACATGGTGGCTGAGCTGTGGAACACTTTGATGTTCATGTTGTATGTGTTGCATCCATAGCAAGATGTTATATATATAAGAATAACATTCATCTATATCTCTAAATGGATTCAGTTTCAGACACTGCAAATCCTGGATCTCAATATCCCTTTCTCCACAGCGTGCTCTCCCTTTCTCATGCGATTACCCTTGGACCCCCCTTTCGGGTTGTCTTTCTTTGCACTTAAATTATGCGCTTCTTTGGCGGGGATGCCCTAATAGGTCAAGCATTGGTTTTTTTTTTTCAGAAGAATCATGATGTTCTTCTTTGCTTTCACCATCTTGGTGAGAAGCTCAGAGTACCGAGTAATGCTCCACGCGTCTACCTTAATCCGATAATTCTCAAAGAGGGTTTGCGATGTAGGTGGAAAGGCAGAGAGAGTATTCTCTATCTTAGCTGCGTCGTGCACGGGTTCTCCAAAGAAGTGGAACTTTGAGCATATATGCATAAGTTCGGAGTTGTAACTTTGAACGGTCTCAAAATCAGCGTGAAAGGACCCGACCCTAAATTAACTAGTAATCTAGAATCAAGCCCTAACGACTGACCATAAACTACGAGTTTCTGTGAAAATATTGACATAACTTCCTTCGAAAAAAAGACACCCAAAAACCTGCAGAGGAAACTGACACTTCGCACATAAACTCACAAACAATACCATGGACCACCGATGTCCATCTGGATTTCTTAACATAAAACTGAAATCAAACCTGATAGATTATTTGGAAATTGATTCACATACAAAGAAACTCAACTCGACTACTATACGAGTGACAACCTAATCACAAGAGTCTTACTAAGACAAAACTACTGAACCAATATCCAGAATGACTTCAATAATATAAGAGACAAACTGACAGTGAGCTGAAACCTACTGCTGAAGGAATTTACTGGTGGACTCGACGCCCTCGACGACATCCAGTACCCTCATGATACACACTGCAATCTGGGCAAATAAAACCGAAAAGCTCAGGAAAAAGGCACATAAAATAATAAAAATTGTTAGAGTGAATGGACGAAAATAATATATCACTTTTTAACTAAAACTGTAAATAATATGCCTTTCATAAATAATGTACTTAAAAATAATACAAGTCTGAAAATAATCATCTAGGTACACCTGGGTACTGTAAAATATGTGGAGGCTACGACTCAGGTCATTTGACCACAAGTCCTAATACTGCCCAGGTCCCTCCTGGGTGCTCAATAAATCTTCGAGTCAGGTCCCTAGCCCTCCCGGAGCATTTCGGGGATCAGCCGAGAGGCAATGCATCGATGCAAAACCTATGACTATGCTATATGTAAAACAAATCATATATACCTCCAAATACAAATGCATAAACAGAAATGTATAACTGTAAAATATATAATTGAAGACTCGCATAACAATAGTGAGGATATGCTGTCTACTTATAGCATTTTTCCGGCATAATAACAAAGTTGAAACCTGCCAAACGGCACAATATTCATCTGACACGCCCGCTCACTCAAGATCCTAAAACCACGATTAAAATTAATATCTAACCATTGGGGTTCATACTTAATAACAAAGATCATAATCTAGTGAGTAATAACATTGAAAATCTCGTATACTCAAATAACGTAATTTCTGTTTAATTAGTAACTCAACCAAAATCTAAATTCAATTCCATGTAATCCCTCACTTTTAAGAGTCGCAAAACAAATCTCGAATATCAACGACTCGCCATTAAACTGATAGTCAAAGCGTCCCTTAATAATATCTTGAATTAAACTGATTATTGTCTTCTTAAATACTCGTCATAATTTATCAAGCTCATATCTGAATATGGACCTCACCATTACGTTTGGCACGCGAAAATGAGCGAAACGACATAAAACTTTGTTGAAAGTTTCACATTGTCGAAGCTCCGCCACCGTGCTTGGGGCCACGGACCACCGCCACGGGCGGCCGAAAACCCTCCGACACCAAAAACTACAAATGATACACCATACGAAAGCTTAAGACAAGCCCAAAAACTTTCACAACTGAGATAAACCCAAAAACTAACTGGGAAACCTCCAATTTACCGGAAAACCGAAATGCCCACCAGAAATTCATTTCCTCTGATCGCCGAAATCCGGCCACGGCAAGGGCTAAGACCACTTGGGTTAGACTCACCATCCTATGGGCTTCAAAACCCCCATGGATTCGACCCTCATCGCCGCCAATTTGAGCTGCCACCAACACCGCCGAAAATCGTTGTTTCTGGCCAGTTTTGTTCACCCTCCACCGCCATCCTCTGGTCACCAATGTCAGTGATACACCAACCAAATGAAAGAGAAAGTCGAGCCTAAAAATTTGACATCAAGTCCACGGCCGGAGGTGGCCAAAAAAAGGCACACCGTCGGCAACAAGTTTCACGGCAAAACAGCTCAGTTTGACCCGTGGTCAACGTGGGTCAACGGATATTTCCCAAAATGGAAACTTTCCATAATTAACTCATCTTTATACCCTATACATACCCGTACACATACCAGCCCAAATCAACGGTTACAATTCAATCTGATCAAAATCAGATGGTCACGATTAAATCAGCAATTAAATTAACACTTTTAAATATTTTCACCTACCGAATTCAAAATTCATTAAAACATAGCTTGCTTATCCAAAAAATTCTCCAAAAATTCATATGAGCATGAAATTAAATACTCCATAACTCTTGTGGAGAAAGTCAACACAAATTCTCGCCTGGTGAAAAAGTCGTTAACAACCCCAATAACGCGACTAACCCGCGATAGCGCATAACACAAATCAATAACTGCACGAATATGATTCGGGTTGTTACACAGCGACTCTGAGATGTGTCCAATTAACAATCACAAACTTCTTGTAGGTTAGTCTCATGAAGAGTGTTGAAGCATTCATAGAGTTGATTCCACAGCCCTCGAGGGTTTTGACCAATCTGAATATGGAATGTGAGTTCGCATTAGACATTTCGTCCCAAAATTATCCTTCTACTTAAGTGTACGATCAAAATTTATATTAATTAATTTAGATTATCGGTTTGGCTTTAGGAGCACCAAGTACGACTTTCAATTTAGTCGATTGACGATTAATTTTCTAGCAATCCAGGTCAGTAGACACTTTTCTTTTTCATTGTTGTCAGCCAGTCATATTTATTATTATGATTTGATTTATGAATATATACAATATGATACAATACGATACGTTTATGTTATGCACAGAGGTCTATGATATGATTTTATGTTTGTATGCACGCTGAGTCCATGTATGTTTCATCAAGCATCGGCTTCTCGGCTGATCATCGAGTACACCCCAGTAAAGCCATGACAAACACCTAACCCAAGATTATGCTGCATTTGCCTCTACACACCTATGATATATATATATATGTGTGTTTTACTATGACTCGCTATGTTTTTCCTATGGATATATTACGGTGAAAGACATAAGATTACGTTTTACGAATACTTATTTTCGTCCACTCACTCTAATGGTTTTCATGTTTTTATATGCTTTTCTCTAAATGTTCAGGTTGTAGAGTCTCAACTGAGGTCGAGCGTTGTGGGGGAGAAATATTTCTCTATGTCGACGAGCTGAAATGGATGTTTGACGAAAAATGAAGTCTCGGGTCACTTGGATGAAAAGTGAATGAGAAGATTCAAAAAATGAGTAAAGCTCAATGAGGAAGGAATTGTGCGCAAAAAGCTCGATGAGAGAAGGTCGTGCACCAGGGAGAGCAGGACGAAGTCAAAGTTGTTAAGATATTTGTGGCGTCTGACCCGGTCTCGTCGAGAATAACTTGAGGGAGTTTTGGCCTTGACGAGAGCATCTAGGATGGTTTATCTCGATGAGCAGCAGAACGTGGGCCTTCAGGTAAGGAGTCATTTTCGGATGGGAACGTCCAAAACTTGAGGCCCACGAGTTGGTTGCCAATTTGGACGGAAGGTTTACACTATAAATACTACCATTCCCGACAGATTACCACAAGCTCTTGAGGGTTTAGGATGAAAGGTTTGCATTATAAACCCACACATTCCGCACATTTACTTGCATTTACACTCTCAACTAGAGCTCTTGAGTGACTTGAGCATCGGAGTGTCTTTGCGGGTAAAGTCCCCCCCCCCAACTTCATTTCTGCGCGAAGAAGCCAAAACTCGAGCTTGTCAAAGATGTTGGATCGTTCGGTGTTCGTCAAGAATTTCTTGTTGTGGTAACTTGTCCTCGACAAAAATTTTACTCTTCAACAAGTGGCACAGTCTATGTGAAATGATGGCACTAAACATCCCTCAGAACTATGACAATGAGCCTTTCCCACACATCGACGATGGAAACTGGTCCGAGGATTATAAGAGTGGTAAGATTTCGAAAGGATGAACGGTTCAACGAGACAAAAAGTGACCCATCAACTCGTATGTGGAAGTAGTTCGAGAGAATGGTGAAAGGTCAAGGAGGACTTGGCATAGGAGAGAACACCTGAGATGAATTTCGCCACCTAAGGTAACCAAGATATGTGGTTTGACCTTGAGCGTCTCCGAGAGAAAGAGAAAACGAGAAAGAAAACAAAAGATACCACAAAAAAGGGCAACACCGAGAACGAGCTACTAGAGGATGATGAGTAATGGGAAGATGACAAGTCCTCCAAAGAGAATTACGAACCACAGAAGAAATCTCATCGAGAGGGGAATCCCGTCGAAAAGAGCTCGTTGATGCCCACAGGCAATCAACTGAAGGAGCTTGTAGCTGAAGCCATGAAAGAAGCCACATGGGCGAGGTCCAGAGGCATAACTGTGGAACTAGTAAAAGGAATCATACAATCTCCTTTTATCAATCGTATTTTGGGGGTTAGAAAGAAGAAACATTTTTTGATATCGACGGAATTACCCAAGTATAAAGGGAATACCGACCCCATCGATCATCTAAAGGAGTACGAGGGGATAATGAGGCTCGAGACGATCGACGAGAGATTGATGTGCAAGCTTTTCCCAATGAGCCTCTCAGGGCCAATAGTAAAGTGGTTTCGGGAACTCATGCCAAATTCTATTACTAGCTTCGACCAGATGGCTTAAGCTTTCATCTCGCAGTACTTTTGCTCGAGGAGACCAAAGAAGGGCCTATAGGTCTTATTCAACGTGAAACAAAAGAATAGTGAGAGGTTGGAAAAGTACTTCGAGAGGTTCAAAGAAGAAATAACTAGTATCTGTTACGACTCGAGCGTAGCTGTCATAGCTTTTCGATAAGGTTTGCTTGATGGATCGCCACTCTATGAGGAGCATATTTTCCACCAACCGATGGACATGGATGATATCCTCAAAAAAAATTGAAGGAGAAATATGAATCGAGAGCCTGAAATACACTCGACGCGGAAGGATGGCAGCTAATGTCAAAAATAAAGATGAACCGAAAAATTCGGTGGGGAAAGAGAAGGCCAAAGCCATCCAGACTGGGGGCAAAGATGGTGCCCAAAGGCAGTGGGAAAAATGTGGGAATAAAAATAAGAAATATGAATTGTGGTTCACATGGAGCCCTATCTTCATCTACAGGACGCACGAGGCTGAAGGCATCTTCAAAGATCCTGCACCTCGACCGGAATCCCCTAACCTCTTCGAGTGGAGCAAATATTATATATACCATAAGACGAATGGTCACAGCATAAACACCTACAAAAGGATCAAGTCGGCCATAATGGAGCTCATTAAACAAGGATAACTTCAATAGTACAAGTCGATCAAGAAAGGAGATGAATGAAAAATCATCGACGAGGAACCTCCTTTCCGAGATCCTTGCCGTCCATGCAGGACCATCAACCATACGGCAAGAGGAAGTGTAGCTGAGGAGCAAGAATAGGCAGGTTGAGAAATTAAGAAGAATATGTAACGTGGAATAGGAAGCCGTGAAGATAGAGGACGCACGAGAAGAACCCATCATCAACTTTTCGAGCAAAGATGGAGTTGGGATACAGTTCCCGCATAAGGACGCCCTCATCATCTCGACAAGGATTAGCAGTTGCTTGGTACATCGAGTCCTCATCGACGCCGGAAGTAACATCGACATCATTTACTACGGCGCATTCAAGATGCTCAAAATTGACCTAAAGAGGGTAAAAAGGAGCAAATCACCCGTTTTGACCTTTGACGAAACTGAATCGTGGCCTTATGGAGAAGTAACGATATCGGTGGTAACGGCGGGAAAGAAGGTAGACGTCACTTTTGTAGTGATCGAAAAACATTCATCATACAACGCCATGCTAGGCCAAGGTTGGCTACACATGATGGATCCGGAAGCTTCGATGAGATATCAAGTACTCAAATTTATCTCTGTGGATCACAAGAAGGTCATATCCATTGGAGGGGATCAACCGCAAGCAAAGAAGTTATACGCGATGGAAATAAAGAAGAAGTTCGTCGAGTCAAAGGATGAAGCAGAAAGCTCAACGAGATTATAGAAATCACAGAAATGCTTGAGGCACAAGTCATGTTGGACGAAGAGGAGCAGCAGACACCAGTCACGATGGTAAACTTGTTCTTGCCACATGGCAACCTATTAAGCTTTTGTCTTTATGTATAATATTATGTCATTTATTTTCGAAATTAAAGTCACTTGTCCTTAAATGTCTATGACGTCTCCTCATTGTCCTTTATTGTAGTTTTCTATTAAAATAATTAGGATTTCTATTGTTTACGTTTAGGCTTTCAAAGGAGACCGAATCCCCAAAATCAATATTTATTTTTTATTTAAACCATCATGCCTGAATTTTGGTCGTAAAACTGAAATGACCGATAATTTAATCCAAAAACGAGCACGTTCATTACCTTTCATATAGCATTCATAGCTGTAAACCCCAATCAAAGCGTGAGTGTGGTTTAAGCCACACTAATGGTACGATCGCTTGAACGAGATATCTTTCATGAGTAGCATTTTACGTTTTGCGTCATGTGTTTCCGAAAGCCATATATGAGCATGGTCGATAAGTTGACTTCGATCTGGGCTTGATGATTTTAGGATATCAACACCACCGTCATGTTCATAATTGAGAAATCATGATTATTAGTTTCCTTAACGATTTTGATTTTGGTTGAATTTTTGGAAAACTGAGGTACTTATATATAATTAAAAATCAAATAGGTGATTTGTCAAAATATGTTTAAAAAGTGAGTTTTCGAAAAAATTGATTGGATAATTCTCATCAAATCTTCACCATAAAGTCTCAATGCAGAAACTCTATGGTTACGCAAAAAATGACATCATTTTGGGTATTTTGTAATAAATACAAAATAAAAAACTTAAACTCCTAAAATCTTAATTACTTTATACATAATCCTTGTCAAATTCTCTCATAAAGACGAATCAAATTGTTCACTACAAGAAAAAGACATATAGGCGAAGAAGCATTTTCGTCGCCTAACAATCATAGCCTAAGTACTTAGACGAAAAAAAATTGTTCTTCTTCGTCTAAGAAGCCACTTAGACGACAATTTTTTTTTCATCGTCTAGGTTTTGGGATGTTATATGCAATTGCTCAAGAATTGAAACAAGAGTGCAAAGAACAATCTGGGAATGACTTATCTTATTGAATGAACAACAGCAACTGTATATAATAGCTTTACACAGATGAAACAGAAACAAAGACGTCCCACATTGTGACTAGAACGTGGTAACTAACTTGACTTAATCAAGCAGAGACAATCCCTCAAGACTAGGACATTATAGAAACAGAGTAACAAACTAAATCTTATCATTCCCTCCCTAAAACTAGACTGCCTAAGCAGCTAGTTTACCTTTGGTGCATCACAGACTCCTAACTGCTTTCTAAACTCCTGAAAAGACTCCAGTTTCAGTGTTTTGGTCAACACATTTGTTATTTGCTGTTGTGTTCCACAAAACTTCAGTTGCACAGCTCCTTCATTCACCAGATCACGTAAGAAATGGAACCGCAAATCAATGTGCTTGCTTCTGCCATGCATTACAGGGTTCTTTGACAACTTGATGGTTGAACTATTATCACAGAAAATGATGGGACTCTCACTCCCTTCATCACCAAGATTCTCAAGCACCCTTTTCATCCATACTGCTTGACATGTGCATGCTGCAGCCGCAACAAACTCTACTTCAGTTGTGCTAGGTGTGGCAAATTGTTGCTTACGTGAAGACCAAGCCACTGCTGCTCCACTCAAAAGAAACACATACCCCGACGTGCTTTTTCTATCTTCCACAGAACGAGCATAATCACTATCGGTGAAACCGATCAACTCCTTATTTCCTTCCCTTTTGTAAAAATACCTAAATCAGTAGTTCCTTGTAAGTAACGCAAGACTCTCTTGGCTGCTAAAAGATGAAGTTCTGTTGGCCTTGACATATACCTGCTAATCAAGCTAATAACATACATTATATCAGACCTTGTGGCTATTAAATACATCATACTTCTAACCAGTTGTTTGTAGAACGAGACATCCACTTCTACTCCATATTCATCTTTAAAAGTTTTGAACCCTGGAATGATTGGATTCTGGACTGAATTGCTGTGCTCCATCCCAAAACGTTTCAGAACTTCCATTACATACTTCTTCTGACTTATGAATATTCCTCCACCAAACTGCACTACTTCAATACCAAGGAAATACCTCATCTTGCCCAAATCAGACATATCAAACTCCCCCATCATAGACTTCTTAAACTCATGCATCATAACCTCATCATCTCCAATATAAATTAAGTCATCAACATACAAACTAATGATCAGACGTTTACCTTGTTTGTTGACTTTGGTAAAGAGGGTCTATTCATGATCATTCTGCAAATCCTTCTCCCAAAAAATACGATTCAATCATGTTGAACCATGCTCTTGGTGCCTGCTTAAGTCCGTACAAGGCTTTGTTGAGTTTGTACACTTTGTGCTCCTCATTCTTCATCTCATAGCCTCTCGGCTACTCAACAAAAACGTCTTCTGTTAGCTCTCCGTGAAGGAAGGCTGACTTCACATCAAGTTGAAATACATCCCAACTTTTCTGTGCTATAAGAGCTAGAATCATTTGCACTGTGTCCATGCAAGCTACTGGAGCATATACTTCTTCATAATTAACTCTGTGTTCTTGTGCGTAACCCTTTGCGACCAAACAAGCTTTGTGCTTCTCTAGTTCTCCAAGTTCATTCAGTTTTATCTTGTAGACCCATTTAACCCCGATCATTTTAACTCCCTTAGGCAAGTCAGTTAGAAACCATATCTCATTCTTCTTTATTGAACTCATCTTTGAATCCATAGCAAGCCTCCTCTTTTCATCTTTCACTGCTTCCTCATAACAGACCGGATCAGAACTAGAAAATAGAACCATATTAGCTTGCATATCTTCATTAGAAAGTCCTTCACCAGAGAAGTAGTCTCCCATCCATATCGGTGCTCTTTTGTTTCTTACTTCCCTTGCATTTGAAGGTTGATGAACTTCAATATTTCTAGCGCTCGACACTATCTCTTCACTAGTTTCTCCGTCATCTTCTCCCTCAAATACATTCACATTGTCATGTTGCTCCTCTTCATCTCCCCAATCCAGGTCCAGATTAGTTTGTTCTTCATAGCTATCATCCCAACTCCACTTCTTGTCCTCCTCAAAGACAACGTCCCGGCTAACCACAATCTTCTTTGACACTGGATCATAAAGTCTATACCCTTTTGATTCTTCACTCACCCCAAATAAAACACAGCTACAACTCTTATCTTCAAGTTTTTTCCTTCGAGCATCAAGGACATAAGCATTCGCAATACTTCCAAAAACCCGAAAATGTTCAACATAAGGCTTCACACCACTCCAAGCTTCTTCTGGTGTCACATCTTTAACTGACAACGGTGGACATCTATTGAGAACATAGAATGTCCAATTCACCGCCTCAAGCCAAAAGGTCTTTGGGACACCTTTTTCAATGAGTAAGCTCCTCACCATATTCATCACAGTCTTATTCTTCCTCTCTACTACACCATTTTGTTGTGGTGTATAAGCTGTGGTTAACTGCCTTTTAATCCCATTCATTCTACAAAAATCATTGAATTCACTTGATATGAACTCCCCTCCACGATCTGTTCTCAGACATTTAATAGGCAAACCAGTCTCCTTTTCCACACAACTCTTAAATAGTTTAAAAGAAGCAAAAGCATCTACCTTATTAATGTGAAAATATACCCAGGCCTTCCTATTGAAATCATCAATGAAGCAAATTAGATACCTCTTGTGGCTGTTGGAGATGGGAAAGATTGGTCCACAAATGTCAGCATGAATTAGCTCCAGCTTCTCTGATGCTCTCCATGTACTCCTCCTAGGATGTTGCTTCCCCTTCAAGAAATCACCACATATTGTATTGGACTCAGAAAAACTCGGTAGACCCCTCCCCATTCCTTTTAGTTGTAGAGTTTTGAGACCTTTGTAACTGAGATGGCCATATCTACGATGCCAAAGGTAAGCTAGATCTTGAGTGATTGCTTGAAAACACACTTCCTTAGTCTCCTTCTTGATCAGTTGTGTGTTGGACAGCAATACAAACATCTTGTTGCTGTCATATTGGTGTGAATAATTAAACCCCTTGAAGGATGGAAGATACGGCACTGATTTGACTTAATTAAAATAGTCAACCCCTTCTCTTGTAGCTGGCCGATGCTAAGAAGGTTACTCCTCAACTCCGGCACATAAAACACCTCTGTTACAAGATGGTTGACACCTTCCAAAGATAGCCTCACACTTCCTTTTCCAACAACGCTCATTCTTGTATAATTGCTAAGTCTAACTGTCTGTTTGAACCCTTCATCCAGCTCACTAAAAAAAGATGCATCACCACACATGTGGTTGCTACAACTTGAGTCGAGAAACCACACATCATCTTGATTCCCTCCATGTGTCTCAACATAAGCCATGAGAAGCATCTCTTCTGACTCGTGAAGCTCTGCATAGTTTGCTTGTTTTCCCCAAGTTGGACACTTATATTGATAATGTCCAAGTTGGACACTTATATTGATAATGTCCAAGTTGATGACATTTGTAGCATTCGATGGTTTCTTTGTTGTAGGGTTATCGACCCCTACCTCTGCCTCTTCCTTCTCTAAACGCAGCTCTCCCACGTCCTCTTCCACCATAACCTTTGTCATGTGTCACTTTAAGCGCTTGTTCTTCACCGCTGCTCCGATTGAACTTCTGTTCATGTACAATGAGAGAACATTACAACTCATCAATTGACAGGGATTTGATATCCTTAGATTCTTCAATTGAGACAACAATATAGTTAAATTTCTAGGTCAAGGTTTTAAGGATTTTCTCCACAATCGCCACATCCCTCATCTGCTCACCATTGCTCCTCATCTTGTTGGCAATTGTCATCACCCGAGCAAAGTAATCAGTGATGCTTTCCCTGGTTTTCATCTCCAAGACCTCAAAGTCTCTCCTCAAAGCTTGAAGAATAGACCGCTTCACCCTAGTGTTGCCCTCGAACTTCCTTCTCATGGAGTCTCAAATCTGTTTCGAGGTGCACTTCTCTAAGATCTGCTCAAGAATCACCCTATCAATTGCCTAGAATAGGTAATTCTTTACCTTGAGGTCGTTAACCCTTGCATTCTCCAACTACGTCTGTTGCGCATCAGACAACAGAGTTCCTGCTAATGGTTCCTCAAAACCATTCTCAACAAGACTCCAGAGACCTTTCGATCGCAAGAGGTTTTCCATCAACATACTCCAATGATCATCATGACCATTGAAGCGTGGGATGGCAGGTTGCAGGAACTCTTTATCTTCACTCATTCTTTTCTTTCTCTCTCTGTGTTTAAGTCACTCAAAGCTGCGGCTTCTCCTTTTCTTTTTTATTTCTCAGGTCCAGTGGGGACTTTGATACCAGAATGTTATATGCAATTGCTCAAGAACTGAAACAAGAGTGCAAAGAACAATCTGGGAATGACTTATCTTATTGAATGAACAACAGCAGCTATATATAATAGCTTTACACAGATGAAACAGAAACAAAGACGTCCCACGTTGTGACTAGAATGTGGTAACTAACTTGACTTAATCAAATAGAGACAATCCCTCAAGACTAGGACATTATAGAAACATAATAACAAACTAATTCTTATCATGGGACGACAACAAATTAATAAAAAAAGGACGAAACTCATAATTTTAGTGTTACCTCTTAGACGACGAAAATTTAAGATTTTCATCAACTAAGTGTCGAATTTTTTTTAAAAAAAAATCACTTAGACAACGAAGATTTTTTGTCGTCTAAGTGATAAATTTTAATTAAAAAAATTATTAAATAAACAACTTAGACGACGAAACTACTTGTTTCGTCGTCTAAGTGATTTTTTTTTTTAAAAATGAAAATTAATTATAACATAATTAATTATTAATTATTAGTGCAAAAATTATAATATAATTAGGATATAATTTAATGATGGTGGTGGCGGCGGCGTTTTTGTGGTGGTGATGGTGGTGCAGAGGTGGTGGTGGTGTATGTGGTGGTACCGTGGAACTGGAGGTGGCAGTGCCGAGGTGGTGGTTGCGTGGTGGTGATGGTGGTGGTGGTGGTGTGTATGATTTGAGAGAGAGAGAGAGGGAGAGAGAGGGAGAGAGAGAGAGAGAGAGAGAGAGAGAGAGAGAGAGAGAGAGAGAGAGAGAGAGAGAGAGAGAGAGAGAGAGAGAGAGAGAGAGAGAGAGAGAGAGAGGTTATTTAAATTTTTTTAGCGTTATTTAAATTTTTGGCTAAAAAAATTACCGCCAAAAATTTAAACTTAGGCGACAAAACCAATAAGTTTTGTCGCCTAAGTGATTTTAAATTTTTGATAAAAAAAATTGGCGGAAAAAAGAAACCGCCAAAATTTTGAACTTAGGTGACGAAAATGTATAATTTCGTCGCCCAAGTTAATTTTTAAAAAAAATTAAATTAAATTATTTTTTTTAAATAAAAAATTAAATTTCACTTGGGCCACGAAAATGTATAGTTTCGTCTCCCAAGTGAAATTTATTAATTTTTTTTTTATTTTTTAAAAATCTTAGGCGACAGTACCTATTAGTTTTGTCGCCAAAGTGATATATTTTTTAAAAATATATGAAAATTAATTTTTGGTAGTTAAAAATTATAAAAAAATCAACTGTTAGATGTAACCATTACATTTATACAATATTATATAAAAAAATTCAACCAAATTTGGATTAGTTTAGATTGCGATCGAATGAATTTAGTGATTATCGAAAAATAGTTAAAAGATAGAAACGATCGTAAAAAATAATTCGTAAATTCATTTCCGAAGTTCCTATTTGTCTTGTCGTAAAAACTTAATTTATCAACTAAATATAAATTAATTGAACCTTGACATTAAAAAATTATTGAAGACTAAAAATTTGTTATATATCTACTAATGTTGTATAACTTTAGTGTTCGTATGTCTATATTCACTCCACATCAACATTAACGAAATTGAATGTGGACAAAACAACCGTTAGATATATTCATCCAAACATAATATGTAAGTGGATGAATTTTCATTCAAAACGAAGTTCGTTAAGGGTTTAATCGGCGTAGTCAACCATAAAATTGAAATTTCAACGTAACAGAAACGTTGATATACGAAACTTCGTAACTTCGATTTTTGAACCGTCGACACTCACAGTCCAAGAATTGTTTACTCTATGCCCTCGGCGAAAAAAATAAACATTTTTAGAAGGTATACATGGTCGTGCTCTTTGATCGGAGGCAATCAAATTCATCTTAGATGACGAAATGGGTTGAATTTCGTCGTCTAGGTACTACTTAGACGACGAAAAATGGGTTTCGTCGCCTAAGACTTTCCGTGTTTAGGGGAAAGGGTTTATGGTTTAAGGTTAAGGTTAGGGTTTAAGTTTTGGGTATGTTCTTATACGACGAAATGAAAATTTTCGTCGTCTAAGTTTGCACTTTGACGACAAATTCTGTTTTCGACGCCTAAGTAGGTCTTCTAAGACGACGATAATCAGTTTCGTCGTCTAAAGTCAACCAAGCCGACGAAATTTTCTCTTGGCGAACGAAAAAAAATTCTCGTCTAAATGTGATTTTCTTGTAGTGGTTAGGCGACTCAAAAAATAGTGTTTATAGGGAACTTTTTATTTAGTTTTTTAAAAAGTTAGTTTTTATGCATTATGTAAAAATCGAAAGAAACCGAAAAAATCAAAACAAAAAAAATCAAACCAAACCAAACCGAATAGTAGCGATTTTTCTTTTAAAAAAAAAGTAAACTACTCTTAAGGATAATGTTGAGATGTCAAATACACTTAAGGACAAGTTCATATTATTTGGACATCTAATGACAAAATCTTATACATAAGGACAAATGACTTGTATGATGCCATGTGGCAGATACAATTTTACTTTTTTGTCCTCCATTGTTTTTCTTATGTGTTTAATGTTTATTTTCTATAGAAAAAAAAATATTTCTCTCTTTTTCAATTTTTTTTCCCTTTCACTTTTTTTATCTGTTCAATTTTTTTCCATTCCTTTTGTTTTCTAGCTCAATTTTTTTGTTCTTTCAAATTTTTTTCTAAAGTGATCATTTTAGTTCAGTCTCGTCCAAAATTATGTACCACTTTCTAGTTAAAGTTTATCACTTTTTAGTAAATTAAATTTTGGCTCTTTATTTTAATGCAGTAGTAATTCCGAAAATGTAGTCGCAGTCCCCAAAAATGTAGTAGTAGTCTCGAACAGAAATGCAGAAGCAGTTCCAAAAAGTGCAATAGCAGTCCCCGAAAATGCAGTAACAGTTCTCAAAAATGCAATAGCAGTCCTTGAACCGAAATGTAGTAACAATAGTTTAGCAGCAGTTGGAAAAACATGGTAGCATCAATTAGAAAAACTCTGTATCAGCTTTGAAAAATGTAGTATCAGCTTCAAAAATTAAACAGTAGCAGCTTTGAAAAATACAGTAAAACAATAGCAACTTCGAAAATCTAAAGTAATTTTGGAAAATACAATGGCAGCTTAAAAACGTGTAGTAGCAGATTGAAAACAAACACATTAGTAACAGCTCGACAAATGATTCAGTAGCACCTCGAGAATGATTCAACTGTAGCTGGAAGAAACTTCAGTAGCAGCTCAACGTATTATGTAATAACAACTCGACCAACGATTTAGTAGTAGTTTGATGAACGATTCAGTAGTTTTAGTTTAAAAAACACAGTAACAATTTGAAAAACATAGTAGTAGTAATATAAAAAATGAAGTAGCAACATTGAAAAAATACAGCAGCAGTAGTTGGGAAAATGCTATAGCAACAAATTTACATGCTCGTGTTAACAAAAATTAAAACTATTGATAGAAAATGCAGTAGTAATCCACAAACTGAAAATAGAATCACTAAAAATATAGATAGCAATCTGCAAATCAAAAATACAATAATAGTCCCCAAAAACGCACATAATGCTACAACAATAACAACAGCTTTAAAGAGCATAGTAGTAACCTCAAAAACAAAATAGCTATCATAGAACTAAAAATGCAGTAACAATCTTTAAACCAAAAATACATTAACATTGACACTTTCAAAAGCACAATATCACTTTTAAAATAAATTTAGTAGCACTTTAAAAAACTCAACAGTAGTTCTGAAAAAACACCAACGTTTTCCATCAAATATAGTACCATTATTCTCAATGCTATAACAGATTTTCAGAATATTACATTCCAATTTTATTTAAACAAAAAATTAAAAGAGATCGAAGATGACATAACATACCAATCTTGCACTACTATCGCACCGAAGTACTTTAAACCAAAGAGAACAATCCATTTGTACAGTATCACTATCATTTTGTGTGTCACGTGAAAACTACCCACTCACCTTCCATCAAGAGGGGTGAGGTTGCACGGTGGCGGAGGCCGGCGGGCTCGATGCGGCGACAGTGCTACGTCAAGAGAGGTGATGACATGGATGAGTTTCTGCTACTGCATTTGAGAAAGAGAGAATTGTGTAGCGACTAGAGTTTTTAATATATAAAAAAGGATGTAATCATTTTTCTGATTTGTTTAATAAGTTGGGTTTTATTAATATTAAGTTTTGAGTTTTAGGCAAAGTATTAGTTGTTATTATGATAGTTAATTTATTTGTATTATATAAATTTAACATGTTCTTCGCTGTTTTTTTCTATTTAAAAAATAAAAAATCGAATCACATCGAACTGAAAAAAAAAAATATTAGAATTTGATTTTAAATTTTATTAAAAAAAATATTACGATTCGATTTTAAATAACCACCTGAATTTAAGCAGGTCACTGGCAGAACAGGTCGAATGCAAAAATCCCAATGGCCACTGGCAGCAACCAGGAGCCACAATCTGATGAGGAAATTTAAGCGGGGTCCATCATATCCATGGACTGTGGAGAGTGCCACATCTGCCAAAGCGAACTAAAGTACCCAACAGATAACAAAACCATTTATGTCTCTCCAATTTTTTAAAATTGTTGATCCTCTGGTTTCTCCGAATCTCCATGTCAATGGAGGCTTGCTCGCTGAGATCACCAACTATAACCACCATTCCCTCCTCTCTATCCCAAAATGGGTTTAGAGACAACCCTTTCCTACGTGGCCAGGTCCTCAAAATCTCCAGTTCAAAGAAAAACTCACATCCCAAGAGTCTCGGGTTTCTTCACATCAAAGCTCGAGCTTCAGGTAGATGGGTTTGTTGTTCTTTCCAACATCCGAACCATAATGGGTTTCTTATGGTTTGATACTTAATTTGCTAGAATGTGATTGCCGCGTCTTTTTAAACGTTCCGGTTTAAGTGATCTTGTCTTTGCTGCTTCCTTTGCATTCGTCAAAAGTAGCAACAATACGATCCAACCTTCAAAATTTACTTACTTTACTAGCTGCATCGTGCTCATAGATTCTCCATAATTTTGAGGCACAGTGAATGTAAATAGAGAAAACTTTATTTACTTTGCATCAGTGGGAGGATCGATCTAAGTACAATGTAAATTATTTGGCTTAAAATCCAGAAATTCAATGATCCAGCTAGAAACTCTATACTAAAATTTCTTGCTTATTTTAGTAACGTGCCACAATAGGATCATTCTGGAATCTGGATGCAATCATCCATTATTCGACGAATCCTGTAATAAAAGCAAATATTAATGTAACATATTGTCTTACGGTCGTACCTGTAAGTGAAACAAGAATAGCAGCTCCGGCTCCATTATTGAATATATCTATAACTTTTTTGCTGAAATTCATTGTTTTAGGCACAACAAAGTTCAGCTCAGAAAAGGCTGTGATTTCGGGAAAGGTGGGTGCGAAAGATGAGAAAGTTGCATTTGTTGCTGGTGCTACTGGTAAAGTTGGCTCAAGAGCAGTAAGGTTGACACTTACTTCTTACTCCACCTTCAGGTCAAATTTTTGTTCAATATTCAATGTGGTAGATTAGACTTTCTGAACATTCATAAACATACCAGGGAGCTTTTGAAACTTGGGTTCAAAGTCAGAGCTGGTGTCAGGAGTACTCAGAAAGCAGCAACCCTTGTGCAAGTACAAATTTACTGACATTACCTTTCCACCATTTTCATAAAACCAGATTGATGCTGAGAAAATAAATCTTCTGCAGAGTGTCAAACAACTAAAGCTGGATGTTGGAAGTACAGACCAAGGAAGTCAACGTAAGATTCTAAACTTTACAACTATTAATCATACTTGTATTTCTTATCTACACTATACAAGTTAAACTAAAGGCCTACATAGGGGTTTAGGAAAAGAAATAAGTTTAAACGATTTATGATTCTTCGAGAAAATAACAGGTAGCTTTTGATCTTTAGCCCAGCTGTAGAAAAGCTTGAACTTGTGGAGTGTGACTTAGAGAAACAAAATCAGATTGGATCAGCATTGGGAAATGCATCAGTAGTCTTGTGTTGCATTGGGGCAAGCGAGAAGGAGATTTTTGATATTTCCGGACCATATCGGATTGATTATATAGCTACGAAAAATCTTATTGAGGCAGGTAAGCAAGTCAAATAACTGGTAGCATGTAAATATTGCTCTGCATGATATATATATATAGATATATATATATGGGTTTTATCATGGATTCTACATTTACTTAGTGGACCATATATCTTAATGGTAAGTATCTAAAGTTAGCCTGTAAACATCACCTTTTGTGATCTAGTATCCTGTAAAGCTGATAATGGAAACATATACACTCGCTGTGCTCCACTGCACGCAGATTATAGTTTCAATGGTACCTTTAACTGTCTTCCTCCTTACACCTAAAAACTTGGAGAAGTTCCATATTTGGTGAATTAGTTACACTCCACAATAATTGGTCTATATTCGGTTTAAGTTACAATCCCATTCTATCTCTTGATTATGGACTTAAGCTCAGATAATCTTGCTGTAAACGAAAGGATGAAAGTCTAACTATCAGTAATCAATATGCAGCAACTGTTGCAAAAGTGGACCACTTCATATTGCTCACATCACTGGGAACAAATAAGATTGGATTTCCTGCAGCTATTCTAAAGTAAGTTTCAAGTCTTTTTCCTTTTAATACTTTGTGGACATTTGAGATGGTATATAGCTTGCGTATGAACTTTAGAGATTAGAGTACATCTTTACTTATTTGGCTAAACAAACTGAGGGTATCTTCTTTCTCACAGTTTATTTTGGGGAGTTCTCATTTGGAAAAGAAAGGCAGAAGAGGCACTAATAGCCAGTGGACTTCCCTACACTGTGAGTGTTCTCAGCTGTTGCTGCAACAGATGTAGATGTTATTAGTACTTACATTTGGATTTCTTCAGATAGTGAGACCTGGTGGAATGGAACGGCCCACTGATGCATACAAAGAAACTCATAACATTACTCTCTCAAATGAAGATACTTTATTCGGTGGTCAAGTGTCAAACCTGCAGGTAAGCTTTTGTGAGAATTCACTCAAGTATCAAGGACTTTCTTCACCATCAACCTCTTGCACATGTTATTTAGATCCACAACAGTCTTAGAATCCAACATATCCTGAATATATTTCTTATGAGGCTCAAACTCATGATGTTTTATCTCTGCTTTTAT
This sequence comes from Geum urbanum, assembly GCA_946800695.1. NCBI lineage: Eukaryota > Viridiplantae > Streptophyta > Magnoliopsida > Rosales > Rosaceae > Geum > Geum urbanum. The sequence continues at coordinate 8,826,951 of OX327002.1, read as the reverse complement.
CCTCTCTAGAAAAGAAATATGGTGACTTTGTAAATGATCCCCATGATCAAGGTCACTAGTGATAAATGAAATGTTGTGTTGAGCCTCTTGCTTAGTCTTTTATCTTTTCAAATTTTGAAATCTTGACAAGCTATTCATGTATGATAATTTCATAGATGGAAAACAAAGGTGATAAACTTTATCAATTCTACACCAACTAAACAATGAAATGGTAGTCATAATCTTTACTTCTTCCAGGTTATTTTTCCGGCCTGGTTATTAGTATTGGACTATTGGCTTTCCTCGTAACAACATTCTGTTTTCTTCTTTCACAACCATTTCCCTTTTATTTTTGGATTTAATTGGAATTATTGTAGAAACAAATTTGAAATTTGGTTGGTGAAACCTGGTATTTACCGATCAATATCAGACATGCTTTTACTAAATAACTCAGGTGGCAGAGCTCATGGCTTGCATTGCCAATAATCTTGGCCTTTCTTGCTGCAAAGTAGTTGAAGTAGTTGCAGAAACAACTGCTCCATTGACTCCTTTGGAGGAACTTCTGGAAAAGATACCATCTCAGCGTGTTGACATGTGCTCGCAAAAGGTATGTTTGTTCCTTCCTTCTGCTGACATGTACAAATAAAAAAATGGGTCCTTTTTTGCTTTCATATGCAAAATGCAGTTACAGTTTTTCAAGGAAATTTGGTCCGGGAGCCTTGGGGTTGTTATGTGAGCCCTTCTTGCTTCATCTGTTTTCTTGATTTAAGAATTCCATTGTTTCACCACTGCGATCTCTGTAAAATCAAATTCTTTAAGGCTGATAAATTGTAGCTCGTCTGTTTGATGGGGGCTTCACTTTCATTACTTCTTTCGAGGGAACCGCGTCCGCATCAGTCGATGTGGTGGAACGCCTTCCTCAGTCAAATATTCAATTGGTTTTCAGCACATAATTACTCTTTACATGAGATATCCTATCTGGATATATGTGCATTTGTGTGGCATCCGCTAGATGCTGAAAACAAGTGATTATGGTGTCATCGGAATAAATTAGACTATCACCAAAGCAATTTTAAAGGAGTGTCAGAGCCAAATTTAGTTTTGTTTCCTGGTGTCATCAGGAACTAGGTGTTGCTGCTGTGGCTTCTGATCCAGAACCTCTAAGGACTGCCACACCGGAGAAACCAAACATGACTGAGAATGACTTTGCTAAAGCAAAAGTGCTGGCAAAACATTCATCATCTCCTTATATTGCGTAAGCCAACTTACTTTATAGTGCCCATTTACAGTTGGAATGTGGGTTAAATTTCTGAAGAAAATGTACCTTTTATTTTCCCAAAACTCAAAGCTACGAAGATTTGAAGCCACCAACGTCTCCTACTCCAACACCTCCAACACCTAGAACTACTGTTGGTTCCACAAAAGAAAGTAATGTAGATGCTACAACTGTAGAAGTTGTCTCCACACCAGTAGAAGTCATATCACAACCAAGTGGAGGTAATGATATCAAAGAGGCTATCACAAGCTGTGTTGCTGAAGAGGTTTCTCCTCAGAAGTCAACTCATAGCCATTCACCCTACTATGCGTAAGTTTTTAGTTTTTGTATTTGTTTCCCATCATGATAGATTATAGTATGAGTTGGATTTGAGCTGACATGATTTTGACAGTTATGAGGATTTAAAGCCCCCTACTTCTCCACACCCAACGCCCGCTTCTCCCAAAAAAGTTCATCTCGATGCCTCAGAACCAAAGCCAAAACCACAATCTCCTTTCACTATGTAAGTCTTCTTTGTTGCATATACAATATATATATGGGATATTGTGAAATTCATTTTACTACATATATAGGGAAGTTTGTTCTTCTTGCCAATGTCTCAGAAGGCATTCTTATATAATTTTTTTCGTGTAAGATCTATATTATTCTTCCAGAAGGATGTGTAAGTCGTTCTTGTGTTTATGACATGTTAATGAACTTCAAGGCTTTTAAATGACCAGGTATGAGGACTTGAAGCCTCCAGCATCACCGATACATCCCTAAAGAAATCCTAGAAGTATCAATGCCATCAATCTTACCGGGTATGATGATCCCAAATTCTCCGTACTTTTTGTCTCAGTATTTTAGCTTGAGGCTACACCCTCTGTGATAAAATAATCACAAGTACTTAATTGTAACAGAGCCATATACAGGTGCTAGTAAATTTGGACTGTTGCATATTTACGTACTCATAAAGAGGAAGCGAAATTGCGGGAGCTTGGATATTACATTGTCAACAGTGTAATTATATGTGACTGTTATCTGCAAAATATGAACCTCAAGGTTTGCAAACTCCAGCAATGAAATTTCGCTCTTGAATAAGTGACAATGTTGTTGAGGTTTCAAAGAATTTGTTCAGAACCTAACGTGTGTGAGAAATTTAGCTGATTGTTTGAGGTCTAGTACTCGCTGATATAGACATGAAGTATGGAAGAAAGTGGAAACTATCCGCATATAACCTAATCTCACAACATATAGTGGGTTTCAAACACATTGTGAAAGTGAAACCTTATCTTTCACCCTACCTTGAAGAACCAATATGAATTCATGATTCTGATCTGTGGGTACCAATAAGGGATTTATCTGTTTCAAGCATTACTTGTGCTAGCTTCGTCTATCAATGTGCTTTGCCTCGAATTGAAGTGTCATTTAGAAGAGTAAAACAATTGGTATGCAATTTAAGGCTTGACCTCATTGTTTTACTCTTGTAAATCCTAGTTAAAGATCTGGCCGAGTTTGACATTGTTTTTGACTCAGTAAGCTGTTGTTGATCCTAAGGCTTAAACTTATAGATGTGTACTTTTATTCATTGTTTGCGCTCTAGGGAGTACAATTCCATGCTAGGATATCATACATCTCATATCACTACTATATATATATATATATATATAGGTCACATGCTAATTTTTCCTAGGATCAAAGGCAAATCAACCTCATCACACCAGTCTACACACCTGGTCTCAAAATAGGAAGTGTTGACCTCATTAGGGGAATAACTCAACCAAGCCTTTCCTCCTATTCTCCACTTCAACACACTCCCTTCCATGTCTCTACTCAATCTCCATCCAACTCCATCCCCATACTCATCTCCGCTCAACACCAAGCTCCCCGTTTTGGTGAACGGCCTATTTGCTCCGTTGTATCGTCCACGTAGACCATTACTGTTCTCACTGCCCCCGCCAAGAGACGGATTACACGTGGCCACCTCCCGCCCCGTCACATTATCACATAACACTGCATCGAAAACAGCGGCATTTCCGTCGGCGTCCTGGTCCCACCTCCAGTTCTTCTTCTTTGCCCTCATCGACATCCTCATTGCAGCTTTCACCCTCGGACTTTTACATTTACCTAGGCTACTCTTCATAACTTTTTGCATTTTCACCTCACTCTCTCCGTTGTCGGTGGACCGGCCCAAACTCAATCCATGCACGTAGTTTGCCCCAACCTCCGGCCCAACCCAAACCCGAATCCTCGACGGGAAGTACCTCTCCTCGGCGTAGTCCACGTCATCGCTTTTGTTGAATCCGAGATTCGCCACGTGGAACCGCAAGTTGTCGACACGTGCAGTCACCTGAATAAACCCTTCGTAGAATCCAACTGAATATTCCACCTGAATAACTGCCTCCAGCTGCTGGTGAGCCAGCGCGTACTTGAGCACCGAGTCTTTAGTTGTTTCCATAGCCGGAAACTGATTTGACGAGACGTTGACCGTGCGCGTGGTTCTCATCCCCAGCACCGGCGCGTAACCCTTGAGCACCCAAAACCCACATGCCTCCTTCGCGTACGAGAATCCAAGCTGCTGAGTCGACGGCGGCGCCGCCGGACTCGTCAACGTCTGCAAACCTATGCCCGCCACCTGTCTTAACATGCACCATTTCGCCAACATGTACCCGAGAGTACGCATGAAGCGGAGCTCGGCGTCCACTCCTACTGTGATTAGGAATGTTCGCAGAGCCGGCGCGTGCTTTGACATGAAAGCTTCTACGCTGGGAGCCAGCAAGGACTTGAAGTAGAGAGAACCGACTTCGCTGGGCGCGTCGCACGCGCATAGCCAGAAGAGGCGCATGATGAAGACGTGGTCGAAGAAGGTGGAGAAAGACTCGGGAGAGTGGGAGTCCATGACCCACGAGAGCGCGTCGGGTTTGAGAGCTTGGAGCTGGGAACGAGGACACGTGGTCTCATTTGCCGTGGGCGAACGGGATATGATCTCCTGGAGCAGCTGGAGCAAGAGAGGCAGGAACGGCTTGTCCGAAGACAAAGAACACGTGTCGGAAACCCAGAGTGTCTTCTTAGTTAGGTTGTGAAAGCCATGCAAGCAAACTGAGAAGGTCATGAATGTGTCGTCGTTCGAGCCGGAGCTTCGGTCGGCTTTGAGCTGAATAGACCGAGTTGTGGAGTTGCCGTGACTCGGTCCGGTGGTGGCGAGTTCGAAGACGGGTGAGGGGTCGGACTCTGTCCATTGGGACAAGCTGGGTAGCTCAGATATCCATGACCAAATGTCAAGCATGGTGTTTAGGGTACGCACTTTACGTTTGGATCGACGCTGAGAAATTTGTGGAGATGTTATGGTGGGGGGTACTAGCTAGGGTTTTAAATAGGGAATGTATGAGTGATTATGGATAAGCCACAATCACCATGGTCCATGGATCGAAATAACAGAAACCACGTAAGTATATGGAGATTTGTGGTTCTTGAGATCAATTAACGGGTGGTTGTTGTGTGGGTTTGATTTGGGAGTTTTCGAAGGGATACATTAAATTTTGGGGACAGATTAACTTCGTTTTCGATCGTTTTCTTGATCTCGTGTATATACTTGGTTCTGGCCCTCTGGGATTGATGATATTCAGATTAGACATTGTACGTTTGCATACTAGTCTTTGTGATCGAAATCGATCTGTGACTATTAGCTGAGCTAGGGACGTGGAATCTTAGCTGCTGCAGTTTTGAGGTATGGCGGCTTACACGTGGAGATTCCTACTGGGACAAACACGTCCAGACATGAGTAGCAGAAAAAGACTACTCATAAAAGAACGAAATTCTGTCTAGTATAACTGAGTTTATGCAAGAGCTACCTATATACTAACGACAATTTTCAATTTTTGTGAGGCTTTTGCAGAAAAATATATTCAAAAATACCTAGATATGTTGGATTCAACCTAGATATGTTCGATGGCTAGAGTTATTCTAATTGTGAATTTGTCATAATATTCTAAAGTATAACAACTATTATGTTATACTGTTACGAATTTTATATACTAAGTAGCTGAAATTAATCATAATTCTACTCATATAAATACGTTATATATTATTTAATTTAATAATTAATTATCATATTAGAGGCTTATCGTATTGCTTATTTATCAAGTAATTAGAGTATATGAGATGTAATAGAACTCTAGTATCTCTTATTGGATAACGCGCAACTAGAGTTGTATTATATATAGAGGTTCATGCAAAAGCTCTCATCATCGTGAATACAGTCTTTGCCTATCAAGAATTATAGAGAGCATTCTGTAGAAGACATCTATTTTGTTTTTCTCAATTGGCAAGCCAGATGAGCTGAGGTAATAATTCTTAACTTTTGATTAGATCTTCACCTAATTGTATCGCTTGTTGTGTTTAACTTGTACGCAGAAAATATGTGGTATCATAGCAATACCGTGTATTTCATAAGTCAATTTGTGTTGTATTTGTCGTTTTTTGTGTATTTTTTTCGTTTAATATATCATCCTGAAAACGATAAACATACATGCTTTGTTATTATTCATGGGCTTCTCGGCTTATTGGAATTTTAAATGACCCAAGAAAACCTAATATATGTGCTGTTTTTTTTAATCATGTGGTTTGTATTTGCCTCTTTGCTTTAAGAAAAAGAAAAGAAACCGATGGCCTTTTATACTCGTATGGGCCAACAAGTTTTCTTTTCCTTGAAATGTTCAAACGGGCTACATGGGCCCATGTAGCTAGCTTAATTGGAAGAACAAAACATGCGATAGAACATTGCCGCATCTCATCTATTAAAAACTCAGAACCAACCTTGTTGCAATTATGGTTTCTTGATAGCTTATAGCATAGTTTTACTTGTTTGAAACAACCACGGTGCAATTTTGTCAAATTGTGTAATTTATGATATATTGTATTAGTCGAGTCATTTAATGTTATTTCAGGTGTTTTTCTTATTATGGGGTATAAACTTTATGTCTCTCCCCTTACCTCTCCCCCTTATATTTTACCATTTCATTTATCAAGGCTTAAGGGTAGTCACAAACTCTTATTTAAAAAAATAAAAAATATCAAGTGTTTCTCCCTCTTATGGGGTATAAGCTTTATGTTCTCCCTCATCCCCCTCGTATTCTACCATTTCATTATGGGATGAATTCATGACCTTCCTTATACCGGTTAATATCTAAAGGCCATAGCTAAGCGTTTTGTGACTAGTGAGAAAGCACATCGAGGCTTATGTGCTCATGGACAACCTCCAATCTATGAACATGAGAGAGCACTTGTTGAAGATGATCGACATAGTGGGCCAGCTTTCAGCCCTGAACATGCCTCAAGATGACCATTTTGTGGTTCATCTAGCTCTGAAGTCACTCCCTTTTCATTTTGACTAGCTTAACACAACCTACAATACTCAAAAAGACAAATGGATCTTGAATGAGATGATTACTATTTGCTGCCAAGAAGATGATAAGTTTAAGAAAAGCAACGATGTGACTGTAAACCTTGTCTCCAAACCTTGGGAAAGAAAGAGTTTCTCTACCTCAGGTTTGGAGACAAGATTTACAGTCACATAATTATTTTTCTTAAGCTTATTAATTATCTTGTTGGTAGCAAATAGCAATCTACTCATTCAGGGTCCATTTGTGTTTTTGAGTATTGTAGGTTATGTTAAGCTAGTCAAACTGAGAAGGGAGTGACTTCAGAGCTAGATAAACCATAAAATGGTCATCTTGAAGCATGTCCAGGGCTGAAAGTTTCCCTGCTATGTCAATCATCTTCAACAAGGGCTTTCTCATATTCATAGATTGGTTAAACTTCATATTTAAGAGACTGTCCAGAAGCATAAAAGCCTCGATATGCTTTCTCACTAGTCACAAAGCGCTCAGCTATGGCCTCTAGATATTGACCGGTATGAGGAAGGTCAGAAATTCATCCCTTAATGGCATCTGAAATGGTCCTTTGGATGGACAACTTTTTACATGAATTAGATAGTTTTTTGGTTTACTTATCAGTTTGGTTTACTGAAGCATCTTGTAAAAATTCCACTTCTTGGTATAACTTGAACAGTTGTATGTATTCACTTCTTTCTAGTTTTCTGTTAGATTGGAAGGGGGTTATATTAAGGCATGTTGCCGTGAATGTATATGTGATATATTAGCTCATTAAGACGATTCATTTGGCATCTCCGCAACCGTTATTTTCATTACTGTGAATTAATATGTAACATAATATCTTTCAAACAAAATGACAAGTCAAATTACTCAAATTAGTATCAATGTACATAATGTTGGAGTAAGTCACACTCCTAGTATATTTAGGAGGTGTATATTCTATAATTTAGTAAGATTCTGTAATTGATTAGGTGTAAATAGTTTCTTTCTAGAACTGTAAGTATGCTTGTATATATACCAAATTCGAGATTGATCAACATATTAGAAAATTCCCCAAACACTTGAGTTCTATTTGACTTGACATCAGAGCCTAGATTTGATCTTGAGAATCATGAAGACGTGACACTATTTCTATTGTGAATCTGTTCATGTTCCTTGTTTGATCTGTTCTTACACGTTGATCCTGGAAATCTTGAAGATTTGACCATGTTTCTGTGTAAATCTGTCCTTATTCCTTGTCTGAATCGTCATGACCTATCTTGTTCGACGCATCAAAAAAAATTCTCAACTCGTTGTTGAGAAATTTATACCCTCAACCTTTTGACTATGAATTAGTCTAATTATGGCTAACTGCATTTTTCTTACCCACAAATATACGGGGTCAAGTTTTATAATTTGTATAGAAGTCAAGTGTCGAATCCACGAGGATTGACTAACCATATTCCATAGCTTTTTCCGGTTAAGTCCTTTATATGCGTGAAAAACAAACAATTGATGCGACAAAGAAACACAAAATGTGAAAATTTATCTCACAACGTCAAGTCCTTTGGAGCCTCAACATTGTAAGGGATGATTAAACTACAGTGAATGATTAAAAGAAATGTTGTGGTTGATTACTACTAATGCAAGTTGGCAAATAAAAAAGATCACAAATTCAATATAAAAAAATGGTTGGCTAGGGATGCCCCTGTTAACCGTTTGATGCTAAAAAAATGTCTAATTTTAGGTCATGAGTTGTTTAGTCCGGTTTAGATGCTCAAATATTTATTGGATCATAAGAACAAATCATTTCATTGTCCAAATCATGCCCCCTCGGGTCACACTTGGTTATGGGCCAAAACAGCTAGACCTTTTAGGATTCTAGAAGGTTTTGGTCCATTCATGAAGCACAAAGTAAACCAAGATTGGAGCTAGACACTTGGTACTAGACTCCTAATGTGTTTCACGCGTAATGAGTTTGGTTGCAAATGCATGTGAGAATTATGGATGACTTTCCTTTCCAAGCCTCTATTGGAGTGCTTGAAAATGAGTTCTAATGAATATTGCTCCCAACTTGCACCTATTGGGTTACGAGTCGAAAGAATCAACACTAGCTACAAAGCCTCTCGGTCTAGTGTAAGCTTAATCGAAAACTCTTACGTCATTTGAACCTCAAGAGTGTTCTGATTCCTGCTCAAGTACAAGTAATTAAACCAAATCTTAAGCTTCACCGTTTAAGTCTAAGCCTAAGTCAGGTTGTATGCTCATCTTTACCTAAGTGAGTAACTAATTCCCTTAGGTGGCATTTCTTAGTTCCTTGGACAAATCCTAACTTAGCTAGAGCTAAGGCATGCATAGGTGAAACTAATCAATAAGCTAAAGCATAACACCATACCATAATCACATCACACAGAATAAATTTATCCAATATCATAGAACACTCAAAACATACTCATAAACACGAATCAAACATCATTATTTACATCTAATGGCTAGGGTTTGACCCCTAGCCTCCCATAAAGGAAACTACTTACACATCATAACTAAAAATAAGTTTGAATACATAATTAGAATAAATAGAGTGAAGGAATAACCCAAGACTTTCCCAAAAGCAAGCCAAGCTTCTTCACGTCCACTCTTGTGCCTCTAGGACCCCAAGAGGCAAATTAAAAGAGGGATTAGTTCTCACCTCTTTGAGCTCTAGAAATCTCACCAAACCCAGGATAGAGATAAGAGATGGAAAATCTTGATTGCATAAAGAATAATGTACAATCAAGTGAGGAGGATGAGAAAAGGGAGAGGAACCTCAAGGGAAGTAAGGTAGCTCCACATTAAGAGGCTGATTTAGTGGTAGTAGAGAGGGTGTTTGAGGTGGAAGAGAGAGCTAAAGAGTTAGGGAGTGAGTGATGTCTATCTCTAGATGCAAAAACTATGGAAAATATGTGAAATGAGATGTGTTGTCATGGTGTCTATTGGAGAGCTCGGCCTAGAAGAGATAAGGAGAAGAAAAATGATGTTTTTTGTAAGTCCTTAGATGTGCTAGAGTGACCATGAAGTTTAATCTAAAGGCTATAAAGTAAGATCCACATTTCCTTGGCTTCTACGCTGAAGTCCAAACCTTGCTTAATACTTCCAAAATTCAAATGTGTGACACCCTAATCAAATCAACTAGGGTTTATATCTAGGTGGTTTGGGCTTCCCTTGGGCCTAGCACAAAAAAATTGGGCCTTACTTAGTGATCCGACTTGTTTCCGGTAGCTTTCGATAACTTCCAACTACTACTTTTTGTTATTTTTCCAAAGTTTCTCCAAATTCTCTCGTGGCTTCGGAAATATGCTCAGCTTCTCCAAAAAGTGATTAATTACCATCTTTAAGAGTGTTTCTGTGCCAACTCCCAATTTCTTGGCATAAACAGGAAACGTTATAAAAAAAGATGCTTTATTCATAGAAGACAAGCAATAAGCATGAAGTTAGAGACATAATTAGCACATAAATATGGACCTAACACCCATCAAAATATGTTGTGTCTAACTGGTTCCTTGATCCTGTTCACTTGTTTCTTATCATGTTCCCTTGTGAAAAATTTGTCATGGCTTTGAATATTTCGATGTTTGAAGAACTTGTTTTCTGTGGTATGGAGAGTCAAGACTACATAGAGAATAATGTTTCTCTAAATGAGAAACATAAAGGTAAAATTGGTATTGCTTTAAAAGTTTCTGACTTTACTAGTGGTGATACATGGATAATTGATTTTGGTGGTTTGATCATATGACCTTCGATAAGTTCTTGTTTTTGAGTCTGTTACCTTCTCCTGTACCTGAAGTGTGTAATGCAAATGGTAGATCTTAAGTATTAGGTCAATCTAAGTTAATTCATCTCTTGTGTTACATAATGATTTTTATGTTGCCTCTCTATCCTATCATTTGTTATCAGTATTTGAGTTAAATTGCCAAAATAAATGATCTATCACCTTTTATCTTATGTGTGTGGTATTTCAGGATCTATGTACTTATGCAATAATATACAAGAGAGATCAAAGGAGGAGACTATTTCACTTGGATTACATGTATAGTGGGGAGACATAAGCGTCATCAAGACCTGTTGCTTTGACATTGAATTCTGATCGAGTTTTTTTAAGAAATTTGGTTATGGCATCGCCAGTTGGGTCATCCATCTTTTGGGACCATGAAGAAGTCTATGCCATCCTTGTTTTTGGGAATAAAGGAGTCGAGTCTCTATTGTGAAACCTACATGTGTTTGCTAAAAGTCATCAGTCCAACTACTCTCCTAGTTCTACTTCTAGTTCAGCACCATTTGAGCTAAGCCATTCTAATGTATGGGGGCCTTCAAAGAATCCAACTTTAACAGGAATGAGATACTTTGTTCTGTTCATTAATGATTTTATAAGATTGATATGGGTTGTGTTGCTGAAAAAGAAGGATGTTGTATTTTCTGCCTTTAATGCATTTCATAGTCTAATTCGAACTCAGTATGATGCTTGTGTAAAAGTCTTTTGATCTAACAATAGAGGAGAGTTTGTCAATCATTCTTACTAAGATTATTTTGAACAGCATGAAATTGTTCATTATACTACTTGTCCTTAAACACCAGAGTAGAATAGAGTTTCTGAGAGGAAGAATCGATATCTCCTAGAAATGGAAATAGCTCTTTTACTCAGTGCCAACATGCCAAAGTATCTTTGGGGTGAAGCTGTATTGTGTGTATCTCATCTCATCAACCGCATATCATCTACAGCTCTTCAGAATCAGATTCCCTTTTAGATATTGTCAAAACATGTTACCATCCCATCACTCGACAAACTTCTTGCTCATGTCTTTGGTTGTGTGGCCTATCTCCATCTTCATAAGAATCAGAGATCTAAATTGGATACCCGTCTTTGGTTATGATACCCATCAAAAAGGTTACAAGTGCTACCATCCTCTTTTTCAATTTTTTTATGTCACCACGGATGTCATCTTTAGTGAAGATTTGTGTTATTTTTTTCAGAGTGATGAGGAGTATAATATGTTTTATAAAGACCAGAAGTCACTGATATAGTTGAAAGTGCCCCAGTTTGAGCAACTATTTAATCCATTGAAGAGGGTCCTCGACCCATCGAAAACAGTTCCAGAATCATACAGAAGGTGAGCTTCAACCCGTCAAGAAGGGGCCTCGACCCGTCAAAGGGTGTTTATAGGCAGTTCCCGTTTCTGAATATCTAGTTTGACCCGTCAAATGAGGCATTCAGAACCCTTATGTAGTTTTTCATCAACTTGTCGAAGGTATGGTTCGACTCGTCGAAAATAGACAGGCAGAAAGTGATGGGTCTGTTCCAAGTTCTGAAAGTGTTCGACATGTCGAACAAGTGTCTGACACGTCAAAAGGAGGAGAATTAGTCAGTAATTAACCGCCAACTGTTGAAGATGTACATGCAAGTTCATTTTTTTCCCTCTCCATCAATGATCTCTCTTGGTCCATCATCACTTGAGGTATGTAGTAGTGTTTCTTTGTCTAGTTTTAGTGTACCTGAAAGAGTCTCGCATGCTAGGTCACCTGTGTTCAACCTTTGAAAAGATATGAACCTCTTTTGTTAGCTAAAGCCAAGTATCCTATAGCTAATTATGTGTCAACCCATAGATTGTCAAAACCCTATGTAGCCTTTGTGAATCAATTATCTGATGTATCTCTTCCTAGTAAAGTGCAGGATGCAATCAAGGAAGAGAAGTGGTCCAAGAAAATGGAGGTTGAGATGGATGCTCTCAACAAGAATGATACTTGGGACTTTGTACCTTTACCACTTGGAAAGAAGACCATTAGGTGTAGATGAGTTTATATTGTGAAGCATAATGTCGATGGCTCAGTTGACAAATATAAGGCAAAGTTGGTTGCAAAATGATATACCCAGAAATATGGAATGGATTATGATGAGACATTTGCATCAGTGGCGAACATCAATACCATTCAAGTCCTCATGTCTTTGGCAGCTAATCTAGATTGGTCATTGCAAAAGTTTGATGTGAAGAATGTCTTTCTACATGGAGATTTGAATGAAGAAATTTACATACATCTCAATCCAGGATATGGGACTTCTATAGTGAGAATGTGGTGTGTAGATTGAAGAAGTCTTTGTATGGATTGAAACAGTCTCCAAGAACTTGGTTTGGAAGATTTGCAACTTTTATGAAGAAGATTGGGTATATACAGAGTAATTCAGATCACACTTTACTTCTAAAGAACCGACAGGTTAAACTGAATGCTTTGATCATTTATGTAAATGACATGGTTATGACAGGTGATGACATTGATGAGATCAAGAGATTGCAAGATCAATTATCTTCTGAATTTGAGATGAAGAACCTTTGGACTTGAAGTATTTCTTGGGAATTGAGGTAGCCCGGAACAAGGACTATATCATGATAAGTCAAAGAAAATATGTTTTAGATTTGTTAGCAGAGACTAGTATGCTTTACTGTAAATAGATTAATACACCTATAGAACATAACCATCGAGTTGCAGAGTATCCTGATCAAGTTTCTACAAACAAATCTCGGTATCAGAGGTTAGTTGGAAGGTTAATTTACTTGTCACACTTGATATGTTCTTGCTTATGTTGTTAGTGTGGTAAGCCAGTATATGCACAATCCTAGTCATGATCATATGAATGTTGTGATAAGAATCTTGAAGTACTTGAAGTTGGGTCCTGGTAAAGGCTTTATGTTTCATAAACATGAAGATTTGGGGACTAATTGCTACACTGATGCGGATTGGGCAGGGAACATCACTGACATGTGTTCTACTTCTGGTTACATGACATTTGTTGGTGGAAATCTAGTTACTTGAGGAGAAAGAAGTAAAATATGGTGACCCGTTCTAGTGCAGAAGTTGAGTATAGAGGTATGGCTCAAGGAGTTTGTGAGTTATTATGGCTGAGATATTTGTTAAGGGATTAGAGTTTCAAGCAGAAATGGCCAATGCCTCTTTATTGTGGCAACACTGCTGTAGTTAAAATTGCACATAATCTTGTTTAGTATGATTGGACGAAGCATGTAGAGATTGATAGACACTTTATCAAGGAGAAGCTATGTAACAACCCTAACCAAAATCTACGTATAAATCAGCATGAAATAAATTATCGCGAATTAGTGGTATCGTGTGGGTTGTTAACGACTTTTTCAGCAGGCAAGAATTTGGGTTGACTTCCTTCATAGGAATTGTAGAAATTTAAATCCGAGCTCATGTGAATTTTTGGGAAATTTTTTGGATAAGCGAGCAATTATTTAACGAGTTTTGAAGTCGGTAAGTGAAAATATATAAAAGTGTTATTTTTATTGCTGATTTAATTGTGACCGTCCGATCTTCATCGGATTGAATTATAATCGTCGATTTGGGCTGATATGTGTACGGTATATATACAATATAAATACGAGTCATTTTTTGGAAATTTTCCATTTTGGGAATTATAGGTTGACCTGCGTTGACCACGGGTCAAACCAACCCGTTTTGCCATCGAATTTTCTCGCCGACGGTGTGCCTTATTCCGGCCACCTTTGGCCATGATTCCTTGATAAAAGTTGTTGGGCTTGGTTTCCTCTTTCTTTTGATAGGTGGATCACCGGGATTTGTGGCTGGAGAACGGCGGTGGAGGGCCACGAAAACCGGCCGGAATCGACGGTGTTGGTGGCAGCTCAAGAAAGCGACGATGGGGGTCGAATCCATGGGGATTTTATAGCCCTTGGGATGGTGAATCTATCCTAAGTGGTCTTGGCCCTTGCTGTTGCCGGATTCTGGCGATCGGAGGAAATGAAATTCCGGTGGGTATTTCAGTTTTCCAGCAAATTGGATGTTTTCCGATTTGAATTTGGTTTTGTGATGTACTACAATGTTGTTAGGCTCGTTGAGATGAACATTTTCATGTATAGGTTGCACAAATTAGTGCCGGTGAGATTCCGGCGACCCGCGGCCCCGCGCGCGGCAGAGCTCTGACGAGGTAGAATTTTCGACAAGTTTTATGTCGTTTCGCTCGTTTTCGCGTGCTTAACGCAATGGTGAGGTCCATATTCGGATTTGAGTTTCATAATTTTGGGCAAGTATTTAATTAGACAATTATCAGTTTAATTCACGACAAAATTAAAGGACGCATCGATTATCAGTTTATTTGCGAGTCGTTTGATATTCATGATTTGTTTGTGACTCTTAAAAGTGAGGGATTACAGGGAATGGAATTCAAAATTTGGTTGAGTCAATAATTAAACAGATATTATGTTATTTGAGTATACGAGATTCTTGATGTTATTACTCACCAAATTACGATCTTAGCTGTTTAGTATGAGCCCCGATGATCAGATATTAATTTTAATCATGATTTCAGGATCTTGAGTTAGCAGGCGTATCAGATGAATAATTGCGCCATTTGGTAGGTTTCAGCTTTGTAATTATCCCGGCAAAATGCTGTAAGTGGATACTTTATTTTTACAGTTGATTAGTGAGTCTATTTATTATATTATATTCAGTTCATTTTTCAGTTCTAATTCAGTATGTGCTTTCAGTATTAAGTATATATTTTTGGAGGCTTGTTTCAGCTAGTTATGCATCGATGTATTGGTTACTCGGTTGATCCCCGAGTGGCTCTAGGGAAGTAGCAGCAGTTACCCCATGGCATTCACGTCGTCTTTGTGTCAAAAATCACCGGACGACTTTAGTGACTCGAGGTTAGAGAACCCTAGCCACTGCCTCCACTTGAGCACGATACTCGAGAAGGGTCAAGAGTTTCCCCTCGACGTATCTTTCATACTGTATTTTTAGTATTTTAGACTCGCTACAGATTTAGAAATTCTATTTACGGAAAGGCATGTTGTAGATTTTATATATTTTTTGGATTATTTTCGTCCACTCACTCTAACAGTTTTTATTATTTTATGTGCCTTTTTCCTGGGGTTTTCAATTTTATTTGCCCAGATTGCAGTGTGTATCATGAGGGTGCTGGATGTCGTGGAGGACATTGAGTCCACCAGTCAATTCCTTCAGTAGTAGGTCCCAGCTCGCTGTCAGTATGTCTCTTGTGTTATTGAAGTCACTCTGGATACTGGTTCAGTAGTATTGTCTTAGTGAGACTCTTGTGAATAGGTTGTCACTCGAATAGTTGTCAAGTTGAGCTTCTTTGTTTATGAATCAGTGTATTTACTGGAAATATGTTTTCTAATTCTGAATAATGTATCAGGTTTAATTCCAGTTTTATGTTGAAAAATCTTGTTGGACATCGGTGGTCCACGGTATTGTTTGTGGGTTTATCTGCGGAGTGTCAGTTTTTCTTGCAGGTTTTTGGATGTCTCTTCATAAAGGAAGTTATGTCAAAATTTTCACAGAAACTCGTAGATCAGGGTCAGTCATTAGGACTTGATTCTAGATTACTAGTTAATCTAGGGTCGGGTCCTTTCAAGCTAGATGCTCATATTATTTTATTCCCATTTGTTCATTTAGATGATCAATTAGTTAACATCCTTACCAAAGCTGTTTCGTCTAGAACCTTCAGTGACTCACTTGACAAGTTAGGCATTCGAGACTTATATGCTCCAACTTGAGGAGGAGAGTTGGAGTAAGTCACACTCCTAGTATATTTAGGAGGTTTATATTTTGTAATTAAGTAGGAATTTGTAATTCATTAGGTATAAATAGTTTCCTTCTAGAACTGTAAGTATGCTTGTATATGTACCCAATTCAGGATTGATCAATATATGAGAAAATTCTCCAAATAATTGTGTTCTATTTGACTCGTAATGCAGTTCTCTCACTATGCCGGTTCCAAGGAGATTTGCATCAAAACCCCAGTTGCTCATATAACAGATTTTGCTTCTGAAAAATGAAATTATGTTTGAGAAAAAATGCATCTCCTACCAGGGAGATAAGGGTAGAGATGTTTATCGCAAGATCTGAATAGCTCCCTGAGCAGAGTGCCTCCCACATTATATACAGCCTTAAGAAAGCAAAGTACTCAGAGTTCTACTACAAATATACTACCAAAACTCTAATTATCTTTTTTTAGGTTGTGTTTGGGTGTAGGAAAAACAAGAAATTTGATTTAAAATCAGAATTTGAAAAATTCTATGAACAAAATTTTGTGTTTGCCAAACAATAACTAAGAAATTAAGAAATTCTATGGGAAAAGAAAAATGAATTTGGAGACATGAAATTCTGTTTTTAAATTCCTCTTATATAGGTGTTATTTTTAAATTCTATTTTTTATCACTACTTTAACATCTCTATAATATCATTTGAGAATCCATGTGTATATCCAAACAAAAATAATTGATCTACTAAAAATCTAAATGCAAAAATTGTAAGTCTCGTCATTTAGAACTTGTTACGAATTTCGAAATTTCTTCATCCCAACACAACCTTAAAGGGCAAATAAAATTGATTAGTCGAATTGGTCAAGGCATTGTGTTTCTCCCCTCATCACCTAAGTTCAAATCTCCACCTTCCTCCAAAACCAAACCAGCAGCAGAACCATCACCTTTGCCAGAGCAAATCATGTTGACAGAGCTTGATTGTCCGACTCCAATACCAACCTACAAACAACTCCAATTACCTTGAGTGGCAAATGAAACTCTTTTCAGATAATTTTAATGGAATTCTATGTATTAAGAAAGCCTGAAATAAAGACAGAAAACATCATGTGCTTAAAGACTTGACGGAAAAGCTTACAAAATCAGAAAATAAGTATTAGATCACTATGGTATGTACAGAGCTGTAAGAACTAAGAACTTTCATGGATAACGAGTGCATTGTGCAAGCAAATCCAAAAGGCTAACTTTTCTTTGATTACAACAAAAAATGCAGTTTGCGACGGAAGACTACCGTTGCAAAAGGTGAAAACGCCATAACAAATGCTCTTTTGCGACGGTAAAAAGAGTATTTGCGATGGCAATGCTTCAATCGCAATTGGTGGCGACACAATTGCTAATTACGACGATTTTTCACCGTTGTCTGAACCTGTTGCGACGACAAAATGTTGTCGTTACAAATATAGACATTTTGCGATGATAAAAATGGCATCGCAAAATATGCTAACCGTAGTGCTATTTTTGTATTTGCAACGGTAAATTGCCGTCGTAAACCCACTGACAAAAAAAAATCCATTTTTTGCGACAACAACTTGACCATCGCAAATAAATAAAGCTAATCAAAATGTACAAATTAACTACTATTATAATTCATAATTAAAGTCTACAAACTTTCAAGTTCACATGACTTAAGAGTACAAAACTACTAATAGATGAAAATTCTTCTATAGCTGATTGACATGTTTATTAAAGACAAGTCTAATTTTCCTGCGAGAGAGTCTTCCTTATACAGATGCTCCAAGGATGAGTCAGATAGCAAATAGTTGGATCCAATAGTTGGAACTAGGGTCCAGCAGCACAGATAGTCCATTCCATCTAATACTTAGTACCAAATAGTATAGATGGTCCATTCCATCAAATAAGAACCCAATAGTTGGATCACTTGGGTCCTGCAAAGTAAATCAAAATAAATGAGGTTAAACACCTTATTTACAGTTGGAACTAGGAAAACTGACCATGACATATCGAAGCAGATACATGACGCATCAAATTATTAAATTATTTTTATCAAACACTAGAATGTATCTTCTGGTGGAAATATAATCATGCAGTCAGTCACAAAATGAATGATAAAGAAACCTAATCGAAAAATCTTCAAAACAACTAATTGGCTGGGAGAGTGACAAATAACTTATGCAGAATAAGTCAACAAACTATGCAGCAACAATGATATACCTGTATGTTTGGAGCCAGCAAAGTATGCTGATTAGTGAAAAAGAGTACCATTCTTATGATCTCTTACTTCAGTAATATCCTCCTCTTGATGGATAGCATCACATGATTGTAGTGCTTGATCATGCACTTCACTGAGAGCACATATCATGCAGGACAGTTTAAGTACACAAATAAAGTCAACAGCTTAACACAATTCTTAGAATGACAGATTCCTATGGAGATCAAGTTGATAAAAAATGAGAGCACATATCATGGCAAGCATTGTGAGCCCAATCAACCCACAAATCATAACTGTTATACTAACTGGACCTCTCTGACGTTGGTAATAAAATCGAGCTTACCGAGTTGGTTTCAAGCAAGCCAGGTCCCACCGGCGACGACATCTCTTCCACCCAGCAACTTGATCTCTTACTCTTCGTCTCCATCGCTCTTCCACCAATCCAAAGGATCTGTTGCCCTTTAAAGAAGAGAAAGAGAAACCTAGTCATGATTTAAGCGAATTGAACAAGATTAAAGGGCTTGAGAATTTGAGATAGTCCAGGCATGATGTAATCTTCCCAACATGGAAATGTTTAAATAGAGTATTAACAATGTGATTACATATAAAATAGGTGTTTTATCTACGGAGTTGAGAGTAACTTACAGTATGTTGCCCAGAAATAATTCTAGACACGTGGCTTAGTTTAAGATGTTTTTCCTCCTTCCCTGAGAACCATATTAGAACGGACTCATCCTGAGGGTAAGAATGCAATAGCAATTACAAGCTAATAACAAAGAGAATTGTGTGGAAAAATTAGATGCAGTGACCTGAAACTACTGCAGCGATGACCGCACAACAACCAAAAAATTTATGTTTATGAATACAAGCTAGAAACGTATTTGTAAACAATGAATAAATGAGATGAAATTGTTGCAATTTAGTGAGGCATAGATGTCATCAATGTGGCACTTATGGGAAAGGGTTCACATTTTGGCATCATTATTGGTATCTACTTAATTGTTGGATTGTAATACAGCTATGTTGTATGATCTGAAAGAGTGGAAGGTTCTTCTGCCATAGTTTAGCCTAGCCATTTCAAGGAACTTTTTAAGAATGTTTCAGTATCTATACTCTGTCTGTATTATTTTTCAATTGTCTGCTATAAAAGTTTCATTTTCTATCTGAACAAAATGAAGAAAGATAGACACAAGGTCTGTTTCCACTAAAAAGATATTCAACAGAAACTTACATTAGAAAGACGGAAGGGGCAGAACTTGGGTTTTCCCCTTCTTCCGTACTTGACCAAGTGTGCTCCTTTCTTCAAAGCAATAACAACCTGTTCAAAATATCAACTAAGAATCCAACTTGAGAATTTTCAGCCCATTTCTTGGAAAGATAATCATCGAGCAAAGATTTTAAAATGCACTATCTCGTCATATTAACAATGTGAATAGGATGTCTAGATTGTACAGTGGAAATGCATCAAAATACGTATAAGCAGTCATTTAAAATGTGTTATGTTATTAAGACCCCCTCAACCATTTTACACTGGATTTCAACTCTTCACTATTTTAATGAATCCAGAATTGAGTAGCTTAACAAGATATCATGTGATCTATACTATCACAGATTAGGTGTATTATGTTTTCCCAATGGAGAATCACATTGCATTACAAGGTTCTGAATACTATATATCCAATTGGATTAGAGCCAAACATATCAGCAATGAATAGGGATGCAGAAACATTATACAATAATTCTAGACAATCCTATCGAACTAACCCCCAATTATTACCATCTATCTTCCTTTTTTGCATAACCCATACCAAATTGTTCCATAGAGTACCAGTATACATGTAATCAGTGGAAAAACTCGCTCAGCCTGTCCATCAGTGTTAACTAAGTATCTGCAACCTGATCACTGGCTTACTTACAGAGTGAAGTCCCTATTTCCTAAACATAGAGCAACCAATATTCAGTTAATCCTACAACCATTTCGTTGAGACTATTCGATCTAATCAAAGTTACAAATATATCTTGTAATACATGAAAGTCCTAGCAATCAATACACTCTGAGCAGCATATCAAACTACAACCAACAGAAATCAGTGATGATGGTAGAAATCAAAATCGAATACCTGCTCGATGTCTCTTTCAACCGGACCAGTCTTGCTGATATCAGAAGTCATCCTATTGGTCCGCGACATTTCTCCTTCTCCACACAAAACCCTAACTCGCGTCAAGTCTCACAACCAAACACTGCGTCCTCCACTCTCCTATTCTCAACTCAGTCTCTGAGTCCAAACACTGATCTGCTACAAAATTTAGAGAAGAAAGACATACCCAGTCCCAACTTGAGTTAGTTCTTGAATTGAATTGGAAACAGTAGAGCGAACGTGGCTGGGCTTGGGGCTTTCGACGAGAGAGAACGCGACGACGGTGTGGAATAGTAGAGTGATGATGCGGGGACGGTGAGGAGTAGAAGAACGACAGTGCAGCGTTTGGTTTCCAGTGAGGTGACATTTGGTTTCTGGCGAGAGAGAGTATGGCTCGGGTTAGATTTCCGGCGAGAGAGAGGTGCGGCTGGCTTGGGGTTTTCGACGAGAGAGAGGCGCGGCTGGGCTTGGGTGACCGGCGAGATATAGGCACAAGGAGTAAAATATCCGATATCGAGGATATATCGACATTTCAAAATTTGGATATATCGACGGAAATATCGATGAAATATTGATTCAGTGAAAATTCTGACGGAAATGACGGAAACTAATAAAAATACATGGAAATTTGTAATGAAACTTTTGGAGGTTGTTACATGATCAATTATCTACCTTATGTAAAAAGAAAATATTGATCAAATATCAAGATATATGAATTTTCTATATTACTATATGAATTAGTACGTGTTAAATGCTGATAATTATTAAAATATAATTTATTAGTTTTATTTTTATTTTTATTTTTTGATGGCTAAAACTTATGGGAGGTTAGGCCATCACGTCTTTTGTACAATAGATTACACATCACACATCACAAAATCAAATATATAAATACTTCAAAATCACGTAGGGGACTTACGAGGTTTAAAATTCATACTATATTTTTTATCTCTCTGTGCATAATCATGTGTGTATTCTGAAGAATAATCATTAAATGATTGTTCTCCCATGTAATTCTGTATGTATTGGACATGTCACGTAAATGATGGATTGGATATTGAGCATGTGAAGATTAGACATTTAGCAAACTAAATGTTAAATGTGAAAAGTTTACGGAAATTTCGGGAAATATCAGAAATATCGGAGATATATCGGAAATATCGATAAAAATCGGGAAATTTCGGAAAATTTAGGGATATATTTGAGGATTTTTCAGATAACTCAAAAAAATCAAAATATCGGCGAAATATCGCCGATAATATCGATTTTACATACATTGGATAAGCACCATTTTTTTTGAAGATTTTCATCTAACTATTCTTTTAAGGTTTAGGACAGAGACTTGGGGTTTAGATTTAAGTCTCTGATTTAGGGTTTAGAAATTTTAATTTTTTATATGGTAAGATAGATGTGAATCTCATGAGAATACGTGTGAGTTACATGATCTCGAATTATTGTTTACGAAGTGCCAAACTGCGTTTTGCTCAAGAACAATATAGTCACAACCGTAGGACACATGGATCAAGGTCAAATTCAAATCAGAAAGTTCAAATTTTTTCACGGCATGCTTAAATTAGTCCGATAGTCTCATCTAACTGTCACATTTTCAAAATGATTACTTTTTAGTGATTTAGTTTCATAAAAGTTTGGTTTTCATATAACCAACAAACATTTGTAAGTAACATTAGTAGTTATATATAAATTACAGACATATGAGAAACCAAAATGGTCTAATGATAACTGTGTCCATACACATGCGTCAACCTCGTAATAACATAGAGTTTTCAAAAAACTTACCCTCGTCGATGTTCGTTTAGAGATCGGTTAATGAGGTCATATCTTACCAAAAGACTAAAATATCTATTTTCAAGGATTTTGCTCATTCACCTATGAGAGGAGTACCTAAATTAATTTTTTGGGGTCATTTTTTTCACATAGTAAGATAGATATTAGCTCCATGATAATGCATATGCGGAAATAGGTCTCAAATAAATTTTTTACATAGTGGCAAATCGAGTTTTAGTCTAAAACGTCTTAGGAACACAATGATTTTAATGCACGGATCGACGTCGAATTCAAGTTAAAAAAAATATAAGTTTTTAATACCATACTTAGAGTATTCTAATTATCCAATCAAATAGTCATTTTTGCGTAAAAAAATTATTTGTCGACAAAAATAACTTTGCGACGACGTTTCTTTTCCATCACAATTGACGAAACTTTTTGCGATGGAGTAAAAGTGTTGTCGCAATTGATGAAATCTTTTGGGAACGGTGAGAAATTTCGTCGCAATTGATGAATCCTTTTGCGACGGAGTAGGTTTGCCATCGCAAAAACGTCTCCCCATGTATTTGCGACGGCATTCATTGTCGTCGCAAAAAAGTGTAGCAAATTGAATTTTTTGTTGTAGTGTTCGTGTTTCATCTTTCTGAGATCCAGTCCATGCAACTGATAAAATAAGTGACTTGCCATGACATGGGGTTTGAGTTATTGTGTTTTACAAGAACCTTTATATGTTTATATAATGCCAAAAGTAACTTCATGATCCTATCTCATACAATACACAAAAACCTTTTTCTCTTACAAAATAGTCATCCACACTTGTGAAACTCCATGTCAGAAGACTTCATCGAAGTCTCAAATATAGATATACTAGAGTAAAAACAGATAGCTAGCAAGGAGCATAATTTGTTACGAATACACTCTAATACTCTGCCAGTATTTAAGGAAATGAAGTTGATTCATCACTCAAAAGAATAATATCATCCAAAATTAACTTCTACATATTTAAGAATTGGCATACCTAAACTTCTTGTGTGTATGTTCCACATCTCTCAACTTCTCTGTGCATCCTCAACTCTTACATATTTTGAGTACATGTCCAGGAAAACACTTGCCATCTTTACGTTCTCATGATTTTTTTTTTGCTAAGAAAAAGAAGAAAACTACAAGGAAGATCCTCTATTGCATCCCGTTCCCCCAGTTATTGAACAATTTGAGGTAAGCAACAACTGCACGTAGAGAGTTACACCATGTGTTGGTGCAACCAGTACCATGTCCATCATTTGTAAGGTTATCAGCAATAAAATTGACCACGACGCAAATATTAGGGGCACGCTCTACCACTAAGCTAATAGCCCGCTGTATATGCCAAAAGTGAGAGAAACTCCATCCCTCTCTTTCCTTTTTTAACACCACCACCACACGGAAGGGGCATGGGAACGTAAATAAAGGGAATCATATCAACTTGTTCCGACCTAGGATAATAAGCTCATGGGCTTAGTCTTATTTCACCGTCGAGAAACGAATGTGTTTGAATCTGATGTTGTTGAAACTATTAACCAAGTTTTGAATGTCTCTGATGATCGAGGACTTGTTGACATTGGACTTGTTGTCCAATTTCATACGCAGCCAATGTCGAGCAAGCCCCAATTAAACTAGCAAAAAATAGAGAGATTATGCAATCCTCTAGGATTCTCACAGGCAATTCATCGAACATGTTTGAGTGGTCCACATTTTAGGTGGAGAATGAGGAATGGAGACGTTTTTGTTGGTCCTTAACCCGAATGAGAATATGGGCATTGGATCTTTCGGCCTGGCGAAGGTTTATCTGTGAGTTGATGTATTTTGCGGAGCAGAGGAGAGAGAGCGGTGTTTGGGTCGTATCTTTTTCGCATGCTCTCTAGTCTCAATAAAACAGAAGAGTGAGGTTTTAGTTTAAGAAAAATTGCTGATTTGGTCACTCATGTTCGACATTTGAAACTGATTGGTCATTCATGTTTGAAAATATCAGATTGCTCACTCGTGTTTTACTTTATCATTCATATTGGTCACTTTGTCTATTTTGAACATTAAAAAAATATATTTATTTATTTATAAAATACATATAAAGTATGTTTATTAGCTTGGCAATGAAAAAAATATCAATTTAAGTAAAGCATGTTTATGTCACATATGTGGTTTTTTAACATCTAAAATGAACATAGTGAAAATTCTGAATGACAAAGTAAAACATGGATGACCAAAGCGATATATGTCAAACATGAATGATCATATCATTTAATTTGTCAAACACGAGTGACTAGACCATAATGTTCCTTCTAGTTTAAGGCTCTTGGCTGTTGGAACTCAAATTGACCAAGGCAGAATGGAAACAAAGCAAGATTTAAATACAAGTTAGAAAAGTCGAGTCGGTCCATCGACAACTCTTGCTTACCTTGATCCTCAATATTGGTTCGTATTCTCTCTCTCTCTCTCTCTCTCTCTCTCTCTCTCTGAAAGGACCCAACCCCGATTTAGTTTCCTAAACCGGAATCAAACCCCTTCTGAAAACACGAACCAACAAAAACCATCAAAATTTCGGCAAAGTAACGCTACTAACGCGAAATTGCCATTACCTGCACCCGGAAAAATACACTTCATCCTATGCCACAAAAATCAAACCGTGGGCACCAATCCCATCCGGATTTCTCAATATATCAACAGT
This sequence comes from Geum urbanum, assembly GCA_946800695.1. NCBI lineage: Eukaryota > Viridiplantae > Streptophyta > Magnoliopsida > Rosales > Rosaceae > Geum > Geum urbanum. The sequence continues at coordinate 8,801,928 of OX327002.1, read as the reverse complement.
AATGTAAAGTAATAAATATAACTATACTTTACAGAAATCTGAGGAAAATTGTATAGAAGTATACATCAGAATACTCAGAGCGACTTCTAATATAGATATACAAATAGTATGCCAAACTAAGAACATACCATAAAAGAAACATCGCTCGAATACTATGCCTCCAACCACGACGTGCGACACCAGAATCTGAACTGCAAACTGGGCACGAAAACCGAAAAGCCCAGGGGAAAGACATGAAAATCGTTAGAGTGAGTGGACGAAAATAAATGTCTTTCGCCAAATAATATATGTTATAAAAACATATGCGAGTCAAATGTATAAAAAATCAAATGGTACACGAGGGAGACTCTAACTCCTCACGCGTACAGAGCATGCATGGAAAATCTCACGGGGTCGCTCGTAGACACATCCGTGCTAGTACAGTCTGAATCACGGGATCCCAGACCCACACGTGATTCTAGCGAAAAAGGCCTCAGGTCAGGATATCTGTTTCCACCCGGAACTACATCGGTACAAGAAACAGTTCCCCCTGGTAGGCACCCTCGGGGATCAGCCAGGATGCGAGTGTATCGATACAACAACATATACTAATACTGTACTATGTGTAAACCAAATCATAAATAGTTCGATGCAAATGCATAAGGTAATATTTAAATGCATATACGTAATGTATAATGGTATAAGCATAATCGTATAACACATGCTCATATAAAACATAATCTCGTATGCATGCTCAAGTTCGTAAAACGTATATAAAAGACTCGCAATCAATCCGTGACTAGCGTAACGCGATTCGCGTTAATCCCGTGATCCGGTGAAAAATCCCTCGCCAAACAAACAATCACGAACCCCTGAATAATCATAAAATCCATTTCTCAAAATTATAACTCAGTACCTTGCATCATATCACGAGAAACAATCGTTCTCGGAAACACATAATCCAATAACAACGAATTGTCGAAAATCTAATAATCACACCTCAATACCTCGCTATAATTTCAGACGCTCAATTCGAAAAACAAACCTCACCACTGCGATCGGGGCGCGATTTCGAGTGAAACGACATATAACTCGTCGAAAACCACGCCGGGTGAAAAGTCGCTGTCGCCGCCGTCGCTGCCTCCGGCCACCGGAAAATCTAACCTGCCCAGAAAATTTCATGCTACACATGGTTTCAAAGATCTCGACGATTCTAACAACTTTTCAGTTATAACTTAAGGCCAATTTTGACCGGAAAACCTCCAAAAATCAACCCAAAGTTTCAAACCCTTACCGAAATTTCACATCGACGGATCTCTCTCCTCTGGCCACAGCAACCTTCAAGACCACTTGGAAAAGCTTCCTTGGCTCGAGGCTAACAAAACCCCTCAAAGAGGAGCAACCATCTCGGCCTCCACGCCGCCACCCAAACACCACCAATTTCGCCGGAATTTCACAAACTTTGCCAATTCGATTCTCCCTCCTCCGGCCACCCCACGGGACGATCCACCTACCAATCCGAAGAGGAGCACGAGCCCAACATTTCTCATGAAGAGACCCCGGCCAATTGTGGCCGGAATCAAGCTCAAAAATTGAGAAAACCGAACGGCATCCAAACAGGCAAAACGGGTCGCCCATGACCCGTGGTCAACCCAGTCAACACCCACTTTCCCAATATGGCAGGTTTCCAAAAACGGCAAGTATCATTTCCATATTTATACCGTACGCGTATCGAACCCCAATCGGATAAATACGATAATATTCGGCGGACGAAAATATTCATAACTTATTCCTCGCAACTCGGAAAAATTATCCGGAAGTTCCCACGAGCTCAAAATTAAATTCTCTACAACTTCCACGAAGGATCCCAAAACAAATTCTCGCCCAAAAATTTAGTCGCGTACAAGGCCGCCATATTAAACCGATTACGTCGAAATCACGACAATTCGCGAAACTCGCAAATCAAGTCGATAACGATACCAATTTCAATTCGGGTCGATCAACGGTCCAAAACGGTTCATAATCACAATTCAGATGGACTCGAATACGAATGGATAAACTCGGATACAAACGGATAAACTCGACGATATTCTGAAATTTCAAATATTCATATTATATTCTTCGGTCGACGAAATAATGATCCGGAACCACCCACGAACTCAAAATCACGTGTACAACAACTCTCGAGAAGAGACTCAGCTCCAATTCTCGGCCAATAATTAAATCGTGATCAGGCCCGGCAATTCAATCAATTATCGGAGATCTGCGATTACGCACAAGCTCGTAGATTAAGCTGATTATACTTCTGATTCTGTTCCAGGTCGGAGATCAAGGTCAGAGATCTGCGATTACGCGCAAACTCGTAAAAGGGTTGGATAGAGCAGTGGTGGTGATAAATAACTTTTATGCAGGTGTTGGAGCTGGGTTGTGGACATTCGCAGTTGTGTGAAGAGTTGCATAAAGATGGGGTCACTGAAATAACATGCATTGATCTGTCTAGTGTTGTTGTGGAGAACATGCAGAAGAAGTTATTGTGTAAAGGTCTTAAAGGTATGTTTTGTGTGATATCGTGCAAAGTATCCACAACTGAAGTGTTTGCTTTGTATCTACTTTTAAATACCGTAATATGGGATCTAATGAGTCCTGGATAGCTTAAAAATATTTCAAATGGAAATATTTACATAAAGAAGACTTTTGGTTTAAGTAATATCTAGTTAGTAATTTTAATGTTGTTTATTTATAGGTAATCAATTTGTTTAAATGAGGACCAAACTCGAAACTACCGGTCAAAACAATTAGTAGTCATTGCTTAGACAGTCGTCATGAAAAAAATTGCAAACAAGTGTATTGTCAAATGGATAGAAGAACTGGAATTGCTCAACGACAAGGTTTGAATACCTCATTTGGTGGGGTGGGGGTTATTGAATCCATGACTTGTTGTAACCTATGGGTGCTAATCATATTTGTTTTTTGGTGTTCCTGTTTTTAGATAAGATTTGCCTTTCAGCAGTGAATGGTTATCTTTTGACTACCATCATTTATATACTCATTGTCTTTGGCTTCTCTTATTCTATTCTTCAGTTTAAAACAAAAACCTTACGATCGTTTATAATATTCTTAATTATCAGAAATAAAAGTTCTGGAAGTTGACATGCTAGACCTGCCTTTTAGCAACGACTGTTTTGATGTTGTTATTGAGAAAGGAACCATGGTAAAATACGACATAAGATAGCTTGTCTTGTTTTCCATCCTTGTGGTTTTTAACTATTTAGTACCATAAATCACCTAAACCTTCCATATTATGAGTATTATAATCTATTTTGTCTACATAGGAGGTTTTATTTGTGGATAGTGGTGATCCATGGAATTCTCGACCTGCAACAGTAACCAAGGTCATGAAAATGCTTGAGGGAATTCATAGGGTTTTGAATCCAGATGACATTTACATATCCATTTCTTTTGGCCAAGTGAGACTGATAAACTTAATGTTTCTCTTTAGACTACCAAAGTTTTATTTCTTATTGATTGTTGTCCTGCAGCCACATTTCAGGTGCCCTTTATTTGAGGCTCCACAGTTTACCTGGTTTGTAGAGTGGAGTACCTTTAGTGATGGGTTTCACTACTTTTATACAGTGAAGAAGGTAACTAGTTTTTGTGCTTGTTGAAGCTTAAACAGAGACTCTATATCCTGCTTAAGTAATGGTAGATTAATGCTCCAAGGAATGAGATCACCTACTGATGAACAATCAAGTGATGAGAAGTTAGAGAGGCCATCCATAAATCTTTATCAAGATGAATTAGGGTGAAGACTATCTTTTTCGAACCAACCTCGATGAGCTCAGCTGTTAAAGTGTTATATGTAGTTTTGTACCTTGTAGTAAAGGCTTTCCTTGTGTACTACTTATCTGATTGGATTTGATATTTGAATTATTAGATTTCCCTCAAACAAATTGCAGTCTTGTTAACCAAATGAAAAGAAGTTAGAAGTACCAAAAACCAGATTGGGCTGATTGAACTCTCTACTCCATTGTCCATATTATTTTAATAAACAAATCACTTTACAAAATAACACCTTCTAATATTTTTCTAATATAAATCAATAACCACATTTTCATACTTATTATATTATTTTTTAGAGATTATTTTTTCTTGAGGTGAAGCGATAGAAATTCATTGCAAGTAGTAATTTACAAGGAATCGACTGGTGATCGGTACGATAGAAAATGATCCCCTAAAATAAACTATACTAAAACCATTTACGCTCAAAACATGTAACTTGACAAAGAAGAGTAAGGCGGCGAGGCGAGGGTCCAAAACCTCTAACTGAAAAAATCGGTATCCCACTCCCTAATCAAGCTACGTACCTAAAATAAAATGACCATGAAGGTCTATCAACAACTCAACATCTCAACAAAACAAAGTAAAAATAAAGAAAAGTAAAAACAAAACAATAAAAAAAACTTAGACCTAAGGGTACCCCCAAGCCCAAATACAATCAAGACTAACAAGCAGCAAGGAGCCCAGCAGTCTCAGATATGAGCTCTGACCCCATATCGCTGCTCGCCATGAGAGAAGTTGAAGCTAAGTTCTCTCTCTATCCACCGTCGAGCCACTAGATCTGGCCGTATAAGGAGCAAAGGATGCTCAACACCCAAGAAGATCCACCAAGGCAGATCACTCGAGATCTGAACAGGTTGCTCCTACAACACTCGGCAGCTGCTCGTCTATGAAGCCTTGTCAATATGGACCATTAGCTGATAGATTACGCCCGAATGTCGTCTAGAACCCGAAGCGTCTCGCCGAAACCCACCGCAATCCAGCAGCTCTGCAAAGACTGGCCTGTTATTCTCAATCACCCAACACAGTGGAACTAAATCGCTTGTTCGATAGTCCTTGCGATGTTGTAGCTTGACCAGAGGCCGACATGGTCGAGGCGGCCGCCGAACGAGGTCCTTAATCCACGCGAAAAAACCCTAATATAAAATCGACACTACACTACTAGTGGTAGTAGTAGTATTTGGCTTGTCTAATGTGTCATCTGAAACGTTATTTTAGAGATTATTAGGTACTCATTAGAGCATTTTCCTGTTTTTGTTATGTGTTTTTTCTTTCTGAAATATAAATTGCATTATAAACTTAAGTGAAAGACATTGAAAAACACATAACCTCATGCCCCTCACCCACCTTAACTTAATGAGAGTCATATCTAGGCTAAGTAGTGACACATCATTGTAATGAATCCGGGTCATAACTCATAAGATGGGGTTGATAACGGTCAAGTAAAATAGAGGAATTCAAAAGATTTATAAGAAATAAAAAAGAAAAAAATGTTACAAACGTTTTTAGAGAAAGGGTAAGGATGATTGTAAAAGAGGAGGAAGTTGCCTAGTCTGACCGTCGGAGACTGACGTCAGAGGAGAGGGGGGTTGCGAAGGGAGCAGCCTTTAACGAAGTTGGTACTGGCTGATAGAGTAACGGAGGTTTGGAAGATAGTGGATGAGGAAAAAAAATAACATTCTAACGTTATAGCAAAGTGGAACTCAACCTCGTACATTCCGGTGATAATAGAAGATAGGACACATATTAATTAATTGTGGGGGAGAGTGAGGATGAAGGTCCAGAGCTTCTTATTTTCCTTCTCCCTTAATTTTATACTTGTTTATGGAAAGTATATACCATATCTCCATCTTTCGGTATTTTCTATGTGTCTTGTCCTAATTAGATTGGAAGTAAAAAATTTAGCAATCACAAATTTATCGGGATACTTATTGTAATTTATTGTAATGCTAATATTTAAGGTCATCTATCAATGAATGAGAACACCGTTTTCAGTATATAATTATTGCGTATACTTTTATCTTTCAACAGGTTATAAACATACTCTAAGTTGATAGCCAACAATTACCATAGAGAAAAGAAAAAAACAACCTAACCTCAAACACCTACAACCCCATCTTATGAGTTCTAACCCTAAATCCAATTACCACCATTCGTCATCATCGTCGACAGCCTTATCACCAGTTTCTCGGCGTCACTTGCAATATCCTCCAAAGTTCATCAACAAACTGCAATTGCCATCATACCGAGCATAACACCAATCAAGGTAAATTTTCTAACATCCTTAATTTAGAGATTAGTTAGGTTGAAAAACTTAATTTTTGTAACACCTTAAATCTAGAATTAAAACTTACTTTCTGCAGCACCCTAGATCTTAGGTTGTTTACTGCTTTAAAATTATAATTGTGAAATTATATGCCGAGAAAAGGGGATTTCATCACCTCTTTACTCAAAAAGTTTTATTAGTGACGGTCCTGAGGGAGTCACAGTTATAAGTGAATATCACGGTATTAAAAAATCGATATAAGTGACTGACTTTAATTGTCATGGTTCCTGAGAGTGGTTTGACGCCACCGTTTATCAAGCATCGATTTTTGTGACCATAAATCTTGGTTTTTATTCCATAAACTTGATATTATTGATCGTGGTTTCGATCGTTACTAGTTATCTCCCTTGTCTTTTTTGTGGATGACTACGACTACTAAGCCGGCTAGGCTAGAGTTTAACATCCTTGATGCTAAAGGAATAGAGTATCATCGTTGGGTATTTGATGTAGAAAACACATTCATCATAAATGGATTCACCAGCACCATCTACCCATTAACATATGTGAATGTAGTTCAACCCACTGCAACAGTTAAAACTCAAGCCCTCATATTTTTAAGGTGTTATATCCATCTACTACTCAAGAAGAAGTATTTAAAAAAAATAGATCCCAAGGATTTATGGGATATTCTGAAGCAATGCTTCAACAATGTGCATAATGCAAAACTTCCTGAGTTGACAGAAAAATGGGAAACAATACGTCTTCTAGATTATTCTAAGGTGGACGTATACAATCAAGCTATATTAGAGCTACAATCTTAGCTGAGTTTCTGTAAGGTTGACGAGACTAATAAAGACATGATCGAGAAGTGTTTGAACACCTTCCCATCTTCCATGAGTATATTGGCTCATCAGTATCGGATTAAGTACGAGCAAGGAAGAATCACAACATTCAGTGATCTCATGAATATCATAACTATGAAGGATAGACATCATGAGATAATTCTCAACAATAATTCAAGGCTTACTGGGACCATGACAACTATTGAGAATTACAACACTGGTGGAAGACACATAAGAAAAAGAAGAACAATCGTTCTATGTCTTACAACCATGGTGGGAGAGTAGGGCATGGCAAACGCCGAAACCAGTCTTGGCATAGGGATCAGGGAGCCGACTTTGACGAGAACCAACCAGGTTTCGGGAATTATGGAAATTCTTCCTACTCTATTCCATCTGGAGAGTACACATGTTTCAAATGTGGCTCCACTAAGCATATGCACAAGCAATGTAGTGCAAGTAAGGAGATTCAAAATATCTACAAGAGTCACAAACAATATTTAGCACAAGAGGCTAATTTAGCACAAGAGGCTAATTTTGTTAAGGGAGACTATGAGATGGAAGAAAACTGTGATGTCAATCTCATTGTAGAAGACAATAAGAAAGCAAGTCTTAAGACTTCAAATTTTGATTCGTCTATGTATTAGGTTGTTATCTTTGCTATGTAATCTTTCAAGTTTAGTTTTTGTTTGGCATGTTTAGTCATGTTTTGAGACTTTATTTTTAGTCAGTTTGAAATAAGACATTTTTCTATAATTGAGTTGGCAAAGTTATAAAAAATTTCTATTTTTGGTATATGAAAGTGTTGAGAATGTTATTTTTACTTCATAATGCATCAATGGTTCATGATATACAATATTCCATTGCAATATGACACCAAAACACCAGAAAATACGAAGAAAAAAAGAAGAAGAGGAAAACTAATGTTCTTGCGGGTTTTGACCCTTCGAATATTATCTTTGACCTGTAGAACCCTTCACTCTAGAACGGTTTTAGCATATTTTTTACCAGTCAAAACTTTAGCCTTGTATTTCTTCGACTCGTCGAAGACGATCATCTGAACTCAACTTCAAGCACTATCGACCCGTCGGGAGAATGTATCGATCCTTCAAGACTGGCACTCTGGACCTATTTTCGAACAATTTCGACCAAGCGAGAACACCTTTCGACCCGGCAAAATTATGGTTTCATCAATTGGTTTTTGGGTTCCCGAATAAGAAAAGAAGCAAAAAAAAAAAAATTGACCATTCAACCTAATTCTCTAGTGTCATTTTGATCCGTCAGATTTTATTTTACATCAGTTTTTGGTTATTGCCATTATCAGCACTCTAATCGAACCTTACTAAGTTTTAAATTTTTTTGCCAACGGTTTACAGTTGGAAAATGAAAAAGAATTCTTTGTGTAACACCTCCGTAGAATGTGGTAGAAAGCGCATTTTAGAGAAGTTTATGAGAATTTGTAGTGGTTTATATCTTACTACAATGCGGATCATTAAATCCAATGCAGTTATTCGGCCTCATATAAGCTTTGTCATTATCGTCTGGATCACCCAGGTTATGATATGATGATCAAAATATTGAGAAATTCACATGGTCATCCATTCTTTGGAGCAAAGAAACATGTGGGAATACTTAATACCATCAGTTTAGATGGAGGGAACGAGATTAGTCCTCTCGATCCAGGCTCGATCTCCAAGATGAGTGTAGCACCTTCTCGGCCACATAGTGCTGAGGCGTTGTCCGTTATCCCACCGGATTCCTTTATAGAAATATCTAATGCACATCGATCATTTTGAAAAGCTTGTTCATTAGCAAAGTTACAGGCACAACATTCTTTTGTTGTTGACACAACTAAAAATATTTCATTCTTACAATAAATCCAAAGAGATATTTTTGGACCTATCAAACCTGAATGGGGACCATTCACACACTTTATAGTTTTGGTAGATGCATCGACGCATTGGTCACAAGACGCTTTGTTATCCACAAGGAATGCTCCATTTGCAAAACTCTTAGCTTAGATTATTAAGCTTTGGGCTCACAACTCGGACCTCTCAATCAAGTATATTAGATTAGATAATACAAAAGTGTTTACATCAAAGTTTTTTCTATGGGTATTGCATGTTGATTCGAATTGATGTTGAACATCTCATTCCCCATGTTCATGTATCGAAGAGTCTTATGGACCACATATCAAGCGGGTACATCTTATGGCTCTGTATGAGGTTATGCAAGTTTGAATGCAGCGCTGCTTATTTGTTTTAGACCCATAGCACGCCAACCATCCATTCAGTGCATACCAGTTGGTAACTGGATATGAACTTAATATTTCACATCTACGCATATTTGGTTGCACGGTATATGTGCCAATTATGCCTCCATTGTAGACGAAAATGGGTACTCAATGATGATTAGGTATCTATATTGTCCGTTATCTAGAATCTTTGACAATAGATCTCGTTACTGCTAAATTTATAGATTGTCACTTTGATGAGATATACTTCTCGTCGTTAGAGGGAGATAAGAATGGTTATATTCCAGTTGAACATCAAAAATTGACGTGGTCAAACCCCATTATATCTCATCATGATCCCCGCACATCTTAGAGTGAGATAGAAGTCCGATGTATTCTCGATCTTTAGAAAGTAGCATATTCGATGCTTGACTCTTTTACTAATATCATGAAAGTTGCGAGATCAGATATAACTGCTACAAACATTCCTGCAAGGTTGAAAGTTCTTGGACTTAGGCAAGTTAACGCCACACCCAGGCAATGTAGTGTTTTCTCCCGCCCATAGTGGGGGTGTAGTGTCAGTCAAAATCCACTGATATGTTGCTAGTGAAAAGGCAAGTCATCAAGGCACAAAATGATCAATTCGTCATCAACACATGAGATTATTTTTTTACTACAATTATGTCCAAAGTCGACATTGACAACACTGTTGGACACTCAAAAGTCATTGACGATGTCAAAAAACAAAGAAATCTCACCAAGTTAATCAAATGCTAGTGTTATTATGGATGATCTTTCATATTCGTTGATGATGCATTAACTTATTCCATCGCTCAAGAAATCATTGATGATGATGAAATGACCCAATCCCGATTCAGTTACCTAAACCGGAATCAAACCCTCTCGAAAATACGAACCAACAAAAAATTTTCAAAATTTCGGCAGAGTTTCGTTACTAACGTGGAATTTCATAAACCTGCACCCTGAAAATAACACTTCATCCTATGTCACAAAAGTCAAACCGCGGGCACCAATCCCATCCGGATTTCTCAACATCAATATAATCAATAACAGTAATCAAACTGTACTATGTATATATGTATATCCGAGAAAATCCGTATAAACATGTATTAGAGCGACCTCTAGAGTAAAACATATACAATATACACATCAGTAGGCGAAACAAGAACCTACTGGAAAGCACAGGTAACTCTGATCACTAGCCTCCAAACCGTGACGTGAAAACACCAAAACCTGAACTACAACTGGGCACGAAAACCGAAAATCCCAGGGGAAAGACAATAAACACGTTAGAGTGAGTGGACGAAAATAAATGTCTTTCACCAGTTAATATATGTTATAAAAACATATGCGAGTCGAATGAATAAATATAATAAAATACGCGAGGTAAACCATAATCCTTCAGCGTACAGAGCATGCAAGTAAAATCCCATGGGGCCACTCATGGACACGTCCGTGCTAGTACAGTCCGAATCACGGAATCCCAGACCCACACGTGATTCGAGCCAAAAAGGCCTCAGATCAGGGTATCTGTTTCCACCCGGAACTACATCGGCACAAGAAACAGACATCTGTACCCACCCGGAACTACATCGGCACAAGGTACAGAAACCAGTACCCACCCGGAACTACATCGGCACAAGGTACGGTACCCCTACTGGTAAGCACCCTCGGGGATCAGCCGGGATGCGAGTGTATCGATACAACAACATGAACTACGACTGTACTCTGTGAAAATCAAATCACAAATATCTCGATGCATGTACAGTAAACAGCATAAAAATGCATATGCGTAACATAATCGTATATAACACATGCTCATAATAATCGTAATCTCGTAAATATGCTCATATCTGTTTATTCGTATACATATATCCGTATATATATATAATTGTAAACACATGCTCATGTAAACCGAAATCTCATACGCATGCTCAAGCTCGAAAATCATATAAAAAGACTCGCAAGAATTCCGTGAAAAGAAATTGTCCACTCACAGGTGAGCAAAACGCGCACTCGCGCTAATCTCGTGGTCCGGCGGAAGATCCCTCGCCTGAAGCACGATCACGATCTCGATCTCCTGAATATCCACAAAAACATAACTGATCAAAATCATAGTTCTCAACACTGTATTGATGCACGGAAACCAACCGTTCCCGGAAATGTGAAATGCAGTACACAAAGATTTACGGAAATCCCGAAATCCCCACTCGAAACCTCGACTGAAAATCGGCTAACCAAATCAACCCAAAAACCTCTGTACGATAACCAGGGCGTGATTACGGGAAAAATGACATTAAAATTGTCGAAATCTGAAAAGTTGACTTTTCCTCGCCGTTGACCACCGTTGACCGCCGCCGCCGACGGTGAAATCCCACAGCGAGATTCTCCAGATTTCAAGATCTTGATGAGCTGAATCAGTTTCTCTTCTACCACTAAGCCCAATTCCGAACAGAAACACTCCAATTCCACACAAACCCGAACGGAATCCCAAGCTCCGGTGACCTAATCGGGTTGCCATCAAACGTCCATCAATCCCCAAATAAACCATATAGGAAGACTCATAAGGTCAAGGGGAGTCGAACCCCCCTAACCTCCACCACCAAACCTCGCCGGAAAACGGCCAACCGTCACCGGCGAAGTAACCCAGCTCGGCCCGAATCGGGTACCCCTAAATCTTCATCAATTCTCACCAAACTTAACATCAAACAACTCGAAATCATGCAAGGAAACTAATTATACCTGTCCCGTGGTCGGAGGTGGCTGGAAAGTTGGTCGTCAAACGGTGGAGACCAAAACAGAATATTTCCTTATCGGGTCAACGAGTCAGCTTTCCAGTTTTGGAAAGTCAACGACTGGTCAATGCAAAACTGTATTTTTACGACAATTCTCGACTATTTCGATATTTATATTCGTCCTTGGGTCGATCGACGGTCCAAAATGAATATACGAAATGATTCGGATAAGCTCGAAATAATCAGATAAACTCGTCGGAAACCGAAACTTCAAATAATCATAAAATATACCTCGGTTATCCGAAAAATCTTCTGGAACCGCCCACAAGCTCAAAATCACGTACTCTACAATTTCCGTGAAGAGACCCAACTCAAATTCTCGACCGAATACATAGTCACGAATCGAATCGGCAAACCACAAATACGACAATAACTGCGACTAAACTCAATCTCGAGAATCGTGCCAAATATGCATCAGATTCTAGTTCGGGTCGTCACAAATCTACCCCCCTTAAAGAAATTTCGACCTCGAAATTTACATACCTGTCAAATGAACAGATGAGGATACTGCTCCCGCATACGCTGCTCGGTCTCCCAGGTGGCCTCCTCAACTAAGTAGTTCTGCCACAAGACCTTCACCAGCGGAATCACACGGTGTCTCAACTCCTGCTCACGATGATCGAGAACCTGCACTGGCTCCTCAACATACGATAAATCCTCCCTGATCGGCAACTGCTGTGGGGCTAACACATGTGAAGGGTCAGAGATGTACTTACGCAACATCGAAACATGGAAGACATCATGCACACGAGCCATTTTAGCCGGTAACTCAAGTCTATAAGCAACAGCTCCAACCCTCTCTGTAATCTCATACGGACCAATGTACCGCGGTCGAAGCTTGCCACGCTTCCCGAAACGTACAACTCCCCTCCACGGAGATAGTTTCAGGAAGACCAATCCCCAACCTCGAACTCTAGATTCTTCCTCCTCACATCTGCGTAACTCTTCTGCCGATCCTGGGCGATCTTCAACCGATCCCGAATAACCTGTATGTCCTCCATCGTGGTTTTCACCAAATCAGGACCAATGAGCCAACGTTCGCCCACCTCACTCCAACATAATGGAGTATGACACTGCTTCCCGTACAGAGCCTCGTACGGTGCCATCTAAATACTGGCCTGATAGCTGTTGTTGTAGGCGAACTCAATCAAGTGCAATTGCTGATCCCAGTTTCCACGAAACTGCAACACACAAGATCTCAGCATATCCTCAAGAGTCTGAATGGTCCACTCGGACTACCCGTCAGTCTGAGGATGGAAAGCTGTACTAAATCGCAACCTCGTACCCAATGCTCGCTGCAACGCCTGCCAAAACTCAGAAGTGAACTGACTATCACGGTCAGAAACAATGGACACAGGCACACCATGCAAGCGAACAATCTCGGATAAGTACAACTTGGCCAATCTGCCCACTGAAATCTTCCCTGGAAGTGCAAGAAAATGTGCGGATTTCGTCAGTCGGTCAACAATAACCCAAATGCCAGTGTTGCCCGCCGAAGTACGCGGCAACTGATAGACGAAATCCATCGTAATGTGTTCCCACTTCCAAATCGGAATCTCAAGTGACTGTAATTTCCCTGTAGGTTTCTGCCTCTCCGCCTTCACCTGCTGACAAATCAAACATCGACTCACGTACGCGGCAACCTCCCTCTTCATGTTGCGCCACCAATAGTACGCTCGAAGTGTACGAAACATCTTCGTACCTCCGAGATGCATCGCATACGTTGAACTGTGGGCCTTGTCCAGAATCTCCTTCTTCAAGTCCTCGTCTCTGGGTACACATAGCCTGCCTCTAAACAACAACGTACCATTGTCGCTCAATCGGAACTCTGTAGAAACACCATTCCGAATCATGGTCTTCTTGCCCAGTAAGTAAGGATCTGAATCCTGAGCCTCCCGTACCTGATCAACCAATACGGGTCGAACCTAGAAACTAGCCAACAAAGCTCCATCATCATCATACCCAAACACAGCACCCGTAGCTCAAAGCTCGGCTAACATCGATACTCTGGCCACACACATGTGAAACAACGAGGCTCCCGAATTCTGGCTAAGTGCATCCGCCACAACGTTGGCCTTCCCTGGATGGTACTCAAACATGCAATCGTAATCGTTGATCAACTCCATCCATCGGCGCTGCCTCATGTTCAGATCCGGCTGCGTCCGCAAGTATGTGAGACTCTTGTGGTCAGTGTAAATCTTACACTGAGCACCATACAGGTAATGTCTCCAACTCTTCAACGCTAACACGATAGCGGCTAACTCCAAATCATGTGTCGGATAGTTGACCTCGTGCGGTTTCAGCTGCCTGGAACCATCTGCACCAGCCAACTGAGGACACACCCTCAAAAAGTGGCCCACCTGGCCACAACGATAACAAGTAACAGGGCCTCGCTGACATGAACCATAATGATATCTATTGCAGAGGTTGCACAAAGGATAGTCTCTCGGAATAGGAAATGTGCCACCAGTACGCCGAGGATAACTAGAACCGCTGGAACATGCACTAGCATGTGGTCGCTGCGGTCGATCTCTCCTCCACCTCTGCCTCTACCTCGAAGCACTAGCTGGTGGTCGATATGATCCACCGCCAGAGGATGAAGCTGAACCGGAAGTATCAGAACACTACCTCTTTGAAGGCCCCTGACTCGGTCCACCTTCCTCAAATCGCCTCGGCTGGTACCTCTGCTGTCTTTCCTGCTCAATATCCTCGCCTCGGAGTGCAGCACTAACAAACTCATCAAAGTTGTTCTGAGGCATCGTAGTCAAGGTCGCCTTGATGTTCAGATTCAATCCCAGCTCAAACCTACGACACTTGGCTTCCTCTGTAGCCACCATATCTAGCGCAAAATGAGACAAACGGGTAAACCGATCCCGATACTCAAGTACAGACAAACTGCCTTGCCTCAAGTTTGTAAACTCCTCGTACCTGCGCTGCTGGGTAGCCTGATTAAAATACATCCGCATAAACAAATCACGAAACAATGTCCACGGAGTATCAACCGGAACTCTGTCGGTGCTAACCCACCAAAAGTATGCATCACCCTCAAGTAAACCAACTGCGGCTACTGTCATCTGCTCAGGAGTAAACTGCAGACGCTCACAAACACGTTCAATCTGAACCAACCATGCCTCGCATATCTCTGGATCAACTGAACCCGAAAACACAGTAGCACCCGTAGTGCGAGCCTTGACCACAGGGTCAAAACGCTCTTCCAAACGCAGCACTCGCATCAGCAAGTCGCGCGTTCGGCGATCCTCATCAGGATCATCATCCCGGTCAATACGGGGACCACGTCGAGGAGGCATCCTACTGATACAAGACAAGCATTAGGTACAAGCAGAAAGAACGTAATCATGAAACCACAGATATTTGAGGACACACAACACCCGAAGTATTGATGAGTACCGCTGGCCAGTCGGGTCATCACTCCAGTCATGCTGTATCAACTCAAATACCCTAAGCGTCACAACTACAAGAGTCTACAGAATCTGACAACCTAATGCTCTGATACCAAACTGAAAGGACCCAATCCCGATTCAGTTACCTAAACCGGAATCAAACCCTTTCGAAAATACGAACCAACAAAAAATTTTCAAAATTTCGGCAGAGTTTCGTTACTAACGTGGAATTGCATAAACCTGCACCCTGAAAATAACACTTCATCCTATGTCACAAAAGCCAAACCGCGGGCACCAATCCCATCCGGATTTCTCAACATCAATATAATCAATAACAGTAATCAAACTGTACTATGTATATATGTATATCCGAGAAAATCCGTATAAACATGTATCAGAGCGACCTCTAGAGTAAAACATATACAATATACACATCAGTAGGCGAAACAAGAACCTACTGGAAAGCACAGGTAACTCTGATCACTAGCCTCCAAACCGCGACGTGAAAACACCAAAACCTGAACTGCAACTGGGCACGGAAACCGAAAAGCCCAGGGGAAAGACAATAAACACGTTAGAGTGAGTGGACGAAAATAAATGTCTTTCACCAGTTAATATATGTTATAAAAACATATGCGAGTCGAATGAATAAATATAATAAAATACGCGAGGTAAACCATAATCCTCCAGCGTACAGAGCATGCAAGTAAAATCCCACGGGGCCACTCATGGACACGTCCGTGCTAGTACAGTCCGAATCACGGAATCCCAGACCCACACGTGATTCGAGCCAGAAAGGCCTCAGATCAGGGTATCTGTTTCCACCCGAAACTACATCGGCACAAGAAACAGACATCTGTACCCACCCGGAACTACATCGGCACAAGGTACGGTACCCCTACTGGTAAGCACCCTCGGGGATCAGCCGGGATGCGAGTGTATCGATACAACAACATGAACTACGACTGTACTCTGTGAAAATCAAATCACAAATATCTCGATGCATGTATAGTAAACAGCATAAAAATGCATATACGTAACATAATCGTATATAACACATGCTCATAATAATCGTAATCTCGTAAATATGCTCATATCTGTTTATTCGTATACATATATCCGTATATATATATAATTGTAAACACATGCTCATGTAAACCAAAATCTCATACGCATGCTCAAGCTCGAAAATCATATAAAAAGACTCGCAAGAATTCCGTGAAAATAAATTTTCCACTCACAGGTGAGCAAAACGCGCACTCGCGCTAATCTCGTGGTCCGGCGGAAGATCCCTCGCCTGAAGCACGATCACGATCTCGATCTCCTAAATATCCACAAAAACATAACTGATCAAAATCATAGTTCTCAACATTGTATTGATGCACGGAAACCAACCGTTCTCGGAAATGTGAAATGCAGTACACAATGATTTACGGAAATCCCGAAATCCCCACTCGAAACCTCGACTGAAAATTGGCTAACCAAATCAACCCAAAAACCTCTGTACGATAACCAGGGCGTGATTACGAGAAAAATGACATTAAAATTGTTGAAATCTGAAAAGTTGACTTTTCCTCGCCGTTGACCACCGTTGACCGCCGCCGCCGACGGTGAAATCCCACGGCGAGATTCTCCAGATTTCAAGATCTTGATGAGCTGAATCAGTTTCTCTTCTACCACTAAGCCCAATTCCGAACAGAAACACTCCAATTCCACACAAACCCGAACGGAATCCTAAGCTCTGGTGACCTAATCGGGTTGCCATCAAACGTCTATCAATCCCCAAATAAACCATATAGGAAGACTCAGAAGGTCAAGGGGAGTCGAACCCCCCTAACCTCCACCACCAAACCTCACCGGAAAACGGCCAACCGTCACCGGCGAAGTAACCCAGCTCGGCCCGAATCGGGTACCCCTAAATCTTCATCAATTCTCACCAAACTTAACATCAAACAACTCAAAATCATGCAAGGAAACTAATTATACCTGTCCCGTGGTCGGAGGTGGCCGGAAAGTTGGTCGTCGAACGGTGGAGACCAAAACAGAATCTTTCCTTATCGGGTCAATGGGTCAGCTTTCCAGTTTTGGAAAGTCAACGACTGGTCAATGCAAAACTGTATTTTTACGACAATTCTCGACTATTTCGATATTTATACTCGTCCTCGGGTCGATCGACGGTCCAAAATGAATATACGAAATGATTCGGATAAGCTCGAAACAATTGGATAAACTCGTCGGAAACCGAAACTTCAAATAATCATAAAATATACCTCGCTTATCGGAAAAATCTTCTGGAACCGTCCACAAGCTCGAAATTACGTACTCTACAATTTCCCTGAAGAGACCCAACTTAAATTCTCGACCGAATACATAGTCGCGAATCGAATCGGCAAACCACAAATACGACAATAACTGCGACTAAACTCAATCTCGAGAATCGTGCCGAATATGCATCCGATTCTGGTTCGGGTCGTCACAGATGAGGAAGTGGGACCTTGCTCTGTTGTGGATTATTAATGTAGAGCAGATTGGCCGAAATGCAATCAAGGCTGAACTAGACTCTCTGAGAAAGAGGTAAGTTTTTGGTACGGACCTGCTATGCCTACTGAATGTTAAGCCGGTTGGACATAAATGGGTCTTTGTTCAGAAGCACAATGAGAAGAACTTGCGGTGCAAGGTTTTCTCAATGCCCTTGTATTGATTATGAGGAGACGTATTTTCTAGTCATAGACATCATTACTTTCTTGTACTTGGTCAGTTTGGTAGTATCCCAAAATATTGAGTATGCATCTTATAGATGTAGTTACAACATATCTCTATGAAGATTTGAATTTAGAGATATGCAAGAAAGTGCCGAACGACATAGCTATACCTAACTCAAGTAACTCTAAACTACGGAGTGCTCATGTGATGAGATTAAGACATCTAGGTGACTACTTGATTAGAAATGGATACAAGAATGATGATTTATACACTTAAGTGCTAGTGAGATTTTCGACCTATCAAATGCTAGTCCCTAGATCGACCAGAAGATGTCTCTAAACCCATCAAGAGAAAATTTCGACCCTTCGAAGGACCTTGCGTCTATTAGCACTGAACTATCTTTCAGTGTAGTCCCCTATTATGAGACACTAAATGATGTGTTGGTAGAATTTTCTAATGTCGGGTATCTCTCTGACCCGCATAGAGGACGTTCCTAAATTGGTTATGTTTTCACCATTGGGAATATAGTGACTTCTTAGAGATCTACAAAGAAAACCCTTGTTACTACTTCCTTGAATCTTTCTGAGATCATAGCATGAAGCTGTTAAAGAGTGTCTGGCTTAGGTCAGTAATACACCTTATTCGAGGGTCTAGTAAATTACTGTATATTGTGACAACACTAACTTGGATCTTTGAGGATATTGCGGCTTGCATTGAGTAGATGAAGTTGGATTACATTAAGGATGGCAATACCAAACATATTTCGCCAAAGTTCTTTTT
This sequence comes from Geum urbanum, assembly GCA_946800695.1. Classification (NCBI taxonomy): domain Eukaryota; kingdom Viridiplantae; phylum Streptophyta; class Magnoliopsida; order Rosales; family Rosaceae; genus Geum; species Geum urbanum. The sequence continues at coordinate 8,783,074 of OX327002.1, read as the reverse complement.
TAATCAGCAACAACAACAGTTCTAGAATATCCATGTGGGCCAGATTTGTTCTGTAGAAAATGTTGCGGACTTGTTTACCAAATCACTTCCCTAATCTACATTTGTAAAACATGTGAAGAACATTAGCATGCCAATGATTCTCTGAATTTCGGGATTGAGTTACCAATCATGAGGAGTCATATTTTCATAGACATCAGAAGGATTCTACATCACATGTAGTATCATTTGTAGTTGATACGTTGTACTCTTTTTTCCTTCGACCAAGTCTTTATTTCGCCCATGAGGTTTTTGTTTACTTGACAAGGTTTTTAGTGAGCCAATAAATTATGCATCATACATTAGAAACTCGACACAAGGCGGAGTGCTTAAGAAAAGTATATATCGTATCTTCCAGTGGATGTCTTGTTCTAATTACATTAGAAGTGGAGATTCTAACACTCTCTTATTTACCAAGATACATATTGTAATTGATTGTAATATCTGTATTTAAGGTTATCTATTAATGAATGAGAATGCAATTTTCAGTCTATAATTACTGCGTATACTTTTATCCTTGGACAATACTCTCTTTTCGTTTATTTTTCCCAAATTTATTACTGATTAGTAAACAGGCATAAATTGAGTATGAGGTGCATACATATATATTTAGAACTCGGAAATTCATTTAATGGTAAATCAATTACAATCTTTATGTAGTGCCTCTAATAGTAGAAGAGGGGTTGTATGGAATATCATGGTAAACTTTGATTGATGGAATGCCCATTTTGCTAGAATGTAGGCAACATTATTGGCTTCCCATGGAGCACGCACAAAGACCGAATTCGGTGAATGTTCTAGTAGAGTAGCAACATCTTCACAGACGTCTCGAAGCTTTGTGGGGCTAGAATTCAGATCCTCCAATGCCTTAACCAAGATCAGAGAGTCTGAACTACATCTGACTGGATCTAATCCATAGCCTAAACTGAGTTGACAAGTTTCAAAAGCAACTGCAATCTCTGCTGATAAAGGAGAATATTGTCCCTCGATACGTCGACCGTAGCCGATAATAATATTACCAAACCAGCCTCTAAACCACTCTAATTCCTCCTCGATGGGAATGTCTATCAAAGGCATCATCCATACAAATGCAATAACATCTAACAGGTGGAGCTCACCATTTCTGGGTTTGACATCCCACTCTAAAAGGTTTCCTATTGATAAAGACATAGTGCTTATGCCAAGCTAGAGTTTGTATTCGGATGGTTTCGTTGCCAAAATTTTGGTTGTTCCAGACTTTATCTTTTCGTCCCTTCCAGATAAACCAAATGAAGGTAATTAACTACCAAAAATTCCCAAGCCAGAGTTTGTATTCAGATGGTTTCGCTGCAAAAATTTGGTTATTCCAGTCTTTGTCATTTCGTCCCTTCCAGATAAACCAAATGAAGGTAATCAATAGCCCAAAATTCTCAGCATACATATGCTCGCTGCACTCCTGTAGCCAATCAAAACAAGATGCGGCGTTGACTCCCACACCTAAGGTGATATGACTAGTCAAAGGTGCGGTATATAGGCAATCTCAGAATAAATGAAGTTCTGTCTTTGGAACCAAATTACATAAAAGACATTCTAGCGGAATATCCACCATTATGGACCTCAAACGATAGTTCAAAAGGAGATAGCATTTCGCTGCTTTCCACGTATAGATTTTAGCAGATGGGGTAGATGGTTGATTCCATAAAGATTTCCAAAACGTCGACTGATCATGGGGAATAGGGATAACCTGATTAGGTAATACAATCGTGTCTCGGGCAATTATGTATGCACTGCTCACTTTAAAGATGCCTCAGGCAGTATTATACCAAATTAGGTGATCCTTTCACTGTCGGCGGAGATCTGCTGTACTAAAGACACATCTTCCGCATTCAGATAATTCGCTATAAGGGGTACATTTCAAGTGCGGCCGGGGCGGATGAATTGAGAAACATAATGGATAGTTGTTAGAGTCCTCAACAGTGAAAGAGGTCAAAATTGACCAGAGCGGGATAATCAATTGTCTTCACAAACCGCTATAGAAGAGCCATCACCTACTTGCCAATGAGCCCCACTGTCCACAACAGGCCTAACGGCTAAAAGGCTACGCCACGTATAGGAAGAAGCGTTGCTCGTAGTTGCTTCCCAGATAGAACAAGAAGTAACGAGCTCGGTAAATCTGACTTACTAATGATTCTGGATTCTGAAGAATGCACCAGAACTGCTTAGCCAGCATCGCCAAATTAAAGGCGTATAAATTCTGAAAACCTAAACCTCATTGATCTTTAGGACAACACATATTGTCCCAAGTACACCAATGTATCTTCTTTTTGTCCACTTTGTCTCCCTGGTAGAAATCAGCACACATTTGTTGCAGCTCATTATAAAACTCTTTTGGCAGTAGATAGTAGTTCATTGCAAAATTAGATAGTGCCTGGGCCACAACCTTTAAAAGAATCTCCTTACTAGTTGCACTTAAAAGAAAGCCTTTCCAACCAGCCAGTCGATCTCGTAGCTTATCATTGACATAGGCAAAGGTCAATTTTTTGCTACTCCCCACACGAGTTGGCATATCCAAATACTTGTCATGGTGCAGAACTAGTTCCATACCCAACATCCCCGCCAAGTCCTCCTGGTCACCCTGGGACAGGTTTCGACTGAAACACACACTGCTCATATTAAAGTTAATTGATTAACTAGAAGCATTCTCATAAGTTTGTAAAATTTCTTTCACTTTATAACAAGTATGTCCCGACGCCATAGAAAACAAAATACTATCATCAACAAACAAGAAATGATGTAACTTTGGGGCACGCATACATACTTTAATACCCTGAAGCTCTCCAGCATTATAGGCCCTCCGGATATAAGTTGAAAAACTTGAAGTGCATTAGAGGAATAGATATGGGGACATAGGATTGCCCTGTCAAAGACCCAGAGTAGGAACAAGTCTTCCCCGTGGAGAGCCATTAATAACCACCGAATAGCTAACCGTACGCATATACGTCATAATGAGGCTCACCGGTCGTTCAGGAAACACCATGTAATTTTGGTCGGCACCATGTAATGAGTCATGGCCAGACCTCTATCTAGTCGACATTGGGTGATAGAGTCATGCCATGTAAACTGCACACCTGTGTAGCCAAGATCATCCAAGGCATAGTCATCCATCTACTGAATCATATCTATCATCTGCCAGTCAGCTTGGAGAGGACCTCATGACTTCTCTGACTGTCTCATAATGTCATTCAGATCACTTACAACACACCACATAATAGACCATGATTGCTGTGCCAGAGTCTGAAGGAGATCCCACATCTGGCACCTGGACTTCACATATGGGTTACCATACACCCCGTTGGCATACGTATATCGACATACATAAACCATGGTGAGTGATCCCGAAGACGTAGGTCAATATCATCTGCTCATAATAACATCAAACCACCTGCCTCAGTATTGGAATAAGAAACGAATTCTCCATTCCGAAAACCTAATTTCGACCTAATTTGCTCAAATCGTGTTTTACATTTACATTTAGTTTCTTGTAAGAAAATAATACCTGGCTTCTTCAAAACAATGAGTGATCAGAGAGCATTGATCTTAGCGTCGGAGCCTGAACTGGGCATATTCTAAGCAAGGACATTGTCGCTTGTTGCCATTGCATATAGAGATGAAGGAATCAGAGATGTTAACGAGGAAGAAGAGAGCCGACGGAAGAGGGCTCGTCAATCTGGCAGAGGAGCAACTCGATCGGTATGAGAGGAGGCAGCGAAACCAGGAGAAGAAAGGAGCTGATAAATAAGGGTAAGTCGTCGTGACAAGCATATCAGCGATCTGAAGATTGGTCGTTTTCAAACAATTTAATATAAGGTATATATGAAATTATGAAAATTCTTGGCAAGATGAAGAAAAAGTAATATGTAAATGTTTATGTAACACGTAGTGTGCGTGTTGGGGAGGGAGAGCTAGAGGTGGTGGTGGCATAAAGCAAGTTCTCTTACCATACACATTATTAACACAAATATAAATTAATAAATATATAACTATTCTATCTCCGCCTTTAGTCCCTCTCTATTAATCCTCCACTTCACTTCCTTCTTTCCAATCTCTTCTTCTTCTCCCCCAACTCTGATTAGATCCCCCACTAAACGCCGTCGTTTAGGTCCCAACCAAAAAAGCCCTAGTCTTCTTCTTCCCCAATTCCCGACCATTTCGATTCTGATTCCAATTCCGCTGGAAACCCAAATACATGCCTCCCTACACCCCGTAATCGAATTTGCCCCAATCCCCAATTTTAACCCTAAAGTTTTGATCTTTTTGGGGATAACAATCAATGGAGGACGATTACGGTGGCAGCGACGATGAGTTCTATACCTCTGATCAGGAGGAGGATTATTCCGATGGTGGCCTCGAAGACTCCACCGCTGGCCTTGAAAACGAAGAGTCCGATACTCCTTGGATGGAGTCCAAGGGCAACACAACCAAGGTTGTTGGTTCATCTTTGCTTGAATTTATCTTAATTTGATCAAACCCAAATAAAAAAGAGTCAATTTTTTTGTATCGGTTTATTGGGTTCGTCATGCATGTATTTTTTGGATTGATCGTTGTGTTTTGGGTTTTGGGGTATTGATATTGATCGTGTTGTTGCTCTGTATCGTTGTAGGTGATTACTAAAGAATCACTCTTGTCAGCACAGGTAAGAATATATATATATATATATATATATTACTAATGTTTTTCGTGTTATCGATTTCGATGACGATTTTGAGATTGATGTTTGAGTTGGGTTGCATTACTGCAGAAGGAGGATTTGCGTAGAGTGATGGACTTGCTGTTTTTAAGGGAGCACCATGCCCGAACGTTACTCATTCACCACCGGTGGGATGTTGAGAAGCTTTTTGCGGTGCTTGTGGAGAAAGGGAGATCCTTTTTGTTTGCGGAGGCAGGTGTAACTCTTGTCGAGCATCAAGATAACGAACCACTGGTTCCTTCGTCTATGATAACGTGTGCTATTTGTATGGAAGATGTGTCTGGTTGCGAGGCAACCAAGATGGACTGTGGACATTGCTTTTGCAACAGCTGTAAGTCATGTTTCCTAATCCAGTTTTTTTAATACTGTCATTCCATAATGTTGCGTCAGAGTTGAAATGATAATCTTTTCATCTGACTATATGTATACTTCATATTATTGGTTGTGTGTGTGCTTGTGTATCTAGGTGTGCTATCTTTTGTGCTCTATTTCTAATTTGTTTATCATGTGGTGGCTTGCGAATTTAATATATTCATCTGATGTCAGGTTGGACAGAGCATTTTGTTGTGAAGATAAATGATGGTCAAAGTAAGCGCATTAGGTGCATGGCTTACAAGTGTAATGCCATATGTGATGAATCTGCTGTAAAAAATCTAGTTAGCAAGAGCCACCCCAATCTTGCAGAGAAATTTGATCGTTTTCTTCTCGAGTCATACATTGAGGATAACAAAAGGGTTAAGTGGTGCCCCAGCACTCCTCATTGTGGAAATGCAATACGTGTGGAGGATGATGAATTTTGTGAGATTGAATGTTCATGCGGTCTTCAGTTTTGTTTTAGCTGTTCATTGGAAGCTCACTCACCTTGTTCATGTTTGATGTGGGAGCTTTGGGCAAAGAAGTGCCGAGATGAATCAGAGACAGTTAACTGGATCACGGTCCATACTAAACCATGTCCCAAGTGTCACAAACCTGTAGAGAAAAATGGTGGCTGCAACTTAGTGGCCTGTATCTGTGGACAAGCGTTTTGGTTTGTTATTTCTTTATCCTTCTACTTGCTAATATTCTACTTTTATATCTTTGTTTTCAGTTTTTTTTTTAACCTGTTAAAGGTAAACGAAGTAAGAAGACTTCCTCTCTGGTGTTGAAATTTATTTATAATTTTGTCCTCCTGGTGCAGTTGGCTGTGCGGTGGAGCTACTGGGCGAGACCATACATGGTCCAGTATTGCAGGCCATAGCTGTGGGCGATACAAAGAAGACAAAGAGAAGAATGCTGAGCGAGCAAAGCGAGATCTCTATCGGTATATGCATTATCATAACCGTTATAAAGCTCATACGGATTCAATCAAGCTTGAAAGTAAGTTGAAGGAGAGTATTAAAGAGAAGGTTTCATGTTCTGAATTGAGGGAATCAAAGAACAGAGACTTCAGCTGGGTAACTAATGGACTCTCCAGACTTTTTAGGTCAAGGCGGGTTCTTTCATATTCATATCCTTTTGCTTTTTATATGTTTGGCGACGAACTGTTTAAGGATCAGATGACAAAGGAAGAAAGGGAAATAAAACAGAATTTGTTTGAGGACCAGCAGCAGCAGCTTGAGGCAAATGTTGAGAAACTATCTAAGTTTTTGGAGGAACCATTTGAGCAGTATGAGGAAGATAAAGTAATGGAAGTAAGGATGCAAGTGATCAATCTCTCAGTAGTCACAGATCAACTTTGTAAGAAAATGTGAGTGATCTCCATAACGGATCTCAAATGTAGATTTATCTTCATACAGTATGTGCTTATGACTGTATAATGTATTTGTGGCTCTTTACCTGAATTCTCTTTTGTCTACACAAAATGCAGGTATGACTGTATTGAGAATGATTTATTGGGTTCTGTACAACTTGGTATCCACCACAATATAGCTCCTTACAAGTCAAAAGGCATCGATAAGGCATTAGAGCTTTCTCCTTGTTGGAATGAAGTCAATACTTCTGATAAAGATTTACGGTACCAATGTGGAACAAATGGTAAGTTGGATCCATGTATTTTTTTTGCCTCCTTTATTTCCATCTGTGCTTGCATTAGGTCAATTTTTTTTCCCAGAATGCATATACATACTAATATGCTCGACAGTGAGTTCCACACATGCAATATTGCGATTTGGAGAATAGTTTAGAATCTGTAGCCTTAAAAAAAATATATTACACATTTTAGTGCAGAAAACGTAATATTTTCTGTAAGATTTCAAATATTCGTGGCATCTTGGCATGGTTACTCTAGTTGATAAACCTTGTGCTGTATAATTTGATCTTCATGAATATATGCATTTACCTCCGTCAGCCAATGAATTATAGCTCTTGTAACAGTCCTTATTTTATGCTTATCTCTTCTCCAGATGTTTAAGTTTTGAGTTTTCTGAATCATACTTTGTGTCTCTGTGATAGTCAGCTTTTCCATCCTGTAGTTATAGTTGTGTTTTCTATGAATTACTTACTAAAAGTAACTTCTTAGGAGCTGCAGACCAGCAATGTTCAGTTTCTTCCAAGTTCAGATGATAAAGAATTTACTGCATATGATCATGCATAGAACATGATGCAAAGTAGAAGATAACTGAGGCTAACATGTGTAAGGTTTGCTGTCTCACTCCTGATGTAGGAGGATTCACAGAAGCAGAACATCCATCAGGCTCCGGAAGTTCATATGAGAGCGGCTGCTCTTCTCGGAAGCGTCCAAGGAAGGAGGGTCCTGGAGGTGGCTTATTTGATCTGAATTTGCCTGCAGAGATTGTTGACAGAAACTGATCTGATTCGTGCAATTGGCAAGGCTTCATAAGAGGTGTACAGTGTCTAACATAAGTCCTCTTTATTGAATGACGGTTAATCCTGGATCGAACACCCAAGTGATTTATGGTTTTCCCCAATCATGCCTTTTTGGTCGCCACGTATATATAATTCTTTGGGGGCTTTTGGGGCGGCTAAGTTTGTAGATTTTCCAATCCATGAACATTAACTGGATTTTGGGGATACATATTCCAGTTTTGGAGATGGTTATAATATAGCTATTATTTTATTAACATTTGGTCTTGTGTCTTTAATTCTAATGACTAATGGTGGCTGGGCTTCTTAATTGGAATGCCTCAAATGATTCATTTGGAGTATTTGAGCTGAAAAAACTGGCCACATTTGGTTGATATTTTGGTTGCTACTATATATCATAGCCACTTTGTGTGCCGGGGTTCAAGTGTAGAACTTTCAAGTTCTAGAATTCTGCCATGATTTGGTTGAATCAACAGGGCTTGCTTGAAGTAGGAATGATATGTATGTTAAAGTGGCTTTGAATGGGAAATTGAATCGTATATGTTCAAGTGGGTCACTTGAATAATGATAGCAGCTAGTAGAGGCACCGTAGGAATCTAGAGTATAGCATCGTTTGCACTCTGCACACAATGTCCTGTGAAAGTAACTTCTTTCTTGGAAGAAAGGTAATCAAACGCGTGAAGTTAGAAAAAGCGGCAAATTTATAATTAGTGTGATTGTGGTTTACCTTGCACTCCAAGGATGATATTCAGTCTTAAATATTATTGTCTTATTCTGTAGAACAGTACATGTCGTGGCAACTCGTAGGGAAGAATCCAACCCTGACTAAGCTTGAAATAAAGATTATCTCAGACGTTTATAACAAAGTTAATGGGTACGGTTAAATCTCTATAATTTTTTTTATAAATTAATAGCATTATAATTTTGGTAAAATTTATTAATTTAGCTAGATATTAGTTAATTGATAAAATAATAATTTATCAATTAATAACTTATCAATTAAAAATTATTATTATTATTATTATTGTACTTTGTTTAATGTACATTATTATTTTTTAATTTATTGTGTTACATTATTAAATTTGTAATGAGAAGACAACACCAGATTTTTTTTTTGAAATAAGGATCGGCAACCCACAAGTCTTCATTAATGAAACTGTTGAATACATACATGCGAGAATAAGGGCCGACAACTCTTAAGTCTTCATTAATGAAACTGTTTAATACATATGCGCGGGGCGGCGACGGCGTATTACACTAAATTCAAACAGAGTATATCGGATAATCACAAGATCACTCATAACTCTTATGCATTCAAACACACACAAATTAGCAGAGAGTGCAACATTGGCTATTCTATATGCTTTACCCTTGTGGCGACACAGTAATGGGAAGATAACGTGACTAAGGCGACGCATCATTACAAATAGAATAACTTCCCAACCATGCTGTCGAACGACAATAAAGTCGTTAACACTACGTTTCATCCTGCAATTAAGATGATGCGACCATTTGACAACGACCCACACCTTCACTAGGACAGACAAGGCACTAAAAGTGCACACACGGACAAAACCACATATAGATCGTCCAACCATCCCTACCCATATCAAATATGGTTTTATTTTGGTCATAAACTTTAAGTAAAACTAATAAAAAATAGTAAAGTAAAAACCTACTAAAAACAAACATATTGGGATAATGGTAAAAACCCTAGCCCGATTACACGGTAGCCCAAGATTTTGGAGGTAGAAAGCCTACACCTTGTCCAACAGAGATCGCACCACCTTCAGACACCAACCCTCCTCCACGCCTCCGTCCATTGCTGGCCACCCAGACCGGAACCAAATCGGGTATATCTGAGTCAGATCCAGATATAAACTCATCTTCATTCCTGCACCCAAAATCAAAGCGAGCAACACCCCGATGCCGAGCTAGCAGGTTGACAAACCGCCGCGCTCCATGCCTCCAAGGGAGGTCACACCCTGTCAAAGGCGTATAACCAAGGAAGAAAGGGACCAGTCGAGTACACTTCGGCTAACCACGTGCCACCAAACCCCACCACCATTACGCTTCATTCCACACCTCGCGATTACCCGAACCAACAGTGAGAGCCTCCTCCTCCTCAGTTGAACTCAGACTTCACCCTCTATTCATCGGCCACCAGGCCACAAGGTCCCATCCGGCTGCACCTACAGAGCGTCGGCAAGGCCTGAAGCCAACACCGACATCGAGGCAGCCAGACGAGAAACTATTTGTTTTGGTAAAGTTGAGGCGCGTTTGTGAGAGCTAGGGTTGAAAGTACTTCCAACACCAGAAATTCATAACACATTAAGAAAAATCCAAGATGAGGTTCAATGTGACATCAATTTCAAAAAGCAACAAATCACACTTGAGTCATTCTTCATGAAGTCATCATAAATGAATATTTAAGTTTATGTATTAAGGTATTATTAATTTATATATTGCATGAGGTCTACATAAATTCTCTAATTTCTATTATCTTATAAATTTAGCAAATTATTAATTTATCACGTTGTCCCCAACTCGGGACCGACAAAAAAAATATTATTTTAGCGAGGTTATTAATTAATAGAGTATTAAATTATTGAAATTCTACTATATGTATATTCCAAAATAGGCAAATACACTCAATGGACATTTATCTGTGTTTGTTGAGTTGTGCTAGATAGTAAACAAGCGGTCTATTACTTATCCACAGCTAAGCCACTGCTCATCGGTCGCAAAGAACAAAGCCAAGAAAGGAATGTTGTAAAGATCTGATTTCCATTAAAGTAAAAGAGACATGCTCTCATAAGAGACACAATATAAGGGATGGAAATGGATGAGCATATCCAACGGCTATGATTGAAAATGATTAACATGACCACACCATAGTTTTTGTGTCTTTGAATCACAACTGTTGGATGTGTTCATCCATTTTCATCTCTTATATTGTATCCCCTAGGATATCAAACTTGTAAAATATTGGGTTACTAAATTACACGCATAAATTTAGAAATTAACTCTTTTTTTAACATAGTCAACATACAAATCAACCAAAACTCTAAATTGAGGTTCAGCGCTCGAGGAGTAATTTTCTGGTGGTCAACAAAATCCGTGCTCAGTTGTAGTTAATCATTGTTAGATCTATATCTAACAATAGTTAATCATAAGTATGATAAAGTAAAATTTATTCTTATCCGTTAGTTACAGATCTATCGATAATTGACCACATACACTACCACAAATTGAAACATTACCGGCGAGATTCCGGCCAACAAGGCCGGCGACCGGAAAAGTCGCCGGTAATGTCCATCATTACCGGCGACTTACTCCGTCGCCGGTAATGTCGCCGGAATCTCGCCGGTAATGTTCAAAAACATTACCGGCGACTCCAATCGTCGCCGGCAATGTCAAGCCGAACATTTCCGGCGATTTTCCGGCGTAAAGTGTGTGGCTAGACATTGCCGACGACAGTTGGAGTCGTCGGTAATGTTTTGGAACATTACCGGCGAGATTCCGGCGTAAAGTCGCCGGTAATGTCTTCATTTCCGGCGACTTACTCCGTCGCCGGCAATGTGTCTTATATTAGATGCTGGATGCGGCAGCTCGATCATTCAATCATTTTGATCGAAAAAAATCCAGAGAAATCGAAAGAAGGAAAACGTACGCTCTGAAATCGATCATTCGGTATATTGTCAAAATTAAGGCGCGCGTCGAAAACTCGATCACTCGGGAAGCTATATATATAGGTAGGTGTATATATACGTATATGTGGTATATATATGTGTGTGTGTGTTGATCAAATCCAATTCGTGAGATATATATGAAATGTTGTTGATGTCACCGAAACGAGAAAACAGCTTGTAGTTAATCTTGTGTCTGAATCAACGACTGGTATTATCGTATTGTTATCGGAGCCAGGCTTAACAGAGCCTCCTACCCAGTCAAATACATTTTGAATTGAAAAAAGAAGAATACCATCATCGAGTACTGAATCGAATTCAGAGATTAGATCGATATATATATATATATATATATGCATGCATGTGTTGATTTAATTAGAGTTGAATTGAGATATCGCGTCGATTATTAGTAGTGAATGTGTATATATATATATAATTAATACGTAAAATTGTTAGAATTTTCAGGATGGACAAGAGTTGGATGAGCCTCGAAAGATGGGATGTCAGATATCACGAGGGAATTAGGAGTTTTGTGGATTTTGTGAAGGCTAATTGTGGAGACACTACACTTCATTATTGCCTGTGTAAAGAATGTATGTGTTTCAGCGATCGATTTCGATTTCCCATTGATAAAGTCCAGAGGCACCTGAGTAAATACGGGTTTTGGGATAAGTACACTTGTTGGATTTATCACGGTGAAACATCGGTAGCGGATCCGCATGATCATGGACAATTTGGTGAGAGGGCCAGTCCACGCTATGATCATGGAGATTTTGCTGAGAGGGGCAGTTCATCCTATGATCCAACATCGATGTTAATCAATGATATGTTTCCTCATGAGAGCGGTGTATTTGCTGATGAAGCACCAAATGTCCCTCCCGTCGTTGAGGGTTTCCCCCATATCGAGCCAGTCGAACCATTACCTGGAGCTCATGTCAACACAAGCGGTATGGACAAGTACAACAACCTGATTGCATTGCAACAGACTCCGTTGTACGATGGTTGTAGTAAGACTGTTCTTGAAATTGTGATGGGAGTGATGCAGCTCAAAATGGAGAACAAAATGTCTGTCAAAGCTGTTGATTCTTGGTTGAAGTGGACTGCTTCGCTACTGCCACCCGGTCATCGTCTTCCTACCACTCATCATAAGGTGCGACATATCCTGAAAGATCTTGGGCTTTCCTACATCAAAATCCATGCATGCAGATATGATTGTATTCTCTTCTGGGGAAAAGATCTCGAAGACCTTGAAGCCTGCCCGGTATGTTTTACATAAAGGTATAAGTTGACTCCTGCAGGCAACAAGAAAGCTGTGAAGATACTTCGATATTTCCCGCTTATTGATAGGCTGGAGCGGTTGTTCATGTGTGCTTTCACGGCCGAGGCAATGAGATGGTGGACTGAGAGGAACTTGCCTGACGATGACACCCTTATACACCCTTCCGACGGAGAGGCTTGGAAGCACATGGTCAGGGAGTTTGATCATTTTGCAGCAGAGGTCCGAAATGTTTGGCTAGGTCTCTCATCTGACGGATTCAACCCTTTTGGCAACATGAGTCTTCAATACAGTATATGGCCAGTTATTTTGGTACCGTACAACCTTCCACCATGGATGTGCATGAAGAAGGAATATAATATGCTGACTCTGTTAATTCCGGGCCCGGGTTATCCAGGAAAGTGTCTCGATGTGTATTTGAGACCTTTGATTGAGGAGCTTAAGTACCTGAGTGAGTGTGGCCACCCCACTTACGATAGGTTCAAAAAGGAGATGTTCCAGATGCATGCCATGCTTGTTGGCACCATCAGTGATTTTCCTGCCCGCGGTATGTTGTCGGGCAACGTTACCAGGGGTTACAAGGCTTGTTCAGAGTGCATGACGGTTGATTGTTGCAGTCCTCATTGCAGTAAAATTGTTCAGATGCGTCACCGTTGTTGGCTTCCATATGATCACCCATTTATGCAGGATCCAGACGCGTTTGATGGGACTGTGGAAACAGGTGTGGCACCCAGGCGATGGACAGGGGAAGAAATTTTGGAAGTGTTGAATGAATATGATTTTGGCCAGCTGAGCAATCATCCTGACATAGTGGCGTCAATTCCAGACAAGCCCGAAAGGTATAATTTTTGGACACACAAGAGCATATTCTGGGAACTCCCCTACTGGCCCAGGTTGCTTATCAGACATTACCTAGATGTCATGCACATAGAGAAGAATGTGTGTGAAAGTGTGGTGGGCACAGTTCTTAACTTGGAGGGGAAAACAAAAGACATCCCTAAGGCACGTATTGATCTGAAAGCTATGGGACTGCGGAAACATTTGTGGTTACGAGATGGTAAGAGAAAAATGCCGAAAGCTCCTTATACCGTCAAGCCGAAGCATAAGCATGAAATTTTTCGGTGGCTGAGTAATGTCAGGTAAATATTCTTATATATGACTATGCAGTACGGAAATTGGTTTGCCTTTAATTTTTACCGGATTATGGTGATATGCGAGAAATATAATTGTTGCCTATGGCTATATATATATATATATATATATATATATATACATGCAGGTATCCTTATGGCTATGCAGGAAATATAAGCAGGTGTGTTAACTACCGGGACAATAAGATGTACGGATTAAAGAGTCATGACTGCCATGTACTGCTTCAACGCCTTTTCCTTATTTTCATTCGAGGGTACCTGCCCAAGGAGGTGGTGGAGCCGTTGGTGGCCTTGTCAAGATTCTTTCAGAAGTTATGCACCAGGGAAGTTAAAAAATCAGATCTCAGGGAGATGCAAGATGACATCATTTTTATCATGTGCAAGCTTGAGAGGATATTTCCGCCAAATTTTTTCGACATCATGCCTCACCTCACGATCCATCTTCCCGAACAATTGTTGCTTACCGGTCCCGTACACTACACTTGGATGTATCCCATGGAAAGGTACATTTGGTTTGCCTCTGTTTTTATATGTAATGTCTTAGTTTTACCCCTTTTAACATGCACTTGTTAACTTGTAGACAATTGGGAGCCTACAAGGACTATGTGAAGAATAAATATGCACCTGAAGGGTGTATCGCTGAAGCATATGTTGCGCACGAGTGTGTCACGTACACCAAAATGTATTTGGGAGCGCTTGAGGACCCCCAACAACAGATGCCGATAGATGAACCTCAGTTCAACCTTTCTATCATCTCCAATGACGTTGTAGTACAGGGAAGCTTGCAAAAGTCGTACAAGTTGGATGAAAATAAGGTAGTCATTGCCCACTGGTCGGTACTGATTAACTGTGAAGAAGTACAATATTGGAAAAATTATCATCTTCACTGCCCTGCTATTGCCGGAAATGTTGATTACCACAACAGGACGTTTGCAAACTACTTTGGTCCATGTGTAAGGGTATATGTGTATATGTCTTTTTTTTTATTGCCATTTTTCTTATATAGCATGTGTGTACGTACGTGGTTTTGTGGTTTCTATGTTCATAATGGCTTGTGTGGTTTCTTATCGTTTTCAGATGAACCATGTAGCAGATGATGGTTACCCAGAGTGGTCAAACGAATTGAGGGTCCTTGCGATGAAACCGATAGCTTCAAAAGTTTACTCGATGTGTCAGGTCAATGGCGTGAAATTTATATGTGAAAATAGAGACGACCGACTGAAAACACAGAATTGTGGGGTGATGGTCCATGGTGGGCAGGATGGCGTTGACTATTACGGTGTCCTTCATTCAGTTGTTGAACTAATTTATGGGAACCGCATGAAAGTGCACTTGTTCAAGTGTAGATGGTTTGATACTAGCCCGGAGAACACAAGGACCGATCAGCACGGAACATTTTCAGTGAATACTGCTACTACCTGGTATGAAGAAGACCCTTTCGTTCTTGCCTCATCAGTAAAACAAGTGTTTTACCTGAACGATCTTCTTAACAAAGTCCCGTGGAAGGTGGTTAACCATGTTGCTCATAGAAACATATACAGTGCTGCCACACTTGGTGATACCGCAGATGATGAGGAAGTTACTGCATACCAAGAGCCGAACGCTTTTGACATTCCGGAATCATCTACGATTCGCCTTAATAATGTGAAATCTGGGAGTGTGGTTCAAATTACTGGAGCAGAACTTCTCGATGTTAATCCATATGAAGTTGACGCTGATTCAGATGACGAAGAGAGGCACATATTGCCAGAGGTTACCTATGAAACCGAGTCAGACTCAAGTGATGACGATGATTACGATTATCATCCTTAGTACGTTAATGATGTAGTCGGAAATTGTTGTCGGAAATATGATGTAGTCGGAAAATGTAGTCGAAATTGTAGACGGAAATTGTAGGCGTTAATCGTACGTAGACGGAAATTGATAATCGAAATTGTAGTCGGAAAATGTAGCCGGAAATCGTAGACGGAAATTGTAGTCGTTAATCGTAGACGGAAATTGATAATGGAAATTGTAGTCGGAAAATGTAGCCGGATATCGTAGACGGAAATTGTAGTCGTTAGTCGTACGTATACGGAAATTGATAATCGAAATTGTAGTCGGAAAATGTAGCCGGAAATCGTAGACGGAAAATGTTGTCGGATATTCTTCGGGAAATAATGACATTACCAACGAGTTATAAGCAACTCGTTGGTAATGACATTACCAACGAGTTATAAGAAACTTGCCGGCAATGTTTTCTGGATAGAAACCCAGTCGAGCCCGAGCCTTTCATTTCTCCTCCTCTCCCTCTCCTCCTCCTCTCCCTCTCCTCTCCCTCTCCTCCTCCCAAATCGGTCTGGTGAGTTCAAAGTAGCTCACCTCTAGCTCACCTCCTCCTCCTCCTCTCCCACTCCTCCTCCTTATCCTCTACTCCTCCTCTCCCTCTCCTCCTCTCCACCGATCCCCTCTCCTTTCCTCCTCCGAAAATCTCCTCCTCCCCTCCTCCCCTCCTCTCCTCCCCTCACCATTGTAGGTGGAAATCCATGGCAGGTCCGATCCTCTCTCTCTCCCTCTCTCTCTCTCTCAATTTTTAATTATTTTTGTGTATGTGTATGTGTATGTGTATGTGTATGTGTATGTGTAAATTAATTAGGGTGCTAAGTTGGAAATTAGGGTGATAAGTTGTAAATTTATATGCAATGTATATATATGTGATGTATATATATATTTAGGTATGTGAAAATTAAGTGATGTATATATATGTGAAAATTATGTATATATGTGGTTTGGATGAATATGTGATGTATATATATGTGGAAATTAAACCTAATTAAGATGCATGATATATATATATATGTGTGTGTGAAAAATGTGGAAAATTAATTAGGGTTTGTGATTTGGATGAATATGTGAAAATTAAATTTAATTAAGATGCATGATGTATATATATATATACACATCGAAAATGTATATATGTTAATTTAGGTGATATAGTTGTTAATTAATCGTATAAATGAAGGTGGAAATCGGGATCGGAACCGTTTAGAACCAGAACGGTTTTAAACCGGAACCGTTTGGAACCGGAACTGTTTGTAACCGAAACCGTTATGATACAAACGTTTCCGGTTACAAACAGTTCCGGTTTCTAACGGTTCCGGTTCCAAACCGTTCCGGTTCCGATTTGTTATAGAACCGAAACGGTTTGGAACCGGAACCGGAACCGTTTGGAACCGGAACTGTTTGTAACCTTTCCCGTTATGTTACAAACGGTTTCGGTTACAAACAGTTTCGGTTTCTAACGGTTCCGGTTCCAAACCGTTCCGGTTCCGATTTGTTATTGAACCGAATCCATGACTATTACGGTGTCCAGGAGGTTTTGCGGCTAATTGGCTTCCGAGAGGTTCCCGAAATAGTGGAGGGAACAGTAGTCAAGCTTCCTCCTCGCCCGCAGTTAGCAACACACCCAGTGGGCCAATGATGACTGCTCGCACGAGAGCCTTGCTAGAGGCCCGAGCTGAGGAGGAAGCTGCACGATCAAGAGTCGTGGAACCAGAAGTCGAGGCTCGAGCCTCAGTCTCCAGACGCTCAATCAGCAGACGTCCCTCTGGTGGCAGAGCCTCAGACGAGCGACAGTCAACGGGGGCATCAGAAACTCCCTCAATCCGAATGCCCCATATTCGCCCGGTGCCTACTCCCGTTTCACGGGAATCATCTGAGGCACATGGTGGTGCTGGCGCCTCATCGTCAAGGCCTCGTCTATCTCCGCCGTTCGGTCTCTTCCTATACGACGAGATTCCTGTCATCCCTGAATTCGATGATAGGGGGATGCCTGTTTATGTTGAAGGACGGCCGGAGTTCCTGACCGTGGAGGAAGCGTATAACTTCATCCCGTTCGACCCCGTGTATCTTTGGAGTGTGAGGTGCACCAACCAACAAACGGACGATGCAGGTAAATTTTATTTAACATCAGATTGATTACTTAATTATTACTTAAGACTTGCGATAGGTTCAATTAATGATATCAATTTGTTGACATTGTATTATTAGGCAATTTCGTTAATGAGACTGGAAAACTGAAAGGGGCTAGAGGCACCTGCACCGGGAAGAGACTTGAGCAGGCCACCGGCGGAAGGAAAACGCCCATAAGGGCCAATGAGGATGGCGATGTGATCGAGGCATTCGACACCACGCGCAAATATGTCAGCATGGCTGGTGCGATCGTGCGGGATAAGGTCCCAATGCTTTGGCCAGATTGGGAATCTGTGCCTATCTACGTGAAGATGCAAGTGCATAATGCACTCAGTGTGAGTAAAATCGTATTTTCATTACGTAAATTTTACATTTATTAATTAAGTCCACTTAAATATATAATTTTACCTTTTATATATTCATATTGCAGGTGTGGTTTGACGTGGATGAAGTTCTTATTCACACGTGGGTAGAGCGTCAACTACATATGAGGTGATGTGCTTCGACTTATTTGAATATATATCGAGTTAAATTTTTGTTTATCAAGTGTTTTAATATCTCTAACTTTTTTTCCTTGTTTTAATATAGGTATAAAGAGTGGAAGAACGAGCTTTCTTCCCATTACACTGTATACAAGGAGCTAGGCCGAGGTTCTACCCCTAGCGAATTCTTGTTTAGGGAGTACGAGTGGCTGTGGCTGATAGCCCACTTCGAGCACCCCAAAGCGAAGGTATGCATCCTTAATATATCTTACAAGCCTAATGTATCGTATCAGATTGAAATAGTTAGTTACTAATTTTTTTCCATATGTTTATCAAACAAGGCGATTTCGAAGACGAACCGGGCGAATAGATTGAAAAACACCAGGGCCCATCATGTAGGTTCACTCAACTACATGGGTTGGTTGACTAAGGCGCAGCAACAACAAGAAGTGAACCCCTTGGTGTATATTCATCAGAAGTTCTATCCGCAGTGCCCTGACGAAGCGGTAAGTCTTTCGCCTCTCCATGTGTTAATAAAACTATTTTTCGATATTAATAGATTTTGTTAGTTAATACGTTGTTCATTTTCGCTTTTCAATTAGGCGAGAGTGGAGGAGGCGACCGCAGAAGTGACCATGAGTATAGCTCGGACTAACCATCCTGGCTGCTCCGAGGAAGAAGTCACCCAATATGCCTCTCAGATCGATCCGCTTGATCCCCCGATAGCGGCTCAGATCATGGAAAAAGCGTGCGGGACTGGAAAGAATACCTACTACTGTAGGGGAATGGGCTCGGCGGGCGAAGGAGTATTGAAGAACACTTCAGAATACTATACCGGGTCAAGAAGTTCAACTTCTAGTCGTAACCTCGCAGCGGAGCTTCATAGGACGCAGATGGAGTTGGAGCAGCAAAAGAGGCAGATGGCTGAGTACCAAAACATGGTCCAGCAGCAGACACAGATGCAGGCTCAGATGTACACATGGATGCGGACGATGTACGAGGCTCAGACTACCAGACAACCGTTCCCCACACCTCCCCCGGTCCCGGTCCCTCCGTTCCCTAGCTATCCACCACCACCACCGCACCAGTCAACGCCAGAGTAAGACCAAGGAAGCCACCAGAATTCAAATGAGTACATGGATTACTTCGACCCTGACCCGCAAGTTCCTCGACCCTGACCTGTAGTTGTAGTTAATTTTCGTATCGTCGTTGCTATTTGTACTGTACGTTGGACATTTATGTGTACTGTTGAACTTGTATGATTGTACGGTTTATGTCTTTCAATGCAGGTTCTGGAATTGGGCCCAATCCAGAACCGCGTTTTTTTTTCAAAATTTTTCCAGACATTGCCGGTGACATGGACCTCAGTCGCCGGCAATGTCTCACATTCCGGCCACGGCGGCGCTGCCATTGCCGGCGACGCCATTTCCCGTCGCCGGCAATGTTAACACCGGCGGGGGATTTCCGGCGACGTCATTGTCGGCGACTTGTCGCCGATAATGACAATTCCGGCGAGAAAAATAGACAAGGCCGGCGACGGGAGGTCGCCGGTAATGTCTCCATTTCTGGTAGTGATATCTATTGAGTATTGAGTGCCAGAACATGACTGCTACACAACTTTGTAGTTTGAGAAAGTCAATTTAGATAGAGAAGTTTTGAATTTCGTACTGAATCTTAAATGATGGGATTACAATTCCAGTGTTTAGATTTTCTGTAAATCAATTTTTCAATGTTTGGATAGTCACGTGACTTTTAAAAATAATATTATTGAGATATGATAATTAGTGGTAAATAAAAGAATTTAGAAATGACATATATATAGGTGGAATTTAAAGTCAGGATTTTGAGTTTTTAAATTCTCTTTTATTTTTCCATATAATTTCTTAATCTCTGAGTAGTTTGCCAAACGAAGAACTTTGTTCATATAATTTGACAAATTCTGATTTTAAATGAAATCTCATGTCTTTTTCTATCATCCAAACACACCCTATAGGTTTTCAAAATCGTTGTTGGAGAAAGGAAAACTTTATTCACACACCCCTACTTACTAAATACACATCCTTTATTTTAATGCATCAAATATCACATTTTAAGATTGACAAAATTACCAAAATAGACATCCCTAATAAAAAAGCAGAAACGTTGTTTATTGAGTCTTTCGCAATTTCTTCTCACGTTCGGTTGTTCACAAACTTAGAAGTTAAAGATGAAACCCTAGAACGCTTAAATCATTCATCTATCAATAGCTTTGGAAGCATAACGGATTCTTAAGAAAACGATTTGCATCATTCTACTGAGGTATCTATTCTTTATCATTGCCTGAATTTTACTAACTAAGTCTTTGAATTCAGATTTTGAGTTAGGCCTGCTGAAAGGACCCAACCCCGATTTAGTTTCCTAAACCGGAATCAAACCCCTTCTAAAAACACGAACTTGCAAAAACCACAAAAATTTCGGCAGAATTTCACTATAACGCAGAATTGCCATTAACCTGCACCCGAAAACACACTTCATCCTATGCCACAAATGCCAAACCGTGGGCGCCAATCCCATCTGGATTTCTCAATATCATAACATTAATGCAAAGTAGTAATCAAAACTGTACTTTACAGAAATTCAGGGAAAAATCACATAAAAGTATAACGACAAAGTAATCAGAGCGACATCGAGTGTATATATACAAAATATACAACAGTAGGCAAAACAAGAAACCTACGGGAAAAGAAAGGTAGCTCGAACACTAAGTCTCCGACCGCGACGTGAGACACCAGAATCTGAACTGCAAACTGGGCACGAAAACCGAAAAGTCCAGGGGAAAGGCAAATAAAATCATTACAGTGAGTGGACGAAAATAATCATATGTCTTTCACCATTTATATATATCATAAAACAAAGCAAAGCGAGTTCAGATAATGAATGGAGGTGTCAGACGAATCTCTCAAACCCGACGGTCAGGTGAATCTCTCAAACCCGACGGTCAGGTGAATCTCTCAAACCCGACGGTCAGGTAAATCTCTCAAACCCGACGGTGATAGACTAGGCGAATCTCTAAACTTAGTGGGCATATCAGGGGAATCTCTCAACCCTGGATTTGGACTATCGGTGATCAGCCGAGTAGCCAATGCATCGATGCTAAATAATGCCATCACCAAATAAAATATAAAATAATACCTCCAAAAGCAATAAATAATCTCAACATCGTATCGTAAATAAATACGGAAATCAAGAACTCACTACGACAGTGAAATAAAAAGGTCCACTCACAGATAGCACAGCGCGCACACGCGCTAATCACGAGATCCGGCGGAAGATCTCTCGCCCAACGTACGATCTCGATCCCCTGAATAATTACAAAATATAACTGATCAAAATCACAATTCATCACACTGTACCACACCTCGGAAACCAACAATTTCCGGAAACATATAACTCGATATAAAATAATCGTCGAAATTCTCCAAACTCTCCACATAAACCCTCGACTAAAAATCAGGCATCCAAATCAACTCGAAAACCTCAAGGCGATGATCGGGGAGCGATTACGAGCAAAACGACATAAATATCACCAAAATCCAAAAAGTCAACGGGTCGCAGGAGCTCCACCGTTGACCGCCGCCGGCGGCGGCGGCGCGCCGTCAACCAGAGGAATTTCCCGGCGACCAAGCTCACCGTAACTTCTCCTCCTCAAGCCCAACACATCTCTCAACTATGACAACTTCCAATTCCGGCTCAAATCGCCGGAAATCAGCTCGAAAGCCACGAAACCGAAACCGGCCGGAAAACTTTCTCCGGCAAAATCCACCACCGTGAGGCCATCTCGGCCTCCCAACCTCAAGGGATCTCCTCCCTACCTCAAACCCAACATTTTCCACCAAAAACTCCCCTCGGAAAGTCGCCGGAGCGCCACCCCCCGTCGAACCTAATTCCGACAAAATTTTCAAGGATTTCAACTAGCTCGTTCTCCCTCAAATCCAAACCAATTTTCACAATTCCAAGTTCTAAACAGTTGCAAATCAAGAGAGGAATCGATTCATACCCAAATCGGAGCCGGAGGTGGCCGAAAACGAAAGGTCGCCGGCGAGTCAAACAGTGGCCGGTTTTCTCCTTTGGTCAACGCGGGTCAACACTTCCAAGACTGGTCAACGCTGGTCAACACTTCCAAACAGTGTTTTTCGACAATTTTTCGACTATTTCCGATATTTATACTCGTGGCTCCATACGATTGACTGTCCAAAACGGATCATATCCACGTTTCGGATAACTCAAATCCAAACGGATAAACACGACGAAATTCCGCGATTTCAAATATTCATAACATATTCTTCGGTTGTCGAAACAATTATCCGAAACCACCCACGAACTCGAAATTACACGTACAACAACTCTCGTGAAGAGAATCAACTCAAATTCTCACCCGATAATTAAGTCGTGAATCAAACCGCCAAATCAATTAACTTACGGAAAACTGTGATTACGCGTAAACTCGTGGATTAAGCCGATTACTATACTAATTCTGATTCGGGTCCTCACACCTGCACACTAAACCTCTTTGAATACCTTCGTTCTCCTTGCTTTAATTGCATGTTATGAAGCCTACCGATCTGTTTCAATTTAAATCAAGATGCTTAATCAATTGTTATACCTAGTTTAATTTCAAACTAGTTTATTTGTTCAATCGTAGATGTTGAGTTTGCTATGGGTAACATGCATATTGATAACGATTTCTAACCTCTTTGTAATCACTTTGATTATTTTATTTTATTTATTATAAAATGAAGTCGAGTATGGTGATACCAAATCATGTGATTCTACTAATGAGTTCCCTGATTATACTACTCAGTCAGATGATTTTCATATGTTCGGCGATGAAAATGTAGAGGACCTTAATGATGATTGAGTTACTTTGGAGATGAACTAATTAAGTTGAATGGTTATAAATTATGAAATGTACAATTATGATTGGATCAGAGATTCTGATTGTACATACTTGCTTTTCAAATTGAGTTCAAATATATGATTTATAGTTTTCAATTGCGATTGCACTGTCAAAAGTCAATCTACACAACGACTTATTTATTTTTTGTTCAGTTTTATGGCTTTAGTTTACAGAGAAATAATGCCAGGCCTCATACACTTTTGAATTGCTTAATATGAATAAGAAATACATAATCTAATTAATAAGGAGTATTTTTAATTTTTTGGGGGGTGTATCTAACAGTTGTTGAAATAATAAATTAAATGAATGGTGTATTAAAAATGGGATGTGTATCTAGAGGGCGTGAATAAGAAATCTCTCTCAGAGAAAATAAGGGTATAGAGTAAAATAAGAAATTGGTTTCCAATAATTTTTCTCACTCATAACAAACTTCGGTTGGGCCCCAGCCAGTCAGCCCACTCGGACACCTTAACCCCTGCCCAGCCCGTGAAGATAATTCTTCTTCAGTTTACTCACAGCATTTAAAGTGTGAAAAATTCGCACCAAGGCTCTCCTCGCTCCGCCTCGCGTCACCGTAAGTCACTCTTTCTCTCTCTCTCTCTCTCTCTGTCTCCGGCAGTTAATTAGTGGGCTTTTCCGGCAGCCCGTTATCTTTTTCATCTCCATCAGTTCCTTGCATTCATCAGTTGTCTTGGTTATGATTGGAATAAAGTTTCCAACTTTGATTCTTTTGCTGTGGGTTTCGGTTGATTCCGAACACCCAAGAGTTCTCCAGTAGAATTAATGCTTTTTTTTGTCGGGCCTTTCAGTTTTGGTCACTACGAAATTGGGGGTCTTTTTGTTTTTGTGTTGGTCACTGTAAGAATTGGGGTAAGGGTTTTGGAGTCGTGGAAACCCAGGAAGGTTTTTCACTGTCTGGAAATTTGAACTGGGAATTTCGGTTTTGGTGTGTGTAATAGTGGACGACTATATACATTATTAACAAACTAAAACATGATTTGCGAATGAGATACCCGATTTAGATACCGCACATATATGATGTAAGCAGTAGTTAACCCATAGCTATAGCATATATGTAGTTGCATAAACATTCATATCGCTTGCATTAGTGTCTGAGTTGAGTTTGGTTTATTTGTATGTGATATGCTAGAGTAAAGACTGCCCTTCTAAGTAGGGAAGCCAATGGTATTCACCTCTGTGGAGTCTGTAACTTTACAATCCTTGCCATTATGTGTATTTTTCCTAATACAAGTGGCCGATATTGTCTCCAGCTATTTGTATAGAACACTTCAATATCATGTTCTATGTAACTATCTCAATGTGGAACTCAAAAAATGACTTCTGCAACTGGTAGACTGTTAAGTGTTGTCGTATTTTGTTCAGAGTGTTGCATTCTGCGGTAGAGAAAGGAAGTTGAAGCTCCTGTCGCAACAAATAGAAGGAAACTGCCACTATGAATGCCCCAGACCGATATGAACGATTTGTTGTTCCTGAAGGGACAAAGAAGTAAGCATTGTGTTGTGGAAAGTTCCTGCCCTGTCTGTTGTCTAAGAGCCGAATTCCTAATATTCTTTCTTTGCAGGGTGTCATATGAGAGGGATACCAAGATCATAAATGCTGCATCATTTACCATTGAGAGAGAGGATCACACTATTGGCAACATCCTTCGCATGTATGTATGCTTTTTGTCTTTCAGCTTGAAAGTTTTTATACTGTAACCATATGTTCTTAAAGGCTTTAGTTTATCAAACTCTAATTGATGTATCCAAAAAAATTGTGATAACCAGGCAGTTGCATCGGGATGAAAGTGTTTTATTTGCTGGCTACAAGCTTCCTCACCCACTTCAGTACAAGATCATTGTTAGGGTTAGTTACAATAAGACCAAATTAAGATAGAAAAGATATTAGGAATGGAGAAGCAGTAGTACCCTTATAAACTGATGTTTTGACTGTGACCATTACAATGGTATTGTTGTAGATTCACACGACCAGCCAGTCATCACCAATGCAGGCATATAACTCGGCGATTAATGATCTTGACAAGGAACTTGACCATCTGAAGAGTGGCTTCGAGGTAATTCTAATTGATGTTTCTCCTTCAATCACTTACTTTAATAGGCTTAATTATTACTCCAGCTAGATTACGGTGCTTCATATTGTGTTTCTGAATAGATTTCAGATTGCCATATAGTGTACTTGAGATATTACTCGGTAGTTTTAGACTCCATAATTTCATGATATGAAATGAACCTAACATTTTTATGCCTTTCTTAAGTATTATGGTTCGTATTAAACTTCTGAGATTGCAACTTTGCAAGTTCATGAACATGCTATTTTATTTTAGATTAAATTCAAGATTTAAATCAATTAAACTACAGATTGAGAAATATGCTTCCCAAAATATTAGTTTAGAAACAGTTTTTTTCTCTCTTTTTTGTTATTGTTTTTTGTTTTTGTTTCTGAACTATGGGACTGTTAAGTACTGTCATGTCTTCTCACTTGTTTACTATTGATGCATGCAGGCTGAGATAGCAAAGCATTCAATGCAAGTGGATTACTAAAATGAACTCGAGGAACTGTCTGGAGTCTTGGATTGCGGCCCTGCATAACTATGAGGATGTTGTACTTTGTGAATTTTGATGACTGGCATAATATGTAATGGATTGTTGCCCTACTTATATATGGAACAATTGTACTTGTAGTAAACCTAGGATATGTGCAAGTGCAGAAGCAAGAAGTATGTAGAGTTTTATCCGGTTTTATGATGATTAGACATGTTTTTTTACCCTCTATTATGGTTGTGGAGTTGAATGGTTAGGTGATTTTTTGTGGTGTGTGGCTGCATATTAGTTCCCATGAACGAAATTGCTCATAAGTGGGGGTGTTTGCAGAGTTGCTTAATATTTTCATATCTTGTTCACTAATAACAGAGCCAGCCCGGATTAGAACAAGAGCCCAAATCAAAAGTGGGATGTCTTTGCTCCTTATAGCTTCTTTATCATTATTAGCTTGAGTAACCAGCTATGGTCCTTTTGGGGAATCTAACCCACCCCCTTGTGTTTCTTCTATACATTTCATTGCCCACAGCAACACCCTTCTGTAGCCGCATTTGTGTTGGTGTTTTGTTTCTTAACTCATAGATTTTGCTGTATTCTTTGTTAAATTGCGGAATGTGTAGCAAATATAAGGGAAAATGATCCAAATGATCACTTAAGTTTGTCATAATCGATAATTTGATCACTGAATTTTGAAATATATCAAAAAGGTATCACTGAATTTTAACTTTGTCTACTCAATTTGATCACTTTGTCTATTTTAAATATTCTAATTTGTCAAATATTTTGTTTATATATATGAGATTATAAGAAAAATGCACATAGCATAAGTGAGAGAAGTATGAAAATCACCATAAAAAAAATTGACATCAAAGATGGGCAAAATGATTAATTTGATAGATAAATTTATAGTTCAATGACCTTTATGATATTTTTTAAACTTCAGTAATCAAATTGTCAATTATAATAAACTTGATTGATCATTTGGATCATTTTTCTCAAATATAATTTAGATTTTGCTTGTTTTCATACATCATTTTTGACAAAGATAATACTTTCCCCTTTCTTTTTATATATAAAATGAAACATATGGTCGAATTTAGATTTGGAGGTTATGTTCCCTACTGTGTTCATAGAGCTATGCATTTCAGCCATAGGTTTTATTCGGGAATTTCCCTGTATTGTCAATGCAATAACAATTCGTCGTCTTCCAACATTTACTGTTCCAATCTTCCCCTTAATGCGAAGTATATCCAAAAAATGACATTGATCCAAAAACTATTCAGCTACTCTTCAGTTCAAAAGTAGTGATCCATTTTATGATGATTAGAGTTTTCACAAGTACTTCATCTTAATCGATATATAGTTTCTTCCACAAATTTTAGGAAGAAATTATATATTTGTCGTTGTTGTATAATATTGAGTTTTATGTACTTAATTATGTTGTTGCTGATAGTTATATTGGTCCCGACAGTTACCGAAGAGAGTGAAGAAAATAATGAGGTAGTTGATAAGATCATGGAGATAATTATGACCTTTAATTATCAAAAGCTCCTTGATTATGAATAATAGACACATATAATTGCTTCCAATTAGATATTATTCTACGACGCATTATCAGCACGAAGCTTTACCATAGCTCATGCGGTGTATATTCCAGAAAATCTTTTTTCTCTTGGTTTAGCTCCAAACGCGTGACTCAATCACGCCAAGCCGACTTGCTACTCCAAGCGACCGCGACATCCAGTCGCTAGCTCCTCACGTATACAGTCCGTCGAGCCGAGCCGAGCCGATTGAGCCGATCTCCAACTCGCGTGCACTGCGCCACTCAGTTCCGGCGCTGCTCCAAACTTGGGTCGGACGACTGCGACTCCGCTCCCGCCGAGCTAAGTCGATTCCGCGACTCAATCACAACCAAGCGACTCGTCCAAACTGATTTGGACACCCATCGCCGGTCTGCAGCAGAAATCTTCTGCCTCGCTTTGCAACGCCCAGCAAAGCACCTCGATCGCGGACTAGGTGCTTCGGCAGCCCAGCGAGCCCGACCGGCCGTTTCTGGCCCCACCCCGCGTGGATTTCCAAATTGTCACGCTGCCTCTACAGCAACCGACGATGAGGTCGCACCATGTCTGCTGTCCAGTGCCGCTGACTTGCGCTGGACGATCCGAGCCCAGCCACTTCCGCTCGACCGTTCGCCTCCCTCCGCGTGTTCAATAGCGAATCCGGTTCAAGCTGAGTCAAACCCGGGCATGCATTAGTGCCGCACACGTGTGGCGTGTATGCATAGTGAAGTAATTCTGAAAATTGGAATTTTTCACTGTCGGTGGAAGTTCATATGCGCAGTATAATCAGGCTGTGCCATTTTCATGTTATCTAATTTTACGTTTAGTTCAATTTAACATTAGAAATTGCTACATTTAATGTTGTTACAATTTTATGCATATTTGGTCGATATTCGAGGAATACATCGAATTGGTCAGAGGTCAACAAATGCGGCATGCAAAATACAAGGAATGAAAAGAGGAAAAAGAAATGGTCGTGTATTTAAGCAAGTAAGTTTTTGTAAGAGTTTGTGCTTTGGATTTAAATTCAAATAATTACTTTTTTCACAACTTCTTTTTACCCGGAAAATTTGGAGATTCCTTCCCCCTTCTTCATCTTTGAAAAAATGGAACATAGTTCCTAAATGGACAATGAGAGTCTATGTGAATTAAGAGAATTCACTATCGATTTGAACAAAAAGTTCGTAAACGCATCGATAACAAACAAAGAGAGTTCGTATGACCATTAACATCATAGTTTTGGTCTAATCCAAATTTCTTGGAATTATTAGTTTTCGAAGAAGTCTGTGGGACTGTGAAACTAATACATCTTCTTGTTTCTCAGGACGTTACATGTAAAGGTTGTAATTTGCTAAATTTGACGTTGAGAATTCCCTTAATCTTAATGAGAATTTGTGGAATAAAGCTCACAGATCAAGATGAGGTATGCTATAGATGTTGATCTAATGAGCATTGTTTGGACATTACAAGAGAAATATCATATTGGTTGCAAAATATAAAGCATATAAAGATGCACAATATAAGAGACTCATCATGCAACTAAAGAAGAGGATGGAAATAGCAAAAATGCTAGTCTCATAATTGCATACTTAAAAAACTGGCAAAGATTCATTAAATTTTGCAGATTTTGATTAAAGCATATATTTTTCAAGAGCATTATGTAAAGACTTTCATGCCTTAGTTTATCAACTGATGATTGATCAATATTGTAAATTGGATTAACAAAACTCTTGATGTAATTCGTTGGCAAACGATTGACAAAGGCAATGTTGTATTGATACAAGCTTGGCTAAATTTCTGTATAAAGTACTCGATTTGCAATTTTTATGATCCTATTTTCTAATAGAACTCACCTTAGTAGCTCATGATGTCTAGAAAAAGAGACTTTTAATAAAGGTACTTAAGCGGGTCTTGCCTCACCTATATCGATTTCTCTTCACCTAGTTATGAGTGAAAAGAATTACCCGAAGGATTATAGATGACATAATTACTAGCAAAGTCATTCTATGTACTATTTTGGATTGCAAAAGTGTTTGAATCCTTGAAATCACCACAAAACAGAAAATAATCGCATTAAGTGCGAAACTAGAATCTGCTTATGCAGATTAGCCAACTTCTGGTGAGTTTTGTAAACACCTCGGAAATAGTCAGATTATGAACTTTATATGGTTGGAAAGCTACAGATGTGTAGTTTCCAAAAGTTTATATGGTTCGTCAATATCTATTTCCTAGACGAAGTTATGCTTGTTTGAGTACATAAAGGTCAAAAAATAATTTGTGGAAATCATGTTTTCTGATACAAGCTTTGTATGTATGTTTCTTTGAGAACTTGAGTTTTCTCATTATAGTGAAACTACTCAGACCATGTTGTGCTATAGAGTATAGACAACTATATATCGATTTGGTGCCTTGTTGATTATATGTGTATGTCTCTTTAGTTTTAGAGGCATATGCGCCAGCGAATTTTATTTAAAATTGTGAGAATGAAATTGCATTATTATGCATCACCTCTAATGATTATGGTAGAAACCAAATATTAAAGAAATATACATGTCAGCCAAATGGGCTATATATAACAACTATCGAGTTGTTGAATCTAACCATGTCATAAGAGATGACCCCTGGGATTTCGACACACATAGGCTTTGATGAGAAAGTGAAGCTTAAGAGTAATCCCATGATCAACTGAACTCTTGACCAGTTGACCCCTAGAGGGATTCGTTTCGTCCAGGGGATGATGACGAAAACGTGTTAGAGGCTAAAATGCCTAATCTAAGTGCAATTGTGTATTTAGCAAAATACACAAGACTCGGCTACATATATGACATGAACTTGTAAGCTAGATTTAGCTTTTGCGCCCACTCAATGTTATTGAGCTGGCATAAAGACAATTGTTTGATACTTAAAGAGTATGATATAGATGAGTTTGTTCTATCCAACATAGAGACAAAACGACAAACACTTGTCGCTATAATTAAGGAAGTAAGGACACCACGTGAAGGAGTGGTGTTGCTTATTCCTTCACCCCCTACATCAAAAATCCTTGAGATGTGTTGTTAGTTTTTGTTGATATGAGTATCTCTCTGACTCACACAAAGGTAGTTATTATCATGGTTATGTCTTTACCATGAGAAACACTGCGATATCTTGAAAGTCTATGCAGACTTTTGTCGTTACATCTTCGATTCATGTGAAGATTATTGATGTACATGAAGTTGTTAAAAGTGCATATGGTTAAAGTCCATATATGCACATATTCGAAGATTAAGTGGTTTGAATTAAGTATCGTTGAATCTATTTCTTCGAGATCATAATGAACTAAGCTTGATATGAAGATAATGGAAGACTTACTTACTAGTTATGTGCCAAAATCACATTTGAGAAGCATGTGAAGAGCTTAGGGTTGCTCAGCTTATATAAGCTACCCTGATTGTTGATATCAAGGAAAGGGGAGATGCAGACTTCAGGGGGAGTCTGACATACAAATGAGTGTTTCTAAATGTGAAGGACACATTGTACTCTTTTTCCTTGACCAAGATTGTTTTTATTTCAAATGATTTTTGTTACTTGACAAGATTTTAACGAGACAAACATAGATAAGTGTCATATCATCGTATATGACGATATATATGCACTCTTTTTACTTGTTTGAGATCACTTTTTCTTCTGTAAAGGTTTTTGGCTCAACAAAGTTTTTGATGAGACATCACAGAAGCATGAAGGAAGCATCATTTACCATAAATGGCATAAGAGGGAGTGTTATAGAATATTGACTTTTATGTACCTAATTATGGTAGATAATAGGGTTATGTTGATCATGACAGTTACAAAATAGTGAAGAGAGTAGAGAGAATAGTGGGATAGTTGATGAGATCATGGAGATGATCATGACCCTTAATGCTCTTCTGCAACTATTATAATCTCCTATATAAGGAGTTTCTTGATAGTCCAATTGCCTCATATTATTCTAACGGTCGTTTCTTTTAAAGTTTTGTTTTTAACTAAGAAACACAAATAACGAGGTAAAAGATAAAAGAAAAGGTAAAAACCATTATTCATTGGATTTGCCTTCGAATATATATGTATGCTACCCAAGTCTCCATATCAAGAAAACAACATTTGGTATAGTTTTCCGTGACTTTGTCTCTGTTGTTGTTTGACCTTCTAAATATATTTTTGGAAAGTTACGTGTCTGTGAGAGACTATTATAAACAGATTTACAATCATGCATGCAATGAAGACAAATGCATTACAATAAGGTCTACCTTTTCATTGCATATTTGCAGGTTTATATATGTTGGCACTAATTTAAGGACTTTGGTGTTTGTAGAATTGGTGTTATCTTGCAATAAAACAATGTTAGTGACCATGCCAACACCCAAAGCTTGTAAATTTAAAGAGAAATGTAAGCATGTCTGTCAGCTTCATAGAAAAGGATTCTTGACTTGCTCGAGATTGAAAATGTCTGTGTTTTTACATTTGAAAATGTCTGTGTTTTTGCATTCTCATTGGAATGTGAAATCCATGCATCGTTGTGGCTTCTAATATGTGTGGTTGTTAGCAGAGTGCTTAAAATATTGGCTCGTTGTTATGCCATACCATGTTAGAATTTTCTTACAAGGCTAGCTAGGAAGGTTGGACTACTCAATTAATAAGGTCCTCGTTCTCGAATTAAGTATTAACATGTTGAGCACTACTCTATACAGAACCACATGTCCACTTGCAGATCGATCTGCAAATGTACACAATGCTAGTAATAAAATGATCTCATGAAGCTGAGAAGAGTAGGGTTTATTATATCCCTGGTTTAGAATCATAAGATCGATATTGCATGCTCGTATGAACGATTATTGTTAGTTAGTTTGTTACCAAATTCATATAAGACGACACACATTGAGTAGGTGGGAAGTTTAATCTTACTTTGCTTAAGCAGAGCATATCCATATAGTCATATATATAGAGGGCTGCTTGTGACTTCTATGTAGCTACTATATATATATATATATATATAGTAATCCCACCATGCGTTTTTCTCTTTTATGAAAACAGACCCATACTAGCAGTCATTGTTGAAACCCGAAACTAATGTATAGTTTGCAAGGCTGGCTGTGTCTGCATACCAGATAACTGTCTGCTTATATGCAAGTTCAAACCCACCACCCCATTCATAATGTCACTAAGATTTGATGCATTATTCTTTCCTTGATGCACTGATGGCGAAAATACTATCAAAGATTGACGATCAAATCATGCTTTAAATCATAGACAGTGCGTCAGGATTTGGCAATCTAATTTGATACATACTTGGAGTATCGCTTTCCAAAAACAGATCGATTTTACTATTTAACTTACATGTCCAGAACAAAATGCAGGGCTAATTTATTCCAAGGTCGCCAAGAATTGGAAGTCATGAACTCCTTTGAGCAGAAGGCCATTTTCTTCTTTCCTTGAATTTAGGTCTAAGTTTCAATCTTTATCAGTGGATGCATTCAGGCATTCACCACTATCATATACTCAAGATTAGAGAATCCAAGGTAAACTTATATTCTATACTATATTTATAGTCCGATCCAATTGTTTAAAGCTCGAATAGTGTCAGTTGGTAGTGCCCAGGAAACTCATTGCATGTGTCATTTGTTTTTCTTTGCCGACCATAAATTCTTCATTCTATCACACTACATTATTCTATTTATAGTCCATCTTCCTTTGGTTAGGTAACAAATGTCGGAATAATGTGACTTAGGCTTCCCGTTTGGAATCTCATGTTGTAGGGTTATAATTTAGTTTTAAGGAGTTGTAACACGCCAAATGTTGAAGTCTTTTATGTTAAAAGCTCATAATTGTAGAAATTTAGGTGGTTAAATAGGGGGGAGTATAAACATTATGGACTAGGTGTATGTAGTGTTCGTCGATCAAATCTACATTACAACGAAATCTCCATTTCAGTTTGTATTAATCGGTAAAGTTCATAGAGACATTCTTTTTTTTTCTTTTTGCAAATAATTCAACATATATAAGGTGTTTGATAAAAACGAATATTGGGCTAATTTTTTAATTTTTTTTTATAAATTTTTTCGAGTGAAAATGAGATGCTTGGAAAATGACTCAACGGAACATTGAATGTTTTTAGCCTTCTCTATTCCTTGTACTGTTTAAAGCACTCCTCCCTAAGCAGAAAAGGATAGGCCAGAGGCTTTTCTGTGCATGCAAGCCATTGACTTGACAAATTGGTTGCAGAACGAAGCATTGCAAGCTTGCAAGTCACCAAAGGAATTAGACAGCTCCAGACGCACGACTTAAACCCAGTCATTTCATGTCAATCATGCATCGGTTCTTAGCTTTAATTCTTCACCTTTCAGCCCTTTTGAGGTTACACCATCTTTTGTGTTTTGTTCTTCTAACTTCTAAGTGCTCCATCCCTTTATCTTATGGACGACACTTGACGATTTTGTATGCGCCACAGCTTTAACCAAAGGGTCTTTAATTTAGCACTTGTCACAACTCACATGTGTGCATTTATATCAAGAGTTCAAGACTATATATGTATACTTTCTTGATAGAGACTATACCCCTTGGATTTTTTGGAATGAAAATAGTAGAAACAACTTCTTTCTTTTGGCAAGGACAACTTTGGCTCACAATTTTGGCACCAGTGACCCAAATCTGCCGAGTCTTTTCACAGTTAAAACATGTTCGTGATGAATGTGGTGGGTGAAAATATGCCTAAATGACAAAAATCAGATGAACTTATGTCAAAAATGGGTGACATAAATTAATTAGAACCTTTAGATTCTCTGGTGTGTGTAATTGTGTATGTAGGATTGAAATATATTGTTCTTTAATTTTGTCCCATTTGTTCCTAGTATTTAAATGCAGATGCTTAGTTTTTTCTCAACTTTCACACATGAATCTTAATCAAACGACACTGATTTGATTCTTTTGATGCAATGCAAAAAGCTCACACCATTGCCAAAGCTTCAAAGGTGCCATTGGCTTTTCTATTGCCGACTAGTCAAAGAGTATAGTAGAGTAGACCCTTTTCGGCACTGTATTCCATAATCTAAAAAGCACAGAGCAGCTGGACTATATTGTATGCAAAAACTAGATCCTTCCCTCCATAGCAGTGAAGAAAGTCAATTTAGTCAATCCTTCTCTGGGAGTTGAGAGAGAGATATCAATCTAGCTAGCTGGATATAAAAATCTTTGGTATCCATCATCCATGAGCAGCTAGATTTGTTGTTTCCAGTTACAGAAGACCCATCTTCGTGAGTAGTCTCACTCTGCTCTCATTGTGTTATCCATGTCCTGCATTTAATGTGTGTTTTGGAATGTTTCTCTCATGTTGGGCTTGTGCCCTCAGGTACTTGTCAATATCCCAAGGTTGAAGTGCTCTGTAATTAATGTCGTTTGGCTGTGTGTAGTACTAATGATGCCAAACATTTGCTTCTATTATTATTATGCATGAAGAAGCCATTCAAGTTCATGGGGGGAGTTTCGAAACACAAGCGTTCAACTGGTAGGTATAACTTTCTTGATCTTTTTCACTGCTTAACTGGGTTTTGCCAGCTTCCATGCCTATTTGATGATCCTTGGAAATCTGGTTTGTTTTATGCTTCGTTTCATATTGTGATGAACTAATGATCGAGTTTTATCGTCTATTGCTGATGGTGATCCAGCTAAAAGAAAGCTTGAGCAGGATAAATTGAATAGCATTCTCATAGCTCCTTACAGACACAGAAATGTAAGAGATTCTTTTTGTGACTCTTTTTGTTTAGCATTCTTGCTTTGTTGGTTTGAAACTCATATAGAACAGTGGTCCTGTAAAAGGCCCAACTGTTTGTCAAATGTTGCTTATAAGTATTATTGTTTTTGGTTTGTAGAGGGAAATGGGTAGACCAAACGGCTGTGTTGAAGCTATCAAGAGGCAGACAATTTATTCTGATGTTCAAAGTTCTTTAAATCAGGAGGTATGTAATGGACTAGTCCAAGGTCTCATAATTGTTGGTGCTTCATATATTGAAGCTGTGCATCCAAGAATTTACCATGTCTTTCTCCATGTTACAGATTTTACAGCTTCAAAAACAATTGCAGGATCAACTCGTGGTACGTCATGCCTTAGAGAAGGTGCTAAGCTATCAGCAACTATCATATGATTCTACGATTGAAGAGTCACTTCCCAAGGTAGTCTCTTATGTTATTTGATACAGTATTCAGTCGAAAGTGTTTCCTCTGTTCATAAGAAATTTAGTACATAAAGCAGTGGTCAAGTCTCAAATTGTTAATCTGATATCTAAATAGTAACTTGAGGCGTTTCAGAGACAGATAAGTGGAGTTTTTGCTGTTGAGATTTGGTGCTACATTGCAAAATAACTAGTTTTAGACAATAAAGTAGTTTGGCACTGGTAGCTCAGTTGATTCTTCTTATGCTAACTTTGGATTCAATATCCTGACCTCAGTCTGCCAAGGAACTTATAAAGGACATTACTGTGTTGGAACTAGAAGTTGTTGTTTTGGAGCGCTATCTTCTCTCTTTATACCGGAAAACATTTGATCAATATATACCATCTGAATTAGTTATGGTCGAAAGACAGCATTCCTCTTCAGTCACACACACAGATTGTTCTGGACAAGATGTTTCGCCAGAAAATAACAAAATTATCACGTACTCTGATAATCTTAAGCTGGCACGGAATTCTTCTGGCAAACCATTCAAGGACTGTAATGATATATGGGAGCCACAAAGCCTGTTAGATTCAAGCATTCATCGTTGCTACTCCTCACTGTCTCAGCGCTCGACTTGTTCACCGAGAACTTCTCCTCGAACAAAATCTCGAACTAAAGCTATAGATTCATACCACTCCTTGCCTTTCTCAATGTTAGAGGTAAGTTAAAACAACAGTTAGGTTCTTATATTTGTCCTCCCTCTGATTATGTTAAAGTTTTCTTCCTAAATTTATTAGGCTTCTTTAATTTGTTGCTTCCTATGTTCTCTCTTCAGCAAGCATCATTTGCAGCTTCAAATGTATATGCAGAAGAACAACTTGGAGCTTATATCTCTGATCATGTTCCAGAAACGCCAAACTGCCTTTCAGAAGAAATGATCAAGTGCATTGCAGCCATATATAGTGAACTTGCTGACCCACCAATTATCAGTAATGGTTACTCATGCTCTCCAATCACATTCTCGGCACCAATTTCTTCTCACGGTGAAAGTCAAAAATGGAGTTCACGGCGCACAAAAATTCCCTTTTTCAGTTCACATCATGACAAGCATATCCCCTTTGAAGGATCAGAAGATTTGAGTGGACCTTACTGTCGAATGCTAAAGATACAATCGATCAATAGGGATGCGGAGAAGTTAAGAGATGTTGAACATACACTGAAGAAATTTAGGTATGCCAATTATTAGCTATGAAGAAGTTAATTGTTTTCGATTATTTTTCCTTTCCAATTTTGAATCATTTTTTTGTTGTTGCTATATTTCCTTAACTGCTGGCAGAGTAGTTTATATCTTTATTAGAGAGTAACCACAACTAATTTTGCTGCTAGCTATCTGTCTATAATTCCTGTTTATTTAAGACTTCAACAAATTCTTCTGACATGGAGTTTCACAAGTGTAGATGACATTTTTTTTTTGTGTTGAGAAAATGGTTCTTGTGTTTTGTTTGAGATAGGATCATGAATTTACTTTTAGCATCATATAATTTATAAACATTCTTGTAAACCTGAATAACTCAAAAACCCCATGTCATGGCAGGTCACTTATTTATCAGTTGGAAGGAGTGGATCTCAGAAAGATGAAACACGAAGAGAAGTTAGCCTTTTGGATTAACGTGCACAATGCACTCGTTATGCATGTATAGTTCTCAGTTTCTTACTGCTCTGTACATACCCTAGTGGTTTGGTACTTATATTCTGGTTGCTTTTCTGTCAAGTCTTTAAGCATATGACGTCTCCCTGTCTTTATTTCAGGCATTTTTAATATATGGGATTCCACTGAATAATCTGAAAAGGGTTTCATTGCCACTCAAGGTAAATGGAGGTTTGCTAGTAAATTTGTAGCAGAACACGGTGAAGAGTTTTGAGTACAATTTTTGCTTTCTTCAGGCTGCATATAATGTTGGAGGTCACACCGTAAGTGTTGACATGATACAGAGGTCCATTTTGGGGTGCAGATTGCCTCGTCCTGGACAGGTAAAGCTCACTTTTAAAACTAATCTATAAAAGCTGTGTATCCTGTTTTACATTCCATGTTGATCCAGTAATTTTTCAGTAAATGCTTCTACAGATGTAATATTTTGAATCTATTGTGGACTGACTTTGCTTATTTCCCTTTAGTGGTTGCGGTTGTTGTTTTCCATGAAAACAAAGTTCAAGGCCGGAGATGCTCGGAAAGCGTATGCAATTGAGCACCCTGAACCTCTTCTGCATTTTGCACTCTGCTCAGGGAGCTATTCTGATCCTGCGGTAAAAACCACTAGCCTCTATATCCCCAGTAGAAGATGGCATTCATTTAAATCAGAATCTCATTCTTTTAAAAGAAAATTCTGTTAGAAGTTAGCAAAAGGTTTTCACTAAATTTCACATGACCAACTGGGGCTTCCATGATCCTTGGAACTGTGTTAATGAAAAAATCATATTACGTTGCTACTATTTGGAGTAATTTGACTTGAGTGAGACTAGATGATGCAAAGATGCCAAATACTATTAGACATATTATTGCCCCCCTTTCAAACTAATAGAAAACTAGAAAAATAAAAACTCGGGCAGGCCTGCCAGTCTTTGTTTTGAAGTCATTTTTCAGGGCCAATCTCATTTTCTTCCGTTGTTTAGGTACGTATCTACACATCAAAGAGAGTGTTTGAGGAGCTGGAAACTGCAAAAGAAGAGTACATCCAGTCAAACTTCCTTCTGCACAATGAACAAAAACTCCTTCCGAAAATTGTGGAGTCATTTGCAAAGGATTCGGGATTGTGCTCTGCTGATTTGGTAGAGATGATTGAGAATTTAATACCTAACTCACAAAGAAAAAGCAATGATCAGCACCAGCAAAGAAGAACCTGGAAGGGAATTGAATGGATTCCTCACAACTTTACTTTCCGTTATCTTCTTCTGAAAGAAGTTGCTTGGTGATCTCCTTGTTGTATGATGAAGATTCAGAATAGAATTTGAATCACAACTTCCTCAAGTGGTGCACTACACTCGTCCCTCAGCAGAATGATGATCAAAGGTGTTCAAGCTTGTTGCGCCTGTGTTAAATGAAGAATGCCTGAAATTAAGAGAAAGTTGTGCAAAAAAAAAAGGAAAATAGTAGTGTGAGGGCTTGTACTATTTTGAGCTTGAGCTTGAGCTTGTTTGATCGCCGGTCTTGTTGTGAGAGTGTTGGGGTGATGATCCTGCTGTGTTTTGAAGGCTTTCCATTTCAGTAGGATTTGTATGTATGAAGTAAAATAGTCTATAAACTAAATGAAAAGTCGAGAAGCTTAAGAAGCAGTTAGTATGATATGATCTTTATTGAGTTTATTCAGGTACACTTTTTGAGTGCTTAACTGTGCAGTAATGTTTGGACTTTTTAGACAACTTCACAGTATGGCATGAGACTAGAGTACTTATTACTTAACAACTTGTGTTTAACCAACATGACCCTTTTTTTTTTGAAGGCTCAGACGCCGCGAGGCATCTTTTTATTAATGCAATAAATAATGTTACACAGTAGACATTTATAAGGTACGAGAGAAAAGATTACTGTTAAATTAATCTAGAGAGACTTCTTAAACCAACTCACTAACATCGTAAAACAAATGAAGTACAAAAGTAATCGAGAACTATACCACGCGAAAACTAAACGAGCACCAACACGGATA
Source organism: Geum urbanum (assembly GCA_946800695.1). Taxonomy (NCBI): domain Eukaryota; kingdom Viridiplantae; phylum Streptophyta; class Magnoliopsida; order Rosales; family Rosaceae; genus Geum; species Geum urbanum. The sequence goes on along the minus strand of OX327002.1, from coordinate 8,744,044 downwards.
AACCAAGATAATGCTCACCTAAAACTAACTGGTAAACACGGATAAACCAAGATAATGCTCACCTAAAACTAACTGGAACCTACCCCCCCCCCCCCCCCCCCCCCCCCCCCCCAATCCACTACCTCCTTCACCTAATGGAAGCACTTTCACAGCCGTGACCACACTCTACCTCATCCAAAGCTATACGATGCCCTGATGCCCTTTGATGTGTCTCTTTCTCAACTTTGGGGAACCCTCCACCTCTTTTGGGTTCACTTCTGAAGTCCTCGCCCTCAGTTATCTTCTTAGGCTTGTTCTTTGATCCCAAGCGGCAGCCTCTCTTCCTTTTCAATGGAGATACAAGAATATTGCCATATTCATCGGTCAGAGATGTGGTGAGAGACTTCAGGAGCACTTCTCCCTCACTCAGGGTTTCTGGCGTTGGTACACCTTCACCGTTCGAGCTACCTCAAGTTCCTTATCTTTTGTGCCTTTCCTTTTGCTTCCCACTCAGGGTCGTGCTTCCTCCGCGAACATCACACCTGGGGTTGCCGGTTTCAGAGAGTTAAAGGAGAATGCTCCAAGTTGCCTAGCCAACTCTGTCGCCAAGATGTCGAGGAAGGACAGTGTGAAGCCAGGGGCTGCTAATGAAAGACCACTTGACCCTGACCCTCCCACACTCGCACTTGATTTCCTAGTCAGACTAGGAAACCCGGTTTGACTAAGGAACTCCTTCACTGCACTTGCACCGGAAATCTGCTTCCTTTTAGGGTTAGGGATATTCTAGGTCGTCACAGCTTCCTCTGCCGCTGACATGTCTGGTGGTCCTCCATATACCTTGTGCTCCAGAAGTCTGCATACTTTGCAGAAACCGAAAACTCGATCATAGCGTAACTTGACCCACATAACCACTCCATCAAACTCATAGACTTCTGGTGGGTAGGCTTGCTTCACCGGGGTCATAATATCATGCCAAATTCGGGCTCTCACCCTCTTCCCACTCTTAATTCCTGGTTCATCTAGTCGAATTATTTCTCCTAGCGTCGGTGCGATGTATCCAATAGTGTTATTCGTCTACAACCTTGGTGGGAGGTCAAGCATCTCGACCCAGATCGGAAGTCGAGTCAACGACACTATCATGGCATCCTCAACATCATCATAACTGTTCAGGACTAGGTTTGATCATAAAACCACAGACCTTTAAATAAGATCTGATCATGCTCCACCTCTAGATCGAAGGAAAAGATGTAATGACCCTCATCGTGGAGGATTGAGAGACGTTTCTTGAAGTCCCAGACTTTAGCCATAGTCCCCATAAAAGCTTTAGGACTCACTTCATTCGTCATAGAGAAGACGTCCTACGCTGTAGTGTTTCGAGTTTCCAGCATCTTCAATGCAAAAAGAGATTTTACCCCTATTGGAGACAGCAAAAGCCGCAGCGAAATGGTGGGATTCTCCATTGTTCATGGCCATGGATGCGACATAGAGGCTAGGAAAGCTAACGGCTGCGAGTTTTTAACAAAATATATATTTTAGAAGATATATATTATTTGTTCACCCTAAAAAAGAAGATATATATTTCTTTTCAAAATGAAAAGATACAGTATATCATGTTTAGACTAAAATATCTCTCTCAAAAAGAACTCATACTAAATTGGTATACTAAAAGTCTAAATACTCTATTTGCTCTTGGAATAGGAAAAGTGATGAATGAACCAAATTGACCATTTTGAGAAGAAAATTTTTGGAATGCACCAAATACTAAACACCACGGGGTTATTTTTCAAAGACAACACCTGTCGAGATATTAATGGTCCATTTTGACAACTTTTTTTACCCTTGACTGAGCTTATCATAAGCTCAGCCCAGAGAACTTATTTCCCTCTCTCTCATTCATGGATGCACCTCCTCTCCCCACCACCATTAACCCATCAACCATGCACCGTCGGTACCTCCCCTCTTCGCTCGAACCATAACAATGGCTTAAGGCACCAAAACTCCAGAATATTTTCATTCATAAAACTTGTGTCTTGCTGTAAACCCATGGTGATTTTGCTTATTAACTTTGTGATTCTTGTGCTGATCAACACTGCAAAGTAATGAGGGGATTGGCTCCCGTACGTGTATTTGGACTGGGTCCTATGGAACTATGAAGCTATATTGAAGCACATAGAGCCATTACATCTAAGCAGAGAGATGGGATTTGGGGGATTGGGGTGAAAGGTGGCGATGGTGATTGTGAAGGGGAGGAGTGTTGAGGGAGATAAGAGAGAGAGAACGAAGGGGAGGGAGGAGGGAGGAGATGTCACAGAGTGTGTTGCTATTTGCGACGGCGGCGAAGGTTATCGACGATGGTAACGGTCAAGATAGTCAATTAATGTCCATCTATTTTGGTCTCACCAACTTTTGCAAAAGTTGCAACTCGCAAGGCTGCAACCTCATAAATGACCATCCTCCATCCCACTTCACAGTACTTTCACCTTCCTCATCTTTTTACTGGACTGTTTTTAGTCCAATACATAGTGAAAGTGAAGCACAGAGAAACTTACCCAGTTCTGTTTCATTTAGTAGTGATGAACTGAAAGCTCTCTCTCTCTCTCTGTCTCGTCTTTTTCTGTATTTCTCATCACCGACGTTGCATGTTGTAAGGACTTGAAGATTGCTCGTGATGGAGAAAGACTGTCTTGAAACGATTTCGACACCGCCATTCACACGCACATATAAGAGGTCGTTTTCTTTCTCTAAAGTTACAATCTTTTTCATGGCTTTTAGTTCTGTCAAACACCCAAAACTGGATATTAACTTTGTACTTTTGTAGCCCTTTTCATCTCTTTTAGTTTGTTCAAACGACTATTGTTTATTAGGGTTTGTGCTTGTTTCGGTTGAAAAGTTGTACTGTGAGCTTTGAATTTGATGATTATTCCATGCTAAGAGAGACGAGTATGAAGGATACTATAAGATTTAGAGGATAGTGGTTTAAGACTTCACTGTCACATGGGTTTCTCACAAATTTTTTTTAATTTTTTTATCTTTTCATGAACTTTGTTTCTAAAATAGCCAAAACATTCTTGGTCGTGTTCACATTTGTTTTTGAAAACAGAAATAGAATGATATACATTTTATGTGTTTAGAATGTAAATCAGTCAATGACGATGTTGCTTATCATATACAACCTTACTTATCCTGTTAAGATTTCAGTGCTCTAGTTAGTAGTTGAAATCACATTATTTGGGTTTGTCCTGGGTTATGAGTTGTCACATATGTTGAACAACGACAAACTTAGCACATGAAATTCGAATTGTACTATCCCAACTTAACCATCTTTAAGGTGTAGGGTTTTATCCATAAAAAATCTCAGTACAATTAGGAATAGTCCAACCACATTTAAGTTATATTTAATATTGTCATATTTCGATGTGGAATCTCCAATCCAACAACATCTGTGTGTTTGTTTGTTTGTTTCAGGACACAATCTTTGTGTCTGCTTGTTTTGGGTTATGAGACACAGTAATGTTTGCGCAATGTGCTTCTGATGATATTCTGTTATGAGAGACTCAGAAATATACAGGATTGATTTGGAGTTTTGGACTATGTTGGCATATTGTCTCTTATTGTTGTTGAGATTGATACTTCACTGTTGTATACTTGTAGAAATTATATGTTGCTGGAAATTGACATTACTAGAGTAGGCTACTTCTAATCTCTTAGCTTCTTAATTTGGTGTTTATAAATATTATATATTCCCCTTAAAAATATCTCGTGAACTCATTGATCTCATTCATTTTCACAATTTGATTTCTTAAACACTTGCATTTCTAATTACCAAGAAAATGCATTACAAGTCTCTGAACTACAATCTGCATGTTTTCTGTTCATAAATTCACAACCATAGATTACCAAAAAGGTCAGGGCCAGAGGAAAGTTGTAGAGAAATACTCGAGGGATTTCCCTGTACAATGAAGAGAAAGAGACAAGGAAGGGCCGGGGGAAACAAGAAGAACATGAATGCCTTGCACGAAGGTGCTGAGGTTCCCCAGGTATGTGGAAAAATATCTATAACTTTCTTTGATTTTCAAGATCAGCATTAACAATAATTAATTTGCACAGGTGGCAAAGGAGAGGGCATATACTACCACCACTAACCCTTTGGTCTCAAAGAATTCAAGCTTTTCAGTTAAGCAACATAAGTCCATGCCCCATTCCATACCAAAACGACCTGATGCTGGCATGCCTAAGCTTTCTGATTCTGGCATACCAAAACCATCTGTTGGTGGTACATCTGATGATGACTTGGTTGATTTCAAAGGGTTGGCAATTCTTCCACGGTGTTATGGTTCATTGCTTGAGAGAGCTTGCATCTGTCATCCTGAATTGGCGACATACCCAAAGAGGAGCTTGAGATGGCGTGAGTTTGCTTACGAGACATTGGGCGAGCTCTTATATTTCCTCACTTCAACCAGATGGAGGGAAATGACATTGAAGGCACGTGAGCATCTTGCAATACTCTGGGAGGAGGCTCAAGGCTTGGGTTTTGATTTATGTTGGTTAGCTCAAGTTGTGAACTCTGCCTAGCGCTAGACTCGAGTAGTTCTGTTTTAGAGAAGTTTACTGCAGCTTTGGAGACCAAGAAGAACAGGAAGAACACTCTGCATTGTCAACTAACAACACTCACAATGCAAATGATCGAAGTTGATAGGAAGATCCACGATTTGCAGCAGGAAATTCAAGATGTCAAGGATGAGCAGGAGCAGTTTCTGTTCACAGGCTTGTTGTGAGTTGATGTGAAAGTGATTTAGAGGAAGATAATGTGTTTCAGAGTCTCAACATGCTAATGTAACTTTTTATTAGGCTTTTATTCCAGAGCAAGTCAGCAAACAATAGATGTTACTTGTGGCTACTCCAACATTGATGCTTATTTGGTCCCATTTTGAAATGTCAATGTTTGATATTACATGCACAACTTGTTATATCTCTTGCGCATATGCACCAAGGCTTCTGTCATTTTAAAACATACAACGTACCCCGTCACAAACTCTCTCACCAAAAAATGTACCAACTAAATCCCGTTCTCCCGACCCGGGTTAAAGCAAGTAGCTTTATACCTGGGAAAGTCCAACAGATTTCACATCTCTGTCTTTCTGGACTTCTGGTTCGGTCTACGGTGAGTCTTCTATCTTGTAAATTTCAAAAACCACTATTACGGCTATGCTAAACGATTCTGTCTTTTAGAGTATAAGGTTTCTCATTTTATGCTTGTCACATTCGCAAGATCATCAAGACAGTGATGGGAAAGAACTTGGAAGAGCGCATGGAACCGTTTTCGACAATATCCAGAGAGCCCAGAACATTAAAGCCCTGTGAGAGGTTTGTTTCTCAAGATTCAATCTTTCTTTGATTTGGGTTTGTCAAAATGCAAAAGAATTGGGTTTTGCCTTTACTTTTATGAACATTGTGTTTGAATGAATTTATATGTTGAGAAGTTGAGACTTTGAGTATGGATGGGTCTAACTGGCTCTATTTTAGAGTTGGGATTCTGGGTTTAACCAATAGTATTGGGGTTTTGGGGTGGGAGGTTTTGTTTTGATTGATATAATGATCATTCCATATTAAGCTGAATTACTTAATCAAGTATAAAGAATAGAGGGATACTAATGAATATGACTCATTGAATGTCCAGCGACCCAAACCCAGGTGCTGCTACCGTTTCAACACCGCCGGAGCTTCGTGTTTTTTCGAGGAGGAAGAGACCGAAAACGACAGAGAAACTGCAACTCCAAGCAGATACCCGCAAACTTGATGCTTTACCTGACATTGAGGAATTTGCTTACAGAAATGTGAATTCATCTACTTATTCAATTCACATAGGTAAGCCTCCTACTAACTGGGAGAAAGTTCTCGAAGGGATTCGTAAAATGAGGTCATCTGAAGATGCACCTGTTGACAGTATGGGATGTGAGAAAGCCGGAAGTTCTCTGCCTCCTAAGGAGAGAAGGTTTGCTGTCTTGGTATCCTCCCTACTGTCTAGCCAAACAAAGGATCAAGTTACTCATGGAGCAATTCAGCGTCTTCTTGAAAATGGCTTGCTCTCTGCCGATGCCATTGATAAAGGTGTTGAAGCAACCATTAAAAGCTTGATTTACCCGGTCGGCTTTTATACAAGAAAGGCGAGTAACTTGAAGAAAATTGCAAAAATATGTCTTGTCAAGTATGATGGAGATATACCTAGCTCATTGGAGGAACTACTCTCACTTCCCGGAATAGGTCCAAAGATGGCTCATTTGGTTATGAATGTTGCTTGGGACAATGTTCAAGGGATTTGTGTAGATACCATGTGCACCGGATTTGCAACCGCCTTGGATGGGTATCAAAGGCAGGGAGAAAACAGAGAACAACAAACCCTGAGGAAACGAGAGAGGCATTGCAATTGTGGCTTCCTAAGGAAGAATGGGTTCCCATAAACCCTCTTTTGGTGGGGTTTGGACAGACAGTTTGTACTCCGCTTAGACCTCGCTGTGGAGTATGTAGTGTGAGTGATTTATGCCCATCTGCAGTCAAAGAGAGCTCCAGTCCATCATCCAAGACAAAGAAGTCTAGTTCAAGCAAGAAACTTTGACGAGTTGATTCACGAAGGCAGTAAAAATAGTTTATGATTACTTCTCCCCATCTTTTGTGCACATCCCTATGCTAAAGCGTCTTGTAGTGTTTCCACCTGAGATCATGTGGATTTGTTCAGAAATGGAACTTAGGAAGGGTATTAATGGGGACATTTTTGTGTCAAAACTTATTATAAATTATGAAAAGGTCCTTCTGAAATTCAAAGTCTGAATTGCTGCTATGTTTTGTGTAATCGAAAGATAAAAATAGATTAACAGGTTGAGTAAGTATTGTTGAGATGATTCATAAGATAATTTCTTTTTTTTGGTTATGACTCGTGTTGTTTACTTTCCTTGTAATACCTCTAAGGTTGAAATTGGATGGAATGACCTTGAATATAGAGATTTTCTTAAAACTTGTAAGGTTCAGTGCTAGTGTAGAGTGTAGACCATTGCAACCTATAGTTATCTAGATTTGAGTTGGAAGTGAATGAATTTCAATTCCTTCAATGCTCTTGGTCATTTCAAGTTCACCAGAAACAGAACAAACTAATCCACTTTCTCTAATGTTCTTGAACATATTTGGCTTGGAGTCGTACCCTAATCTGCAGATTTGGAATCATTCCATCCGATTGGCCCCACGTCCCTAACATAGCCTTGCCTTGGCGAATTAAAACGAAAGTGGAACTAGCCAAAAGAGGGAGAAACTGATTTCAAACTTCTCAAGGGTACTCAAAGAAACTGGCCTGGCCTCCTTAATTATGTGTACAGGTTGCGGTCTGTAGCAGATTGGCAATTGATTTGCAACTTCAAATTATAAATGGAATGTTGATCTTGCAAGTACTTCTGATTACTCCTCCCAAGAACATATGTTCCAGGGATAAGAATAGTGGCAGGTTTGTGGGATATAATTAGAACTGCCAAGATAGTGGCAGCTGACACTGAGAATCACTAACGTACTCTGTGCTGACTTGTTAATGTCCAGGGATAAGAATCATTACATTACTTGGCTGATTTAGGAAAAGGGGCTAGAGTCTTTTGTTTTAACAGTTTTTTTTGATATTTGTGTGATGTTGTATGCTTAATATACCGGATAGATATGCAAAGTTTCTTTTAAGTCGCATTCAAACTTACCCTTTTCGCCCTTTCTCAGAGTTTATGACTACTGTAAAGTGTCAAGTTGCTGACAATTGATTTACAGAACAGGCAAGTCCTAGTGAGACAAGGAATAAGTTTTGAATCCTGTTATGTGGGAATCAGAGGTTTTCCACTAGTTTGGGAAATCAGCTAGATATGTTTCCCTCGAACAAATAGAATATTTTTGTTGCCTATAAGTATGCCAAGAGGTTGTGCACCAAAGAAATTTCTTTTTCATCAGTAAGTTGAGAGAATTTTCAAAGTTTGATGATTGGTAGTGATAGTATATATTTCTCTTGGGTGGTAAAGTTACGAATTTGTAGGTAAGCAAGATGATATCCAAGAGCGCCAAGCCTTTGAATAATGGTACAAATTTGAAAAGCAAAGAACCAGCTTTTGGTGCAGGAACTACTAAAAGGAAGGAGTTGCACGGTACAACTACCATTCACGCTCTCTCTGGAACTTGGGGAGACAAACTTGATGGTGCTGTGTTCTACGCGTATAGAATGGACTTCTCATGTGATGTTACTACTGAGCTTTACTGTGGATTTGTTCTTCTGATTGAATCAGAGCTTGCTGATGATGTGGGGAACATTGAATTGGAGCTTTACTCAGTTTCAAAAAGAGTTAAGGCTTCTATTTCTTCCTTTGGGAAAGTTTGCTTGGATGGAGAACAGATAGCAAAAGCAAAGCTCTTTCAGGAATTATTCCTTAATGGACTGCTTGGAAAATTGTTCCATCAGAAACACTTTGTACTTAAGAAAGAAACAATAAAATTGTGGAGCCAATCATACATGTATTTGGTTCTTCCCCTCGAATCAGTGAATCAATCTTGGGGAATCAATTGGAGTGGGATCAGTTCTTGTGTTTCTGCTGTAGATTTTTTGAAGAAAAATGCTCAGGATTGTAGCAGGGAGACGAAGAATAAGTCATTGCCAAGCACAAGTAGCTCATCCGGGACTGGGATAATCCATTTGGCTGATTGCTCAATTGATGAAAAGATTCTCAAAGACATGGTTGTAGTGGCTATCCACACAGGAAGAATTTATTCGATTTTCGACGTTCTGTTTGACACATCTGCGGAGAGTCCTTTTGACACATCACAGTTCAGTACCTATGCTGAGAACTTCCACAAAATGCATGGGGTTCTGCTCAGGTATCCGGGTCAGCCTCTGTTGCGGTTGAAGCAAAACCATAATCCACACAACCTTCTCGTCAACTTTAATGCCCAAAGTGGTAGTACTAGTAATGGAAAGGAACATAGTAGGTATATTCATATGCCTCCTGAGCTTCTAATCTGTACTGGTTTCCACAGAAATGTTCCGAACTCATTTTACTTACTACCATCAGTGATTCACCGCTTGGAATCCCTTATGTTAGCCAGCCAACTCCGAGAAGAAGTTAATAGTGGCAATTCTAGCAGAGTACAGATATCCAGCTCATTGATTCTAGAAGCGCTTACATCACTTCGATGCAGTCAGGGGCTGAACCAGTTGCATCAAGAGTCCCACCCAAAATTTTGAATACAAAATATTATTTACTATCTATAAAAACTTAATAAAAATTAGACATATATATGAAAGCTCAAAGCTTGTTAGTTGTTCTCATCTTCTTCGTCTGCATCTCTTTATCCTATTTTAATTGTAAGTATATATTGCATGGATATGTTTCAATCGATTGATTGGATTGTTTAATTTGGATGGATATATTTCAAACTTGAGAGTTAAGCACATACAATTTGATTCCGGATTAGTTAATATAAGGCTGATTACATTCGTTTTTTCTTTTGTATGTATAGTTATAGATATTTTTTTTAGAATCAACATCAACTCATTCATTGATCAGCAATCATACATATATAGGATTGACAAAAAAACGTTACCAAAGTAGGACTACATTTTTACCCGAAATTAAACTACTAGTCTAACTTTCATGTAGCTCATCCAATCACCTAGTAACTATCCCAAACAAAATATTTTAACTGCAATGAATCAAAAGAGACGCCCATTGAGAGTCTGAGAGCATCCCCAAGAGAAGTGTTATATTTAAAAGTTATATTTGTTAAAAAGTTATAGTTAGTTTATCTTTATTTGACTTGTACTCCAACAGTAAAAGTTATTTTCAAGTTATTTTGAATTTACATTCTATTCTAAAAAGATAAAACCTCCATCTCTTACAAAAAAAACTGTTTCTGCAGATGGTTTTTCTCTCTCAAGCGTGGGAATAGATGAGTTAAATTCTCTCTCCACTTTAGTTAAATATAACAAAGAGTTTAACAAAAAGTTAAATTTATCTTTTGTATAGGGCATCTGTTGGAGCCCAGTTTTAGAATAATTAGTCAAATTTTAACTTTTTTTTTTGAAATAACAAGTCTCTTGGGGATGCTATAAGAAGGTGGAAGAGAATAAGCCGCAGAGGTAGCCATACCCAAACCCTAGGCGAGAGAGCATATGAAAGGACCCAATCCTGATTTAGTTTCCTAAACCGGAATCAAACCCCTTCTGAAAGCACGAACCAACAAAAATCATCAAAATTTCAGCAGAGTAACGCTACTAACGCGGAATTGCCTTTACCTGCACCCGGAAAATACACTTCATCTGTGCCACAAAAATCAAACCGTGGGCACCAATCCCATCCGGATTTCTCAATATCATAACAGTAAAGTAAAGTAATTAATAAAACTATACTTTACAGAAATCTGGGGAAAAATCGTATGAAAATATAACATAAGAATGATCAGAGCGACTTCTAGTATATAATTATATAAATATACCACAGCAGGCAGAACAAGAAACCTACTGGAAGAAACAAGGTAGCTCGAACACTATGCCTCCAACCACGACGTGCGACACCAGAGTCCGAACTGCAAACTGGGACGGAAACCGAAAAGCCCAGGGGAAAGACAAATAAAAACGTTAGAGTGAGTGGACGAAAATAAACATATGCCTTTCACCAGTTTCATATACATAATCAATATAAAACAATGCGAGTTCGGAAAGTATATATATGGAGGTTGCCAGACGAATCTCTAAAGCCCGACGGTCAGGTGAATCGCTCAAACCCGACGGTGATAGGCTAGGGGAATCTCTCAACCTCGGCGGCATACAGGGGAATCTCTCAACCCTGCCCAGAGGAATCTCTCAACTCTAGCGGACTACCGGTGATCAGCCGAGTAGCCGAAGCATCGATGCAGTAATGCCATCACCAATAAACATAAAATAATACCTCCGAAAATAACATATATCTCAACATCGTATAAAGTAAATACGGAAAATCACGAAAAATCACGAACTCGCAACAACTGTGAAAATATAAAAATGTCCACTCACAGGTGAGCGTAACGCGATATGCGTTAATTCCGTGATCTGGCGGAAAATCCCTCGCCAAACAAACGATCACGAACCCCTGGATAATCATAAAATTCACTGCTCAAAATCATAACTCGAAACCTCAAATCATATCACGATAAACAACCGTTCCCGAAAACATATAATTCAATATCGACGAAATTGTCAAAATCCAATAATCACACCACAAAACCTCGCTATAATTTTCGATGCTCAATTCGAAAACAAACCTCACCACTGCGATCGTGGCGTGATTCCGAGTGAAACGACATATAACTCGTCGAAAAACACGTCGGGCGAAAAGTCGTCGCCGTCGCCGCTGCCTCCGGCCGCAGGAATATCCAACCTGCCCAGAAAATTTCATGCTACACATGGTTTTGAAGATCTTGACGATTCCAACAACTTTCCAGTTATAAGTTAAGGCCAATTTTAACCGGAAAACCTCCAAAAATCAACTCAAGGTTTCAAACCCTTACCGGAATTTCAAATCGACGGATCTCTCTCCTCCGGCCACGGAAACCCTCAAGACCACTTGTAAAAGCTTCCTTAGCTCAAGGCTAATAAAACCCCTCAAAGAGGAGCCACCATCTCGGCCTCCACACTGTCACCCGAAGCCGTGAAAACTCGCCGGAATCTACCCAAAATTCTCAAATTTTGACAAGCCATAACTTCTTCATCCGGCAACCAAATTGAGCGAATGACCTATCAAAAGAAAGAGGAGCTCAAGCCCAACAACTTTTATGAAGACACCACGGCCAATCGTGGCCGAAAAAGGGTCCAAAAACCGTGAAAACCGAACGACAGTTTTGGGGTAAAACGGGTCGCCCACCTTGACCCGTGGTCAACGCGGGTCAAGGCCCAGTTTCCCAATATGGCAGGTTTCCAACAATGGCAAGTATTTTTCCGTATTTATACCGTACGCGTATCGAACCCCAAATGGATAAATACGACAATATTCGGCGCCCGAAAATATTCATAACGTATTCCTCGTAACTCGGAAAAATTATCCGAAAGTTCTCACTAGGTCGAAATTAAATTCTCTACAACTTCCGCGAAGGACCCCAAATCAAATTCTTGCCCGATAATTTAGTCGTTAATGAAGCCGCCATATTAACAGATTACGTCGAAATCATGACAAATCGCGAAACTCACAAATCAAGTCGATAATCATTCTACTTACGGTTCGGGTCGATCAACGGTCCAAAATGGATCACAATCACAATTCGGATAGACTCGAACACGAACAGATAAACTCGACAATATTCCAAACTTTCAAATATTCATATTATATTCCTCGGTCGTCGAAATAATAATCCGGAACCGCCCACGAACTCAAAATCATGCGTACAACAACTCTCGAGAAGAGGCTCAACTCAAATTCTCGGTCAATAATTAAGTCGTGATCAAAGCCAGCAATTCAATCAATTTACGAAAAACTGCGATCACGCGCAAGCTCGTGGATTAAGCCGATTACACTACTGATTCTGTTTCGGGTCGTCACAAATCTACCCCCCTTAAAAAAATTTCGACCTCGAAATTTCCAAGCCTGCCAACTGGAAAGTAGGAATACTGCCTCTGCATACAGCTCAACTCTCCAGTGGTAACCTCAACTGAACGACTCTGTCAATGAAAAATATCTTTGTACCCTCAAATCTCGAAACTGAACTGGCTCCTCACAAATGCCCAGTCTTCCTGTATAAGGAACTGATAGGGTACAAAACATGCAACAAATCTGAAATGTAGTTCCACCACACGGAACACAACACACACAAAAGCTAACGCTATAGGCAATGCCAGACTATACGGCATAACACAAATTCGCCCCATGATCACATACGGACCAAAATAATGTGGCAAATTCATAACTCAGCCTGCTCACATCAACATAACTGCACTGTCGAACTCGAGCAATTAGCAACCTGTTTCCGCTAATTCAATGGTCTGTGGTAGCACATTCCACTAAATCAAGATCAAACGTCAGCTCAAACCAAACTCGCTCCAACACAATGGAGTACAACATCGTTCCTCAAAACGACATCATGCAACGTTATAATCATAATGGCCTACAAATTGGTACTGCAAACAATCTCGAACAGTTGAAACTGCTGGTCCCAAATCCCTCGAAACTGCTGGTCTCAAATCCCTCGGAACTGCAATTTACAAGACCACAACATGCCCTCCAAAGACTGAATAGTCCTCAAAGATCGCTCACCAATCTGAGGATAAGAAACGGTACCAACTTGTAATCTGGTCCCCAATGCTCATTGCAACGTTTGCCAACACTCAGTTGTAATTGATTATCTCGATCAGCAATCTGGGACACAGGTACACCACGAAAATGGACAACCTCCGCCAAACACAGCTATACTAACTCGCCACCGAAATCTTTTCCGAAAGTACAAAGAAAAGAATTAAGTTAATCAAATGGTCCACAAAGACCCGACAACTGGTACCACAAACCGAAGTGCGTACTGGCACACAAAATTCACAGTGACAAGCTCCAACTTCTAATCGGAAATCTCCAATGACTGTAACATCCCAGCAAGTTTCTGCCTCTTTGCCCTCGCCTGCTGATAAATGTGGCATCTGCACACACAAGCTGCTATATTCCTCTTCATATTGCGTCATGAGTAGTAAGCTCGAAGGATTAGATACATCTTCGTACCCTAGTGCATAGCGCACGTAAAACAATGAGCTTCATCACTATCACTCTCGAATTCATCTCCCATAGCTCGCAACTCGGCTAACACGGAAACTCGAGCCATACACACATGATACAATGAAGCTCTCGATTTCTGATTACATGCATCCACAACAACACCCCAGAAAGATAGTCAAAGTACAACCACTATCCTTTCCTCGGATAAACTCAAATGCGTAGCCATAGTCGTTAATCGACCCCATCCATCTACGGCGCCTCAAGCTCAAACCTGGCCGAAAATGTAAGTAGATGAAACTCAAGTGATCAGTGTACATCTTACACTGCGCTGCACGCCGTAGTAGTAATGTCTCGAAATTTTCGATGCTAACATAAATACAGCTACACCCAAATCATACATAGGATACGTAGCTTCATAAAGTTTCCACTGCCTGAAACCATGAGCCACCGCTCTGCTAAGCTGCATTAAAGCATAACCAAATCTCAATCTCGATGCATCGCTATAAACCACGAACTCGTCACGGTCGTCAGGTAAAATTAAAATCGAAGCAACGGTCAACTTTCCTTCAGAAGTGAGTAATTCTCCTCACGCGCATCGAACCGCTCGATCTTGACACCTTTCTTTGTCAACCCGGAAAGTGAAGTGGCAATCCGAGAAAAATCCTGTACAAAGCACCAATAATAACCTGCTAAACCCAAGAGACTCCTGATCTCTGGTACAATGGTAGGTAAACTCTGAATCAACACGGCTTCAATCTGGTCAGGATCCACGCCGACTCCCTCTGCTGACATTACGTGGCTAAAAATCTTCACGCTAATCAACCAAAACTCACACTTGCTGAACTTCGCAAACAATTGATCATCTCGCAAAGTCCGCAAAACCACTCGCAAATGCTTCTTGTGCTGGCCCACACTTCTGGAGTAAATCAGGATGTTGCCGATGAACACGACCGCAAACTCGTCCAGAAACCGTCTGAACACCTGGTCCATCAAGTCCATAAGAGCTACAGGGGCATTGGTCAACCCAAACGGCATGACCAAGAACTCTTAATGCCCGCACCGTGATCCGAAAGTTGTCCTAGCCACATCTGACCCATCGATCCTCAACTGATGGTATCCGGGTCCGAAATCAATCTTCGAAAGACTGAAACTCTTGTGAGCTGATCAAACAAGTCGTCAATCTGAAGCGGAGGATACTTGCTCTCCTCTGAAGCCTGATTCGGCTTCCGATAGTCGATGCACCACCTCGTCGAACCATCCTACATTCACACAAATAATGCAAGAGCACAACACAATGATACGCTGGGTCGCACGAAATCTCCTCCAGCAACTCCTGAAGTTGAACCTATAGCTTCATCAGCTCCGCTGGCACCGAACGACAAATTGCCTGTGATATGAGTCCAGCGCCCGGTAAAAGCTCAATGGTGTAGTCGGTCTCCCGAACATCCAGTAACTCCTCCGGAACACACCTGGAACCTCTAGAACTACCTTAATATCACCAATGTCCAGCACAGCAACCGTAGTATCCACAACATGAGCTAAGTAAACAACACAACCCGTTTATCATCTGCTCCGCCCTTCATTGCTGAAATCACACATGGCGATAAAATATTCTTCTCACCGCGAAACAATATCTCGGGGTATCCGGGTCGTCAAAACGCAACCTCCTTCTTGTGACCATCGAACATAGCCCGATGCGTCGTCAAGAAGTTCATAACCAAAATCACATCAAAATCGACAATATCCAGCAATAATGGATCCGCGGCTAACCCATAATCTCCAACAAAGATCCCGCAACCTCCGGATGGGTGCAACACTCACCAAAACTCTGGAAGTGGAGATGCAGGTACAATAGCCATGGATATCAAGCGACGGTAACCTCAAAGAAACTCTGCCCTCACACAGGGTCGTGGTACGAACTCCGGCATGCCCAACTAGCCGCCCACGTCGATTGCGATTTTGCTGATTACCTCGTCTAGGAATCTGCGTTGGTCAAACTTCAGAAATAGCATCTTGACCTCCTCCTGAACTCTAGGCTGCCGAATCACTAAAAACAGCTGATTGAGGACGCTCCCTCACAACGTGACCCTCCTGGCCACCACAATAGCAATTGAGTGTGCCCTACAAACACAAATCACAGCGACGTCTGCTGTGAGGAAGGATCACCAACGATCACCCAAACTCATGCCACATGAATAAGTCCGCTACTCCGTGATCTCCATCTCCACCAAACGGATCTTCTGCTTTATTCGGATGACCCTCATCAAAATCGAAAAGACCACAGCCTGATGAAGATACTGATCTCAAGGTGCCTGAACTCAACCTCATCAAAATCTAGACTAAGTTCACCTTCCTCAAACTAACATGTCGGAAACCGCGTATAACTTTCCTTCTTGATATCCTCGCCTCTGAGTGCAGCACATCAAGCTTCTCACAGTTGTCTCGAGGCATAATAGTCAAAATCCCTCTGATGCTCAGGTTCAAACTCATCTCAAACCTCGTGCACTGCTTCCTCTGAAGCCACATAACACGTGCAAACTAGGACAAACATGTGAACAATACATCTCTGCCTCAGGTGGGTAAACACTCCATATTTCCGTTGTTAGGTAGCCTGATTGAACCATTACCGTATAAACAACACTCTGAATATAGGCCATAGAGTCGCAACAAGAACTCACACAATACCAACCCACCAAATATAATAATCTGACTCAGACACACCATCAACTGCCCCAATTCTCTGCTCAAAAGCAACATGTAGGCGCCCAAATACGCACAACCGAGCAAACCATGCCACACATAACTCTGAATCCAGAATGCTCATCCAAACCCAAAACTCACTGTCAAGTCGCGCGTCGACTGATCCTCAATAGGATCCACAACCGTACCGACACGGAAAGCACGTCAAGGAGGCATCCTAATAAACAAGACATTATTTACAACAAACTGGACGTAATCATGGAACTTCAAACATTTGAAAGCATACAACACCCGGAGCATTGATGAGTATCCGTCGGCCAATCGGGTCATCACTCTAGACATGCTGTACATTCTCAAATATCCTTAGTAAACACGACTACATAAGTCTACAGAACCTAAAACCTAATGCTCTGATACCAAGCTGAAAGGACCCAATCCTGATTTAGTTTCCTAAACCAGAATCAAACCCCTTCTGAAAACACGAACCAACAAAAACCATCAAAATTTCGGCAGAGTAACGCTACTAACGCGGAATTGCCTTTACCTGCACCCGGAAAATAAACTTCATCCTATGCCACAAAAATCAAACCGTGGGCACCAATCCCATCCGGATTTCTCAATATCATAACAGTAATGTAAAGTAATTAATAAAACTATACTTTACAGAAATCCGGGGAAAAATCGTATGAAAATATAACATAAGAATGATCAGAGCGACTTCTAGTAGTTAATTATATAAATATACCACAGCAGGTAGAACAAGAAACCTACTGGAAGAAACAAGGTAGCTCGAACACTATGCCTCCAACTACGACGTGCGACACCAGAGTCCGAACTGCAAATTGGGCATGGAAACCGAAAAGTCCAGGGGAAAGACAAATAAAAACGTTAGAGTGAGTGGACGAAAATAAACATATGCTTTTCACCAGTTTCATATACATAATCAATATAAAACAATGCGAGTTTGAAACGTATATATATGGAGGTTGCCAGGCGAATCTCTCAAGCCCGACGGTCAGGTGAATCGCTCAAACCCGACGGTGATAGGCTAGGGGAATCTCTCAACCTCGGCGGCATACAGGGGAATCTCTCAACCCTGCCCAGAGGAATCTCTCAACTCTGGCGGACTACCGGTGATCAGCCGAGTAGCCGAAGCATCGATGCAATAATGCCATCACCAATAAACATAAAATAATACCTCCGAAAATAACATATATCTCAACATCGTATAAAGTAAATACAGAAAATCACGAAAAATCACGAACTCGCAACAACTGTGAAAATATAAAAATGTCCACTTACAGGTGAGCGTAACGCGATATGCGTTAATCCCATGATCCGGCGGAAAATTCATCGCCAAACAAACGAACCCCTGGATAATCATAAAATCCACTGCTCAAAATCATAACTCGAAACCTCAAATCATATCACGAGAAACAACCGTTCTCGGAAACATATAATTCAATATCGACGAAATTGTCAAAATCCAATAATCACACCACAAAACCTCGCTATAATTTTCGATGCTCAATTCGAAAAACAAACCTCACCACTGCGATCGGGGCGTGATTCCGAGTGAAACGACATATAACTTGTTGAAAAACACGTCGGGCGAAAAGTCGCCGCTGCCTCCGGCCGCAGGAATATCCAACCTGCCCAGAAAATTTCATGCTACACATGGTTTTGAAGATCTTGACGATTCCAACAACTTTCCAGTTATAAGTTAAGGCCAATTTTGACCGGAAAACCTCCAAAATCAACTCAAAGTTCCAAACCCTTACCGGAATTTCAAATCGACGGATCTCTCTCCTTCGGCCACGGCAACCCTCAAGACCACTTGGAAAAGCTTCCTTGCCTCGAGGCTGACAAAACCCCTCAAAGAGGAGCCACCATCTTGGCCTCCACGCCGTCACCCGAAGCCGTGAAAACTCGCCGGAATCTACCCAAAATTCTCAAACTTTGACAAGCCATAACTTCTTCATCCGGCAACCAAATTGAACGAATGACCTATCAAAAGAAAGAGGAGCTCAAGCCCAACAACTTTCATGAAGACATCACGGCCAATCGTGGCCGGAAAAGGGTCCAAAAACCGTGAAAACCGAACGGCAGTTTTGGGGTAAAACGGGTCGCCCACCTTGACCCGTGGTCAATGCGGGTCAAGGCCCAGTTTCCCAATATGGCAGGTTTCCAAAAACGGCAAGTATTTTCCCGTATTTATACCGTACGCGTATCTAATCTCAAACGGATAAATACGACAATATTCGGCGCCCGAAAATATTCATAACTTATTCCTCGTAACTCGAAAAAATTATCCGGAAGTTCCCACGAGCTCGAAATTAAATTCTCTACAACTTCCGCGAAGGACCCAAAATCAAATTCTTGTCCGATAATTTAGTCGTTAATGAAGCAGCCATATTAACAGATTACGTCGAAATCATAACAAATCGCGAAACTCACAAATCAAGTCGATAATCATTCCACTTACTGTTCGGGTCGATCAACGGTCCAAAACGGATCACAATCACAATTCGGATAAACTCGACAATATTCCAAACTTTCAAATATTCATATTATATTCCTCGGTCATCGAAATAATAATCCGGAACCGCCCACGAACTCAAAATCACGCGTACAACAACTCTCGAGAAGAGGCTCAACTCAAATTCTCGGTCAATAATTAAGTCGTGATCAAAGCCAGCAATTCAATCAATTTACGAAAAACTGAGATCACGCGCAAGCTTGTGGATTAAGCCGATTACACTACTGATTCTGTTCCGGGTCGTCACAAATAGTTCTGTACTTAAAAATAAATCATAGTTCTAGAGGATTTGATTTGCATCATTAGGTTTGAATTTTTTTTTTCTTGAGGTTGGACGACAACAATTAGTGTAATGTAATTCGAATAAGTAATCTCTATTAACAAAATTCTTTGAATAATCTAAAATTTATTTTTGTTCACTAAAATTTTCAAGTCCCACTTATTAAGAATTCTTGGTTCCGCCACCGGATGCAGTGAAGACTTTTCCATGGAACGTTTGGAGTTGCTTGGAGATGTAGTTCTCAAGTATACTATAACTTGTCACCTCTTCCTAAAATATCCGGAAAAGCATGAAGGACAGTTATCTTCTCTGCGCCAGTCTATCATTTGTAATGCAAACCTGCATAAACTCGGAATAGACAGAAGCTTACAGGGATATATTCGTGATGGTGCTTTTGAACCATGCCGTTGGGTTGGACCGGGGCAGCTCTCTATAAGACATGTCCCTTGTAAGTGTGGAGTGGACACATTACAAGTACCAGTAGATGGCAGGTATCAAATTAGTGACCGGGAAGTTGTGGTTGGAAAATGCTGTGACGAGGGCCATAGATGGATGGGTTCAAAAACAATCTCAGACTGTGCTGAAGCCCTTGTAGGAGCTTATTATGTAAGTGGTGGATTGTCTGCCGCAGTTCATTTCATGAAGTGGCTCGGCATTGAAGTAGATTTTGAGCCATCTTTGGTTTCGGAAGCAAGTACCACTGCCTCTCTTCGTTCTTATGATCCAAAAGTGAATGGGATTGGAATCCTAGAGTCGAAGCTTGGTCATATATTTCATACAAAAGGTCTTTTACAAGAGGCCATAACACATGCATCTGAGCCTTATGAGAGACTAGAGTTTCTTGGTGATTCTGTGTTGGACCTGCTTATCACATGGTATCTTTACCAGAGCCACAAAGACATTGATCCTGGCGAGTTGACAGACTTGAGTGCAGCTTCGGTTAATAATGAAAGTTTTGCTCAAGTTGCTGTCAGACACAACCTTCAACAGCATCTACAACACAACTCAGAGTCGCTTCAGTGCAAGATAACAGAATATGCAACAGTGGTGTCTCAACATGACAATGGTATGGAACTTCAATCCGCGAAAGGTCCCAAGGATCTTGGAGACATGTTGGAAAGCATTGCAGGGGCAATGCTACTTGATAAGGAGCTCAATCTCGATGAAGTGTGGAGACTTTACAAACCACTGTTATCTCCCATTGTGAGTCCTGATAATCTCGAGCTGCCTCCATTGCGTGAACTGATTGAACTATGTGGCTCACTTGGCTACTTTTACGAAGAAGAAACTGTAAAGAAGGGTGAAACATTTCACGCAAAGCTTAGCGTACAGCTGAAAGATGCCCTCTTGATTGGAGAAGGGAATGATCAGATTAAAAAAGCTGCCAAAGGAGAAGCAGCTCATCGTTTATTGAAGGAGCTTGAGAGAGAAGGTGTTACTTATTCCAGGTCTGCTAAGAAGAGAAAGCTGGATGCTCACCAAAGTGACCAAGTTGGTGATTCTTCCCCGACAAAACGAAAGAAAACCGAAACCCTGACGGTAGAGAATAACAGAAGAAGTTGTCTGAAAATTGATGTCCCTGTTATCAATGCAATCAACATGAAAGGGAGGGCATAGTCTCTCTTTTCGAGCTGTGCAAGAAACTACAGTGGCAAATGCCGACCTCCAAGTCAACAGAAAAGGAGCTCAGTTTCGTGTCGAAAATAACCATGTTATTGGCATAACATAATTGGCAATCTCTCAAAAACATGGATGACTTGCATAAAGCAACATTAACAAGCTAATGCAATGGACTTGATCTAATTAACCATTGTGAAAGGTAAATCATGCATTATTAACATTTAGACCTTGCTTGTGTTTTCATCCAAAAAACCTTTTCTGATGGGAGTTGGTAAAGACTTTGACTCAAGCTTTACTTTTTCACAAACTCTTTCTCTCATCTTACCGGTAGGTAAAGGAGTATGTATCTCTCCTTTTGCATGGAAGCAAACACCCCTAGCTCACTTGCATGTCCCGGTTGGACAAAACCAGAGTAAAAAGCTTCACCTTCCCACTTTAGGGCAGGTCTCTCATTGATAAAATGGAGTCAGTTTTTCAGCTTTTTCATTCTCCTTGCCTTACCGGTTGGTATGGCTCAGCATGCTATTTGCTGTTTCAGTAGTTGGTTTCAGCATGGCATCCCCCCAATTTAAGGAGAACCTTTGATTCATCCTTTGATGAAGGGCTGAGATCATTCCTTGAATCTCAGCTTGCATAACCGATTGGCTATAAATACCACAATGTGTGAAGCCATTCGGCACTTGAAAATTTAGGAAGAGTTAGGGTGTTTGTCTCTTCTTTCAAGTCAGTTTTTAAATCTCTTGTATGTGCAAGAGTAGTCTTGTTTTCCAAAGAGGTTTTTCAGTTTATCTAAACTTGTCTAAAAACTCTCTTTTGTTCCTACATGTGTTAGGAAGTTTATAAAACAAGATTTTTCTTTCCTGGCATTTTATGTCTTCATAGGAAAGTCTGTCATACCATCTTTCAATCTTGCATATTGTCATATTGCATATCATAGGTGAGATGATGGTGCAATTTCGATGGAAGCATTCTAGAGAGAATTAGTCGGTGTGTACTAAGTTCTGAGAGAAGCTTCACAGCCACTATAATTGTAATCACTTTGTCTGGCGAGAAGATAGTTGGATTTTCAATCTGGTTGCGTGAATACCAGTAAGGATAGATAGGTGTCTTTGTATCCTGAGGGCTACTGTCTTGTAAAGAAAAGTGTATTACATAGGGTTTGTAAGCACTTGTTCTGGCGAGGAGATAGGTAGGCCTTAGTCTAGTTGCGTGAATACTAGCAAGGATAGGAGAGCGTATTTGTATCCTGTGAAGATGCTGTCTTGTAAAGAAAAGTGTTTTTACATAGTGGAAGGTTTGTCCCTCAGTTAGGGACACGCAGTTTTTTCCCTGTTGTAGGGTTTTCTGCGTTATCAAAAATATCGAGGTGTTGTCCATCACTTCTCTTTTCATTGCATTTTATTAAGTTCGTTACTGGTTATTGGAGGATAGAAACACTCCCTGCTATCCTCGAATTAACTTTACAACGAAATTTTTTATAAAAGGCCCATTCACCCCTCCTCAGGCACCTTCACATGTACATCCTAACAATGGCGACATTGAGTGCACAGGAGATCCGAGGTCAGATAAGAAGAGTTCATTAGACTCTGCAGCACTTGCCATGCTTCATGATCTAGAAAAGCAGGGTAAAGTCATCATTGGTGAATGATGATGTGTACAAAATATAAGTGTCTGACTGTGAGGTGAGGTGAGGTGAGGTGAGGTGGGCAGCGTGGCTCTTGTTGGGGCGGACTGGCGGCTATGAGCTGGATGGCCTCAAAATAGTTTAATAGACTTTCTTTCTGTTACCATAATATAAGGTGTTGGGGTTGGGTTGAGCACTCCAATCCGGTTTGTTTTTATTTTCTATAATTTGTTTCACAATAGTTGGATTGTGTTCCAATCCGGTTTGGAACACAACTTTGATTCCCTTAAAGTCATGTTGTAAAAGTATCTTTTCCGATACTATGTAGCTAGCTATTATTGTAAAGCATCACTCTTTATTTGTTAGCCCAAGACTGTTGGTAACTTCACCCATTCCTAAAGCGAGACTACGCAGCAGAATAAAGCCAACGGTTTTCTTGAGCTCATGATCTCACTGGTCACATGTGGACTCTACGGTCTCTACCTATATATTGCAGCCATATACAATTTTTTTCATTTAAATTCTAATTTTTCAGGTTGTAGGTGTTTTGTTTTCTTTAGGTTTGAGGAATTGAGGAGAAAAGGGTTTAGCTTTGGCATCATATCTACCATAGCCGCACCAGAATCACTTAAAAACCTAAAGCTATTTTGGCGGCACTCATAAACCTTTCCCAAGTATTGAAGCACTCATTCAATTTCAAACCCCCCATAAAAAAAACCACACATCTCCATCTCTCTTGAAATTCTTGGGCTTTTAGCAGAAGAAACAGTGATGGAGGAAGAGGGTATAGGTCTAGTTCTGGCGAAAGCCACAGAGTTGAGAATGAAGATGAGCAACTGCATCCACAAAGCCAATAATGACGAAGAGCCCAGAAAGGAAAATGGGACCCAACAAGCTGATGGTGCATCAGAAGATGAAGAAGAAGGAGGTGGTGGAGAAGATGAAGAGGCACATAGGCTTTTCAACGTTTGTGATGCCCTTGAAGCCCTTGAGAACCAGCTCTCTTCCTTACAGGTCTGTAATCCCAGAACCCCCAATTTTCCTTGTTAGGAAAGTTCTAATCTTTGCACTCAAAAACAAATAAAGTTATAATCTTTTTTGCTTTAATGTTATGTATTTTATCAAATGCAATCGGGTATTTATAGATAATTGAAGCAGTTCATTTTGGGAATTTGTCATGTCTTTGTTCACTTATGTGTATGTTAGAGGTGGTATTCTGAAATCTGAACATTGGGTTGCTTCAGAAATCATAGCTTGGGTTGATAAGTGCTAGCAAAACAACATTGAAGTCTTAACATATGTCTACCTGAAGTTTCCTTAACATGTTACTATTTGGTCATAGTTTGTTCGTTTACTAGTAAATATACTCTACATTTGTAGAGTTGTATATTAGCATTGTCACTATTATAGTGGTCAGGATCCATAACTGAATTTTTGTCCAAACTAGTGAGAAGGTGCTTGGTCTATTCTAAGTGCATTCAAGAAATGAATGTAGTTTGATATCTTTCCACGATTTCCACCCCGAGCAACATATAGGCAAAAGACTTAAAATGGTCACTCATGTTTGATGAATTAGACATTTTAGTCACTAAATTTTTAAAACAACTTTGGTCACTCATGTTTGATAAAAGAGACACTTTAGTCATTCAACTTTTGAAAGTATAACTTTATTCACTCATTCCACCTCATAAAATTGAGTGACCAAAGTTATACTTTCAAAAGTTAAGTGACCATAGTTTCCATTTAGCCAAACTTAAGTGGCCAAAGTTATAGTTTTAAAAGTTAAGTGACCAAAATGTCTAATTTACCAAACATGAGTGATCATTTGAAGATTTTTGCCCAACATATATTGCAGACTCGTACCCATTTCCAAGATTGGATTTCTTTTGAGTACTATGAGACACCAACGAGGTCTGCACTTGTTCCAAGCTTTGTGTATCTTTACCATACAACATCATAGTCACCAGAATTTCATATGAATCGGGAAGCGAGGTAAGAAGTAAAAGGGATTTATCTTCTTCCCCAATTTTCACATCAACTTTCTGTAGTTCATCCAAGTATCCGTTGAACATGCTCATGTGGTCCATGAGATTCTCGCCGTCCTCCATCTTTAGCTTGTATAGTTGTAGCTTTAGATGTAGCGTGTTGGTCAAGCTCTTTGCAAGATAGAGCTTATCCAACTTGTCCCACAGAGCCGATGGAGAGTCTTCATCAATAACATTGTTGATAATGTTATCAGCTACATAGAGTTGCACCTTGCTAACGCATTGTGCCTCCAGCTCCTGCCACCCTTCTTCATCCATTCCATTCGGTTACCCATCCTTGTCTATCAAAGCTTTGACAAAGCCTTGTTGAACAAGAATATCTTTTACTCTCCTTTGCCAAAGAGTAAAACTATCTTTGTCATCGAACTGTTGAATTGTGAAACTCTTTATTGTCAACATGGTGTCCTGATTTGGAAACGAACCGCCATAGCAACGAACCGTAGCTCTGATACCACTTGTTGGGATGCTGAGATTGGTGATTATTCTCATGCAAAGGAAATCAACTACAAGCATTGATAAGTAACCACCATGTTTGACAATGGTGAGGAGAAAATAATGCTCCATGTTTTGGGGAGTAAAAATGGGAAAATGAATGTGAATGTGGTGATCAACAATTGTGGATGGTGGGTGAAGACTCGGATAGTCTTCAATTACTGCTACACATGATTCATGAGATGAGGTTTACGCCTATATATAAATGAGGCATTGTTGAAGCATTCAGTAAGCATTAGAATTGAGTGCTTGGAGTTGTGCATGAGAGAGAGAAAAAAGTGTTAAGAGGGAAATTCTCTTAGGAATATATTTGAGTCTTGAGTACTCTAAGAGTGAGGGTGTACAAGGGTTTTGGGTTATGTGATTTAGCTCATGTGTCTTGTACAAATATTATTCTCATAGTGAAGAGCATAAATCTTGGGATGGACGTAGGCAGGAATTTTGCTGAACCACGTAAATCTCGTGTCAATTGTATTTCATTTGTATTTGTCTGTCTACTTTATTGTGGGGTTGTATTCCAACCTGAATCTTGGATAATTCGTGAGGGCTCAAGATCTCAACAGTTTAGTTGTGTGGATTCCAAAGAATGCGCCTAACCAGCTCATGGACATAGCTCAAAACTGGGAACCTTGCAATCTTTTGGTGACTAGCATATAACTAGTTAGGTACTTTGAGAGGGGAGTACGCCATGATCCTGATTATTGGCCATAATCCTCTAGTGAATAGCAGTTAGAGCATTTGACCACATTTTGTAATTTTTGTGGAAAGAAGTTTTTAACGTACTATCTATTGCTTTTTTTGCTGTGGATTGAATGTGGTTGAGTTTTGTGGACAGCAATGAGAACAGTTGTATCATCGGATGAATGATTTTAAATTTTATGCTTGTGTTATGGAGAGTAAATTGATATCCGATGCTAATCACTTTTATACAGTTAAGTTAGTGTAGCTAGGCCTGATCCAAAATAACTGCAAGCCACTCAGTCTTCTGGACTGTTATTCTTTGACCCTATTATGTAAGATGACACCACCTTTTTTATTTTTATTTATATATATATATATATCAATGCATATGTTTCTGTTTTCCCGTGACACCTTTTGTGTCTTCAGTTTATATCAATTGTGTTTTGATTGTATAAAATATGTTGCAAGTTTTTTGTGGTCTATGAAAACTTCAGTTTTATGTCAGTTACTTCCATTTTGATATATAAGATGGCACTTGTACCAAATCACCAACATGGATCCTAGTATGGCATATGTATGTTAGATAAATTAGTGAAAGTGCACAGATTTCATTCTTAAAGTGCATTAATGTGAAAAAGCATTGTGTAGTTATTCAGATCCTTACCTCATTTTGTTATAATTCAGATAAAGCATACTTGTCCATGAACTTCTTTTATAGATTCATCATATCATTAAATATGTGCTCAGAACTTTACTTCTTCCACGATGTATATAGGTCTACAAACGAAATTTAAAATTCTACTTCTTTTATCAACAGGTTATGCAACAGCAGCAAAGTTATGAGAGGGAAGTTGCCCTCGCTGTGATAGAAACCAGCCGCAAGATGCTACTCAATAAGATTAAAGAGTACAAAGGGAAGGATTTGGAAGTGATACAGGAGGCATCTGCTTTTGCTGGTGAAACAGTAGATCACAGCAATGATCTATTGCTTCCTCCATATCCAAGCCGTTCTCCACACACCTTTGTTTTAGAAAATGGCTATTTGCCACCTACAAACAAGGCTGTACGAAATGGGATTACCAGTGATGGAACAAATGGATCAAAGAAAAATTTGAGTGATACAGAGGGGTCCAAAAACTCAAAAGGGTTGGGATCTTTCCTAAGCATAGCAGCCAAGACAGTACTTACAGTTGTCGGTGTAGTATCTGTACTCGGCCTGTCTGGTTTTGGGCCTA
Organism: Geum urbanum; assembly: GCA_946800695.1. Classification (NCBI taxonomy): domain Eukaryota; kingdom Viridiplantae; phylum Streptophyta; class Magnoliopsida; order Rosales; family Rosaceae; genus Geum; species Geum urbanum. Next base: position 8,717,113 of record OX327002.1, on the reverse strand, counting down.
AAATTGTGAGAAGTAATACAGCGTTCAATATTTTGGGCTGTTTTAAGCAACTACCAAAAGAAGAGAAGAGATCAACCGTTGAATGTCCCCCTGGACGAGTCCTTGTTCTGGAAGATGGGAAGGCACGATGTGTTGTGAAAGAAAGAGTTGAAGTTCCTTTCTCTTCAGTTATTGCAAGACCTGACGTAAACTATGGCTGCGGATAAAAAGTATGCTCATTCCATCTTATTGGATATCTTGTTTCCTTCTGATATTCTGTAATGGAATCTCTTATCCTATAAGTCTGAAGTAGGAATTCTTAAGCATAATAGTAGTTCTTGGTTTTAGGCGGGGTTAGTTCGAGTTACAGATGAGAGAATCTCCTCTCTCAAGTTCAATGATCGCATTGTCAAGTCTCATATTTGATGTTGTTTAACCTAAAACTCCAGATGATAGCTGGTTATAGCAGCTGTGGACTATGCTTACCGAGTCCTTTGTTTAGTTCGACTTCTTAATCCTCAGAGGAAACCTAGCACATTCCTGAATCCTCCATTAGTGGTGGTGTTGGCCTCCTCAAAGATGAATCTTGTGTGAATACCATTTGCTACATTAAAGTACAGATTGTCAAATTTTGGCTCTACTTTCAGGCACTCACGTTAAGAGGCGATCAACAATGGACGTCAGTGTTTTAAAAACTCAATATATTGTAGGATATTTGATGTACTTAGTTATGGTGGAGATCGGTGGAGATCATAGGATATGACAGAGTATCTTATTCAAAGATGTAATATGATTATTTTCCTGTTTGTACCTCTTGTATTTGTCTATAAAAAAGAGTTGCTTCTTCATTAATAAAGTTACACACTATTGCTTCAAACTACTTCTATTCTTTCTACAATCATAATTCCTAAAACACGTTATCAGCACGAAGCCCTAGCCCTGTGTGCGGCTCTCAAAGAAGAAGATTGTTCTAGAGAAAACAAGAGAAGAAGAAGATTGTTCTGGAGAAAACAAGAGAAGAAGAAGATTGTTCTGTAATAATTTCAAGTAAGTTTTCTATGAACACAACTTCAATTCAAATTCAAAATAACCTATTCTTTTGGGAAATTTAGATTTTTCCGTAGAGATTTCAAGATAACATCTCATCCCTCCTTTCTACACCACACCTTTCTTGAAGGTGCGCATTTTGGAACTAAAAGCGTTCCCACATGAACTAAGAGCGTTCACGAGTGAAATAAGAGCATTCATAAAGAAAAACATCGATTTAGACGAACAAAGATTGTTCGCGAGACCACATAATTCAAAGTGAAGTACTAATCCAAAGACGATTGGAAAACTAATTAGTTGTCGAGGAAGTCTTTTACGACTGCAAAATTAATGTATCTTCTGTTTATTTTCAGGATGTTTGAAACAAAACTCGATTTTGGCAAATTGGACCAAAGAGGCATCGAGTATCATCGTTGGTGTGGAGATTTCAATAATGTGTTGATAGCAAAGTCTATACTCCCCACGATTGAACCATATAATTCAGATCTCGCGTTTCCACTAACATTAGCTGCGAAGGCGCAGTTATCATCATTATGAAACGCCATATAGAGGCACCACTGCTATGGCAATACTTGAACGTAAATGACTTTAGAGCATTGTAGGTATCACTCGCTGAGAGATTTGGAAATATCGCAAACACCCTACTCCCGGATCTGAAGGACAAGTGAACCCATATTAGGTTCCAAGACTTCAAAAGCATAGCAGATTTTGATGCTAACATGCTCAAGCTTCGATCCATGCTTCAATGCTGCAATCAGGAAGTAACTGAAGCATATATGCTCGAGAAAACCCTCTCTACATTCCCGGTCGCTGCAAGGATACTTGCAAACCAATACCGTAATGAGATACGGACCAGGAATATCACAATGTACAATCATCTTATACAGATTTTGTCTGTTGTAGAGAAGCAGGATAATGTACTTGTGAACAATAGTTCAAGGCCTTTGGGGACAAAGAGAGTTCCTGAAGTGAACTATGGAAGCGTAAAGCGCAAAGAGCAAAACCCTAGAAGAAAGAGAAAACATGAGGGACGTCAAGGTCCCTACAACTGTCCAGAGGTGGACCACGGATCACCTGGAAATCGTGAGAGGGGAGCCACCATGAGAGGCCGTGGAGGCCACGGTGGCCGAGGTAGCCAAGGAGGAGCCGCCGTTGTTGACAAAAGCAAGGCCAAAGTCCAGCAATCTCGAGATAAGGGAGAAAAACGCGGTAATGGCGTTTGCCACAGGTGTGGAGCAAGCGACCACTAGTTCATGAACTGTAGAGTAAGCAAGGGACTTACAGATCACTACAAAGTCTACCGCGAAAAGCTTGCCTTAGAAGTTCACCACAACGAAACAGAAGATAGAGATGGAGCAGAGGCTAATCTCGTTAAGGCAAACTTCAAAATTGGCAGAGACTCAATTATTGAGACACCAGATTTTGATTAGAGCTTTATGTTTTCATTAATAAAGGCATGTGCGCCTAAGTTTTATTATTGACATTGTAATTCGTCAATTTTCTGGATTAGTAAACTTTGATGTAATTCGTTGGCATTATTAATAAAAGCATTGTTTTGGCTTATTAATAACAGGCATGTCTACATTTTTCTGTATGATATACATGTTTTGTGGTTGCTACAAACCTATCGTCTACTATGGCTCACCTTAGTAACTTGTGATATCTAGAACAAGAGATTTTTGATAAAGGTATTTGAGCAGACTTTATGTCCCACCTACATTGATCTCTCTTCACCTGGTCATAAGTGAAAAGAGCTACCCAAACGACTTTAGATGTCCTAACAAACTTGCAAATTCGTCTATGTATCAGTTAGGATAGCTAAGAGTGCTCTAAATGTGACGACCCGAACCAGAATCAGTTGTGTATTCGGCACGATTCACGAGGTTATGCTTAGTCGCAGTTTTACGATAAATATATGGTTTGCCGATTCTATTCACGACTATGTTTTTTGGTTGAGAATTTGAGTTGAGTGTCTTCACGGAAATTGTAGAGTACGTGATTTCGAGCTCGAGGGCGGTTCCGGAAGATTTTTTCGATAACCGAGGAATATTTTGTGATTATTCGAAGTTTCGGTTTCCGACGAGTTTATCCGATTGTTTCGTGTTTATCCGAATCATTTCGTATATTCGTTTTGGACCGTCGATTGACCCGAGGTGCGAGTATAAATATCGGAATAGTCGAGAATTAGTCATAAAACACTGTTTGACGTTGACCGAGCTTTGACTTTCCAAATTGGGAAAGTTGACCGTTGACCGAGAGAGGGAAAGTTTCCGTTTTGGTCTTCATCGTCCGGCGACCAATTTTCGGCCACCTCCGGCCAAGAGAAGGGTAAGGTTTTCTTCCTTTCATGATTTCGAGTGGGTCTGGCTTTGGTTTGAAGGAAATTGATGAGGTTTGGAGGGGGTTCGAATCGAGGCCGACTTGGATTTTTCGCCGGTGACGGGGAGCTATGCTCCGGCGAGTTTTGGAGGCGAGGTTGTTGGGGTTTCACCTCCCCACACCTCAGTGATACTCCCCATGTTATTTATTTCGGATTTGGTTAAGGAATTGTTGGGTTTCGATTAGGTCACCGGAGGGAATTCCGATTTGGGTTCGAGGTGAAATTAGGTGGCTTGTGGTCTGAATTGAGGTCTGTGGTAGTTAACAAAGTGGTTGGGCTTGAGGAGAACTCCATTTCTGGAGCTTCCTCGCCGGAGAAAGTCTCCGTTGACGGCGCGGCGGCGGCGGCGGCGGTCAACGACGGAGCTCCGGTGAGGGTTGACTTTTTCAGATTTCGACGTTTTTAATGTCGTTTTTCTCGAAATCGCGCTCTGATTATCGTCCAGAGGTTTTCGGATTGATTTGGGTAGCCGATTTTCAGTCGAGGGTTTCGAGTGGAGATTTCGGGGATTCCGTTTATTGTTTTGTACTGCATTACATATTTCCGGGAACGGTTGATTTCCGTGGTTCAGTACAGGGTTGTGGACTATGATTTTGATCAGTTATATTTTGTGAATATTCAGGAGATCGAGATCGAGATCGTGACCGTGCTTCTGGAGAGGGATCTTCCGCCGGTCCTCGAGATTAGCGCGAGTGCGCGTTTTGCTTACCTGTGAGTGGACAATTTCTTTTCACGGAATTCTTGCGAGTCTTTTATATGATTTACGAATTTGAGCATGCGTATGAGATTTCGGATTACATGAGCATGTGTTTTACGATTATACATATACGGATATACGTATACGAATATACATACACTTATATGTTGTTTCATGCATTTGCATCGAACTGTTTATGATTTGATTTACACAGAGTACAGTCTCAGTTACGTTGTTGTATCGATACACTTGCCTCTCGGCTGATCCCCAATGGTAGGCTACCAGGAGGGGCGTTACCCCGACTAACCGGCGAATGGCGTTTCCCAGGAACCGAGGCCTTTCTGGCTAGAATCACGTGGAAGTCAGGGACTCCGTGATTCTGACTGTACTAGCACGGGTGTGTCCATGAGTGACTCCGTGGGATTTTTACTTGCATGCTCAGTACACTGGAGGATTATGGTTTTACCTCGTGTACTTGTTGTTTTTATATACCTGGACTCGCATATGTTATTTTAAACATATATATCAACTGGTGAAAGACATTTATTTTCGTCCACTCACTCTAACGAGTTTATTGTCTTTCCCCTGGGCTTTTCGGTTTTCGTGCCCAGTTGCAGTTCAGGTTTGGTGTTTCACGTAGCGGTTTGGAGGCTAGTGATCTGAGCTACCTGTGTTTTCCATTAGGTTCTTGTTTCGCCTACTGATGTGTATATTGTATATATTTACACTAGAGGTCGCTCTAATACATTCTGATACATGTTTATACGGATTTTCACGGATATACTATATATAGTACAGTATGTTTACTGTTTATTGTTTATATTATGATGTTGAGAAATCCGGATGGGATTGGTGCCCACGGTTTGGTTTTTGTGGCATAGGACGAAGTGTTGTTTTCAGGGTGCAGGTTTATGCAATTCCACGTTAGTAACGAAACTCTGCCGAAATTTTGAAAATTTTTTGTTGGTTCGTATTTTCAGAAGGGGTTCGATTCCGGTTTAGGCAACTGGATCGGGATTGGGTCCTTTCACTAAATCCCCCAAAACGCAGAAAATAGAATTTTCCGCACTAACAACCAGCTTTGATAATGAACTGAGAATTTCTTAGAAAGAATCAGCATATGAGTAGTATATGACTGAAAAAAAATGGATGTCTAGTTTTCAGAACTACCTCCAGATCATTGATAACTAATTTCTAGAAAAAGTTGTGCCCGTTTTACTGGACAAAGGTCAGAAACAGGGTATAATGAAATCTGCTTTACAGATCAGTCAACTTCGATGACAAACTGGGATTTGCCAAAAATAAACCAACATATGAATGGCATATGGTTAAAAATATACAGACCTCTAGTTTTCAGAACTATGTCTGGCTCGTCGATATCTATTTTCAAGAAAAAGTTATGCTCGTTTCACTAGACAGAGGAGGTCAGAAACCGACATAACACAATTGGTTGCGTAGATTTCTTAGCTTTGACTTGAATCTGGGATTGATTCATAATTTCAGCATATGAGTAATATATGCACAGAAATCTACGGATGTCTTGTTTCTAGAACTTCATCCGGAACGTCAAAAGCTATTTTCTAGACAAAGTTATGCCTGTTTAAGTACACGGAGGTCAGCTTAACCTAAGGAAGGCCAAAACCTGAGGAAAACGCGAGGAGGACCTTCGATGGATCGAAGGTATACCTCAATGGATCAAAAATGCAACCTGAGGAAGCCCTTCGATGAATCAAAAGTGTACCTCGATGGATCGAAAAAACTACCCGAGGAAGCCTTTCGATGGATTAAAGGTGTATCTTGATGGATCGAAGGATCAACCCGAATGGGCGCTTCGATGGATCAAAGGCATATCCCCAGGAAACCAAACTTTTGATTTAATTTTTCGATCTTTCCTCATACAAGAATTGTGTTTTCTTGTAGGTATGTTTCCAGGAGAGCTTGAATGTCTCATTGATAGCAGAATTACACATACCATTCTTCGTCACAGACAACTCTTCATCGACTTTATGCCTTGTCAAACATTTTAACCACAATCATGGGTGGATCTTCGGATTTGATCCAAGGGCGAGGAAAAGCCCAACTTTTGTTGCCAAATGGAAAAAAACTCATCATTGATAATGATCTCTATGCTCTTAGGGCTCCAAGGACCCTATTGAGTAGTCGAGATATCCAAGCCAACGGATTTCATACAAATACTCATTGTGAGAATAGAATTGAATATATATATGCATTATCTCTAGTGATTCCGATAGAAATCGAATACTAGAGAAGCTCAAGTGTCAGCCAAATCGGCTATGTATTACAACTATGAGAGTTGTAGAGTCACACCATGTCATAAGAGATGACCTATGGGACTCAGACAAATATATGCTTTGACACGACAGACTGGGACACCCAGGTCGTGATATGATGATCCGGATTTTGAAGAATTCAAATGGACATCCATTCTTTCAAGTAAAAGAAAACAAGAACCAAATAGCGGTTCACACAAACATGGAGGTGGGCACCAAAAAAGGTGGCACCACCATCCATGGTCGGCCTCATACCGACACCTCCTCCCCTAAGAGGAGACGACTTGACACCAAGAGTGGTGCTCTCGTCCCCTATGATGATTTCCCGGTCCATAGAGACCTTGAGCCAACGCCAGCATCCTCATTGGTGATGTCTAATGCTCATTGCTTGTTCTGCAAAGCATGTTATTTAGCCAAGGAAGGAGCAAGACCCTCCTATGCTAAAGACACCAAAGAAAATATTCCATTCTTACAATGTATCTAAGGTTATATTTATGGACCCATCCACCCATCATGCAGACCATTTAGATACTTTATAGTATTGGTGGATGCTTCGACATGCTGGTCACATGTTGCATTATTGTCCACAAGGAATGCTGCATATGCTAAACTCCTTACTCAGATTGTTCGTTTGAGGGCTCACCACCCAGATTATCCTATAAAGTCGATACGTCTCGACAATGTTAGGGAGTTTACATCGCAAACATTTGATAATTATTGCATGTCCATATGGATTGATGTCGAGCATTCAGTTCCCCAAGTACACACCCAAAATGGTCTCACAGAAGCCACCATTAAAATACTTCAAATGATTGGATGGGCCTTGGTCATGCGCACCAACCTACCCACTTTTGCTTGGGCTTATGCAATATTACATGCAGCAATGCTTATTCGTTTTAGACCCTCTGCTAGACAACCAATTTCTGCGTACCAGCTGGTTACTGGATATGAGCCGAATATTTCGCATCTACGCATATTTGGTTGTGCAGTTTATGTGCCAATCGCACCACCTTTACGCGATAAAATGGATCCTCAGAGACGAATAGGAACCTATGTTGGATTTATTTCTCCAACTATAATGCACTACTTAGAACCCTCGACAGACGATCTCTTTACCGCAAGATTTACGGATTGTCACTTTGATGAGACAACATTCCTATGGTTAAGGGGAGGAAGGACGCATGAAAGACAGGAATTGTCATGGCCAGTCCCTAACTTGTCTCATCTTGATTCCCACTCCGCACTAGCAGATAGTGAAGTAAGAAGAATTATAGAGCTTGGAAACGTAGCAGATTCGATGCTTGATACGTTTTATGACCTTACTAAAGTGACAAGATCACACATACCTACTATAAATTTGCCTGCAAGGATTGACATCCCACAGGGAGGATGTCACGCCGCCACCCCTGTGATGTGAGAGAGCGACGACACCACACATGGTGGACGTGTGGTAGATGAGGCCATGTCTCCCAAAGGAAGATGGGGAGATTCGTAGGTTCGATGGATACTCACCATAGGAAGAGGGGGAGATTGTCACAACAAGATCCATTGTTCATCGACTCTCAAAATCCATCTCATGAAATTATTCCTGACTACAGTTATGTCCTTAAGACAACCAATTTGGAGGGAGTTCCAACGGTTGATCCTAGTTCAGTGAATAAAGAAATTTCGATGAATTATGCTAGCATACATGAGACTTTGGAGAGAGAATCTATGATCATTAATGATGCGTTTTCATTTTCAGTTGCACATGAACTCATATAACACAATGACATCGAACCTCGATCTGTTGAAGAGTGTCAACAGAGATCAGATTGGCCCAAATGGAAAGATGCAATCCAGGCTGAAATAGACTCACTAAAAAAGAGACAGGTGTTTGGCCCGGTAATGCTAACCCCGCCAAGTGTAAAACCAGTACGACATAAATGGGTCTTTGTTAGAAAGCGTAATGAGAATAATGAGATAGTAAGATACAAAGCTCGGCTTGTGGTGCAAGGTTTCTTACAACGCCCTAGTATTGACTATGAGGAGACGTATTCTCCCGTAATGGATGTCATAACGTTCCACTACCTTGTCAGTTTGGTAGTTTCCAAAAAACTTGACATGCAGCTTATGGATGTGGTTACTGCATATCTCTTTGGGGATCTAGATTCAGAGATATACATGAGAGTCCCTGATGGATTCGAATTACCCAAGTCAAGTAGCTCTAAACCACGGAGCGCATTCTTTATAAGATTGACAAGGTCACTGTATGGATTGAAGCAATCCGAGCATATGTAGTATAACCGCCTAAGTGGATACTTGAATGGGAAGGGATATGTGAATAACAAGCTATGCCCTTGCGTGTTCATTAAAAGAACAAGTTCCGGATTTGCAATAGTAGCAGTGTATGTCGATGACATGAATCTTATCGGAACTCTTGATGAGTTAAAGGATACTGTGAAGTACTTGAAATCCGAGTTTGAGATGAAGGACCTTGAGAAGACACGGTTTTGTCTAGGCCTTGAGCTAGAACACCGTAGTAGTGGAATACTAATCCACCAGGTAGCTTATGTCCACAAGATGTTGAGAAGGTTCAACATGGACAAAGTACATCCTGTTAGCACCCCATGGTAGTCCGTAGTCTAGATCCAGAGAAGGATCCGTTCCGTCCAAGGGATGAGAACTAGGAACTCTTAGGGCTGAAGTGCCTTACCTAAGTGCAGTAGGTGCATTACTGTACTTAGGGCTCAATGCACAAGACCAGACATCTCATTTGCTGTGAACTTGTTAGCTAGATTTAGCTCAGTGCCCACGCAACATCATTAGACATGCATTAAGAATATCTTCAGGTACTTGAAGGGTGCGATAGATATGGGCTTGTTTCATCCCTACAGAGAGGCAAGAGGGAAAACTACCGTCTCAAAGGGACGTGCCATTGAAGATGGTGACGCCATTCCCTTTACCCCATACACCAACAATCATTGTGATGTGTTGACGAGTTTTGTTGATGCTGGCTTTCTCTCTGATCCACATAAAGGTCGTTCCCAAACATGATATGTCTTTACTATCTTGGAGGTCTACAAAGCAGACCCTAGTCATTACATCCACGAATCATTATGAGATTATTGCTCTCCATGAGGTAATTACAGAGTGTATATGGTTGTGGTTCATCATTACACATATTCGTGAGACTTGTGGATTGGAATCCACTACTGATGAACCTACATGTATTTATGAGAATAATGTTGCTTGCATCGAGCAGATGAAGCAAGGTTACATCAAGGGCGACAACATCAAGCATATATCGCCTAAGTACTTTTACAATTAACAACAACAAGAGTTTCTCAAGATCCAGATTAACTAGGTTCGATCTGAGAGCAATGTGGCAAATTTATTTACTAAGTCATTGCCAAAATCCACATTCCAGAAGCATGTTAAGAGCATAGGGTTGCTCAGCTTGTCTAAGCTACCTTGATTGTTAGTATCAGAGGGAGATGTAGACTTTAGGGGGAGTCTGACATACACATGAGCATTTCTGGATGTGAAACGTTGCACTATTTTTCCTTGACTAAGGTTGTTTTTATCCCACTGGGTTTTTATTACTTAGCAAGGTTTTAATGAGGTAAGATGGTTATGTGTCATACCATCGTCTACGACGATCTGCACTCTTTTTATTTGGCGAGACCGATTTTCTCTTGCAAAGGTTTTTGGATCGACAAGGTTTTTGATGAGGCATCAATGAAGCAAATGAAGAAGCGTCACTACCATACACTGGCACAAGATGGAGTGTTGTAGGATATTTGATGTACCTAGTTATGGTGGAGATCACAGGATATGACAGTATATCTTATCCAGAGATGTTATACAGATTACTTTCCTGTTTGTATGTCTTGTACTCTCCTATATAAAGGAGTTACTTTTTCATTAATAAAGTTATACACTATTGCTCCAAACTACTTTTATTCTCTTCACGATCATAATTCCTAAAACATATATGAGGTTATGTGTCACTGATTACGAAATGCTCTATAAAATATATATTTTTTTTTCTAAAAAAAGAAGAAAAACTACAGGAACATCCTCTATGCTCTATAAAATATCTACTGGCAGCTCCTTCTACATTGATATGTGATGTTATCCAAGTAGGAGATTAAATAAAAAAATTATATTGTCAAGCCCACCCCGATCCGATCACATTTGTTTTTTTTGGTCACTGCTAATGTCAAATAAGCTAATAAAAGAAGAGGGAAAAAAATATCTCAAAACCATGTCCCTTGAGCAGTACCCAGTTTTGGGCATGCGGTGCTGATTTTTATGCAGAAAACATTGAACCATATAGAATGGTTCCTCAATTCCCTGAAGAGATAAGCCTGATCCTCAATAGGTTTTACTATATAAACTCCCACCCAAGAATTGTCTCAACATCCTCAGTACCATAACTACCATTATCAAATCAAGTTCAAATCTCCCAAAAAAGATCCAAGAGATTAAACCATGGAAGGCAAAGTTTTCACAGAAGAGCAGGAAGCACTGGTGGTCAAGTCATGGGCTATAATGAAGAAGAATTCTGCTGAATTGGGTCTGAAGTTTTTCATGAAGTAAGTCACTTTTGCATTCCTCCCTTTGCAATACATTTCAAAGATCACTGCAATTAAATTTCATCAGCTTTGCTATTGGTGATTTGGAATATGAAAGCTTTAAAGGGTATGTTCTAAGTTTGGTTGGATAATGTTTTCAGGGCCTTTGAGATTGCACCATCAGCAAAGAAGATGTTCTCATTCTTAAAGGACTCTGATATTCCTCTGGAGAAGAACCCCAAGCTCAAGACTCATGCTATGTCTGTCTTTGTTATGGTAAGTCGTGCATCATAATTGTGATTGTAGGTTGTTGCATTTGGATCCATTTAAGTAAAACAATCGGCAAGACTGCAAGAGAATCGATTTAGATTTAGTATCTGTTGAGTAACTGCTAAAATGTTTACCAGGGAGAGTTCCTAACCTTTTGATGTGTATCCAATCTTGGAAATATTTCATATTATTTCTACGTCTGGATCTACATGGAAGAGTACTTAGAGCAGAAATTCAGTTGTCAGTAATTGACCAAAGAACATTACTGTGTGTGTGATACCACAACAGGTCAAACTATATTGCAAGATAAATGTTTTGCTCATGCCAGATTAGCTCATTCTTTACTTTGTATGACAGACTTGTGAATCAGCAGTTCAACTCCGGAAAGAAGGCAAAGTTACGGTTAGGGAATCAACCTTGAAAAGGTTAGGCAATGTCCACTTCAAGTCTGGAGTAGTGGATGAACACTATGAGGTATACACGTTTCTGATCGGATTATTAGTCGATGAAGAAGATGGTTTCTAATTAACTAATGCATTTAAGTTACTGATTTGAAGCTTCTTCTTGACTAACTCAATTGTAGGTGGTTAAGTTTGCATTGTTGGATACCATAGAGAAAGCAGTACCAGACATATGGTCACCAGAGATGAAGTGTGCATGGGGAGAAGCTTATGATCAGTTGGTTGCTGCTATCAAGTTAGAAATGAAGCCTTCTGAGTAAACTAGTACACTCTGATCTTCAATATAAGCTCTGGAATTACTCCTTTGTTCTAATAAGATGGTTTTTACTGTTGAGGTTGCATTGCAAGTTCTCAAGTGTTTTCGTCATACGTAGTACTAAACTCGAAAATATCCTCACATTCGACTGTTAGTCCATGATTTCTTACTTTTGTTTCAATCCTTGAGTTTTCATACACTGTCACTTGATGTTGAAGAGCCCACCGACTCAATTCATTGGCAGCACTTGTCCTGACAAGCTGACATTGTTGAATGGAGCCTTGATGTCAATGAGGAAAATTGTAAAGATGTGTATATATACATGGTTTGATCTTGAATAAGGCAGACAGACTCTTGACAATGTTATGGTTTGCAGTGGCGGATGTAGAGGGTAGATGTGCCGCTGTAATGATCTATGGTGAACTTTAATTTAAACTGGATGGTGGTTTGTTTGGTTTCGGTTTTGTTTGACGAGTTGAGATTAGAAGCCGATCAGTGTCTTTCAGTTGCACTAAAATTGATTGCTGGGTTTCAGTTTGTTGTAGGCAGGTTATCTGTTTAGAATCCATGAAGTTCATGTGCCTGTGCACGAATCGATTAGGTTTTTTTTTTTTTGTAGTTCTTCGCTTGGCTGGCTGAACCATTTGCATCTGCATGTTCTAAAACAATAGAAAAACCTTGTGAAATCTGTAATAGGTTGGGTTAGTTTTGGCGTGGAACTCATTCGACTCATTCATCACCTATTGCTTGAAATTATGATATTGAAAGACTAATTAAGCAAAATTCACCCTCTAACTAGAGATGAGGACATTTAGTCCTATCTTGAATATAGAACTGGCAGTCAACATGACCTAACCTTTTAACCATAGAACGTACACTTCATCAAATAAGGAATGACAAAAAATAATGTACGTAAACGATGTGTCTGCATTCTTCATCATTTATATCGACCATGATTACATTACACCCGAACCTTTTTTTTTTTTGACATTTGAGTTAACTTGGGAATGAAGATGATTGAGAGCTTATGTGCATATCGATCAAACTTTCCCAAATGAAGATTTCCGAAGAGGACTCTTTCATAAACCATTCGAAGGATGCGTCGATCTTAGCTTTGATTGATACGAGTCGTATTACTGAAGAACATGCAGACATAGACATACATATATTTCGGATATGTATGTATATAACGTACAGTACGTAGTTGCGATACATAAGAGAAATGGAAGTGCAAGATGATACTATGCCATCTATCTCTGCCGTAATTTCAAAGCTTTATTCTTGACTCTTGCGCACTTGGCCGCTTGCAATACTACACCATGCATGCCCTGGCTTTTCAACAAAAGCAGCTACAGTCCAAAGACGTGCCATTTACATTCACAATAGCATAAAAGCTGAAGTTTAATTATTTGGTTGCCTCGCCCCATCTGTGCTCCGCCGCAAATCCCAACCCCGTTGCTCTTCAAAACCGGCGGCGACCTCATCGCCAATAAGTTTGAGCCTTGCGCAAGTGCTACGCTAGCCTTGATGGCCAGAGGACAGAGAACACAAGTCTTGGAGAGACAGAGGTGTTTTTAACTGAGAAACTGGCATGATGAAGTAGATTTGTCCCAGCTGCAGGCCTGGAGCTCTTCATCTTTAGGGACTCGAGGGGCGTCGGAGTCGACGAACATGGACTCGGAGGGGCAGAGGAAGCAGCTGGGATTCTTTGAAAGTATATGGGAGGCTTTCACAGGATTCCTGAGCTCTTGTAGCTTCCCATCCAAGTGAACGATCTTGACTGTGCTTGAACCATTCACGATTCTTCCATTTTCCTTCATGAGTTGAGTAGATACACAAATCCCCATCATAGAGAGATGGAGATCGATCGACACAGACACTGTATAGGTTTTGTTAGGCTATATGAAACTGAAACTGAAACTGATCGAGGATAGTGTTGAGTGTACCCGTGTACGTACGTTGTTATATATAGGGAAATCAATTGGGGAGAGCACATCGTAAAAAGTATGCATAATTAACCCCAATAATAATTTTCTATGCTTGCAATTTTGCAAAAGCAAGAAACGCGTTTGGTCGTCATTCTCTTGGGTTTATTTAGGGGAGTGTATTTGAAAATAATTCATGTGTACGTGACATTACTCATTAATTTAAGGAAAATTATCACCACCGGGTGTGAAACATTTGCAAAGTCTTCAATGTGATGTCCACATTTTGAAAACTATCAAAGTGATATCCAGAATTTTATAACAGCAATTTTGTGATGACTAAAGTCATTTTCCGTCATGGCTCCGTTTATATCGATGATGTGGAAAATTCCAATTATCACCACTAGAGTCTGAACTTTTGCAAAGTTGTCAATGTGATGTCCACACTTTGAAAACTTTCAAATTAAAGTGGTGCCCATAATCTCAAATTTTTTGACATCGTTAATAGCCGTCTATATCGCTGACGTGACAATTAAGGAGATCATTGTTTTGTCACTATTTTTTTTCGAAAAATATAGTGCTGGTCAATAATAGTCTTAATATTTATTTTAATTTTTCCCCTTTATTTCTCTCTCTCTCTCTTGACCAGTTTAGAGACCCAACACTACTTATCGATAACCCCCGAGTTAGTGTTATCTGTCAATCCTTATAGTCCAACAATTGCTTTGACTCACTGGCTTTGTTTATTAAAATCTCCGGATTTGTGGACAATGAATTTGTGAATACACTTCCGCTCTTAACCCAAAGGCAACAACACTCAACACCTGTGAAAAACCATTTATGCAGACTAAAACTAAAATAATTTGCACATTCAACGTCATCGATGAAATGGAAAAACTCTGGACAAATGCGAGCACTACCAGCATAGGCAACCATTACCAGAAATGGAGACATTACCGGCGACTTGTCGTCGCCGGCCTTGTCTTTTTTTTTCGCCGGAATTGTCATTACCGGCGACAAGTCGCCGGCAATGAAGTCGCCGGAAATCCCCTGCCGGTATTAACATTGCCGGCGACTTCAGTCTGAACTTTTCCAATTATCGTCTTGACTCAAGTCGTCGGTGATGTTTAGGACATTACCGGCGACGGAAGTCGCCGGCAATGTCAGCGCCGCCGTGGCCGAAATTTGAAGACATTGACGGCGACTTAGGTCCATGTCGCCGGCAATGCTTGGAAAAATTTTGAAAAAAAAAAACGGTTCTGAATTGGGCCCAATTCCAGAACCTGCATTGAAAAACATAAACCGTACAATCATACAAGTTCAACAGTACACATAAATGTCCAACGTACAGTACAAATAGCAACGACGATACGAAAATTAACTACAACTACACGTCAGGGTCGAGGAACTTGCGGGTCAAGGTCGAATTAATCCATGTACTCATTTGAATTCCGGTGGCTACCTTGGTCTTGCTCTGGCGTTGACTGGTGCGGTGGTGGTGGTGGATAGCTAGGGAACGGAGGGACCGGGACCGGGGGAGGTGTGGGGAACGGTTGTCCGGTAGTCTGAGCCTCGTACATCGTCCGCATCCATGTGTACATCTGAGCCTGCATCTGTGTCTGCTGCTGGACCATGTTTTGGTACTCGGCCATCTGCCTCTTTTGCTCCTCCAACTCCATCTGCGTCCTCTGAAGCTCCGCTGCGAGGTTACGACTAGAAGTTGAACTTCTTGACCCGGTGAGTATTGTGAAGTGTTTTTCAATACTCCTTCGCCCGCCGAGCCCATTCCCCTACAATAGTAGGTATTCTTTCCAGTCCCGCACGCTTTTGCCATGATCTGAGCCGCTATCGGGGGATCAAGCGGATCGATCTGAGAGGCATACTGGGTGACTTCTTCTTCGGAGCAGTCAGGATGGTTAGTCCGAGCTATACTCATGGTCACTTCTGCGGTCGCCTCCTCCACTCTCGTCTAATTGAAAAGCGAAAATGAACAACGTATTAACTAACAAAATCTATTAATATCGAAAAATAGTTTTATTAACACATGGAGAGGCAAAAGACTTACCGCTTCGTCAGGGCACTGCGGATAGAACTTTTGATGAATATACACCAAGGGGTTCACTTCTTGTTGTTGCTGCGCCTTAGTCGACCAACCCATGTAGTTGAGTGAACCTGCATGATGGGCCCTGGTGTTTTTCAATCTATTCGCCCGGTTCGTCTTCGAAATCGCCTTGTTTGATAAACATATGGAAAAAAATTAGTAACTAACTATTTCAATCTGATACGATACATTAGGCTTGTAAGATATATTAAGGATGCATACCTGAGCTTTGGGGTGCTCGAAGTGGGCTATCAGCCACAACCACTCGTACTCCCTAAACCGGAATTCGCTAGGGGTAGAACCTCGGCCTAGCTCCTTGTATACAGTGTAATGGGAAGAAAGCTCGTTCTTCCACTCTTTATACCTATATTAAAACAAGGAAAAAAAAGTTAGAGATATTAAAACACTTGATAAACAAAAATCTAACTCGATATATATTCAAATAAGTGGAAGCACATCACCTCATATGTAGTTGACGCTCTACCCACGTGTGAATAAGAACTTCATCCACGTCAAACCACACCTGCAATATGAATATATAAAAGGTAAAATTATATATTTATTCGGACTTAATTAATAAATGTAAAATTTACGTAATGAAAATACGATTTTACTCACACTGAGTGCATTATGCACTTGCATCTTCACGTAGATAGGCACAGATTCCCAATCTGGCCAAAGCATTGGCACCTTGTCCCGCACGATCGCACCGGCCATGCTGACATATTTGCGCGTGGTGTCGAATGCCTCGATCACCTCGCCATCCTCATTGGCCCTTATGGGCGTTTTCCTTCCGCCGGTGGCCTGCTCAAGTCTCTTCCCGGTGCAGGTGCCTCTAGCCCCTTTCCGTTTTCCAGTCCCATTAACGAAATTGCCTAATAATACAATGTCAACAAATTGATATCATTAATTGAACCTATCGCAAGTCTTAAGTAATAATTAAGTAATCAATCTGATGTTAAATAAAATTTACCTGCATCGTCCGTTTGTTGGTTGATGCACCTCACACTCCAAAGATACACGGGGTCGAACGGGAGGAAGTTATACGCTTCCTCCACGGTCAGGAACTCCGACCGTCCTTCAACATAAACAGGCATCCCCCTATCATCGAATTCAGGGATGACAGGAATCTCGTCGGGTAGGAAGAGACCGGACGGCGGAGATAGACGAGGCCTGGACGACGAGGCACCGACACCACCATATGTCTCAGATGATTCCCGTGAAACGGGAGTAGGCACTGGGCGAATATGGGGCATTCGGATTGAGGGAGTTTCTGATGCCCCCGTTGACTGTCGCTCGTCTGAGGCTCTGCCACCGGAGGGACGTCTGCTGATTGAGCGTCTGGAGACTGAGGCTCGAGCCTCGACTTCCGGTTCCACGGCTCTTGATCGTGCAGCTTCCTCCTCAGCTCGCGCCTCTAGCAAGGCTCTCGTGCGAGCAGTCATCATTGGCCCACTGGGCGTGTTGCTAACTGCGGGCGAGGAGGAAGCTTGACTATTGTTCCCTCCACTATTTCGGGAACCTCTCCGAAGCCAATTTGCCGCAAAACCTCCTGGACACCGTAATAGTCATGGATTCGGTTCAATAACAAATCGGAACCGGAACGGTTTGGAACCGGAACTGTTTGAAACCGGAACTGTTTGTAACCGGAACCGTTTGTAACATAACGGGAAAGGTTACAAACAGTTCCGGTTCCAAACGGTTCCGGTTCCAAACCGTTTCGGTTCTATAACAAATCGGAACCGGAACAGTTTGGAACCGGAACCGTTAGAAACCGGAACTGTTTGTAACTGGAAACGTTTGTAACATAACGGTTCCGGTTACAAACAGTTACGGTTCCAAACGGTTCCGGTTCCAAACGGTTTCGGTTCCAAACCGTTCCGGTTTAAAACCGTTCTGGTTCTAAACTGTTCCGATCCCGATTTCCACCTTCATTTATACGATTAATTAACAACTATATCACCTAAATTAACATATATACATTTTCGATGTATATATATATATACATCATGCATCTTAATTAAATTTAATTTTCACATATTCATCCAAATCACAAACCCTAATTAATTTTCCACACATATATATACATCATGCATCTTAATTAGGTTTAATTTTCACATATATATACATCACATATTCATCCAAACCACATATATACATAATTTTCACATATATATACATCACATAATTTTCACATACCTATATATATATATACATTGCATATAAATTTACAACTTATCACCCTAATTTCCAACTTAGCACCCTAATTAATTTACACATACACATACACATACACATACAGATACACATACACATACACATACACATACACATACACATACACATACACATACACATACACATACACATACACATACACAAAAATAATTAAAAATTGAGAGAGAGAGAGAGAGGGAGAGAGAGAGGATCGGACCTGCCATGGTGGAGTCCGATCTGCTTTGCCGGCGACGGAGATGAGGGGAGGAGAGGAGGGGAGGAGGAGAGGAGGAGAGGATCGGAGGAGGAGAGGAGATGAGAATCGGTGGAGAGGAGGAGGAGGAGAAATAGGAGGAGGAGAGGATAAGGAGGAGTAGAGGCAAATGAAGGAGGAGGAGAGGGAGAGGAGGAGGAGGAGAAATGAAGCTCGGGCTCGACTGGGTAGTTTCTATCCAGACAACATTGCCGGCGAGTTTCTTATAACTCGTTGGTAATGTCATTACCAACGACTTCAACTCGTTGGTAATGTCATTACCAACGAGTTGCTTATAACTCGTTGGTAATGTTGACATTTCCCGAAAAATATCCGACAACATTTTCCGACTACATTTTCCGTCTACGATTTCCGTATACATTTTCCGACTACATTTTCCGACTACAATTTCCTACTACATTTTCCGACTACATTTTCCGACTACATTTTCCGACTAGAATTTCTGACTACATTTTCCGAATACGATTTCCGTCTACATTTTCCGACTACATTTTCCGACTACATTTTCCGTCTACGATTTCCGACTACATTTTCCGACTACATTTTCCGACTACAATTTCCGACTACATTTTCCGACTACATTTTCCGACTACATTTTCCGACTAGAATTTTCGACTACATTTTCCGTATACGATTTCCGACTACATTTTCCGACTACATTTTCCGACTACATTTTCCGTCTACGATTTCCGACTATATTTTCCGACTACATTTTCCGTCTACGATTTCCGTCTACATTTTCCGACTACATTTTCCGACTACATTTTCTGACTACATTTTCCGTCTACATTTTCCGTCTACGATTTCCGTCTACATTTTCCGACTACATTTTCCGTCTACATTTTCCGTCTACGATTTCCGTCTACATTTTCTGACTACATTTTCCGACTACATTTTCCGTCTACGATTTCCGACTACATTTTCCGACTACATTTTCCGTCTACGATTTCCGTCTACATTTTCCGACTACATTTTCCGACTACATTTTCCGACTACATTTTCCGTCTACAATTTCCGACGACATCATTAACGTACTAAGGATGATAATCGTAATCATCGTCATCACTTGAGTCTGACTCGGTTTCATAGGTAACCTCTGGCAATATGTGCCTCTCCTCGTCATCTGAATCAGCGTCAACTTCATATGGATTAACATTGAGAAGTTCTGCCCCAGTAATTCGAACCACACTCCCAGATCTCACATTATTAAGGCGAATCGTAGATGATTCCGGAATGTCAAAAGCGTTCGGCTCTTGGTATGCAGTAACTTCCTCATCATCTGCGGTATCACCAAGTGTGGCAGCACTATATATGTTTCTATGAGCAACATGGTTAACCACCTTCCACGGGACTTTGTTAAGAAGATCGTCCAGGTAAAACACTTGTTTTACTGATGAGGCAAGAACGAAAGGGTCTTCTCCATACCAGGTAGTAGCAGTATTCACCGAAAATGTTCCGTGCTGATCGGTCTTTGTGTTCTCCGGGCTAGTATCAAACCATCTACACTTGAACAAGTGCACTTTCATGCGGTTCCCATAAATTAGTTCAACAACTGAATGAAGGACACCATAATAGTCAACGCCATCCTACCCACCATGGACCATCACCCCACAATTCTGTGTTTTCAGTCGGTCGTCTCGATTTTCACATATAAATTTAACGCCATTGACCTGACACATCGAGTAAACTTTTGAAGCTTTCGGTTTCATCGCAAGGACCCTCAATTCGTTTGACCACTCTGGGTAACCATCATCTGCTACATGGTTCATCTGCAAACGATAAGAAACCACACAAGAAATTATGAACATAGAAACCACAAAACCACGTACGTCCACACATGCTATATAAGGAAAATGGCAATAAAAATAAAGACATATACACATATACCCTTACCCATGGACCAAAGTAGTTTGCAAACGTCCTGTTGTGGTATTCAACATTTCCGGCAATAGCAGGGCAGTGAAGATGATAGTTTTTCCAATATTGTACTTCTTCACAGTTAATCAGTATCGACCAGTGGGCAATGACTACCTCATTTTCATCCAACTTGTACGACTTTGGCAAGCTTCCTTGTACTACAACGTCATTGGAGATGATAGAAAGGTTGAACTGAGGTTCATCTATCGACATCTGTTGTTGGGGGTCCTCAAGCGCTCCCAAATACACTTTGGTGTACGTTACACACTCGTGCGCAACATATGCTTCAGCGATACACCCTTCAGGTGCATATTTATTCTTCACATAGTTCTTATAGGCTCCCAATTGTCTACAAGTTAACAAGTGCATGTTAAAAGGGGTAAAAATAAGACTTTACATATAAAAACAGAGGCAAACCAAATGTACCTTTCCATGGGATACATCCAAGTGTAGTGTACGGGACCGGTAAGCAACAATTGTTCGGGAAGATGGATCGTTAGGTGAGGCATGATGTCGAAAAAATTTGGCGGAAATATCCTCTCAAGCTTGCACATGATAAAAATTATGTCATCTTGCATCTCCCTGAGATCTGATTTTTTAACTTCCCTGGTGCATAACTTCTGAAAGAATCTTGACAAGGCCACCAACGGCTCCACCACCTCCTTGGGCAGGTACCCTCGAATGAAAATAGGGAAAAGGCGTTGAAGCAGTACATGGCAGTCATGACTCTTTAATCCGTACATCTTATTGTCCCGGTAGTTAACACACCTGCTTATATTTCCTGCATAGCCATAAGGATACCTGCATGTATATATATATATATATATAGCCATAGGCAACAATTATATTTCTCGCATATCACCATAATCCGGTAAAAATTAAAGGCAAACCAGTTTCCGTACTGCATAGTCATATATAAGAATATTTACCTGACATTACTCAGCCACCGAAAAATTTCATGCTTATGCTTCGGCTTGACGGTGTAAGGAGCTTGCGGCATTTTTCTCTTACCATCTCTTAACCACAAATGTTTCCGCAGTCCCATAGCTTTCAGATCAATACGTGCCTTAGGGATGTCTTTTGTTTTCCCCTCCAAGTTAAGAACTGTGCCCACCACACTTTCACACACATTCTTCTCTATGTGCATGACATCTAGGTAATGTCTGATAGGCAACTTGGGCCAGTAGGGGAGTTCCCAGAATATGCTCTTGTGTGTCCAAAACTTATACCTTTCGGGCTTGTCTGGAATTGACGCCACTATGTCAGGATGATTGCTCAGCTGGCCAAAATCATATTCATTCAACACTTCCAAAATATTTGCCCCTGTCCATCGCCTGGGTGCCACACCTGTTTCCACAGTCCCATCAAACGCGTCTGGATCCTGCCTAAATGGGTGATCATATGGAAGCCAACAACGGTGACGCATCTGAACAATTTTACTGCAATGAGGACTGCAACAATCAACCGTCATGCACTCTGAACAAGCCCTGTAACCCCTGGTAACGTTGCCCGACAACATACCGCGGGCAGGAAAATCACTGATGGTGCCAACAAGCATGTCATGCATCTGGAACATCTCGTTTTTGAACCTATCGTAAGTGGGGTGGCCACACTCACTCAGGTACTTAAGCTCCTCAATCAAAGGCCTCAAATACACATCGAGACACTTTCCTGGATAACCCGGGCCCGGAATTAACAAAGTCAGCATATTGTATTCCTTCTTCATGCACATCCATGGTGGAAGGTTGTACGGTACCAAAATAACTGGCCATATACTGTATTGAAGACTCATGTTGCCAAAAGGGTTGAATCCATCAGATGAGAGCCCTAGCCAAACATTTCGGACCTCTGCTGCAAAATGATCAAACTCCCTGACCATGTGCTTCCAAGCCTCTCCGTCAGAAGGGTGTATAAGGGTGTCATCGTCAGGCAAATTCCTCTCAGCCCACCATCTCATTGCCTCGGCCGTGAAAGCACACATGAACAACCGCTCTAGCCTATCAATAAGCGGGAAATATCGAAGTATCTTCACAGCTTTCTTGTTGCCTACAGGAGTCAACTTATACCTTTCTGTATAACATACCGGGCAGGCTTCAAGGTCTTCGAGATCTTTTCCCCAGAAGAGAATACAATCATATCTGCATGCATGGATTTTGATGTAGGAAAGCCCAAGATCTTTCAGGATATGTCGCACCTTATGATGAGTGGTAGGAAGACGATGACCGGGTGGCAGTAGCGAAGCAGTCCACTTCAACCAAGAATCAACAGTTTTGACAGACATTTTGTTCTCCATTTTGAGCTGCATCACTCCCATCACATTTTCAAGAACAGTCTTACTACAACCGTCGTACAACGGAGTCTGTTGCAATGCAATCAGGTTGTTGTACTTGTCCATACCGCTTGAGTTGACATGAGCTCCAGGTAATGGCTCGACTGGCTCGATATGGGGGAAACCCTCAACGACGGGAGGGACATTTGGTGCTTCATCAGCAAATACACCGCTCTCATGAGGAAACATATCATTGATTAACATCGCTGTTGGATCATAGGATGAACTGCCCCTCTCAGCAAAATCTCCATGATCATAGCGTGGACTGGCCCTCTCACCAAATTGTCCATGATCATGCGGACCCGCTAACGATGTTTCACCGTGATAAATCCAACAAGTGTACTTATCCCAAAACCCGTATTTACTCAGGTGCCTCTGGACTTTATCAATAGGAAAACGAAATCGATCGCTGAAACACTTACATTCTTTACACGGGCAATAATGAAGTGTATTGTCTCCACAATTAGCCTTCACAAAATCCACAAAACTCCTAATTCCCTGGTGATATCTGACATCCCATCTTTCGAGGCTCATCCAACTCTTGTCCATCCTGAAAATTCTAACAAATTTACGTATTAATTATATATATACACACACATTCACTACTAATCATCGACGCGATATCTCAATTCAACTCTAATTAAATCAACACATGCATGCATATATATATATATCGATCTAATCTCTGAATTCAATTCAGTACTCGATGATGGTATTCTTCTTTTTTCAATTCAAAACGTATTTGACTAGGTAGAAGGCTCTGTTAAGCGTGGCTCCGATAGCACTACGATAATACCAGTCGTTGATTCAGACACAAGATAAGATTAACTACAAGCAGTTTTCTCGTTTCGGTGACATCAACAACATTTCATATATATCTCACGAATTGGATTTGATCAACACACACACATATATATATATATACATACACATATACGTATATATATATACACATACCTATATATATAGCTTCCCGAGTGATCGAGTTTTCGACGCGCGCCTTAATTTTGACAATATACCGAAGGATCGATTTCAGAGCGTACGTTTTCCTTCTTTCGATTTCTCTGGATTTTTTTCAATCAAAATGAATGAATGATCGAGCTGTGACTAATATAAGAGACATTACCGGCGACGGAGTAAGTCGCCAGAAATGAAGACATTACCGGCGACTTTACGCCAGAAAATCGCCGGTAATGTTTCAACACATTACCGGCGACTCCAACCGTTGTCGGCAATGTCGAGCCACACATTTCCGGTGAAATTCCGGCCGAAATGTTCGGCTTGACATTGCCGGCGACGGTTGGAGTCGCCGGTAATGTGTTGAAACATTACCGATGATTTTCCGGCGACATTACTGGCGACGGAGTAATTCGCCGGTAATGATGAACATTACTGGCGACTTTTCCGGTCGCCGGCCTTGTCTCCGGTGATCTCGCCGGTAATGTTCACAAATGTGGTAGTGAACATCCACATGAACCCATATGTCGTATTCTTTCGCTACATCACATAATGGTCCCAAAGTATCTACAAATCTACTGCATTTGTTGCAGGCTCGGCAAAATAGTACCGAAGATCATATTGTCGTATTCTTTCGCTAACCAAATCTGATCCCAACTGAATTGGAGTAAAATAGAGGTGAACAAAATTAAAGCAAATATATTGTCATTGCTGAGTAACGGATCACCATCGTTGGCGCGCAGGTCGAGGTATGGATGAGAAGAGGACCTTAAGCAGCAGAGTTAGATGTCGACGAGTTTGCTTAAGCAATCCAGTTAATTAGTTTCCTCGATAAGTATCAGGTTGACGGTGTCGGCGTCGTAGTTGCCAAGGTGGAAAGCGACGACATCAAGGTGGCGGTTGAATGAGGATGATGTAGATTGGTGATGTAACAGTAGGCTCGGGCTCGATGAAGGCGAGTCGCGATCTCTCGTTGAATCGATCGAGAGAGAGAGAGGTCAGAAAAAAACTAAAAAGATAAATTAAAAAAAACAAAAACAAAAACTAAGGGGGTATTAAAGTCTTTTCTCATCTGTTTTGAAAAAAAAAATTGCTACATCAACGACATAGACGGCTATGTGACAGAAAATGGGTGTAGGCATCGCGTAGATATAGTTTTAAGATTATGGGCACTACTTTGATAGTTTTCAAAGTGTGTGCATCATATTGACGATTTTGCAAAAGTTCAGACCCTGGTGGTGATCACTAGAATTTGCCACGTCATCAATATAAATGGAGCCGTGACGGAAAATGACTCTAAGTATCACGAAAATGATGTTTTAGAATTCTGGACATCACTTTGATGGTTTTCAAAGTGTGGGCATCACATTGAGGACTTTGCAAAGGTTCAAACTCTGGTAGTGAATTTTTCCTTAAATAATTCTACTATCATGGCTTCTATTCCGCCAGTAAAAACTAAGCGAGTAGAAATAGAGATGCGTATAATAATATATCTCCTCAAAATCTCCGCTCGTCCAAAATGATTCTCGATCTTTTGAAAATCTTATATATTATTAGTCATGTTTTAATGGTCAGTTGATTTTGTGGTCAGTTGTGATCAATTATCATTATATTTACATCTAATTAATGATATTAAATTATATTTCAATTGATTTATAATTAGCTACCGTTCAATACAAATCTGACGACAACTAACTACAATTGACCACAGATATCACTGAATACCCAGCCTCTTCCATGTGACACAAATATTTTCATGACTTCGTAAAACTTATGAACTGAGGAATACTTTACCCCTGCTAAGGTTGAGATCATCAAGGCTATCCCACAGAGTCGCCGAGTTGTGAATGATAGACTGGTATGGCACTATATAGCGAAAAGGGAGTATCAGGTTAGTAGCGCTTACCAACTGGTTATGGATATTTTTCCCCCTACCACAGCTCTTTACACCCAGTGATTATGGGCCATTTTGGAAGCTATTTTGGTGACTTTGGGCGGCTCTTACTACTACTAAAATGTGAGTTTGGAAAGCGAGTCAGGGCTATTCACTGATTGGACCACCTCTACATGGGCATATGGTTGATGTTGATGGGATTCGTTTACTCTGCGAACAAGAGAAAGAGATACTAAGCTCCACTTATTCTGGGATTTTTCGACAATGCAGTCGATCATTACTTTGGTGGTGACTGGTATCGGTGAGAAAACTTCCTAATGCATCGATTGGCTACAAGTTTGTTCGCATGGCCCATCAAACGATATGTTGGCTAGGTTAGTGATTATTATTTGGTTCATATAAAAGGGTAAAAAATGAATATTGTGGGTAAGAAGCCGTTTGATGGACAAATTCTACTGGTGTTAGCAAGGACATAATTTTTTTTTTTTTGCGATTTCATAAAAAATGTTGGACAAAAAAACAGAGCTGTAAAATGGTCCGGGCAGAAAAATCTTTTATTTCAAATTGTAGACTTTAGATTGACTTTTGTGTCACTTGAAAAAAAAGATTAGTGACTTTTGGGGCAAATTTATAGTTTTACATGACTTTTGAGTCATTTACCTTTTTGTAATTAGTTTCCTAGTAGGTATGTAAATATTCTTGTATGAAAATTTTTCCTTTTTACAAACTACACTCTCACTTTCTCCATTTTTGACAAACTTCCAAAATTACCCTCAAACTATTCCACTTTCATCTCGAATCCCTCCTGTTTTTCTGTTCTTTCCTTCACTCCTCAGGTTCCGATGAAAGTATGAGCCTGTTTGACATGGCTTTTGAAAGTACTTTCAAACTTAAAAAAAAATATTTTTATCAATTTCATGATGTTTGGTTACAATTGAAAGTGCTTTGAGAAAATTTAAGGAATCACTTATAATTCTTAAAAGTGATTTTTTAGAAAGCAAATGAGAGGTGATTTCTCTTAAAAATGATTTCTTCTAAAAGCATTAATTTAGAAATTACTTTGAAAATTAATCTCAAACAGGCACTATATCTAACACATTTCCACTCCTCCCCAACATACATCATTGAAGGTGCAGGGCTGCTAACGTAGAAGCATAAGAAGGGGATGAGAGCTTATTATTTGATGGTACGGGGGAATCGATTCGGTCAACAACGACGACGACAAGGGAGGTCATCGGCTTCGAAGAGAGTACGTTGATGAATGATATTGAAGATAGTTTGAGGAATTTTTAAGGTCCTAATTGATCATAATGAGTGGACGACGATACCCAACAATCTATTGGAAAATTATTCCTAGATCATGAAATTCGTCTCTAGCCAATTTGGGAGCAATTAATTGAAGTGTAATGATTTTAAACCAAAGGGGCCTTCAAGGTGGATACCCCAATTCTATGTGGCAATTTAATTAAATATTTATTTCATTATTTATTTTGCACGTCATTTATATTGAATTAAAATTCTCTTATATATCTCATTCATTTTTCAAATTCATGATTAAAAAAAGGGTAAATTACGTATAAGGTCACTTAAAAACATTACTTATGTATAAGGTCACCTAATATTTCTTTCCCAAATAAGGTCACTTGATTTAACAAAAAAACTCCTCGTTCAATCTATTTACGTCTAATATCATCCTATATAAACCTGCTCTCTCTCTCTGCTTTAAACCAAAATCAGACCCTAAATTCTCAAAATTAAATCATTGCCCTACCAGAGCACCATCCCAAAATCAAATCGCGTCGTCTCTCTCCATCATCCTTCTCTTTCCACCGCTGTCTCTCTCCGTCGCTCTCCTCTCTAACAGTCCAAACTTGCTGCCAAACTCGTCTCTGCCTCTCCACGCCGTCGGCGCAGCGCTCGCGTGGCATGAGTTCCTCCTCACGGACCGCTCACTCCATCCACCGAGGTAGCCCCACCAAACAGGTATATATATATATATCTCTCTCTCTCTCTCTCTCAGTGTTGGAGCATAGTCTGTGGTAGTGTTTGAAAGGACCCAACCCCGATTTAGCTTCCTAAATCGGAATCAAACCCCTTCGAAAACACGAACCAACAAAAAATTTTCGAAATTTGGGCAGAGTTTCGTTACTAGCGTGGAATTACCATTACCTGCACGCGGAAAATACACTTCATCTTATGCCACAAAAAGCAAACCGTGGGCACCAACCCCATCCGGATTTCTCAATATATCAACAGTAAAGTAAACAATACATATAATAGTACTTTACTGAAATCCGGAGTAAAATCATATAAACATATTCAACAGAAAACTCAGAGCGACCTCTAATACATAAACATATACGTAATCCACAGTAGGTAGAACAATAAACCTACTGGAAGAATCAAGGCAGCTCGAGTACTATGCCTCCGACCACGACGTGCGACACCAGAACCTGAACTGCAAACTGGGCACGGAAACCGAAAAGCCCAGGGGAAAGACATGAAACACGTTAGAGTGAGTGGACGAAAATAAATGTCTTTCACCAAGTAATATATATATAATAAAAACATATGCGAGTCGAATGTATAACAATTAAAGGGTACGCGAGGGAGACTCTAACTCCTCACGCGTCCGGGTATACGAGGGAGACTCTAACTCCTCACGTATACGTACACGAGGGAGACTCCAACTCCTCACGCGTACAGAGCATGTCTATAAATCACACGGGGCCACTCGTGGACATATAACAACATATAGATATAATCACATAACACATGCTCAATATAAACATAATCTCGTACGAAAACTCATATTCGTAAAACCATAATCATACTGCATATTCAAGCTCATAAAACGTATATAAAGGACTCGCAATAATTCCGTGAAAATAAACTATCCACTCACTGACTGGCGTAACGCGTATCGCGTTAACCCGTGATCCGGCGGAATATCCCTCGCCAAACGAACGATCACGAAACCCATGAATATTCACAAAGTTCATTATTCAAAGTCATAATCCGACAATACAAGACAAATCACGAGAAACCACCGTTCTCGGAAATACACAATTCGAATACGACGAATCGTCGAAAATCCATATATACCACCTCAATACCTCGTTTTACGTTCGGACGCTCAACTCGAAAAATGAACCTCCCCACTGCGATCGGGGCGCGATTTCGAGTCAAAAGACATGCAACTTGCCGAAAGTCCAAAAAAAGTCAAAGTTGACCGTTGACCGCCGTCCACGGCGGCACCGCTGCCGGACGGAGAATTTCACGGCGGAGCTGCACCTATTCCACTCAAAATCATGCACTGAGCAACTTTGTCAACTGCAACAAAGGCCAATTCAAACTCTAACTAGCTCAATTTCATGAAAACCCGAATTGGTACCAAATCTTCAAATCCAAAATTCTCCATGTACACATCGAATTGAAACACGAAACTTACAGGGGAGCATCAAGGGAATGAGAGCTTCAAAGCCCATTCAAAATTGCAGCTCGAATCGGTCTAATTCATACAACCCGAATCATCAAGTTTCCTTCCATTTTTGGCCGGATTCTCCTCCATTTCTGGTGAACCTCGGAAGGTCAAGGCGCATCCAATGGACCAAGTCCCGTGCCAAGAGGTGGCCGGAAACGTCGCCCACCGTGGAGCACCATGGCTCCGTCGCCAAACTCTCTCTCTCCACCGAGTTGACTTGGTCAACTCGGTCAAACCCATTTATGGCAAGTTCTGACTTTCCCAAAACAGCAGGTTTCTATTTATAGCCTTTCCCAAAACGGAAACTTCATAATTATCCATTTCGACAAACTTCAAACGCGCGTAACTTTCTTGTCGTAATTCCGATTCCGATAATTCCCGCGGCCACAAACTCGTCTCGACATACTCTTCAATAATCACCTGAAGTCAAACACATCGGCCAAACAGATAAAAAGTCAACCCTTCAAAGCAACACGCATTAAATCGACTAAATAGTCAACAAACGGAAATAATCACAACTAAATCATCGTAGCTCAAAATCATGCTCCGGAAGTTCCCACGAACTCGAAATTTAATTTGAACAACTTCTGTGAAGAAACCGAAACCAAATTCTCGTCCGGTAATTTAGTCGTTAAGTAGCCCACCATTTAAATCCGAACTTAAAATATTCATAACTAATTCCTCGGTCGTCCAAATAACGATCCGGAACCGCCCACGAACTCGTAATCACACGTACAACGACTCTCGAGAAGAGACCCAACTCCAATTCTCAGCCAATAATTAAGTCGTTAACAATCCCTGGCGGTTCAAATCCTGTCGTCAATCTGCGGCTACGCAGTAACTCATGTGTACAGCTGATCATACTACTGATTCTGGTCCGGGTCGTCATAAATCCACCCCCCTTAGAAAAATTTCGACCTCGAAATTTCAAATCTGCCGTCTAAAAGTAGGAGCACTGCCTCTGCATACTGCTCAACTCACCAACGGTAATCTCAACTGAACAACTCTGATCACAAACTCCACAATAGGAGATAATTCTGTACTGGAATCCTTGTACCCTCAAATCACAAATCTGAACTGGCTCACACAATCGCCAAGTGTTCCTACATAAGGAACATACAGGGTACACAAAGCGAAATCAACCTGAAACACAGTTCCGCCACACGGAACACAACACATATAAAGCCAACAATATAGGCGGTGCCGAACCATACGGCATAACACAAACTCGCCTATGGCCACATACGGATCAAAACATCAAGGCAAATCACAACTCAGTTCACACATCAATATATCTCACACATTCATAACAGTATAGCTCAAACATCGAACTCGGGCAATAATCAACCCATTTTCCGCTAATCTGACAGTCTGTGGTAACATATTCCACAAAATCAGAATCAAACATCAACTCAAGCTCAAACCAAATCAAACTCGCTTCAGCACAATGGAGTACAATATTATACCTCAAATCAACATCAAACAACCTCGAAACCATAGTGGTCTACACACTGGTACTGCATGCAATCTCGAACAGCTGAAACTGCTGGTCCCGAATCCTCTGGAATTACAATACCGAAGTCCACAAGATGTCCTCCAAGGTCTGAATAGTCCTCAAAGATCGCTCACCAATCTGAGGATAAGAACTGGTACCAACTCGTGATCTGGTCCCCAAAGCTCGCTGCAAAGCTTGCCAACACACAGTCGTAGCTGATTACCTCGATCGGCGAACTAGGACACAGGTACACCACGTAGATGGACAACCTTCATCAAACACAGCCATGCTAGCTTGCCACTAAAATCATCACCGAAAGTACAAGGAAATGTACCAAGTTCATCAAACGGACCACAAAGGCTTGATAACTGGTATCACAAACCGAAGTGTACAAACACACACAAACACAGCAGCAACCGCCCCGTCTAACCGAAAATCTCAAATGGCTGACACATCACGGCACGTCTCTGTCTCCTAGCCATCGCCAGTCGACAAGTGGGGCATCTGCACACACTAGCTACCATATTGCTCTTCATATAGTGTCACGAGTAGTAAACTTGAAGTATCTGACACATCACCACACCACTAGCACCAAAAGCACGCGAAACCAAGAGCCTCAACATCATCACACACTACTCAGCTTCCGTAGCGCATAACCCGGCTAACACGGAAACTCGAGCCACATACACACATGTAACACTGAAGCCCTGACTCTCGACTGATTGCATCAACAACAACATCCCAGATGGATAGTCAATGTATAACCTCTAGCCTTTCCCGAACAAACTCAAAGGTGTAGCCATAGTCGTCAATCAACCCCATACATCTACACTGCCTCAAGCCCAAATCTGGCCGAAAATGCAAGTGGATGAACTCAAGTAATCAGTGTACATCCTACACTGCACTGCACGCCATAGCTGTAGCGTCTCGAACTCTCTGAGGCTAACATAAGGACAGCTACACCCAAATCATACATGGGACACATAGCTACAAAAAGTTCCCACTGCCCGAAATCATGAGCCACCGCTCTGCTACACAGCATCAAAGCATAACCAAATCTAAATCTCGATGCATCGCCAAAACCCACGACCACGAACTCATCACGATCGTCAGGTAAGGTCAAAACCGAAGCAACGGTCAACCATCCTGCAGGAGTAAGTAACTCCCCTTGTGTGCATCGAACCACTCGAACTTGACACCTTCGTCGCCAATCCGGAAAGTAGAGTGGCAATCCGGGAAAATCCTGCACAAGCCGTCGGTAAAAGCCTGCCAAACCCAAGAGACTCCCGATCTCTGGTACAATGGTAGGTCAACCCCAAATCAATACAGCTTCTATCTGGTCAGGATCCACGCCAACTCCCTCGACTAACATCACATAGCTCAAAATCGTCACGCTAAACAGCCAAAACTCACACTGGCTGAACTTACAACAGCTAATCGTCTCGCGAAGTCCGCAAAACCGCTTGCAACTGCTTCAGGTGCTGGCCCACACTCCTGGGATACATCAGGACATTATCAACGAACATGACCGCAAACTCGTCCAGAAACCGTCTGAACACCTGGTCCATCGAGTCCACACGATCTACGAGGGCATTGGTCAACCACACAATGTGACCAAGAATTCCTGATGTCCGCACCGAGATCCGAAAGCCAACATAGCCACATCTGCCTCACCGGTCCACAACTGATGGTATCCGGATCCGAAATCAATCTACGAAAAGACTGAAGCTCTCACAAGCTGACCAAACCACTCGTCAATCCGAAGCAAAGGATACTCACTCTCCTCTGAAGCAAATCGAGCTTCCGATAGTCAATGCACCACCATGTCAAACCATACAACATCCGTACACGCCATGCAAGAGCACACCACGCACATACGCGGTGTCGCATGAAATCTCCTCCAGCAACTCCTGGAGTCGAAACTGTAGCTCTATCAGCTCCGCTGGCTCCGAACGACATAACGCCGATAAAATGAGTCCAGCGTCCGGTACAAACTCAATAGTGTAGTCAATCTCCCAATTTGGAGGAACACCTGATAACTCCTCAGGAATACACCTGGAACTCGGAAACCACATCAATGTCGCCAACCTCGGGCACAACAACCATAGTATCCACATCATAAGCTAAGCAATGACACCACTCGTCTCCACCATCCGCTCGACCATCACCACAAAACAGCATCTCGGGAAAAATCTGGTCGTCAGTAAGTCCATACTCGCAAGCACACCAAAACCACAATGTCCAGCTATAACAGGTCCGCGGCTAACACATAACCTCTAACAAGGATCTCGCAACCTCCGGATGGATACAACACTCTCCAAGACCTCGGAAGTGGAGATACAGGTACAATAGCCATGGATATCAAACAACAGTAACCTCGGAGAAAAGTCTGTCCTCAAACAAGGTCATAGCACGAACTCCAACATGCCTAACTAGACGCCCACATCAAATGCGACATAGCTGATTAACTCGCCAAAAGAGTACATTGGTCAGACAGCAGGAACAACATGAGGATCTCCTCGTAAACTCTGAACTACCGATCCGCTACAAAAACTGGCTGAGAGCGCTCCCTCGTAACGTGACCCTCCTGGCCACCACAATAGCAACAGAGAGTACTCCACGAACACAAATCACCGCAACACCTGCTACGTGAAAAGATCACCAACGATCGCTCAAACTCATGCCACAGGAGCAAATCCGCTACACTGTGATCTCCGCCATCGTCAAACGGATCAGCAGAGGATCCTCAACATAATCGAAAAGGCCACAGTCTGATGACGTCACTGATCCCAAAGTGTCAGAACTCAACCTCATCAAAATCTCGACTAAGTCCACTTTCCTTAAACCATCACATCGAAACCGCACACATCTTTCCCTCACAATAGCCTTGCCACTGAGTGCAACACACTAAGCTCCTCACGGATGTCTCGAGGCATAATAGTCAGACTCTCTCTGATGCTCAGGTTCAAACTCATCTCGAACCTCGTACACAGCTCCCTCTGAAGCCACATAACTCGTGCAAACAGAAACAATCATGTGGACAATGCATCTCTGCCTCAGGTGGGTAAACACTCCCCAGTCGAATGTTGGGTAGCCTGATGGAACCATTACCGTATACACAACACTCTGAATGTAGGCCATGGAGTCGCAACAGGAACTCACACAATATCAGCCCACCAAATACAATAATCTGAATCAGGCAAACATCACCGCCACAATTCTCAGCTCTGAGGCAACAAATAGACGCTCATATACACATCCCCAGGCAAACCGTGCCACACAATTCTCTGAACTCTGAATACTCATCTGAACCCACTGTTCTCTGGCAAATCGCGCGTCGATTGATCCTCAACAGGATCCACAACCGAAACGACACGGAAAGCACGTCAGGAGGCATCCTAATGAATACAATATCGTTCACAACAAGTGGAACATAATCATGGAACTTCAAATATTTGAAAGTATACAACACCCGGAGTATTGATGATTATCCGCCGGCCGGTCGGGCCACCATTCCAGACATGCTGTACATTCTCAAATATCCTTAGTAAACACGACTACAGAAGTCTACAGAACCTATAACCTAATGCTCTGATACCAAGTTGAAAGGACCCAACCCCGATTTAGCTTCCTAAATCGAAATCAAACCCCTTCGAAAACACGAACCAATAAAAACTTTTCGAAATTTGGGCAGAGTTTTGTTACTAGCGTGGAATTACCATTACCTGCACGCGGAAAATACACTTCATCCTATTCCCCAAAAAGCAAACCGTGGGCACCAACCCCATCCGGATTTCTCAATATATCAACAGTAAAGTAAACAATACATATAATAGTACTTTACTGAAATCCAGAGTAAAATCATATAAACATATTCAACAGAAAACTCAGAGCGACCTCTAATACATAAACATATACGTAATCCACAGTAGGTAGAACAATAAACCTACTGGAAGAATCAAGGCAGCTCGAGTACTATGCATCCGACCACGACGTGCGACACCAGAGCCTGAACTGCAAACTGGGCACAGAAACCGAAAAGCCCAGGGGAAAGACATGAAACACGTTAGAGTGAGTGGACAAAAATAAATGTCTTTCACCAAGTAATATATATATAATAAAAACATATGCGAGTCGAATGTATAACAATTAAAGGGTACGCGAGGGAGACTCTAACTCCTCACGCGTCCGGGTATACGAGGGAGACTCTAACTCCTCACGTATACGTACACGAGGGAGACTCCAACTCCTCACGCGTACAGAGCATGTCTATAAATCACACGGGGCCACTCGTGGACATATAACAACATATAGATATAATCACATAACACATGCTCAATATAAACATAATCTCGTACGAAAACTCATATTCGTAAAACCATAATCATACTGCATATTCAAGCTCATAAAACGTATATAAAGGACTCGCAATAATTCCGTGAAAATAAACTATCCACTCACTGACTGGCGTAACGCGTATCGCGTTAACCCGTGATCCGGCGGAATATCCCTCGCCAAACGAACGATCACGAAACCCCTGAATATTCACAAAGTTCATTATT
The DNA here is from genome assembly GCA_946800695.1 of Geum urbanum. Lineage (NCBI taxonomy): Eukaryota > Viridiplantae > Streptophyta > Magnoliopsida > Rosales > Rosaceae > Geum > Geum urbanum. The sequence goes on along the minus strand of OX327002.1, from coordinate 8,682,018 downwards.
CAAAGTCATAATCCGACAATACAAGACAAATCACGAGAAACCACCGTTCTCGGAAATACACAATTCGAATACGACGAATCGTCGAAAATCCATATATACCACCTCAATATCTCGTTTTACGTTCGGACGCTCAACTCGAAAAATGAACCTCCCCACTGCGATCGGGGCGCGATTTCGAGTCAAAAGACATGTAACTTGCCGAAAGTCCAAAAAAAGTCAAAGTTGACCGTTGACCGCCGTCCACGGCGGCACCGCTGCCGGACGGAGAATTTCACGGCGGAGCTGCACCTATTCCACTCAAAATCATGCACTGAGCAACTTTGTCAACTGCAACAAAGGCCAATTCAAACTCTAACTAGCTCAATTTTCATGAAAACCCGAATTGGTACCAAATCTTCAAATCCAAAATTCTCCATGTACACATCGAATTGAAACACGAAACTTACAGGGGAGCATCAAGGGAATGAGAGCTTCAAAGCCAATTCAAAATTGCAGCTCGAATCGGTCTAATTCATACAACCCGAATCATCAAGTTTCCTTCCATTTTTGGCCAGATTCTCCTCCATTTCTGGTGAACCTCGGAAGGTCAAGGCGCATCCAATGGACCAAGTCCCGTGCCAAGAGGTGGCCGGAAACGTCGCCCACCGTGGAGCACCATGGCTCCGTCGCCAAACTCTCTCTCTCCACCGAGTTGACTCGGTCAACTCGGTCAAACCCATTTATGGCAAGTTCTGACTTTCCCAAAACAGCAGGTTTCTATTTATAGCCTTTCCCAAAACGGAAACTTCATAATTATCCATTTCGACAAACTTCAAACGCGCGTAACTTTCTCGTCGTAATTCCGATTCCGATAATTCCCGCGGCCACAAACTCGTCTCGACATACTCTTCAATAATCACCTGAAGTCAAACACATCGGCCAAACGGATAAAAAGTCAACCCTTCAAAGCAACACACATTAAATCGACTAAATAGTCAACAAACGGAAATAATCACAACTAAATCATCGTAGCTCAAAATCATGCTCCGGAAGTTCCCACGAACTCGAAATTTAATTTTGAACAACTTCCGTGAAGAAACCGAAACCAATTTTTCGTCCGGTAATTTAGTCGTTAAGTAGCCCACCATTTAAATCCGAACTTAAAATATTCATAACTAATTCCTCGGTCGTCCAAATAACGATCCGGAACCGCCCACGAACTCGTAATCACACGTACAACGACTCTCGAGAAGAGAGCCAGCTCCAATTCTCAGCCAATAATTAAGTCGTTAACAATCCTTGACGGTTCAAATCCTGTCGTCAATCTGCGGCTACGCAGTAACTCATGTGTACAGCTGATCATACTGCTGATTCTGGTCCGGGTCGTCATAGTGTTTGCTTTGGTTTGGTTTGGTTGTTACATATATAGTCGTGTCTATAATAGTCTGTAGTAGTGCTTATGTTAGTCTATAGTAGTATGTACATATTGATATTCTATAGTTTTTATGCAGTAGTGTCTACAATAGTCTGGGGTAGTATTTATGTTAGTCTGTAGTAATGTGTACAAACTGGTGTGCTTTGCTTTTATGTAGTAGTGTCTACAATAGTTTGTGGTAGTGTGTAGTAGTGCATATGTGAAACAGTAGTAGTGCATATGTGAAATACTGGTAGTAGTGCATATATGAAAGTGGTTGTAGTGCATATGTGAAAGTGTAGTAGTGCATACGTGAAACAGTAGTAGTGCATATGTGAAACAGTGGTAGTGCATCTGTGAAACAGTAGTAGTGCATTGTGAAAGTGGTACTAGTGTATTTGTGAAAGTGGCAGTAGTGGATCTGTGAAATAGCAGTAGTGCATTTGTGATTAAGTGGCAGTAGTGCATTTGTGATTCAGTGGCAGTAGTGCATTTGTGAAATAGCAGTAGTGTATTTGTGATTCAGTGGTAGTAATGCATTTGTGAAAGTGGTAGTACATTTGTGAAACAATGGTAGTGCAATTTTGAAACAGCAGTAGTGCATCTGTGATTCAGTGGTAGTAGTGCATTTGTGAAAGTGGTAGTGCATTTGTGAAACAGTGGTAATGCGTTTGTGAAACAGTAGTAGTGCATTTGTGATTCAGTGGTAGTGCATATGTTGTTAAATAGTAGTGTCTAAGTTGTTACGTAGTAGTATTTATTTTGATGTCCATTTTGTTGTTTGGCAGAGGAAGAAATGGTAGTAGAAGTCAAAAAGAGGAAGACGACAATCTTGGACACTCATTTCGACTACACAATAGGAAGAAGGCAATAAAAAGCTTCAAAGTCCAAGTAATATTGTAATGACAATTTTTACATTGTATTAGGGTCCATGTTGAATGTTTTACATTGTGTTACAGAACAATAGTACTTACAGTGTTTTGAAGTAGTACCCTGAATGTTTTGGAGTAGTGCTTACTAAAAACGGCAGTAGTACATTGTGTTACAAAATAGTAGTATATTTTGTTATAGAACAGTAGTCTCTCTCTCTCTCTCTCTCTCTCTCTCTCTATAAAATTTTGAAGACGAAAAAAAAAGGTTTATATAAAGGAGGAAAATTGGAAAGACAGAAAACATGGATAAAAAAAGGTGACCTTAATTAGGATGAAAAGTATAAATGATCTAAAAAGTTAATATAAAAGGACAAAATTAGAAAGACAGAAAATATAGATAAAAAAAGTAACCTTAATTAGAATAAAAAGTATAAATAACCATATGTGTGAAATATGGTCTTTAATTGACTTTATATATAATTTCTTATTAAAAAAATGGATCAAACATGAAAAAAAAAACCTACGGAATAACAAGAAATTGATAAAAGAAGAAAAGATAAAGAACCCTAATTGGGAAATTGACCAACAAGTCAACAACCCATTCATTTATGAATCTGACTAGGTGAAACACCGCGCCTTTGGTGCGGTTATCCATTAAAATGACATCAAATACTCATCGAGTATAGTTTATCTAGAACTAAAGCGTAAAACATTGTTCGAAATAGCATTTAGCATGTTTAATACTAGCCAATTTCTACTTAAACATAAACAGTGGTAAAAAGTTACATCATTGAATATACATCCTTTGTCTCCCAAGGATGCATCTCAGAAACTCAGGCCACCCATATTTCAAGTACACATTTTCTCCTTATTTTGTCACACTAACATTCCATGAGCATTCCGAGGATCGTTTCAATTTCAATGTTGCTGTATCAAAAAGTTTGTTCCCAAGGTGTTTTCTGACAAATCTCAGTGGGATTCTCTTCACGACACAAAAGAAAGCAAGGGTAAGCTAGAATTTTTGATTTTTGATTATTTCACTTAAAGGAGAAGTAGTGAAGAAGCTTATAACATCTTGAATTAAATAAAAAGATACATGTAGCTTGTAAAGGATCATAACAGAATATAAGAACATTATGGGGAAAATTAATTACCATTTGTTCAGTACTGTAGCCAGGAAGAATGATCTTGAAGAGGTATGCTTTATCTTCTTGTCCTCCATTGATGTGGGATAGTTTACAGATAATGAATTGGTATCTTTGTTAACACAATGAAATATCCTTTTCCACATCATACCTAATAGAGAAATCAAAGGAACAATGAAGTCTCGTATAAGCAAATGAAGACAACGATACAGCAAATTTTAGCATGAAAATAGGGTTGAGACTTCTTGAGACGTACATGTCTCTCCGGATCTTCATTTTTATTATTTTATATATGGGCACCATTGTAGATAAAACTGGGCTTAGCACTTGCAGAGAAGTAAAAGAGTACCTCATTTTTATATACTGTGTCTCCAGCAAATGAAGCTCCCTCATAATATCAAATTTTCACAGTTCAATTGTAAAAGTTTGTTTCACATAACACAATATAACTATCAAGATTAATTAATTATATGTATATGTAACAACGTCCTTTTAGGCAAGAGGCTCAGATGAGCACATCTATGTTTTAGATTACTTTAGTATTACTTTGTATTAGTCTATCTAAATTAATAACATCTATGTTTCACACTCAAACATAGACTAACATAATCCAACTGTGTTCTAGAGTTTCATATAAATCCTCAAGTTCCTAATACTTAAGTATCCCATTCTATTTAGATAAATTCTACAGAGAGAGTACAGAGAGGTTTATCCAATCAAATATTCTAGGTATACAATACCGATAGACCCAGTTTAATTGGTTTTGATAATCGACCATGCTTGAGCAAATTAGACACTGAAAGATCACCAAAATCAAGAGCGAGAGAAGTTGCATTATCAAACCTGATCTTCGAATTTGCGGTGTCTACCAAGAAGGATATGGCGAGACCTCCATTACAATAATGTGTGTGTGTGTGTGTGTGTGTTTTTTGTTCCAAACAATTGCATTACAAAATTTACACTAATCTGTGCTTTTCAGTTTGATAAGCACACATTACTTGACTGAGATTGACACAAAAGACCATACGGCCAATTAAACTCAGAATTTGATATTCTTAATATTAGTACATAGGGAAATTAACAAAACACAGTAACTTAGGTTTGAAACATGTATCAAGCCACATCAACCAAACTGATTGAACATCAAACATAAAGACAAATTCAATAGATCACAACAAAATTCATATTTTAGCTCCCGCTTTAAAACCCCAAAAAAAATTGAAAGAAAGTGAGAGATTGGTATTGGTGAGAGAGATTAAAGTACGTAGTCGGGATCGATGATTAGTGGAGTGAAAGTCGTGATAGTGGAGATGGAAGCGCAAAAACGTCGCTACTGTCAACGGTGGGTCTTAAGCCTGTTGTAACGTTCATGAAAGCAGAAAACTAACATTGTGAAAAACCATAACGGTATATTCATGCCTGTCCATTTAGGATACAACACGCAGCAGTGATCACTTCGTGAAGATCATTCTAGTCTACCACTCTTCTATCAGGTATGTCCCATAAACGAATCTTTGCATCAAGCAGCCGCTAAGAAAATAATTATCGTCTAAGGCATTGAACTGTATGCATGTTAACCAGATCAATTCCGCATGTTAAAACTCAAGAACCAAATAAAGATCTATTAACCAAATAGTGACATATTTGCTGCACCATAGGATCAAACAACAAATGAACAATGGTTCTGTGAAAACCGAGTATATTTACTAAATTCGAAGATATTTAAAAAAAATCATAAATAAAGATATATTTCAATGTTAAAAATACTTCTTATCATAATCGTTGTGGCAAACAACCTTAAACATGTCTTGGTCTCCATATCCCATAATCTAAATGTTTTTTCCATTGAAGAAGAAAGCAATAACTGCATAGCGTATCAAACTTTAGCCCAAAACATAGTTATAAGTTGTAACCAATGAATGTGCAAAAAATTAATCATAAGAACAGCTTCAACATTGAACACAACAAACCAAGGATAAATATGAAGGATCACAGTCTAAAAAAACTGACATGATCTCTATACCACAACAGGCCCAGTCTAACATCCAAATGACCTTCAAAAGTGCACACAAGTTTTTCCGAAAGAGCAAACACGAATTCGAGCAAATGGACATAGTCAGGAATATGATTTGTTTTCCTAGAAGATCCTCACTTCCCCTTCTTCTTCTTGGTAGTCAAACTTATCAAAATCATACCAACACCACTTCGTCGTTGATGACTATGATCCGGATTTCAAGCACGACTTAATGATGAAGTCGCCTCCACACATGACTCCAGCTTAAGCGACTCTGTCTCAGATCGAGACAAATCGAGAGGAATGAGAGAGAGGAGAGGCATCGGGTTTTGACTGAGAAAGCTTCGCACCTCAATCGATTGCAAAGTTCGGAGAAGACCCGCCACCAAACCGTGGATTTATCACAGTCATCTTCTCCACTCGATCAATCGATTTCTAAAATTCTCAAACGCTCTCAATCCAATCTTCTCCGATCAAATCTGTAAAATCTCGAATGGTTGCTACTACTTTTTTGATACCGCGGGCGCCTCTGTCTCAAGCAGTTGCGATTAGGCTCGAGAGAGGAGTGAGTGAGGATGATAAAGTGAGAATCGATTCAGAACAGTGTGTGGCTTTTTTCGGACGAAAATGCCCCTTTGAACAGTAACTTTAAGAATAATAAACCCTCCGAACCGACTTTTGTTATATAGTAAATTTCAATAAACAACAATACAATCAAATATACTGTACGTGTATATGATATGACTCTCCTCTTCTCAAGTATATATCGATCATCACTATAGTGAGTATAGTCCATAGTATACATCCCCTCCTATTTTATATCAGGATGGAGGATTAGAAAAAATCAAACCCCTATATATATATGATGCTAGCGTTTTGATTCATCAATTAGCTTTACGAATGCCCCGTGATGGATTTTTAGTCCTATTACTCATATTAGGGTTTTAACATTTAATATTTGATTCCTAAATTTATTTAAAATAATTATACTTATTAATTTGTAATATACTGACGTGGACATGACACTTATATAGATTGTCACATAAGATTGTGACCTCCACCTCATGATCCTAAAAGGATCCTATCATATTACTCTTAATTGAACTACTAGGTTCACTTGCAATTAAATAAATAAATAAAAGGCTAATGAGAAGAAAAAAAACTTATTTTAAGGAGTCTTTTTCCTAAAAAAAACCTAAAACATTTTCAATCTTTAAAAAATTCAATATGTTTTCGTCCTAAATAACACTACCAGAAAAACTCACTTAGGCGATGAAACTTTAAGTGGGGCTTAGACGACGAAGGTTTTTTTTCGTCTCCCAGAAAATTTCTTCAACGTCTAAGTTGGACTTAGAGGACGAAACATGATATTCATCGTTTGAGTGTGTACTTAAATGATGAATATCATGTTTCGTCGTCTAAGATTTACGCTAAGACGACTAATTATATATTTCGTCATCTAAGTATGACACACTTCAACGACGAAACTATTTTCGTCGTCTAAGTGATCACTTAGATGACAAATTATGTAATTCGTCGTCTTAAATTTAACAACCTAGACGACGAAACAATTATCTGTCATCTAGGTACACACTTAGACGATAAATTATAATATTCGTTGTCCAAGTGATCACTTCGACGACGAAAGTAGTTTCGTTATCCAAGTGTATACCTAGACGACGAAATTTAATTTACACTTAGGCGACAAATTATTTCTTCGTTTAAATAAACTCAATTATTTATATCATGTTCCTTTTCCAGATCGGGCTATCTCTTCTCTCAACTTCTCTCTCTCTCTCTCTCACTCACTCAACGTATACCGACCTCCAGCCGTAGATGTCGTCAATGGGCCAGGCCTTGTGAGCTCCAAACCGGACTTTAAAGAAAATATAATAATTACGGGTCGGGCTGGGTCGGGCCTAATTGTTTTCTACATAAAACATAAATTTTCAACGCACTAGTCACAAACATTAGATCAATACTCAAACATCAAATCAAAACCCATTTAGTATTTTCAAAACAAAGAACAAAATATTATTTTTTATATAAAACTAAATTTATTCATTAAGGCCAAGAGCAAATCCAACTATCCAAGTAGACAAGAAAAAATGTAGTATGAAGAAAAATAAATACTAGAGTTTGTTCTCACTTTAAAGAGTGACTACATATAAATTAAAGAAAAGAAAAGATTAAACTAGTAATTTGTTATAGTCTTATTTTATTAGTCTTATTTCCTTATATAAAGAGAAGATTGAACTAGTAAAGAGATTACAAAATTATTTTCTTATTGTAATTATTTTTTATATAGGTACAAATTATAATCCATATATTAAATATTAGAAATTAAAATACAAGACGGGCTTTCGGGCCGGGCCGGACTAGGCTTGAGACACTAAGCCCAAGCCCATGCCCGGCCGGGCCTATTGCGGACTCTTTTTGGGCCGGGCCTTGCCGGGTTTGGGCTTCTCGGCCCGCGGGCCAAATGATGAGGCCTATCCGGCGGGCCACAATTCAAATATCATCGGTTTTTCAACCGGAGTTCTAGTTTATCTACTTAATTATCTCTTTATCGGTGAAAGTATTAATTCATTTCTCTCGATTAATTTTTTATAAAATTTAATTACGTACGTAATTACGTATGGTGATGGATTTTTCCGGTTAAATATTCCGGCGAATATATTGTTTGCAACAATCTTAACTTAATTAATTGTTCTATTGCATTGTTAATCTAATTGTAAGCCAATTGGTTAGTTAATTAGTATGTTTAATTTGATTAATTAGTTAAATAATGTTAGATTAAGCTAATTAATTTTTTAATTGTTAAGCTAATGATTTAAGCTAGCTTGTTAAGCTTAATTAATTACATGTATGTTTAATATATTTTTAATTAAGCTAATGGTAAAGCTAATTATTTAATTAATAAGGAAATTGTACGTATGTTTAATTAATTACTAATTAAGCTAATTTCATGTTTAATATATGTTAGAATAATTATGAGAAAATTATATATATAATATATATAAACGCATTTATATTAAGTTAATAATATAATATAATATTAGCTAGATTAGTTATAGTATAAGATTGATTATAGCATATTAACTTAATTAATTGTGTTATGTAACTGATAATATATATATATAGTATATTAGATTAATTAATTATTTGTTGAGAAATTATATAATATGATAATTATTAACTTACGCAGAAATATGGACAAGAGTTAGATACAGTTGGCGAATAGAAGTGATGTGCGGTATATTGACGAAATCAGAGAGTTTATGGTGTTTACGCTGGAACATGGTCAGGGAAAGAAGCGTTACAAGTGATCATGCAGAAAATGTCCTAACCATCAGTTTGTAGAGATTAATGTTATGTTTCAACACGTGTGACCACGGTATGATGTGGAGTTACACTACATGGAGTGAGCACGGTGAAGCAGTAGATTTCAGCTCAGGATCAGACTTCAGCTTAAGGTACAGTTACCATGGTGTCTCATCCAGTGGTATTGACCCCCCTTCTTGGAACACCACTGTGGATTTGGTTCATGATACTTTTTCAGGATTTAGTCATGGTGGATACCAACACGGAGAGAGAGGTTACGATACCACTCATTTTAACACAGTCCTCACTGCCTTGGCCAATGACAATACTGAAATGGATAAGTACAACATGATGTTACTTGAAGCCCATACCTCGGTGTACCCTGGATGTCCAGAGAATGTGTTGCGATATATAATGGAAGAAATTTAGATAAAAGTGAAGAACAAAATCTCAGATCGTGCTTTTGACGAAATGCAGCAGCATATATGTAAGTTGCTTCCTGATCATCACAAAATTCTGAAAAATCATTATAAGGTTAGAAAAATCTTGAGCAGCATCGGCTTAAAGTACAAGAAAAATCACGCATGCATAAATGATTGTTTACAAAGAGTATGCACATTTGGACTAGTTTCATGTATACAACCAGTGCAGATATGTGAACCGGAATAGGAGGAGTTCGAAGAAGCAAATTCTTGTGAATGTACTTCGCTATTTTTTTATTGATTCTCAAACTGTAGCATCTATACATGTCTCTACATGTGGCAAATAGGGAGACGAGGAGATGGTACATGAAAACGATATGCTCAGACACGTGGAAAATGGGGAGGCTTTTAAATATTTTGATAAGGAATTTCAAAACTTTGCAGCAGATGTTCAAAATGTTAGACTCGGGCTTTTTACAGATGGATTCAATTCTTAAGGTAGTAATAGTGTTGTCCTCAGCACTTGGCCATTTATTCTCATGATGTACAACCTGCCTCCATGGATGTGCATGAACAAGGAATTTAATTTCCTTACTCTGCTAATTTTAGGTCCTAAATTTTCTGAAAAGTGTTTAGATGTGTATCGTAGACTATTGATTGATGAGCTGAAACTGTTGTTGAAAAAATAGAGTCCCAACTTATGACAAGTTCACTGACACAATGTTCATGATAAGAGCAGCCGTAATGTGGACAATCATAATTTTCTGGGGTATGGGATGTTGGCATCTTGCACAACCAAAGGATACAATGGGTAACTGTATGCTTGGACGATGTCAACTTTAGTTGGCACGTGGGGAAGGTGTGTTACATGGGTCACCGTAGATGGCTTCCTCATTATCACCTGTGGCGACAGGATGATGATAATTTCGACAGAACGGTGGAGAATAATCTTAAACCCCGACAATGGTCTGGCGAAGAGATTTTTGAGAGGTTAAACATGTTATATTTCGGTGTGTTGTCCAATGACGCCGATGTGAAGAAACTCAATCCACATCATCCACATGATCTTAGCTATTGGCATCACATGAGTATTTTTTTGAACTGCTTTACTGGTTGAAGTTAGCTAGATTGGCATCACGCAGTCTGAGCCGCCCAAGAGGATGCTCAATCGGCCAAGGAGTTAGCTAGATTGGCTTGGGAGCAGGCAAGGTCGACCAAAGATGAACTTGACATGACAAACACTATGATGAGCGCCATCTTCAATTTCCTCGAGACGATGGGGTGGCAAGCTCTTGAGGAGTATCGTCACCCCCCCTCCCCCACTCCTGGGCACAATGATGATGACGACGACGATCCAAGCAGCGACGAGGGAATCAACTGGATGTTTACCCTGGATTTCAATTTAGTTTCGTAGTTTAGTTTATGTATATTTCGATCGATGTACGTACACTTTTTAATATTTAATTAATATTTAATTAATTTAATTTTATATTTTAAATTTTAATTTATAATTATGAAATAATAAAAAATTAAAAAATTGAACTTAGACGACGAAACAAGGATAATTTATCGCCTAGGTCAATCACTAAGACAACGAATGATTCGTTGTCTAGGTTTTACACCTAAGACGACGAAGATCAATGCATGTTCATCTTCTAAATGGTTGACGTAGGCGACGAACAACATTTTGTCGTTTAAGTGAATCACTTCGATGACGAACAGTAGTTCGTTGTCTAAGTGGCACTACTTAGACAACGAATAATGTTCAACATCTAAGGGTTAACACTTAGACGACGAATATCATCATTCATTGTCTAAGATGTATCTAAGACGACGAATACTTTCGTTGTTTAGAGGTATGATTTTTGGATGTCTAAGTAATTAGGCGACAAAAACTATTTTGTCGCCTAAGTAGCATCTTAGACTATGATTGTTAGGCGACAAAATTTTCGTCGCCTAAGTACTTAGGTGGAGAAATTTCTTTGTCACCTAAGTGTGTTTTTCTTGTAGTGTAACTAACCATAAGTTTTAACTTATTTACGCAAATGCCAACAAAATCTTCAAATACCTCCCCTTTTGATTCTAAATCAGTTTTCATTTCATTCACTCTTACTCTCTTGTTCTCTCTCGCTCGGTCTCTCTTCGGCGATTAATGTCACCACATCTCTGACTGAGTTGTCGCCACCTCCGATCATGACGTCGAGCTCGCTGCCCACTAGGAACTTGCCAACGAAGATATCGGCAGAGATTATAGTCGAAATTCCCATCGGATAAGAGTCGACGACTCCCTAGTAATCCATCTCTCTTTATTAGAGACACAGTCTCATACACTCTACCATCTCTAGCTGCTCCGCCAATTGAAACTGACTCTGTGCCACTGCCTCTGACGACGACTTCGAGACCAGAAGGCATCAGAAAGCTTGAGCACGGGTAATAGTAATAACTCTGATGATTTCCAGAGTCTCGTTTGTGAATTTTTTCCGTTAATTCATCCATTGTGTTTAGATGCGAACATTATCGGAGATAGTGCAAGATTCGAGCTCCTTGCTGCGATCAAATCTTCCCCTGTAGGCATTGCCACAACGAATTCTCAGCCACTCACTCTCACCATTTCTCTTTGTAGTTCTGCCTTTTCTTTTTTTGTTTGTTGTTGAGTTTTGAGTGATTCAATGTTTATGGTAAACAGAGCTCTTTGAGCAACCCCAAGGATAACCATCAGATTGTGAGGAAGGATGTGAAGCAAGTATGAGTGTTTTTATTTTCACTATTGTATTGAATTTGTAGAGTAGACTTGATGGTTTTTCATTTTGATGAAACCATTGATCGTGTTTTCCTTTTGTTGATGTAGGTTGTGTACTCCCTTTAGTTTGGTTTGGTTTGGTTTGTCTCTCCCCTGCTTGCTGCAGTATGCTTATATAATTGGTGCATGTAATATCGACTATATACATAGTTTAGTATTTTGCCCATATATCACTGCTCACATGCTTTGACACTAATATAGTAGTCCCCTCTAATAGGTTGTCGGCCCTGGATATAGGCCCAGAGGACTTTTACCTAGAGCTTCATAATTTAAGGATTCCAAAGTCGATCAATTTATATATATAAAAATAAAATATAAATAAAGGGGGGTAAAATTGGTACCCCTTTTGTATAACTTCTCCATTTTTCACCAAAAAGTGTATTCAAAATACACACAAAAACTAGAAAGAGTAGTGTGGTTTGTAAAAAATGGGGTGCTAATTAATTTCACCCCCCTAAAAAAAATTGTTGAAGAGAAATATACTTCGTACGTAAGTGACGTAAGATTTTTTGATAACAAAGAAGACATGCCCAATAAAAGATCAACTAAAATACTAAACAACTAATGTATGGGCCCCAATAACGTAAATAGAAGTAAAAAAAACATTTGTCGATTTAAATTCGACCACTCATTCTTACATTCTTCTAAATCTTTTCTTACCCAGCTTCTTTTTAGATCTCTTGTAGTCTTGTAATTCTATTTGCACTTTTGCAGGTACGTCTTTACTTTAATTCTCAAATTTTAATCATTTGAATTTATTCTTCAACATGCGTAAGACCCTTACAATTTCACATTTTTGCTCATGTATCGAAGAATTTCTCTATATATATAAGGTCCCAAAACTTTTTTCGCCTAAGGCCCTCTAAAACTCAGGGTCGGCCTGCACGGTGTTTAAGGATGACTCATGAGCTTTGAGTCCTTATTGGTTGCTTAATTGTGTATCTAGGTTCGCAAGCTTTTGTTGCTGCAATTGAATATGTCTAATTTCCTATATAACAAACTGGGGTTACTATTCATTTTACTATACAATTGACACGTGCGGGAGTTTTACTATACAATTAATTGTACGTGCGGATGCTGTGGACGATGGGCTATCTCTTTCGCTCCTCTTTCTCTCTCTCGATCTGAGCAACCATGAATGCAAAGCTTCCAACTCCAACATCCTACTCCAACAATATGATATATTTCTCTGGGTTTTGGGTCATGCTATCTCATATTACTGCCACTTTCATTTCCGTCTATCCTCTCTCTCCCAACTCTCATATATTTTGCTCTCGCGACGATTTCCGACTATAGTTTTCATCTCAATCGACCCTCGCCGCTACCGATTCTAGGTTTGTACCCTCTCTTCTATTTTGTGATTACTGAAATTTGGAATCGATATACTTTCAATCATCATTGCAACGTCTGGGTTCCTAAGGTGTTGGTTTGAGTTTTATTTCTCTCCTTGATTTGAAGTTATTTTTCTCACTATGTTGCAATCTGTGGCTTATAGGTTTCTTGGATTCTCTTAATAGCGTCTTCCATCTCCGTTGACCGTCACAACTTTGATCACCATCTTTGTAGCGATGAACAATCCTTACCAATCTGGACTAGGTATTGCAATCCCTCCCGCTCTCTCTCAATAGGATGTGTTTTCAAGAGGTAGCTTATGAAGATAAAAACCAGCATATAAGAAAGCAGTATGGTTAGTAATAAGTTGTATGGTTGTATATAAGAAATGGGGAGGGAATAAGATGGTTAGTAATCGATCATATGTACATATTAGGATCCCGGGCTATATATTGATGCAGTGTATAGGTATGATATTGGCTTCATGTTTAGTTACATGAGTGCACATCTGTTCAATTGAAAGGGATATATAATTTAGTTTCTAAGGAATTATGAGTTTATAAATATGAAGGTGAAGAACTGACTAGCCATGATGCTGAGCTGTTTTCCTATTTCAGAGTTGTTCTCTTCGAATGTTTTCTAATCTTTTATGATATCTTTAATCTTTTCAAGTGTGGTTATGTTTGCAATTTCAACTAATGTCCTTCCAATTATAGGCTGTGATGCACCTTCATGTTGTAATCAATGAAAGGATTAGCTGGGAGTGCTTTAGAAAGGAAAGGGGTTGATCAATTTGGTTTTGCTTGGATATTATTTTGGGTTAATGCTATCATAATTGTAGGTTTGATGATTTTTTTTGTCTACATATTTTTAGTAAAGGATTGTGGCGAAAATCAGCTGTGTATTCCTATTGTAGAATGAGTTTGTCTTCAGATCTATGTCGAACATAGGTTGCTTTCAAAAGCATAACTGTTATGGCTTAATCATAATTAATGACCATATTCCCACTAACTCATGTACGAGATATCGATCATGATCGATATATTGAAGACTGCCTCACCTGAAGTGGAGAATTGGGATACAAGTAAGAATATTAGGGCCCAAGTAATTTGCTAATACAGAATAAACAATGCATCAATTTCTTCTCTTTCGATTTGTGTATCTGGCTAACCCAAGTTCTTCTCCTATTTTATTTGCAAATGTCTCCAATCTTCTCCTTCTCTTTCGATTTGTGTATAATTTTGGTTTATTCTATTTCAAAAGTTTTCATTTATCTAAGTGTGAAAAAGTTTTGATCTTTGAAGGTTATCCATTTGCTTTGAGTTTTGGTTTTTATGGGTTTCCTTTTGTGCTCGCAGGAATTCGAAGATTGAAACCCATTTGAGTTTCAAGCACAACCAAATCAATTAGAAGGTTGGGAGTAATCCATTGTGCAAAAGTTGGCTTCAATTTTACTTTGTGGGATAAAAGTTTTGTTTGAAATGTGTAGGAGTTTATAGATGAGCTTCGCTATGGATAAGAATGCTTCTTTCGCATACCTTGATTGTTTATAGTCTTCACTGTACTTCGAACCAACCATCAAAGGCAAGGTGCTAACCTAGATTGAGAAAGAGCATATTTTCTTTTAAAAAAAATATTTTTGTTCCTATTGTTTACTAGTAACTATATATCTTCCATTGCCTTGACCTTTGTTTTTTGTTAGCATTTGTAGTTATGACATTTCTCCATTCTGAAATGTCAGGAGCCACTGGAGCTTACTGATTTTGTCACTTTGGTAAGAGTTTCCAGTTAGAGACAAAAAGACCATGCATGTTGTTGCTTGATTCTCTTGAAATTGCTAGCCCAAGGCGGCTTGAACCACATCTAAGAACTATGTTTTTCTTGAGGGGCATACTCATGTCCTTTTTTTTGGGTCCATAGTTCTAATCTGGATTGCCTCTAATTCTACGTGTTTCATATTTGTATAGGACATTGTCAAAGAAGAGGGTAGGACAGGCAATATGAGTTTTCTGAAAGAAGTACCTTTATTGATACCTAAGGTAACTTTACAGTCTCTTTATGAATTTCTAAGGTCATCTTCGAAAATGAACTTGAAATGAAAATTATTCAGGTGCCACAACAGAGTGTAACTTAGAAGCAATTAATAATTATAATACTAATTATCAATCCTTGGTTGTGTATAGATTTTTTTGCTCATGGCCATCTACCTATAACGTCAATTTTGATATATAGCAATGGTTTTGTCCTCCAACACCTATACACTTCCATCTTGATTTCTTATGTTCAAATACGCTTTGTTAACCATTGCCTACAATCAATAGTGGTAGCATTTATTTAAAACTATACCTTATTTTTATCTCTCTTTGCTATGAATTCATTGGAGTGGTTTTTCAAAAAGTCAAATCAGCTTTTTGAATGTATGTTGCTTTCATTGAAGTCTAAACCACACGCATATTGCTTTGTTCTCTTTTGATTTGGATTTATCTCTTCTCTGTTAATCTGATTACAATCTGTGTTTGCTATATTTGAACATAAGGCACTGTTTTTCTATATCAGAGTTGGTCATGTATAACATACATACATAATTAATACAAACCCCATGGTTTGTTTTGGCTAATTGTATATTTTTAAGCTGATTTGGCTATGTACTTGTTTGTATGCATTTCAGATTTCTTTTGCATCATAGAAGTGAGAGGCATCCATTACTTAGAATTTGTTGTTGAATAAGTAGGTGCTTACTATCAAAATTAAAGGTAATAAATCAATTTGATCTCTCATTTTGTGTATTTAATTTGAGTTGCAAGATATTCTTTGTTTTTGATAGGCCTAGGTATGTGTTTTTGATCTCTCCTTTTGTGTATTTAATTTGGATTGGGTTTCTGAGATACAATGAAACATACAATAAACCCAATCTCCTCCGAACGCTGACATCTTCGTCGATTTGGTCCTAGTCTCACCGAGTCTTCTCCTCCGAACACTGAGGCTGACCTCCGCTGAGTCTCACCTCCTCCGAGCCGCCTCCTCTCCTCTCTCCTCCTCCAAACCCGTTGATTGTAAGCTTTCGATTCGTCTCTGTGATTTTTTTCCTTGATATTTGTTTAGTGAATAAACTGTACATAGAATCATTGATAATATATATGTTTGAATTCTTTCATTGACATATTCCAATACTGGATTAAGGTATTACCACTAATACTATTGAAGCTTTACACATTCATTGATAGAGGGTATTCAAACTATTACATGAGGCCGGTGATTGGCACAGCTTACAAATTCATTGATAGTGGATTATAAGCATTAGAATTTAGAAGGCATGTATGTGTGAATCTCTTTTTCTATTTTGTTGTACGATTGGTTGTCACTTTTATTTATTTGTTGTCAATATAACTGACATGTTATCTTTAATCAAGTGAGATTTATCCATGATAGAGAGCGAAGGTATGTATATAGTTGGATAAATTGTCGATACCTACAGGAGCAGATTTAGAAGCTTTTTTCTCTATCAAATTTCTTCAGACTAAAGAATTATTAGATTGAGTCTAGATTTTATAATTAAATAGTCTTATGTGCGTTATAGTTTTCATTTGTCTAAGGTTTATTTTAGGGTCTCATTGAGTTTCATATGAACTTATTATTTTGAGCTAACTAATTATATACTTTTACCACATATCGATAATCGAGCAAGAATCATTTTAATTAATCAATAAATGAGCACTTCCTTCTATGGCTTTGAGGTTTCACTCAAACGAGTTAAGGTTAGTCGTTATCCTCTATTATTCTTTTGAGCCCTTCATCATTTTCTTTTAGTTATTTGCTGCATAAAAAAGTTTTAATATTGTTATGTGAAGTTTATTAGCTTTCACGACTTATTGTAGGTCCTTATAGTTGGCCCTCTTCTGATTTTGCCAACTTTTCTTCTCATATGGGGAAGAGGTCAAGACCTATTTGTTGAAACTATTGATAATACTGGTGAGTTTGGGTTTAGTCTAATTGTTGAAATTTAAGCTTAGGTTTGTCTGTTTCATTAAAACTATATCTATTCTATCTGAATTGTTCATATTTTGGCATCTACAAACAATCAGTCCATTTCTTTTTTCTCTAGGTTTTGTGTTTGATCAGTCTATTGAGATAAGAGGTCAAGACTTGGGTTTTGTGTTATAAAATTTTCTATTTTTCAGATTTGTTTCTTTATGTGTGATGTGTTAATCGGTTCATGTTTTTATTAACTCAAATCTGAGTCGTATTGGTGTTTTTTGTTTTGTTTTTGTTGCTTTGCTTTAGGTAAGAATTATCTTTCTATGTTGACATGTTTATGGTTTTGATGCAATGTGAATGTGTCATTTTGAGGTATAATGTTGAGTTGATATTTGCATGCTACTTTTAAAGTCTTTGGATGAGTTCCAAATTGATTGCATGACTATATGGTATAAGGTCTTTACAAGTTTGAAAAAAGTGCGTATCTGTTTGTGTGGGGGAGTGAAAAGTTTAATAGAATGTGTTACTTAGGAATTGTAGTTGTATTTGTTCAGTATGTCTTACTTTGTGTTATTTTTTTGTATTGTTGCTTTTTTTCCTCTATTTTTTGTTCTACGGCCTTCCATGTTTGTACTTTTTTTTATCAATAAATTTTCAGTCTGGATTGATGATTTAGCTCCGGATTACCCAAAAAAAAAACTAAAGAATTATTAGACCAAGTCCATAGATTTCATAAATGAGTAGTCTAGGTGCGTTGTGAAGAGGTCAAGACCTATTTGTTGAACCTATCGATAATACTGGTGAGTTTAGATATAGAATAAACTTTAGTCTATAGATTTAGTCTTTTCTTTCTGTCTGTTGGAATACTGGTTTGTATTCCATGCTAAAACTAGGTACATGTTTGCCTTCTATACTAAGATTTTATAGGGTCTATCCAATTAAGGTACTACTCTAACCTGAATGTCACGTGCTCATACTAAGATGCTAAAGATTTATCTTTTTCTTTTCGATGTGAGTGCCTTTTAATTTGTGGATTTCGAATGCGCAAGCAGTTCTTAATCTTTAATGCTTACTTTCTGCTTGAAAGTACTACTTTTATTTGTGGTGACTATAGTTTTGTTTTTTTTGAAGATTTATGTGTCCATTTTGCTATATTTACATTGGTGGCTTATGTTGTCATCATTTGAGTTGGTTGCTAGAGCTGTTTGTTTCCTTCGATTTATGTTGGATATCTCATGTTATATAAATCGTGTACAGATATGGGTTTGAGATGTGATTTTTAGTCGATACAAATTGTAGATTGGGATCGTTTGTGTTTACCTACTTGAAGATTTGATTAGTTGTGCTATTTTTTTTATATTGGGTTCGTAATTCTTCTACTTTCTGTATATATTGATTTTTTGGTGTTGATAACTTTCGGATAAAAAAATGTGTTATTTGTGTCATGAATGTAATCAATGACCTATGACTGATTGTTACTTTGTCGTTTTAAAATATGCTATGCATAGATAAGATAATGGCAGCAGGAGAAGCGCGGGTCAGATGATAACATAGATCTAATTATTGTTATTTTCACGGAGATGTGAGAAACACTCAAAGATTTTAACATCGTCCGTCATCTTTCTCAAGAGAATCTGATTGTGGAAATGAGAATGCTTCGAATGGGATTGATCACCTTATCCCAGATTAGTATGACAGTACTAAAGGTATGTGCTTCTTCTCAAACTCAAAGCTCCAATCTTTACATTTTTCTCATTCTATTTCACAAATTCTCCAATCACCCAACTCAAATGATGTGAAGAAACTGGGTTTGATTTTAATGATTTTAATGATGTGAATGTGAAGGTGGATGAGAGTTTGGGGTGATCTAAGGAGGGCCTGAGGAATGGTGGGACTGAGTTGGAGCAGTTTAGTTTCAGAAGCAGTCATCTCTGACAATTATAGTGTATTGTCTATATATTATGCAACTTCTGTATGTACAAAATAATTGGATAATTTCTACTTTTTAAGAATATTGTTCGATTTAAATTAACACCGTAGTATCTATAATATATAATTAGCATCACTGTTATGGCTTATCTAGGCCTTTACTTTGCATAATCTATGTGTTTATTTTTCATGTGTTAATCTTTGTATTTAGCTTCCTCTAATATTTGATTATGATTAGTTTGTTTCACATATAAAATATGTGAAAACTCACATTTCCCTAGAAGAGTCGTGTGATAACAGTAGAAAGGAGAGGGACCTCAACATTAGAAGGAGGAGAAAATAGAAGGAATGGGAGAGAGAGGTCCTTGGTTAGTTTGAGGGTAATTTTGTAAGTTTAGAAAGTGGGAGTGTGGTTTGTAAAAGGAGGAATATCAATTTCAATACCATTCTTGCATATATCTCTAAATTTAGGAGTGATAAATATATCAAAAAATTCTCTATTTTTTGTGTTCTCTTTGATTTGATTTGAATCTCCATAATTTATACGGTGTTCTACAGACCCGCTACTCAACGTACGCCAGTGATTGAAAACAACCAATTCTTGGTTTTACTTCTTTGTTCTTGTTTTTTTTTTCTTTTTGTAATTTTATTGTTCCATTTGTTATTTTTTTTGTTGGGTTGTATTTTGGGGTGAGACATTGTAACTGAAAATCAAAGAAAAAAAATTTGAGCTGAAACTAAGGCATGGTAGAGAAAAATCGAACCCGATACAAGCTGAGCCAAAAAAAATCGAAACCGAAATATTTAGTTATGTTTGGTTTTTTATTTATAAAAGATTAACCGAACAGAAATATCGAAATATGCAAAAAAAAGAACCTCATTTTAAGTATTTTTTATTATATTATATAAATATATGTAAAGTAAAAACGTTAACTCTTAAAATATTAATTTCTTTTTGAACAATTCTTGTCAAATTCTTTTATAGAGACGAATTAAAATATTAGGCGGTTAAAAAAATAGTGTTTTATATAGAATTTTTTATTTAATTTTTTTAAAAATTAATTTTTATACATTATATAAAAACTGAAAGAAACCGAAAAAATTCGAACCAAACCAAACTAAATAATTATAGTGTCTCTTTTAATAAATAATTAAAAATTATTACAGTTTAATTTTAATTTTTATCAAAAACTCAACCAATTCGTCCAATTTCATCCAATTATTGGACTTAACTTTGGTTTCAATATATTCTATGACTTCGCTCAAAAAATAAAAAATAAATTCTCAAATAAATCAATCTCGTTGTTGTATCGTTGAATCGAGGTCAACGACTGATCTGGAACCCGCTGACTCCCTTTATTCCCGAAAATCGTAGACGAGAGATAAGATAGTTTGGTCGAACAAGAATGATAGAGTTACAATGGCATCTCAATCTGATTCATCATCATCATCCTGTGTTTCCTAAAAGATCACCTGTTGAGGATTTCACAAGGGCATGGTCTCATAATCCTCTTCTTAATCTAGTCTCCAGCTCAAAACGAGATTCTTTCAAGTGCTTTTGTGACAAAGCTGATCGAAACACCCAACAACAAGGCTCTTCCTCTTTTCAGGTACCCACTCTCTCTCGATTTTGACTCATGTTTATTTGGGCCTTTACTTAATTGGGAATAAGATTGTCTCAAGGCTATAATAAACCACAGGGCTTCTCGGCACTGGCGGAAGAAACTCCATGGGACGGTGCAAGTGTATGGAGCACTTTGGCTTTCTATATCTTGAGTTTGCACATTCCTCTTAGTTTTGGAGGTTTGTCGGTGGTTGCTCATGTATTGCATCAATCTACTCTTGATCCACAGACTGAGGTGACCCTATTTCCTTATCTACAATACCCATTAAATTATAATTCCTTACTTTTCGTCATGACGAAATTATGATTCAGAAATTAAAACAAGTTAACTTAGAGTTAAGAGATTTTGTACTACTGAGATAGGAATCTCGTCGATCAACATCTTGAAGTGTCAATTGAAATAGGATACATTTAGTATAACATAGCATGACTTCCTTAGAAATGAGTCTTCATGGATTCCTTATTCCACTCAATTTGATATGTTATGTGTGGAGGCCCTGAAGAAGCTTTAGGATTCCAATTGATCATTTGACCTTCTTCCTTCTTTTAGCTGTTGTAAATTTTACTCCTTTTTTTTGGATGTGTAGGCAATATCATTACTTGGAGCTCAGTCTGTAGAATTCATTGCAGTGATGCTACTTCTACAGAGTACTGCTAAGCCACACCAGTATAAGTTCGTGGATTTCTTTAAAAATGACAAATTTTCCAGAGAGAGGAGCTGGTTGTTGGCATCAGCTGTGGGATTTGGGTTTCTCTTGTTGTTGGTTTTCCTTACCTCTTTTCTTGCTGATAGACTTATCAGTCACAAGGTTGGTATCACAAACTCTTACGTTTTTAGTTTTTTAATTTATTTTTGGTGTAGTGTTCAATAAATCATATTGGACCAAAATTATTAAAAACGAAGAAGACTTATATGATTACCGTCTCTTGAATTTCCAGAACCGTAGAAATAAATAGGACGACTAACGAGAAATATCATTTCAAACAAAGAATTTGGATGCTAGATCAAATTTGTAATAAAAGTACTTCAGATAATAATTACAATAGATGTTGAAAGGACCACCTAAAGGGAGAAGAATCCAAGGGTGGAAATGCAATCCTCTGTGACTGTACATTCCAGGATTAATTTATGATTATAATGAGATAAGATATCCTGATTTAGCTCACTAGTTTCATCTTGTTGATTCTGTTCATTTTTATTGTCAAAGAAAATTTTCCTTTAATTATTCCAGGCAACCAATTTGAGTATGCACTGATATATTGATCTCACTTGCGCATGTGTTGGCTTTCTGGCTGATCTTCCAGTCAATTAGCTACTTAATACATACTGTTTGAAACATTTCCTTCAATTTTTTTGTATTTAAGCTATTGCTTCGCTCACTAATAAGCCTTTTGAGATGGTTGTTCTTCATTGTGGTTGAAGCCTTAATCTTATTCTCTAGGGAGTATATAGGTTACTATATGCTCTTTTGATTTTCTAAATTCAGTTTAAAAAGTCAGTATGATTGATCATGTAATCTCCACAATTCTAGGTTTAACTAGTTCTTTTGGCAAGGCTGGTCCACTTTGTAGTAAAATTTTCACCATTGGGTTGCAGGATATAAATAACCCCGTGCTGAAGGAAATCCTCGAAAGCAGCGATATCTCGAAAACTGCGTGTGTTCTTGTATACTGTTTTATCACACCCCTGCTGGAAGAGACTGTTTACCGAGGATTTTTACTGACGTCAATTTCGTCCTCCATGAAATGGCAGTCAGCTGTTTTGATTAGCTCGGCTATCTTTAGTGCAGCTCACTTCTCTGGTGAGAATTTTCTACAGTTGTTCATTATTGGATGTGTCCTTGGATGCTCTTACTGTTGGTCTGGAAACTTGAGTTCCCCGATTTTAATACATTCATTGTACAATGCCATGACCCTAATAATAACTTTTTTATCTTAAGTTCACATGTAAGTCTCCTTCTAAGTCTTGTCATGTATTCCTTCTAACTTAAACCGACTTTAGTCTTAGACCATTGACACTACATAATACCGCTCATTAGTGAATCACTAGAATTAAAGTAAGCAATGGGTCAAGTACACAATATTTAATGGCAAGTTAGAAGCTGCAAAATTTACTGGCAGAAACAAAAAGAAAAGGAAAAAAGTAAGTCTATTCTCCACTTGTGTATTTACTAACTAGATAAACATATTAGTTGAAACTTCGTTCTTTGTTAATCTTTGATGATATGTCCTGAGAGTGATTGCTGATTTGTTGTAGTATTAATATTAATGTTATTATTATGATTATTTAATATCTTTTGTCAAGGCACTCATAATCTAGGATTGTCCATCTTTCTTATCGTAATCACACTACAGAATTGAAGCTGATAGAACGTGGTTTCAGTTTATAGTGTTCGTTTGAATTTCTTTGTAATTGATGTCCTTATGAAAAAAAAAAATCATTTTCACTCATTCCTTCCATGAACGATTGGCGTCTTATCCTGTTATTCTTTACCCATAACTGCATCAGTTCTTCTAAGATTAGACCTGTACACCACCATCGTGGTTGAGGTTCTAGTTATTCCCTGAATGCTGTATCCTAAAGGAACTCTTTTTTCTGAAGCTGGTATGATGAAGTCTCTGTAGGTATCATTATTGTTTCTTTGAGAACACTGTTGCTTCCCGCCAAACTTCAAGTCCAATTGTTTTCTTTACAAAGACTTCTACTCATTTGACCGTTGGTTTAATTCATAACTAGTTTAGTGTCAGGGATACCAAGCCATGGGGCACCATTTCTGTGCCGAACTACTTGTTTGATCTGTGGATGAAGTCTGGTGAAAATTATTCTATTCACGGCAGTGCAAGTGTACTGCTTATAAAATTAAGGGTAAACGAGAAATTTAACATTTTCTTTATTATTTTTGGTCTAAATCTTTTTAACTTTTTATTAGCTTTAAGCCAATAAAAATCTACCATACAACGATGCAAGTACACTACTGTGTATGGAATATGTTATCGAAGTCTGGTAGCGCAGAGATGAATTACTTGTTGCCTTGAGGATGAACAGGTTCTCATTTTACAGAAGTAAAATCGCAGACAAAGTGATGTGTCCACAATTAGGATTGCATCCTAGTTGTTGGGTGTAAATGCTTCCAAGTAATCCTTGGCCAATCAGACAGACCACCGGATCATGAGCAGTTATTGGGTAGGGAAATCCACGTGGCAAGGCCATAGACCTATCCAATTACAAGCCAAATATCCAAAATTCTTTACCCTGATTGCCCCTGCTAAGGTCCTGCAGAATCCCAAAACTACCCTCCAGGGCCCTTGTTATTATTGGCTGGGCCGTATGGAAACAGTTTAGGGCTGCCTGACCCAAAAACTGCTCTCAGATCATCCTAGTTCATGTTGCCAGCTCAACAACACCTCTAAGTTCATGTTGTTAGAGCTTCCGGTGTTCAAATTCACATTCAAGTTCAAATTCAAATTCGAAAGCAAAGGAGCGGCTGGGGGTCCCAGGGCCCAAAGCATCTTTTGGATTTCGCTGGAAGTAGAATAAAAGAAAAGAAAGACCCACCATAGACAGAACGTCGTAGGAAAGACACCACATGCTTATCCTTAGAAATGAACTCGACCGTTGGCGGAAGCCTTTCACCTGTTGGATGATCGACACGTATGCCATGAAGTACGGGATGAGCACCACTCCACAGAGAGACGGCCTCTTCTTTCTTCTTCTCTTCCTCGTCTTCTTCTTACTGAATGCAACGTACGTACCATAAAAGCTGAAGTTTAATTCTTTGGTTGCCTCGCCCCATCTGTGCTCCGCCGCAAATCCCAACCCCGTTGCTCTTCAAAACTGGCGGCGACCTCATCGCCGGTAAGTTTGAGACTTGCGCAAGTGCTACGCTAGCCTTGATGGCCAGAGGGCAGAGAACAGAGAACAGAGAACACAAGTCTTGGAGAGACAGCGGTGTTTTTAACTGAGAAACTGGCATGAGGAAGTAGATTTGTCCCAGCTGGAGCTCTTCATCTTTAGGGATTCGAGGGGCGTTGGAGTCGACGAACATGGACTCGGAGGGGCAGAGGAAGCAGCCGGGATTCTTTGAAAGTATATGGGAGGCTTTCACAGGATTCCTGAGCTCTTGTAGCTTCCCATCCAAGTGAACAATCTTGACTGTGCTTGAACCATTCACGATTCTTCCATTTTCCTTCATGAGTTGAGTAGATACACAAATCCCCATCAGAGAGAGACAGAGATCGATCGACATATACGCTGTATAGGTTTTGTTAGGCTATATGAAACTGAAACTGATCGAGGATAGTGTTGGGTTTGGTGAAGGAAGAGAGGAGTGTACCTGTGTACGTACGTTGTTATATGTAGGGAAATTAAAGGGGAGGGCACATAGTAGACTGTATGCATAATTGTAGGACTGGGCATAAAGCCCGAAACCCGAACCGAACGGCCCGAAAATCGAACCCGAACCTGTTTGGCCTGATAGAAATGGTTTGATGAAATTTTAGGCCCGAAATTGAAGAAATGATTCTGTACATGATCGGTTCTGTCCTTAGCAAGAACCGATTGGATCCGAAATCGAAGTGGATATGTGGCGTATTTTGATTGGAAGATATTCCAAGCTCTTGATATGTTTGTTACACTGGATCTTCTTCTACTCTCACTTTACGTACTTTGTTTCTTTCTCCTCCCTCTCCTCTGTTCATTCGTTCTCTCTCCCTCTCTCCTTCTCTCTCTCTCTCTCTCTCTCTCTCTCTCTCTCTCTCTCTCTCTCTCTCTCTTCAAACACAAACTACTCGATTCTAACCTAGAAATCTCCAGGCCAAATTTTTTGCTTCATTCATAATTTTTAGCGAGCCAAAAACATCAATTCCTTCGACAAAGAAAGTGATTCCCAAAAGGTTTCATTCAAAGTTTGATTTTTTGTGATTCTTAATCTGTTCAATCTCTTTCTTTTGCAAAGATGCATGTTGGAAGTTATATATGAAATCTCTGATTGAATGTTTTGCATACACTACCAGAAATGGAGACATTACCGGCGACTTTTCGTCGCCGGCCTTGTCTTTTTTTTCGCCGGAATTGACATTACCGGCGACTTGTCGCCGGCAATGACGTCGCCGGAGATCCCCCGCCGGTGTTGACATTGCCGGCGACGGGAAACGCCGTCGCCGGCAATGGCAGCGCCGCCGTGGCCGGAATGTGAGACATTGCCGGCGACTCGAGTCCATGTCGCCGGCAATGTGGGGAAAAATTTTGAAAAAAAAACGCGGTTCTGGATTGGGCCCAATTCCATAACCTGCATTGAACCGGATAAACCGTACAATCATACAAGTTCAACAGTACACATAGCAAAGACAGTCATACAAGTTCAACATAAATGTCCAACGTACACTACAAATAGCAACGACGATAAAAAAATTAACTACAACTACAGGTCAGGTCCAGGAACTTGCGGGTCATCAGGGTTGAAGTAATCCATGTACTCATTTGAATTCCGGTGGCTACCTTGGTCTTACTCTGGCGTTGACTGGTGCGGTGGTGGTGGTGGATATGTAGGGATATGAGGGACCGGGGGAGGTGTGGGGAAGGGTTGTCCGGTAGTCTGAGCCTCGTACATCGTCCGCATCCATGTGTACATCTGAGCCTGCACCTGTGTCTGCTGCATTTGGTACTCGGCCATCTGCCTCTTTTGCTCCTCAAACTCCCTCTGCGTCCTATGAAGCTCCGCCGCGAGGTTACGACTAGAAGTTGAACTTCTTGACCCGGTAGAGTATTCAGAAGTGTTCTTCAATAGTCCTTCGCCCGCCGTGCCCATTCCCCTACAGTAGTAGGTATTCTTTCTAGTCCCGCACGCTTTTGCCATGATCCGAGCCGCTATCGGAGGATCAAGCGGATCGATCTGAGAGGCATACTGGGTGACTTCTTCCTCGGAGCAGTCAGGATGGTTAGTCCGAGCTATACTCATGGTCACTTCTGCGGTCGCCTCCTCCACTCTCGACTAATTGAAAAGGGAAAATGAACAACGTATTAGCTAACAAAATCTATTTCCATCTTGAAAAATAGTTTTATTAACACATGGAGAGGTGAAAGACTTACCGCTTCTTCAGGGCACTGCGGGTAGAACTTCTGATGAATATACACCAACGGGTTCAACTCTTGTTGTTGCTGCGCCTTAGTCGACCAACCCATGTAGTTGAGTGAACCTGCATGATGGGCCCTGGTGTTTTTCAATCTATTCGCCCGGTTCGTCTTTGAAATCGCCTTGTTTGATAAACATATGAAAAAAAATTAGTAACTAACTATTTCAATCTGATACGATACATTATGCTTGAAAAATATATTAAGGATGCATACCCGAGCTTTGGGGTGCTCGAAGTGGGCTATCAGCCACAGCCACTCGTACTCCCTAAACCGGAATTCGCTAGGGGTGGAACCTCGGCCTAGCTCCTTGTATACAGTGTAATGGGAAGAAAGCTCGTTCTTCCACTCTTTATACCTATATTAAAACAAGGAAAAAAAGTTAGAGATATTAAAACACTTGATAAACAAAAATCTAACTCGATATATATTCAAATAAGTCGAAGCACATCACCTCATATGTAGTTGACGCTCTACCCACGTGTGAATAAGAACTTCATCCACGTCAAACCACACCTGCAATATGAATATATAAAAGGTAAAATTATATATTTATTCGGACTTAATTAATAAATGTAAAATTTACGTAATGAAAATACGATTTTACTCACACTGAGTGCATTATGCACTTGCATCTTCACGTAGATAGGCACAGATTCCCAATCTGGCCAAAGCATTGGCACCTTGTCCCGCACGATCGCACCGGCCATGCTGACATATTTGCGCGTGGTGTCGAATGCCTCGATCACCTCGCCATCCTCATTGGCCCTTATGGGCGTTTTCCTTCCGCCGGTGGCCTGCTCAAGTCTCTTCCCGGTGCAGGTGCCTCTAGCCCCTTTCCGTTTTCCAGTCCCATTAACGAAATTGCCTAATAATACAATGTCAACAAATTGATATCATTAATTGAACCTATCGCAAGTCTTAAGTAATAATTAAGTAATCAATCTGATGTTAAATAAAATTTACCTGCATCGTCCGTTTGTTGGTTGGTGCACCTCACACTCCAAAGATACACGGGGTCGAACAGGAGGAAGTTATACGCTTCCTCCACGCTCAGGAACTCCGGCCGTCCTTCAATATAAACAGGCATCCCCCTATCATCGAATTCAGGGATGACAGGAATCTCGTCGGGTAGGAAGAGACCGGACGGCGGAGATAGACGAGGCCTGGACGATGAGGCGCCAGCACCACCATGTGTCTCAGATGATTCCCGTGAAACGGGAGTAGGCACCGGGCGAATATGGGGCATTCGGATTGAGGGAGTTTCTGATGCCCCCGTTGACTGTCGCTCTTCTGAGGCTCTGCCACCGGAGGGACGTCTGCTGATTGAGCGTCTGGAGACTGAGGCTCGAGGCTCAACTTCCGGTTGCACGGCTCTTGATCGTGCAGCTTCCTCCTCAGCTCGCGCCTCTAGCAAGGCTCTCGTGCGAGCACTCATCATTGGCCCACTGGGCGTGTTGCTAACTGCGGGCGAGGAGGAAGCTTGACTACTGTTCCCTCCACTATTTCGGGAACCTCTCCGAAGCCAATTAGCCGCAAAACCTCCTGGCATGGACACCGTAATAGTCATGGAAACTGGGGTTCTATAACAAATCGGAACCGGAACGGGTTGGAACCGGAACGGTTTGGAACAGGAACCGTTTGAACCTTGAACCGTTATATTACAAACGGTTCCGGTTACAAACAGTTCCGGTTCGAAACGGTTCCGGTTCCAAACCGTTTCGGTTCTATAACAAATCAGAACCGGAATGGTTTGGAACCGGAACCGTTTGAAACCAGAACTGTTTGTAACCGGAACTGTTTGTAACATAACGGTTCCGGTTCCAAACCGATTCGGTTCTATAACAAATCGGAACCGGAACCGTTTGAAAACAACTCGGTTCCGGTTATAAACAGTTCCGGTTTCAAACCGTTCCGGTTCCGATTTGTTATGGTTCCAATACATACATGCTATTATACGTTAAATTAACAACTATATCACCTAACTTAACATATATACATACATCATTTCCGGCTTTAAACTTTTTACACATATATACATCAAATATACACTTTGTATACATCGATCATGCATCTTAATTTCACCTTAATTCACACATATATATATACATCACATATTAATCCAATTCACCCTAGCTAATTAATTTTCCACATTTTTCAAACATACGTATATATATACATTCCATATATATTAATTAATTTTTCACATATATACATCACATATGTATATCCTTCACCCCACAATTATCCACATTTTTTTCCCACAATTTTCATACATACCTTAATTATATTTTACAAATAATGTCCACATGCATACATATATACATCCCACAATTATCACAAATTAATTAATTAAAATACACACAAAAAATATTGTGGAATGAGAGAGAGAGAGAGGGAGAGAGAGAGCACAAACCTGGCATGGTGGAGCTCGAGCTATACCGTGCCGGCGACGGAGGTGAGGGGAGGAGGAAGAGGAGGAGGGTAGGAGGAGAGAGGGGAGGAGAGAGGGGAGGAGAGGAAGAGAGGGGAGAGGGAAGAGAGAAGAGAGGATTGAGGAGAGGGGAGAGGTGAGAATTTCGGGTTTAGGGAGGGAAGAGGGAAGAGAGAAGAGAAATAGGCCGAAGAGAAATGGGGAGGAGGAGATCGAGCTCGAGCTGCCTATACCGCCACCATTGCCGGCGAGGTAGGTCAACGTCGTGGGTAATGACATTACCAACGACGTACGTCGTGGGTAATGTCATTACCAACGACTTGACTCGTTGGTAATGACATTACCAACGAGTTGATAAGAAACTCGTTGGTAATGACATTACCCACGAGTTGCTAACTCGTTGGTAATGTCATTACCAACGAGTTGCTTATCAACTCGTTGGTAATGTCATTATTTGTCGACTATTATCCGATCGACCATTTTCCGACTACATAATTTTCGACTACGGTTCCGATTTCCGACTACGTTCAATTTCCGACTACGGTTCCGATTTCCGACTACGTTCAATTTCCGACTACGGTTCCGATTTCCGACTACGTTCAATTTCCGATTTCCGACTACGTTCAATTTCCGACTACGTTCAATTTCCGACTACGTTCAATTTCCGATTTCCGACTACGGTTCCGATTTCCGACTACATATTTTCCGACTACATAATTTCCGACTACGTTCAATTTCCGACTACGGTTCCGATTTCCGACTACGTTCAATTTCCGACTCCGGTTCCGATTTCCGACTACGTTCAATTTCCGACTACGGTTCCGATTTTCGACTACGTTCAATTTTCGACTACGGTTCCGATTTCCGACTACGTTCAATTTCCGATTTCCGACTACGTTCAATTTCCGACTACGGTTCCGATTTCCGACTACGTTCAATTTCCGACTACGGTTCCGATTTCCGACTACGTTCAATTTCCGATTTCCGACTACGTTCAATTTCCGACTACGTTCAATTTCCGACAACGGTTCCAGTTCCGACTACATACAATTTCTGAGTACATTTTCCGACTACAATTTCCTTAAACATTTTTCTACGTACATTTTACTACGTACATTTGCCGACTATGGTTCCAATTTCGGACTACAATTTCCAACGTACTAAGGATGATAATCGTAATCATCTTCATCACTTGAGTCTGACTCGGTTTCATAGGTAACCTCTGGCAATATGTGCCGCTCCTCGTCATCTGAATCAGCGTCAACTTCATATGGATTAACATCGAGAAGTTCTGCTCCAGTAATTCGAACCACACTCCCAGATCTCACATTATTAAGGCGAATCGTAGATGATTCCGGAATGTCAAAAGCGTTTGGCTCTTGGTATGCAGTAACTTCCTCATCATCTGCGGTATCACCAAGTGTGGCAGCACTGTATATGTTTCTATGAGCAACATGGTTAACCACCTTCCACGGGACTTTGTTAAGAAGATCGTCCAGGTAAAACACTTGTTTTACTGATGAGGCAAGAACGAAAGGGTCATCTTCATACCAGGTAGTAGCAGTATTCACCGAAAATGTTCCGTACTGATCGGTCCTTGTGTTCTCCGGGCTAGTATCAAACCATCTACACTTGAACAAGTGCACTTTCATGCGGTTCCCATAAATTAGTTCAACAACTGAATGAAGGACACCGTAATAGTCAACGCCATCCTGCCCACCATGGACCATCACCCCACAATTCTGTGTTTTCAGTCGGTCGTCTCGATTTTCACATATAAATTTCACGCCATTGACCTGACACATCGAGTAAACTTTTGAAGCAATCGGTTTCATCGCCAGGACCCTCAATTCGTTTGACCACTCTGGGCAACCATCATTTGCTACATGGTTCATCTGAAAACGTCCATATATTAATACGTACAGAAGAAATTATGTCATCTTGAAACCACAAAAGCACGTACATATGTACATGCTATATAAGGATATATATAAAAATATACATATACACATACACTTACCCATTGACCAAAGTAGTTTGCAAATGTCTTGTTGTGGTAATCAACATTTCCGGCAATAGCAGGGCAGTGAAAATGATAGTTTTTCCAATATTGTACTTCTTGATAGTTAATCAGTACCGACCAGTGGGCAATGGCTACCTCATTTCCATCCAACTTGTACGACTTTGGCAAGCTTCCCTGTACTACCACGTCACTGGAGATGATAGAAAGGTTGAACTGGGGTTCATCTATCGGCATATGTTGTTGGGGGTCCTCTACATTTTCGAGGTACACTTTAGTGTACGTTACACACTCGTGCGCAACATATGCTTCAGCGATACACCCTTCAGGTGCATATTTATTCTTCACATAGTCCTTGTAGGCTCCCAATTGTCTACAAGTTAACAAGTACATGTTAACTTACTTAACCACAAGAATTTACATATAAAAACATAGGCAAACCAAATTTATGAATCATTTGTACCTTTCCATGGGATACATCCAAGTGTAGTGTACGGGACCGGTAAGCAACAATTGTTCGGGAAGATGGATCATCAGGTGCGGCATTATGTCGAAAAAATTTGGGGGAAATATCCTCTCAAGCTTGCACATGATAAAAATGATGTCATCTTGCATCTCCCTCAGGTCTGCTTTTTTAACTTCCCTGGTGCATAACTTCTGAAAGAATCTTGACAAGGCCACCAACGGCTCCACCACCTCTTTGGGCATGTACCCTCGAATGAAAATAGGGAAAAGGCGTTGAAGCAGTACATGGCAGTCATGACTCTTTAATCCGTACATCTTATTGTCCCGGAAGTTAACACACCTGCTTATATTTCCTGCATAGCCATAAGGATACCTGCATATATATAGATAAAGCCAAATATATGGACCAATTATATTTCTCGCATATAACCATATATACTCCGCTAAAAATTTAAGGCCAAATTCCTACATAGCCATAAGAATATATACCTGACATTACTCAGCCACCGAAAAATTTCATGCTTATGCTTTGGCTTTACGGTGTACGGAGCTTGCGGCATTTTTCTCTTACCATCTCTTAACCACAAATGTTTCCGCACACCCATTGCTTTCAGATCAATGCGTGCCTTAGGGATGTCTTTTGTTTTCCCCTCCAAGTTAAGAACTGTGCCCACCATACTTTCACACACATTCTTCTCTATGTGCATGACATCTAGGTAATGTCTGATAGGCAACCTGGGCCAGTAGGAGAGTTCCCAGAATATGCTCTTGTGTGTCCAAAACTTATACCTTTCGGGCTTGTCTGGAATTGACGCCACTATGTCAGGATGATTGCTTAGCTGGCCAAAATCGTATTCATTCAACACTTCCAAAATTTCTTCCCCTGCCCATCGCCTGGGTGCCACACCTGTTTCCACAGTCCCATCAAACGCGTCTGGATCCTGCCTAAATGGGTGATCATATGGAAGCCAACAACGGTGACGCATCTGAACAATTTTACTGCAATGAGGACTGCAACAATCAACCGTCATGCACTCTGAACAAGCCCTGTAACCCCTGGTAACGTTGCCCGACAACATACCGCGGGCAGGAAAATCACTGATGGTGCCAACAAGCATGGCATGCATCTGGAACATCTCCTTTTTGAACCTATCGTAAGTGGGGTGGCCACACTCACTCAGGTACTTAAGCTCCTCAATCAAAGGCCTCAAATACACATCGAGACACTTTCCTGGATAACCCGGGCCCGGAATTAACAGAGTGAGCATATTGTATTCCTTCTTCATGCACATCCATGGTGGAAGGTTGTACGGTACCAAAATAACTGGCCATATACTGTATTGAAGACTCATGTTGCCAAAAGGGTTGAATCCGTCAGATGAGAGCCCTAGCCAAACATTTCGGACCTCTGCTGCAAAATGATCAAACTCCCTGACCATGTGCTTCCAAGCCTCTCCGTCGGAAGGGTGTATAAGGGTGTCATCGTCAGGCAAGTTCCTCTCAGCCCACCATCTCATTGCCTCGGCCGTGAAAGCACACATGAACAACCGCTCCAGCCTATCAATAAGCGGGAAATATCGAAGTATCTTCACAGCTTTCTTGTTGCCTGCAGGAGTCAACTTATACCTTTCTGTAAAACATACCGGGCAGGCTTCAAGGTCTTCGAGATCTTTTCCCCAGAAGAGAATACAATCATATCTGCATGCATGGATTTTGATGTAGGAAAGCCCAAGATCTTTCAGGATATGTCGCACCTTATGATGAGTGGTAGGAAGACGATGACCGGGTGGCAGTAGCGAAGCAGTCCACTTCAACCAAGAATCAACAGCTTTGACAGACATTTTGTTCTCCATTTTGAGCTGCATCACTCCCATCACACTTTTAAGAACAGTCTTACTACAACTGTCGTACAACGGAGTCTGTTGCAATGCAATCAGGTTGTTGTACTTGTCCATACCGCTTGTGTTGACATGACCTCCAGGTAATGGTTCGACTGGCTCGATATGGGGGAAACCCTCAACGACGGGAGGGACATTTGGTGCTTCATCAGCAAATACACCGCTCTCATGAGGAAACATATCATTGATTAACATCGATGTTGGATCATAGGATGAACTGCCCCTCTCAGCAAAATCTCCATGATCATAGCGTGGACTGGCCCTCTCACCAAATTGTCCATGATCATGCGGACCCGCTACCGATGTTTCACCGTGATAAATCCAACAAGTGTACTTATCCCAAAACCCGTATTTACTCAGGTGCCTCTGGACTTTATCAATGGGAAATCGAAATCGATCGCTGAAACACTTACATTCTTTACACGGGCAATAATGAAGTGTAGTGTCTCCACAATTAGCCTTCACAAAATCCACAAAACTCCTAATTCCCTGGTGATATCTGACATCCCATCTTTTGAGGCTCATCCAACCCTTGTCCATCCTGAAAATTCTAACAATTTTACGTATTAGTTATATATATATACACACATTCACTACTAATAATCGACGTGATCTCTCAATTCAACTCTAATTAAATCAACACATGCATGCATATGTATATATATCGATCTAATCTCTGAATTCGATTCAGTACTCGATGATAGTATTCTCCTTTTTTCAATTCAAAACGTATTTGACTGGGTAGGAGGAGGCTCTGTTAAGCCTGGCTCCGATAACAATACGATAATACCAGTCATTGATTCAGACACAAGATTAACTACAACCTGTTTTCTCGTTTCGGTGACCGTACATCAACAACATTTCATATATATCTCACGAATTGGATTTGATCAACACACACACACATATATATATATATATACACCACATATACGTATATATACACCTACGTACCTATATATATAGCTTCCCGAGTGATCGAGTTTTCGACGCGCGCCTTAATTTTGACAATATACCGAATGATCGATTTCAGAGCGTACGTTTTCCTTCTTTCGATTTCTCTGGATTTTTTTCGCTCAAAATGATTGAATGATCGAGCTGCCCCATCCGGCATCTAATATAAGACACATTGCCGGCGACGGAGTAAGTCGCCGGAAATGAAGACATTACCGGCGACATTACGCCGGAATCTCGCCGGTAATGTTGCAAAACATTACCGGCGACTCCAACCATCGCCGGCAATGTCTAGGCACACATTTCCGGCGATTTTCCGGCCGGAATTTCGCCGGAAATGTGTGCCTAGACATTGCCGGCGATGGTTGGAGTCGCCGGTAATGTTTTGCAACATTACCGGCGAGATTCCGGCGACATTACCGGCGACGGGGTAAGTCGCCGGTAATGATGGACATTACCGGCGACTTTTCCGGTCGCCGGCCTTGTTTGCCGGAATCTCGCCGGTAATGATTCCTTTTCTTGTAGTGATAGTGTTTGAATGCTGGATCCGAAATAGCCCAAAATTGAACCGAAATTTTCGGATCGGATCCGATCGGTTCCAAGACTTCAAAAATCACTATCTGAACCGTACCGAACTAAAGTACTTTTTTGGTTTTAGACTCAGATCAGGCTCAAAACCAGACTGAACCGACTCGAGCCCAGCCCTACATAATTGACAAAAGCATCAAACGCGTTGGGTCGTCGTCGTCGTACAACACTACAACTAGCTAGTAGCAATAGAGATGCGTAGTTGCGTATAATATCCTCAAAATCTCCACTTCTCAAAAAAGATTCTCAATTATTCCCTATTGAAGTTTGGTTTATGTTGAGTGTTCTATCAGTTACTGATTTCATGGAGGACTTTGCTTTATCAGTTGTCTTACGTCAGTCACTGTTCAGTATGGTTGGTTTCCCTAAAAGCATGGCTCAGCATGGTTTGTAGTATCAGTTGTTAGTTGTTGATATTTGTGTATATTTTTAGTCTAGCTCGTGTATAAATAGCTTGGCTTGTTTGTTTTTTGATATGAACATTCATACAAATTATCAGTGAGAATAAATTCTTCTCCACATTCTGTGTTGATTTCATTTTGGTATCAAAGCAGGATCTTTAGTATCCTGCTCCTGCTTCTGTTTGTCTTGTTTGTGTATTTGTCAAGTGACATCTCTTCTTCTTGCTTCCTTCTGATTTGTTGGTCAAATGGAAGAAGAATCATCATCACATGTTAATCCCTTTGGTTCTGTAACCAATTCTGTTTCTGGTTCAAATGAGGGTGATGTAATTTCAACTCATCGTCTGAGCTCTGTTCTTTTAAATGAGTTCAATTACCTTAGATGGTCAAGAGATATTGTCCTGGCTCTAGGAGGAGAGGAAAGCTAGAATTTATTGATGGCACAACTAAAGTGTCAGATGTTGGATCTAATAAGTATGCAGCTTGGCTCAGCAAGGATCAACTCGTTAGGTCATGGATTCTCAATTCCATGAAACCCAAACTGGCAGATATTTTCCAGTATTCTACTTTTGCCAGTCTCATGTGGAAAGATGTGGAAGATCTGTATGAAAACTTAAACAACTCTACTTGAGTTTTTCAGCTGAAGAAAGACATTGCAAGTCTTGAGCAGGAAGGTATGTCTTTTGTACAATATCTTGGCAGCCTTACAAGCATGTGGAATGAACTGGAGTTGTATAGGCCCCATACCACTGATTCAACAATTTTGCTAAGGAGAGCCGAAGAAGATAAAATCTTTCAGCTTCTTGCCAATCTTAAACCTAAATATGAGGATCTAAGAAGTCACATCCTCATGAATCCTGAGTTACCATCCTACAGGACTGTTTGTAGCACTGTGCAGATGGAAGAACTCAGAAAAAAAGTAATGAGCTTAGATGTCAAGGTTGTTCCCGATGAGTCCTGTGCATATGCTTCCAACTACAGACATGAAGCTTACAAAGGAAAGAAGGTTGAAGTCAAGTGCAACCACTGTGGTGGCTCTCATATGAAAGAGAAGTATTGGATCTTATTCCTAGAACTCAAAGTCAAGTACTTGAAGGAGAAAAAAAAAAGACTGGAACAACAATGTTCACAAGGTTAATATTGTAGCCTCATCTTCATCTCAAATTGATTCAAGCAATATTGTCAACTTCACCAGTAACCCTTGCACTCTCATTAATGAATTTGCAGTATATCTTCAACAGAAGCAAACGAATGGTGAAGATTCAGTTGCTAGGGACATGAATCACACTGCTTTACTGAGCAAGTTTGCTGGATTTCTTGCTGAATCTGATCATGTGAACAAGGGTGATACTCCAGGTATTTTGAATGCCTTTAAAACTGCATTAACTGTGAGTATTGAGCATGATTGTTGGATTATAGATTCTGGAGCAACAGATCACATGACAAATGATAGTTCAATCTTACATGATTTTGAAAAAAATGTCTACTCATGTGTCTGTTGCAAATGGTAAGGGTGCCCCTGTGTCTGGGAAAGGGAAAATCTTCTTACTATCACATAGTACTAGCTCAGAAGTCTTATACATTCCTTTATTTGCCTTCAAACTATTGTCAGTTGGAAAAATCATAAGAACTCTTAACTGTCTTGTTATTTTCTCTCCTTGCTCTGTCATATTTCAGGATATGATCACCAAGAAGACGATTGGTGAAGGTTTCTTTCTCAATGGACTTTATTATCTGTCAATGAAGTCTAAAGTCTTCCATGCTAGCTCAAGTTTAGTTTCAGATCACCGTCTTTGGCATTAACGCTTAGCTCATCACTCAGAGAAAGTGTTGTCTCTTTTGTTTCCACATCTGCAGCATGATCATCATCTGTGTGAAGTGTGTCAATTTTCAAAATTTACCAGATTACCTTTTAAGTCCTCTATATCTAGAGCTAGTAATCCGTTTGAAATCATCCATTCTGATGTATGGAGTCCTGTTCTAGAATCCTTTGATGGTTTTAGATATTTTGTAACCTTTGTAGATGATTTCACAAGGATAACTTGGTTGTTTCTGTTGAAATTCAAAAGTGAAGTTTTTAATGTGTTCAAACAGTTTCATAGTCTTGTGAGTACTCAATATTCTTCCAAAATTCATATTCTAAGATCTGACAATGGCTCGGAATATATGTCTAACAACATGACTCATTTTTTGAATGAAAATGGAATTGTTCATCAAACTAGTTGTGTTGGAACTCCTCATCAAAATGGAATTGCTGAGAGAATGAATAGAGATTTACTTGAAAAAACCAGGGCTCTGATGTTCCATACAAATGTACCAAAAATATTTTGGTCACAAGCAGTACTCATAGCAATGTACCTCATCAATAGACTGCCTAGTAGAGTTCTAAAGTCAAAATCTCCTCTTGAACTCCTAAAAGGCAGAAGTTTGGATCTTTCACATTTGAGGGTGTTTGGGTGTGCTTGTTATGTTCATATTCAAGCTAATCACAGGAGTAAGCTTGATCCTAAAGCTGCTAAATGCATTTTTCTGGGATATTCAACTACCTAGAAGGGCTACAAGTGTTTTAACACAGTCACTCGAAAAATGACTGTTTCAAGGGATGTGAGGTTTGATGAAGATATTCCTTATTTTGTAAAGAAGGTTGTGGATGCTGAAGGTCAGGGGGAGAACTTTCTTGATTTATTTCCTTTCCCTTATGCCAGAGAAGATGTGCAAGCTACCGCTCCATCAGTTTCTGAACATGCAGTTCTTGATGTTCAAGATCAACAAGAAAATCATGTTGTTGATGGAAATAGTGATCCACATGAACCTGAAAATGTTCAAGATGTTCTTCTGCAACCTCAAGTACCTGAAAATGTTCAAGATGTTCTTCTGCAACCTCCAGTACCAAGGAGAAATCCATTTCGAGAAAGAAATCCTCCTGCAAGGCTAAGAGATTATGTTGGTTTTATTGCCAAATATCCTATGACTGATTTTCTCAGCTATCAAAAAATATCTAACTCTCATGCAGATTTTTTTAGTGCCATTGACAGTGCTAGTGAACCACAAACTTTTGTTGAAGCTGACCAACATGATGTGTGGAAGCAGGCCATGAAGGAAGAATTAAAAGCTCTGGATGACAATGGCACCTGGAGTATTGTAAGTTTGCCAGAAGGAAAAAAGTCAGTGGGAAGTCGATGGATTTACAAGACAAAATTCAACCCTGATGGCACAGTGGAAAGGTACAAGGCTCGTTTGGTTGCTAGGGGTTTTACTCAAACATATGGAGTCGATTATAAGGAGACTTTTGCTCCAGTGGCCAAGATGAACACTGTAAGGGTATTGCTCTCACTAGCAGTTAATCAAGGGTGGTCTCTTCATTAGATGGATGTTAAAAATACTTTTTTACATGGAGAGCTCCAAGAAGAAGTTTACATGAAGCTTCCCCCTGGACACCCTCAGTTTCATGATTCCACCATGGTGTGCAAGTTACACAAAGCAATTTATGGCTTGAAGCAATCCTCTCGTGCTTGGTATGCCAAGCTCAGTTCTGTTCTGGAAGAAGTAAGTTTTTGCAGAAGCAATGCAGATTCATCTTTGTTTGTTCGGAATGGAGTGCATGGGAAGTTATTGGTGCTTATCTATGTTGATGACTTGATTATTACAGGTGACAGTATTACTGAAATCAGGTGTTTGAAACAAACTCTCAAACGCAAGTTTGCTATGAAGGATCTTGGTTTGTTGAAATTCTTTCTTGGCATTGAAATGGTAACTTCAACAAAAGGATTATTTTTGAATCAAAGAAAATATATCCTTGATAATCTGAAGGAAAGTCATGTTTTGGAGTGTATACCTACTAAAACTCCTCTTGATAGCAAGCTGCAATTGATTTCTGAAGAGCCTGTTCTTGAAGACCTCAGCTCTTATCAAAGATTGGTTGGCAAATTAATTTATCTTACAATTACAAGGCCCGATATATCCTATGCTGTTAGTATTGTAAGCCAATTTATGCATGCTCTAACTGCCTCTCATTTGCAAATCGTCAAGCGTATTCTCAGATACCTGAAAGGATCAGTTGGAAGGGGTATTCTGTTGAGAAAAAATGGTCATTGTGATATAATGGGATATGCTAATGCAGATTGGGTTGGCAATGCCTTGGATAGGAAGAGTACAACTGGTTTCTGTACCTTTGTGGGTGGAAACTTAGTAACTTGGAGAAGTAAAAAGCAAAGTGTAGTAGCTAGATCAAGTGCAGATGCTGAATATCGAGCAATGACTTTGGCAGCCTGTGAACTTGTTTGGCTTAAAGGTCTCCTCGCTGAGATTGGATTCTCGAGTTCTGCTCTAATTTCCTTGTACTGTGATAATCAGGCAGCAATGCATATAGCATCCAGTCTAGTTTTTCATGAGTGGACCAAACATATTGAAGTAGATTGTCATTATATCAGACATCAAGTGTAATCTCAGGTCATCGCTACTCAATATGCACACAGTGCGGCTCAATTAGCAGACATCTTTACAAAGTCCCTCACCACTGCTCAATTTCAGAAAATCTTGTGCAAGCTTGGTTCAATCAATCTGCTTGACCCAGCTTGAGGGGGAGTATTGAAGTTTGGTTTATGTTGAGTATTCTATCAGTTATTGATTTCATGGAGGACTTTGCTTTATCAATTGTCTTACGTTAGTCACTGTTCAGTATGGCTGGTTTCCCTAAAAGCATGGCTCAACATGGTTTGTAGTATCAGTTGTTAGTTGTTAGTTGTTGATATTTGTGTATATTTTTAGTCTAACTCTTGTATAAATAGCCTGGCTTGTTTGTTTTTCTGATATGAACATTCATACAAATTATCAGTGAGAATAAATTCTTCTCTACATTCTGTGTTGATTTCATTTCTCTGCGAAAGGATCAAGCTATCTCAAAAGCATTGCAACTTTTGAAAATGTCTCTTGCTTCCGCTCTCCCTCTCACTAGGGTTTGGGCGACGGCGATATCAACCTTGTGGTCTCGACGTGTGCTCCTCCCTTTGAGTCTCACATGTGGAAGCATCTCTTAGACGCTCTTGGGCGTGGTAGCAAGGTCGTCAATTTTGCGGCCTACTTTGTATGCTTTTGCGCGCGGCTCGTTAGGTTCTGCTGCCACCAGTGACTAGCATCGTAATGGTTTTTTGGTCGGGGACAATGACAGTGCGATGACGTTCGATCGGTCTGAGCCCATCTTAAGTTTCTGCTGCGAGAGATGGGGTGGCCAAGAAGTTCTTTGGCGGAGGTGGCGATGCTCTTGTTGGGTGGGTGCTACAGCTTGTCGATCTCGGCGAGGAAGGTGTGGCTTCAGCTCCCTCCAGTCAATTTGTTTGGGGTGACATCGGGCACTCACCTCGAACAAAAAAACAAAATGGGGCTGCCTGTGTTTTGATGGGGCGGCAAATCTGTTGAGGTGTTGCTGTTGGCGAGCAACAATTGTTGTGATGGGCCTAGGGTTGTTGTTTAGGCCCTTGCTCATATGACTAACCCAAGATGGGTCTGGTCTAGCTCTTATCCTTTAGGACTTGGGGTTGGGTTTATCTTAGGGCTTGGTCATGGATTATGGTCTAGTTTGGATTAGGATTTGGGACCTCGGTGTTTGGAGCTCTAGTAAGGAGGTGCTGGATCTTGTGACATCTCAACACTAGGTTTTTACCTTATATATAAGCGAACATTACATTGGTTTATCTGTGTTAGTGTTCGTCTTTGGATCAAGAGGCATGTCCTAGTTACTTGGTGTTTATTTATAGAACATTTGTTCATGAGCTAGTGTAGGCTTTTTAGATTAGTTTAATAGTAGTCAATTCTCTCGGGACTTATGGACATCTACTGTGTTACATTATTTACTTTTGACCAATATAATGCCTCTCGTTTAGCTGTAAAAAAAAAGACTCTCAATTCTTTTGAATATCTTATATATTGCTACTAGTCATATTTTGGTGGTCGATCAATTGTAATTAAATTTGCATCAAACTAATATACAATATTAAAATGTATTTCAACTGATATATAATTATCTACCATTAGATACAGATCTCATGACATACCACATTTTTTTTTGACCTTTTCTTTTGCTAAGATATCTTTTTTGACTTGTTAAGGGCTACCCAAAGGCATCATAGGTTAGGACAAATTCTCCGGCTCATGTAAAATGGTCAAACGGTGCATTGCAGCAGATTGATTTGTCTAGTTTTGACTCTTTTGGTTTCTACAACAACAACTAAAAGAGCATTTTCAGCCATGAACATCATCAAGAATAAACTTAGAAATAAAATGGAAGATGAATTTCTTAGTGATTGTATGATCCTCCATATTGAGAAGGAATATGCCGATTCTATTAGTTATGATTTTGTGACAGAGGAGTTTGAAGCTTTAGGTACTCATAGGGTGAGATTTAGTTAGTTCGATTCAACTTGATTTTACATCAAATTATCTCATTCCCATCTTTATTTCGCTTATATTGTGTTACTTTTAAAGAGATTTATGTATATTATTTTGTATAATCATACATTTTAAGAGTAAGACTCACTACACTGCCTAGTTTATTCAATCTATGTATTTATTCTTGCAAGGTTGAATTTTTTTAATACATAGAAAATTGAAATCCCATCCAATTTTAATTCCTATTCCGCCACTGATTTTGAACTTTGTTAATTTCCAATATATAACACTAACGTAACTGGCATGGCCATGGAGATCATGCTACAAACCAAATCTCATCATGCCACCCGGCCTCTTCTCAGTCTTCAGTCCTCACCTTCCAAAATCACACTCAACTTTGCCATAGAAGTATACCTTCCACGACCACCGACACCGACACCTCCGCCTCTCCCTCTTCTTTTTCTCACGATTTCTCGGTGAACACTGCCGCCGGCCACCATCATATGCTTGACATCCTCCACCTTTATCGGACTAAACACAACTTGCTCATCGCCTCCTTTACAAGAACACCTATTAATCCGCGATGTCCGTTTCATACTCTTGAGCGCCAAACTTGCCCTTACTGCCAGAGCCGACATCTCCTGAGCCCGAAGTGGTTTGTTCAGCCAACTCATAGGCAACACAAAGTAAAGCAGACCCAGCTGAAGCTCCTTGTTCTCATTAATAGCCGTGAAAAAGCCTCCGAAATCCATATCGTCGGCGTCGCAAACGAAGCTCGTGGGACTAATCTTCTGCAGCACGTAGGATACCCTAACTGGGTTTGAAAATTCTTGGAGCTTCCCATCTTGGAGGATCAGCTTGGCTGTGGCTGTGGCCATGGAGGTGGACTCTAGCGAGTTGCAAATTCCCATTTAGAACACAAACGTACTATGATTCGATAAATTCGGTTAGAATTTGGGAGTTTATAGGAACATCTACGCGTTTGTTTTGCTAATTTGCTCGAATAAATAATTGGATTTAATTAATCTTTAATTACGGGATCCCAGCAGGTATTTAAATTTATTTGTGCTAATTTTGCTTGCAACTTGGGATTGATCGCGCCATTATTTCTTCCGAAAAGCTTGTTTGGATTTATACGGTGGTGGCCATCTTATAGCTCCAATATATGCCTAATTATGAGCATTATTTCCTTCCAAAAACATAATTTTATCATAATTGAATTGCAGCATACATTAAACATGATTTAATCAGTAAATATGTTTTAATCTAGCACACATCTGAAGTTCTAGCACACTATCGAATACTCAAATAGTTTCACTTTCCTTCCCTAATAATTTTGATCCATAGAGTAGATCAATTAAAGATATCAAGTAAATAAATTTTAATGTTCTTATCTTGAAGTAAGAACTTTTTAATTAGTATAAACCACTCTTCTAAAAAACAGACGCCTAAGCCGATTAATCGGCGCCTAAGTGAAAAAAATCATGTAATTGACTAAATTTTGGGGTGGGCGGTGTATCTGGCGGGTGCCGACTAATCACAGTTTAATTGATCCGCCTAGCTACCTACTAAACGGGCCTTTAGACGCGCCTCCGTTTCTCTTTGCAAAGCATAACGCCTCTGTTTTTCTCTGCAAAACTAATCACATAAAAACCTAAAACCCAATCCCTTTCGCAATTGCAACTCGCAAGCCTCTGTCTCTCTCTGCAAAGCTTAACGCCAGGCTAGCTCGTCACGCTGCCGTTGCTCTCTGTCTCGTTGACCGCCGTGGTCCTGTTCTTCGGTAAGTCACTTCTAAACTTCTAAACTTCCAAATTTTTGAGCTGACCATCTCGCATACCAAGCTATTTGTGTGATTTGTGAATACGAAGCTGTAGAGAATTGTGTGATTTGTTAATATTGATTATTGAATGAGAAAGGAAGCAACAAGTTGTGTGATTTGTGTGATAGCCCAACTTATCATTCTTGATTACCAAGCTATTCGACTCCTTTTTGAATACCAAGCTGTAGAGATTTGTGTGATTTGTTAATATTGATAATTGAATGAGAATTAAGGAAGCAACGAGTTGTTCTTGAATACCAAGCTGTAGAGAA
Organism: Geum urbanum; assembly: GCA_946800695.1. Classification (NCBI taxonomy): domain Eukaryota; kingdom Viridiplantae; phylum Streptophyta; class Magnoliopsida; order Rosales; family Rosaceae; genus Geum; species Geum urbanum. Next base: position 8,637,820 of record OX327002.1, on the reverse strand, counting down.
CTAGAGATTTGTGTGATTTGTTAATATTGATTATTAAATGAGAAAGGAAGCAACGAGTTGTGTGATTTGTGTCTACTGCTTCTTCCAGAGGAAGCAACGAAACTATGCATATAAATGATATAATTTACTGCATATAATTTAGGGAAGAAACCTGCTTAATTAGCTTCTGTTAGGGAAGCCGTTTCAAAAAGTAATTTGATCAAGGCTCATTATTAAGGCTGGTAATTAAGGCTCATTATTCATATAGCCATTTACTGCTATATGATCAATCTCTTTGTATATATATATTTCATATAATAATTTATCATATAAATATATAATTAATTATATATATAAAATAATCCACCTAATTACTGTTTAATAACTGATTAAACTCCGCTTAAATGTCTAGGCTCTAGACAGTAACTTCACCGCCTAATTCCGTCTAGCGCATTTTAGAACCTTAATATAAACTTTATTTTTTAATTGAAGATGTATCAAGAATTAGTCGTTAATTAACAAGTATTTCAATCACCGCAAGTGATCACCTCACTCAGGTTCAAATCATGAAATTGACTCAGGTTCAAATCATGAAATTGTCTAAATATTTAGCCACTGTGTTGTAATGTATAATTTTAACATTTCACTCCATTAATTATGATTTTTATTCTTGCCATGTACTTGAACTCCAAATTCATTTCTACTCTTCCGTCTTGCTTCTAGCAATCCGAATACATAAATACCAGAAACAGATGAAGTGCTCCACCGAAAATTGATGAATATAAAAATAATGGAGCTGCCATTAGTGTACATGTAACCACCAACTGCGTGTTCTGAAACCTGTTTTAATTTGTGGTGTAGTATTCGGGTAGCGCTGGTGTGAACCGGGCGATATATTTCTTTGTAAATTTACACCCCTCACCCGTTTGTGTGGTTATCTATCGTATTTACCGTCGGTTCACATGAGAATCTTCAATAGTATTCCTACTTTGGCCAGTACGTGAGACCAGACATACTAGAAGAGAAATGATTCGTATAATTAACTGGTTGTTGCAGGAGTAAAACATGTAGACTGAAAATGTAATCATTTTTATTGATAAAATGTCTTATATATGTTGGTACAATTTATTACAATAATTGTCCACGTAAATCAGAGATTCTGTAATAATTATCAAATCTAATATGTATCTAATTAGGACAAGACATACATAAGAAATTATGGAGAATTAATCTCCTTAAACACTTCCCCTTGTGTCGATGGCCTAAGGAATGATGCATAACTTGTTGCCTCATTAAAAACCTCGTCAAGCAAACAAAAACCTCATGGGTAAAATAAAATCTTGGGCTAAGGGAAAAGGAGTACAATGCAACAACTACAAAAACTACTACATGTGTCGTAGACTTCCCCTGATGTCTACATAAATGTAATTCCCTCTGACGGTAAACTCAATCATGGAGTTCAGATAAAATGTGCTTACCAATGCGTTTCACATGTTTCACAAATGTAAATTTAGGTAATGACTTGGTAAACAAATCCGCAGCATTATCAACTGAACTAAACAAGTTCACATGGATAATCAATAACCGTTGCTATTGTTGATTATATGAATACTTTGGAGAAAAGAACTAAGTATGACACTCTTAATAGAACTCTACTTCATTGACTCAACGCAAAATGCATTATCCTCAATGATACAAGTTGGTGCTGTCATAGTAAATAATAACCCACTAGACCCTCGAAAGTGGTGTATGGTCTAGTGGGTTATTATTGTCCTAAATCAGACATACCCATAAACAGCTTCATAGGAAGCTTTAATCTTTGTTATTCGAAGAAGTAGCAATAAGAGTTTACTTTGTTGTTCTCCAAGGAATCGCCATGTTTCCCAAGGTGAATACCCTGTATGGGAACATCCTATATATAGGTCAGAGAGGTACCCAATATCAACAAATCCGACCAACACATAAATTGGTGTCTCGGAATAAGGGGATTGCAGTAAAACTGCTTGCAGTTTGTTCATCTTTCGATGCATCGAACCATTCCTTCGATGGATCGAAGGAGTGATTCTGATCCGTCCAGGGTACATCCTTCGATGGGTTGAAGGGAAATCTTCGATAGATCGAAGGACCCCTTTAGGTAGTTACCGTTCATTGCATTTGACGAGTCGAGAGCTATGCTTAACGGGTCGAAATGTGCAGAACTTGAATATTGCGATGCAACAATCCCTTTACCAAGATTTTCAAGCTTCTCTCTATATACTGTGTAAGGGAAGAATAGGCCAAAGTCAGTGGATCACTTCAAGTACATGCATATTTGTTTTACTCCATTCCAATGACTTTACGTTGGCTCATACTGAGAAAGTAATGTCTGGATATATATACTGAGCTAAATTAAACGAAGCTCTAATCACACTAATATATAGAATCTCAGCTCCAAAAGTTCCGTATCATCATTTTTTTCAGATGAAATGGATCTTTTTGGTTTCCAGACTGCAAACAACCATTGGTGTACTGATAGGGTCTGCTTTGTCCATAGCCTGATTAGACATAAGCAAACTGGTGAATAAGAATTTCAACCAACTCGATATACCATTTCTAAACCAAGACTTAATCGAGTCTTACCAAGGTCTATCATCTCAAATATAGATTTCAAGTAGCTAACAGTCTCATTGATCTCATTATGAGTTCTGATGATGTTCACATCATCAACATAGACTGCTATTATAGCAAAACCTGAACTTGTTCTTTTAATGAACACATTAGGGCATAAGTCATCATTCTTTTATCCCTTCCTAATCAAGTAGTCACTAAGACGTGTATACCACATCCTACTGGATTATTTCAATCCATATAGTGAACGTCTCATTCTAATCACATGAGCACTCCATGGTTTAGAGTTACTTGATTTGGGTAGAACTATGTCATTCGACACTGTCATGTATATCTCTGAATTAAGATCCCCAACTAGATATATATTAACCACATCTATAAGCTGCATACTTAGTATTTTGGACACTATCAAACTGATAAGGTAACAGAAAGTAATGATGTCCATGACCAGAGAATACATCTCCTCATAATTAATACTAGGGCATTGAGAGAACCCTTGTGCCACAAGTTCTTCTCATATTGCTTCCAAACAACACTCATTTATGTCTAACCGGCATACTATTCGATGGTCATATGACTATTATATCAAAACTTGCCATTTGTAAGAGTTTCTAGTTCAGCCTAGATTGCAACTTTCCATATCGGTCAATTTGCTCTACATTAACCGTTGATAATCTACAATAGAGCAATGTTCCACTTCATCGTCATCAATTACTGAGCAACGGAATAAGTAAACACATCATCAACGAACATGGAATAACTATCTATAATAACGCTAGCATTTGTTTCACTTCTCGTGCATGAAGCGGAGCCCGATCACGTCGTCGACAAGAGTTCTTCTTTCTCTTTCATTTAATTTATCTCTTATGAATTCTTTGATGTTATTATTTAAGACTATGAGTAGCTAAATTTCCATTATTAAGGGGCTGCTTGAAGCCCCGTACATAAAGTCTTTTTAATGCATACACTTTAACCTAGTTTTGTATATTCTTTGAATATGGTTTCTTTCTCTGAATGATTCACCGTATGAATTCTTGTATGTTTGCTTTGATGGCCAACTTACTATGCATTCTAGGATTCTAGTTTCATGAGATACGGGCGAATGAAGATAATTTCTTCAACCGGATTCTCTATAGTGATACACTGATTTTACCGTTAGGAGATTGAAATCCCTATGTCTAGCAGGACACGCCTATAGTGTACATGTGAACCCTTGTAGATTCTCAAACTTTTTCTAGAGTTTAATGATTTCTTCTTTGTAAACCTTGGGGTCCATGACTATGGGTTCATAGAGGGATAGATGTGGGGGAGGTCCATGACAAACCTACATAGGCATAAGGATTAGGTAATAGGATGTGGTTGTAACGATCAACTCTTCCTGGGAACTTTCATTCATTGGATATGTGCATTAGATTAAGTATGTGTTAGATAGATGGAATAGCGGTGGTGGATTGCTTTCCTCTTAACTCTTTAATCATATAGTTTAAACACATTTGCATTCATTAGCATATTTACTTTCAGCATTTATTTTCTGCATTATCTGTAGCTTAGCCAACTTAGTTCGGTACTCAAATCAACTCCGAAAATCCTATAATTTTGTGTGGTAGTCCGCCACTGTGTCTATATTGTTGTGTCCAAATTTTGTAGCATTTGAGTTTGACTAGTGTAGATTCATAGTGTCATTAGTGTACTATAGTTGAGTCTGTTAGCATTTCAGTTTCGTGTTAGGATTTAGTTTCATCAATTCATCGTGTTTGATAACTCCTATTTATCTTACTACATTGATATATCAAAATTGTGAATAAGGTATCTTTGAGAGGTATTTACCCGCCTTGTCACTACACCCCCACTATGGGTGAGAGAAAACACTACCTTGCCCGGGTGTTGCGTTTAACTTGCCCAGGTGTTGCGTTTAACTTGCCCAATATCAGGGAATTTCAACCTTGCAGGATTTGCAACATGTATAAACAATCTCATCACTCTCATGATATCAGTAAAGTAGACATGCTTAAAATCTGCTACTTTCTAAAGATCAAGAATACATTACACTACATTGCACTTCAATCTCAAACTGAGATGTGCGAGGATCATGATGAGACATAGTGGGGATATACCACGTCAATTTTTGACGTTAATCCAGAATTAAACCATTCATATCTCCCCTGACGGCCGGAAGTATGTCTCATTACAGTGACTATCTGTAAAACTAGAAGTAAAGAGATCTCCTGTCAAAGGTTCATAATAATGGAAAATCGTTGGAGAACCAACATGAATGCTGAATCGACATTGATGACTCATTGTCATAAGTAGTGGAATCATAGTATGCTCATGTATCGTGTAACCAGAGATGTATAGATGTAAGATATCAGGCTCATATCCAATTACCAACTGGTATACACAAAATGGTTGGCGGTTTTATGGGTATCACGTGAATAAACATAGCTGCATATAACATTGCATATCCCCAAGCAGATACCGGTAAATTAACATACATTACCATAGTTCTGGCCACAAGTTTGAACTGCTTGATTTGTGTCTTTGCTTAACCCGTTCTTATGAAAGAACATGGGGAACCAAGATATTCAACAACAGTCCCAATCAATATGCAATAATCAACAAAATATTTTGATGTAAACTCTCCTATATTAAACCAATCTGAATGACCAGATTGAATTGTCCGGGTGGTGATCCCGAAGCGTAATAATATGTACTAGGAGTTTTGAAATGCAATGTAGCATGTGGATTGCAAAGACGTGTGACCGATGTGTAGATCTAACAATCAAAACCATAGATAAATAGTTCGCATATTGGTTTGATTGATCTACAAATAAATTCTTGGAATCTATAGAGAAAGAAAGATGTGTCATCAACAAAATATTGTCATGCATGTAAACAGTATTACAGCATTACAGACATAATCAAGCTTTGTAAAATGAGCAATGTGCATCAAAGATTACAACATATGAACCTTGTGGGATAACGCACAACGCGTCAATAGTATTTTGTCAGGATGGTGCTGTACTCGCCTTGGAGAACGAGCCTGAACCTAGTGGAGTAATCTCAGTTCCCCCATCTAAGCCGATGGTTTTAAACATTCCCACGTGCTTCTTTGCTCTGAAGAACAGATGGACATGAGAATTTCTCAATAGTTTGATCATCAAAGTGCAAAAGCTTATATGAGGCTAAGTCACACATAGTAATATAAGTGACTTCATTGGATTCAATGATCCAAACAATAATAAGATATAAACAACTACAATACCTCATAAACTTCTCCAGATTGCGCTGTTGGTAGCAGTCTACGGAGATTAGACACATAACTCTCTTTTATTCTCACAATGTTAAGTGAAGAACGTTGGCACAAAAGTTTTCAAATTTGAGTAAGGTTCGGATGGTAACACTCAATCTCGCCATCATATAACAACAAAATGATGTCAATCAAACCGTCTTCGAATCCAAGACATGACAAACACTTTAAGTGAATACTTAAAGATTTCAACGGGTGTAACCCATGTTGAGTGCTGATTCGATATTTAATTTGTTCCCTATGTTTACTTTATTGTTATTAATCGAGTGAATTAATTATGTTTATTTGTTTTTATGTATTTTAGAGATTAATGAAGAAAAGGAGATTAAATAAATTATTTTAGGAGTTATTGTGGAAGAGGAAGACTTACGGAGTGAAGGAATCCTAATTTGAGAAGAATACTAATTGCCCACGTGACCTTGGCGAGGAGCATCTTGGCGAGGTATATATATATAGCTGAAGGAAGTCTTGGTGAGGTGATTAATTTAGAGATGCTTGGCGACCATATTTGGTGGGAGACATAACAAAACAGAGAACAAAGAAAAGAAGTAGAGTTTGACTTGGAATGGGAGACGTACTGGAGCACGTGGGCTAGTTAGGAATTGACCTAGTTGCATGCATATATATATGTTTAGCTAGCTAACGAAGAAGATCATGGCTGGAAAGAAGATTAAGGGGAGAAAGAGACAAAAACATAAGAAAGAATAAAGAAGAAGAAGTGGGACAGAAAAAGGGAGAATCCAAACGAGCTTGATCCTGTCGTCGCCAAGAGTTATTCTTTATCCTCCATTTTAATTTATATTTTATGAATTCTTTGATGTTATTATTTAGGATTATGAGTAGCTAATTTTTCTTTGTTAAGGGGTTGCTTGAAGCCCCGTACATGAAGTCTTTTTAATGCATACACTTTAACTTAGTTTTGCATATTCTTTGAATGAGGTTTCTTTCTCTGAATGATTCATCGTATGAATTCTTGTATGTTTTCTTTGGTGGCCAACTTAGTATGCATGCTAGGGTTCTAGTTTCATAAGATACGGACGACTGAAGATAATTTCTTCCACCGGATTCTCTATAGTGATACGCCGATTTTACTGTCGGGAGATTGAAATCCGTAGGTCTAGCGAGACACGCCCATAGTGTACTTGTGAACCCTTGTAGCTTCTCAAACCTTTTCTAGAACTTAATGCTTTATTCTTTATAAACCTTGGGGTCCATGACTATGGGTTCAATAGAGGGATAGATGTATGGGAGGTCCATGACAAACCTGCATAGGTATAAAGATTAGATAATATGATGTGGTTGTAACGATCAACTTTTCCTGGGAACTTTCATTCATTGGATATATGCATTAGGTTAAGTATGTGTTAGATAGATGGAATGGCGGTGGTGGATTGCATTTCTCTTAGCTCTTTAATCATATAGTTTAAATCTATTAGCATTCATTAGCATTTTACTTTCAGCATTTATTTTCTGCATTAGCTGTAGTTTAGCCGATTCGGTTCGGTAACCAAATCAACTCAGAAAACCCTCAAATTTTATGTGGTAGTCCGCCACTGTGTCTAGTTCATTGTGTCCAAATTTCGTAGCATTTGAGTCTGTCTAGTAAAGGTTTGTAGTGTCATTAGTGTACTGTAGTCGAGTTTGTCAGCATTTCAGTTTTGTGTTAGGATTCCTTGTGTTCGATAACCCCTATTTATTTTACTATATTGATATATCCAGGTTGTGAATATGGTATATTTGAGAGGTGTTTATCCGCCTTGTCAAAACAACCGTTCCTCCTATCTTTACATGCCTTTCCACTAGTATGGTATGATTCATGGATATTTTTAAAAACGGCTGGCCGAGCATTATTGGTAAGAAAAATCTAACGAAATTGCTCGTTCTTAGCCAACACACTTGTGAGATCAAGGAATGATCTGAGTCGTCCTTGTGTATAATCTATGCGGTGTTTATGCGCAAGGATGTTCACGAGGTAGGAAAAGTACTTAAAGACTTCTTGATCATAGCCTGATCAGTCTAGATAATACCATATACACTCAACTCATATTGAAGCTCTAACCTACCTTAATTACAAGCATAAATATTTGGATAATTCAATAACCGAATGAAATCACATCCTTCTTTCAATTCATGAAGTCGCCAACAAAACTGCGGGGTCGTACACCATTCTTTAGAAAATACTTTTCTTTAGAAATGGATGTGTATCTTGCCTAAAAAACATGAGGACGTGATCTTTACGAGCTAAATTTGGTGGCTCAGTACTAGGTGGTGGTGGTGGTTGGATTATATCCGTCAGATTCATACTGAGAAGCTTGTTCTCAACGTCTGACATCCAACAATAATATTCTGCTCCTTGAAGATCAATGATATCAATTCAGGCCGTTCTGACTCAATTGATGTCATCCATAAGCAAGACATGATATATAATTAGTTTAATGATCGAAAAAAACCACGATCACTAATATCAAGTGTAAGGAATAAGAACGTGATCTATGATGTGTGGTCACAAAAATCGATTTATAAACGGTGGTTCAAAAACCACACCCAGCAACAGTGACAAAATTGCCACATAGTATCCATTTTCCTTTTCTTTTCTAAACCGTGAGTCTCCTAGGCCATCACTTATATTCTATGAATATAGGTCCATAGGAACTAGGGCAAACATGCAATATAAACAACTCATATAGCAATTATCATCAACTTAGATTTAGGATTTTGCGATAAGTAAGTTTGATCCTAGATCTATAGATTCAGGGTTTCGAAAAGTTTACCCCGAGGGTATTATGCTTGGTATGAAAACTTCGTTGTGAAATAAGTTTGAAGAGAGCAAACACGTCCACAAAAATTCCAGCAGAAGGAGGATATCTTCTTCTTTTCTTCTTTTCGGGCAGACTGACCTTCATGTATTTAAATGACTATAACTTTCTCTATACACCTTCGAATTTAGATTTTCTGATGGTTCTGGAAACTAGACATCTGAAGCTTTCCGTGCATATGAAGATCGACATCTGATTCGTCCTGAACTGCTCGGAATCTTCTGTTGAAGTTGGATGTTCTGTACATGCTCGATTTTGGCTGAAAATTTATAGATTCCGGGAGAAGGAGACGTCGATTGGTGGTGAGCATCGGTAAAGAAGGGGCTTCTATATTGATAAAATGCCTTATATATAGGATGGTACAATCTATTACAATAACTGTCCCTGTAAATCAGAGATTTTGTAATTACTATCTAATTTAATCTGTATCTAATTAGGACAAGAGACACACCGAGAATTATGGAGAATTAATCTCCTTAAACACTAGTAAATTTGTGATTAGATTTTTTGTTGTTGAGGAAAACAAGGATCATGAACCTAGCTCGTAGTGCTAGAATTCACACCTCTTTGTTTGGTTTTATTCATTATTTGGTAATCTTGCCACAGAGGGGACTTAATACCTATATTCTCGGTTACATAATTAACATTACACAAATCTTCTAAGAGGACGTCCTGGATAATCACAGGTGTCTCTTCAAACCAAAACTCATCTAAACTCGAACAACTAGCAAGATGTGCAAGGCGATGTGCCGCACCATTTGGTTCTCTAGGGACATGTCGCACATCCACATTAGCAATAGAACTAATATAAACACGACTGTTCTCAATCATCCCACCCAACTCTGAGGGATCCTCATTTAGCGAAACCAACGCCGATACAGCTACAACATAATCACTCTCTATAACAATATCAGTCCACCCATGATAAATAGAGAGAAAAAAAAGCCCGCCTGTAGAGCCTCCACTTCCGTCTTTAACACAGACCTAACATGCAAGCAGGGTCGTGCGTGAGCAGCAATGCATGTACCAAATTCATCCCTGGCAACTACACCGATACCACCATCACCATAATCAATCCAGAATGCCCCATCCACATTGATCTTAATTCTTCCACTCGGCAGGTAACTTCATTCCACCCGGGGCCTTTGTTTTTAACATGAGACGGTAGGAGAGCCTAGGGGTCACCATTTGGTCCATAGGTCCAAAAGTCCATGGGCGGCCTGAGGCCCGAAAAGCCCAAGCCCGACTCGAATTTAGGCCCGAAAAAGCCCTGTCCTATAGGCATAAGGTCGGGTTCGAGCCGAGGTCCCAAAACTCATGGACACAAAAAAGCCTGACTCGTAAAGGCCCGTCGAGGCTCGCACGGCCCGGCCCGGCCCGTATGGCCAAGCCCGTGAATCCCATCAATTGTATATATTATAGATTATTTTATCAATATTAACCTCTAAACTCTCTAATTTACCTTAATATCATTCATTTATATACTAAATATCACTTTTTGAGGCTTATATATTATTTAGTGTATATAATTGTTGATATAGTTGATAATTAAACACTCTTAATTTTAAGTTTTTTCATTTAATATAAAAAATCATGTCCCGGCCCTAAAAGCCTGATAAAACCCAAGGCCTAAAAAGTCCATGAACGACTTGTGAGCTTCAATTTTTTTAAAAAATTCGACCCGACCCGAATTTTGAAAGCGTGATAAAAAAGTGATCCGGTCCGCCCCATTACCGAGCCGTAGAAAAGCCTTGTAGTCTGCTAGAAATTGACTAGCCCACTGAACAATATTATAAGGCAGAAAACTACCTCCTTTCCACATCACCTTGTTTCTTTCTGACCAGATGGCCATAGAAAGACAAAGACCCAATCAAGTTGGTCCCTTGTCACTTTGTCAATTAACTCCCACACGCATTCACGTGCGGAGGAAGCATTCCCATGCACAAATAAGGGGTGCATACAACTGTAGCTCCATAACTCCATAACAACTGGGCACTTCAAAAACAAATGAAGGTCGTCTTCAACACACCCATCGCAAAGAGAACAACTCATCTCCTGAATCAAAACACGTTTGGATAATGCTGTTCGAGTCGGGACAATCCCACTAACAAGTCTCCAAATAAACATACGTACCTTTGGATGTGTTTTCGCATGCCAAATTGCAGACCAATATTTCCTCATCATCTTCCTATCTCTAGAAGACGATCCCGACTCATTTTGCTCGAACAGGCCCATTGTAACAACTTTTAACACTGAAGGTACCTTTGGAATCAAAGTGCCACATCCACTTACACTATTGGGGAAGAGATTCGAGGCGACGAAGATTCATGGTCGCCTCGGATCACTTTCTCGTCGCTTCGATTTTTTGTCACCAAAACTTTGTCGCCTCGATACGTCGCTTGAGATTGATCCCTTCACCATTGGGGCGACGTAGATTGAAAAACTTCGTCGCTTCATTTTCATTGAAGCGACCAAAAACAATTACGTCGCTTCAATTTTTCGCCGCGAAGATCTAAATGTTGTCGCTTCATTTGAAAACGGAGCGACGCAGATTCATCAATCTTCGTCGCTTCAATCTAAAACGGAGCGACGAAGTTTGAGCAATCTTCGTCGCTCCGTTTTATATTGAAGCGACGAATATTGATGAATATTTGTCGCCTCACTATATTTAATTTTTTTTTTTTTCTTTTTCACCCAAATGGAGCGACGAATTGATGAATATTTGTCGCCTCACTATATTTTTTTTCTTTTTCACCCAATTGGTCAATCTTCGTCTCTTCGATATATTTAATTTTTATTTTTTTTCTTTTTCAGTAAATGAGGCAACGTAGATTGATCAATTTTCGTCGCTTCGATATATTTAATTTTTATTTTTTTTCTTTTTCAGTAAATGAGGCGACGTAAATTGATCAATCTTCGTCGCTTCAAAAATATTTAATTTTTATTTTTTTTCTTTTTCACTGAATGAGGCGATGAAGATTGACCAATCTACGTCGCCTCATTGAGTGAAAAAGAAAAAAAAATTAAATATTATTGTACCAAGTCACGACCTATCGCAATTTAAAAACACAAAAACTCATTCATCAAATCAAGTTATATAGAAAAATATTCCACAACTCAAAACGTTATACAAAGCCTTGATACAAAGCGACCTATCACACAGTAGACTAATGCTGGGGGATGGCAATGCAGCTCGATTACAAGCCAGGAGGTGGTGGAAGAGCTTGAGGTTGTTGACTCCCAGCCTGGAATGATCGCATTAGGGCCTCCATTTGTTGGACCCTTTGGGCGAGCTCATTGTAATCCTATTTGGCTTTCTGCGCCACCTCGCTCGATCTGCGCGCCTCTTCGCTCGATCTGCGCGCCTCCTCTCTGGCTTCAGCCACCTCCCTTTTCAGGGCTTCGGTTTCCTGTACTCGGGCCCTTCCTCTCGGTTTGGGGTCGCGTGTGGGAGCGCGCCCCACCCCTGTCACGTCGAACAAGAACAAATATTAGTAATGAAATAGTAAACAAAAATAAAGCAAAACGTAAATCGAGATGAACGACGGTGGTTTAGGAGATTTATTACCTCTTATAGAGGTCCCGGGCCTTGAACCCACCTCCTCCTCTATGATATTTATTTGTGTATCAAGAGGAAGAGGATGGGGTTGGGAAACCGCATCGCCGTCTGTGTCACCCGCAACACTATCTTGTTGCGACAAGACTTCATCGAGTCTTCGCTTCACTGCCGCCTGCTCAATTAAAATATATTAAATAAATAATATTACAATATGGTAAACAAAAATAATTGAAATAACGTAACGTGAACCTATTTTCGCTTACCACTTTCTCAGCCGCATTCTTGTCCGGCTGGTATACGTTAATCCACGTCTGGACGGCGGGCGCTCTATGACCCTCCTTCTACAACACCTTGCTTCAGTACGAGAGGGCGAGAGATCCCGAATGGTGGTTGAGCTGCTGCTCCTTGTTCTTGTTTCGGTTTCCTCGATTCCGTTCGCACAATCTTTGCCACACACACACAAAAATCATTTTAAAATAAGAATAGATAAACATGTATATTTTTAAATTGTTGGCTACCAAAACTGTGCGGATAGTTTATGAAGCTCACCAAGTAAGCAGGGTCTTCGAAGTGGGCTTTTAACCACGCCCATTGGTCTTCCCTCCCGAGAAACTCGGCCGGAGTCTCCTGGCTGACGTGGAGATAATGTTGATGGCAATCGTACTTCCAATCCTTGTAGATTGTTTGCGCTATCGCATCAATGAAGGTCCACATCTCCACGTCAGTCGCCGGGATGTCGTAGTTCGTCTAGCAGAAGACATTTAAATTCCGTTATGTAAAAGTTATATTTACATAAACCGTAAAGTAACAAAGTAAGCTAAGGGCAGTAAGTATACCTCAATATTTGTATTGACGATATCGCGATACAAATCGCTAAGTCCCAAAAAGCTAGGTGCAAGCATTGGAACTTTTCCGCGGATGATGCTACCGATGTCTCTGGACATCAGACTCCTGAATTCCCTCGTCGCAGGCCTCCGATGCCTTGTAGAGTAAGCGACTTGTAGTCGCCTATTGTTGTTCATCCGGACGAGGTACTCAGTCTTTGTCCTGACAACGACTCCGCGCTGTTGCGTTGTCGGATCTCCGGTTGCCATGTCCACCATGTCGGGGAGTTTGGTCTTCTTGCACCGGATGCTGAGGGCGGGAGGGTGCTGTGACGCCGTAGTGGCGTCGCTGTCATCCACTTGAGGAATCGCATCCTCAAGGTTTGGGGCGGGCCTTAAACCCCCTACTGCTGGAATCGTCGGGGTCGCAGATTGTCCCGTGGGGTAGCCCGACCCGGAAGCCCCCTCTCTGTTGAATGGTCGCCACGCCGCCTCCGCAGCCGCCGCTTCACGACGCTGGATCGCCGCTTTCCTCCTTTGGTGACTTGTATTTCCGGGAGCCATTATGTTAAAACATTAAACAAAAATTCCAACCAAACCCAACAATATAAGCAATAAAGTCCTACAAGATGTTCTTTTACTTTATTAATAGATGCTAACCAATAACTTAATCATAACCTTTACACACTCATCACAAGCTACCACTTGAAGTTAACATATGAATCGATTTCGTAAAACAAACCTACACGATGAAATTAAATATGATACCAAATGCTTCAAAGTTTCAAACATACACATGTTTTACATGCATAACTCATACAAACGTACATCAGACTTCTAATATGTATCCATCAACGTACATGCATAACTCATACGAAGATTTCTACCAACTTGTTCATGTGAAGTTGATTTCTTTCAAGTGAGGCAGAAAGCAAGGTAGTGGGTACCAGTAAATGCATGCAATGCTCACTAACCATAATGCTCATTAACATATTACAAATGTAACAAGGTAGGAGATTTATTTACAAATGTTCTCTTCACTTTGCAATGCTCACTAACCATACAAATGTATAATAATGATGAATCTATCTACTAATAAGAGTTATGCATAACCCTGCACATATATGCAAAACTCATACTAAACAGTTGCAATGAACTTGAATTCTACTCAATCATCAAATGAATCATAACATAGTACTACTTCTACTCGATCCGGTCTTGAATTTTCAAAGTCATTCCCACCATATTCCTACCATAGTACTACTACTACTACTACTGGAATCAACCATTCTATCTCCAAAGACCCTCTCTTTTCCTCTACCTCGCCTCAAGTCCATCACTTTCTTCCCGATCTCAAATAGTACAGAACATAATCACTACCCTAATTTCCCCGAAATCACTTTCTCCTTAAATAAACCACTGAAACCATTCCAAACTCCATGAATGACATCACTAGCATAAATCACATCTTCCTACACTAGCATAAATCACAACAGTAGCATAAATCACAACTATCCAACATAAATCACAACAGTTCGTAGCAAAACACAACTCCATGCTTTGATATAATACACCGATGGAATCATCCAAAAATTGAAAGGAAAAAATCAAAAAAAGAAGAAGATGCTTACCGAGCTTTGAAGAAGATGATTAGAGAGATTTGAATATGCTGATAAGAGAGCACCCGAAGATGATTACAGAGCAAACCCGAAGATGATAAGAGAGTTTCAAATTTCCACTGTTTCGGCTTCGAATTCGACGGCTTAGAGTTTAGGGTTTTGGTGGAGGGGAGGGAGGGGGTTGAGGGTTGAGGTGGAGGGGATTTAGGGTTTTGGGGATCGAGTTTAGGGATTTGTATTTCAGGTTTAAGGATTTGGGGCGAGCTGAGGTCGAAATGCGATGAAGAAGGAAACGAAGACGAAATGAAAAGAAGAAGAAAGAAACTGTGAATCTAGGATTATAAAGCCAACGAGGAGACGTATATTGACATCTTCGTCGCTTCAATAAATTGAAGCGACAAAGATTTCATTGTTCGTCGCTTCCTCTAATATGAAGTGACCAAGATTGCAATCTTCGTCACTTCATATTAGAGGAAGCGACGAAGATTGCATTCTTTGTCACTTCAAATTAGAGGAAGCGACCAATAATACAATCTTCGTCGCTTCAAATTATAGGAAGCGACCAAGATTGCAATCTTCGTCGCTTTAAATTAGAGGAAGCTACCAATAATACAATCTTCGCCGCTTCAAATTATAGGAAGCGACCAAGATTCCAATCTTCGTCGCCTCTTATCCTTCATTTTGTGTTATTTTTTACAAATTCAAAAGTTAGAAATATTTTTTCGAATACATAAATTATGCTTTAAAGAAAATACGAATTTAGGTTTCAAATTCATAATAATATTAGTTTAGTCCTCTTCGTCTTCCTCGTCCTCGTCGTCTTCCTCGTCCTCGTCCTCGTCCTCGTCGTCCTCCTCGTCCTCGTCCAAAAGTAGTTGAAAATCTAGGTAAAATTGTATCACCGTGGGAGTGTCCTCTTGGTAAGGCTCGAATATATGATCTCCTGTACGCGATATGTTTTCATCTATGGCAAGTACGTCAGCGCTGTAGACATTGCGGTGTGACATTTCTTGTACTACCTTCCAAGTACCACCAGCCTTTGGATCGTCTATGTAGAATACCTGTTTTGTTTTGGTTGCAATTATGAAGGGTGAATCCTCATAGTAACTGTTGTTTGTATTCACTGATATCAGTCCATGATCTTTTATAACGGTGTCAAGATCTTCCTCGTCGTCGGAGTTGTGCCATGTGCACTTAAACAACACCACTGGCATACGGCCTGCATATAATACTTCGACCACGTAGTTAACATTGCCGTAGAACTTGGATGAACCCATGTTTATCATGACACCGCTGTTTTGAGTCACGGTTATTTGATCTCTATCAAACGTGGTGAACTTGACACCGTTCACATAACACGACTTATAAACCCGGAATTGCTGAGGTCCTTGAGCTAATGACTTTATTCCTGCAACCAAGCTCGGGTCCGAGTTTTTTTCTTTAAGGGACACCTGAGAGATAAGTGTTAAGAGAAGTTAAAGATAAGTGTTATAAACCCTCAAAGAACCTTACAAGAATTAATAGTTGGATGTACCCATGTTAAGAACCATCGAAGAAAACTCCTCCTCCGAGGAAGCTCGTCGAAATCTTCACCATTTTTAGCCTTAAACCTTCTGAGATGTTCTTCTAGGTAAGGTTTGACTTCGTCTGTTTCCACCAAGACTTGCCAGTGAGCCTCAGCAGTCTCTGCCTCAGTCAACCTGAACTGGCAACGAGTCTCGATAATATCTGGTCTTACTAAGAGTGAAACACAGCTGATATTCCACTCAGGGGAAGTGTCGATTTCTTCGTTGTCCATCCGTCTGAGATAAGACTTACAATACGTCACCGACTCATGTATGAGGTACTGTTTAGCAATACTACCTTCCAGGTAACGTGTATTCCTCATTGACTTTTTATATTTTCCTAATTGCCTGCAAAAACACCCTCACGATTAGTACGAAACAAACCTACTTGCCGACATATTACATAACGAACATAATATTAGCAATGAAAAACATTTTACCTTTCAATTGGATACATCCATGTATAGTGTACTGGACCTGTAAGGAATACTTGTTCGGGCAGATGAACCATGAGATGAACCATAGATGTAAAAAAATGTGGAGCAAATATGAGCTCCAAATTGCAGAGAATCATCACTATCTCAGTTTCCATGTCACGCACAACCTCCTTCTTAAGCTCCCTACTGCATAGTTGACGAAACCAATTTGATAGTGCTATCAACGACTTTACAACGTTTTCTGGCAGGAACCCTCTGATAACCACAGGAAGAAGACGTTGAAGCAACACATGGCAATCATGCATCTTCAATCCATAAAACTGTGACGGGGAACTGACTTTCACCTTACTTCTCAAACTACCTGCATAACCAAGAGGATACTTAACATCCCTGAACCACTGGAACACATCTTCTAGATCCTCCTTTTTAACTAAAAAGGGTGCATGAGGAACTTTCGTCGTACCCTCGTCACCCGCTCTTTGCCACTGGTTTTTTCGCACATTCCTCTTCTTCAAAGCAGCGCGAGCTTTTGGACCATCCTTAGACTTCTTATCAATCGCAAAAATGGTTCCAAGGATGTTGTCACACACATTTTTTTCAATGTGCATGACATCTAAGCAATGTCTGATCTTCAATGATGACCAATACGGCAGCTTCCAAAATATGCTTTCGTGAGTCCAACACTGTCTGTTATTCGGATTGTACGACACCTTCAAGTCGTCATGTTGGCTAAGAATAGGGTAAACGTGTGACCTAACATCCTCCAAAATTTCATCTCCACTCTTCTGATAGGGTCTTCCGCCAAACTCCACCTTCCCGTTAAATGCCTTGCTCAATCGCCAAGGGTGATCTTGGTGGAGCCATTTTCGATGACCTTCATAAACTATCCTCCCACATATATGCTCTGAAGTTAGCTCATCTAGACAGATTGGACATGCCTTGTACCCTTTCACAGTTGACCCCGCAAGCATCCCTAAACCTGGAAAGTCGCCAATAGTCCACATTACCGCTGCCTTCATCAAGAATACCTCATTGTCTACTTGATCAAAAGTATGGACTCCAACGACCCATAAATGTATTAGCTCCTCGATCATCGGCTCAATGAGTACACTAAGGCACTTTCCGGGAGATTTAGGGCCTGGAATCAACACTGATAACATGTTATATTCCTTCTTCATGCACATTGATGGTGGTAGATTGTACGGCATCACAACAACGGGCCATGTACTATGCAAAGTTCCCATTGTTCCGAATGGATTGAAACCGTTTGTTGCTACTCCAAGGCGCACATTCCTCCAGTCCCGTGCGAAACCTGGAAAAGTTCTGTCAAAATGTTGAAACGCTTCTCCATCAGCTGGGTGGCTGAGGCTACCAGCCACGCATATCCGCTCCCCCAGCCATCACATATGCTTGGCAGTGTGTGGGGACATAAACAAACGCTTCAACCTTGGTGTTAGAGGGAAGTTACGAATTATTTTTTTGGGAATATCATTCGTATATGGCTTATATCTTTCAGAATAACACACTGGACAAATCCTCTCGTTTACAAGCGCCCCCCTGAACAACACACAGTTAAACTCACACGCATCATTTCTTTCGTAACCTAGTGAAAGATCACTCAAGATTTTTTTTATTCTCGAGTATGAACAGGGGAATGTGTGCCCTTTAGGAAGAAGTTTATTAATGTAAATACATAAAGAGTCAACACTTGTGTCCGACCATCCATTTTCATTTTTCATTTCCATTGCATCTAATATAGCACTCAAAACAGTTTCCTCACTGCTTTCATATAATGGGGTCTGTGACTCCTTCAATAATCTATCGTACTTTTCATAATCATCGTCTACCATGTCATTGAAGTTCATGCCCGAATTATCTTGCACTAATTGTTGGGGTGCATCTGCATGGTATCCAGGATAATAAGGATATGCATCATGTAGAATCTCCAACTGCGGGTTCACTGAAGGACCGACACCACTAGAAGGACCGACTCTGTCTTGAAGCCACTGTCTTCGTTGACTGAGCATTGTCGGTTCAGCAGAAACTTCCCCGTGAAGGTGCCAGACAGTATAATTTGGACTCAAACCACTGTGCGATAAGTGATGATACATGACATCCATAGTAACCTTGAATGGACCGTTCTTACAACGTTTGCACGGGCAGAAGTGATAATCGGCTCCGTTACTATGTCGCCGGGCAAAATTCATAAACTCGAATATGCCTATGATGTACCTTGGATCAGCATGATGATATGTCATCCAAGTTTTGTCTGGGTGTCCGTCCATGTTTCCTGTCAGCATAAACAATCAATATGAACAAAGTTACCACACCACAGTTGCGATTCAACCAAAACCCCACACTTCTTCGCCTTATGCCTCCGGGTTGGGTCCTATCCCCTTCAGGGGAACACGACATTTGTCAACGCTCTTGCACCCATGCGTTTTAGCTCCAGTTTAGGGAAATTTCGGCAGCATCTCCCTACAGTTCCCCGAGTGCACACATATCTAAACAACCTAATTTGCACTCGGGGAACATTGAAAGGAGACATTGTCGAAACCATATCCCAAAACTGAAAATGAAATCACATGAATAGCAAAAGGATCAACAAAGTCATGTTCACCTAAAGTGTCCAAAAATGGGACAATTCGAGAATCAAGAATCAACAACTCAACTCGATCAACTAGATGAGTTGTTGATTCTCAAACGGGAGTTCTAAGTTGATAAACACCACAATTATATATAACCATACGCTCGATTTCATGATGAACACTAATAACACTACTAATTAAGGCTCGAATACACCTAATCTACACTAATCATCAATTAATTTCACTAAATTTAACCAAATTTCAAACATTAATCATGAACCCATAACATGATTTATCACAATTCAATGATTCAAACACTAAAACTACAACATAAGACCAAATTCAATTCAATTTCAAAAATTTCACATCACCTTCATTTTCACTTCTAATCATCAATAAATTTCACTAAACTTAACCAAATTTCAAACATTATTCATGAACCCATAACATGATTTACCACAATTCAATGATTAAAACACTAAAACTACAACATAACACCAAATTCAATTCAACTTCAAAAATTTCACCAAAACTTCAATTTCACTTCTAATTTAACATATTATGGTCATAAAGAGGGTTAAAGAGATACAAATCAAACTAACCTTACTCAAGAATCAAATCAATGGCAAGAACAACCTTCTTTCTCAATTTCCTAAAATTTCTCCCAAAATCGCATAAGAACAGCTCCAGAACGCGAATGAACTGTTTTTCTAAAATTCTAACTTTATGAACGGTTTGACTTTAAGAAGAAGAGTAGATCCAGATTTTAAAAAAACGAGGCGACGAAGATTGAGCAATCTTCGTCGCCTCGATTTTCTTCGAAGCGACCAAACTAATCTTCATTGCTTCGAATGTAAAAAGTGGTCGCCTCATATTATTGAAGCGACCAAGATCAATATACGTCGCCTCAATTTGTTGAAGCGACGTAATTAGTATCTCAGGCAATCTACGTCGCCTCGATTGAAATTGGAGCGACGAAGATATGTAACTACGTCGCCCCAATTCTCTCCTCCAATAGTGTTATCTGGGGGCCTCCTAGAGCTAAGAGGGATTTGTAAGACCGACTCCAATTCCAAAGGCGTTAATAGTTCAACTAAAACATCCTTCACCCATTCATGAGACTCCTGATCGATCACATTACTCACCATCCAGTCTTTAGTTCCTTCCATGACTCCTGAAAAAGGCCTAAAGCTATAAGGGCGTGGCAGCCAAGGATCATTCCTAAACAACACTGCATTTTTTTTCCCGATCCGATTCCGCAACCCGTTCTTTAAAACCGACTTCCCCGCAACTATACTTCTCCAAGTAAATGAATCCCCACTCCAGACATTAGCAGCAAGAAAGTCTCCGTCTGGATAATACTTTGCTCTCAATAATCTAGCAATAAACGAATTAGGGTCCCTAACAAGTGTCCAGCCCTGCTTAGCGAACATTGATAAGTTAAAATTTTGCATATGCCTAAAGCCAAGACCCCAGCACACTTTGGGACACAAAGCTTCTCCAAGACTACCAAATGAATCTTTCTTTCATCCTCCGTCGCCCTCCACCAGTATTTAGCCATGATCTGTTGCAGCTTATGACACTAGTTGCTTAGAAATTTCGAAAAGAGCTCATGACATATGTAAGGGATAGACTGAGTAACAGCTTTTATTAGAATCTCCTTCCCCACATTGCTAAGTAACTTGTCTTGCCATCCCCTTGTTCTCTTTCAGATCCTCTCCTCCAGAAAACCAAAAGCTTTTGATTTAGAATAACTGATCTCCATAGGCAAGCCTAAATATTTGTCATGCTTATCAACCCTCTCAACCCCCAACATGCACACCAAACAATTCTGTTTGAATCTGGGAACGTTCTGGCTAAACGACACTTTGCTTTTCTCAAAATTGACCTGCTGCCCCGATGCTTGCTCGAACAAGGATAGAATGGCTCTTACCTCCACAACCTCAGAGAGCTCAGCTTTAAAGAATAAAGAGGAATCATCTGCGAAAAATAAATGACTGATGCTAGGGGCACCCTCACAAATAATCACACCATGCAAGCGTTGATCCTTTTCAGCCCTAATTAAAAGCCTCGAAAGAGCATCCCCGCAAATGAGAAACAAATATGGTGAGATTGAATCGCATTGCCGGAGGCCACGTGAAGGGCGCACACTACCACAATATCCGCCATTAACCTGGAAAGAATAGGTAACGGTTTTCACATAGCATAAAATCCAATATCTCCAACCATCACAGAACCCCATCTTCTTCATCACGACATCAAGGAACTCCCACTCGACCCAGTCGTTAACTTTACTCATGTCGAGCTTAATAGCCGCAAACTCCACATTTCTTCGCCTCCGATTCTTTAGAAAATGTGATACCTCAAAGGCCGTCAGCGAGTTATCGGAGATCAACCTTCCAGGCACAAAGGCGCTCTGAAAAGGGCAGATAAGACCATCAAGGAGAATTTTTAAGCGGTTAGCAAGTACTTTCAAGCCAATTTTGTACAAAATATTGCACAAACTAATTGGGCGTAGATGGCTCATATACTGGACATTCTTCACTTTGGATATAAGAGTAACATTAGTGTGGTTAATTTGGTTAAGCAAGTTCTCGTTACCCATAAAGCTCCGCACCGCTTGGACAACGTCCTTACCCACAATATGCAAAAACTTCTTGTAAAAGCAAGGCGAGAACCCATCCGGTGCCAGAGCTTTGGATGGTCCATCTGCTTTAAAGCCTCATATACCTCATCCTCAGTAACCTCTCCTACTAATCTTTGATTCATCTCCTCTGTAATAACATTAGGAATACCATTGACACACCTCTCCAACTCTGTAGGTAAACTCGAAGAGAAACGTTTCTCAAAATAGGACAGAACCACATTTCCCATATCACCCTCATCCGTGCACCAATTTCCATCTTCATCAAACAAACCCAACAACCTATTCTTTTTTCTTCTATTAGATGCACTTGCATGGAAAAATTCTGTATTCTCGTCTCCCTCTGTAAGCCAGAACACCTTGGCCCTTTGCCTCCAAAAATCTTGTTCACATTTTTTCAACGCCCGCAACTTATTCTCAAGCGCCACACGTTCTGTATCCAAATGAACAGACCCACAACCCTCCAAATGCACCCTTAATTTTGCCTTTAACTCCTCAATTTCATCCTTCAGCTTACTACAAGAAAAATGCACCTAGACCACAAATCATTTTCGTCGTCTAAGTTAGACTCTTCGTAATCTAAGTACTTAGACTACAGAGACTCTAACCCTGACGAATACGACACGGTTGGAGGCGGGGGGCTCGGCGGCGCGTTTATTCCAACTGTATTTTAGTAGTTTGTATGTAGTTTAAGATATATATATCGTATTTTTTGAACGATTTTGATGTATGTATAATTTTTAATTATTTAAATTAAATTTAGTATTTTAATTAATTATAAATATTTTACTTTAAATTAAAATTTTAATTAAAAAAAATTAAAAGAAAATATATATTCACTTAGACTACAAAAATATATACGCTTTTGTAGTCTAAGTGAGGCTTAGACTACGAAATCATATATGCTTTTGTAGTCTAAGAGATGACTTAGACTACGAAACATATACACATACGTGGTCTAAGCGATCACTTAGACCACACACACTATTTGCGTCGTCCAAGTATAACTTAGACCACACAATAATTGCGTAGTCTAAGTTGTACTTGGACGACGCAAATAAAGTTTACGTCGTCTAATCATAACTTGGACGACGGGTTATTTGCGTCGTCCAAGTGACCTCTTGGATGACGAAACATACCATTTCCGGTGCGCTTGTTGCTCATCAAGCATCTGATGCATATATAGCTTTTCCTGACGCATAGATAGCGTTTCCGCCTGTGCGAGTTGAGCCTCCTCAAGGGCTGCTTGGACCGACGCATCCCGAGCACATTTCCTAGCCGAACGTCCCGTAGATGATTCAGAAAATAAATATCGTTACACTTTGCTTCCCAACCCCTTAACTTCCTTGCCAACTCGACGACCGTATACCTCATCGGCAATTACAATTTGGCTCTCCATCGATAGAGGAGGCAGGTCTTTCGACGACAAATCCGTGTGTGCAAGCTGCGTGTTGGCCAATTCCTCCTGCGCCCGTTCTACTAACCTCGCATGAAAATAATAATAAAAATTAAATAATTATAAATTTGTACAACAGTTTAATAAATAATAAATATTAATAATTACTCTAATTGAGAAGAAATATATACGGCACTTACGTCGATTTGACTCACTTCATTGTCAAGGCCATGCGTCACATAAGCAGTTACGCTAGCATCCAGATAAGGGTGTTTGGAGCCCTTATATATCTCTGTGCTCCTTGGCGATTTGTATCATCTGCTTGGAGCCGGATGTATGATGTTTGTCATTCTTCTCCCGATTGGCCTTTTTTAAATAAATGACTAAAAAATAATAATTTGATTTTGTCAATTTAAATAAAAAATACGAACCCCATAAAATTCTTTTTCGAAGTGGTTGACTAACCACTCCCACTCATCTTCCCTATCCCAACGCAGCTCTACGGGGGTAGGCGAGCGACCGAATTCTTCGTAATAGTTGTGAAATATGTACTTCCAATCACGGTAGATGGCGTTGACAGTGGTGTTGATGTGTCTAAGCATCTCCGGTGTGCCATCCACCGCATATTGTTCCTACAAGAAAAGAATAAAAAATTATAATCGTATATATTATGAAATTACGATTTTTATTGGTTATTGGTTTTTATTTGGCGGGTGGGAGTTCACCGCCATAATTTTGGGAGCGGTTCAATTTGACTTAGACGACGGAGAAGGTCATCTTTGTCGTCCAGGTTAAATTTTTGAACCGTTCCCAAAAAAATGGCGGTGAAATTTGGACCGCCTAAAATTTAAACCTAGACGACGGAGATGGTCCATCTCCGTCGTCTAGGTACAATTTCCCTAAAAAATAATTTTTAAAAATAATTCGTAAGGAAGTTTCTGATCTGTCATTCGAATGAAATTGTCGTAAAATATCAATTAAAGAATTGTATATATAAAAAGTGAAATTTAAGACGACGAATAATCTTACGTCTTTAAACTTGGTAAATATCTACTAATTTGTATACACTACCACATTCTCACTCATTACCGGCGATTTTTGAAAAAACAAGGCCGGCAACCGGAAAAGTCGCCGGTAATGATCATCATTGCCGGCGACTTACTCCGTCGCCGGTAATGTGTCAAAACATTATCGGCGACCTATTCCGTCGCCGGCAATGTTTTGACACATTACCGGCGACTTTTCGCAGGAATTTTGCCGGCAATGTCTCCATTTCCGGCGATTTCGCCGGCAATGTCTCTTATATTAGATGCAGATCGCAGCAGCTCATTCATTTGGATCGAAAAAAATCCGGTGAAATCGAAAGAAGGAAAACGCTCTGAAATCGATCCTTCGGTATTGTCAAAATTAAGGCGCGCGTCGAAAACTCGATCACTCGGGAAGCTATATATATAGGTACGTATATATATACGTATATGTGTATGTATATATATATATTTGTGTTGATCGATTTAATTAGATCGATATATATATATACATATATATATATATGCATGTGTTGATTTAATTAGAGTTGAATTGAGATATCGCGTCGATTATTGGTTTGATACGCAAATAGAGTGGCTATATTGTTGCTTTCGAGTGATTGACTGTTGATTTTGAGTGGATTTGAGATTATTTCGATGAAAATATGTTAATTTGTGTATATATATATGTATAGAACGATATAAAATGATTTTGTGAATATTAATTGTTAATATGTCTATATATATACAGGTATGTTAATTTGTAATTGTGAATTGTTGGTATATATATATATATATTTTTAATTTATATGCATGCATGGGTCGACTTTTGTTAATTAATCGGATGAATTCGAATGTAATTAATGAGGATTTATTTTATAATTAGTAGTGAATGTGTATATATATAGTACGTAATATTGTTAGAATTTTCAGGATGGAGAAGAGTTGGATGAGCCTCGAAAGATGGGATGTGAGATATCACCAGGGAATTAGGAGTTTTGTAAATTTTGTGAAGGCTAATTGTGGAGACACTCCACTTCATTATTGCCCGTGTAAAGAATGTAAGTGTCGCATCGATCGATTTCGTTTTCCCATTGATAAAGTCCAGAAGCACCTGAGTAAATACGGGTTTTAGGATAAGTACACTTGTTGGATTTATCATGGTGAAACATCGCTAGCGGGTCCGCATGATCATGGACAATTTGGTGAGAGGGCCAGTCCACGCTATGATCATGGAGATTTTGCTGAGAGGGGCAGTCCATCCTATGATCCAACATCGATGTTAATCAATGATATGTTTCCTCATGAGAGCGGTGTATTTGCTGATGAAGCACAAAATGTCCCTCCCGTCGTTGAGGGTGTCCCCCATATTGAGCCAGTCGAGCCATTACCTGGAGCTCATCTCAACACAAGCAGTATGGACACGTACAACAACCAGATTGCATTGCAACAGACTCCGTTGTACGACGGTTGTAGTAAGACTGTTCTTGAAAGTGTCATGGGAGTGATGCAGCTCAAAATGGAGAACAAAATGTCTGTCAAAGCTGTTGATTCATGGCTGAAGTGGACTGCTTCGCTACTGCCACCCGGTCATAATCTTCCTACCACTCATCATAAGGTGCGACATATCCTGAAAGATCTTGGGCTTTCCTACATCAAAATCCATGCATGCAGATATGATTGTATTCTCTTCTGGGGAAAAGATCTTGAAGACCTTGAAGCCTGCCCCGTATGTTTTACAGAAAGGTATAAGTTGACTCCTGCAGGCAACAAGAAAGCTGTGAAGATACTTCGATATTTCTCGCTTATTGATAGGCTGGAGCGGTTGTTCATGTGTGCTTTCACGGCCGAAGCTATGAGATGGTGGGCTGAGAGGAATTTGCCTGACGATGACACCCTTATACACCCTTCTAACGGAGAGGCTTGGAAGCACATGGTCAGGGAGTTTGATCATTTTGCAGCAGAGGTCCGAAATGTTTGGCTAGGGCTCTCATCTGACGGATTCAACCCTTTTGGCAACATGAGTCTTCAATACAGTATATGGCCAGTTATTTTGGTACCGTACAACCTTCCACCATGGATGTGCATGAAGAAGGAATACAATATGCTCACTCTGTTAATTCCGGGTCCGGGTTATCCAGGAAAGTGTCTCGATGTGTATTTGAGACCTTTGATTGAGGAGCTTAAGTACCTGAGTGAGTGTGGCCACCCCACTTACGATAGGTTCAAAAATGAGATGTTCCAGATGCATGCCATGCTTGTTGGCACCATCAGTGATTTTCCTGCCGGCGGTATGTTGTCGGGCAACGTTACTAGGGGTTACAAGGCTTGTTCAGAGTGCATGATGGTTGATTGTTGCAGTCCTCATTGCAGTAAAATTGTTCAGATGCGTCACCGTTGTTGGCTTCCATATGATCACCCATTTAGGCAGGATCCAGACGTGTTTGATGGGACTGTGGAAACAGGTGTGGCACCCAGGCGATGGACATGGGATGAAATTTTGGAAGTGTTGAATGAATATGATTTTGGCCAGCTGAGAAATCATCCTGAGATAGTGGCGTCAATTCCAGACAAGCTCGAAAGGTATAAGTTTTGGACACAAAAGAGCATATTCTGGGAACTCCCCTACTGGCCCAGGTTGCCTATCAGACACTACCTAGATGTCATGCACATAGAGAAGAATGTGTGTGAAAGTGTGGTGGGCACAGTTCTTAACTTGGAGGGGAAAACAAAAGACATCCCTAAGGCACGCATTGATCTGAAAGCTATGGGACTGCGGAAACATTTGTGGTTAAGAGATGGTAAGAGAAAAATACCGCAAGCTCCTTACACCGTAAAGCCGAAGCATAAGCATGAAATTTTTGGGTGGTTGAGTAATGTCAGGTATATATTCTTATGGCTATGCAGGAAATTTGCCTTAAATTTTTACCGGATTATGGTTATATGCGAGAAATATAATTGTTGCCTATGACTATATATATATATATATATATATATATATATATGCAGGTATCCTTATGGCTATGCAGGAAATATAAGCAGGTGTGTTAACTTCCGGGACAATAAGATGTACGGATTAAAGAGTCATGACTGCCATATACTGCTTCAACGCCTTTTCCCTATTTTCATTCGAGGGTACCTGCCCAAAGAGGTGGTGGAGCTGTTGGTGGCCTTGTCAAGATTCTTTCAGAAGTTATGCACCAGGGAAGTTAAAAAATCAGATCTCAGGGAGATGCAAGATGACATCATTTTTATCATGTGCAAGCTTGAGAGGATATTTCCCCCAAATTTTTTCGACATCATGTCTCACCTGATGATCCATCTTCCCAAACAATTGTTGCTTACCGGTCTCGTACACTACACTTGGATGTATCCTATGGAAAGGTACAAATGATTCATACATTTGGTTTGCCTCTGTTTTTATATGTAAATTCTTATTTTTTAAGTAAGTTAACATGCACTTGTTAACTTGTAGACAATTGGGAGCCTACAAGAACTATGTGAAGAATAAATATGCACCTGAAGGGTGTATCGCTGAAGCATATGTTGCGCACGAGTGTGTAACGTACACCAAAGTGTATTTGGGAGCGCTTGAGGACCCCCAACAACAGATGCCGATAGATGAACCCCAGTTCAACCTTTCTATCATCTCCAATGACGTGGTAGTACAGGGAAACTTGCCAAAGTCGTACAAGTTGGATGGAAATGGGGTAGCCATTGCCCACTGGTCGGTACTGATTAACTGTCAAGAAGTACAATATTGGAAAAACTATCATCTTCACTGCCCTGCTATTGCCGGAAATGTTGATTACCACAACAGGACGTTTGCAAATTACTTTGGTCAATGGGTAAGGGTATATGTGTATATGTCTATTTTTTTATATATATCCTTATATAGCATGTGTGTACGTACGTGGTTTTGTGGTTTCTATGTTCATAATTTCTTGTGTGGTTTCTTATCATTTTCAGATGAACCATGTAGCAAATGATGGTTGCCCAGAGTGGTCAAACGAATTGAGGGTCCTGACGATGAAACCGATAGCTTCAAAAGTTTACTCGATGTGTCAGGTCAATGGCGTGAAATTTATATGTGAAAATCGAGACGACCGATTGAAAACACAGAATTGTAGGGTGATGGTCCATGGTGGGCAGGATGGCGTTGACTATTACGGTGTCCTTCATTCAGTTGTTGAACTAATTTATGGGAACCGCATGAAAGTGCATTTGTTCAAGTGTAGATGGTTTAATACTAGCCCGGAGAACACAAGGACCGATCAGTACGGATCATTTTCGGTAAATACTGCTACTAGCTGGTATGAAGAAGACCCTTTCGTTCTTGTCTCATCAGTAAAACAAGTGTTTTACCTTGACGATCTTCTTAACAAAGTCCTATGGAAGGTGGTTAACCATGTTGCTCATAGAAACATATACAGTGCTGCCACAGTTGGTGAGACCGCAGATGATGAGGAAGTTACTGCATACCAAGAGCTGAACGCTTTTGACATTCCGGAATCATCTACGATTCGCCTTAATAATGTGAGATCTGGGAGTGTGGTTCGAATTACTGGAGCAGAACTTCTCGATGTTAATCCATATGAAGTTGATGCTGATTCAGATGACGAGGAGCGGCACATATTGCCAGAGGTTACCTATGAAACCGAGTCAGACTCAAGTGATGAAGATGATTACGATTATCATCCTTAGTACGTTAATGATGTACGTATTTTAATTATAGTCGGAAATTCTAGTCAGAAATTGTAGTTGGAAATCGTAGTCGGAAATTGTAGTCGGAAATCGTAGTCGGAAATTGTAGTCGGAAATTGTAGTCGGAAATTATAGTCGGAAATTATAATCGGAAATTGTAGTCGGAAATCGTAGTCGGAAATTCTAGTCGGAAATTCTAGTCGGAAATTGTAGTCGGACATTATAGTTGGAAATTGTAGTCGGAAATCGTAGTCAGTAATTCTAGTCGGAAATCGTAGTCGGAAATTGTAGTCGGAAATTGTAGTCGGAAGTTGTAGTCGGAAATTGTAGTTGGAAATCGTAGTCGGAAATTGTAGTCGGAAATTCGATCTAGTCGGAAATTGTAGTCGATCGATATATATGGTCGGAAATTATATAGTCGGAAATTGGTCGGATATTCTTAAGGAAATAATGACATTACCAACGAGTTGATAAGCAACTCGTTGGTAATGACATTGCCCACGAGTTATCAACTCGTTGGTAATGACATTACCAACGAGTTACAACTAACTCGCCGGCAATGGTTACTGAATAGATTGAACCCAGCTCGAGCTCGAACTCATTTCTTCACTATCTCAACCCTAAAACTCCTCCTCTCCTCCTCCCCAAACAGTTCCGCCTCCCTCTCCTCAAATCTCTCTTCCTCTCCTCCCCTCTGCCCTCCTCTCACCTCCTCTCCCTTCTCCTCTCTCCACACTAAAAAATCCCAATTCAAATTGAAATTTCCTCTCCTCCCCTCCTCCTCTACCTCCTCCCCTCACCTCCGTCACTGGAAAATCACCTCGAGCTCCACCATGGCAGGTGCATGCAAGCTCACTCTCTCTCCCTCTCTCTCTCTCCCTCTCTCACTCTCTCTCAATTTCTATTTATTTTTATGCATATATATATATACGTATGTACGTATGTGGAAAATTTATATGCAATGTATATATATATATATATATATGTATGTAGAAATTAAATTTAATTAGGGTGATTTTGATTAATTTATATGCAATGTATATATATACGTATGTTTGAAAAATGTGGAAAATTAATTAGGGTGATTTGGATAAATATGTGATGTATATATATATGTGTGAAAATTAAATTTAATTAAGATGATGTATATATATGTGATGTATATATATATGTGGAAAATGTAATTAAGATGATGTACGTATATGTGATGTAAATATATATATGTGAAAAATTTAATTTCGGAAATGATGTATGTATATATGTTAATTTAGGTGATATAGTTGTTAATTTAACGTATAATAAGTGAAAAATCGGAATCGGAATTTAACGTGTTTGGATTAAGGTGATATGGTTGTTAATTTAACGTATAATTTAAGGTGAAAAATCGGAATCGGAACGGTTTGGAACCAGAACGGTTTTAAACCAGAACCGCGTGGAACCGGAACCATTTGGAACTGGAACTGTTTGTAACCGGAACCGTTTGAATCGAACGATTCCAGTTCCAAACGGTTCCAGGTTCAAACGGTTCCGGTTCCAAACGGTTCCGGTTCCGATTTGTTATAGAACCGAATCCATGACTATTACGGTGTCCAGGAGGTTTTGCGGCAAATTGGCTTGGAGGCATCAAACGGAGAGGGACTAGAAATAGTGGAGGGAGCAGTAGTCAAGCTTCCTCCTCAGCCGCAGTCAGCAACACGCGCAGTGGGCCAATGATGAATGCTCGCACACAAATGTTGCTAGCTGCGCGAGAAGAGGAGGAAGCTGCACGATCCGGAGCCGTGCAACCCCCAGTCCAGCCTCGAGCCTCAGTCAGCAGACGCTCAGTCAGCAGACCCTCCGTCAGTAGACCCTCAGACGAGCGACAGTCAACGGGGGCATCAGAAACTCCCTCCATCCAAATGCCCCCTATTCGCCCGGTGCCTACTCCCCTTTCACGGGAATCATCTGAGGCAGATGGTGCTGGCGCCTCATCGTCCAGGCCTCGTCTATCTCCGTCGTCCGGTCTCTTCCTGCCCGACGAGATTCCTGTGATCCCTGAATTCGATGATAGGGGGATGCCTATTTATGTTGAAGGACGGCCGGAGTTCCTGAGCGTGGAGGAAGCATACAACTTCATCCCGTTCGACCCCGTGTATCTTTGGAGTGTGAGGTGCACCAACCAACAAACGGACGATGCAGGTAAATTTTATTTAACAAGATTGATTACTTAATTATTACTTAAGACTTACGATAGGTTCAATTAATGATATCAATTTGTTGACATTGTATTATCAGGCAATTTCGTTAATGGTACTGGAAAACGGAAAGGGGCTAGAGGCACCTGCACCGGGAAGAGACTTGAGTAGGCCACCGGGGAATGTTAGCGACTAAATTACCGGTCGAGAATTTGGTTTTGACTTCTTCACGGAAGTTGTTCAGAATTTGATTTTGAGCTCGTGGGAACTTTCGGAGCATTATTCTGAGTCACGAAGATTAAGTTGTGATTATTTCCTATTGTTGGTTATTTTGTTGATTTAATATGTGTTGGTGTGAACCGTTGAATTTTTTATCCGATTGGCCGATGTGTTTGGCTTCAGGTGATTATTGAAGAATATGTCGAGACGAGTTTGTGGCCGCGAGAATTATCGGAATCGGAATTACGACGCGGAAGTTACGGGAGTTTAAAGTTTGTCGGGAAATGTATTTATGGGGGTTTCCTTTTTGGGAAGGGCTATAAATAGCAGGTTGCCGAAAAAGGAAAGTCAAAAGTTGGAGTTAATTGGGTTTGACCGAGTTTGACCGAGTCAAACTCGGTGGAGGGAGGCTCACGACGGAGCCACGGCTCGCCGACGGCATGGAGTATTCCGGCCACCCCGAGCCTCGGCGATAGTCTCTCCTGGTGCGCCTCGGTCCCCTCTACCCATCCCCGGTCACCGTCGACGGTGAGGCTCACCGGAGAGGAAGAATTTTCCGGCCAAATTCAAGAAGAAAATGGTAAATTCGGGTTTGGTGATTCAGGCCTATTCGAGCTATGATTTGGACTGGATTTTGTAGCTCTCCTCTCAAGGATTCTAACCATGTAAGTATGGAGTTCTAATTCGATTTGTGGATGGAGAATTTTGGATTTGAAATTTGTGTTTCAATTCAGGTTTTCATGAAATTGAGCTAGTTAGAGATTGAATTGGCCTTTGTTGCAGTTGATAAAGTTGCTCAGTGGATGATTTTGAGTGGAATAGGGGTTGCTCCGCCGTGGAATTCTCCGTTTGGTGGCGGCGCCGCCGTGGGCGGTGGTCAACGGCGGTCAACGGTGGTCAAAGTTTGACTTTTTGGATTTTCGACAAGTTGCATGTCATTTCACTCGAAATCGCGCCCCGATCGCAGTGGAGAGGTTCATTTTTCGAGTTGAGCATCCGAAAGTATAGCGAGGTATTGAGGTGTACATATCAGATTTTCAACGATTTGTCGACATTGAATTATGTGTTTCCGAGAACGGTGGGTTCTCGTGATTTGATTTGAATTGTTGAATTATGATTTTGAGAAATGGTTATTGTGATTATTCAGGGGTTCGTGATCGTTGTTTTGGCGAGGGACTTTCCGCCAGATCACGGGTTAACGCATATCGCGTTACGCTAGTCTGTGAGTGGACAATTTCTTTTTACGAAAATCTTGCGAGTCTTTTATATGATTTATAAACTTGAGCATGCGTATTGAGATTACGGATTACATGAGCATGTGTTTTTACGATTATACGATTATACTTATACGGATATACGTATACGAATATATATACACTTATATGCTGTTTCATGCATTTGCATCGAACTGTTTATGATTTGGTTTTCACAGAGTACAGTCTCAGTTACGTTGTTGTATCGATACACTTGCCTCTCGGCTGATCCCCGATGGTAGGCCGCCAGGAGGGGCGTCGTCACCCCGACCTGACCGGTGATGGGCGTTTCCCCGGAACCGAGGCCATTTCTGGCTTAGAATCACGGGGACCAAGGACCTCGTGATTCGGACTGTACTAGCACGGGTGTGTCCATGAGTGACCCCGTGGGCTTTATACTTGCATACTCAGTACACTGGAGGAGTGTGAGTTTTACCTCGTGTACTTGTTGTTTTTATTTACCTGGACTCGCATATGTTATTTTAAACATATATATTAACTGGTGAAAGACATTTATTTTCGTCCACTCACTCTAACGATTTTCATGTCTTTCCCCTGGGCTTTTCGGTTTCCGTGCCCAGTTTGCAATTCAGGTTCTAGTGTCGCACGTCGTGGTCGGAGGCATAGTACTCGAGCTACCTTATTTCTTCCAGTAGGTTTATTGTTCTACCTACTGAGGTATACTTATATGTTTATGCATTAGAGGTCGCTCTGAGTAATCTGTTGTTTACGTTGTACGATTTTACACCAGATTTCAGTGAAGTACTAATATATTTATCGTTTTACTTTACTGTTGATATATATTGAGAAATCCGGATGGGATTGGTGCCCACGGTTTGATTTTTGTGGCATAGGATGAAGTGTATTTTCGCGTGCAGGTAATGGTAATTCTACGTTAGTAGCGAAACTCTGCCAAAATTTCTACGGTTTTTGTTGGTTCGTGTTTTCGAAGGGGTTCGATTCCGGTTTAGGCAACTAAATCGGGGTTGGGTCCTTTCATTAAGCAAAGGAAAAAGTAGAAGACAGCCCTCAAAACTCTCTCTCTCTCTCCCTCCCTCCCTCCCTCTCCCCGCCACTACTGTCTTCTAAACTCCCTCTCGCTCAACTGTTTTCTTTCAACCTTCTTTGCCTCCAATTTCTCAATCTCCTCTCTCCTTTCGTCACCCTCACTCTCTCTCTAATCTCTCCTCTCTCTCTTGCTCTTGTAGGAAGCTCTGTAATTGGAACTGGCGGCTCAGGAACCCTGAAGGCATGATAGTAACACCTCCCTGTGACTCACTGACACCTAGAAGTGACGTAGTATGAGAAATTGTAACACTAGATGCGGCTAAAGATGGCTCCACATCCTTCACTTTCGGACCCGACAGTCCTGAGACTTAATATAACTCTAATCCTCCATCTGCAAAAGAATACCCTAGTTAGTTAGATCCCCCAAACAGAGGGTTCTCCATGAAAAAGCTTGTTGGTTCCATAGAAACATCTGGAACCCCTTTCACCGGAACCTCCTCCTCCACATGTGCAAAGATCACATGTAGTGTGGAGGGTTGTACAACTAGTTCCCTTCTTGGTTCACTCACTGGTGGAGTGCTACCCATCTAATGCACTGCACTAAGTAACCCTAACATTGAAGTTGCCCCACCCCTGGTCCCAATAATGTGGCATGAACCCTGTGGTCCACGGCCTAGAACACCGCGTTCCTACCTTGTGCAGGAGGTCGCTACCGTTACTCCGCCTCAATTACCAACATAAAGTCCCCTCAAGGTTGGTTTAGGGCTCGATAGCAAGGTGTCTTGCACAATCACACATCCATCATTCCTATGCATAAAAGATCTACAATATAGATAGAAATCATGAATCTTCTCGTACATCAATAAACAATCTTCAGCATAAACATCGATAAATCTAAATCTCTTCCAAACCACCAAAAGACGACGAAAATCCAAATTCACAAGAATACGCATTTTCGATTTCAAATTAAGTAATTGCCGATCATATTCGAGGTTCTGACCAATGTTATTGCCCCACCAACACCACTTCACTTGGAGAGCACCGGCCATCAGCCTACCCACCGATGCTTTCACCATAACTCATGCACGTCCACGCGCCACTGGGACCTCCATAGGGTCTGTCATTCCATCAAACGCCTCAACCACAATAGTCATGTTTTAAAAGTACCACAGGCCGCTTGAGACAGCCCTTTTCTGGTCCAACACAGGTCAGAATTTAATCACAAACCGAAATTTAATCACAAACCGAAATTTAATCACAAACCGATCCTCCGCCACTTGGGTAAATCAGATCTTACCAAACCCATGTACATCGCACCACAGTCTCGCCATATGCACTTTGAAGGATTGTACCTTTGTTGGTGTAAGAGGAGTGACCGAGATGACCAATGCCACCGCAAGGAGATGCGGCTCCGAATCCTCCTCTCCATGAGGAGGAACCTCACTCATGGTTGTCAAAGTCGACATGCAAGCACAATAGGAGCGAGTGAATTGAATGAGGAGAAGGAATATGGAAACAGATTTGAGATCGGTAAAGAGATAAGGGAGATTGGGGAGAAACAGCATTGGTGGCACTAGGGTTTTGAAATGGGGCTAGGAAGAAAGAAAGAGACGCAATTTTACTATCACCGAAAAACTTGGAGCACAAAGTATCTACTATACGTGCACTTTGATCAGTCTTCCTCGATCTCGTTTCTTACCACTTAATCCTCCTTAAGGAGGGTATGTTTTTCACTAATTTTTTTTTTTAAGTAAGGGCTTGCAGCTACCCTTAAGCTTTGATTAATGAAATGGTAGAATACAATGAGAGACATGAAACTAAAACCCCGTACAAAGAGAAACACCCTCAAATACTATCAGGCGACTCAATTACAAAATATTCTAAACTGCATCATTTAGCAAAAAGTGTAACATTGACTGTTTTTCACAATTGATTGGTTAAGAGAAGTCTGATAAATTGTTTATCAGTAATTCTGAAATGTTTTGCTATAGATGGCTCTCTATAAAAAGTTAAAAACTAGTTAATCACTCGCAAAACAAAAACTATGTCCGACAATTTAGATTCCCGGCCTCACATATGTGCAACTCACCCAAACCCTTTTTCAAAATAGACTATTGCAATTGATAAAACAAAATACGTACTTACTGAATCTGAGCCATACAACGAAGGATACCTATGCCAATATGCCATTTGGTTTTCCAAAATCATTTTTTATTCGAAAGCATGAGCATACGAATAGAATCGAGTTGAATAGATCGAAACATATCAGTCATACACACCTACCCCTGTTAAACAACACAAAAGCAAATCCAAAGACTAATAACCCCAGATCAACAATGTAAACATTGAAGCTCAAATGATTTCACTCCTATAAAATATTCTAACAGAACTAGGGTAAAGGATCATAATGCACCAAAGGAAATGGGTCTAAACCTCCGGCCCAATAGAGAGGAATCCAAAAATGATCAGGACAAATTGGTTACGATGGAACATAGATACTGTGTATCCATACGAAGAATCGAAGATTAAAGGAGCTAGAATAAATTAACAAAGAATAATAATAATAATAATAATAATAAAACCAAGCTTTATTGAAGAATTGAAATGTATCAAGTTAACTTGAAACCATTTTGAAATTTAATTGGAGAATTTATTATTACCAATTGTTTGTTTATGATCTACGGATGTACACATTGATTACAGTTTCTGCATTCAGTCAATACGACACAGGCTGTATTCAGATAACAATCACAAGGAGGGAAGTAACCAAAAATTGAAAAGAGATGAAGCCAACGAGAGAAACCATGTCATGAAAGCCATTGCTGCAGATATCTTGTAGCTGCTGCAAAACTTTGGAGGACAATATGAACCGTCTGCATGGAGCAAGACATCAACAACACTAGCCGTTGAGCACGCTGCAGATAGAGTAAGAACCGATAGGATCTGTGGGGAAAGTTAAGTTGAGTTGATGACACAAGTTGTTTTTAGGATCAAAATATGCATATACAGTATTAAAGTGCTGCTAAGCTGCTGATTATTCTTACCCAATCTCCTAAAACAATGATCAGCAGTATACCAGGCTGACAAAGCGGGCATTTTACAAGAACAGATTAACCATCCCCCATTGCCAATGTAAAGCTCCATGGTATAACCAAACCCATGACTTGTCATCAGTTGCAGCTTTTCTCAACTGTATGATCAAATTACAGATGAAACCCACAATTCCTACAATCAAATTGTGTTGTAAGTCTTCTTGGCCCTCCCTGAATTCTCAAGAGTTTCCAAATTCTTCTACATGCAAATTTGGAGTCATGGAGATAGATTGCTTGGTATTAAAGGTAGATTGGGAGACGATGATGTTGCTTTAATTATGATGGGATTTGATACTTGGCCTGTCCTCTGTATTTTGCTGGCGAGGTGTAGACGAAACTGATTGGAGACAGAGTTGGGGCTACAGATTTAAGGACAATGGCACTCCGCTTGTAACCTCCTTTTTGGTTTTTACTCTGGGGTTTTTTTACACAACTGTTCCAAAAATGAATCACAGTTAGTGTGATTCTGTGTTTTGGACTGGGCACTTTAGCTCGTGCACAAACTCACATAGTCCAAACATGTGGAAAATTTCCAATTGACAGTAGAAATTTACACTGCTACCATAGAACAGACAAAGGTAGGTCACCAATTCAATTTTCCAGGCTAAACATTCACTACACAGGAATAGATGCCGCCCTCTGCAACACAAGCCAAACAAGCATACTGTTGTCTATCCAATTCAAAACGAGACGTTCTGAATCAATCCTTGCTTCTAAACACGTAATAAACTAATTCACTCATCAAAACGAACAAAACAAATACCTGACATATTTGAATATATCACGCCACAGGTAAAGATCACGAATGACCATATCCAAAAGCCAAACTGGAAACCAAGATTACCAAATGGAATGGGTAAATGCACCATAAAGATAGTACTATAACCTAAAGATAGCACTATAACCTTTGCATTAATGTTGATCAAGCCAACAGTATATCAAGCATTATACCTAATACTGGTCTCATGAATTTCTAGGACAAAAAGTCAAAAACAAACTAAGCTGAAACTCTCAATAATTCATTTTCCTCCGACATCAGTTACTTGAACTCCCATAGTCACCCTGCACTGGCAAAGAGAATAACATGAGGAATTTATCACAAACGAGATATATCTACAATCAGTAAAAGTCTAGCATATCCCATAGCCACAGTGGTGATCCTAATGCCTATCATCTTTGAAACTACTCATGATTTGAAAAAATGTTTTGCGCAATTTTAAGCAAGTTCTAGATCACATATAACCAATTGATATCTCACATAAAAGAAAATAGTGCATTATATAAGGTAGTCATGCACAATTAGACTAAAAAGTTCTCACATAGGCGTGGATAGTTTTGAAACATGTTAATCCTTTTTTTCTCAAATGAACACATTTTGAGAGACATGTTTTTCAACCGATTAAAAATACATTGTTTTCACTTTTTCACACATTCTTAAAATCATGCAATCCAACAGCCATTAGCTCAATTTCATCATTGAGAACCATTATTAGAACACAAACACACCAAAATACACAACTTTTTGCATTACATTTTCTCAAATTTTTTAATTTTTATGGATTTTAGAATAAGGAGTTATAACAACTTAGCCTACTACCTCACACTTAAAAACCAAATTGTCCTTAATTTGCATCAAGACATATATCACAGACAAGTGCACAAGAGATACATAAGCATCACCACTTCACATTTTATTCCGCTAACACATGTTCTCCGAACTT
Organism: Geum urbanum; assembly: GCA_946800695.1. NCBI lineage: Eukaryota > Viridiplantae > Streptophyta > Magnoliopsida > Rosales > Rosaceae > Geum > Geum urbanum. The sequence continues at coordinate 8,599,283 of OX327002.1, read as the reverse complement.
CAACCGAGACTCAAAAAAGCAATCTCTGTGATCATCACTAAAGTATGTATGAGTTGGAAGTTATTAAATTAACATCCTTCAGCAAAGCTCAACACTATATAGACTTCACAACAGCACAGCCAAACACATAGCATGGCCATGTTAAAGAGGGGCCACTTATGCCAGCATAACAGCCACTGCACTAATCTTACATCAAGAAAAGGTAGCCAAACAAAAGTCCCTGCAGATATACTAGACTTTAGTTATAAACCCCAAACTGAGGTTCACTATGCATGACCACTTTCAATTTCAGACAAGTGAGTCAGTACAGGGAAAAAAAGTAACTAAATTTGCCTAACATGCCTGCATGTTCAAAACAGTCAAACCAATTCCTATAATAACACCAAAAACCCAAATCCCACCGTCTTTCATACTTAAACTTGCAATGAAATTGACCTACTTAAGTCCAATTATACACGCCATACTTGGCTATCCTAATCTTCTCATTTAGGAAATACTTCATCAATATTACCACTTGCTTTCCTGTAAACTGAGTGAAAAAAAAATTGGATGAACTAGGTACAAGCCAAAACAATTCAGAAAGGGACCAATGAAGTATCAATAACCAAAATATATGTATGAACTTGAGAGTAAAAAACAAAACAAAAATTCAATATTATAAGTGCCTGAGAAGCAGTTCTCTTATACAAGGGAAAGTCATGTTCTGAAATATAAAAATATATATGTTCATGAACATACACAATCATGGTAGACATTGGCAACATTCATCTAAATCTGCTACATCAAGTGATGCAACATCATGAGCTCTAAGATGACTGGAAATAGGTGCATATGAAATTGGTGCACATAAGTATGAATTAAGGTGCCAATACATGTGAAAGCACTGGAGTGTAAAATATCCTCTGATCAAAGCAACAATAGCACTGTTCCTAGCGACAGATAAATCAACCAGCAGAATCAAAGTGATCCAACAAAAATTATCTAGCAACAAATAAATGAACCAGTTGTCTGTCAGAGTAAAACTCTCGGCTATTATCACATCCCTAGAGAGCTACACCACATCAGTTTGAGTTCCGTTTAAAAATTAGTATAAGCAATAGCTTCTCCGCTACCCAATGGATACCCAAACCACTTGATAATTTTCCTACATTCATTTAGACCCCAATATCCTGCCCAAAAACAACACCACCATAATGAGCCCTACAACAATTTTCGAATTCATCACAACATAAACTGCCAAACTAAAATCACACACACAAAAAAAAGAGGCAAAAGTACAAAGCTCATAAATTTCTGAACAGAGAGCAATACAGATTCGATAAATACAAATTACAGAAAGTAAAAAAATCAAAGAAATTCGCTGTCGTTGATTACCTGAGAGTAAGAAGGAGATGCAGATCTAAAGGTCAAGGCGCAGCTCATCTTTCTCGCCGTAAAGGGCGTGAAAAAGATAAGGAGTGACTCGGATGGCGACGACCCAAGCGCCGAACAAGCCGACGTGGACCTTCAGCTGCTTCAGAGCCTCCTTCTTGTCAGGCTTCTTCATGAACATGCCTGGAAACATTTGATTTCTTGTTGCTGTAAAATTAATCGGAGGAAACCCCAAAACCCTAGTTTCTTCTTCTCTTATTGTCGGAGATGCCCTTATGTTTCTGCGAATTTGTATTTGGGGGTTTATGGGTCTGGAATGTAGAGGAGAGAGAGAATTAAGAGTTATCAATACACATTTGGCTAGGGCTTCTTTCGCCTCAACACGTGTGGGATTTCTTATTTTCTATTTTTACTTTATTTTTTATTTTATTTTTTTAAGTAGAGCTTACGATTACTCGATTATTGAAATAATAAAATACAAGATGAGACATAAGAAGATTAACACTTAAATACTATCCGGAGACTTGATTGATACCCATAAAATGCATTAATTAGCAAATAGTACATCATTGACTACTCAATTTGTTTTACATTTATGGCGACATAGTACTGGAAAGGTAACGCGACTATGTTGACACATCAATACACTACGAACAGCTTCCCAACTATGTTGTCAAACAAAACCTTCGTCGGCACTACATCTCATCATATCCTACCATTAGGAGGGTGTGCCCACTCGACGAACCAAGATCTATGTAGGACAGACAAGCTAGGCACCAAAGATGCACAATCCGGAACAAAACCCACTATTGCCTACCTCAAACGAATATAAGCTTATTTTAAATAAAACTACTAAAACCAAAAAGAAAGAAAAAATATTACCAAACTTAAAATACTCAAAACAATTAAAATAAACACAATCTAGGCATAGGGTTTTTTTCCCAGGTCCAAACTTGGAGCCCAACATACATAAAAGGGAGAGTCCAGCCCACGTCAATCTTTGGCCACCATTCTCCACCCCGTGCGCCGCCACCAATTTCGCCATCTTTTCCCGGCTGACCTCCACCATCAATCTTAGAGCGGAGATGCACCTTACGCCAAATCTCCATTGCAAAAATCGGTCATTTTCCCCTTGAACACCAAAGTTTTCCCGAGACCGAGTCAATGAACTCATGGTCTGACTCACTCTAGACCTCAACAAGAAACTTTCCATCGTCCCTGACGCTCGACCGGAGAAGTAGATCTGAGAAAAAGGTCGGAAGCCTAACCCTCTCCACTCACCACATGCCCACACTCTGTCATCATCACGTCCACCACAGAAAACTAACGAAAATAAGCAACACCTCTCTTCTTGGCAGATTGATTTCCAAACTCGTCCGCCACCCATCATCGAGCCGAGGTATAGAGTCTCGTCTAGCTGCACCTCAGAGAGCCGACGGGGCCAAACACCACCACCGATGAGATCCAGGGCCGTTGAACGAGTGAGAAAATGAAAGTGTTATTTTTTATCGCGAGGCTCTCCTTTTCTTAAACCAGAAGAAATTTTTTTCTACTTTATTTTATTTCTCAATTTTTTTTAATAAAAAATAACTAAAACGAGATAACAAAAACATTCTCTAGACAAACACTCTCAATTCAGAAGATCAAAGTCAATGCGTTTTTCACTCCACCGAAATATAGTTGTAACAAAGATGAAGATTATAAAAATTGTGACCTAAAAGAAGTTATGTCGTGTTTGGTATCGTTTTATGAAATTATTACTTGAAAAATAATTTTGTAAAATAAAAAAATCAAATCAACATTTTAGGACATGTATAAGCTCTACAAAATAATTAATTAAAATATGTTACAACTCAAATCTCAAATGAAAAAAAATAATTAAATTATTGTGTAATTCATGAAAATTTATTCCACATTTTTAATGGAATGGTGTTTTCTGAAAACAGTAAAAATGTCATTTTGACATTTTACATTACGTAATGTAGTTTCTGTTTTCAACATTATTTTGTTTCCAGAATTTATTTTTGAAAACAATCTACCAAATGTCTTTCTACTTTATATTCATATTTGAAAAAAAAAACTGTTTTATAAAATAATACCAAACACGATCTAGCATTGTTGGCAATGTCTTAAATTGAATTCTCTAAAGAGGTGAACAACTACTATTAATGCAAGCTTCGCGAAACTTTGAGTTTTTCTCAAGGATTCGGGATCTATAAGGTGTGTTTGAAGCATACAAGTTTTGAGCTATTTTCCTCAACTATTTGTCATGGAGGATAACCAGCAAGCTATGAAGGACATCCAGAAGTTTATGGACAATCTCAAGGATGAACTCACTTTCCACGGCTTTGAATGGGATGAAATGAGGTTGGTGTACCGCCAGAAGCAAGGAGAGCTATTTTGGCGGCAAGTGCTGGGTATGGTTATTTGCCCCCGGATAATATCAACAATCTATTGCCTACTGCTGATCAATTCAAACATGCTGCTTCCATCTTTGAAGCATACTGGGGATCTTCATAATCAGTTGTTTCTGAAGAATCTGCAGTTGCTGCTTTAGTTTCAAAAGTTGGCAACGAAACTTAGGCGACGAAGTGCCATAGTCTAAGTACTCAAGTGACGAAACTTTTTTGTTTCATTATCTAAGTAACAACTTAGGTGACGAAACAAATTTTGTCGTCTAAATTTTTAGACGAAGAAAAATTAATGAAAAAACAACGAAAATTTTCGTCATTTTAGAGAACACTTGGACGAAAAAACCAACAATTCGTCGCATAAGTTAATCCACTTAGAAAATAAAATTTTAGGTTATTCGTCACGTGTCGATTTTTTAAAAATAAAAATAATAAAATAATAAATAATCCACTTAGATTGCGAAGATTTTTCGTCGTCTAAGTAGTTGATTTTAATAATAATAAAAATTTTAAAAATTAAATAAACAACTTAGACAACGAAACTGGACATTTTGTTGTCTAAATAATTTTTTTAAATAAATGAAAAACTTATTAATCTAATTAAATAATTAAATTTAATTATCAATTAATGAAAAATTGTAATTAATAAATAATTTAATAATGCTGGTGGTGGTGGCAGCGACCACTACCGAAAAAAGTCACTTAGGCAATGAAACCATAGTGCCACTTGGCCGACGAAAAAGATTTCATCACTCAGAAAACACTGTTCGTCTACTAAGTAACACTTAGGCGACGAAACATATCGTTGTCACCTAAGAAATTTCTTAGACGACGGTTTACGTCAGTCGTCGCCTAAGTATGCGCTTAGACAATGTATGTTATTTGTCGTCGCCTAAGACGACGGCTATATGTTGTCGTCGGCTAAGTATTACACACTTAGGGGATGGAATTCGTTTCGTCGCCTATGGGTCACTTAGACGACGAACTTGTTTCCGTCTCCTAAGTGAGAATCTAAGCGACGAAACAGACCACTTAGGTGACGAAATTATTCGTCGCTTAAAAAAAGTCAATTATTAGATCACTCGATCAGATTCCTAGCCTTATCTCATCCTCATCACTTCTCTCTCTCTCTCTCTCTCTCTCTCAAAAAACCCACCGACGGCATATATATACCTCCATCATAGTCAGGTAAAAATTCATCATAACTCGATTTTTCAACCCCCGGAATTCTAGTTTTACTCACTTATCTCCTTATCAGTGAAGGTACGTATTAACTCGTTTCTCTCGATTAATTTTTTTTAATTTAATTAATATTCCTTACTAGAGTTCTAATTTTTTTTATTATTTTTTTCGACAAATATATAGTACTTTCCAGCGACATTAGCTTAATTACTTGCATTGTTGTATATATTGTATTAATTATTAATTAATTGGTATATATGTTTAATTTGATTAATTAGTTAAAATTAAACATGCATGTTAGATTAATTGGTTCATTAGTTAATTGTTAAAGTAACGGTTAATTTAATCGAGTTAGGTAGTTAAGCTTATAATTAATTCCGTGTATATTTAATATATATTGTTAATTAATTAAGCTAATTTTAAAGTAATTAAAGATAATTAATTAATATATATTTTAATTAAGGTAATTGTACGTTATATTAATTTAGGGCTTTGTTAGTTAAGGTAATATATAGTTAATATATATATGTTAGAATAATTAGTTGAAATATGTATAATTCATGCATATATATAGTATATTAGATTAATTAATTATTGGTTGAAAAATAATATAATTAGTAATAGAATTATTATTATTAATTATTACGCAAAAATATGGACAAGAGTTGGATACAGTTGGTGAATAGAAGTGATGTGCGGTATATGGACGACATCAGAGAGTTTGTGGATTTTGCACTGGAACATACTCAGGGAAATAAGCGTTTCAGGTGTCTGTGTAGAAAATGTCCTAACTATCAGTTTGATTCGTCTAACGTTATGGCTCAATACCTATATGAGCGCGGTATGATGTGGAGTTACACTACGTGGAGTGAGCACGGTGAATTAATAAACTTCAACTCAAGACCAGACGTCAACTCAGGGTATAGTTACCATGATGCCTCATCCAGCGGTAGTGACGCCCCTGCTTGGAACTCAACTGTGGATTTGGTCCATGATACTTTTCTAGGATTTAATCATGGTGGACACCAACACCAAGAGGGAGGTTACGATACCACTCATGATAAGATATTCCCTACTGTCAACTTGGCCAGTGATACTACAGAGATGAATAAGTACAACAAGATGTTATTCAAAACCCAGACCCTGATGTACCCCGGATGTGCAGAGAATGTGTTACAATATATAATTGAGGAAGTTCAGATAAAAGTGAAGAATAATATGTCAGATAGTGCTTTTGATGAAATACAAAAGCATATATGTAAGTTTCTACCTGATCATCACAAACTTCCAGAAAGTCATTATAAGGTTAGAAAGATCTTGAGCAGCCTCGACCTAAAGTATAGGAAAATTGACGCATGCATAAATGACTGTGTGCTATTTTACAAAGAGTATAAACATTTGGACTACTGTCCTGTATATAACTAGTGCAGATATAAAAACCGGAATAGGAGTAGTTCAAAGAAGAAAATTCATGTGAAGGTGCTTTGCTATTTTCTGTTGATTCCCAGATTGCAGCGTTTGTACATGTCTCTATACACAGCAGAGACAATAATATGGTATATGGAACAATAAGTATATGACGATGCGCTCCGACACGCAGCAGATGGAGAGAGTTTTAAACATTTCGACAGGGAATTTGGAGACTTTGCAGCAGAGGTTCGAAATGTTAGACTCGACCTTTCTACAGATGGATTCAATCCTTGGGGTGGTAATAGCGCTGCCGTCAGCACTTGACTAGTTATTCTCATGTCGTACAACCTGTCTCCGTGGATGTGCATGAACAAGAAATTTAATTTCCTTACGCTGCTTATTTCAGGTCCTAAATCTCTGGAAAAATGTTTAGATGTCTACCTCAGACCATTGATTGACGAGCTAAAAATGTTGTGGGAATATGCAGTGCCAACTTATAACAAATTTACTAACACCATATTCACGATGAGAGCAGCCGTAATGTGGACAATCAGCGATTTTCCTGCATATGAGATGTTGGCATCTTGCACAACAAATGATACAATGATTGCCCTATCTGTTTGGACGACGTCAACTTTAGTTGGCATGCGGGGAATGTGTGTTACCTAGGTCATTGTAGATGGCTTCCTCACGATCACCCGTGGCGACAAAATGAAGCTCATTTCAACGGGACGGTAGAGAATGAGCCTAAACTGTGACGGTGGTCGGGCGAAGAGATTTTAAAATAAAATAAATTTCACTTAAGCGACGAAACTATATAGTTTTAAAAAATATATGAATTTTTTTTAAATATATGAAAATTAAATTTAGGTAGTTGCTTAAAAATTATCAAAAATCAACCGTTAGATGTATCTATTACATTTATACAATATTATAGAAAAAAATTCAACCTAATTCAGATTAGTTTAAGATTCGATCGAATGAATTTAATGATTATTGAAAAATAGTTAAAAGACAAAATTTATCGTAAAAAAAATCGTAAACACTTTTTCGAAGTTACTGGCGTTTGTCTTGTCGTAAAAACTTAATGTATCAACTAAATAGAAATTAATTGAAATTTGATATAAAAAATTTATTTATGACTTAAAACTTGTTATATGTCTACTAATGTTATACAACTTAACTGTTCATATGCCTATATTCACTCTATATCAATATTAACGAAATTGAATTTACACAAAACAACCGTTGGATATATCCATCATACAGGCCCGCTCTCCTAAGGGAGTGAATATGCGGGATGGAAAGGGATGGGAGAATGACAATCATCCGATCTATTGGCTGCTCCATCTGCCGTTGGATTATAATCCCTTAGTTGCTTAATTTACACCCGTCTGATCTATATCTAAGGGCTGGGATTAGAATCCTTTTTTATTCCTTAATTGTTCTCCCTAAGGAGAACAAAGAACAATCTTGATTCATCCTAACATAATATGTATGTGGAAATTTTTTCAATAAATACGAAGTTCGTTAAGGATTTGATCGGCGTAGTCAAACATAAAGCTGAAATTTCATCGAAACGGAAACGTTGATATACGAATCTTCGTAACTCTGATTTTTGAACTGTCGACACTTTGAGGAAGAGGTAAGTAAATTCTCTTCTCTCATACCATCAATAATCCATAAGAACTAGAGGCAAAATAAAAATTCACGATATTGAAACCTAAATCTAGACCTAGGGTGTTGCGATAATTAAGTTTTGCAACCTAATTCTAAATAAAAGGAAGAAATTTTACCTTGAGGGTATTATTCTTGGTATGAAAAATTCACTGTGAAAGAAGTTTGAAACAAACATGTGACGACCCGAACCAGAATCAGTAGTGTAATCGGTATGGTTCACGTGTTAGTGCGAAATCACGATTAATCGTTAATTGTGTGATTTGCTGGATTAGTTCGCGACTTAAATATCGGCTGAGAATTTGAATTGAATCTCTTCACGGAAGTTGTAGAGCACGTGATTTCGAGCTCGTGGGCTGTTTCAGATGTTTTTTCAGGTAACCGAGGAATATAATATGATTATTTGAAGTTTCGGTTTATCGACGAGTTTATCCGTTCGTTTCGTATTTATCCGAATCGTAATGGTTATCCGTTTTGGACCGTTGATCGTCCCGAGACGCGAGTATAAATATCGGAAATAGTCGAAAAATTGTCGAAAACACTGTTTGAAGCGTTGACCAACGTTGACTTTCCTTTTTTGGGCTGTTGACCGTTGACCCGTGAAGGACATCGACCCTTTTGAATTTTCGCCGGCTGACTTGGATTTTCCCACCTCCGGCCACGTTTCGGGTATAATCTTTCTTCCCTTGAGTTTCTAGGTGGTTTAGTGTTTGAAATCATGAAAATTGATGGTGATTTGGTTAGTTTCGAACCGGGTTATGTTGCCGGAATTCGCCGGTGACGGGAGGTGGTCCTCCGGCGAGCCATGGTGGCGGGGGAGTGAGGGTTTCGACTCCCCTTGCTGCAGTGAAGCTCCCCATAAGGTTGAATTTGGTTGAGGTTGAGGTTTTGGGTGAACCCAAGGTGGTTGCCGGAGTTGAACTCCGATATGGTTTTGAGCTGTTTTGGTGAGGTTCCGATTAGAATTGGGTCTTATGGTAGTTAAAGAAATGGTTGGGCTTGAGGAGAGCTTCAAGACTGGGTCTTCCTCGCTATGGAATTCCACCGTTGACGTCGCGCCACCGGCGGCGACAGCGGTCAACGGCAGCGCTCCGGCAAGAAAGTTAACTTTTTAGTTTTCGATGATTTTAGTGTCATTTTTCTCATAATCGTGCCCCGATCGTCGCCTTGAGGTTTTCGAATTGATTTGGGTATCGGATTTTCAGTCGAGGGTTTTGAGTTGAGATTTCAGAAATTCAGTCGATTGTTTTATACAGTTTTATATGTTTCCGGGAACAGTTGGTTTCCATGGTGAAGTACAGAGTTGTGAGTTATGATTTTGATTAGATATGTTTTATGACTATTCAGGGGATCGAGATCGTGCTTCGGGCGAGGGATCTTCTGTCGGGCCACGAGATTAGCGCGAGTGCGCGCTTTGCTCACCTGTGAGTGGACAATTTCTTTTCACAGAATGTTTGCGAGTCTTTATACAAGTTTCACGAACTTGAGCATGCATACGAGATTTCGATTTATATGAGCATGTGTTAGACAATTAAGCTTATACCATTATACAATACGTATATGCATTTATATATTGATTTATGCATTTGCATCGAACTATTTACTATTTGGTTTACACAGAGTACAGTCTCAGTATATGTTGTTGTATCGATACACTCGCATCCCGGCTGATCCCCGAGGATGTGTACCGGGGGAGGCTGTGACTCCTGACCCGAGGCCTTTACCAGGGGGAGGCAGACCTCTGACCTGAGGCCTTTCTGGCTAGAATCACGTGTGGGTCTGGGATCCCGTGATTCGGACTGTACTAGCACATATGTGTCCATGAGCGACCCCGTGGGATTTTTACTTGCATGCTCAGTACGCTGGAGGAGTATGAGTTTACCTCGTGTACTTTATTATATTTATTCATCTGGACTCGCATATGTTTTTATAACATATATCAACTGGCGAAAGACATTTATTTTCGTCCACTCACTCTAACGGTTTTCATGTCTTTCCCCTGGGCTTTTCGGTTTTCGTGCCCAGTTTGCAGTTCAGGTTCTGGTGTTTCACGTCGTGGTTGGAGGCTAGTAGTTCGAGCTACCTGTGTGTTCCAGTAGGTTTCTTGTTTCGCCTACTGATGTATATATTGTATATATTTACAATAGAGGTCGCTCTGATACATTCTAATACATGTTTTATACGATTTTTCCCGGATATACTATATATTACAGTTATGTTTATGTTTTCTGTTAATGATATGATATTGAGAAATCCGGATGGGATTGGTGCCCACGGTTTGGCTTTTGTGGCATAGGATGAAGTGTTATTTTCTGGGTGCAGGTAATGGCAATTCCACGTTAGTAGCGTTACTCTGCTGAAATTTTAATGGTTTTTGTTGGTTCACGTTTTCAGAAGGGGTTTGATTCCGGTTTAGGCAACTAAATCGGGGTTGGGTCCTTTCAAAAGATCATCGAGATCCGGTGACGGTGACGAACTTCGGCAATGGACGGTGGTGCTCTGGCGGTGGAGAAAAATCCAGCGGTGGGGAATTTCCGTCAAGGAAGAGAAGGAGGCCGGTGGTGTTTAGGGTATTTTTCTGTTTGGGGTTTGGGTTGGCTATCAACTCAAGAGCTGGCTATCAACTCAAGAGCTGTTGATAACGTGTTGAAAGATAAATGTAGATACATAAGTAGAGAGATCTGAAACTGTACTTTATTCATTGATAGATGACCTTTAAATAGACATTATAATCTGATACAATAAATCTCCCGGTAAATTAGAGATTGAGAGATTCTCTATATCTATACTAATTATGACAAGACACACATCTAGATGTCAAGAGTATTATTTCCTTAAACAAGTATCTAATTATTTTTTCATTTTAATTAATTAATTAATTGATGAAACTCCAAATTTTAACCACTTTTTGTCTTGTTTTGATAAACCAAATTTCATCTCATTTGTACTTGAATATATTGACGGTAGGCATGATAGGTGATTTTAGTTTATATATATATATATATATACAAGAAGAGAGAAGGAGGTGATAATAGAAAACGCAAGAAACTCTAGAGAATATAAGTGGAAAAGGAATTTGAAAATGACAGAGGTCATTGAGCAACTTTGTTTTCAAAAGAAATAAAAATGTACAAAAAGAATGAGATATGTTAGACAATTTCGAGGTCTCAAATAAATGAAAATAGAGTGTTAATTTGTGACGACCCGGACCAGAATCAGAAGAATAATCAGCTCAATTCGCGAGTTAGCGTATCAGCGTGGATTTCCGATAGTGGATTTACTCGCCAGGGTTTGTTAACGACTTAATCATTGGCCGAGAATTGGAGCTGGATCTCTTCTCGAGAGTCGTTGTATGTGTGATTTCGAGTTCGTGGGCAGTTCTGGATCGTTATTTGGACGACCGAGGAATAAGTTATGACTATTTGAAGTTTCGACGGAAACAGATTTAAATGGTGAATTCCTTAACGACTAAATTACCGGACGAGAATTTGGTTTCGGCTTCTTCACGGAAGTTGTTCATAATTTAATTTCGAGCTTGTGGGAACTTCCGGAGTATTATTCTGAGTTACGGAGTTTAAGTTACGAATATTTCTGTTTGTTGTTTGTTTAGTAGATTAAATATGTGTTTGGGCTGAACAGTTGACTTTTTATCAAATTTACCAATGTGTTTGACTTCGGGTGATAATTGAAGAACATGTCGAGTCGAGTTCGTTGCCGCGAGAATTATTGAAATCGGAATTACGACGCGGAAGTTACGGGAGTTTAAAGTTTGTCGCGAAATGTATTTATGGGGGTTTCCTCTTTGGGAAAGGCTATAAATAGTGAAGTTTCTATAATGGGAAAGTCAAAATCTAGTATTAAATGGCATTGACTCAGTTTGATCGAGTGGGAGGAGGTTCACGACGGCAAGGGGCGGTGCTCCACGGCGGCGAGCTTGTCCGGCCGTCTCCGGCCACGGGGGAGGACCCGTTTGGTGCGCCTCGACCTCCCGGTCTCACTTCCGGTCGCCTTTCACGGCGAGGTGGCCGGTATTAGGAGAAATTCCGGCAAGAAAATGGTGGAATTTTGGGTAATTCGGGTTGCTTGATTTTGGCCGATTTGAGCTGCAATTTTTAGTGGGCTTTGAAGCTCTCATCCCCTTGATGCTACCCTGTAAGTTTGGTGATTCAATTCGATGTGTACATGGAGAATTTTGGATTTGAAATTTGTGTACCAATTCGGTTTTGCTTGAAATTGACCTAGTTAGAGGTAGAATTGGCCTTTGTTGCAGTTATGAAAGTTGCTCAGTGGATGATTTTGAGTGGAGTGGTGGTTGCTCCGCCGAGAAAACTTCAATTTGGTGGTGGCGCCGCCATGGGCGGTGGTCAACGGAAGTCAACAGTTTGACTTTTTGGGTTTTCGACAAATTGCATGTCATTTCACTCGAAATCGCGCCCCGATCGCAGTGGGGAGGTTCGTTTCTCGATTTGAGCATCCGAAAGTACAGCGAGGTATTGAGGTGTGTTATACGGATTCTCGACGATTCGTCGTATTCGGATTATGTGTTTCCGAGAACGGTGGTTTCTCGTGATTTGTCTTGAATTGTCGAATTATGATTTTGAGGAATCGTTATTGTGATTATTCAGGGGTTCGTGATCGTTTGTTTGGCGAGAGACTTTCCGCCGGATCACGGGTTAACGCGTATCACGTTACGCTAGTCTGTGAGTGGACAATTTCTTTTCACGGAATTCTTGCGAGTCTTTTATAAGATTTATGAACTTGAGCATGCGTATGAGATTTCGGATTACATGAGCAAGTGTTTTACGATTATACGAATATACTTATACGAATATACGTATACGAGTATACATACATTTATATGTTGTTTCATGCATTTGCATCGAACTGTTTATGATTTGGTTTACACAGAGTACAGTCTCAGTTACGTTGTTGTATCGATACACTTGCCTCATCGGTTGATCCCCGATGGAGGGCCGCCAGGTGGGGCGTATCCCCGACCTGACCGGTGAGGGGCGTTTCCCCGGAACCGAGGCCATTTCCGGCTTAGAATCACGTGGAAGTCAGGGACTCCGTGATTCCGACTGTACTAGCACGGAGGTGTCCATGAGTGACCCCGTGGGATTTTTACTTGCATGCTTAGTACACTGGAGGAGTGTGAGTTTTACCTCGTGTACTATATTGTTTTATTTACCTGGACTCGCATATGTTATTTTAAACATATATATTACTTGGTAAAAGACATTTATTTTCGTCCACTCACTATAACGTGTTTATTGTCTTTCCCCTGGGCTTTTCGGTTTCCGTGCCCAGTTTGCAGTTCAGGCTCTGGTGTCGCGCATCGTGGTCGGAGGCATAGTGCTCGAGCTACCTTGTTTCTTCCAGTAGGTTTATTGTTCTACCTACTGTGGTATACTTATATGTTTATACATTAGAGGTCGCTCTGAGAAATCTGTTGTTTACGTTGTACGATTTTACACCGGATTTCAGTGAAGTACTTATATATTTATCGTTTTACTTTACTGTTGATATATTGAGAAATCCGGATGGGATTGGTGCCCACGGTTTGATTTTTGTGGCATAGGATGAAGTGTATTTTCCGCATGCAGGTAATGGTAATTCCACGTTAGTAACGAAACTCTGCCGAAATTTCGAAAGATTTTTGTTGGTTCGTGTATTCGAAGGGGTTCGATTCCGGTTTAGGGAGCTAAATCGGGGTTGGGTCCTTTCATAATTAGCCAGTGGTGTAGCTCATGGTTTAATTCTCTTAGGCCAAGTCTAATAGAGATGTCAAACATCCACATATACAACAAACGGTAAAATTTGACTCAGAAGGAAAGACATTTGGGTTTTTTAATGGATATGTCGAAATCATGTGGTTGGCACATCAACCTACGTGGATGACTATTGATAATTGGTTTTTCAAATTTGACAGTCTCAGCCAAACTCCCTTTCTCTCTCTCTGAAACATAATCGACTTCAACAACCAAATACGCACACAGTCATGAAAATGACCAGATCGAGCCTTGAAGGTAGACAATCCATCTTTGCTCGTGTACTCTCTTTTTCCCTAAAGGGTCGAAGCAAAGACTGATAGGCCGTTTAACAGAGGAAGGTGGGTTTCTAAATCCAGAAATTTAAACATTTGAGAGGGCTAATTTGTGTACTTTGTTTCATCCCAAATTGAACAAGGGGATCTTGTTGTTTTCTTTTTCTTTGCACCATCGAATATGGGTATATAAGGGCTACGAATCTGGGTACATGAGTCTGTGCAGACATCTTAAGGCTGATAAGTTAATTGGTGAATGGTGATGTTGCTGATTATGCTACTATGCTCATGTAAAAGCATGCTTTTATCAGTTTTATGTGATATTGGATTGTTCTCTGGAGGCTATTGTTATTTGTTATGGAACAGATCTTGTAGGCCTATGTTCTATGGAACTCTCACATATGAACTATGAAGAAAAAGAAAACAAGATTATGAACTTTTGACATATTCATTAGAGATGAAATTTGTCAAAACAACCTTATGCCTAGTCAGCCTTCAAATTCAAATTTGACAATTTTTGTTTGACAAAACCATTAGACTTGCCCTTAGAGCAAGTCTAATGGATACTTTCAAAATTCACCTGGCATGCTCAATAGTAAGTTTTGGTTGTTGACATCATCTCCAGCGGATTTGCCAAAGCAACGGTGGATGGCAGAAGAGAGCCACTACTGACAAATTTGATAGACGCAAACCAAGCTGCCAAATATTTGTTTATTAAACCTCTTTTGAACTCCCTCTTGAGTCTTTTCTTTCCTCCACGACCAAAAGCTTCAACTCAGCTTCTATTTCCTTACTGGTAAGATTAAGGTGCTACTCTCATTAATTAGCAGAGGAAGATGGTTTAAGATCTTGCTTTTCTTTGACAAAGATCATGTAACTGAAAGTTGTTTGAATGAGCAGAAATCAAAATCTCCTGGTTCTATTCGCTGAAAATCGAATTGGGATTTTGGTCTTTTTTGGATGCTTATTTTCTAACATCTCTAGAATAGATTGTGGAATCTAAAGAAAGCTTTGGGCAAAAGTAACAAAAAGAAAATGATTATCAATTGGGATCGAAGGTCGTTGTTGAAGAGAGAAGAAGGTAGGATTATATTGGCAATTGTAGTTTCAAGAGTAAATGATAAGGAATGTCACTTTTGAGAGGTTTTTTCCCATTAAGGTTAGCCAAAAGATTTTGTCTAAATAAGGTCATACTTTGGTTCAACCCATCCCATGCTAGCCCTTCTTGTAATCAGGATAGTAGTGTACGCATTTATAATAAGTAGAGTCTTTCTGTTACCAGAGGAGTACATTCTTTATAAAGCATAGTGTGCCCATAATTTGTTTGTTCTAACACTTGCAATTAAAAGATCTATCCTCGATACTCGAATGTAAACAATTTTTTCTCATTATCAGAATTTCTCACTTTCCAGCTTCTCGAAAGTTAAGTAAAAACTTAAGTGAATACGACACTTTATTGAAAATACAAAACAAAAGTTAAATTGCTAGAAGGACTCGAAAGATTATCTCGTCCTCAAGATTAAGAAAAATTGACATTGAAATTGCTAAACAATTGTCCCTTATAGCTTGTCTACTTGATATCGATAAGGCCAAAGCAGAGCTTTATTTACATAGATTATTCATCTGAGCTTGTTGGTTAGATCCTCAGAGTTACTGGTATCAGAGCTTGCTATAGCTCAACAAGTTTCCACATATGGGAACACCTTCTGAGAAAATATTGGAGAAACTAGATTCTCTATTAAATTCAACCGATCCAACGCATCAAGAATGCATAATAGAAATCTCTAGAAACAGAGAATATCTAGAGATACTTCCAGTGATTAGTAACCAATTACAGTAATTGGAAGCTAAAATAGATTATATCCAACATCACCCGGAAAACAAGAAAGAACTATTAACAAAGGTTAATAGTAAAATCGAGGGACTAAATCTTCAACAGATGAATATTCTTGACTATGTTCAAAGGATAGCCCGAGAACATACAACGTCAAGGGAAAATCTACCTTGAACAGTTATAAGAAAAACTAATGACTTTAAACCATTAGAGGTTACAAAGGGCAAGCCTTCACCAATACCGTTTTTCTTGGATTCAACAAAAAATCTGCCAAGTATAAGGTTTCCAAAATCCAAAACGGAAGATGTTCATAACATGAATATGTTAAGCATCTTTGGAAAGAAAAAGGCGATACATTTGGTCAATTTGAATTCAATGAAATTGAAGCAAATGTTCGAAATTCTACGATTCCAAAATTTGAATTCAATCAAATCTACAAAAGAGAAAATTTTGGCTTGTTGGATAGCCATTAGTTCAAAATCCTTCTACTCCAGCAACAACAGGAGAAACATATCTCCTTTTGATAACATCTGAGGAAGTTGCTAAAGCGAGAAAAAGAAACTACAAATTTATGTACGTTGGAGCAATCTAAGTTGGCATAAAGTTATTGGCCATGGAAGACATAAATTGCTCAGTCTTATGTGTCATACAGAATAATAAACTGATTGATTTCCAGAAAAGTCTATTAGGAACCCTCCAAGCATCATTATGCAACCAAGTGACATATTTCAACTGCTTCCCCAACTTTTCAACTAGCCTGACTGATGAAGCTCACTGTTTACGACTAAGAGTCAAAACAGATGGTACTTCAATGAAAGACGGCATGCAAGAGTTTGTTGTGGTTTATAGGGTTTACTATAAACTAATGAGTACTACAGTAGAGCCAACCAAAATAACATACATTCTCAGTCTTACTACTGGATTCCTCACAAATCCAAAAAATCATTCGGAACAAATCCATAAGGCTACATGGGATGAAGTAACCTTTCCACAAGACTGAAAATTTTCTGGCCCAAAAGAAAAGCCAGAAAGCGTCATAGCATCAATCCATGAAAATAGAAGAACTGGAGACGTCAACTTAAAATTTGAAGGACACAAAAGCAGTGATGTATCCCTTGAAAGCCTAAGAGGTGAAAGCTCTAGATTACTCAGAAAAAGTAGCTCTTCCAGAGAAAAATGTACTAAAGGTACCAGAATTTCAATAAGGGAAGAAACCAACACAAAAATGGAAGAAGCTTTAGATGCTGATTTAGAAAGAAATATCAGCATGCTAAAATTTGAAGTACCAAAATCAGAAAAGCTTTTTGAGCTTTATGAAGAAGCAGAAAACAACAAGGATCATTCTCGCCTAAAACAATTGATCAAAGAGATCGAAAGTTTCATTATAAAAAAGGAAATAAAGTCTTTCTTTATCAAGAAGTAAAAGTGGAAGAAGGAGATTCTTCAGGAATCCCTATCATCAAGGTTGATAGAGATCTAATACTTCCAAACATGAAAGGTCCTATTGGAAAGAAAAGAGAAAGAAGTTCTAGAAAGTTCATTCCACATGACGGTACACCAAAAGTGCCAATTACGCAATTTGCATTGGTGTATGACTGGATCTAGACAAATCTCTAGACAAAAAGAAGGTCATAGAGATAGCCAACGTAAAGGGCTACGAGGTAGTCTATTTGGAAGATGAAGACGATGATGTATCTGTTTATTTAGTCCGAACAGAAGATGAATCGTCAAAAGAATCAGAAACAGATTCTGAGGAAGAATATGAACCTACAGAGGTTTATCTCCTTGAAATAAAGAATTGGGAAGAAAGTACTGAAGAAGAAAATATTTCTTCTTACAAAGTCAATCCCAGATCATTTGTTTATGACTACTGTCATTGCTATGAGAAAGAGAGGCTTCCTATGTTTTATGAAATGTCAGGAAATATATATCACAAAGAATGCTTCATAGCTGAAGCAAGAAGAAAAACAAAGAATAGTTCAATAAACCAGATTATTGAAAAAGAATATGAAGACTACTTTTACAAGATAGAAGAAAGAAATAAAAATCTAGAAAGAGATCTATAAAGAATGAGAGAAGATACTACTACTAAGAAAGAAGAAGTAGTATATGCAGAAAGCCCAACTTGTGAAGAAGAGCAATGCAGTCCTTTCACAAAGATAGTAGAAGGTGAAGATTATTCGAAACAAAATTTGTGCAAAGGAGCAACTATGAGTAAGTTTAGAAACTACATGGAAATTGGATTAAAATTTTCAGGATACAAGAAGTATCATGTACATGCCTATATAGATAATGATTCTGGCTTCAGTCTAGCAGAAAAGTTTGCTATACCTGAAAAACTCTGGATTAATAACCCAAAAAGAAGTGCAATTGGGAAAACGGTAGAAGGAAGAAAGATATTCATGAATACATCTGCCAAAAGGGTCGAACCTCGATTGGAGAAGGAACCTTTGTAATTGATGAGCTTTGGAAATCAGAAAGTCAAGACTCAGATATATTGATTGACAATGATTTTCTTCTACAACAAACATTCATCCAGAGGCTAGAAGTAAACTTACTAGGCTTCAAAAAGAATGACAAAATTTGCTGGACAAAAAGACTAAAGCAAGCAAAAAGTGTGGTTGGTCCAGGATTTACATTGCAATATCAAAGGTTGCAGAATGGTGGATATACTCCAAAATACGAAATGATATTGTAATACAAGCAATAAGAAGAGTTGCTTATTGAGGAATCTTCAGAGGAAGAGGAAGACGTTGATAGTATGGAGTTCTGTGAGTTCTATGGCAACAGAAAATTTAAGCATCCTAATGCTCCAACTAGAATCCAACTCAAAGAACACATGGTCTACAACATTCCTAAGAGGGATTGTGACAAGTGTAAACACAAGAAAATCCTCAAGAGGAAAGTGAAGAATTCCAAGAAGCCTTGTATGAAAACAAACTTTGAGAATGGAGATCCTATCTTTGCACCGCTTCATGACCAACATAAGTACCATTACTATGTGTCTTATAGTCCTCCTGATAACCATCAACAAGAAGAGTTGCATGTTGAAGAATCATCAGAGGATGAAAAAGATGATGAAGAGATGTTTGAAGTAGCCTTCATAAAAGAGCATAATCTCAAACACTTCAAGGTTAAGCTTGAAAAACAAAAGATGCATACCCTTGGAGAGATCAAAGAAATGCTAAAACAAAATATGGACACCAATCCTCTAAAATTCTGGGAAAAGGACCCAGTGGTCTATGAGCTCAAGCTATATGACATGAATTCCATCTATCACGTAAAAGTAATCCATCAGTACAAGGAAGAAGATCAGAAAGAATTCAGGAAAAACAGAGCTGATCTTGTGGAAAAAGGATCGATAAGACCATCGAATAGTCTTCATCATGCCCCAGCATTCTATGCCAGCAGGAATCACGCTGAAGAAGTTCGTAGAAAAGCAAGAATGGTGATCGACTATAGAGATGTCAATAAGAAAATCGTAAAAGACGGTTATCGAATAGCACATGCAAGAGTGCTAATCAATAGGCTCAGAGGAACCAAAATGTTCTCAAAATTTGATGCAAAATCAAGATTTTGGCAAGTCAGAATGCATCATGATAGCATTCCTCTTACAGCCTTTTGAACTCCACATGGACACTACGAATGACTAGTAATACCTTTTGGGTTAAAACAAGCTCCATCCATTTTCCAAAGAAAAATGAACAACATATTCAAGCAAGTTGCAGACTTTTGTATCGTCTATATTGATGGTATATTAGTTTTCTCGAAAACCAAAGAGGAGCACATGAATCATCTCTATGAGGTAGTCAAGCTCATAGTTCAACATGAAATCATTCTAGGAGAAAAGAAAGTCTTTCTCGTCCTAGATGAAATTGACTTCCTAGGGATTAATATAAAAAATGGGGTGATCAAGCTTCAACCTCATATTTTAGAAAAGGTTTGGAAATTTTCAGATAGAATTCTTGACGCTAAAAGTCTACAGAGGTTTTTAGGAGTCATTAGCTATAGAAGAGACTTCCTTCCCAAAATTATTGGATTAACAGCAATATTATCCTTAAAAACAAGTTCAAAGAGATCTTGAAAATCTACAGAAGATGATGAAAATGTCGTTAGGCAAATCAAAGAACTTTGCAAAAATTTGCCTCCTCTCCATCAACCTGAAGAGATTGATGAGATCATTCTTCAGACGGATGCTAGTGACAGTTTTTGAGTAGGTGTAGTGCTGGCGAGAGCGCCAGGCTCTAATACAATTTTGTTTTTATAAAAGTTTTACAGTAGAAAGTTCAACTCTGCATGACAGAATTATCCCACAAGAGAAAAGAAAATTCTGGCAATCAAGAAAACAATTGAAAATTATGCTGCCTTTTTAAGAAAACCATTCACAGTGAGAATAGAATGCGTCAGAGTAAAAAATTTCAAGAATTTCAAACTTGATAAAGTAGCTGATAGAGGAAGATTACAAAATTGACAATTATTTCTTAACCAATATGATTATGATGTTGAATTAATTATAGGAACAAAAATTATCTTCCAGACGCTCTAACAAGAGAAATGGAAATATTCAGAAGGAATGAAAAAGTTGATGAAGGTCGAAATCCTAGAAGCAGAAGGTCTGGAAAAGAATCGGAACAATACACTACCGCTGGAAACACTATAGCCAACAATTTTTTCCACTATAGCCGACGAGATTTTTATCTCGTCGGCTATAGTTTTAAAAAAATTGTTGGCTATAGTGTTTCCAGCGGTAGTGATAAGAGGAGTCTATCGAAAAGGTTCTTAAGAGTTTTTTACTGTGTCCTAAAAACCAGCCTTAACTGACCAATTCCAGAGGAAATGATTGGCTAACCCGTCTCAAACGGCAGAAGATAAAGGCTCATCAAGACAGTTGACGTCTGTTGTTTTGCCAAAAAGTAGAATTTTTCCTACAGGGTTTGTAAATATATTCAATTATCAACTGAATACCTTCTCAGAATCAATTTTCTAGACTAACCTAGGTCTAGCTTTTCACCAGAAGATTTTGCTAGACAATTTAATGTTTGTCTTCTAGGAGCAAGACAAAAGGCTTATGGTAGAGACCATGAATGCCTTAGTTGAAGAGCTGAGCCAAAAGAAAAAACAACTAAGCATTGTTAATGAACCAGCTGTGTTGTACATCAAAACCCCTAAAAGTGTAAAGGTATCAATTCAGGCATTGAAAGAGACAAAATGGTTCAAATTTCATAACACCATTGACAAACATTCACCCAGATCAATTCTTCCTGGTATGCTCTTCATAGTTCAAGTACCATTCCTAGGAAGATATTTGGTGAATGTTCAAAGTAAACATCTACAAGAGCATAAATTGTGGTCGGTTGAAAATAGTTTTGTTCATAATCTGTGGACAAAAATAAATGATGATCTCAAGAGGCTACTGGCCATCATCTGTAATACAGTCAAGAATGTAAGGAAGATCAACTGCATTCTTAGATTCAAGTTTAGATCTACACCTCCAGAATAGGTGCAGAAGTCCAATGGAGAAACTGAATATATTTTTCCATACCACTATGTCAGAATCATCCATGGTCAATATCTAGAACCAACTTGTGTTAGATATAATAGAGCTCCAAATTCTAGTACTTTATGGATGAAAGCAAGGTCACTAGAATATGTCAAGAAAATAATCGAAGACGACTAAGAGATTACTTTTCTTGCACCTGGAGAGAAAATAATTGTCTCTGCCTATCACCACCCAGAGGTTGTAACCAGTGACCTGTTTATTGCCCTTAAGAGAAAAGAAATAGATTTCACTCTTGCATGTGTTCAGTGGCTCGAAAAGATTGAGAAAGACAGGCACTACAAGATATATGTTGATACCGGCATGGAAGAGAATGAAACAAGAAAAAGAATTGATATTGAAGAACCCTATCTCGGGGATAACTCAGAAACATATGATGACCTGTAAAGACAGGTAAGATCGTATTGTCTTTTTCTTAAGTGGGGAACATCTCTTATCATGAAGAAATCAAGTTTTCAAAAGAAGACAATGGAGGAAAGTAGAAACCTAATCAACATGGAGTCACTATTTTTAGTGGAACTACTGTTAATTATGTGTGTTTCAATTTCATTTTGAAGCCCGTTCCCTATAAAAAGAACCTTGAGTCTTAGTTCTAAGCATCGAATTTCAGAATAGAAGAAATCTATCTGAGAGTAGAATTGCTTGAGTAGAGAGTGTGAGTCGAGAGATAGAGTGAAAGAAAACTGTTCAACTTCTTTATTTTCAAGTAAGTATGTCTACTATTATGAGTGGCTAAACAGCTTATAGCTGTTTACCAAAGAGTGACGCTCTAGATCTATGGTCTGTAATCATGTTGGAATAAAATAAGCTATGGTTTCTGACTACCAGTCTTTCAATTTGTATCTTATTTGTTCATAAAATCCCATTATACTCTCCTGAGAGGCGGACTACCACCCAGAAGGAGGGAAAAAGTGGACTTTCCTTACTTGTTCATACTTGTTTCGATCCCCTAGGAGGCGGACTACTGCCCAGAAGGTGGAAAGAATAGAGTTGTTTGATATTAGTATATTCATTCCACGTTAGTAGTGTGTTCCATACTAGTAGTGTGTTCACATAATGTAGATAGTATTTATTAAAAATAGAGTCATTCAGAGGATAACCTTTCTAAACTAAAAGGCAGTCAATAGTGAGTCTGCCATTATCAGTAACCAGATAGGTAAGAGCCAATAGGTGAAACAATGGCATGACAAAAGTTAGTTCTGTCTAGAAGGGAAAGAAAGAAAGAAAGAAAGAAAACTTTGAAGAATGGCAATATAGTAATTGTTTAAGTTAGTCATGTCTTTTCCAGAAGGAAAGTGATCTTATTTGGAATAAATTTGTTTAGTGACCTTTTGTGGTATAAAAAGTGTCAAAACGACCTTCTTTGTAATTTGCTCTAGTTTTAATCGTATGTTAATTTAGTTTCTATTGTTCCATTATGAAATGGTGGAAAGAAACCATTCGTAACATGCGGTCATAGCTCAGGGAGATGCTAATTTCTTCATGAACTATCAAGTTTACAATGACTGGGTGGGTGGTGTAGGAGGAGGAGAATCTAGGTTTATTTGTCTTGATAATTTCTAAATTTCTTGATATTCAGAACATTACTTTAAGATAAAAAAAGTAATAGAATAATATTTTTATTTGGTAGATCCGTTAGAGTATAAATTTGAAAAAATATCAAAATCCACATAAGCCTTCAAATTCAAATTGGACACAAATTACAAATTACTTGACATTACCATTATACATGCTCTAGTTTTAGTTCTTTAGATGAGTTATGATTCGAGAGACTCTTATTATTATTCGGGATGTCTTACTTGAAGACAATTGACTATAGTCCACCTCAGATTATGTATCTTCTTCTTTGAATGAAATCATCAAATATCGGGACAGATAAGCCCTCCTAACATTGCACTAGGTTAGTTTTTGAGGGAAATTCATACCTTACATTAAGAAACTTGCCGAAGCAGTACATACATAACCGAAAGATGTCCGTATAAAGTAAGTTATACACAAACAAATTTACTGAAACAAGTACTACTCTTTGGATCTAATGAACTCAACATCTGTCGAACTTATTTTTTCTGGCAAAATTAGATAAATCCAAACTACACGAGTTACATCAGCATCTAAGCATACAATTGTCGTATGGTAATGTAACTCCTCAAAAGTATCTGAGGATCACCAGAAAGAATGAGCTTGAAACCCTATCACAAGGTCTAGATACACAACCTTGTGCCTAACTTCCTAAATACATAGGATTTAATGATTTATAAAATAAAACCAAAAATAAAACAACCCAAAAGAGAAATCCCAACAAGAAAAACCCAAATAATTGACCCATAAGAAAAAACTTGCCAGCAAATAGAAGAAAAAGCCATCGTGCCAATGACCACCAGCAAGCCACCACCCTAAACCACCTCCCATGTCTGTTGCGTACGCCACCGTGGCCACAACCCTGCCTCTCACCACAGCCTCTTCCGGCCATACATAGCACCAACGCCACCGTACGAAGACATTCATAAACCAAAACTCAAGCCACTTTCCTCCAGCAGATTTGTAGATCCATAGATGACTCAAAAGAAACGCCTAAAGAACCACCTTCCTGCTGGAACTTGCTCGCCACCAAAAGACCATGAGGTCACACCTAGAATCACCAGTAAAGTAAACTTGCAGAAATCAACAATTTTGACCAAATTCATGGACTGTCAGGGCCTCTAGCTAAATCCCATCCGACAGCAAACTCAAAGACAAAGAGTGGCTGACCAGCCAACTCCGACCCGAGCCGCCGCCGGACGAGATCAAAAGCTGTTTGCTAGGTTTTCTTTTCGGAAGAGAAAACGAGAGAATATGTTTTTTTTTGCAGTTGGTTAGTTATCAAATGTTGCGTCTATTCACACCTACTCTTTTGATATTTGTACCTCCTTCTACTATTTTTTCCCCTAATTTTTTTTATTTTATCCTTATTTTCACATATCTGTATTTTTAGATTTAAGATAAAAATCAAGAAAAAAATTACATTAACAAGTTCATAATCATAATAAAAATCATATGAATACTGTATATATTAATCTCCTACACAAGATTAACAAAAAATCGAATACTAGAAAATTATATTTTTATTCTTTTCTTCAGAGTTATGTATCACTACAAGAAAACAGCACTTAGACGACGGAGCGTTTCCGTCGTCTAAGTGAGTTTTTCCGTCGTCTAAGTTCTTCGACGACGGAATCTCCGTCGTCCAAGGTACGTGCTCCAAGTGCTGTCGTCCAGGAACTTGGACCGCGGAAAATCTCCGTGGCCCATGTAATCACCTGGATGACGGAGAACTTAATCTCCGTCGTCCAAGTGTTTTTTAATTTTTTTTAAAAATAAATTGTATTAAATATTATTAATTTAATTTATTATTAATTGAATTTAAATAATGAAAAATAATAAAATTAATAAAAAAAATCTAATTAATTTAATATTACTTAATTATTAAATAATTAAAATTAATTTGTACATACACATTCAAAAAACCCATAAAAATAAAAATATTGTTCGGAATGCGGAAAGAAACGAGATAATTAAAAAACTACAAGCTAATTAACATACTGGAGGAGCAGATGCACCGCCGCGTCCCCCGCCTCCAGCGGGGTCGTCGTCATCGCGGTATGGGTTCGGAGGAGGTTGACATATTTCTCGATTTTGTTGCATGAGGGCGATGAGTTGGGCTATTTGTGCTTGTTGTTCGTCAAGTCTTTGCCGCATGAATTGATTCTCCTCTCGTGCCAGTCGAGCCTCTTGAATGGCTGCTTCGACGGCCGCAGCCGTAGTCCTTCTCCGCTGGCCCGAACCTCCCGTAGATGATGAGTCGGAGGTCGTCGACAAATCTCGTACCACCTTAGGCCCGAAGTGCCTAACCTCCTTGCCAGCTCTACGACCGTAGACCTCATTCGCGATTGCAATTTGGCTCTCTAAGGATAGAGGAGGCAGGTCTTCCACCGGCACATCTGGGAACGCAAGCTGAGTGTTAGCCAACTCTTCCTGCGCACGCTCTATCACCCTTGCCTACAAGCACATAATTAATTTATTATAATGAAATAATATTTAAATAATAATTACTATAATTAAAAGCACATATATATATATCACTTACGCCGCATTGACTCGTTTCATTATCGAGCCCAGGCGTCACGTACGCGCTTATGCTTGCATCAAGATAAGGGTGTTTGGAGCCCTTATCCTTGTGCTCCTTGGCTATTTGAATGAACTGCTTGGTGTTGGTAGTATGGTGTTTGTCCTTCTTCCCCCGGTTGGCTTTGTTGACACCAGATAATTTCTGTTACACAACATAATTAAATCATTAAAAAATTAATAACTAAAATTTAAATAATTCAATTATCTTAATTGAAATAAAAAAATTAAATTAACACCTTAAAGGAGTCATCGGCAAAGTGGTTACACAACCACTGCCACTCATTTTCTCTATCCCCACGCAGCTCTACGGGGGGAGGCGAGGGACCGTAAGTTTGGAAGTACTGATGGAGTTTGTACTTCCAATCTTTGTAGATGGAGTTGGCGGTTTGGTTGATATGCCTCAACATCGCCGGTGTCAGATCCACCGCAAATTGTTCCTATAAAAAATAAATAGAAAATTATAATCGTATATATTATGAAATTATAACTAATATTAACAATATTATAAAATAACTAAAATTGGACGTATTACGTACCGAAAGATCTTTAAAGACTTTCGCCTTCTCATTATCCGGCGCCTCCTTCCAAGTAGGGGCAGTGAGACGAACCCGGCTACGGACGATTGACCTTATACTATGCGCCGAGAGACTTGCTACCTAAGCTATGGGAGGGCCACCAGTGAATTCGTCGTAGGGCAAGTCGATTTTTTTCCCGATCGCCTAGCAAATTTTCTCCGCTTTGCCTCCTTTAACGAGATACCGAGTCCTTTTCGGTTCCGGGTCAGTGGAGGCCCTCCTTTGCTTACGGCGGGCGCTGTACATGATAGATTCAGCGGTCGAGGACGCCTGAGTACTTGCCGTTGAACCGGTACCGAGCGTCGGAGTTGAAAAAGGGTCGACATCATCACCGCCAGAGATAAATGGGGCAGAGGGAATTTTCCCAAGAGGCGCCGCCTCCGAACTAGATGAAGGGTTCAGATTGAGGGCGTCGTTGCCCTCCTGTTGAACCCAACTGATTGGTCCGCCAACATTCGGAGCATGGCATCTTCTGCCTCCTGTTGGGCTTTCTTCTTGCCAGATGGAGTCATTTCAACCTAGGAGTACGTTGTTAAAATACCTACTTACCATAATAATTACAAGTGCAAAATTTACGCTAATTAAGTACGGTTAAGATTTAAATAGAGTACACTAGCTTGGCTTTTTCTATCGTTCAATGGACGTACGACCCGCGCGATAAAGTGTAAATTTTCAATTAATCAGACTTGGTTAAATCGAAAAACATGGCCAGTTAGGGATAGAGATAACGCGAGAGGCATGACTAATTTCGACAAAACACCTATTGGTGTCGTCTTTCTTAGATCCAAAACCTGTCACCAGTCATAACCCGTTTCTAGATACCATGTCCGACATTCGGCCAATTTTTCAAAAATTTACACTCCCTCAAGTCCTTTGCAAACTCCGCCATCAACCTCGTGTCCATAACTTCACTTAGGTTATGGTGTGCGGTGATGAAATCCACACATCACGAGGGGTTAAGGAGATAAGCTAGGAAAAGAGGCGTCATCTATTCCAAAGAGTGCGACTTAATAAACCAAGCCTATGTACTAAATTTAAATCGAAGACGTACTACCATGCAATTTACTAGAAAATACACGTAATTATCAATTAAGTAAAACAATAAATAATGACAATAATAAATTATTATTTATCAACTAATTAATTATGAACTAATAACAATAATAAATATATTCATTTAATTATCAACTAATAATAAATATTTACAATAATAAATTTATTCATTTAATTAATTATCAACTAATTACAATTATGCATTTAATTAGTTATTAATTACAATAATTAACCACTAAAATTTATTATAATTACAATAATGAAATATTTAAAACTAATTAATAAATTATATTTAGAAATTAATTAATTAAATGAAAATAATTTTAATAAGGTAAAAAATAGAAATTTACCTCACCGGAGTAATCGGGAATATAGCCGGAGTTGAGTCGTCGGAGAGGAGGAACCACGCCGGAAAAATTGTCGTCGGAGCGTCGCCGGAGGAGAGGAGAGGAGAGGAGGAGAGAAGAGGAGATGGAATGAGAAAAGGGGGGGGGGGTGCTGTTCTATTTATAGGCTTTCACTTAGACGACGGAGCACTAATTTCCGTCGTCTAAGTGCACTTGGACGACGGAAACAGTGTTTTCCGTCGTCTAAGTGAAGGGTTAAAAATTTTCGAAGCGGGGCGTAATTAATGGGCGGGACGTTTCACCAGCCATAAATTTGGACTTAGACGACGGAGAATTGAATCTCCGTCGTCTAAGTGGAAATTCAAGCGGCGCCGAAAATTGAGACGGTAAATCGAACCGCCATAATTTTCGACTTGGACGACGGAGAACGACATCTCCGTCGTCCAAGTGAAATATTCATTGAAAAAAAAATAAAAAAAAATCGAACCGCCATGGTAAATTGAACCTGGACGACGGATCTTGTCATTCTCTGTCGTCCAGGTGTTCACCTGGACGACGGAGAACGCCAAGATCCGTCGTCCAGGTTGAATTTACGTTAAAAAAAATTTTAAAATTAATTCGCTAAGAATTTAGCGATCTGTCATTCGAGTGAAATAGTCATCCAATATCGATGAACGCATCGTATATATGAATAGTTAAATTTGAACCGACGAATAATTTTTCGTTTTGAAAGTTGTTAAGTATCGACTAATCCTTACGACTTAAGTGTTCATGAGTAGAGGCTCATTTGCAGCAGAGTATTAACGAAATTGAATTTGGACAAAACAACCGTTGGATATGTTCGTCGTAATATAATATATAATTGTCTTCAAAGGACCATAAAATAATAAGTTCGGGAAGGGTTTCATCGCCACAGTCAACCGCAAAACCGAGAATTTCACAAACCGGAAACGTGGATACAAGGCATTTCGCAACTCCGATTTTCGAACCGTCGAAGCTCACACACCAAGAAATGTTTACTCTAAAGTCTTGACGAAAAGAATATGCATTGGAAGAAGGTCTAGATGGTCGTTGTCTTAGAAAAAATTACGAAATCTGCACCTGGACGACGGAGAAGCTCATCTCCGTCGTCCAGGTTAGTACCAGGACGACGGAAACTATCTTATCCGTCGTCCAGGTACTAACCTGGACGACGGAGAATCTCATCTCCGTCGTTCAGGTGTATAGACCCTGAATTCAGGGGTTCGGGCCTTACTGTTTTGGGTTTAGGGTTTGTGAACTTGGACGACGGAGAATGACCATCTTCGTCGTCCTAGTGTGTACCTGGACGACAGATAATGACCATCTCCGTCGTCCAGGTGTAAAAACCCTGAATTCAGGGGTTAGGGCCTTAGGGTTTAGGGTTTAGGTCGTCCAGGGTTATTTGTGTGTCCGTTCAATTATTTTGAATAAAAAAAATGAAAAAAAATGATCGATATCGATCGATCCGATTTGCTAGATTTAGGGTCGAGGATTTAGGGAGATAGCTCAAGGTACGTATTTATGTATGAAATTTCCTTTTCGAATAATATTTATATTAATTATTGATCGATGATGCATCATATATTAAAATAATTACATACTCAACTACCAATTAATTTTTTTCGTCTTAGTTAAGTAGTCATCATCATAATCGTCATCATCCTCGTCCCCGGTATCCGATTGCTCATCCTCCTCATCATACTCAACATCGTCCGACGAATAACCTGAGTCCTCGTCCGCGTCCTCTTCCTGCTCGTCTTCTTCATCTACCTCATCGATAATCTCATCTTCAGTTAGATCTGTACAACCATCAGGCATGGGTAACCGTTCACCATCTTGAACCAGGTCCATTATATCGGAGCGGATGACAGAAATATTAGGCTCTTGATAGGCAGGAATGTCTCTTTCTGGTTCAGCAGCATCTTCAGTCGTCGCCGGTGTCCCTTCAATTGTCTCTGTATTCCATATTCCTCGGTGAGAGATATGGTTCACTATTTTCCACCCTTCACCGGCTTTCGGATCGTCGAGATAGAACACCTGCCGAACTAAGGTGGCGAGAGCGAAAGGCTCATCCTCATACCAGCTAGAGTTTGTATCAACTGATAATAGTCCCAGGTCTTCCTTTGTACGCTTGAACCATCTGCACTTGAATAGGAAAACGTTGACATCATTCCCGTAACATAGCTGAACCACATATACAATAGCCCCATAATATAGATCATTGTCTTTCCCAACCGCTACCCCACTGTTTTGTGTTCTTCTTCTTTCGTCTCGGGCCAATGAATGAGACTTTACA
This sequence comes from Geum urbanum, assembly GCA_946800695.1. NCBI lineage: Eukaryota > Viridiplantae > Streptophyta > Magnoliopsida > Rosales > Rosaceae > Geum > Geum urbanum. Next base: position 8,569,339 of record OX327002.1, on the reverse strand, counting down.
CCGTTCACAAAACATCCGGGGGATAAATATAGTGTTTAACCGGCTTCCCTACTAGCAAGTGTTTTGGCCATGACCACCACCCCCCGTGGTTTTTAGATTTTTGCAGATCAATCATCTGCGAAAAATGGCAAATTAATATAAGGGTTTACTTTCTACAAACATGATCGATATGTATATAAATTACTAATTAAATACCGAGACGTACGTACGTACCCATTGGAAGAAATAATCGGGAAACATCTTCTTACCCATTTTCTCAATCCACGCCGAACTCTTGTTTTGATTTAAAGCCTGAAGCCTCTCCCTGTATGACATCATGTACGGCTCAACTTCGTCACAGTCTCGCAACACTACCCAATGTGCCTCAATAAGTTCTTCCCGTGTTAACGATTCCTTTAATACTCCTCTAAACGGTCGGACGACATTGGTGACGACAGAAAGATTGATGCGGGCACTGCGATCGGAGGCAGTGGGAGGTGGTGGATCTTTGAGGTATCTGTTGCAGTAAGTAACACACTCATGCATTAGGTATGTCTCTGCTATGGAGCCATCCGGGGCCGACCTGTTTTTGACGAATGACTTATACTGTCCAAGCTGTCTGCAAAATCAAACATACAATAAGAATAAGTACATATAGCTAGCTAGTAATCTCCAGTGGAACAAATTAATTAGTTGTACGTACCTTTCTTGAGGATACATCCAAGTGTACTGGACTGGACCAGAAATGAGCACCTGCTCGGGCAGGTGGATCATTAGGTGAATCTTGATGTCAAAGAAAGCAGGGGGAAAAATCCTCTCTAGTTTGCAAATGATGTGCATAATTTGTTGTTGCAAAGGGACGACGTAGATTCATTGATTCCAAATCTTTGCGCGCTTTGGGAGTATCTTTAGTCTTGAACTTAATACCGAGAATTGTTCCCACTACGCTGTCGCACACATTCTTTTCTATGTTCATCGCGTCCAAGTTGTTCCTCCGCTTCAACTTCGACCAGTAAGGGAGTTCAAAGAATATACTCTTGTGATCCCAATAGCTCAGATCATGTGGAGGAATTGGATTGCATTTCTTTACATCCGCGTCATTGCTCAACACACCAAAGTCGAAATAGCTCAACCTCTCTAAAATCTCTTCGCCCGACCAACTACGGGGTTTAGGATTGTTCTCTACCGTCCCGTCGAAATGAGCTTCATCCTGTCGCCACGGGTGGTCGTGAGGAAGCCATCTACGGTGACCCAAGTAACAGACCTTCCCCGCGTGCCAACTAGAGTTCACGTCGTCCAAACATATAGGACATCCATTATATCCTTTTGTCCTGCAGGCTGCCAACATCCCATAAGCTGGAAAATCGCTGATCGTCCACATTACGGCAACCTTCATCGTGAACATCGTGTCAGTGAATTTGTCATAAGTTGGGACTCTATTTTCCCACAACAGTTTCAGCTCGTCGATCAAAGGTCTAAGGTAGACATCTAAGCACTTCCCTGGAGATTTATGACCTGGAATTAGTATAGTAAGGAAATTAAATTCCTTGTTCATGCACATCCACGGAGGCAAGTTGTACGACATCAGAATAACTGGCCAAGTGCTGACGGCGGAGCTATTACTTCCCCAAGGATTGAATCCGTCTGTAGATAGGCCGAGTCTAAGATTTCTAACCTCTGAAGCAAAGTCTCCAAATTCTCTGTCTAAATGTTTGAAACCCTCCCCATCCGCGGCGTGTCGCAGGACATCGTCATCTATTCGCTTTTCTGCGTACCATCGTATCGCCTCTGCTGTGTGTACAGACATGTACAGGCGCTGCAATCTGGGAATCAAGGGAAAATATCGAACAACTTTCACAGGAATTCTCTTTTTCGAACTCTTCCTATTCAGCTGGAATCTGCACTGGCCACATACGGGACAATAGTCCAAATCTTTATACTCTTTGTAAAATAGCACACAATCATTCAGACATGCGTCAATTATCCTGTACTTTAGGCCGAGGCTGCTCAAGATATTTCTAACATTATAATGAGATTTAGGAAGATTGTGATCATCAGGAAGCAACTTACATATTTGCTCCTGAATTTCGTCAAAAGCACTCACTGACATTTTGTGCTTCACTTTTATCTTCATTTGCTCCATCACATATTGCAACACATTCTCTCGACATCCAGGGAACACCGGGGTCTGCGCTTCAAGTAGCATCCGGTTGTACTTATCCATCTCACTGGTGTCAGTGGCCAAGCTAGCAGCGGGGAATGTGTCATCATGCTCATTAGCGGTACTGTAACCTCCTTCTTGATGTTGGTATCCACCATGACTACATCCCGGAAACGCATCATGGACCAAATCTGCAGTTGGGTTGCAAGCTGGGGGTCCGGCACCACTCCCGCTGGATGAGGTACCATGGTAACTGTACCCTGATGGGTTCCCGCTGGATGATGCACCATGGTAACTGTACCCTGAGCTGAAGTCTGCTGCGCTGAACTCTACTGCTTCACCATGCTCGCTCCATGTAGTGTAACTCCACATCATACTATTTTCGTACAGGTGTTGCACCATAACATTAACCTCCGCATACTGACAATTACGACATTTTTGGCACGGACACCTGAAACGCTTCTTTCCTTGACCATGTTCTATCGCAAAATTCACAAATTCGCTAATTCCATCCATATACCGGACATCACATCTATTCTTCAACTTCATCCAACTCTTGTCCATACTGCTACAAAATATTATAATTAATTAATTATTATATATATATTAGTCCATTAATTTACGCTTAATTATACGTACTCGATCTACATCGACTGCTCAATTACGTACGTACATAATTTAATCTATATATATAGCTAACATCCATGCATGTATGTACGTACGTTTTCACTAAATATATATTAAGCAAATTTTAACTGCGTACGTACCTGCTGGCCTTCTCGATATCAGTTAATTAAGCTAGCTAGCTAGTCAGCGGAGATCCCTGATCTTGATATGATCCTTCAATTCTCGGCCTTCTATCTCCCTTCTCATTCTCATTCTCCTTCTCCTTCAATTCTTCTTCGAATGGAATGAATTAATTGAGGATCGGATGGAATGAAGAGAGTTTGGCATCGGGCTTATATAATGCTTCACTTAGACGACGGAGGTGTCGGTACGTCGTCTAAGTACGTGGAAGTTACTCGGACCACGGCGTGTCGGTCCGTCCTCCAGGTGATCACCTGGACGACGAAGAATACCATCTCCGTCGTCCAGGTGTTACTTGGACGACGGATAATTCTCCGTCGTCCAAGTGTAATTTGGACCACGGAACAATTACGTTTCCGTGGTCTAAGTGCTGTTTTCTTGTAGTGTATACAGAGTATTTGGAGATATATGATGAGTAAGTAGCCAATAAAAGTCGTGGAAGTAATTAGGGATGTGAATGAATCTGATGTAAGAATTGTTTCTTGTTGTTCTTTTATATGTTTTATTTTCTACTATATCATATGATTTTGAATACATAAATAGAATAAATAAATAAAATTTCAAAAAATGTAATAAGATTTCAAGTTTCTGCATTATGTGTTGTTGGCCGGATGGAATGGAGAGGGAGATGATGAGTTGTTAGTGAATGAGAAAATGAATTGCGTATGAAAAGAAGAGAATATAAATTAGGTAATTTTTTTTTTAGTTTCACAGTTAAGAATTTAAATTGTCCAAAAAAATATGAAAGTACAAATATTAAAATAAAATGTGTGAATAGAGGCATACTTACCCAAATTCTTTTAAAAAAAATAAAAAATACTTACCCAAACCCTTTTTAAAAAAATTAAAAATAAGAGTGTCACTCCCATAGTCGGACCATCCCATTCGAGACATTTTCAAGAAACTTTATTCCAAAACTAGGGGGAAAAAATCCCGTTATTAACAGAAGTTATTTCCGTAATCGAAAAAAAGAGTAACAGAAGTTATTTCCCGTAAAATGTTGAACAGTCGGCCCAAAATGAACTTTAAATGCTCATTTCTGACGTGTGACGTGTGACATGGGAACACAGTCAACTATTTCATAATCCCGCACAAAACCCTCTCCCCACACTCAAACCCCAAACGCAGACAGACTCCCCCAGTACTACCACCACCACTCTCCCATTCGAAACTCTCCATTAATCCCCACCACCACCACCTCTGCCGCCGCCGCCATGAATCCTCCTCCTCCATAAAAATATGGTAGCTGCCACCTCCCCATCTCCATCTCCATCCCCATCCCCTGCACCCTCCCCTACCCTATCATTCCCCATCCCCTTCCTCACAATCTCAAACCCCGTCGACGCCAGCACACACCCTGCATCATCTCCGCAGTCCAACCTCCCCATTGACTTCTCCCCTCCCCTCATCGCCATGGTCGTCGTCGTCGCCACCGCCTTCCTCATCGTCACCTACTCCCGCCTCATATCCCGCCACGTCATCCCTCCTCTCATCCGCTTCTCCCGCCACTGGCGCCACCGCCGACGATCCTACCTCCCTTCCTCCGTCGGCGATATGGACTCCCCTCCGTACGACTCGTCGTTCGCTGAGGGGTTCCACTTGTTCTCCTCCCCTTACGGCCTCGACGAGTCCGTGATCAAGACAATCCCGTTGTCACTCTATACCCCCAAGAACGCCGCCGGGAAAGACTGCGCCGTCTGCCTCATCGACTTTGAAGACGACGAGTACGTACGGACGCTTCCGGTATGCTCCCACGCCTTCCACGTGGACTGTATCGACATGTGGCTCCGGTCCCACGCCAACTGTCCCCTCTGCCGCGCCGGAATATTCCGCCCGGATCACTCTCCTTTCATTCCGCTCATGGCCGCCAGAATCCGGCCAAGCCTCGACGACGTACTCCTCCGTAGCCTCGCTCTCGAACCCCTCGCGGAGACGCCGCCGCGGAATTCGGAGTCCACGGCGGAGATCACGCCGTGTGCACCGGATGAGCAGTCGCCGCCGCAGCGGAGGACTTTTAGTTACTGGGAGGACCGAATCAACGGCGGAGATTTCGTCCTGAAACGATCGTACTCTTTCGGATTCGAGCGGAGCGCCGGTTCCGAGCGGATGATGGTGATGGAGCCGACGACGGCGTCTCCGTGGCGGTACCGTAGAGGAGGCGGGGGAGGGTTCTGGAGCAAGCGGCCGTCGCCGTTCGGGTCACTGACGAAGCCGCGTGTCTTCTCGTTCCGGTCGCACCACCACCGCAGCAGCTTGAATATGAAGTCGCCTTTCTTCCGCCGCAAAGGCTTCTTCCCGCTGTCGGAGTCGAGCGCCAGATTCTCCTACACCGGCGGCGGCGGGTCGTCGCGGCGGACGAAGTCGATGACGAGCCCGATGTTCATGAGGACGTCGACGGCGGCATTCTCCTCCAGCCGGCTCAGGTGCGGCGACCCTGAGGCGCTCCTCTCGCCGGAGAGGTTTAACCGGAGATAGGAACGAACGAACTAACGTGGGGTTAAGTTCCGGTACAGACACGAGGGGAAAGACGAGCGGGTTGTAATGGGCGGTCGGAGATGGGAGTTTTCGGTCCACTAAAGGGGAATGGGGTCGGTTTTAATGGAGGGATGATGGAGAGTTTAATGAGGTCTGGTGCGCTCATTAATTGGGGGGGGGGGGGGGGGGGGGGGGGGCGTTTATTAAATGCCCAGAATTGACGAAACCACTCACAAAACAAAGCGAAACGCAGATTTCAACTTAATGTGTTTTGGCGGCATTTATTTATAATACTGAAGGAAAGGGCTCTGGGGACCTGGGGACTAAAACTTTTTATTGATGCAGAAGCTTCTTTCTCTTCGACAGCCAAACCTTCACCGACAGCGTTCATGTGTGTGATCTGACAAGTCGTTTCTGATTTTATCATCTATGGTGGCTACGAATCTATTTATAGGGTTTAGGGTTTAGTAACCTGTGGGTTTCGCACTGCCCTTGAAGGTTAGATTTTGGTGCCCTTTCTGCAATTTGAGTTGGTGTGTCCGGAGAAGTAGTCAGTGTTGGTCATGTCCATCTGCTCTTTTGTTGACTTGGGCATTGTACACTGGGGAGACACGTCAATGGTCGATGCCCGAGGGTGCAATTCTGATGGTTCGTTTTGGGTTGCAATTGTGGATGCTTATTTATTGTCGAGGGAACGATTTCATTGTAATTTTGGATAGTATGTTGCGTACCCCTTATTCGCTGGGAATGTTTTTGTGATGCATTGATCGACAATATAATTATAGTTACGATTTTGGTTCCTTAGTTTCCTTCATCCAGAAAATAAAAGCATTCAGAGAATGGGCCGATTTTGATTTGATCTGTTTAATTTCAAGGTCTTCCTAGAATTGGAACGATTTTCTTGAATTCGTGATTGGAGTACTAAAAAAATGTGCATACTGAGCATTACGCATTGGTCGAGTGGCGAAGGTAGAGTGCCATGCTACTCACTATTCAAGTTCAAAACACTCACACCAATTATTGACTTATCAAAGAAAATTTATCAAAGAAAATGTACATCACTTCAAAACAAAATGTACATACTTTGGCAAATCGTCTTGCTAACGCATGATCCAAGTACAAACGCAAAGTGGATACTAAGTCACCATTTAGCCCACTGGTGAACAAATAATTGTGTTCTTGGCCAAATTTTTTGGTAGTGACACAAATGTATCCGGTTAACGTCCACGTTCAATACGAGTAAAATTGAGCGACCCGTTTGGTACTTAATATGCGCATGGAATAGCATGTGCAACACTGCAGCAACAGCCACCTTGCTGAAGTAGACTTGCTCTGATAACCTTGTTAAAGAACGTATTCGTCCTGCATGGAGTTGATCAAAGGAGCTTCAAATTTGGATATGTGGACCATCCATCAGATGCAAGAATTTAAGTCATTAACCAAAATGTCAAACAGAGTGTGACATGTAGTTGGATCATGAAAGCCTCAAAATAGGTTCAAAGAGGTCAACAATTTGTCGCCTAAAATAATTGATACATGGCCATGGGGCAATAAAAATGTTTGCATTAATATATGGGTAAATTACATATAAGGTCATATAGATAAGCTACATAAGATCATTCTACATTTTTATCCCAAATAAAGTCACCTGATATAAAACCAAAAACAAAAAAAATCTAAGAGTTCGACTTATTTACAAATATGTCATTAATATATAAACCTCGTAATCTCTCTCTATCTCCCAAATTCAATCACAAAATCTCTCTCTCTCTCTCTCCCAAAACCCTAGCAGAGCCTCCTCCTCTTCTTCTCCGACGAAACTCTACGGCGGCGATTTTGCTTCATCTTTCTCAGCGGCGAACCCTAAGCTTATCGCCTCCTCCTCTTCTTCTTCCTCTTCCTCAACCCGTGTCTTCTTCGACGGCGCTCTAAAACCCCGGCGACGACTTCGCATCTTAGCTTTCGCCGGGGTTTGCATTAATATATGGTAGTGTTTGCTTTGCTTTGCTTTGGTTTGATTGTTACGCAAAAGTTATTGTGTTTTGGTTATTACGTACGTAGTAGTATCTACAATAGTCTGTGGTAGTGTTTATGTTAGTCTGTAGTAGTATGTACAAATTTATATTCTTAAGTTTTTATGCAGTAATGTCTACAATAGTCTGGGGTAGTGTTTATGTTAGTATATAGTAGTGTGTACAAATTGATGTGCTTTGCTTTTATGCAGTAGCGTCTACAATAGTTTGTGGTAGCGTTTATGTTAGCCTATAATAGTGTGTACAGATTGGTGTGCTTTAATTTTTATACAATAGTGTCTACAATAATCTATGGTAGTGTTTATGTTACTCTGTGGTGTGCATATGTGAAATAGTAGTAGTGCATATGTGAAATACTGGTAGTAGTGCATCTGTGAAAGTTGTAGTAGTGCATCTGTGAAAGTGTAGTAGTGCATATGTGAAACAATAGTAGTGCATCTGTGAAATTGGTAGTAGTGCATATATGAAAGTGTAGTAGGGCATATGTGAAACAGTAGTAGTGCATATATGAAATATGGGTAGTAGTGCATCTGTGAAAGTGGTAGTAGTGCATATGTGAAAGTGTAGTAGTGCATATGTGAAACAATAGTAGTGCATATGTGAAATACTGGTAGTAGTGCATTTGTGAAAGTGGTAGTAGTGCATATGTGAAACAGTGGTAGTGCATATGTGAAACAATAGTAGTGCATTTCTGATTCAGTGGTAGTAGCGCATTTGTGAAATAGTAGTAGTGCATATGTGATTCAGCGGTAGTAGTGCATTTGTGAAATAGTAGTAGTGCATATGTGAAACAGTGATAGTGCATATGTGAAACAATAGTAGTGCATTTATGATTCAGTGGTAGTAGTGCATCTGTGAAATAGTAGTAGTGCATTTGTGAAACAATAGTAGTGCATCTATGAAACAGTGGTAGTGCATCTGTGAAACAGTGGTAGTGCATTTTTGAAACAGTAGTAGTGCATTTTTGAAACAGTAGTAGTGCATTGTGAAAGTGGTAGTAGTGTATTTGTGAAAGTAGTAGTAGTACATCTGTGAAATAACAGTAGTGCATTTGTGATTTAGTGGTAGTAGTGCATTTGTGAAATAGTAGTAGTACATTTGCGATTCAGTGGTAGTAATGCATTTGTGAAAGTGGTAGTGCATTTGTGAAACAAGTGGTAGTGCATTTGTGAAACAGTGGTAGTGCATTTGTGAAACAGTAGTAGTGCATCTGTGATTTAGTGGTAGTAGTGCATTTGTGAAAGTGTTAGTGCATTTGTGAAATGGTGGTAGTGCATTTGTGATTAAGTGGTTGTGCATGTGTTGTTAAGTAATAGTGTCTAAGTTGTTAAGTAGTAGTGTTTATTTTGATGTCCATTTTGTTGTTTGGCAGAGGAAGAAATAGTAGTAGAAGTCAAAAACAGGAAGACGACAAACTTGGACGCTCATTTCGACTACACAACAAGAAGAAGGCAATAAAAAGCTTCACAGTCCAAGTAGTAGTATAGTGACAGTTTTTACATTGTGTTAGGGTCCATGTTGAATGTTTTATATTGTGTTACAAAACAGAAGTACTTATCATGTTTTAAAGTAGTACCCTGAATATTTTGGAGTAGTGCTTACTAGAGACAACAGTAGTACATTGTGTGACAGAACAATAATACTGACAATATTTTGAAGTAGTACCCTGAATATTTTAGAGTAGTGCTTACTAGAAACAGCAGTAGTACATCGTGTTATAGAACAACAGTCCCCCATTGTTTTTTTTCTCTCTCTCTCTCTGAAATTTTGAAGAAGACGAAGAAAAAAAAGCTAATATAAAGGGGAAAAATTGAAAAGATAGAAAACATGGATAAATAAAGTGACCTTAATTAGGATAAAAAGTATAAATGACCTGAAAAGTTAATATAAAGGGGTAAAATTAGAAAGACAGAAAATATGGATAAAAAAAGTGACCTTAATTAGAATAAAAAGTATAAATGACCTTATGTGTGAAATAGGGTCTCTAATTGACCTTATATGTAATTTTCTATTAAAATATTAATATTCAGCTAAATTAAATTAAGATTCATTTGGATAAGAATTTGTGTTAGACATAAACAATAAACTGCTAGATTGACTCACTACTCGTTTGGGCCAGTTTTATATTCAAGAGAGTATTATGAATTTTGAAATTGAGTGAATTGTATTGTGTGATGCACATTTTTTTCTTTTAGTTCTGTAATTTATTGTGAGGCTTATCATCACGCATTTGTTATTATAATATAAGAGAAACAAACATCAAGATGAACATAATACCAAATTTCGTGAATACAAAAGTTTCAATTGATATTAACTAAACTTCAATATGGAGAACCATTAGATCACCAAGGAATTCATTATTCATCTGATTTCAAAGAGTAATTTTTTAAGATATTCATAGTGGAGCAGAGAAAATACCTGTAATGAGGACCAAAAAGGAGGAGAGGAGACACTATCTATTTATAGATTGAAATCGATTGAATTGGATGGAGATCGATTGATCAAAGGCAAGATAGTTGAGTGAGAGGAGGTGTCATCTATATTATCTACTTCGGTAAATGTATATCTATTTTTTTTCTTCATTTCCCTAATTTTTTTTGGGGTCCCCATTTAGGGGTGGGTTGAATCCAACCCTATATATGTTAGGTGAATTATGTTATGAGAATCATATATATTAATCTAGGATGTTAAACGAGTGCACCGAATTTATTGGTGATAGTTAACCGAGTACCTATCTCCCCCTTTGTTCCCCTTTCCCTCCCGAACCCTAGCTCTGTTGGCGCTCTTTCTCTTCCAATCTCCCTCACTATTCTCTAATTTCAAATCTAAATACATATTCTTGTTCCCCTCTTAATTCTCTGCAATCTAGTGGGTTTGCATGTCGAGTTTGGCAACTGAGAAAAACGTCCTCACTCTTGGTGGGGAGGATTTGGAGCTGAACCAACTAGCGACGACATTCAAGGAGGTAGACCTTGCCTTATTGGATGATGATGAAGAAGAGGAATGAGTTTACCTTGTGGCTAGGGTATTATCCATTAGACCTCTTGCACTAGAGAATGTACAATCGTTCAAGGTTCGAATGGCAAGGCTATGTCGTGATGTGTGTGGTTCTGGAAAAATTGGTTTTACCCAATTGGTGGAGGACCGGTTTGTTTGTAAGTTTCGATCGATGTTGGGGCGGAAGTTGGCAGTTTCGAGTGTACCGGCGTTTGATGGGATGGCCGATCTTATGGCAGTCCTGACGATGTGAGGTCGTGCTTGGGTGGTAATGAAGCCGGTGGTGGGCAAATTGGTAGTGGGTGCTCTTTGTGTTTGATGGCACCTTAAACCTGAATAATGGCGCCGAAAGATTGGCAATAACATTGGTGAGTATGTTGAATATGATCCCCAATTGCTTGATTTGAAGTCGGAAATGCGGATCCGTATGGGTTTGGTTTTCTGGCATCCTTTGGTGGTTAGGAAGAAGTTTCTTTTTAGTGATATCTATGTTGTTGATATTTAGTTGATGTATGAAAAGATTCGTGGTTTCTGTCCGGAATGTGGATCTTTTGTGCATGGAGAGGAAGGTTGTGAGGTAGGGCAGGAACCTAAACTGCCCATAATTTGTCCAGCTTCGGGTGAGGTTGGAAATGGGACTGGGATATGAGCTTCGGTTGCGGCCTCCTGTACAAGATGGGAATAAGACATTATGGGTAGAAGACCGCATGCACTACCAGGTTTTGGTCACAATGTGAGGCGTGAAGATGGGGCAACATCAATGATAGGATAGCTCAATGCAGTGCATCAGTTTGGTAGTGCTCCGTCGGTGAGTGGACAGAGGAAGGAGATGTTGGCACGACCGTCCCTGCCGATTGTGAGCTGTACACAAGAGGGAGGTGGGGTCTCTATGAGAGTGGTTTCAGATGTTGCTATGGAACCATCAGGTTTTACCATGGATGACCTTTGTATGGGGTTGATCCGACTAATAAGTGTGTTTTTTTTGCAGATGGAGGATCAGAGTTTTATTTGAGTCTTAGGACTATCTGGTCCAACAACGAAGGATGTGGAGCTAGCTTTGGACACATCTAATGGAATAGTTTTTCATACGAATTGAAGACACTTCTACGCGTCAGTGAGTTACAAGGAGGAGTGATTACAATGCTTGCGAGGGTTTCTGGCCCGCTAATACCGGTTCTAGAGCTTCCTGTAGAAGTTTCAGGCCTACCTACAAGATCATCTATTTCGGTAGATAAGCAGCTTGAGGATGATGGAGATGCCCATATGTCAATTGGACAATAGGAGCATATGTTGGGTGACACTTTTTAAATCCGTAGGAGAGGTGCCTCGAGCTCTTACAGGTAAAGGAGGCTCAAAGCGGAAAGCTAAAGACAGGATGAGCAAGAATAAGCTGGGGCCGATTCATGGGGCACCTAAGAAAATTCCACCAAAAAAGAAGTTGGTTCTGCTGCTGGTAGGAACGGATGTGGAAGAATTGCAGCGTAACTCCGCTAAGTAGATATGTTTCCTAAATACACTAAGAAGTTGTGCTCCCGGGTTTTTTGTAGTCTTTGCGCTATTCTGATTTGTTTATGTAGGTTTGTGAACTAAGAACTGTGTGTATAATAGTAATGCGTTAGAGTTTGTTTTATCTGGTTGGATAATCCGGTAGAACTCTGTATTACTATTACCTATTGGAATGAAAATTATCGCCATCTAAAAACAATGTCAAGTTTTCTCCACAGATTGTGATATTGTAACATAAACAATTTTGTCACACCCAAACACTGCATGTATAGGCAACATTTCATGCTTCTTTCGTAGTACAAATCAAATGAAGATATTTTTTTTTGTTTAGAACATCTCCCCTATTAGTTTGTCATAGTTACATCGTCTTATTTACATTCGATTACACAAAAATATATTGTTCATACACAGCTATGCAACTCAAGTATTGAGACAGATTTGTTCTACGTACTAAACAGTTTAATAAGAACATCATAATCCATTACATTGGGACTCCTTAATGAGTCAATAAATTATTTCCAGAATTAAGAGAATCCTTCCATTTTAGCTATATTGGAAAAACGCAGTCAAACCAAATGGACCCAAGGAATTTCTAATCTCAGTCACCTGCTTCTTCTTCAAAACTTGGCTAACGTTAATTTTTGACTAGAAGTATTCGTAAACAATCAAAGGGATTAACAAAAGTTACAAAGCCAGTGCCACAGCTAGCTTAGCAACTTCACCAAACTCCATCTACCTCTATAAATGCAGCTCTGGAAGTTATCATATTCCCACCTATAATTTTTACTAAACATGCATGATGCATCCAGCTAGCTCATAAACGCCGCTATAAATGGGTTGATCAGACACATATTGCATCTTCCCACATAGCACCACCCACAATTTATGTCTCTCAGCTGAATCAAGCCTCCCTCAACCTCTCTTTTCTGTTTCTGTTCACACTCTTCAGTCTTCACCAAGTTAATTGCATGCTAGCTCATCTTCATATACTACTTGCTTGTTTTCAACTTTAAGATTCTTTGAGTTTAGCTTGGTGGGTAGTACTAGTTCAAGTTAAGGAGTCAATGGATCAGTTTACAGTGAAGGTTGAGGAGGCCAGGCCGGCCCGCAACGGAAGACCGTCGGCGGGGCCGGTATATCGGAGCATTTACGCTAAAGATGGGCTGTTGGGATTGCCGGAAGGGTTGGAGTCGCCGTGGCAGTTTCTCAGGTGACTGACATTTGCTCTCGTTGTGCGTTATGGATTCATAATCGACGTTAGATTGAGTGTCACATGTATTGTGTGAGTTTAGAGAGATGCATTGCTCGTCTGGAGAGACAAAAAAAAAATAGCACAAAAAAAGAATTGAATTTAGAAAAGATGGCCTATACAGGTCTCGAACCTGTGACCTTCGCGTTATTAGCACGACGCTCTAACCAGCTGAGCTAATAGGCCAATTGAAGTTCGCTTATAGAAGCTGATAATGATTCAAATAATCGGGTGATTTTGATGAAACTCTGATTTTACTGACAGTGAGTCTGTAAAGAGGTGCCCAAGCAGTCTACTGCTCGGTCAACGCCAAGTGACTGAGAAGAAGGTATCTATCTAACTGTTCCATTTGAGCAGTAGGATCAACCCATTTAAGCCTAGGAGTTCAATTCTTGCTGACGTGAATTACTAATGCTATTTCTTTCGATTAAATTTGATATAGGCGGGTCCATATGTGTGGACTACATATCAAGAGGTTTACGATGCAGCCCTTCGAATGGGTTCGGCCATCACTAGCCGCGGTGTCAATCCTGTAAGTTTAATGACCTCAACTTACTCACATTTGTAATAAAAAATTATCAAAATGGTAAAGATTGGATTTTAAAATTGTTTTTAATGTTTTTTCGCAGGGAGGTCGTTGTGGTATATTTGGATCAAATTGCCCCCAATGGATTATTGCAATGGAGGTAATATTAATAATGTATTGGGGACTCGTTGAAGTATTCAACGATTGAATCTGTTATTAGGGACTGAATCTTATGGTGATTTTTTTGATGATTTACAGGCCTGTAACAGCCAAGCCATTATATATGTTCCACTCTATGACACTCTTGGTATGCTCCCATTTTGGTATCAGTATTTCTGCGTGCATAGTTGCATGTACTATATTCCTCTAGACTGAAGTACAATGATGATGGTTGTTCTTTTGAGATTGAATGATGGAAAATTGTAAATGTCTTATAACTTTTTTTGTGTTTGAAACTGACATAGTAACATTATAGGTCAGTTTTGGAAATTTGAACTGAGACGTGTTCAGTTGCTGCCTAAAGATTGCTCAGATATTTGTGGTATCCCTCAAATTTTGGATTAAGTTTTCATCGTTTACATACACAGGTGCTAATGCAGTTGAGTTCATCATCAACCATGCTGAAGTTTCAATAGCTTTCGTTCAAGAGAACAAAATACCGGCTGTGAGTTAAATTTCAAATATTTTTTATTAGCTATTTCCCTCTTCTATTCTTGCATCCTCATCTCGTTCTTTCTGCAGATTTTATCGTGCCTTCCAAACTGTTCTACGCATTTGAAAAGTAAGCCATATACTATTTTCTTATATACTTGAAATATGAGTTGCTAGGATTTTACCTAAGGGTACATCTCTGTTGTTCAGCTATTGTCAGCTTCACAAATGTTTCTAGCACTCAAAAGAAGGAAGCAGAAGCGCTAGGGGTGTCTTGCTTTTCTTGGGAGGAGTTCTCTCAGCTGGTAATTTCGTCTTTCATTTTTTTTAATTTTTTTATTTCTCATGTATCAATGTGTGTTGTTGATAAGGTTTGATCATGACCTTAATAATGCAAACTAATCTTTCATCTTCGCAGGGAAATTTGGATTGTGAGCTACCTCCGAAACAGAGGACCTCTATTTGCACAATAATGTATACAAGTGGAACAACTGGAGAACCAAAAGGTGTAATTATTACAAATGCAGCATTCATGTCAGAAGTATTGTCAACGGACGATATAATTTTCCAGACAGATAGAGTGGTAAACAACTTGATTCAGTATACATTTTCGCCTTTCTATCGTGTTAAGGTGTTTCTTTCTCGGAATTTCAAATTAGTGCTTGTAAAGCCTATCTAGAATAACATTAATATACCTAATATTTACCTCAGAAACAAAACAAACTTGCAGAGTAGATGCTTGCCATGCATGTGTATAACATGATTCACATTTGGTACTTTTTCAATTTCGTTGATGAAGTACATTTTTACACAGTTTTAGTTTATAGTAACAGACTCACAGCTTCATAATGGCTTTGCTATCATGTGATGAGGTCTTTCCTCATGACAGTACTGTGTTCTGCTCGAATCTATCTTCTTGGATTAATTGCTTGCATTGTACATATTGATTACTGGTCGGAGGTTCAAAACCCCAGTCTTTGAAATGTTAATAAACACCTTCACAGATTTTCAGTTTTTCCATAACAACTATTTAAACAAACTAAAGTCAAACCTTGAAATGTACTTCTTTTTAGACTGCAAAGATGTTGTCCTTAAGGATGATAAGGATTTTTGTGAAATTTAGTTATTGAACTCCATTAGCTGTTCCACTGATGGCTTTGATATTGACTACTGGAATAAAATAAATTCTAATGCAGTGTACAGAAGAAGATTCATACTTTTCGTTTCTTCCTTTGGCCCACATATATGACCAAATAATTGAGAGCTATTGCATCTACAAGGGATCCTCGATAGGATTCTGGCGAGGGGTAAGTAAATGAGTCATTGCTTCAATGTTTAGTTTCCATATATCACTCAATTGGTGATTCTCTTCTTTAGTACACAATAACCTGTGTCCAATGTGATTCTTGCTCTGGACTTGCAGGATATCAGGTTTTTATTGGACGACCTTCAGGAACTAAAGCCAACTATGTTCTGTGGGGTTCCTCGTGTTTATGATCGCATATACAGTGGTAAAATCGTAAAACAAAATCATCATTACTCAAATGTTATGTCCTTGAGTTTTTCTCTTCTTAATATTGCTGCTTAAATTTTGTTTGTGAAGGTATTGTTAGTAAAGTTTCATCTGGTGGTGTATTGAGGAAGGCCCTCTTCCAATATGCATATAACTAGTAAGTCCCACTGCCTTTTTCTTGTTTGCATTTGTATTCCCAGTTTCCTACTGTATACTAATGTGAACTTATATTGCAGCAAGTTGGCAAATCTGGAGAAGGGTCTGCCACAAGAAAAAGCAGCACCTCTCCTGGACAAGCTTGTCTTTGATAAGGTCAGTCATTATATTCTTCATATTTCCTTTGTTGATAGCTGGATTTACTTTGGAACATAATTAATATAGGATTAACACGGTGTCGCCTGTGGTAGATAAAACAAGCATTAGGGGGGCGAGTTCGTATATTGTTGTCTGGTGCTGCTCCTTTGCCCAGGCATGTGGAGGAATTTTTTAGGGTCACCAGCTGCAGCACTTTATCACAAGGATATGGTATGACTGCACAACTGCCGAGGCATCTGGGAGATATGGGAAATACATATACTGGTCTTCATAGTATCACACACACTCACAAGTTTGACACACCTTTTTTTATTTATTTTCTCTTCATTTTCTTTAAAGTAGACATTGACCTTTTTATGCTGTTCAAAAAAAGGAAGTAATTTGGCTTGATTTTTATTAATTCTGGCACGAGACTAATAACTATTAATCTAAAATTCATCTTTGATGATGCTGGTTTATATATGTTGCGCGCATTTGTTTTTCCTGCATTTTTTGGTTGTAATTGACAAGCTCTTTTCTTGTGCTGCCACAACAAATTAGCATCATTAAAAAAAGAAGGCATTACGAGCAGTTACATGTAAATAAAAAATAAAATAAAAGAGAACTGAATTTGATCAACTTGTTAAATTCATTTACATGTAGGCCTCACTGAAAGCTGTGGTGGGTGTTTTACGTCCATCGGCAATGTTTATCCTATGATTGGAACTGTGGGCGTCCCCATGACAACTATTGAAGCACGACTTGAGTCAGTGCCAGAAATGGGATATGATGCACTTTCTAGTGTGCCGCGTGGAGAGATTTGCCTGCGGGGAAACACTCTATTTTCTGGATACCACAAGCGACAAGATTTGTCTGAAGAAGTCCTCATTGATGGGTGGTTCCATACAGGTAATTGCCTTCATGCTTAATCTTGTAGCCTCTTCTCAAGAGGGCACTTCCAACTTTCGGTTACTTTTTAATTTGATTGTATGGATCACAGGTGATGTTGGAGAATGGCAGGCTGATGGAGCAATGAAAATCATAGACAGGAAAAAGAATATATTCAAACTGTCCCAAGGTGAATATGTTGCCGTGGAAAGCATTGAAAGCAAATATTTGCAATGCCCTCTCATCACATCGGTATGTTACTCGGTGCTACATTCTTCCTGCATGAGATGACCCTTAGAAGTTACCTCTATTGCTTCGATCATTCAACATATGAATGTGCTTTGCTCTGGTTGGTAGATATGGGTTTACGGGAACAGCTTTGAGTCTTTTCTTGTTGCTGTTGTGGTCCCTGACCGAAAGGCATTGGAGGACTGGGGAAGGGAGCATCAATTGACCGATGATTACATATCTTTGTGTCAAAATCTGAAGGCAAAAAGATACTTTTTGGATGAGCTGAATAGTATGGGTCAGAAACAGCAAGTATGTGCTCCAGTCTCTTGTTTTCAGTTTCATGCTATTTCAATATTTAGTCATCTGACTTAGAAGATTGAAATTGCAATGCAGCTTCGAGGGTTTGAGTTGCTAAAAGCTGTTCATCTTGAACCAAACCCCTTTGACATTGAGAGGGACCTCATGACACCAACATTTAAACTGAAGAGACCGCAGTTACTCAAATACTACAAGGTATTTCTGCTCTCATGAATATTTGGTTTCAGTGTCTTCCCTCTAAATGTGTCAGTGTTCCACTTTAGTCAGCTGGGCGAGGAATATGTCAGAGGGTTATGTTGTTGTTTTGGCTGGTTGGTTGTTGGTCCATTAAAAGATAATTTAGTTGTTGATCAGTTGATCCTAATTTTTCATTTTGAACAATATGATGTGCAGGACTGTGTTGAAAAACTGTACACTGAAGCCAAGGGAGGAATGGTATGAGAGAAGCCGAGCAGATTTGAGAGCAGTACACCAGTACTGGATAAAACCTAGCTGCATCTCCTTCCCAGATGCTTGAAATCCTACTCATTCGTTACTGAGAAAACTACATATGTAAGAGAAAAGATTGCAAACACGTACCTTTATTCAAAGTTTGTGTATAAATAAGCAAGATTTTATTAAATTTTTATACCAGAAATCATATTGGCCCTAATGTGGTGTTTCCTCATGTAAATAGTTTTTCTCATTCTGTTCCAAAACACAGTAGCGTTGAAGTTTGAACGCGTAGCAGAAGACCTCTTATTTTTCTCTTTTCCTTTCGCCCCAAGTCTTCCTTATTTCTTAACCTAGTCATTTTCTTAGTCCTTGATCTCGCAGAGTAGCTTCTGAGAAACTACAAGAGATTAGTCTGCCTTTTTTTTCTTTTCACAACTAGTCATTTTCTAATGCATCAGTTCCTTACTCGTTGACCTGCTGCAAAAACCGAAATCCCATTTTGGATTCCGTTCCTCTCCAAAGGAAAGAAGCACCTTCCTCTTCTACTATGAATCATTCATGGAAATATGATGTGTTCCTCAGTTTTCGAGGTGAGATACACGCAAAGACTTCACAGGTCGCTTGCACAGCAGTTTGGTTCGCTAAGGAATCAAAACTTTCATAGACTATGATCTTAATCTTAAGATCGGAGAAGAAATATCACAAGCGCTTCTCTGACGCAATCGAATGGTTACGAATCTCCATCGTCATCTTCTCTGTAAACTACGCATCCTCCGAGTGGTGCTTGAATGAACTGGTGCACATCTTTCGATTTAAGAATTCAAAACATCAATTGGTGTGGCCAATTTTTTACAAGGTGGATCCCTCCGATGTGAGACACCAAAGAAGGAGTTTTGGAGATGCATTTGTCCGATGTGCAAGTAAATAATTCAAGGATCATTTGGAACAGATTATGGAATGGAGGACGGCTCTTATGAAAGCAGCTAAATAATCCGGGTGGCAATTTTCTGGCCGGGTATACTTCTATCTTTAATTTCTTATTGAGACTCGTTCTGTGATTATTGATGTTACGTGTTTAAATTTCATCAAATATTAATATTATTCAATTTAAGAATATGATATTGATTAAGAGTTTTCTATTTATATATACTAGCCTTCTTGTACGTGTATATGCGCGTGTGAAAAAGCGTCGCGCTCGTGCATGTGATTTGACGGTGGATTAATTATAGGGTAGCAACAATTCTCTGTAAACAACACCTCTTCCTCGTATATGCGCGTGAGGAAGTGCGGCATACTCATTCGTGCAATTGTCAGTATATTTATTGAACGTGTGAACTTGCGTTGCAAAAAAGTTAATATAATTTTACACAATAAAGAATTCAGTCATTGATAATTCTTTGCTCTCAAATCATGTATTTAAATAGTTTGTTTGTAGCATGAAATTAAAGACATATGTGCGTGCATAAATCATAACGCTCACGCGTGCGCTTCTTTTATCTGCTAATTATGATTTCATATATTAGTTTCAGCTATTGTTAATCACCTATCTTTGGTCGTGCATCTTATTTTTTTAAGCAATGTGAGTGCATCCTTTGTACCAAACTATTACATGCAAACTTTAGATTTTAGGCAAAGAAAAAAAAACTAATACATGCATCATCCGACTTATAAACTTACAAGTACTTCATAACAATTTCAGTGTAAAAAATACCTCGCGTGAAAAATGTTGGTGCATTATCGAAAGTGTATTCTTGATTCACCCCAAAAACATTGTGTATGTTTTTTGATATACAATAATATGAGCAATAGTGTCTGTTTGGCTCCAGAAATCTCAGGGTACTGAGAAGTCCTCAACTTGTCTCTTTTCTCGACCATGTGTGTATATATGCTTGGCATGCTACTGTCGTGGGGCAGAACGATGTACGTAGCGTTGTCGCTACCTGACTTCTAAGAAGTGATTAGGACGAAGAGAGCACCAACCTCGTCCAGTGGGTCCTTTTTGCTTAAGTGACTTAGGTCTTTGGGTTTCATGTCTCTAGCTGAGCCACAGATATAAATACTTTAGAGCTCTTTCGGTGTAAAGCAGAGCAATCTCTTTGACGAGTGTTGAGAACACAGGGTTTTGCTTCCTTGAATCGTGGGACGTCCACACTCTTCCAGGTGAATATCTTCTGATCGCCGGTTGCTAGGGTTTCTTGAGATGAGAAGGTTGTTTTGCCGAGAGAAAAAAGTTGTATGAAATGTGGATACCCTAATTATGTAAAGATTCCCTCTATATATAGGAAAATATGAAAACTTGTTATAGTGAACTTATGATTCTTAGCGCTTAGACTCATTTAATTATTCTAATTGCTCGAAATCTTACCTCTTAGGTCTTTCAATCAGAATCTAAGACTTGATGACAAGATCACTAGGGAATCCTTCCCTCCTTATGAAATATCATTGTTCTTCATGTGGGCCACATACATCGGCCCAATGAAAACCCATTAAAAATAAAGACTTTATTTTGGGCCTAAACATTTCCCATCAAGCCTCGAGATAAAGTCCAAGTGCAATTGAAGAGGTTTGTAAATACGACACGTCGTCTAGGGTTAAACGGTAACTTCTCGCTCGCGACGCCACTTCAACTCATTTCTGAAAAGTTGCGCCCTTAATAATCCGCCGCTATTTAAGCGCACACATTTGTCAGATCTAATTTCCCTAAAACACTCTTCTGCCTCCAGTCTCCCCAATCGACTAAACTTCCTTCATAAGCTTTTCTCTCTCCTCTCCAGTCAATTTTTCAGATTAAGACCATGCCACCTCACTGCTAAGCTAATCCACAACCTCATATCTCATAAGAGGCTTCCGATTCTTTTGCGAACATGGTGCATTCTAATATAGAAAGGAAGAACCCCGGTTCCACCGTCACTCTGACATTGTCCGACAACGCGACTAATCGACTGGGTCCATTCATTTAGATGTCATTCAACTAAGCCCTCTTCCAAAATCTTCACTCTAGCGTCAGTCATTTTGCTATTATTTTTCGAAGAGGGTTGGCTACACCGACGGGGTGGAATCACAATGACGTCCTCTGACAACTGGGCAAATGGCCATCAACCTCCACAGAGGAAAGGACATGGTACAATTCTCATAAGAAACTCGATCGCCATCACTGTAAAATGGCTAACATTTCCCACTTCCTAGACCTTTGCTTCTCCGATCCTTGCCCAAATGAGGAAATCGAGCACCGTTCGCAATCACAATGTGCTTTTGGATGCTAGCTGCAATTGCTTCTGCTTTCCTTGCAGAGATATGAGCATCACCTTACTCGACTCGGTGACCATCTTTGGCATTTCATTCACATATTTGGCATGGAAGAAAGGAGATCCTTACTTTGCTAAGGAAATGGCTAGCCCCGTTAGGCCCTGCTACTACACGGCTTGGGTCACCAGTTTCAAGAACAATGCAACACCCCATGGAGTTATTGCTTTTATTGAATATTGGTTGTTGAAGTATGTATTTTGTACAGCCTCCAGCAAGGTCAACAAAAGCTGGACCAGACTTGCTGAAGCCTTATTCGAAGACACTAAAACTGGTCTCGCTCAATCCATCCTTGCTTGCATCCATCACAGCCTGAGATGGATCTATCTGAAACCAATGAAGTTTGACTTCCCCGATCCATTCTGGATGATATACCTCTGGTTGCAGGTCTACTTCCTAGTATTCCGTCACCCGGATGTGTAGCCGTTCGAAGATGGAGTGCTCTTAGGAAAGACACTCACATGACTTCTCTAGACAACCCGTAGACCTATTAGGAAAACTTCATCACATTCTGCTCGCTCAGCGGCTTTCTCTCAAATACTGTTGAGTTAATCATCCAGGGCCGCTTCCCTGAAGAATTAGCGACTGGCTTCCTTCCCTCACGTGGCCAAGATGATTCAGCGAGGGTTATCTTTATCTAAAGCCATACCTGTGGGGATTTGAGAGTTCTTGATGGCACCAAAATCTATTATGAGCTATATGCTCCGAACCACTTTACCAGGCAACTCGGACTGATCTTGGATGCCACAATGCCTCTAGTTAACTTTGTCAGCCTCTACATCGATTGGCGAGCGCATACGCACCCTATAGCAATTGACATGGAAGATCCTCATTTTGGCTTCCTCATCATGGTGCTGCCAAATGAAGCTTTTGATGTTCCCCTTACACCATCCTTTAGTGTAACCTCACATTATCGAGCTTAGCGAGCTCAGTTATGGGACAGAGTTCGTATCGTCCAACCCATGATCCTTTTTGTCGTGATCTTCAAAGACTTCGATCCCTTCTTCACTTCTCTTTACAACCAAGGGGCTTTTCGATATGATACTCTAGACGACCTTGACTCGGCAACACCATGGCCCATTGTAAGTGTTCCAAATTCTTTGACTTTTTCATTTCTTACCACTGATATTGGCAGTTTTAATGATTGATGAATCTCTTAGGCCTAACGCGTAAAGAGACGCGACACTGTGGGCAATCCTAATGAAGGTCCTTCGCATGGTAAGCATCGCTCTCACCGTGCTAAATGCATTGTCTCTTCAGACTCCGATCACAAAGTAAATGATGCTGAGAACGAAGAAGTTGAGCCTCTTCAACCTATAAGTCAATGTCCATTTCACATCTAGGTTAAATCCGTATTATGTGAAGTTTTTAATGCCTAATACTTGTATATCATTTCAGGCTCCTCGCAAGAGAGCTCGATGCTCTCCCCTTGAGGGTGCCATTAACGACCTCTAATGGGGACAACAACGTCGTCGTCTTAATATTTTCTCCACCTCCACACCCCTAGCTCAGCCAGGCCAACACTTTGGAGCAGCTGACGAAATTAGTCTTCAACATGATCAGCAAGACCAGCCCCAACATTGGGCTGACCAATGGCAAGGGAAATTCATTCAATTTGGCAATCCTGAAAACTCCCCTGTCCACTCGCCATCCTGTAAAGAAGATCTTCCCTTCATGAGCAAGCAACAATAGTTAGCACTGGTCCAACCTTTCACCGTATCAGTTCACGAGGTATTGTTATCCTATTGAGTGCATGGTATACAGATTCTGGCCATCTCTTTGCCCTTTAACTTGATTCACATCTGCAGGCTATGAGCCACAAGGAAACTCAGCGTGAGGCTAGTCACTCAGTAAACACATCTCCTAAGGAGGTTGTTGACACAAACGCACTTGAAAACAAAGAAGTGGCCTCCTAAGTGACCGAAGTCATCGACCAAACTGTAGATGATGATGATGATGATGGCGAGCAAGAAATTACTTCGATATTCGCAGACGCTTCCTTCAGCTGGCATGCCAAGTTTTACCTTTATGAGGAGCAAATAGTAGCAAGCCCTAAGAAAGTATTTGCCCCTAGCCCCTGCCAACCAGAGGGAAAAGTGAGCCCCAGTGCCGGACCATAAGAAGATGCAAATGACGAGCACAACAAACCCCTAGAAAATTGCTCACCAAAGGTCCCGTACCTGCCTACTCAAAATGCCCCTGGTCAGACAGTGGTAAGTAGCTTGAATTTCCTTGAGAAAAAGCAAGAAGTCCAGACGTTCCTTTCTCTGACCATCCTCCTTGTCCTAACAGGGTCCTGAGGCTATCCCAGAAAGTGTCCTAGAAGGATCAGACATCGCTAAGCCTCCCTCGCCGCTGACAAGCACTCATATTAACGCTAAAGAGCCGTCGACCATAGAATGTTATAGCCTTGCAGCCGCCATCCAGGATGCCTTCAAAGTGCGTACCCTGGGTAGCGAGGACCTATATGATCCTAGAGTTGAAGTCTCCCAGGATTGAAGCTCATCTGGGCCTGCTATCGATGTCATAGCCTTCTCTGCTTGGACTCGCGAACTCGGGGCATTGTTCAACAAGTTTATGTCTACAGCCCCTGATCCTGCAGAGATTGCCCTCGCTAAGAGCACTATCCAGGGCCTCTTCATGATCGGTCTTGACGACCCTGAAGTCCTCAAGATAATCCTAGGTGAAGTCACGAAGCTGCTACAAATTTCTCCCCGTGAGCTCCTTCCTTTGATTACTGGGTACCAACAGAACCTCCAATATCTCCAAGAGCTGCAAGCTAGAAAGAACGACCTGTCCTGCCGCTTGGAGCTACATACTGAGATCAGGAGGGATCGAGCATAACTTGTACACTTTGACCGCTGCCAACTCCAAGACTTCCTCTAGAGTGTCGAGTATCAAAACAGAGTCTTGGAAGAGAAAGAGGCAGAGCTAGCTAGACTCTAAGCATAAGTGGCTTCCCTGCACCCCGCATCCCACCCTGCTCGTGCGACCGCCGAGCAATTACTGCCAGCGAGCGCTGCCCGAGTCGATGCTCTAAAAGAAGCTGAGAAGGATGTTTCTTCATTATTTGAAGCATTTTCAGAAGCGTGGACCAAGTATGAACATGCTAAAGTGGATCTTAAACAGAACGTTATTCGCATGTAAACTTGGGCTTCTTTTTGTTACTCAATATTTATTAATGCTATTCGGCCATTTGTTCATTTAAGCCCATTTTTGTATGCACAAAAATATTAACGTATATCGAGCTATGTTCAGGCCTCTAGCATAAGCCCATAGACAAAATCTGGTATATCCGAAGTGGGCCTCAAGTACAAGCCTTATTTGGTCTTTTGACGTGATTCGCACAAAACTGACCAACGGACTTTGCCCATTTAGTCAATTAATTAATTCCAAATTTTGAATTTGAAAAACGTGCCATCAAATCAATAACGTCGCTATCCGACTTCCAAGAAACATGCATTTTCACCCCAACCGTCTAGGAATAAATGGCAGTAATCAACATTTCTCAGAAAGGATGAACCGTCATTAAAACGGTTAGAATTGCGGAGCGAACGTTCCTTCACCATTAATAGGTGCATTGAATCGATACTACTTATCATTTCATTTTCGTGTAGAGCCTCTAAGGTTAGGCCTCTTATAAATACCTATCTATCCAAAGTACACGAAACATCCATCCCCTCACCTGGTCAAAGCAAAGATGTTTTGTTTAGCGCGTTTCCTCTAGCTATGCCAGAGAGCATCTCCCCCAGACTTACTGCCTCATACTTTAAGCTTTAGATAGTGATATAAATGTCCAAACCAGGGCTAGATAGTGATATTTATGCCCAGGTTCAACCTTGGTAAAGTTACCTCTAGATTTCTAGGGTTAGCAAAGTCTCAACACAGGGGAGACCGCCGTGTCTCTAACCTCGCCAGCAGCGGCTCTACTGTTGTCTTTTAAGGGAGTTAGAGGCACTCCATGCTCACGCTTATCTTGGGAGAAGCTGTTGTACTACCACTCCCCATTTACGCAGATGTGGATCTCGGGGGAGTTAGTCAATGAGAACTTGACGACAACTGGCTCGTTCTCGGGTAGATGCTAAGGTCGGGACTGCCTCATCAACGCTAATGAAACTAAACTAACAAGGATGCTTTCTGTCCCTTTTGGTAGTCTTTGGCCCGGTGTTCTAGTCCCCTCTCTTCGCTTTCGTTGTTTTCCCATTCTTATTTTAGCAAACCTTTTGGTTTGGGCTTGCATGCCCCTATTTCTTTTCCATGGTATCAGAGCTTAAGGCCGCAAAGCCGGGGTAACAGTCTGTAATTTCTAATAAACTTGATTACATGTACTTGCTGTGTTTATTTTGTAATACTCTATTTCTTTTTCTTTAGCATGTTTGTGTCACGCGCGTTGAACACTTTAGAAAAATAGAACAGATTTGTATTACTGATTAACTTAGCCACACGTATTGGCTTTACAACATAAAACTAAATACAATAATCTATAGTTTTTTTACGTTTGGCCACAGGAATTGGTGGCGTATCTAATTAAACTTAAAGCAAATTTTACAAGAAATTTTAAAAATGTAAGTTAGAAATTTCAAAAAATTATAAAAAATTTGAAAATGGCCACAGAGATTCGCTTTCATAGTATACTGTATGGTTGCACCTTGAGTTTGATCAGGTGAGCAATAGTAAGCGTGCATGAACAAACTCAGTTATGCTGTATCAGGCGGGTCGTCGTACTCCCACACCGAAGTAATGTACTTCTTAAGGAAACGCCTGTTGATTGGGTTCGCATGGATTATTCCATCGCGATCGCAAAGATAAACGACACCACGTCCAAGGATGTGATCAATTACGTATGGTCCTTCCCACTTGTTGAACCACTTGCCGCAATCCTCGAGCTTCTCGCTAATGGGTAAAACCGCCTTCCAGACTAAGTTGTCTTCTGCAAAACTCATGCCCCTTATACAACTGTTGTAGGATCGAGCCAACCTCTTTTCTTAGCACACAAGTGTTCATAAGCCTCTAGACATTGCTCGTCCAAGTATTCAAGCTCCTACCACATTTCTTGGACATAGTCCTCCCCGATTAAGTCATGCTGCTCCATAATCCTTAGAGATTGAACGTTGAGTTCCAAGGGTAGTACTGCATCATGTCCAAACACCAGAGCATAAGGAGTTGTTCCCGTGGGATTACGCTTACTCGTACGGTATGCCCAAAGTGTATTGAACAAGTCTGCATACCATAGACGAGCGTTGCTAGCGAGCATGTACCAGAGAATATGCAAGATAAGCATGTTACTGGCTTTAGCCTGAGCATTGTACTGAGCGTAATAAGGAGTGGAATGAAGGAAGTGAATTCCCAAATCCTTCATGAGCATCTCGACTTTTCTAGACATGAAAGCTGCCCATCTATTTGATATGAAGCACTCTGAAATACCAAACCTGCAAATAATATCTTCAAATAAAAATTTTCGAATGGTAACCGCCGAAGCCACTTTTAAAAGCTTAGCTTCCACCCATTTGGTGAAGAAATCCGTAGCCACGATAATGAACTTTTGCTCCTCTAAAGAATGGGGGTGAATCATTCCAATCAAGTCAACGCCCAGCCTCGGGCAGACCAAAGCTTTATGATTGGTTGCATAGGGATATTTGGCAAGTGACTGATTGGGCTGTGAGCTTGACACTCTGCACAACCATTGGCGAAGGTGATACAATCCTTAAGGATGGTAGGCCAAGATTAACAATGACGTCGTAGTAACCAGCGCATTTTTGAGCATACATGATGTGCCTCTGCTACCTTTAGGTGTACTTCTCACATCAGACATTTAACATCTCACCCATACACACATCGTAGCAAAAAACCTTCTTCTCCTTGTCTGTACAACTCATTGCTCCTTAACACGTAATTAGGAGTAAGGAAATGGATGCATTTGTCGACTGTGACATTTGGGTCCTAGAGGTATGAGATAATAAGTTGTCGCCAATCAGTATCAATATGGTTAAGTATTGCCACATACCATTCGTTGTTGTCCTCCCACCAAGCTCTGAAAGAAGGTAAAGTACGACGCTCAACCTTTAGAATACGCTCGCAAACTCCATCTTGGAGATTAACACCCGTAGCGAGCTATGCTAACTCATTAGCCGCCTAGTTTTGGTCATGAGGAATATGTTCCAATGTAACCTCTGTAAATAGCTCTAACAACTTAGCTGCCCTTTTCACATATGGCTCAAGTATTGCACTTGGTCTCCATTTTCCAGATGATGAGCGACGAGTCCCCATGATATGGACGTCAGTGGCCTCTAAGTCGATCAGGATTTCCAGACCAATAATAGGGGCTTCATATTTTGCCTGGTTGTTAGTACAATGAAAGTCCAACCTGAGAGCATATGAAAAAGTCCCTCCGTCTGGGTTAACCAAGGCTATTCCCACCCCAGCCATAGTGCTAGTGCTGGAGCCGTCAAAGTACAAAAACCAAGGAGTGAGACAGATGCGAGCTAAGTCCACGTCCTTGGTTTCGCGAACATCTAACCAAAGCAAACATATAAGAACTCATACGGTGAGTCACATGGAGAAAGAAACCTCATTCAAATTGAATATGCAAAACTAGATTAAAGTGTATGAATAAGAAAGATTTCATGTACGGGGCTTCAAGAAGCCTCTTAACAAGATGTTTAGCTACTAAAAGTCATAATAGTAGAATCAAGACAAATCATAGAGTTTACAGATCGAAATTTGATGAAGAACACAGTCTGTCGTCCAGCTTCGATGGATTGAAGCTGAGTCTTTGATGGATAGAAGACAGGGTTCTAGCTCCTTGTGGCTGCTCTCTCTCCTTGCTCGAGTTTCTCTCTTTAATTTTTGATTTTCTTTCCAAAACCTAATATTGGTTTATATAGTTCCCCCAATTGATCTCCTCAAGTCCTCCTTGGAATAGGCTTCTTTAATTGCACAAAACTCATTCTTGAATCCATATTGAGCTAGGAATACCTCTTTTATTTTATTTTTCTTTATTTCTCCACAAAACCTATAAAATAATAAATATCAATTAAATACTCAATTATATAACTATAAAGTAAGTATAAGGAAAGAATTAAACACCAAATAGACGCATAAATATGTGACAATCAACATTCCTAATATGGTTCAATTTCTTTACAAGCTTGTCGATTTGAATATTGGGGCATCAGAGAAGCTTGTTAGGAATTGCCCTGAAAGTGGGAGAGATGGAATGCATTAGAGTTTTGGGTTCTGAATACTACTTGGCCTCTAGATTAGAAAACATTGATCTATCAGGAAACAGTTTTGTAAGTCTTCCTATATGGATTAGCAAATTTGGCAACTTGAGTAAGCTTAAGCTGTCAGGCTGCAAGAAGCTCAGAGAAATTTCAGAACTTCCACCAAAAATCAAAGTGCTAAATGTGAAGGATTGCGTATCATTGGAAAGAATTCTGAAGTTGTCAAACGTTTTGGAAGGTGAAGAATCAGAAATGACTGATTTCATGGACCTGACTAACTATAAGAGACTATGTAACAGTCTGGTGCAAGTGGCGAAGAAGAAAAATGTTTTAAGGAATGACCAGGTTGATGGTCTCTTCTCAACCTTCCTCTCTTGCGAGACAAGTGCATTTGAAGTTGTATTTCTCGGAAGTGAAGCTCCAAAGTGGTTCAGCTGTGATATGGATTTCAAGGGTCTTCCACAGTTTGAATTTTCAATTGAAATCCTAGGAAATTTCAATTGAAGAGGAGTTAGATGCTCAAGAGTCAAGGCTATCTGCACCACCTTCATACAAAGTTAAAGAACCCGGATAGGTATGTTGATATAGAAGAAATCATATTAAATTAGAAATATTACTTTCTTGAGCTCTTCTTATCTCAATAAATGTGTGTAGGTTTGTTAGTCTTCTTTCGTGCAAATCTCATGGTTTTTTTTTCCCTTGGTCCAATGTAGGTCTCCTGTAAACGATCTGAATAAAAGATGATGATGCAGCAAAGAGTACAAGAGGAGTACTTTTCCGATGAAGTCATGAAGATGCCAAGACCTTGGTGTTAGAAATTATAAACTGGTAATTACCATTTTATATCGGTTATCCAGAGTGGAATGGAGATTATGTTGTATACTGCACAACGTTAATGCTTTCCTGGTCCAGTTAGGAAACTGCTGTGACAGTTTACTGCATTCATTATTCTTTGCTTTATGGAAATATCTAGCTAGATATTTATTCTATGTCTATGTTAAGCTGATGTCAATTGTAAATTGATTGAGACCTGGACTATATATGATTGCAGTGATCTTTTCCTTGAAACGTAGATCAGTATATATTGCTACCCTGTTCAGTCTGTTCATGCTTCTAATTGCAGTTAAATTGTTTGCGTGATTGTTCAATTAATCAGTCTCACAAGATGTCCTATAACTGTTAACATCAATTGTGCTTGGTATGAGGTTTTTCCGATACCTTCTTATTTTTTGGTTTGTCAAGACTCATCTCAGAATAGTGGTTCAAGAAATATTGGCTCATCATCCCTGTAAGTTAATAAGATCGAACTATGAAGCAAAAAGAAGCACTGAAAAGCAAACATCAAATGTGGAGATTTTCCTTGTGGAAAAAAAAAACCCGGATATGTTTCTTTTCTGTCGAGAATTTCTGGCAACATCATCTACGAAATTCGAAGCCAAAGAACCAAAGAACTCATGTGACATTGTTCATCTCATTAACATTTCATGAACCAAAGAACTCATGTGACATTCAATAATTCAATGGCCACATTTTTCATATTGAAATGAATTTTGCTTTTATTATACATAACCAACAAAAAAGGCTTCCTGAGAATTGAAAATATTTGTTTCCTTTCTGCATCAAAGAAATCAAAGTCATACGTATCACAATCTTTGCTCACATTGTCACACTCAACAGTTTCAAACAGGATGTAAATACATAGCAGACTAGCAGTGCTATGAATACATGCAACAAGAGCAATATGTATTCCGAACTCTTTAGGATCCAAATAAATTGAAGGTACAAATATCGAAACATAAATTGGAGAGTGCATGGATTCTATGGATCTATAGGATGATAAGGACCAAGGCCCAAACAGGGTAAACGAACAGACAGATGATGCCGATAGTATTCGACCAGCCGTGGGGTTGTGAGAAGGCGTTCCTGAATCCACCGGATGCCCGGATGTGTTCTTGAAGCAAGTAAGCTGCAATGACCAAACATATCACAACACCGATCCAGCCGTCCCTCACAGTCGTTGCAAACAAACTTGGAGCCACAACCACCAGAATAATACACGCAGCCGGCAATTCCATCCATTCTTTAACTTCTGAAATGTTTTTTTAGCAACAAGAGTACGTTGGTCAATTTTTAACACATACATAAAATAATATGCTTCTTCTGAAGTAGCTAGATCAAACTTATCAAATGATCTGTAAAAGGAAAACACTTTACGTGGGAATCGTTGGGGGAAGAAAAGTCGTATGATAACAGCAACGAAAGCAATCCATCTTCCAATCTCTCCCCTGTAAAATCAAAACACTACTGTACTTGGCAGAGGTTTCATTAAGAACAAACACGAAAGACAGATCCATATGAATTGACATAATAAACTACCTGCAGATGCTGAACAACCAATCAGGACAGGTCAAGAAGATGTAGGGAATCAACAGCCCTGTGAGAATTTTTGTCTTCCAGTTCGTTCGATCCAAGACCAACAGATAACTACATCAACAAATTAAGCACAGAAACTACGGGTCAATCAATTCTGACGACTATTCATGGATCATGATAAAAGAGAACACATGAGTGGAATTGATAGCGAAATATTAAAGGGTGTGTAGAGTGTTGACTTACATTGCAGCAATGCAGGCGACCCACTGGAGAAAAGTGGAGCCAAAGCCTAAGCTAATTCCGAGCTGAATGGAATCAATGGCATGAGTCCCGAGCTTCTTAGCAGCAGCACCCAGCTCTTGGAAATCGGCGTTGAGCAAATCGCTAGAAATCGAGTCGGTCCTCATTCTCAAGTAGCCCTTTCCCATCCTGTTATGATCGATCTCCAAGCAGACAGAGAGAACTAGTAGAGAAGCGAGAAGATCTAAAGACAGAGAGTTGTGGGAAAGATTTGACCTCAGTTGCTGTGTTATAAGGAAATCAAGAATCTAGTGAGCTGTTCTTTGAGTATATGGGATGCCACGTGTCCTTGTGGACTCCCACCATTAATTTTCGGCCGGTGTTCAATTTCACCAGCTGTTTCGAGAGGTGGAGTTTAATTTCTAATTTATTGTTAAAGAGTTGTGGAAATGAGGTGATCTGGTAAGAAAAAGCCAATAGTGTTTTGGTTTCTACTTGGACATGGGAAAATTAGGACCATTTTTGTGACTATTATTATTAGAGTTCGTTCAAAATAAAAATGAAGTGATGATCAAGTTTTTGATTAGGTGGTAAGACAACTAAGTTTGTCCAATGAGTCACACGTCCGATTCCTCTTTAACTATCTCGTTTTCATCTAAAAAAAGGAAGAAAATTGTATTCATTCTTAAAATGGACATTTTTTTATAAATTAGAAACACCTTAAAAATATCTTCAAAATCAACATTTTTTTTTTCTGAAAGGGAAAATCGACATTTTATTTCAACTATTCTGAGACGCCACATTAGTATTCTATAACTAGTCTCCCTGTGATGTTTTATTAGATTATCAAAGATGTATCTATTATATAATTCGACGATCTTGCCACGATTATGCTTAATATCCTGTCCTTTTCTGGACCGGAATAATATCCTGTCCTTCTGGATCAGAAGCTAAAATATCTTCGGGATGCAATCATGCATATGCTTATCTTGATTTAACCAATGCTGCTGAATAGGCTAGTGATGTGCTTGGTTGGTGTTCAAAGATAGAAATATCTTGGACCTATATATTGTGCTGGCAGGATATTAATAATGCTATTCGGTCGACATGTTGCTTATTGCGTAGTGAGCGAATCGTTCTCATTGAAGCGGTTTTAAAATCCGTTCTTGTACTGGTGGTTCTCGTTAGTCTACCGACCTTTCTTCGTTTGCTGGCAGCTCTTCATTGGCTCATGGATTCTCTTTAGATCCAATGCGTTGCGTTGGTGGGGGACTGCACCAATTTCTAACCCGGTTTACTAGATATGTCGACTGCACATCCAAAATGGAGTATGGCCATCTTGCAGTTGAGAAGTTGTATCACTTTGATAAGAAAAGTATCAGTTCGATGAACAGAGTATGGATTGGGTTGTGTACATAGAATATAACTCAAGTCGATGGTGTGGCATTGCCGCATTGGGCATCTTTTGTAGAGTCCACAGAGGTCTGGTGTTCGATGCAAAAATATCCCTCGGAAAGAGATCCTTCTCGCGAAGCAGTCTCTTTTATCTCGGATGTCTTAACCGCGTGGGTCGGTCTATCCTGTATGTGCTTCGTATGCTAGCGTGCCACCGTCTCTTGACGGGATATGGACTGATCACAGCCGCCTGACTTCTATATTAAGCGATTAGAACAGGGAGAGCACCAACCCTGCTCGAATATGTCCTTTTTGCCTAGAAACCTAGGACTTTGATATGTGAATCTCTCGCTAAGTCTTGAAATCGATACTCCACACGTCCTTTCTCGTGCAAAGCAGAGCAATCTCTTAACAGAGTGTTGAGAACACTTGCTCCCTTTGAGTATTCAAGCTCCCAACTTACAAGTGAGCCGCTCTTCAACTTTCCGGTTGCAGTTTGCTTCCTTGGAGTCGTAATACTTTCACTCGATAGGTGACAAGCACTTAGACCTTCTGGTTGCAAAGAAGATAGAAATCTCGAGGACGAGATAACCGTCTAGGTTTGTTTGCGTATAGCAAGATTGATTGATTGATTGAGGGGGGGGGGGGGCTTCTCATAAGATCCTCACTCTCCTTATATACTCGCTTAATAACAGTCATTCATCCAATGTCAAACTCCTCTGCTCTTGTAATCACAATCTGAATCCAACACCAGCATACGTGTCGTAATCACTCATAGATCTCCTAATTCCATCACTCTTCCAAGAGTTCTATATAAAACGAAACTAGTTATGACAGAAATCAAAGCCGCATAGAACCAGCTAATAAGACATAGTTCTAATAGAACTCAAAATCTTCTTCTAGCGAAGCTCGCCAGACGCTATGTAACTTGACTCTTCACCAAGCACCATTAATTATAATGGTGGGCCGCTCGCATAGACCTCGACCATCCAAGCCCAAAATGAAATTCTTTATTTAGGCCCAAACATTGCCCCTCAGGTCTTGAACTTGGAAACTTTCTGAACAAGCGAAAAGACTTGAATATATCTTGACCAATGTGCCCATTGACTTTGAAACGCTATACCATCACTCGAACGCCACGTCAACCATCTCTTCGAAAAAGTATGACGCTCGACTGACACCTCTATAAGAGCACCAGTCCATATCCACAAATTTCATCTTTCAACAAAACCCTTTCACTTACTCAGAACCCTGCACTTTCTAACTCTCACAGTCAAAAAGTTCAAATCTTTCCTTCTCACCGCCGCCAATCCTTATTCCTCAGACAAAAATGCCTCCTCGCAAAGACATCTCCATCCCTCACGAAACTCCTGACGCCAAAAAATTCTCCAACCAGCTCAAGGCAGTCGCTAAACGACACAACCCAAACGCCGTCTGCACTCTCACGGTAGACCTTGTAGAAAACACAGGTCTGCTTGGTCCATTTCTGGACTCTCCATTAAATCTAGAGCTTTTCACACACCTCCGTAAACCCATCTGCAGTTCATCCCTTCTACTCCAGGCAGACCCTAGTGCAGACCCAAAGGAATGGACTCAAAAAGACACTCTCTGTCTTATTGGGAAATTGCCACATTCAAGCCAAGACGACCTCTCTTAGTACCGGCACCGCCGTGGGCAAGACATCAACAGGTGGGAGGTAGCCGGAATTGCCCAACTTATCGATTTATGCTTCTCTCTTCCATCTGGGGGTAACAAAGCCCCATTTGCTGCAGCCATGTGCTTTTGGGATTGCACAGCAAATTGTTTCCGTCTCCCTTGTGGTGATGTGAGCATCACAATGCTCGATCTCTATACTATATTTGGAGTTCCTGCCTCTGGAAACAATTGGGCTCCTCAAGATTCTCTCCAAACACCCCACCAAGCCTCAACAGAACGTCCTCCATCCTACTCTTCCTGGGTGAAACACTTTGCATGCAAGGAAAAGGAAACACCACAAGGAGGAATAGCCTTTCTGGAGTATTGGCTATCGAAGTATGTGTTCTGTTCAACCTCCGCAAAGGTTATCAAGACATGGACCAACCTCGCTGAACGTCTTTACAACGGTGAGCAACTAAGCTTGGTTGAGCCCATCATCGCCTACATCTACTATGGCCTCAGGCGAGTATCCTTATCGAAGCTTGATTTGAACCAATCAGGACCACTATGGATGGTTGAACTCTGGTTACAAATCTACTTCCCCTTCTTCTGCCCCTCAGCAACCCCTCATTATGAAGAGCAAACACTGTTGGGCAAATCATTGGTCTCCACAATGCCCAGGACTAAGCAATGGTCCTATCTCGACTGGTTTAAGTATCTCTGTTTGCATAAGGATTTCCCTCATACTGCAGTTGAGAAAATTTTGAGTCGTCGCTATCCTGGCCTTCTTACAAGTGGATTCATGCCCTCTCCTGAATAAGACGCTCACTCAAGGGACTTATTCATTAAGTTCAACACTTGCCAGGACCTGCAAATCCCAGACTCAGTAAGCTCCGGGTATGAGCTCTATGCCCCAAACCACTTCTATAGACAGTTTGGGCTAAGTCAAGATGCTTCTATGCCCCTCGCCTGTTCTGTTAACAAGTATACTCTCTGGCGAGGAAACAACAAGCCTATTGCAGCAGAAGTACGCGACGAACACTTTGGCTTTCCACTGGTGCTGCTTCCAACAATAACAAAGCCACTGTCGATATCAAGGTCGGTCACCCCATTGTATCTCACATGGTACTCCCAATTCTGGGAAGAGAAACGAAACCAAGGACCAGACTTCTGCTTTGCTGCCATTTTTTACAAATTCAGCCAGAAATTCTCGCTTGAAAGAGACTTGGCTGCACTGGCCGAACCACACCTCAGCATAAGCTCTCCCCTATGGCCACAGGTATGTTTTTATCAAAAATTGCCACATATATTAGCAACTTCTTGGATCATAACTGACCACCTCTTTCTTCCTTGCACAGCACAACCCTGAACCGGATGTGACTGTGGCCATTCAATCATTTAGGAAGAAAAGAACCAAACGTTCTGGATCCCCTGTAAGTATTTCAAACTGTTTATTTATCTAGAACACACTGATTTTATCACTGATCCTGATACTGACCCCAATCTCTTAACAGTCTCCAAAACCCAAGAAGCTTAGATTAAGGACCCCAGAGGCTGAAAGTGGGGTTTGGCTGGATTCACAAGTTGTTAGCAGGGACAAACAACTAAGACTCACTGCTCGAGCCTTCCTTGCCTCTTTTGATCAGAGGAGTAGCAAAGCCTCAGGGTCCAGCGCTTGCTTGACTATAGCTTTCACTATTGCACACTGGTTTTGTGCAAACCCAGATAGCATCCCTACACTCACCCAGTTCGATGACCTCCTAATTCAAGGTTCAAGGGAGTGGCAGGAATTGTGCAAGGACGAGTCCCTTGCGATCCAGTACCCAGACCAGCATTTTGACTTGGAAGCTATCTTGAAGGCGAACATCAGACCGCTTCAATTCTCAGTCGATGGTTCCTTCATTGGGTATTTTGACCCTGAAAAGTTTACAACCCTAAATGGCTTTCCCTCCTTTGATAGTTTATGGGAAGACGTCCAGAAGAGCCAGAAGCCACAAGTCTACATAGTGAGTTGGAACGACCACTTCTTCGTCCTCAAGGCTGAAGACGAAGCCTACTATATAATTGACTCACTAGGAGAAAGGCTCACTGAAGGGAACTGTAAAGCTTTTATTCTGAAGTTCGATGAGTCCAGCAACATATCCAGCAACACAGATAGGGCTACAAATCCCAAGATCTATAACAGCCACAAAGAATGCTGCAAGGATTTCATAGTCCAAATCCTAGCTGGAATCCATCGAGCAGAACTCGAGGAGGAAGAGAAGAAAAAGCCTGTGGCTTTTGATATCTTGTCCAGGCGTCTGCAATTTGAAGTTCAAGCCTGCTTTATTCCTTCCTCCTCTGGCGAAGGTCCCAGTATCCAGAATGAACAAGTCATTCCAGAGCCTGAGCAACCAATCATCCCCTCGCCAGAGCTCATAACTGAATAACCACAAGTCCTGGTCGAGAATAACCCAGAAGGCGAAGAACCGAGTCCCTCCTCGCCAAAGGAACAAATTCAAGCTCTTGAAGAAACACAGCCATTGTCTCCCCAACAAGTAAGAACTCTGTACCCCCTCGCTTCTAGATTAATGATTTCAGAATAAGTCCTGACATGACTTGTTATTCATATTGTAGTCCAAACTTGTTCTTGTGGACCTAGATGTTCACGAGACAACCCCCAATAGTCCAAGGAACCAAGCGAGCACATCAGGCGGACCTCTTACAATGGCTACTGAAGATCAACCTGACAACGCTCCAGGTGTCAACGATGAAGAGCCTGAAACTCAAGTCCAAGAAAGTCCGAAGCCAACTTCATCACGAGAAAGCAGTCCTCAGTTACCCAGCGTTTATGAATCACTCAACAGGCTGCAAGAAATTTACAGCAAACTGGATACACTGAATACTTCCTCGGACACCACCGTCTTGCTAAGAAGAATTCTCTCTGAGCCCTTAGATTCTCCAAAAGACATTCAATCCACTCAAAGACAAGTGAAGACCCTGAAAGCCAACGCCCCAGCAGAACTCACTCCTTGCCTGGATAAACTAGAAGAGAATCTATCTCTACTCCTGAGCCAAAACGAAGTCTTCCAACATCTAAACCTCGAGGCTGAACGTAAAAATGAAGCAGCAGAGACCTTGAGACAACAAACTCGCAAGGAGACAGAGAAAATTCAGAAAATATTGGAGGAAGGCACCAGCCAAGAGGAGGCTTTAGCAATCAAAGAAGCTAGAAGAACTGCCCTCGCAGCTGAACTCGCTTCCCTTAATGTCGAAATAAATGCATTGAGAAACGACATCCCCAAGCGTTGGGACGAAATACACCAAGTTGTGATGGAAAGCGAGAACCAAGCTCAACTGCTACAAGAAGCATGCGAGGAGGCCAATAATGCTCGCCAAGCAGTTCACCAAGCCTGGGTGGCCTTTGAGACAAGTAAAATTTCGGTGAAAAACATTCTCCTCCAAATGTAACACTTTGGGCCTCAGATATAGGCCTTATCTATTTTGTCACAAACAATTAAACTAATTATGTATTCTAATCATTTTGACAACAAAGTCTGTATTGGGTCAAACACCCAATTTTGGGCTTCTTGAATAAGCCCTTTTCCAATTTTCGATCCAACCTCGTTTTAGGCTGTAATTAATTTTGACTATTTTAATCGTTCAACAAAAAATGGAATTGAATTCTTAAACTTGGAATCCGTATCGCGTCAAACGATCAAAAATCTTTGAAATACGTTTTACCTGCCCCAAAGATCTCCTCATTTATTATGCACTTCTTGCGAGCAGATAAACCGTCTTCAAGGTCCACTCTTATTTGGACACGTATTCTCTATTTTCAAGCGTAGTTACTCTTGCGAAACCAAACCGGTGTGACTCCTGTCTATAAAAGGTTTCCCTTTCCTTCATGTTATGAACCAATACTTTCGCGAGAATGAACTACCTCATCGTTCTTTTGCTTTGGTCTTCCCATCTAAAGAAACCTCCAGATAAATCTTTCCATGTTGTGTTCCTTAGATAGCAATATCCATGCCCAAACCTGGACTAGATAGCAATATCTATGCCCAGGCGTTGTCTTGGCTCTCCCAACTTGTGTCAGTAGAAGAAGGGAGAAGCCACAATCCCGAGGTGAATTCCTCTTCGTCCTCCTCCGATGCACCCGCTCGGTGTCCATATGCACTGGAGGTGGGAGGCCTCTTCAATGTGGCCTGCAATAGATGGGGAAAGATGGGGGCGTCACCCTGGGAAGAAGGCAACAAACGTCAAGGCAGGTGTAAAAGCCTTTTGATCTGATGCACCGCCTGCCTTGGCGTTTCAAATCATCTCTATCTCCTCGCCGAGGTCGATCTCTTTTTAATTTCGTGTTTTGGTCTTCATTTGATAACTCGACCCCAGGAGATGGCGAACAACGCAGAGGATCAAGTGAAAGAACAAACTATTTTCTTTTTCTCTGTTGTTGATTCAGGTTTGTTCTTGCATATGGTATCAGAGCTTGAGGCCGCAAAGCCTTTGTATTCTTCCAAGTATTGAATGTAAAACTTTATATTTGAAGTGTAAAAGTCTTTGTATTGATAAACTCATATATAGTTTGCTCAAAATTTAGGCCACAACGACTGGCTAATATGAACTTTGACTTGGAAGAAAAACCATAAAAATTACAAAATTTGGCCTCGGGTACAGGCCTTAACTCTTTAACCCCATACATAGGCTATTATAATGTACATGATCCATGGTATGTGTTGCCCCTGTAGTTTACTTATGCGAGAGCATAAATAAACTAAATTAAGCTATAATTGGAGGATCATCATACTCCCATACAGGTTGTATGAATTTCTTTAAGTAACGACCATTTATTGGGTTTGCATGTATAGTACCATCTCGATCTCGCAAGCGAACTGCTCCTTTACCCAACAATCGATCGATAATGTATGGTCCTTCCCATTTTTCTGACCATTTACCTCGTCCTTCAGTCTTCTCGCCAACAGGCAAAATGACTCTCCAAACAAGTTCTCCTTCTGCAAAACTCATGCCCCTTGTACGTTGGTCTACTGGCGACTCTTCTTTGGGATCCACCTTTTCTTTTCCTTTATTCCGTGGTGTGTAAGATGGATTCTCGCCAGTAGTTGGTTGGTCGTTGGACTGTTTTCTTTTATTTGATTTGTCACGTGTCAATTCCAACATTCCAACCATGGGCATGGGGGTGGTCAAGTTTGACAAAGGCTTTTGTTCTATTTCTATCACTCCCTCGTCAATCAACTGCTGTATCTTGAATTTCAGATCTCGACAAGCACTTGTGGTGTGACGTCCCCATTTATAGTGGTATCGACAATAAGGCAAACCCTTAACATCCTCAGGATGTGGGTCAGGTGCTCCCCAATTGTCAGGAACCACAGCTATCCCTTCTAGGCATAGCTCATTGAATATCTTCTCTCGCCAAGACCCGTCATATGTTATACGTGTCCGCTTAGGCCGGACAAACGCTATATTTCGCTTAGCTCTTCGCCTGGATTTCTTCCTCGCGTGAGTCGGTTTATTTTGACTATTTCCTGAAGAAGTACCACTGGCAGGAGGAGTTGTAACTGGAGGAGATGGTGTTCTATGAAGATATTTTGGATGAAAATCCATCTCTCCCCCGTCTTTGATCACAATCACTTCCCAATTGATCAAACCCTGGATTTCATCTCTCAAGGTCGAACACATTGCTGTTCGATGACCAAAGTGATTGTGGAACCTGCAAAAGTGCTGGGCTGGCTCTGTATACCGTAATTGTCTAAGCTCAGTAACTAGGTAAAAAGAGATCAGCCCCATGTCCCTTAGCCTATCGAAGAACTCCTCTATCATATCGATCCTGAATGAATAGGCTAAAAAGGATGATTGATTCCAAGCCTCCGCACCCTCAAGATGTCTGTTAGGTGATATCCATTCTACCTCAGCTATATTGACCTGTGGAGTAGGGAACGGCTCGGAATCCACTAATGCAGCTGTTTTGGACGATCCTTCCAATTCTAATTTTCCTTCATTGATCCACTTCTGGATCTGATCTTTAAGCTTAATGTTGTCCTTGGTAACGTGGTTCCATGCTCCATGGAACTTGCAATATTTCTTACCCTTTAACTACTCAGTTGTGGGAAGTGGTCCAAAGTCTGCCTTGACGACACGCAGACTATACAACTCGTCCAAAATTTCATGAGCCATGTTGGCGTCATAAGTGTACTTCTCAAATTCTGGCTTAGTAAAAGCCATTGTTGAGAGTTTGATTGGACCTCTACTCTTCTGGAGCTTGCGGGGTTTTATAACTTTGTTTGTTGATAAGTCAACAGCACCCACATGATCACCATCAGAGTCTGATTCCTGGTCGTCTAAACCTTCAATATAAGCCACTGTTTTTGGCTTCAACTTATCATAGGTTCGACTACTATACGTCCTTTTGGACGCGTTTCTTCTGTTATCTCTCTCTTGCATGTTGCTATGAGCTTTAGTCACAGCCGTGATGAACTCATTCAGAGAGTAATATTTGCTGTTTAAGAATAGCTGATGGAACGTGTCCTCCAGACCATTCTTGGCCATCTCGACCACCTCTTCCTTACTCAGAGGGGTCTTACATAGATTGTACTCCGACCGGAAACGGTGTAGGAAAGTGACTGGACTTTCTGTCACCGATTGGCTCAAGGAAGCCAGTTTTCCAACAGTAGTTTCTGGCCTTGCCGTTCCAAAGTGATCTATGAACAAGGCATCCATATCCTTCCACTCACTGATCGAACCCTTCTCTATTCCAGTATACCACACAAGGGCTGATCCTGATAATGATGAACCAAAAATTCTCAGTTTGAGTCCTTCATCTTCGACAAATTGGCCTAACTGCAGAGTAAAATAGGCCAAGTGTGTTGCCGCATTTGCATCGTCATCACCAGAGAAAGTCTGGAAGGTTTGGTGTTTGTAAAATTTTGGCCAACGCCACTCGTTGGGGTCATCTTTCATCGGAGGAAACGGTGTCTCGTAAGTTTCATGCATCTTAGATAGTTGTATGTTACAATCATCTAAGAACTTATTTAACCGTTGCTCCCAGGCAAGAGGAAAAGACTCTGCTTGCCTAGTTTTCTTGGCCAAGTCGGATACGGATTTGGTTAGAGATCCTATGTCATCGTCTACCATTTGTGATAGAGTCGCCGCGTATCGGCGGTATTCCTCCAATCCTTTTTCCATTTGGCGAAGGATATCTATCCGTAACCTATCTTGACCTTCTACCAAACTAGTCACCTGGGCCCCCATGGCCTCTCTCTCCTCACGATCTTGATTTAACTCTGCCCGTAGTGCCTCGAATCCAACTGTTGCTGTATCAACTAATTGGGCCTGAGTGGTGAGAAGTTCTGCCTGTTGCTCGATTTTCTGTTCGAGCACCAACTGGTGATTAGCTTGGTGAACATCTCGCCTGGCTGCATAAGCCAGGTATTGTTCGAGCGTAAGCCCTATTATTTCTGCCTCATTTAAAAATTGGAAAGACATGGTGTCTAAGTTGTTAGCGAAAATAACCTCAACCGCTTGATTACTTAATGAACGACACTCCGTAGATGTGTGTTCACGGTAAATCAGTTTTGGATGTTTGCGACACTGAGGATAGATCCTTCGATAAGGATCTTCAATTGTCGCTTATAGATGCAAAGAGATATTATATCCCACTGGGCGTCCCAAAATGTTCGATGCAAAAATATCCCTCGGGAAGAGATCCTTCTCGCGAAGCAGTCTCTTTTATCTCGGATGTCTTAACCGCGTGGGCCGGTCTATCCTGTATGTGCTTCGTATGCTAGCGTGCCACCGTCTCTTGACGGAATATGGACTGATCACAGCCGCCTGACTTCTATATTAAGCGATTAGAATGGGGAGAGCACCAACCCTGCTCGAATAGGAGCGACATTGACGCTAGGAGAAGAAGCAGAGGCTAGAACGCGAGATCTATGGTGCGACGGTGGGCCGCAACGGTGGAGCTCAGTATCGAGCTGCTACTTAATTCGATTCGGATTCATCAGAGCAGAAAGACGACGTTTCGGGTGAAAGAGTAGAACGTCGAGTATGATATCATTCGGAACGAGAGAGCCACGTGGTAGCGGTGTACAAGAATCAATTCTTAGGTGTTAATTTCCAGTTGAGATTCGACCTTAGGCATGCAGTTGCCTACGGATGGGCAAATGGCTCCCGAAAACAACGAAAATGGATATGCCATTGAGTGCAACATCAGTATTCATTTGATTTGGTTAAAATCAAACTTTATCGTCATGATTATATACTATATAGGTACTACAGTTCAAAACCATCAAGCAATGAGTTGAATAACAAAATTGATATCATGTATATAGACCCATAAAACCCCAAATAAGATCGAACCACAAAATCAAATTGAGATCATCGAGCACGTCTCTCTCATACCCAAACTAGCATCAATAGGAGCCACCACGACCCCTCTGCCTGCTCACCACCTAGTGGAAAATCCAAATCGGCCAATGAACTTGAAGTTGCGATTGAAAGGGAGATTCAGAATCTCTAGTTCTTCGAAGACAATTGATGAACAATACAATACCCATATTTGGGATGCACGGTTGATTACCTGATTCTTAGTTAGGAGCAAAAAGCCTCAAAAAAGTTTTCATTTTGACAAAGGGATATCAAGGGTAGAAGTGGAAAGTTGAGAAAAAAAGTTGTGGTAAGAGTGTGAAACATAAAGAGGGGAGTGCGAAAATCACTCATTTCGATATATGTTAGACGATAGTCACTAAAGTGACTATATTGACATAGTTGGGTGACCATTTGAACAATTTTTGGTCGACAGGGCCATACCCTTCTTGATGGATTATTTGATGTTCTTGCTAACCACGGGCTCCCATGCCGTCGATAGTGATAGTTACCAATTTGGGACACCCATTTG
Source organism: Geum urbanum (assembly GCA_946800695.1). Lineage (NCBI taxonomy): Eukaryota > Viridiplantae > Streptophyta > Magnoliopsida > Rosales > Rosaceae > Geum > Geum urbanum. The sequence goes on along the minus strand of OX327002.1, from coordinate 8,526,211 downwards.
AGACATAGCAAAGCCATAAACCTTCGTCCCCCGAATTTCTCAAGGATAAATTTTCCCTCACATGTTTCTACAAAACAATTCACTGCTCTTGGATGAGTACTAGTAATTAATTTGCTCTCCAACCGGAAAACAATTGAGAACAAAGGTCTTCAGTTTGGGACATGATTTGTGTACGAGTTTGAGTTGGTTCGAATTGGTGATGGCCTTGGTAATTAAACTACTAGAAAGTTTGGAAACCTAACAAATAATTGAAGAAAAAGATTGAGTGTAAGAACAATGATGAAAAATCATGTACGACTACTTAGTTCTTACAAACCATCGAAGCAGATTTTTGATCATCACGGTCACCCGACACAGGATTAAGCCCAATCTGTCATTATTTAGCTTATTCATATCTATCACATCATATTTTTAGGATCATTAGAAAGTTAACTATAGTAAGTTAGTTTCACACATTGAAGAAACACATAGAAAAGGTTTTAGGGCTTGATCAGCTTAAATTCAGAGGTTGAGTGATTTGTATTATATAGAATTGTACACTATACATGATAAGTGTTTGTTATAAGTGATGACTATGGTTTACAAGAGATTAACTTTACATGCACTACATTACACTTCCTTATCACAAAGGTATCTATGACTCTGTGTTGTAGAAGCATTCCTAGTTGGATTGGAAAATTGTATATGAACTGCCTTATCATTCCCCTGCAAACTGATGGGACGAGGAAGCACCAGAAGTTTGGTCATCAAGAAATGAAAACGTGACGCAGAAAGACCCTTGGTAAAAATGTTAGCAACCTGATGCATAGTAGAAACAAACTGAACATCAAGTTTCTTGTTAACCACCTTCTGTCGAACATAATGAAAGTCCACCTCAAAATTCTTTGTCCTAGCATGAAAAACTAGATTAGACCCAATAGCAATGGCAGTCAAATAATCACACCACACTCTAAGAGCATTTTAAGAATAAACATAGTTCACAGAACATCCTACAAAGCCATGAGAGCTCAGCAGCAGTGAAGGCGAGGTGTCTGTATTCAGCCTCTGAGCTAGAGTGAAAGACTATGCGATGATTCTTTGAGCTCCACGAATTTAGATTAGACCCTAGATAAACACAGTAGCCACTAGTGGAATACCTATTGTCATTGTCAGGATCTCCAACATAGTCTGCATTAGAATAGGCACTAAGGAACAAAGATCCTAGTTTGTATTGAAGACCATGATTGATAGTGAACTTGAGATAGCATAAAATACACTTCACATCAATCCATTATGTTGTAGAAGGGCTGTGCATAAACTTGCACACCTGATTCACAGAGTACATAAGATATATATGGTAGAGTGAGAGTCAAATATTGGAGAGCACCGACAACACTTCGAAATTCTGTAGGATCAGTGAGTTTTTCACCAGAATATAAACTCATTTCTTGGCCATTAGAAGCTGGAGTGGTGCAAGGTTTAGATTCATGCATGTGTGTTCTTCAAAGAAGATCAACAATGTACTCTTTTTTTGTGAGGTAAAGACTATTCCCATCATAGTTAGCTTCCATGCCAAGATAGTAGTGTATGCATCCAAGATTCTTCATTGAAAACTCAGTGCCAAGTGTAGAAATAAGGTGATGAAGATGGGATGTGCTATTTCCAGTGAGCAAGATGTCATCAACGTAGATGAGAAGTATAACGAACACACCATGTTATGCATATATGAACACAGAGTAGTCATAGAATGATTCCTGGAAGCCAAGACACTCAAGGAAGTCCGCAAATCTCTGAAACCAGTTCCGAGGTGCCTGTTTAAGACCGTAGAGAGATCGTTTGAGCTTGCAAACATGATGAGGATATTGAGGATGGACAAAACTTGTTGGTTGTTTTCTATAAACTTTTTCTGTAAGATGACCATGAAGAAAGGCATTATGAACATCCAGTTGACGCACATGCCAGACACTTGTGACAGCTAGAGCCAAAATGAGGCAGAATGTAGAGTGTTTAACAACCAGACTGAAAGTTTCAGAGAAGTCAAGACCTTCTTGTTTGATGGAAATCATTGGTAACAAGCTGAGCTTTGTAGTGTTTAATGCTGCCGTCTGCCTTATGTTTAACTTTGTAAATGCATTTGTTAGGCAAAACAATCTTGGAGGAAGTGTAAGGAACCAGATCCCATGTGTGATTCTTTTCTAAAGCTCAGAGCTCGTATGCTATCGCAACACACCAGTCCTTGTGTTGAGCATCTTTGGAAAAGCTTGTAGGTTCTGTATCATCATGCAAAAGAGAGACCCAAAGCATATTTTGGGTTAGGTTTAACAATGCCATCTTTCAAACGAGTTTGCATAGTTGAGTATTAGAAGTGGGCACCTGATTTGAAACAACCACTGCATTCGAAGTATTACAAGAGTGTGAAGTGGTGGAAGTGATGTTGTGATGAGTGTGTTGTATGCTTAGTGACTGAGGAGTGTGAGTGTCACTAGAGATGAGTGTGTGATGTAAGTCAGTAGTCTCTCTAGGGAGAGAATGTGATGATGAGACAATAGTTGTAGAATGACCTATTGTAGAGGAAGCATTTCTACATGGACTAGGAGAAGTGTTTGATGGAGATATAGAAGATAAAGAGGAAGAAGTACCTGTGTTGATTGACACAAATTAAGTAAGGTTCTGAAAGAGTTGTACAAGCTAGGGAGTGAGAGGCCGTGTGCTTGGAGAAGGTAAAGCTTGCTTCATCAAAGACCACATGACGAGAGAGGTAAATTTTTTGTGTAGAGAGATCAAGAGATCGATAACCTGAGTGATCAAGTGAGTAACCAAGAAAAACACATTTCCTAAACCTAAGTTGTAGTTTGGAGTTGTTGCAAGGTCGGAGATATAGGAAACATGCACAACCAAATGTCCTAAGGAATGAATAGTGTGGTTCTTTTTGAAACAATGTGTAATATGGAGTGTCATTATGAGGAATGGGAGAAGGAAGAGGATTGATAATGTAAACTGTCGTGCCACAAGCTTCGGGTCAGTATGGAGATGATTTTTTTTGAGTGAGCAAGCATGGTTAGAGCAGTGTCAAGAATATGTTTGTATTTTTGTTCTGCATGGCCATTTTTTTCTAGGATGCTTGAGACAAGAGAACCTTTGATTAATACCATTGGAGATAAGACAATTCCGAAAGGCTTTAGAAGTGTACTCCCCTCCCTCATCACACTGAAAAGATTGAATAGGAGTAGAGAACTGTTTTTTAACATATAATCTGAATTTAATGAAGTGTTGCAAGGTTTCACTTTAAAATTTTATCAGATAAATCCATGTATAGCGTGAATAATCATCAACAAAGAGCACATAATATGTAAACCCCTTGAACATAAATGGTAGAACAAAACCAAACATCAGAATGGATTAAAGACAAAGGTTTATTTGAGATTGAATTTGACAGTACAAACAAAAACTTGGTACTTTTCTCAAGTGGACAAGAAGAACGAAAAGAGAGACAGCTACTTCCGGCTAAGGGCACAGATTTATTTGAAATTGTTTTGGAAAAAGTCTTAGAAGATGTATGTCCTCATCTAGCATGCCAGATTTGAGCTAACACCTTGGCACTTAAGAAAGTAAACAACTTGGATTTTGAAACCCTACATTGATAAAGAAGTTGAAGAGAATACAAGCCATTCTCACTCAGACCTTTATAGACCTTTATAGATTCTACTAAGAAAAAGATCACAATTGTTGTCATGTGTGAAACGAGAGATAGAAAGTAAATTATGAGTAGCAGATGGACATAGAAGAATATTTTTGAGTATAAATGTGTATGAAGGTGTAGTAATAATATTAGAACTTGTATGTGTGATGGACAAAGAGTTACCTATGCCACCAACTTGATCACAGCCTGAATACCTCTGCGGATGCTGCAGGTATACAAAATCAGAAGAAACACAGAGATAAGGTTTTAGGGTTTGATCAGCTTGAATTCAGAGGCTGGGTGATTTGTATTATATAGAGTTGTACACCATATAGGATAAGTGTTTATTACAAGTGATGACTACAGTTCACAAAAACTATACATGCACTACATTACATTCCTTATCACAAAGGAATCTATGACTTTGTGTTGTAGAAGCATTCCTAGCTGAACTGGAAGACTATATATGAACTTCCTTATCACACAACTTGAGAGAATTTCAACATCGATCTGTCAATATGAGGAGTTATACATGCATAAGAACTGTGCACTATGAAAATCAATCCTAACGTTGGTTTAGTACATATGAAGTGAATTGACACACACTACTACACAAAATTCTTTACACAATGCTCATTGTGCGTCCTCTGAAATGTGTTTTGTCCGTCGTTTATCCAGGCGACGTCTAATAAAATAGCTTTAGATGACACTAAAAAGACTGAAATGACTGTCATATACCGATTATAGGGATGACGGTTATCTCGTTCAGATGACGGATGACATTCATGGTGCCAACGAATGTCATCCATGCTCGTTCCTCTTTCTGTCTTGCATGTATTCACATGACGGACGTTTGTCATCTCTATGATCTTTAGTCCACGGGCGTAATAACATGTGTCATCTGAGTATGCTTGTTTCGACATACTTATGTTCTTTGACCGTCATCTAAGTATGATTGAATAGATAGTTTTTAGCATCTTTTTATGTGGTGAGCAACCATTCTATTTCAGCAAATAAACAATACTTGATTCATAAATATGCTTTAAACAATATCATATGAATATTGATTTCAACATTGTGCTCACAAATCTTAATTTTCTACACAAACTACAATTATACACAAGGATGAAGCCCAATACAAATGAAAGTTACAAGTACAATAGTACTTCTAACTAGTGTGGTAGGAAATCCACAATTGTCTTGGTCTTTAGAGCAATAATTGTTGCCACTATGCCCGTGCATCTTCTTTCATACCATAATATAGCTTGTTGCTTGGGACGCTTGGCTATTCTTTGTAGCAGACTACTTGACTTTCTGACTTGCATGTATTTTCTAAATTGCATAAGTGTAATTATTTGCACAAAGTATAAGACTCATAAGTAGCAAAACAAGAAAAATCCAACTTTTAGTTAAGCTAACATAATAACAACATCAATCAAATGATTTCATGCTGCAAAGTATAAATCTTGTAGGACATGATAAAGAAGGCAAGGCATACAAAATTACAAGGCTCCTGCAAATCCGCAGACCAAATGAGACTCCTAACATTTTGCAAAGACATTATATCCTTATCATCGATCATAAACTTTCTCCAAACTTACAACTGGGCAACAACATCACCAAGCAAAAACTTATCCAAACTTGACTCAACAACAACATCATCAAGCACACACTAAACCAAACTTGAATCTAGGGAACAAATAATGAACCGAAACAATGCGCTTCCTGTACAAGAAACTGATATGACACATGACTGCTCACCATGTGTACTGATCTTGGCATCCTCATGCAAATAACCCAAATTGGCATACTAAAACTCAACTAAGAACGTGCCTTTAACAACAAATATTGGCATTCAGACTCTTTAATATAATAACACTCAAAGTTTAGAATTTATCAGCTAATGTTGAGTTTATGATCGAAAACTGAATCCAACTCACTTCTTCACATGATAGGCAAGTGAACTTTAATCACTACAATCGCAGTCTTCAGTTTCAAACTTCCAATTTAAAATTGAATTTGAATTCCAAGTAGCAAGGAAGTAAGGAGAGAGAGGGAGAGAGAAAGATAGAAACCTTATGGAGACGACCGATGAGGAAGGGACTGTCAGAGTTCCAACGAGGTGTTGAAGGGCAAGTACTGAGGCTAGAATGGTCCCGAGCTCGTGGTCAGGCATCCAGATCCAGCAGAGGTCCATAGGTTTCAAGGAGGCACAGTCGATTGGAGCTGTGGTACACTACCTCACTGGGATGAAAGGCTATATAGTATGGCATTACTAGGGGCGGACGAGGTCGACAATAGTGTTGATGCGCAGTTAGGCAAAGATAGAGGGGCTCTGTCGCATCTTCAAATCCAAACGCTGGGTCTGAGATGGAGGCTCGTGGTGGTCTTCGACGGAGAGAGAGAGAGAGAGACACTTAGCTTCACGGAAGAATCGAGTCCAAACTATTAGTATTGCATCATTAGTTCTCCGATTAAATATACTTATCCACTTAAGCAGGTGATCAACACCTACCTGACCGCCCGAAAGACCACCAGGAAGGCTACAACTTCGTTTACAAGACTGACCCCATCCGAGCGCGCACGCGCCCGTGGGGCGCACATCCGAATGCACGGATCGCATGGCAGCAAATGCAAACCAGTCCCATATCGAGGAACACAAGCCTACAACAAACTCAACCACCTATATATGAAAGGTATTTATTACAGGTAAGAGCAATTCAAGTCATCGAATCACAAGTCATTCAACTCCACTAAACACTCCAACTTACTCTTCTCGCACGTTCAGTTGACTGTTATATCCAATACATCTTCTAACTTAGGCATCAGAGCGTTGAAGGCAGGCTACCCCTGTCTCGACCATCTAACTGTCTGTTTGTCGTTGTATTCTTCTAACAGCCGAACCCGAACACGCATACCCGCACACCCGAAGACCCCAAGGAAGAAGAAGTGCCGGACCATCCGAACAGCCCGAACGTTCGGACGAAAGAGAAGGAGAAAAGAGCTCGTACTTGCTTCTGCTAGATTACGTCCCGCGTAATTCGGTAGAAACAGTTGGCGCTGTCTGTGGGAAGCTTACAAATTGCAAACCTCGTATAAACACCACTAACCAAAAGCCCACATGCATACCCAGGAGACAAACGCAAATGACACGCCCATCGGAGAAATACCCCCGGGCGTCCAGGCGCAGCAAGCAATAGAGCTGGGGACAAGCAGTAGTGAGGAGCGTGTCGACGGCCTGCTCCAAGAGCTGCAAAGGGCAGCGCTTGAGAGGGCGGAGGAGCGCTGGATCCGGCAGAGACTGGAGGAGCGGCTGGATGCGCTCGTCAGCTAGCAGCAGGGGCAACACGAACGGACCCAAGAAACCAACGAGGAGCGGCACCCGTTCGGCGAGGTTGACGCCCAGACTACCCGCGCGCCCACACCAGTATGGGAATCGGCGCCCCTGACAGACAACACTTGGATCCTCCAGAGGATGGAAGAATTGGCGGAGGAAGTGTCGCGCCTACGGAAAGACAAGCTTGCCGGGCAGGGTGGGATGTTCACCCCCCGGGCCAGCCCGTTCTCGGCGCATATACTAGAGAGAGGAAGAGACCTCCACGCGAAGACAACGAAGATCACCCGGTTCGACGGGAGTGGAGATCCCCGTACGCACATCGATGAATTTCGATCCTCCACGGACGGGACCCGATATTCGGACCCGACCCTGTGTTTTCTGTTCCAGGAAACACTGATCGAAGAGGCAAGGAGTTGGTTCTACGAGATCCCGCCGGGCTCCATCCACTCGTTTCTCGAACTGGCGGAGAGCTTCTAGAAGCGATACAGGCTCCAAGGAAAATACAACATCATGGGCATCCTCCTCAAGGTCCGCCAGGGGAGGGATGAAAGCCTGTTGAGCTACATAAACCGATGGAGGATGCTCTCGAGCACATGCAGGGACCTTGACAAGCGAGTGGCCAAGATAGCCCTGATAGACAACATGCTCGCCACGCCATTCGTAGAGAACCTGGTGCGAAAGGAACATCTCAACTACGATGAGATTGTGGACCTGATCGTGCAGAAGGCGCTCGTAGAGATGCGAGTGTACGGGTCCACCTCCGAATCTAGCACCAACAGACCGGAGAAGACAAGCGCACAACCACGACAACACGCGGACAACGAAGAGCCGACCGGGGGCTATAAGAGGGGCCAAGATACGCAAGGACAGAATCACTAGAGGCCGTCCTCCCACAACTATCACAACAACCGCCACAACCAGGCGGGGGGATCAGCACCACAAGAAACCCGTCTACCGACAGCACCACGATACCGACCGGCGGACCAGGAAATATACGCGATCAATCGGCAGTCGAACGAGCAGCTGCTCTGCCAGCATCGACACCTGATTGCACCACCGAACAACATGTCAAAGGCGAGGGTCCCAATCGGCCGAATCCCGGACATCTTGTGCGAATACCATAACACCACCACTCACCGCACGAACGACTGCATCATGCTGACGAAGGTCCTCACCGATATGCAGAAGGACGGACAGGTCACCCCTCCTAGGGCGGGGGAGCGACCGCGCGAAGCAAATATCGAAACCCGGGGGACTATCAGCACGATATCCGGGGGAAAGCGCAAGGAGGGAACCTCGTCGCCCGATCGCTCGAGCAGGGAAGTGCTGACGATCGGGGCAGGAAGGGTGCCCAAGACAGGAAAGAGGGAGCCACCAACCATTAGCTTCACGGCAGAGGATGAAGGAGAAAGCCCGAGGGACAGCACCCTATCATTCGTGATCGATGCGATCATCGACTGATTCCTCATGAAGAGGGTGGTGATAGACAATGGGGCATCTGTGAACGTAATCTACCTGGATGCGTACACAGCACTCGGCATGCCCGCACACAAGATGACGCAGGATCACGAGTGCGTCGCCAGCTTCACGGGTGAAACATCGTACCCAATCGGGAGTGACAATATCCGGGTCGGAATCGGCGCCCCCGATTCCCCGCACAGCGAGGTCCGAACAGACTTCATCGTCATGGACACCCCCTCCCCATACAACACCATACTCGGGAGGCCGGGGATCAACAAGTTGAAGCTGATCATTGCGGGGCACATGCTCTTGGGACGATTCCCAACCGAGCACGGAATCGGATATGTCCGGGGATACAACTATGAAGAAGCAGTGAAACACCGGAACAGACAGGAGGTCCTCGCTATGGAGGAATCGGCACCGGAGACGGAGGCACCAGACGACCCGCGTGACGGGCTGATGGCAGTATCGCCTGTCCCCGAACGCGAAGAGCTGAGGACGATTTAGCTATCCTCCGAACACCCGGAGAAGACGGTACAAATTGGAGCATCGTTGGCTCTCGCGATAGCTGAGCGGCTGATCGTGCTACTGAAGGAAAAGCAGTAGGTATTCGCATGGTCGTACAAGGACATGCCCGGGATCAGTACAAACATCATATCCCACAAGCTGAGCATCAGCGCCGACGCCCGGGCGGTAAAGCAGAAGAGACGAGCGTACAAAGCGGAACACTACGCGGTGATGCACGAGGAGGTGGACCGATTGCTGGGCATCGGGTTCATCCGCAAGGTGGACTATCCAAAGTGGATCTCCAACGCTGTGATGGTGCTGAAGAGCAACAAGAAATGGAGAATGTGCATCGATTACATCGATCTCAACAAGGCGTGCCCCAAGGACAGCTTCCCTCTACCGAGGATCGACCAGTTGGTGGACGCGACAGCCGGGCACGAGCTCCTGTCCATGATGGACGCATATTCGGGCTACAACCAGATCTTCATGGACCCCGAGGACCAGGAGGCGACGACGTTTGTCACAGACAAGGGCCTATACTGCTACGTCGTCATGCCATTCGGGTTGAAGAACGCCGGCTCCACATACCAGAGGCTCATGAACGCGATGTTCCATGGCCTGATTGGCAACATTGTGGACGTGTACGTGGACGACATCTTGGTGAAGATCGTTCAGGCGATCGACCACGTCCAGAACCTGGGGACTGTGCTCGACGTCCTCATCGGGAACGGCGTGAGGCTAAACCCGGCCAAATGCACGTTCGGGGTCACCAACAGCAAATTCCTTGGGTATATCGTCAGTCAGCGGGGAATCGAAGCCGCGCCCGCCAAGGTAAAAATGATCATTGACATGAAACCACCAGTCAAGAAGGCGGACCTACAGAGCCTCATGGGCAAGCTCGCATCACTGAATAGATTCATATCCCGTTACTCAGATAGATGCACCCCATTCTTCAAGGCCCTCCGAACGACGAACAAGCGGGAGGTCGCGTGGACACCCGAGTGCGAGACATCTTTCCTCCAGATCAAGGAATACTTAGCCTCCATCCCGCTCCTATCCAGACCCGTCCGAGGGGAAATACTTTACATCTACCTGGCGGCCTCGCTCACAGCTGTCAGTTCTGCCCTCGTCCGCAGGGAGGACTGCACGGAACTGCCCGTCTTCTTCTCTGGAAAGGGCATGACAGGCGCTGAGACTCGATATCCGACGATCGAGAAGATGGCACTCGCGCTCATCACCGCTGCCCGACGGTTGAGGCCATACTTATAAGTGCACAGCATCCACATCCTTACGAACATGCCCCTACGCCAGATCCTCCAATTGCCCGACCACAGCGGCCGCCTGGCGAAATGGGCTATTGAACTCAGTGAATTCGACCTCAAGTTCGAATTCAAGACAACCAACAACGAGGCCGAGTACGAAGCGCTCATCGCAGGCCTACAATTGGCCAAGAACTCGGAGGCGCCCGACCTCAACGTATTCAGTGATTCGCAGTTGGTGGTGAGCCAGGTTGGAGGAGAATTCCAAGTGAAGGGAGAGTCCATGATCGCCTATCTAAAGCACGTGAAGGTGCTGATCAGTGGATTCAAGTACGTCAACGTCAACCACATACACCGAGGATTCAACGCGAAAGCGGATAGGCTCGCCCGATTGGCCACGGCCCCCGTACACACGGGACCAGGGTAGCGGATCATCGAAGTGTTGCGACGACCGAGCATCTCGGGAGCAGAGCAGGTCCTGGCAATCGAACCGCACGAGCACATCTACATGGATGTGTTCATCGCTTATAAGGCAAGGGGAGAACTACAAGAGGACAAGCGAGAGGCCAGAACCATTGTCGCACGGGCATCCAACTTCAGCATGCGGGACGGAACGCTGTATCGACAAGGGAGGACTTGGGCAAGCCTCAAGTGCGTTACTCCAACCAGGGGCAACTCGATCCTAAAGGAAATCTATTCGGGCACGTACAGCCACCATGCGGGCGCCAGATCAATCGCACACAAGGCCATTCGGTGTGGATTCTGGTGGCCCACCATCCATGTGGACGCCACAGCACTAACGAGCAAGTACTACCAGTGCCAGTTGCACGCGCACCAACACCACACGCCCGCCGTCCCACTGTCCATCCTCATGTCGCCCGTACCGTTCGTACAGTGGGGACTGGACCTGATCGGGGAGCTCCCAAAATCGAAGGGGCAGTATAGGTACTTGATCGTCATCATTGACTATCACACGAAGTTCATCGAAGCCCAACCCATGGCGAGGATCACGACAGAGAATTCCAAGCGAAGGGAGAGTCCATGATCGCCTATCTAAAGCACGTGAAGGCGCTGATCAGTTGATTCAAGTACGTCAACGTCAACCATATACACCGAGGATTCAACGCGAAAGCGGATAGGCTCGCCCGATTGGCCACGGCCCCCGTACACACGGGACCAGGGTAGCGGATCGTCAAAGTGTTGCGACGACCGAGCATCTCGGGAGCAGAGCAGGTCCTGGAAATCGAACCGCACGAGCACAGCTACATGGACGTGCTCATCGCTTACAAGCCAAGGGGAGAACTACCAGAGGACAAGCGAGAGGCCAGAACCATTGTCGCACGGGCAGCCAACTTCAGCATGCGGGACGGAACGCTGTATCGACAAGGGAGGACTTGGGCAAGCCTCAAGTGCGTTACTCCAACCAGGGGCAACTCGATCCTAAAGGAAATCTATTCGGGCACGTACAGCCACAATGCAGGCGCCATATCGATCGCACACAAGGCCCTTCGGTGTGGATTCTGGTGGCCCACCATCCATGTGGACGCCACGGCACTAACGAGCAAGTGCCACCAGTGCCAGTTGCACGCGCACTAACACCACACGCCCGCCGTCCCACTGTCCATCTTCCTGTCGCCCGTATCGTTCGCACAGTGGGGACTGGACCTGATCGGGGAGCTCCCAAAATCGAAGGGGCAGTATAGGTACTTGATCGTCATCATTGACTATCACACGAAGTTCATCGAGGCCCAGCCCATGGCGAGGATCACGACAGAGAAGGTCAAACGCTTCCTCTGGCGTTTCCTCTTCTGTTGCTACGGGACGCCGATCAGCATCATCACGGACAATGGGCCATAATTCAACAACCCTAGGCTCACAGCCTTCTGCAAGAGGCATGGAACGGACCTCGTGTTCGCATCACCAGCGCACCCTCAGACAAACGGACAAGTAGAGGCAGCAAACAAGATCATCAAAGCGGGCATCAAGAAGAAGATTGAGGATATCGAACCCGGAGACGCGGGATACGGACGCTGGCCCGAGGTCATCCCGGAGATCCTATGGTCTATCCGAATGACTGCCAACGCAGCCACGGGCGAAACCCCGTTCAGTCTGACGTTCGGGACAGAAGCTGTGCTACCCTTGGAGATCACCCATCAAAACCCACGGATCGAGGGGTACGATCCACGCATGAACAACAAGGGACTACGACTCAACAACGACCTGCTGGAAGAATGGAGAGACACGACGCATCTCCACAACGCCGTGAACAAGCAGAGGATCACCCGATTGTACAACCAGCGTATTCGGGCTCGACCAATCCAATAGGGGGACTGGGTGATGAAGGCAATCCAGCAGAAGGTCAAGACACTCCGCCCGTCATGGGAAGGCCCGTACGTCGTGGATGAGGTGGTAAGCGCCAGCACTTTCTACCTTAGGGACATGCAGGGTCAACGACTGCGACACCCGTGGAATATCCAACACTTGAGGAAGTACTTTCATTAAATTTCGTTGTGTTATATACTTGATTCATTTTAAGTTCGTTTTGTTCGCATTGATGTAACACTTATGAAAGGAAAAGAGTAAAGGAACGCATGCACGCACGAGTCATTCAAAAGATGCCAAACAAAAAACAGAAGCTAAACGCACACGCACGGAAAGAAAAGAGACTTCATTGATAAAGAGCACAAGGCCCGATTACAAAAATCCTACTCTATTACAAAAGAAAGAAAAGAAAAAAAAACCTACAACTACGCCCCCGTATTAACCTCCAATTCCTCCACCTCCTCCGATGACGCCGGCTCCGTCCGCTCAACCTGCTCGGCCGGGTTCAACTGCACCAGCACCGGCTCCGCCTCACCAGCCGCCCCAAAAGGTCCCGCCCCTCCATCAGTAGCCGACGCCCGAGCACTCACCAGCCTCTCTGTTTCAGACCGCACGAACGCCCGGTATTCCTCCAGCCTGATGAAGGGAGTCACCGCTTCACGGAAGGCGGTCACCTGCTCCTCCACCTCAGCCTTCACTAGTTTGCAGAGTTCGTCAGACTCCTTGAACGTCGCTACGGCATCCGCGCGAGCAACGCGATCCACCTCCATCATCCGGGACTCGGCCAGCGCCTCCCGGGTGGCTGCTTCAGCACGAACACGCTCTAGCTCGGAACGCATCCGCTCTACCTCAGCCACCGCACTATCACGCTCAGCGCTGACCAGGGCCTCATGAGCAGCAGCCTCGGCAGCCCGAGCAGTCGCCTCCTCCGTACGGGCGGTGTAGCGGTGGACCAGGTCGTTGGCCTTGTCCAGACTGGCCACCAGCCTCGCCGTCACCTTCTCGTGCTTCAGAGCGTTCGTCCTGAGGCGTGCAAGTTCCAGGTTCTCTCGGGAGCGCACGCAGAAGAGCTGGTGCTGCAGACGGGCGCAAGCAATGAACGCCCTGTCCAGCCCATCGGGGGCGGCATTATCCAGAGGCTGGAGCAGGGGCCCCAGCGAGGCGGCGCCATCCACCAGCGCAGGGCATCAACAATACCAGTATTTGACCCAGCTGTGGCGGGAGGAGAGGAGTCTTCCGTCCGAGGGCACTTCTACGGGCGCTCAACTTCACCGGCCGGGGCACCGGAAGAGAGATCTGCACCATTATGAGAAGAGCGGCGCGACCCCGAGCCTTGGGAGGCCTCACGACGGTCCTGCTGCTCGACCCGCCGCTGGTCGCGCTCCACCTGCCTCTGCTCCTTTTCGCGGTGGAGGCGGTCCCGCTCAGCCCGACTTGGGTCCTGATTGGCCGGAGGAGGAGGAGGAGGGGGGGAGGATTGGTGTCCCCTGCCCGATGTTAGCAGCAGTGGAAACAGACGGCCCAGCGCCCGACGACCGTTGGCGAATGGGGAAGGCGTGCGCGTTGACGGCCGGCGCACGCATGGTGGGCTGAACTTCACCACCGACAAGCATCCCACCCGAGCCGTCCACCATGACCCGGCGTACAGTATCCGCACCCTGCAACAACATGTTTAGACGGCGCACGTGCTCCGCATCCCGATCGGTCGCCTTGGACTTAGACATTTTCACTACAAAACAGAAAGAACGTACAGGTTAGTAACAATCGATCAAACTACACTACACGTACATTGCAGATAGCACCACCCGACAGACCAGGTGTTCGTGCCAGGCGTGTCTTCTCGATCAGGTCCTAGTGACACGCCGCCCAGAAGTGCCTCGCCTCGGGCCTGGGGTCGAAGACAAACTTCAAACGGGCAATCCTGCCTTCCTCCTCGGGCGTCAGGGGATACTCGTTTATATCCAACCAGTGGAAGCGCTGGGGGACTCGATGGACGCGGTTGGCGTTGACTGCGATCTCAGGGGCGTGAGCGCCAAACTCCCAGTCACCTCCGACCAGGCAATTGATCGTGCGCCAGCTGGTGGAGGAACTGGGAGGATCGATGAGCCACCACTTCACCCGTGGTTCCACGGTGAAGGTGCCCGAGTCTCGCCGGCGGGAGGAGTACTTCAGGCGAAAGAAGTGGAGGAATTCCGCCCGTGTTGGATGGTCCAACCCGCTCGAACGGAAGATGTTGAAGAACGCCACCAACGTTCGGGTCAGTGTAGGCCCACACTGACCAAGGGAGATCTTGAGGAGCGCCAGGATATATTGAAAGAATGGGTGAAGGGGCAGCTTTATCCCCGCCTTCAAGTGGAATTCACTGACGCACACGTGGCCAGCGGGCGGTCGGGTGAACGTCTCCCCCCTCCCTGGCATCTTCAGCCTGACGGACGACAGAATGTGGTAATCCCTCACCCACCGCGTCATCTCCTTGACGCTTGGCGCCTGCTCGGGCTCTTGCACTGGCACTCCGTCGGGGAGCACCCAGTGAACGCGCCCGCCCTCCGGAAGCTAAGGCACGGGCTGATCTGATCGAACGGGCTCGTCACCCCATGGCCCAGACAATGAGGACCCGCCCGACGACCCAGACGATCCCCCTAACCCTGCGGCAGCGTGCGCTTGTTGAGGGTCCATTGGCTGCACCACAGGAGAAGCATTAGGGATGAACCGAAGAGGCGTTACACTCATCACAGACTCGTACGACGATGTACTCGACCCGCTCGTGTGTGAACCACAACTAACCCACCCCGCCCCCGGTATGTATATCCGCTCACGTGATTGGCCGCTCGATATCTCTATTGGCTCCATCTCCTAGACGCACGCACGCGACACCCACACTTAGCAAAAAAGAAGAAGCAAACTACAAAAACCCAAAAGCCGACCCCAAACAAGATCAAACCTGGCACACCTCAAGAACACGCCTTGTTCTTGAGATGCAAACCCAGAAAAGGCCAAAAAACCCAGAAACCTTGGAGGAGCAGAAACAAACAGAAACAAAAAAAAACAGGGGAAAAAGCAAAACGGAAAACAACAAAACAAGTCAAAGAGCCTCACCAAATTCAAATTGAAGGATGAAAGATGAACGTCGACGAAGGATTCCGGTACAGAGCAAGAACAGAGAGCAAGAGAGCAAGAACAAGAAGAACAGTATGCAGAGTAATTTTTGCAGAGTTTCAGTAAATTATGAAAGTGGTGAGGAAGACGACACCAAAGCCCCTATTTATACTGATCGCACGATGCACGCGAACGAACGCCAGCCGTCCATTTTTCGCGTGTCCACCGTCAGATCACGACACATGGCCCCAAAGCGGTTCACTTACCCGCCTAAGTAACTGCGCTCACCCTTCGGCTTCCCGCCTCGGTTTCAAACCCTAGCACGGTCTCCCACTTGTCGCCACGTGTCACCCATGCCACACCCCACGCGCCTGACGAATGACCTCCGAGCAGTTATTACGTCATCAGCATTTAATGCTCAGGGCACGCCTGCATTTATTGCGCCGCCTAGCACTTATTACACGACGGTTCCCAAGAAGTAGCCAAAAGGAATGTCACCTCAAACACCTCGTCAGACAGAATCACCCCACCCAAGGCAAGACGACACACGCCACGCCTCCCGCCATTCGAACTGACGCACACACTACCCGAACAACCGTACGCCCGAGAGGCTACACCGGCAAGCAAACGCCGCCCCACCAGATTAATGCAGCACCATTTACGCGTCCCGGAAGACGATGAACGCCCGCGCTCTCCCTCTGCACACACGCGCTAAAACAGAGAAGTTTCCACCACGGGCATGGGGCACCTCCCCCCGAGGTAAACGATCAGTAAGCCGGATTAGGCGGCACGGGCATGAGGTCCGCCATCTCCTTGCGTGCGCTAAGACCGATGGGCGGCACGGGTGTGGGGTTCGTCCTCTCCTTGCGCGCAACGTTAACGATCGACTCGCCGACTTAGGTGGCAAGGGCTCGGGGGCGCGCCCTCTCTGTGCGCATTAAGACCGATAAGCGTTCCGGGTGTGGGGTCCGTCCTCTCCGTGCGCGAAAGCAAGCCGGATTAGGCGGCACGGGCACGAGGTCCGTCCTCTCCTTGCGCGCGCTAAGACCGATGGGCGGCACGGGCGTGGGGTTCTTCCCCTCCGTGCGCGTAACGTTAACGATCGACTCGCCGACTTAGGCGGCAAGGGCACGAGGTCCGTCCTCTCCTTGGGCGAACTAAGACCGATGAGCGTTCCGGGTGTGGGTCCGTCCTCTCCGTGCGCGAAAGCAAGCCGGATTAGGCGGCATGGGCACGAGGTCTGTCCTCTCCTTGCGCGCGCTAAGACCGTTGAGCGGCACGGGCATGCGTTCGTCCCTCCGTGCGCGCTGCAACACATGTACGTAACGGTCCTGATCCTACCGTTGACGCTACGACGTACGCAACGGCATCCCAACGTTGGGGCTATGGTAGGTCGGCACCGATGAGTTGACAACTCCCTCTCGGGCACCTATGCACGACCGGTCCGGGGCTTAACAACTCCTGGGGGGTCGGGGTCAGCTCGGATCCATCCATGCATCAAGAACGACCGTTCCGAGGCTTAACGGCTCCAAATTGGGGGGTCGGGGTCAGCTCGGTTCCACCCATAACATTTCAAGAACGAGCGATCCGTGGCTTAACGGCTCCATTCCAGGGTCGGGGTCCAGCTCGGATCCATCATGCTCGCAAACATACATACATTAATGCATTCACGCATTCGCATACTTATATATCTGTTGCACCCATTTGTGTTCAGTAGGAAAGCTCCACGGGCGCGCGGCTCCAAATAGCAACTCGTTTGGAGGTCGGGCCCAGAATACAGGACCGCACGAACAGGTACACGATCGGACGCACAGGTGCCCACTCCGTCAAGCGAGCCCTTCCTTGACCGGAGAGTTGGGGGACTTGGGGGTTACAGGACCACACATCACTGCTCAATCGGATAACTATCTTGTTTAATCGCACGAACCCTTTTTCAACTCCCCAGTCAAGAAAGTTCTCTTTGACTCGGGGACTTGGGGGACTTGTTAGTATTGCATCATTAGTTCCCCGATTAAATATACTTATCCACTTAAGCAGGTGATCAACACCTACCCGACCGCCCGAAAGACCACCAGGAAGGCTACAACTTCGCTCACAAGACCGACCCCATCCGAGCGCGCACGCGCCCGTGGGGCGCACATCCGAATGCACGGATCACATGGCAGCAAATGCAAACCAGTCCCATATCGAGGAACACAAGCCTACAACAAACTCAACCACCTATATATGAAATGTATTTATTACAGGTAAGAGCAATTCAAGTCATCGAATCATAAGTCATTCAACTCCACTAAACACTCCAACTTACTCTTCTCGCACGTTCAGTTGACTGTTATATCCAATACATCTTCTAACTTAGGCATCAGAGCGTTGAAGGCAGACCACCCCTGTCTCGACCATCTAACTGTCTGTTTGTCGTTGTATTCTTCTAACAGCCGAACCCGAACACGCATACCCGCACACCCGAAGACCCGAAGGAAGAAGAAGCGCCCGACCATCCGAACAGCCCGAACGTTCGGACGAAGGAGAAGGAGAAAAGAGCTCGTACTTGCTTCTACTAGATTACGTCCCGCGTAATCCGATAGAAACACAAACTTAGGCCGATGGCGGCGCGAGCGACATTGGTGAGGAACGACACGGCGACCTGGTTGCTTCCCACGGTAATGGTTGTGAGTGAATCTGAGAGAGAGAGAGAGAGAGAGAGAGAGAGAGAGAGAGAGAGAGAGATGCGACATAGAAGAAAGGGGGCGGGAGGTTTAGGGCCTATGACCCTGACCTACAAACCTCTTTCTTTTTCTTTTTTAACTATATTTCAGGGTTTAGGGTTATGGTTTAGATTTAAGTCTAGGGTTTAAGGTTTAGAAATTTAGTTTTTCCTAAGAGAGAGAGATATGCGAAATAGAAGAAAGGGGGCGGGAGGTTTAGGGTCTATTACTCTGACCTAGAAACCTTTTTCTTTTCCTTTTTCTTTTTTAACTATATTTTAGGGTTTAGGGTTATGGTTTAGATTTAGATCTAGGGTTTAGGGTTTAGAAATTTATTTTTTTACATGAAAAGATAGATGTGAATTCCACGAGAATGCATGTGAGATACTTGATCTCAAATTATTTTTGATGAAGCGGCAATTCAAGTTGCATTTTACGCTTAAGGGCTATATATATGGTCAAAAGGGTAGGACACACGGATCGAGGTCAAATTCAAATTGAAAAGTTCTAATTTTTTCACAACGTTCTTAGATTAGTCCAATCGTCTTATCCAATAGTTACATTTGCAAAATGATTACTTGTTAGTGATTTTCATAAAGGTTTTGGTTTTCATATAACCAACAAATATTGTAAGTAACATTAGTAATTATATATTGAATTAAAGACATACGGGAAACCGAAATGGTCTAATGAGAAATGTGTCTATACACATGCGTCAACCTCGTAATAAAAAGAATTTTTTTAAAAACATACCCTCGTCGGAGTTCGTTTAGAGGTCGGTCAATGAGGTCAAAAACTATCAAAAGACTAAAATAACATTTTTCTAGGATTTTGCTCATCCTCCGATGGGAGGAGTACCTTAATTGACTTTTTTGTCATATTTTTTCATATGGTAAGATAGATATAAACTCCACAATTATGTGTGTGTGGAACTTGATCTCAAATTAATTTTTTTACGGAGTTGCAAATCGAGTTTTACTCGAAAGAGCCTTAGCGTCACAACAATGACAAGCAAAGATCGAGGAAGAATTCAAGTCGAAATTTTAAAATTTTTAAACAGCGTCTTAACATTATTACGATTATCCCATCCAATGGTCAAATTCACGAAAATGATTATTTTTAGGCAATTAAGATGTTTGCCGTTTAAGGTAGCAAAAGAAATGTCAAAGCTTAATTAAACGACATACGATTGTCATTTGATTTTTGTATATTTCAAAACCATCAAAATTTTAGATGCCCACTTCGAAAATTTGGAAATTTTGGATGCTAATTGAGACAATTTAGGTGAGAAATTTGCCCATCAAATTGTGTCATAACTCAGACAACAGACGACCGTTGTCTTATAAAAAAACTCAATCTAGTAAGCTAGGTCACTTGGAGAATTTCCTACAACTCCTCATTTGTTTGAATTGGCGAAAAAAGTTATAAAGTTTTTTGACAAATATTTAGAGGACAGTCGACCGATATATGATGGAATGATTCATTGCACTGAATACTCAGATGACGGACGACTATTGTCTGACTTTAACAATATTGCATGACAACCAAACTTTAAGATGACCATCCTTGAAAATTACAACTCAATGATTCACAACAGTTGTGTTAAATATTCAGACGACAAATGTCTGACTTGAGCAATATTTCAAAACCACCACAATTTGAGGTACCTGCCCTTGAAAACTACAAATTTTGGATGCTCACCGTTGAAAACTAAAAATTATCATCGTTTCAAGATGCATGACACGACACACATTTTGGGAATGTCGTCTCTCTCTTATAAAATCAGTCAGACGACGAACTTTTCAATTATATCATCTGAGGGGCATCATATGATGATGTTTTTGTACTAGTGACATGAGATTTTGTTGATATTTTCCCCTAAGACAGACTAGACGTACTAGTTATTTGAATCTCTTGCCTCCGATGTACCTTCAAAGCAGCTCCAAAGCATTCTGATCTCCTTCCACAACTAACTAAACAACGTACATGGAAAACCAAGGCCCTATGCACCATCAAATAAGAGATGAAATCTCAATATTTACCTTGAAAACAACCAGAGAAAAAATTGGTGAGGAGTTTTGGGTCTGCACAAGGGTTAGCGGCAGGATAAGTCTATGATAGTACCACATTTGGCTGATGTCCAGGTGGATTGCTAATTAAGGTGTGGCATGGATTGCTAAAGTGGTACGTAGCTAATTAAGGCTCCTTCTGCGTGCCAATAACCCTCGGGTAGAGCCAAAACTCCTCACCAGTGCTCTGATCGTTTTCAGGGTAAACAATGAGAGTTCATCTCTCAGCTGGTTGTGCATAAGGCTTTGGTTTTCCATGTTGCTTGCATAGTTAAAGTCTTAAAGAAGGGGATCAATATGCTTTGAAGTTACTTTTAAGGTATATCATTATCGGAGGCCAAATATTGAGCTAATTAAATAGTCTAGTATGTCTTAGGGAAAAACAATTGGCTCAGCCTCAAGTATCAGAGATTGATCTAAACTGTCTAGTATGTCTTTCCGAGAACACCAAGATATCAGCTACTTTCTTTGCTGCCTCTTTTAAGTTCCTTCGTTGCATCAGACATATGGAATGACTTGCCATGGTATTACTGCAGTATATATGCACCACAATATTGTTAGTTGCTCATCTCCTGAAAATCACATTTACGATGATATTCTGGCACGACTATAGTTTTTTCAGAATTTCTACTTGCTATATACATTTACAAGGCAATGCGCCGCTCTTGAGTGAGCCATAGAAAGAAAATTGAACAAAATGATTGTGTGGTTTGTATAGGCTACAATCATATTACTTCTTGTTTTAATCTTTGTTCCGTTATGTTGGTCTTAAATGCCCGTTTTTATTTTAAGAGTGGCTGGTGAAAAATGAGGTTTCTGATCAACAACGCATACATCGGTTACACATACATGCCATCATTTTTTTTTTACGAAACGGTGATGGTAGTCTATTGATGAAACTGATATGTTACAAGAAGTTCACCGGCCTGATCAAAAGAACCCGCTATATAACCTATACTAAAACAATTCTTCCTAGTACCAGAACATAGTTGAACGTGTTAGATGTAAGGTAATAACTAAAAAAATATCTGAGTCCCACGTCCTATCCAATTATGCCACCTTGTCTACATGAACATCAACTGCTGAGCTTCCTTCTCCTACTGGATCTTCAGAAGAAGTGCAGGATCACAAGCCAGTTTCTTCTCTGGGGATTCTATTTTGTGCACCCCTTGTGGGCAGCTCACCTCCCCTTTGCTCGAGCTATGTCTGGAATATTCCTCATGAGTTGCCCTTTTTGCTCCAACAATTAGTGCCTTGTAAGGCATTGTTGGATGAGCTTGGCTTGTCATCATCATTAGTTGAGAACCTGCAGAGTCTATCATCTCCTCCTCTGTAGAAGAAGAAATTGTCAGATGTCTTCCTGAACCTGAAACTTTCCCCGCCTTCGGAACATGACTCGTCATCACCGCTCCTCCACTTGTCGCCTGGAATAGTGGGTTAGCATGCATAGAACTCACATGTGATGTCTGGCTTGACATCACTCTAGTTTGACCCTCATGCAAAACCTCTCCAGCTGGCTTCCCTACCACCACCGCTTGTTGTTGCATCTCCTGCAACAGTCCAACCATGGATCCTCTTAAATTCCTTTTCGAAACCTAGAGGAGGCCCTGGCCTAACAACCCTATCCTCTACCGAGTTTCTATCACCAACCCTTGAATCACCTGCCTGTCCTGAACCTGCACCACGAGCTGCCACCATCGGGCACACATCATCCACATGCACAAACAAACCACACAAGCTACAAAAACCTTTCAAATTTTCATACCGAAAATAAAGCATCACAGACACACATTTAAGGAAGCGGAACCGCCATCGCACCACCATCCCTAGACTAAGATCCACCACCACTTGGATCCTAATTGATAAGCATATGTGAGCTTGAGAGGATCATAGCTCTTGTATTGACCGATTAATCGACAAATTTTGTGAGCCCCGGCCTCATCCAACCCGCCATTTGGTACCCCAAGCACATCAACCCACACCTTCACCTTGGATGCCGCCACTTCTATGACATTCGAAAAGCCATCAAACCGATCAACAACCACCGTTGCATTGCCAAAAAACTAAGGACCACCATACATCACCCTCCTCAGAACCTCGAGGTCCCGAAAGGTACAAAAGAATCAATCCACTACCTTCTGAATAAAGAGGACCTTAGCCGGTTCATGTGGCAGCCTCCAAAGCCGCTTCATTTGAGCCCAGAAGGTCTTAATCTTTGTTTTCGAGATTGCATTGAACGAAGAGAGAACACCCTAACAATACCATAAAAGCAATCGGAACCCCTTCATCCCCATCTGAGTCAGCCTCCAAGTCAACCTCAGGCCACAATTCCACATATTCTTCCTCAAAATCCATGGAAGTCGAGAACCAGCGAGCCACATCCTCCGCTGAATCTGACATGCAATAGGATTAGGAGAAAGCTCTCAATGAATAGAAGAAGAATATGAGATTATTTGTGAGAAAAGAGAAAGGAAAAGAGAGATCGGGTAAAGAGAAGGGAGCCGATGGCTCCAAGTCTTGGGTTTTCTTTTGGAAAAAAATTTCTCGCTAGAGAGAGAAACTATTGACGAGGGCTTACCCTAAAACTAACTAGAATATCTAATTAGATGCATTTTGGCACTTGATCAGAGTGGAGATAGTAAATTAAGAGCAGGAGACATACATGCCATTCATATATTTTTAAAAAAATGTTTACACAGGCAACATAGTTTTATTCCTTTATAGTCGAAAATCTTCTCAAATTATTTGTTCTATAGAAATTTGGACCACTAAAATTCTACATCTAAACATTATAACGTCAAAGTTGTATATTAATTGTCACTATCATGTAATGACATCTTGAATAGAGACCAAATTGTGGTTTTATCTTCATACAGTGGTAGGTGATTTTTTTTTTGAAGGATAATACATGAGACGTTAATTCTCATTAATAAGAAAAGGATATAATTACAATCATGACTGCCAACTGAAGGACAATTTAAGAAAAATGTCATAGTCAAGACAATCTAAGTGACCAAAATTACCTAATCTGCCCAAATAATTGTATCCTAGCAATAAATACCAGGACTAGTAACCAATGACGTAGCAGAACATGAGACGATAAGAAATACCTACAATATGTTCAACTGTAAGTTTAGAAATTTAAAATACAGAATTCCAAAAATGAAATTCAAAATGCGAAAAAGTAAAATCAAAATTTAAAATTTCATTAGAGTAAAGACTTCCTCCGAGACTCTGCTTCCAACTTTAATTCTTAGATTCCAAACTCAAACCCAAAACTTATCAGCCCAAATGTCATCCTCCACGACAAATGCCCACATGCCGTTGGCATGCAAAGGCTCAGACACCCCAAGCCCAAGAGGGCCCGCAGAGCAGGAATCCCTAGCCGCCTGCCATCACTTCTTGCCTCATCCGACCACAACACACGTTCGAACAACACTGAATCTTGACTTGCTTCTGAACGGATCACCGACCACAAACTCAGGTACCACTGAGGTTGCCCTTGTTGCACATGGGACAACAACCACCACCACATCACCACCGAAAACCGGCTACCAAAGGCCTATCGTCCATTGACGAGTTCGCTCTAATGTTTAACCTGCAAAGATCACCCTTTGGCTTCGTCCACAGACAGCAAGGCAGTCCAGATACATGACCAACTCCCATACACAAGGCATGGGATGTACATCACCGCTAAGATTCTTAAACCGAGCACGACTTGGACGGAGACACCCTTGAACAAAGGAAACATCAGATCGTCGTGGACCAAGACTAAGACATTTCCTGTTGCTCGAGGCACAACAGCCTCCAAGGTTGGACAAAACCTCCACCACATAGTGCTTTAGAATCAGACGCCGGCGAGATAGGAGATGGGGAACATTGCTGAGGAGCGAATAAGTAATGGCTTCGTGGAGGAGGCCCAAATGCTGTGCTGGAGGAGGCAACTGAAGGGAGGAACAAAGAGGCCTTCATAAGAACCCTACTAGGGTTAGAGAGAGCGACACGACTAGTCATCCTGTATGAAGGGAGTAGCATTGTACTTCGTAGGTGATTTATTCAGAATTTTGTTGCATGTAAATATTTGCACGACCCAGGATTTCATTGAAAGTAAAGCTAGAAATGTTAAATGTCGTACCTCCATCTTCTTCACGTATATGCTTAAGTTTCTTTCGGACCGCATTTGATTTCATATTGAATTCTTGATGCGTTATACATAGAAATACGGCATAAAAATACATAACATACGGTGATATTTTTCCTACAATCAATAAATTGGAATTGTAATATTTGATGAGTATATATTCATTACTACCGATACTTACTGAAGAAATGGTGCAGTGAATTAGAGATATACTTACCCATCACAGACCATGCTGTTAGTGGATGGAAAATACTTGGGTCGATCCAAACAATGTTTAGACACCATTATACAAACAATTCTAATTTATACCACTTTTGGTTTGTTAGTTTATAATAAAGACCACCTATCTTATAGAACATCCATTGAAGATCAACTCACCGTCATATTATTTGACAGCTAATCTGAAGAGGACTCTAGTATGACTCTTTGGCAGCTAGTAGCCTAGTATGTCCCTGCACCGCCATAGGGACACAAATTCTTAAAGCTCGATATGTCCCATCTATGGATTTTTTCACCAAATATATAGATATCTATGTTTCTTTATGACGCATATTTTCTATTATGATTGTTTGATAGTTCAATCTTCAAGCTCGTTTAATCTTTAATACAATTGCTTGATAGTTCAATCTTTAAGCTGTATTGTTTAGTAATTCAATTTCATTTGGTTTTAAGCCTAGACTTATGTTAATTTGGAGTATTCCTGCAGTGTTTTTTTTTCAATTTTTTTTGTAATATTACACTTTTATATCATACAAAAGAATTGCTTCTGCCAGCTAGGGTAACAGATTGTTGCTTGCTAAACATTAGGCCTGCCCCGGTCCGAAATTTATAGAGATATCTGGCCCGACCCGGCCTGCAAGGCTCAGTTCCAAGGGCCGGGCTTGGGCTTCATAATTGTGCTTAAAGCCCGACCCGAAGCCCGCAAGGCCCGGCCCACGGAGGCCCGACCCGGCCCATTGCTGACCCCTAAGTTCAAGTGTATTTTTAGCGCGTTTCAGAATAAAGTGACTATTGGGTCAAAAATTAAGTTAGTGCGACTTTTTAGTCACTTTTTTTGTTCTAAGTAACCTTTGGGTCAAAAAACCTTTAAAATTTCTTTCGGTTTAAATAATGTTTAAAGGAAATTGCCTAAATAGTCACTCAATTATATCAAGATAAAAAAAACTTTAGTAACTATCGTTTGACATATATCAAAATGGTAATCCAACTTTAATCTCCGTATATCAAAATAGTCACCCGTTCTCAACGGATGTTACACCCTAGAATATCTTACTATTTCAGAGGGGTATATATGTCTTTTTAAAATATTTTTTTTCTTTTTTTTTTAATTACTCTAGGCACCATTAAATCTAAATCTGATCTGAGAGGAGTATATACATCTTTTTAAACATTGTACTTCTTTATTTATTTTTAATTACTCTAGGCACCATTGAATCTAATCTGGGCACCCACTATCGTTTATTTTGAAGAGGGGCACCCACTGATAGTTGTGGAGAGGAGCTAGAGGCCACGTGCAGCATTGTGAGGCAGCGCAAAGATAGTTCGAAGGAGGTTGGGAGTAGAGCGCCGCGACGGTGGAGATCAATGCCAGATCTCTCACGAAGCTGCTAGAGGCGCAAGATGCGGATGTTGATGCGATCCCACCAAAGCTGCTGATTCATTCTACAAACAATGGTATATAGGTTTCTTCACCTGTACGGCTGTACTACACTTCCTAGCTTAAAATCAATGTACTAGAAAACAACTGATCACTGATCAAAACAGATCCATGCTTAATTCCATGAAGTTTTGTTCCACTTCAGTGCACATCAATAGTAAGACACGCCACACCGTACTTCATGACATACAACTCATCGACCATCAGATGTCAGCTAGGTGTATATAGCTAAAAATTCTATCAGAATCAATAGTAAAAACTAAGTGATTACATAAAATTCGTAGACTATTTTAGTTTTTAGTGATTTATTAACTTTATTCAAATACAGCTAATGAAAGCTACTGAAGTTGATAGAACTCATAATCAATGGAGTATTTGTCAAATTTGTATGGAACTAAAGGAACCAACTATGATAGTAAACGATAGGTCTAAAACGCAACACTGCAATATAGACAATCCACAGATAAGCCTTTCTTGGCTTGATCAACAGTAATATGGATTAATTAGATTAGAATAAGTCATCAATGTTCTCCACTACTAGAGATCATCTAAGAATGTTCAAGAAGGTAGTAGCTAGCTACTCATTCCTGCACATCTCACCTCAGATCAGGGAAATCCTATTCCTGCTTAAAAGAGAGACATATCTGCAGGTGGTCCATACACAGTCTTCCAAGAAATAGGAACGAGCCATTTCCCATCATTGTCCCCTGCAGAAAGTAGTTGGCAATAGATGAGTCATTGCATATAGCATGATCCAAATCAGGGATTTAGGTTTGCAGAAGCAAATTTTTTTTTTTTTGAGGGTAGCAGAAACATTTTTAGATCTATTGGAAACACTTTAAACAAGGTGTCCATCTGACCCTCTGGGCTTATGGTTATGTACCAGATCGATCACATGAGTTGGGTTATGAGTGGACTGGGGTTGAGATGATGCCTTTAATTAAACCTTTAATGACAAGATAGATACCTATGATTCTAATCTAGAGAGAAAAAGTTGAATGTAAATAAGATGATAAATCAGGTATTGCCAATCTCAACATCATCATGGCATCCAGAATCAAAAATATAAAACAGATGTTTGGTGTATTTATGTGTTCATCTGCAGTGTATTTCTGACAAGAAGGTAATGACATACATAAACTCGGACGCACGTTTCTGACAAAAAGCCCTCTCGGGTATGCAATTGGTGATTGCATCTTAAAGTAAAGGCTCTAAATCATCAATTTTGTTTCGAAGAATGCATATTTAATAATAAGGGCAGACCCGTCACTAAATTTGACGTATTAAAGAGATATGACAACGCACACACCAGCTGACCGGAATAACAGAAAATTAAGAAAACAAGCTTAAGGGAATCACTGGAATCCTCTCTTTCTATTTACTTTGAAAACAGAGACAAGCACTAGGAATTAGAAAATCAAGCTTATGGGAATGACTAATCAAACTCTCTGAAACAGAAGCATCAAACTCACAGCAATAAAAGATCTGTTCAAGAAAAGAAACTGACCATGAAAATCACTTGGACTCCTGCCCAGAAGTTTGCATGCTGCATCAGCTAAATGGAAAGCATCAGGTGTGTTGTCTCCTTCTGAGCAGTAACATAATATGCAGGTAACCTTCAATCCTTTAGCCTGGTTTAACAAAAACAAGTAGGGTAAAATAAATCCAATATTGTCGGAAAATTCTAGCTTGTAAAGTTAAACAGTGTTAGGATGTATGGTTTTCACTTTTCATGCATGGTTGCCGCTATGGCTGTGGGTTAATAGGTTTGAGCAAAAATTTATTCTAATGAGTGGAGGTGGGCAAAACTATTTCGTCACAACAATGGGAGTTCAGCAAGGAGTTTATAAATCTTGAAATTTACACCTTTTGCAACACCCGAATTACTTTCAAGAAAAATTGTGGTACTGCATGATCAACGTACTTCAATATTGAGGACAATTTACAAAACATACCTTGAAGCAAGAAAAAAGAGCTGCAAAAGGCAAACTTGGGTAGTAGTATTCCTCTTCTTCCAATTCGCCCTCAAAAGGCAAGGTGTCCTCCAGGACAGCATTGCCTTCAGCCAATGTGCTAAGATACTTCCATGACTTATGATTAGGGTTATAATCCTGAAGTCTTTTCCATCCAAGCTGATCGCAGTAATCCTCTGTTCCATCGGAATTGGTGCTAGACAGGTAATGCATCTGTGAACCACTGGTACATGGATGAAAAATCAGTGTCAGAACAGAATATGCAATTGAAACTGCAAGTGCTTCAGCTCCAAATAGATCACATCCAACTAAAAAAAGTTCAGGGCCACCTCATTTCTTTCAAGAGATGTCCTCGACAGCTCCTTTGATTGGAGAAATTGCCTAGTGTTTCCTCTAAATAAATCCAAATGGATGTTTTAAAAGAAAAAAGAAATAGAACAGAGGGAAAAAAAAAAGGAAAAAAATAAGAAGAAATAATATGATACCAAATGACCATGAAATATGAAGTGCATTTAAGCAAAAATCCTTGTGGTGTGTTTGGATAAAGGTAGAATGAGGGAATTTAATTACACTCCAATCATTTAGAATTCCATCTCCTAACTTTTTGTGTTTATATAACTTCTTTAAGAATTTTACAATTCCTCTATTTTCAGGGGAATTGAAACTTAAATTCCTCCTTCCAATTCCCTAAAAAAAATGTGTTATTTTACAATTCCCTCGAATCATTTTTAAAAGTTTTGCAATTATTGTCATTATTAAATTTCTTTATGAAGAAATCCAAACGGAAGAATTCACAAATGATGTAATTCAAAATACTAAAATTCTAATTTTCGTCATTTGTCAATTCCTACAAGAATTAAGAATCCTTCATCCAAACAGACCATTGAAGATTTTAAGTGAAAAGATGAGGAATTGAATCTGAGAAGATTAGAGGAATGATTATAGAAAGGTAGTAGTGTGTGTGTGAGGTCGTTTTATCAAAAAATTGTATTTGATACTGCTTAATAAATGATGAAATGCTTATGACTCTCACCAAGTTTTCATTCGTGTACCGAAACATTTCCTCGACTAGAATGTTTTCTTGAACATATCAGCCATATTTTTATCCCCACCCCTCAAAAACAATAATAATAATTCAATCGAGCTAACAAGATACAAGCTTCACATGCCATAGCTGCCTTAATAAATATTTACAAAATAGTGAAATGCTCAAAAAACAAGAATTGGTTTTGTACCTTGACATATCGATTCTCTGCCACTTGCCAAAATCTAAGCTCGAAAGCACAACAACATGCTTCTTTCCACTAGCAGCAGCATAATCAGCCAAATTCTTAGCAAACTCAACCATCATCCCCTGTTTAAAATAAACATTTCAACATTCAAATTCAACTACAATTTCCCTTTAAAACTCCCCCAAGCAAGAATAGCAACACAAAATGTGCCTAGTGACTAGTCTACCTTAACAACAGGAGACCTTTGTTGGATTAGAGTCATTCCATTAGATGATGATTCATACGCTGCAAAACCCAAATTTAAAATCATTGAAAAAATAATTATCATAATTAGAAAAGGCTAAGTAAGAAGAAGAAGATGAGGCACCTTCAAGAGGGAGAGCAAGGTGTCCCTGAGGAACAGGGCCATAAGCATCGTTGCCAACACAGGGAAGGACAAAAGGGCTGTCAAGAAAACCAACTCTCTCCGCCTTCATCGACGATACTAAGAGATCCACCGCCAGCTGCCCCACATTTCCGATAGACAAAGCCGGCTGAGATGTCAAAAAAACAAGATCAAAACTTTATTATTATCCGAAAATTATAAAGCAACAAAAAGAGATTCGAGAAGGAAACCCAATGAATTGAGAGGAATTGAAACAGACCAGGATTAGAGAGTCGGCGTGGACGTGCTTGCCTTCTTCAGCAATGAACTCCATTGTTGCAGTGAGCAAACTTGGGTGGGTTTTGCAGAGCTTTTCGCCCAGTAAAGAATATAACTGAATAAGAAAACAAGGAAACATTTTTGTGTTTTAAGCTTTGGGCCGGTACTGAATGTGGGCTGATTCAATCATGGTGGATGGCCCATATTTTGAGGAGAACTCTAAGCCTACCTTGAGACAATTTTGCATGGTTTTTGTTCAATTGTCCACATTTTGTATGGTTTTTGAGAAGGCCAGGCGGCCTAACTATTTTTTCTCTTTTCTTTTCGCCCAATTTGAAGCATGGTAGCAAAATTAGCTAGTTTTAGAATCGGGAAAAAAAAATTATATCTGAATTTATTGCTGATAGAATTTCAAATTTGAAGGGTATTTAAGTAATTTTATATATAATTTGATTTTTAGTTTATTATTAATTTTTTAAAAGATGTTTATATATATTTTTACCTTTTTAAATGATAATTTTCTTTTTACCAAAGCAAATAGTAATTTTTAATCATTTCAAATGGTAGAATTTTTTACTGTGCCCAAGTTAGAAATTGAAACCTCCCACACGAGCATTAACCCACCACCACACCAAGTAGACTTTGTTATTGAAAGACTCCAATAATTTTAAGGTAAATTACTAATAAGGTCACTTGCGTAAGATTACTTGCGTATAAGGTCACCTGATTTTTCTTTCATAAATAAGGTCACTTGATTAAACAAAAAATCTTTTTGTTTAATTTATTTACATTAAATACCATGGAGGTCCCTCTGCTTCCCTCTGCTGCTTCACACGAAAATTCAGAACGAAAAAAAATTCAAAAACGTGCCCTAGCCCTAGCAGACCTCCATTTTCCTCTTCACTCCGATTCCGATCCCATCCCACAGACCTCCGAGTTCGAATTCCATCACAGTAGCCCCGCCTCCATCTCCACTTCGATTTCCATCGCCAACGTGTGGTTTTGGAACACCGACCAGCCCGACGCCGCCCCTGCAGACAAACGCCACTGCCTCCCTCCCTCAAGAACGTACCCCCTAATCCCAATTTCAAGTCTCTCTCTCTCTCTCTCTCTCTCTCTCTCTCTCACACACACACACACACATTTGATTCTCTGTCTCTTTCTCTAACACTAAGTTTCTCCTCTCCCGCAGCTTCAAACAATTGCTCCTCACTAATTTGTACTGCTGTCTGTGAGTAGTATGTAGACCTGTTGTTGTGAGTAGTTTGTAGTGTGATCTGTACTAGTTTGTACTGTTGTCTCTGAGTAGTATGTAGACCTGTTGTGAGTAGTTTTTAGTGTTGTCATGAATAGTTTGTAGTATGATCTGTACTAGTTTGTAACTTCCAACATCATAGAAATTCTCGATGTAAGAGTAAATAGACTCAATATCGGCATGTTGTATAGCAGTAAGTGCCTGGGGACAGGGAAAAGAATCGATCTGCCAATGTCGGCAGCTGCAAATGTATGTCCCGAGATTAACCGCCACATTCTTTAATGCCTGGACTTCATACAGCGTCTCACTAGACCTTCGAACTGTCTAGTGCCTCCCCACATTCATCCTAGCCTTCAAAGTCTCCTTCATTTTAGGACACAACATAGAGGTCCAAGTTTCTGATCTCATATTCCTTTCACCCATGTTCACCATCAATTTCTGTCTCAAACCCTCCAGCATCTCAAAAATAGGAAGACGGCACAATTCACGTGTTTCAGCCACGCTGTTGAACATTTCTCCATATCTATTACCTTTGAAGAAGGCGTTACACCACTTCTCCAAAACCAGAGTACTCAAGAAGTTCATCATAAGATCTTGGCTAGAAATCAACAACTTCTGAAGGTTGAAGTCATAACAAGCAACTGTTGGAGAGTATGCCATAGTCGAGTTAGTGATCCCTTGCTACTTCTTTGCATGAAATCATGAATGATGGTTTCCACATCATAAACACCCCTTTTCTTCTCATAAAGCGTTTCCACATTTTTTTTCAAGCGATAGAAATAGTAGGAATGAGGAGAGTCAGGGAATGTCGTAGCCACATCATCCAATAACCCTTCATGTCGATTCGTGAAGAAAGTAATGGTCCTTTCTTATGGCGACAAAATAGTGTAGAGATGATCGAAAAACCACTTCCAATTGACTTTATTTTCAGAATCCACAACAGTAAATGCAAAAGGGTAGAATTCTGCAAATTGTTAAGAGATGGAGTTAGAAAAAAAAAAGCACTTGGATAGTTATTCTATCACATGGAAAACACTACAACAGTTTGTTGCATGTACTAGTGTAGTTTTCATAATGTACTACTCTAGTTGTTGGATAGTACTACTCTACTGGGACTTGATGCATGCTAACTAAAAACTTTGTTGCGTGTACTACTGTAGTTTTCAAAAAGTACTACCCTAGTTGTTGGATAGTACTACTCTACTGAGACTTGATGCATGCTAACTAAAAACTTTGTTGCGTGTACTACTGTAGTTTTCAGAAAGTACTACCCTAGTTTTTGGATAGTACTACTCTACTGAGACTTGATGCACGCTAACTAAAACTTTGATGCGTGTACTACTGTAGTTTTCAGAATGTACTACTCTAGTTGTTGGACAGTACTACTGTTACTAGTTTTACACACTATCCAGGAACTGAAAAATGAACCTTCGTTCCCGTTCTTTCCAATGGCACAAAGCATGTATCCATTGTACTTGCCTTGAGATGAGTAGCATCAACAAACAAAATAGGCACGCATGACACAAACCCTTTAATATAGCCACCAAAACATAAGAAGAAGCGTTCAAAACGTCTAGTAAGCGGATTCACCTCCAAGATGAAATGAGAGCCGGGGTTGGTAGCCAACACCTACTCACGATACCACGATAACTGAGAGTAGGAGTCACCTTCGTGGCCCCATACAGAACGTGCAACCAACTCTCTTGCATACCAAGCCTTGCGATAGGACACATGCAAGCTATAAGAATTTTGTAATGTTGACATGATTTCTCTCGGCTTTACAGAAGGATTGGACTTCAACTCAGAACAAACAATGGACTTGATGACATGAGAACCAAGATGCTTACTCTTTTGGTCACGAATACCAGCGGTACATATATGAGTGTTATTGAGCTCTTGGATGACAAAAAAGTTATTTGCCTTACATCTTAGAGCACGAACTTTCCAGGGACAGTTGCCTTCCTTCTGAGAACATTGTGCAACAATTCTATCCTTATGATTTCTGAAGTACTTGAAGGTAAAACCAGACTCGAATGCATAACGATTCAGCTTCTCCTTAAACTCGAAAACACCACCTTTAAACTTTTGATTGACATGGCTGATATAACTTGCCCATTCATTCGTCAAGTAAAGAATCAGAGCTTCTGGCCTAAAGCAAGACAAACAGTCATTTGGATCAAGCAATTTATTCGAAGATGACGACGTGCAAGTTAGAGAAGAAGAAGCATCATCAAAAGAGGATATGCCGGAATGCACAAGAGTACCCGAACTACTTTGCCCACAATCCCTAGCAACAATATCCACAGACGGTACCTCAAGTTCACTCATGGTCTTCATCATTAATTTCAAGTCCCTATCGCAAGATACCATGCAATTCGGATAGCATGGCAATGAGAAACCAAGAGTGAAAGAATCCGGTCTCAAGCTAGGAAAACACAATGACACTTCCATCACCATATCAATGAAAGTTTTAGTAGGTGTAAGATCAAACATGATTATTTGTTTGATGTAGGTGTACTTCGCATACAAATCAAAATCCATGGATACCAATCTACAAATCAAACAAAAAATGCTTACAAAACTAAAGTAGTATCCTTAATAAACATTAGTAGTGTATTCACTCAAAGGGACACACATAACACACAGAACAACTGACTAGTGTGTTCAATGGGATCAAGTAGTGTATTCAATCAACAGAGGTAGTACAATCAAGTCAAAACACATACATAACAGCTGACTAGTGTGTTCAATGGGATGCAGTAGTGTACTCATTCAAAAGAGGTAGTACTATCAAGTCAAAACACACACGCTCAATGGGATGCAGTAGTATACTCACTCAAAAGAGGTAGTACTGTCAAGTCAAAAACACACGTACAAAACACACAGAACAGATACATAGTGTTCTCAATGGGATGCAGTAGTGTGCTCACTCAACAGATGTAGTACTATCAAGTCAAAACACACCCAGAACACACAGAACAGATAACTAGTGTGTTCAATGGGATGCAGTTGTGTACTCACTCAACAGAGGTAGTACTAACAGTCTGTAACTTCTCATAATTTAAACGAAATATCAAAAAACAAAAATTAGCCACATCAATCATACACGAACACATAAAATAATATCACTACGATTCGCCATACATAATCCAAAGTAGAAGAATCAAAATCGGAAAACCGAAATTTGAAATCGGTTTATCACCATAATCGAATCAAACAACACATCAATCAAAAGCATAAATCAAACAAAAAAAAGCACAAAATATCTACAGGTGAGCAGAATGGAAACCTTACCCAAACTTTTATCACCGAAATCCTCCGATTCGCCGAAACTTTTTCTCCCAAAATTCGTCAGAATCTCCTCTCTCTCTCTCTCTCTCTCTCTCTCTCTCTCTCTCTCTCTCTCTCTCTCTCTCTAACACATACACACACAGAATTGATGGAGAGAATCAAATTCGTTTGATTCGATCTAGAACACAGAAGCTCTCTCTCTATAACGATCGCGCTCTCCTTCCCTTGTGTTTCGGTTTCGACCGTTTCTATTTTTTGGTTTTGGTTTGAATTCAATTTGAATTCAATAGATAGTTTATATATCAGGGGCAAATTTGGAAACTATTTTTAAAGGATTGTATAATAACCTTATATGTGTAAAACTTATACAATAACTTTATGTGTAACCTAAGGCCTCTAAGTGACCTTAGGTATAATTTCCTAATAATTTTATAAAGAGACTCGTGACGACTAATACATACACACAACCATCAATACTAGCTGCAAGATGAAAGGGAGTCAATCCCAAGGGGCCAAAATCATCAGGTTTAAATAATAATATGTTGCTTTCCTCATCAAATTGTTTTTTGTCATCAGATTCTAAACCTTTATGTGGCACAAAACTCAACAACAATTCTACCATACGTCTGCAATTTCTTCGAACATCTCTGTGGAGGAAGGCCATATCCAATACAACAAGTTCAATGGAAGGATGTTCTCCAACATCAACGGTACTCTCAAACAGAAGCTTCAAGAGTTTCTTTACTACAGCACACCAATCACAATCCACAGAAAACTCCATAAGTAGCTTAACATGACTTCTATGAAGGAGCCAACCCAATTCATGTATAAATTCCATGGCCTGGTTCTTGGCTTCTATCAGTTCAGGTTCTACTTGGATGTCATCGGTAGTCTCACTTGCCTCAATTGCACCCTCTAACACACAAATCTCTGAGCATACTTCCTACTCTGCAACTATAAATGGAAAGAAGTTGCTACCAAGACCAAGATCTTCGACCTGATTACTCATGTGGGAGTCTCTTTATGAAGTTATTGGAGTCTTTTAATAACAAAGTCTACTTTGTGTGGTGGTGGAGCAGTTAGTGCTCGTGTGGGCACTACTATAAAAGCTCACTTAAGCAACGAAACATTTTTGTTACCTAAGTACTTAGACGACGAAAGTTTCGTCATCTAAGGTTCGTTGCCTAAGTGCTGTTGCCCAAGGCTTTAGGCGACGAAATAGAAAAATTTCGTCATTTCAGTGATATCTTAGGCGACGAAACTATACGCGCTGTCTAACTTCCAAGACGATGCAAATTTACTCTCTTAGGTGACAACGATTTTCATCGTATATGTTTAAGTAGGACCACGAAATAGTTTTGTCGTCTGTGAGTCACACATAGATGACGAAAATATGTCATCGTCTGAGACATACAGCACATCTTCGTCGTCTAAGACAAATATCTTAGACGACGAACGTTGATGCGTTCGTCATGTAGGAGTCCAACCCAGGCGACGACTATTTCTTCGTCACCTGAGTTGTGGAATTAACTTAGACGAAGAAATCATTAGATTTTGTCACCTAAGTTGTGTGTTTTATTTTATTTTTATTATTATTTTCATAAATAATAATTGAATTAAAATTAAATATTAAATTAAGAAAAATACGATTTTAACCCAAATTTTATATATTAAATAAAAAATTGTATCGATGCAAATGTACGTGTACATTACGTACAAATTGAAACTAAACAAAAAGACCAACATTGACGGGAGTTTGGGCCCCGCCGAGTCCCCCGATGCAGATCGTTGTCATCGGGCTGGGGCTACCGAAAAGGGCCACTCGGGTGGCAAACATCATCTAGAACATTGACGAACTGAAGTAACTTATCCAGCTTATCCTATAATGCATCAGTCTGTGTGGTCGCCGCTTGAACCTAAGAGGTTGCTATTTGAGCCACAGCCTCGGCCGCCTGGGCCTGCTCCTTAACCACTGCTCTACTCACTTGCCTCGTCGCCGAAACCTGACTCAAATCTCGATGGACATCCCGTTCATGGTCTCGAACCTCCTTCCATGGTCGGCAGCCAAAAACTGTATTGGCAATAGCGATCTCAGTCTCCAAGGGTAGCAGATTCTCCTCCTGCATCCGCACCACTGCCTAGATGGCCATTTGTTGCACTCTTACCTAAAATGAATATCGTGAAGAACATATGAACATCAATTTCTAAAAAAACTTGACATAATTTTCCCTAAAAATGTAGGAAACCAAAAACCTGTATGAAATAAAACACTTCGAATAACATCTCGATTTTCAAAATAATATACTGTAGGCACCGATTCCCATCTGGATTTCTCAACTTTATAATCATGTTTAATATAGCCAACTATACCAAAATTTAAGACAACAAGAACAAGAACAATAACAAACAACAACAATAGCACCACCACCACCAACAACAACAACAACAACAACAATAATATTCAACTCATTCTATTTCGGAATAAATGTTATGTGAGGGCAGATTTGTGACGCCCCCGAGCTTGGGCTCAATTATTGAATGAAATCACCAAATCATAGGAGATGCATATGATCGTTGAACATGAAGATCTTCCTTATGAGATTTTTTGATGATGTGAGACTCCGCCGTACCGCTTCCCCTGAGCATTCTTCCTTGAAAACCTACAAAACAAGTTTAAGCATGGTGTGGTATCATGCTTAGACCCTCTGATGCTTAAGTTAGAAATTGTCTCTAGAATCAAGAAGTGATTAGGGCAGAGTTACGTTACCTGTGACCATGTATGAATGGCCTTTTTATAGTGATCGTACTAGGTCTAAGCATAGTCCGTATAAGAATAGGACTATATATTTTCGGATATGAGGAGTCCATTAAGGAATAGATCTCCATATCCAGAGCTAATCATGTTTCCAGATAACCACAAGTTCTTTGGTGTAATCCCCTTAGGATTCATTGATGCCTCTAGGATTCTGTCAATCTCTCGAGGTCTAATCGTACAATCCCTCAAGGTCCGATCGTACTATGCCTTGAGGTCCGATCATGCAATACCTCAAGGTCTGATCGTGCATTCCCTTGATGTCCGATCGTACTTCAGAATTGTCAATCATCTTACGAACATTCCAGAGGCTTCTACATCATTCTAGATACTTCCAGAAACCTCTAGATTAATCGATTCATACTTAGAACCCTAATCGTATAGACCCAAGCCTATTATTCCAATTATCGGATCTCTTCTGCTTGCGGACCCAGCGGACCAGAATCCTTCCAGCTCGATGTGGCCAAATCTGGCTCCCATAACAACAACAACAACAACAACAACAACAAAAAATTAACCTACCTAATTAAATGTCATGATCATAATTCAATTACTTCAAACCAACAATAATATTCAACTCATTCTATTTCAGAATAAGTGTTACTTATAGCCTTTTGAGTGCCGACATCTTCTTGGTCGGGCCTATTGTAAGCATCCACAAAGGCGTAGATATGTGGGTGCTTCAAACCATTATCTCTGTGAGCCTTTGCAAGGTAAGCAATCTTCATGGAGCCCGAACCGTGGTGGCAATTCTTCATTGCCCAATTGGCTGTGTTCGCTTTGGACCTTTTCCGTTTCACAACCAAGGAAATTAATTAGTAAGATAACATATAAAAGTATTATTTGATTAACAAACCCAAAGTAAATAAATACGAACCACAAACTATTGCGACTCGAAATGGCTGACAAACTAATCCCACTTGGCTCTCGTTTCCTCCTAGAACTCCTCTAGGGCTATGCCGTGTTTCTTGTAGTACTTGTGCAACTAGTGCTTCCATCTTCTGTTAACGTATGCGGCCGACTTCTCTACAGATTCCAACATCTCCGTAGTTTGGTCCAAGGCAAAGTGTACCTAAGAAAAAAAATATAAATCCTGTGAATTAATTGATAAACCTTGTAATTTAAAATACTTTATAAAATAAATAAAATTAAATATCTCATATTAACTACTGAGAGTTCGCGGACAACTCTAAGCCTCTCAGCTTCCTCCAGCTTCTCCCAAGTAGAGGCTATCATACGTATCTTGCTACGTATGATATTTCTGATCTAAGTCGCCGTCAAGCTGGCGAGCTCCTTTGACGGAGGGCTTCTGGTGAAAATATTGTACTCCATGTCAATCCGTTTCCCAAGCCTCTTGGTTGTCTCCTCGATTTTGTGCATATTCGAAATTCCCCAAGTACGTTTGGGGGCCAGGGCTGAGAGGTCCCTACTTATTGCTTTGCGTCAGATGCTAATGCAACAAGACTGTTGTGTGGATGGCCTGAAGTCAGAAGGCTAATTTGTCTGCTCGTCTACTGCAGGCGATTGTTCATTAGGTACAACCAGAATGGTTGATGACCGTTGAGCCCCCCAACCCAACCATTGGAATGACGATTGCAATATGGCCCTCCGCTCCTAATCAGTTTGCCTCTTCTTTCCGCCAGGCATCTTAAGTACCTATTCGACAACCAAAATCATTCAAAACAAATTTATACAATACACACATATAAACAACATCAACACATAATGTACAATACCATTCCAAACAATTTACTATACCATCATTCAAAACCATATCACTATCAATTCATCTATTTCACAATGCAATCAATCCAAATTGATCAAAATGCCTCCATTCATCCTTAATTCATCATAGTTCATGTATTACCTTACTCAATCCTATATTATAGTAACACATCAAAATCCTATATCACAATAATTAACCAATTATCACAACTCCATCGATCATCAATCATAAAATTTTATACATCAATCCATTAGGTATAATCAGGCATTAAACATTAGCTATAGAGAGAGAGAGAGAGAGTTTGAAACTGCCTCCACCGAGGCAGTTTCATATAATAGAGAGGGGAGAGGGAGGGAGGGGGAGAGAGAGACAGAGAGAGAGAGAGAGAGAGAGAGAGAGAGAGAGAGGTATGGTAGGTTAGAGGCGGCCGGAGGAGACAACGTTTGTGCAAGGTGGAAGGAGGAGACGACGGTGGTTGTGTGAGGCAAACGGAGGAGACAACAACGGTTGTGCGAGGCGGACAGAGGAAACGACGGGGGAGGAGGAGGGAAACCCGTGCAGCGGAGGAGGCGGCAGAGGGATTAAATCCGTGGGGTTTGGGTAGAGGCGTAGGAGGGACATAAGTGGGTTTTGGGAGGGAGAGACAGTGCCGGCGTCGGTTTGGGTTGCCAAAGATGTTTAGGAGATAGGGGCATTGGTTTTGGGATGGGCGGCGGCCGGAGAGAATTTGGGGAAATGTTGTTAGGGATTTTGTGTGTTTGGGTTTGAGGAAGGAGATCGATCGATTAAGTCGATATGATATAGGCTTTTAGGCGATGAAACTAAACGTTTCATCATCTAAGTACACGATGAACCACAGTTATTTGTTGCCTAAGTTTTTTTATGAAATTTCCCCAAAAATTTGGCGGAAAATATGAACCACCAAATTTTTGGGTTAGACGATGAAATGATTATTCTTATCGCCTAAGTACCA
The DNA here is from genome assembly GCA_946800695.1 of Geum urbanum. Classification (NCBI taxonomy): domain Eukaryota; kingdom Viridiplantae; phylum Streptophyta; class Magnoliopsida; order Rosales; family Rosaceae; genus Geum; species Geum urbanum. The sequence goes on along the minus strand of OX327002.1, from coordinate 8,486,094 downwards.
CTCATGCGACGAACCCATTGGTGTTCGTCACTTAAGTGCTACTTAGGCAACGAATATAATCATTTCGTCATATAAATAAAATTTTATATATTTTTTGGGGAAATATATGTCAAAATAATTTATTACAGTTTCTTATAATTAAATCATCAAAAATCAACCGTTAGATATAGCCATTACATTAATACAATATTGTAAAAAAAATCAACCAAATTCGGATTAGTTTAAGATTCGATCGATTAAATTTTGTAATTAGCGAAAAATAGTTAAAAGACGGAATCGAATGTAAAAAATAAATCGTCCACCCATTTCCAATGTTATTGTTGTTTGTGTTGTCGTAAAAATTAAATTTATAGACTAGACAGAGATTAATTGAAATTTGACATCTGAAATTTATTTAATATATACTACAAACTTGTTATATATCAACTAATGTTGTATAACTTAATTGTTCGTATATATATTCACTGAACATCAATATTATAGAAATTGAATTTGAAAAAAATAACCATTGGATATATTCATCATAACATAATATGTTAGCAGACGACTTGGAAATACGAATTTTGTTAAGGGTTTGATCGGTGAAGTCAACCCTAACTAAAGCCGAAATACTCGACGAAACGAAAACTTGTATATATATCCGAATCTTCAAATTCGTAACTCTGATTTTGTAAAAGTTGTCGTACTTTTTGCTATCGATGAAAAAAATATTCATTTTAAGATGCTATAAATGGTCATGCTCTTTGGAGGCAATTAATGAAATACTTCTTAGACGATGAAACGGTAGTTTCGTCGTCTAAGTTTCCACTTAGATGACTAACTGCACCCGATTAGTCTTCTAAGATTTTGAGGGTTAGGGTTTAGGTTTATTGATTAGGGTTTAGGGTTTAGGGATTAATTTTACCTTATGCGACGATTGGGACGGTTTCGTCGTCAAAATTGTACTTGAACAACAAACTCAAATGGATAAGTACGACTAACTCATTTTATATTCCACGGTTATCCGAAAAATCCTCGGAAACCTCCTACGAACTCGAAACCACATCCTCTACAATTTCCACGAAGGAACTCAAACCAAATTCGTATTCGATAATTAAGTCGTGAATAAGGCCGCTAAATCGATTAATTACGACTAAATGCAACTAATCGTGAAATGTGCAACTCAAGCCGATTAACATATCAATTTCGGTTCGGGTCGTTACAGTTCCTCAATGAAATCTAACATCTCTAGACTCTCTGGAAAGTGCACCTACAAAAAATATGATGAGGCATTAAATATATATTATAACTAGTTATGATTTAAATTCTTGGTTTAATTTAAATTGAAAGACTCTTACCGAGTGGTAGACGTACACCTTGTCTCTCTCGGCCTATGGGAGCTCGTTCCATACCGACGCCTTCATCGCCACCTTGCTCGGTATGGCGGCCCCAATTTGGTGGGTAATCAGGCTGCTCAATTGCTTTGTCGGAGGGCCTCTTGCGAAGTCATGGTATGTGACTTCGATCTTTCTGTTTGTCATTTTCACCATTTGAGAATCTTTGTTCCCCTTACACAACCCTCGAGTGCGTTTCGGGGGGCTGGTCCTACAACAAATTTTAGAAAATTAATTAGTATTTAATGAGCACATTTAATCTAGTTATATTAAACATTTACATATCGCAAAAGAGATTTACACATGGTGCTACGCCCTTTATGGCGGACACTGATGCACACTTCATCCCTAAAGGAGTAGAAAGTGATGGAGTCGTCAGGGTCAGGATAATTATTGCCGGAGCATCAGGCGGTTATGATCCTTCTGGTGGCTCTTAAGTCATTTGGTCATTTGAAGTGCCACCTCCATTCCACTGACACAGCAATCAAAATGCTGCAAGTTTTTCTTCCTCTTGTTGTTTCCTCTTTGATTTCCCACCTGGCATCTTCTGTGATATCCAAATACACAAAGACATATAATGGACAATTAAACAGTCATTCACACATTAAACAATCTTGTAATCATAATTTGCAAAAACTAAAACATTAGTAACTTTCTTGATCTGGCTCATCAAATTCATCACAACATTCGAACAATCTATTATTTTATCTTCTTAAGTTGTTGGTAGTAAACATCCTAAGCCCAAATGCACAATTTAATATTTCTACTATTTGATACCTCATGGAGTTTGCTACTGTTTGATATTGCACAATTTGATCTGGCTTGTCAAAATTCATCTCACACAATACAACTACAAACTCAGACTCTACATACTCACACAATACAATTAAACAACGCTACAGACTCACATACTCACACAAAACAACCGTTAGATATATTCATCACAACATAACATATATATATATATATATGTAGACAAGATTTGGAGAGATTTGAAGTTTAGTAAGGCCTTGATCATAATAGTCAACCACAAAATTGAATTTTTAATGACACAAAAATGTTCACAATCAAAAATTTGTAACTTCATTTTCCCGGGGAGACACTTACAGTCTCAAAAATGATTAGCATATATCCTCGAAAAAAAAATATGAATTATAAGATGATATGTATAGTCGTGTCCTTAGATGATTGACAGTCAACTAGGACTTAGAAGACAAATATAACAGTTTTCATCATCTAGCGTACCGTTAGGCGACAAAACTAAACAATTTCGTCGTCTATGGCATCATCGTTTAGGGGTTGGAAGTTGGGGTTTAGGGTTAGATCAAATTTTAGACGACGAAATAGAGTGTTTTGTTGTCTAAGACGTTACTAGGCGACAAAAATACCTAATTTCGTCGTCTAGGGGTTTGATGGATCGAATAAACCTTCGATGGGTCGAAGGGATGGTTCTGCCCAAACTGAATAAAATCTACGACAGATCAAGAAAATTCCTCGATGAGTCAAAGGAAACATTTGGTATTATTGTCTTAGACAATGAAATATGGTATGTTCGTCGTCTGAGACTTTACTTAGGCGACGAAGAGACCAAATTTCGTTGTCTAGCAGTTCATGTAAAATAGAAAAGAACCTTGGTTTTTAAATGAAAACATTCCTGCATTGCTTGAAACAGTCATTCATCTTTCTTGAAACACTCAAAAACATTCTTATATATCCAAGTTGAACAAATTATTACAAATATGTATGCATATGGGAGGCATGCATCATTCACTTTCATAATCTGTATCATCCTTCTCCTCATTCTCACCATCACCTAAGTCTTCCTCATCGTATACTAAGTCCTCATGGTCCTCATCGACCTCTTCATTCGTGTTATTTATCTCTAGTTCATGGACCTCGGTCTAGCTAAGCTCTCTTGTCTCAAGTTCATTTGCAATAGTGTCTTCGTTCATACAAATATGAGTTGTGTCTGGTAAGTCTGCAATACCAGACTCTTGATATAGATCACTGACATCATTAATGTCACTTTGTTATGTATCAGCCCTCCCTTCAAGTGTTGTTGCACTCCATATATTTTGGTGATACATATGGTTTACAACGTTTTAACCACCACCCTCTTTCGAATCATCCAGATAAAACACCTGCATAACCAGAGTGGCAACAACGAATGGTTCATCATCGTACCAGCTTGTGTTTGTATTTACCGATAACAGCCCAAGATCCTTCTTTGTAGTATTTCATCTGTTTGGGTCAGTGTTGAACCATTTACATTTGAAAAGCACAACAGGCATTCCACTCCCATAAATTAACTTAACGATGTTGACAAGAACCCCGTAGTATAAATCATCGTCTTCTTCTCCTACTGAGATCCCACAGTCTTGTGCTCTCTTGCCTTCATCTCTAGCAAATGTCCAAAACTTAACCCCATTCACAACACATGCAGAATAAATCTCATATCTTTGCGGCTTACTGGCCAAATTGTGCAACGCGGGTGGTACGGTGTATACCACCCGCGGTGGTTACTTGTTTGGAGGTTTGTCACCTTCCAAATTATGAACAAGTATAATATGAAGATTAAGAAACTATTATGTACAAATAATAATATAATTTTATTTACCCTATATGCATACCCATTCGAGGAAATAATCCGGAAACAACCTCTTATGATGTGTAAACAACTGTTTAGGACTAAAGTGTGGATAATCTCTCTAAAGTGCCTTAAAATGATTTGTCATGAAACGGTTGACCTCGTTACAATCCCGCAACACTATCCAATGTACCTCAATGAGTTCTTCTTCACTTAGTCTTTCTGAAATTTTGTGTACTGGTCCAAATACTCATACAACATCTGTGATGACATGGAGATTGTAGCGATCAAGTGACGATAAGGAGGAGTCAGAAGGGGTTGGCTCAACAGTATCTTTAAAATACACATTGTAGTAGGTCACACACTCATGTCTAATATATGTTTTTGCTATAGACCCTTTTGGACTAGAGCGATTTCTAACATATCATTTGTACTGTCCGAGTTGTCTACAAAAAATTTTGAAATCAATATGTGAGACATATATAAGCCATAAGTAGTGGCGCAAAACTTTTGTTAGATAATGTACATTTCCTGAGGATACATCCAAGTATAGTGTAATGGACCAGATAGCAACATTTGTTCGGGAAGGTGGATCATTAGGTGAATCATGACGTTGAAAAAAGCAGGGGGGAAATCCTCTCTAATTTACAAATGATGTACACAATCTCTTCTTTCAATTTCACCACATATGACTTCTTCAACTCTCTAGCATATAACTTCTGTCACCACCTAGACAACGCTACTAACGGCTCCACCACGTCACGACTCCACCACGTCACGATACAAATATGGTCAAATTACCACTAGAAGAAGACGTTGCATCATGACATGACAGTCATGAGTCTTTAGATCATGAAACTTCCTCTCCTCAACTTTGACACCGTGAGATATATTTGCTTCATAGTTGGATGGATAACAAACACCGCGAAACCAGGTGAACACTTCCTTCTTCTTATTCGACCACAATATGTAAGGTTCAATAGGTATCTCAAGTCTACCCTCCCTCTACTTTTTTAACCATAAATAACGGCGTTTTTTCATACGCTGTAAATTTTCACGTGCTTTAAGAGTGTCCTTATTCTTTTTATCAATACTGAGAATTGTTCCAACCATGCTATCAAATACATTCTTCTCAAGGTGCATGACGTCTAGGTTGTTCCTGAGTTTCAACTTCAACCAGTAAGGCAGCTCAAAGAAATACTCATGTGACTCCAATATGTAAGATCGTCGTCAACCACAGGATTGTTGACCTTTATAAATGGACACTTTCTCAACACTTCAAAATCAACACTGTACAACCTCTGGAAAATATCTTCACCAGACCACTCTCGAGGTTTCAGACCATTCTCCACTGTCCCATCGAAACTCGCCTTATCCAATCTCTATTGGGGATCCTCAGGAATCCATCTACGGTAACCTAAGTAACACACATTTTCCTCGTGATAGCTAGAGTTTACATCGTCTAAGAAGGTAGGACAAGCCTTGTACCCTTTAGTCCTGCAAGATGCCAACATCCCATAAGCAGGAAAACCGCTAATGGTCCACATCACTGCTACTCTCATGATGAATGAAGTTTTAGTGTAGATGTCCCAAATTCCAATGCCAAATTCCCACACATATTTCAACTCGTCAATCAAAGGTCTTATAAACACATCAAAACAATTTTCAGGCGAGTAAGGACTCAAAATTAACAGAGTAAGGAAATTAAATTCCTTACTCATACACATCCAAGGAGGCAGGTTGTACGGTATGACAATAACAGACAAAGTGTTATACATGCCATCAGTATAAGGATTGAACCCATCAGTAGAAAGTCATAATCTGACATTTCAAACTTCCAATGCAAAGTCTGTAAATGTCATGTCAAAAGACTTAAAGGCCTCCCCATCTGCAGGGTGTCTAAGCACATCTTCATCTCTCCTATTTTCCCTATGTCATCTCATTGCCTCTTCTGTGTACGGAGACATGTAGAATCGTTTATCTAGGAATCAACGGAAAATGACGAAGCACCATCCAAGGAACACTTTTCTTCTTATTCTTCTTCACCAGGTTCTATCTTGACACGCCGCAAACTGGACAATGCTGGAGGTATGCGTGTTCTTTGTAAAACAAGACACAACTATTTTTGCAGACGTGGATTTTTGTCGTCGAAAAGCCAAGGTCATTCAAGATCATTTTTACCTTATAAGAACTATCGGGAAGTTTGTGATCACTTGGAAGCAACTTAAATATATGTCGCTAGACATAATCTAAACCAGCATTTGGCATTTTTTGCTTCATTTTATACCTCATTTCCTCCGTAATGGCACTCAAAATATTCTCTTCACTGTGGGTACAACGGTGTCTGGGCTTCCAGTAGAAGCTTGTTGTACTTATCGTAATTAGTGGATCTCACCAAGTCGGAAGCAAGAGGGGTTGTCTCATGGTTGGAAGTATCGTTATGTCCCTCTTAAAAATCGTATCCACTAGAACTATAAGACGGAAATGCATTATGCACAAGTTCCATAACGGAGATTCGAGAAGATTCGTCAGTATTGCTGGATGTGGCACCCTGGGACTCTTATCTGAACTCTGCCATTAACATTTGAACAGTAGTTTCTGATACTTCACCTTGTTCAGTTCTTGAAGTGTACTCTCACATCATACCGTATTCAGACAAGTGTTGGAACACCTGTGGAACTGAAAGATACTCTGAGTTACAACATCTCATGCACGGAAACATGTAACGATCCTTTTCTTGACCATGTTCAATTGCAAACTTCATAAAGTGGTAAATTCCTTGTATGCACTTAAGATCACCTTTTTCCAGCCTTAACCAACTCTTATCCACATCCTGCGTAAGTTATAATGAGCGAAACAAAAAAATGGTACAAATCTATTTAGAGCCATAATCATGCAATAATTATTCAAGAACCTATATAGCTAATTTTTCTACATTTCAAGAAACTAGATAGTTAATTTCGGGACAAATGATGAACATAACCTACGTAGCTAGTTGATTACACATTGGAAATCATTCTTACGTACACCCAATAAATTGCATAACACAAATTAAACTAATTAATATATATGCATTTAATCCCAAAATTATTAATTTGTCAAACTATGTACTAATCTAACATTTCGAATTCATATATATAAAAATCAACTCATGCAAAAGTATTATAGTTATCAAACGATTCTATACCAACAATTTCGTCGGAATTCATTCACCGGTAAACTTTAAAATACACGCAAATATTTGAAAAAAAAAATAGTATATACAAACACTAACCAATATAAGAAGTTGAGGGAATGCATTAGGAGGCCTCGATGAAAGTTTTTTCGTTAGAGATCGAAAAATAGCCGGAAGAGGTGTTGAAATAGTTTCTGAGGAGTTGTGAGAAGATGAGGTTCGATCTGAAATTGTTTCTGTCTCTTATTAATTGTTTTACTTAGACGAAAAAAAATTTCGTCGTCCAAGAAACAAAATCTCGTCGTCTAACTAATATCCTAGACGGCAAAAAAATTTCGTCGGCTACCTTCTTTCTTGGACGACGAAACTTTATTTTTGTTGTTTAAAAGATACTTAAACAACTTTATGATTTCTTTGTCTTATACATCTATTATTCGACAAAATGGGGATGAAAATATATGCTTAGGTGACAAAATAACATTTCATCGCCTAAGTTTGTCTTAGACAACGAAACCGTTTGTCGTCTAAATGAAAAAGTAAACGACAAATTATGTAATTCGTCGTCTAAGTTGATATTAGATGACGAAAAATTATCTTGGACAACGAAATAAATTTCTATCGTCTAAGTCATACTTAGGCGACGGAATTTTCCTAAGTAAGAATTTCTGGTAATAATGTATGGCAAAATTTTCTCTCAAGTTTTTCCTTTCATGCTGTTCAATTCTCTATTTGTATATATGTTATTGCTCATATGGTCAAGGCTCAAGGTAGCTTAAATCATGATGACATTATGCATGATTAACTCAATTTCGTGTCACATGTATAAAGTTTTGTCGCCTAAATAAAAGTTTCTGGCAGTGATTTATGGCAAAATTTCCTCTGAAGTTTTGCCTTTCTTGTTGTTCAATTCTCTATTTGTATATCTGCTATTGCTCATATGGTCAAGGCTCAAGGTAGCTTAAACCATTATGCATGATTATTGATTAACTCAATTCCGTGTCACATGCATATGGTACGACTAGTTGCACTATTATAACATGTATATATTTGTTAATCATCTCTCTCTGTCGAGAGAGAGATGATCAAGAAGAAGAGGAAGCCATATCCATCGCTGATTGAGGGAATAAAAACGAGTGCTCTTCTCAGGTGATAGGAAGTATATATAATACAATTTTGTGCCCCATGGGTGCGTATAATAGACCGTCTAATAGAGCTTGTAGAGAGTATAACTGTGTGTATTCTACAGGTTGTGGGACAGATAGGAATGAGAATCCTCATTGATAAAATTAAGGGACAGATGTGTTTCATCTTTTCCTCGTAGCCCAATTTTGGTGCAGTGCGTGCGTGGGGTGTTTTATAGTACTTCGAAATATTAAAATATTTCAGTTTTGAAGTGTTGAATCACTTTATTTCTCCAAAAATAAAGACTGCAGAAAAAAAAATTGTACTCCGGAGCACTATAAAATTTCGGTTGTACGTGCACACAGCTGGTAAAGTTAATTGCAGAAATCAAATTGACATGTAAATTAAAAGATTGATGTAACTTACTTACTCATCTTAATTATCGTCCAAGATAGAGCCGAACTGTAACCCTTCTGACCAGAAGGAAAACTTGACCTTTCAAACTATAAATTAATCTACAGATTCCTACATTTTTCTTTTTTGGGAGAAAATCTAACTACCTTTCAAACAACCTGCACACTTCTTACAATCCTTTACATCAATTACATGTGTTCCAAAATAAATCTTATTAATGCATAAATTATTTTATATTACATAGTAAATTTTAAACAAAACAATATATAGGCTAGAACTTCCAGGAAATGAACGAAGGAATGTAAGAACGACGGAAATTGGCCAGGGTCCAGGGATGAGTTACATTCATGTTTAGCTAGTCAAACGTAAACATGCTTGTCGGAACAAAGAGAAAGAAAATTAGACATGGTAATCAACAAGGCAACTTCATGACGACGAAGCTGGGGTGAGTGTTTTGAACGTCATTTTTTGCCCTAACAAGACTGTTGCAACTTCAATGGTGAAAGTGTCATAGCGGAGGAAGAGCTCGGCCAGCATGATCCTGTCCATGAGCACCACCAGATCCTTTCCCGCGCACTGCTTGTTCCCGGCAGCCGTACTCCCCGTCTCGGGGCCGTTGGACCACCACACATACTTCAACAGCTTCTCGCCTTCCCCAACAAACCTATCACCTACAAACTCCTCGGGGTTCTCGAAGATCTTTGCATCTTTTGTAGCAATTGGCTGATATCCGAAGATTACTTCTCCCTTTTTGATCTCAAATGCTGCGTCGTGGCTCTCGATAATTATATCCTCCTTGGCCTTTCCGTATTGGAATGGGACTACAGGATCGATCCTCAAGGCCTCATAAACAACTGACTTGGTCAGTGTCATCTTCTCCAAAGCTGCAAGAGTAATCTTACCACCAGCTTCTTTAACAGCGGCCCTGATTTCGTTGCGAAGCTTGCGATGTAAATCCTCTCCTGCCAACCCTACCCATTTCAACAGGGAAGGGAACAAGAGCTTCATGCCACCATATGCGTTGAAGCAGACCAAGAAGACCAGGTTATGGCAAGCTTCCTCTCTTGAAAGCCCAAACTTAGCCTCAGCCACGTCCAGAGCCTTGGTTGCCGACTTATAAAAAGCCTTGTAAACCTTATTATAAGCGGGTTTAACGAATAGGGCAGGGAAGGGAAACGTGTGAAGCAAGAAATCTTCAAAGACACTGAGAAACTTAGGCAACCCTAGCGTGATCTGAGGAGAAAGTTGGGGTAAGAGCCAGAGGTTAACCAAGTTGGCGCCTTTGGATCCCAAAGTAGTGTCGGAAGGATTTTCCCCGAAAAACAAGTCAAAAATGAAGTCGAAGGAAATTTGGTCGTTGAGTGCGTTAAAGTCTGACTTGCCATCCTTCAACAACTGAGCCTCGGCTTTGACAAATAGATCTGTGAAGTGGGTATGGAAAAGTGGTATAACATTATTGTGGTTAGCAGAGAGAAGAAACAAGAAGAAGTTTTTCAGAGAAGTGTGTTTGGCTTCGGAAGGATCGAGATATGAGCAAATACGATGACCGCCGGTGAAGTCTGTGGAGGGCATGTAAGTGCCGACAAATATGTCTCGCTTTTCGACTTTCGAGTTGTCGAAGAGGATCGGAAAGCTTTTGGCGTCGAGGACAGTGACCACCTTAGGGTTTGATGCAATGAAAGGACCCGGAGGCATGTTTGTGCGGAACACAGTGGAGTTGTACTTCTGGATTCGGGCTTTGAAGAACTCGTCTCTCCCTTCGTTGTAGAAGTAATCGTAGCGATCCTTGATGGCGCCAAAGAAGGGCGTGCCATAGTCACCGGGGATTTGCTTCAATGGAAGCTTTGGTTGTGAAACAGGAGCAGCAGAGGACAAGGAAGACGACATAAGTTGTTGGCAGAATAACAGTAGCTAAGAAGCTAGGATGATCAGCTGGACGATTTTTGTGTAAATGTGTAATTGGATTGCGGGTGTTGTAGTTGGTTTCCAAATCTCATATTCGAAATGCATTTTATAGGCACCATTATGGGGGTAGCGGCACATGGATTAGGTCAGACGATTATTTTTCCACGTTGAACTGAGGAAGGCAAACGAAGATGAAATTTTGAAGATGATAAAACCATGTTTGTCTTTGTCTTGACTATTGGTGTTTATAGTATTACAAATTACAGCACACGAAATGGGATGAAGAGTGTTCCGATCCGTATACAAGTTGGTAATTGGTAGATACGTATGGCAGTACCCAGAAAATGAATAGTATTTTGGTTATATCTCTACGCGTTGCACATTGTCAACTGCGCACCATTCAACGTATGTTGATCGTGATATAAAATAGTATGCCACCATTCCTAAATCTGATTTATATATGTTATCTTTAGAGGTGTAAGAAAGCACAAAGCTCTGTATGAATCCAAATCTTGAGAAGAAAGTCCAAAAGAAGAGGTCAAATCACGGAAGAAAGGAAACAGCCCAGCTACACGTACAGTTATGCAAGCGTTTTCAATATGGTTGGGGTGGGGCTGCGGCGGCTAGCAAGAAGTCCGTCATCTTATTGCAAACTTTCGTGTGCCTAATTCATGAAATTGGTCTTATATGACGAACTAAAGAGATGAAAATGCCAAGCATGTATATGATGATTAGGATCAGGCTGCTATTCACTTTATTGCTAAACACTCAAGTTATAATTTTTTTAAGTAATATGTGTCGAATCACGAGCGGATGATTTTGTCACCTTATTTTATTGTTGACTGAGCTTACATTGGACTATATGTGGTGGATAACGCCTCTTAAACCGAATTACTCAGTCTCACCACCGCGTCTTCACCGTCCTGGAAATATACTCAGTCGCCGAAAAATGGTAGCCGCCGCCACCACCACCTCTCTCTCTCTCTCTCTCTCTCTCTCTCTCTCTCTCTCTCTCTCTCTCTCCTATGTCAAAAACACAGAAGAATGTCCTCATCAACGTGTTTCCTGGTCGACATCCTTCAGATCTCTCGAAATCGACATCGAGGTTGGTTTGCTATGAACCATATGAACTAACGGTCGGTTACTGTCGATCGCCGTGTCTCCTCCGTTAGAACCGAAAGCGAAACCCGCAGACTCGTGTAAAAACTAGAGTATTGGGTCGGGTCGGACTGCTGGTAACAGTCAAAGCAAGGGTTACACCATGTAGGAAGACTTGGCCACCATGTAGAAAGACTTGGCCGGATTTTCGACGCCGATGTGAGCGAATTACTCGCGGCTGCTCATACCGATCCTGGAATTTCCTAATCGAATTTCGATCGAGCCTCTCTTTCTCTCTCTAATTCTTGCATTCACGCGCAATTGGGGAAACAATGATTTGGATTGGAGATGATGATCAGAAGAAATGAGACACCACAACATTTCCAGAAAAAGAAGTAAAATTTACTGTGTGGGATTATAGAAATCGATCACAAAACTCATGGATGATTTGAATTTGAAGCTATCAATCTTCTGCAATGGTAGCTCTCAGTATGTACTATTCAAAGACATTATTTTTTTTCTTGGCGGTGCATGCAGCGAGAGAGAGAGAGAGAGAGAGAGAGAGGAGGAGGAGGAGGAGCAGGAGAGGAGGAGTCGCAATTTCTAGGCGGCAGAGTGGTTTTTCGGCGAATGTTCTCTGGGCAAAGTGGTAATCAGGTACATTGAGCTTATCTTAAGCTCAATTAATTTCAAAAAATGTTGAAATTTTAAATCAATCATAGATTGACACGTTTCACAATTGAAAATTAGACCTGGGTGCTTAAAAGTAAGGTGCATAGCAGAATTTTTTTGATGATTAAACAAAAAGTGGATGAGAGTTATGCTAAGTCGAGAAGAAGAATGAGCTCATGAAGTTTAAAAATGGGTAGAAACCAGATTCTTTCGCACTCATCAGCTCGTAGTCATGAGAAATGAAAGATCGACCCTAATGTTTGCCCATAAAGAGGTAGGATCCGCATGAGGAAAAAAAAACAGGGTCCACCTTTTTGTGTGTAAAAATTATTGGGTTCAAGCTGGATCCACTGCATAAGAGCATATGCAGCGGTAAAATGGAGAGAAATTCTTATTTTGAGGAATTCCTCACCCATTTGAGGAATTCTTCTTCAATAGGAAGTCTCATTCTTGTTTTTCGTGCAGCGGTGCTAAAAATAGGACTTCCTATTACTATTCATTATTATTTAAAATTTTAATTTTTTATTTTCGGGTAATATTTTCAACCAATTTCCGGGTAATAGGAAGTCCTATTTAGACGTGTGTTAATATGGTTTGAATCAATTTTGTATGCCGGTAGCATACGGGGGTCTCGCTGTTACCGGAGTTAAATGTAATCCGAGTCATGTTGGACTTAGGTTTTTTGTTGGGCATACATTCGTTATAACAACGTGTTTATTATGATTTTTTATTTCGTCGCGATTCAAAATTGACATTTTTTTAAGTTGTGATTTTTGACTCATTTTCTTCACGAAAGTTATAGAGTACATTAATATGAACTCGTCCGTATTTTTATTGAATTTTTCAGAAGTCTGAGCTATTTATTATGTTTTTTATTAAGTTTCAGAGTAAATAATTTATTTAAAATATTACAAATGATCAATTTTTCTCAGCCGTCGGATTGCTTAGATCCGTTTGAAATTGAAGGCCCAGATCAACTTAGCCGTTGATCTGTCTGTGGCCCGGGAGCTGCCACGTGTCGCCTTCCCATTCACTCGTAATTTTTTTTTTACTTTTTCACCAGCGCGTGTGTTACACGCGCCTGGTAAAAAAATTGCGTCAGCCTGGCGTTACCCATGTGCGTGGGGCCCACCAGGCGAATGTTCCCTCCTTCTTCCTCAACGGAGGACACCGTCGAGGACATCCCTCCGGTCAACGATCGGTCGCCTCTTCCTTCCCTCCCAACTGCACGCCGTTTTGTCGGAGAACGTCCTCAAACAGCGGGCCCCGCCGGAGAACTTCCTCGCCGTCCCTCAAAGCTGCATATGCTCTAAGAGAACCTCTGCATGCGATGTTGGGTTACAGAAATTATTAAAACTTATCGGGCCTTTATAAAGTTAGTCGATTAAACACCATCAATAAAGTTTCAATGTTTCATAGTTAGGGACTTAGGGCGCACAAATCCTAATTTCAGCAAGCCCAATTCAATTCAAGCACATAACCAAAAATTCTAAATGCCCTAAATCCTACATACAGTAGAATTTATCCCCTAAAACTCATGGAAAAATTTCTTCTATGGTACATGAACATATCTGGCCCTATCAACTTGATACCTAAACTTTTAAACGTATCATTGTGATACCTGAACTTTAAAAACCGTATCTTGGTGTTGCCGGAAATCAATTTTCATCCATCTCAATCAATTGTGATGACGTGGCAAACAGAAATTTCAAATACGAAGGGTAAGCATACAAGTAATTTCAAATACTAGGTATCACAACAAAATTGTTTTTGAATTTAGGTATCACTTTAATAGTTATTGTTTTATTAATATTTCACATTTCTTTTTTATTATTTTAATAATTATTATATTTTATTTTTCTTTATTATTCTCAATAATCAAAGATAAAAAACTAAAGTTGAATAACTTGAGGAGGCAAATACATATAAATCCTATTTCCACCATACCATAAAGATTTCACGTAAAAAGTGTTAGTGTGTGATCCCGTAACACACTAATATCGCACACTTAGTCACTCAGCAAACGGGTCAACACAGCTCTGACCAAACACATGAAAACAATACAGGCTCCAACTCTAAACAAGAAAACTACTCCATCCGAACGTCCACGCGTTCGGTACCGCAAACGGAAAGATACCAGGACTGGCTATGTACAAAACAAGATCCCACATCGAAGAGCAACAAAAGACTCTACACTCAATCAACGATATAAGCAACACATTTACAACATATACAAGGTACGCCCGTTACTCTACCAATACTACAGTTACACTTTATACACTAACTTGAGCGTCAGAGATTCGAAGGCGGGCACACCCCGTCAAGGTTCCTAACGTCCGTTTGGTGTATTACTCTTAACAGCAGGTAAAGGAAGACGCGCCCGATAGCTCAGGTGTGACGACCCGAATCAGAATTAGTACGTTAATCGGCTTGGTTTGTATATTTTACGAGTAATCACAGTTTATCATAATTGAGCAGTTTTTGGGACTTTATTCACGACTAATTTATCGAGCGAGAAATTGGTATGAGTCTCTTCACGAGAGTTGTAGAAAGCATGATTTCGAGTTCATAGGCGGTTTCGGATAATTGTTTCGATAACTGAGGAATATGTTATGAATATTTGAAATTGCGTGATTTAGTCGTGTTTATCCGTTTGAGTTTAAGTTATCCGAAACGTGGATGTGATTCGATTTGGACCATCGATCCATGGATTCCGTGGGTTTCGATGTGAATTCCGGCCGGTGGGTTTGGAATTGGGGCTTGGTGTAGAAGAGAGATGTGTTGGGCTAGAGGTGTAGATCATTTTTGGAAAGTTTGGCCAGAATTCGCCACTATTGATGCTGCGCCACCGCCGCCGCCGGCGGTCAACGGCGGCGCTCCAGCGGAGGGTTGACTTTTTGGAATTTTATCAAGTTTTATGCTGTTTTGCTTGTAATCGCGCTCTGATCGTCGTCTTGAGGTTTTCGAGTTGATTTGAGTAGCGGATTTTAAGTCGAGGGTTTATGTGGAGTATTTCTGAAAATTGTTGGTTTCCGAGGTGTGGTACAGAGTATTGAATTGTGATTTTGATCAGTGATATTTTGTGATTATTCAGGGGATCGAGATCATACGTTGGGCGAGGGATCTTCCACCGGATCTCGGGATTAGCGCGTTTGCCCGCTATGCTTATCTGTGAGTGGACATTTATTTACACTATCGTAGCGAGTTCTTGATTTCAGTATTTATTTCCTGTACAATATTGAGATTATTTATTATTTTGGAGGTATTGTTTTATGTTTTATTGGTGATGGCATTTATTTAGCATCGATGCATTGACTACTCGGCTGATCACTGGTAGTCCAGTTCCAGGGTTGAGAGATTCCCCTGATGTGCCCACTAGGCTTGAGAGATTCGCCTAGTCTATCACTGTCGGGCTTGAGAGATTCGCCTGACACCTCCATTTCTTTTAAGAACTCGCATTGTTTTTATGTTATATAAATGATGAAATGCATATGATTATTTTCGTCCACTCACTCTAACAATTTTATTTGCCTTTCCCCTGGGCTTTTCGGTTTCTGTGCCCAATTTGCAGTTCAGATTCTGGTGTCACACGTCGCAGTCGGAGGCTTAGTATTAGAGCTACCTTTCTTTTCCAGTAGGTTTCTTGTTTAGCTACTATTGTGTATTTATGTATATATATACTAACGTCGCTCTGAATACTCTGATTTTATATTTTCATATGTTTTTCCCGGATTTCTGTAAAGTTACAGTTTTTGTTTATAACTTTACATTATGTTATGATATTGAGAAATCCGGATGGGATTGGTGCCCACGGTTTGGCTTTTGCGGTATAGGATGAAGTGTGTTTTCGGGTGCAGGTTAATGGTAATTCCACAATATAGTGAAACTCTGCCGAAATTTCTATGGTTTTTGCAAGTTCGTGTTTTCAGAAGGGGTTTGATTCCGGTTTAGGAAACTAAATCGGGGTTAGGTCCTTTCAGCTTGGTATCAGAGCATTAGGTTTCAGGTTCTGTAGACTTCTGTAGTTGTGACACTAAGGATATTTGAGTGTGTACAACATGTCTGGAGCGATGACCCAACTAACTAGCGGTTACTCATCAATGCTTCGAGTGTTGTATGTGTTCAAATGTCTGAAGTTTCATAATTACGTTCCTTGTGCCTTGTGACTAATGCTTTTCTCTTATCATTAGGATGCCTCCTAGACGTGGTTCTCGTGTCAATAGGGATGTGGATCCTGATGAGGATCGCCAGACGCATGACTTGCTTATGTGAGTGTTGCGTTTGGAGGAGCGTTTTGACCCTGTGGTCAAAGCTCAAACTGCTGGAGCGACTGTTTTCTTGGGTTCAGCTGATCCAGAGATATGTGAGGCTTGGTTGGTTCAGGTTGAACGAGTTTGTGAGCGTCTGCGTTTCACTCCTGAGCAGATGATAGTGGCAGCAGTTGGTTTACTTGAGTCTGATGCATACTTTTAGTGGGTTAGCATCGATAGAGTTCCGGTTGATACTCGATGGACTTTGTTCATGGATTTGTTTATGCGGAGGTATTTCAACCAGGCTACACAGCAACGGAAGTATGAAGAGTTCACCAACTTGAAACAGGGTAGTATGTCAGTACTTGAGTACCGGGATAGATTTACTCGTTTATCTCGGTTTGCTCACGACATGGTGGCTACAGAGGAAGCCAAGTGCTGGAGATTTGAGTTGGGCTTGAACCTGAACATCAAGGGAACATTGAATACGATGCCTCGGAACAACTTTGATGAGTTCGTAAGTGCTGCACTTCGAGGCGAGGATATCGAGAAGGAAAGGTAGATAAGATTCCAGTCTCGACGATTTGAGGAGGGTGGACCGAGTCAGGGACCTTCCAAGAGGCTGAGTTCTGACACTTCCGGACCGGCATCATCATCTGGCAGTGGACCATATAGACCACCAGTTAGTACTGCTAGACAGAGACAGAGATGAAGGAGGGATCGACCACAGAGACCACAGTCCAATGAGAGTTCTAGCGGATCCAGCTGTCCTCGACGTACCGGTGGCACTTTTTCCGTATCGAGGGAGTATCCATTGTGCAATCTCTGCAACAGGCATCATTTTGGTCCTTGTCAGCGAGGCCCTACCATTTGCTATCGTTGTGGCCAGAAGGGTCACTATGAGAGGGAATGTTTCAAGCCTGCTGGTGTTGGTGGACAGGCAGCTCAGAGTTCAGGAGGAGATCGAGGTATCACTTCAGGGGCTCGACCAGTACAGTCTTCTGGACAGGGCGGACAGTAGAGTCACCCTCAGCGTGGATGACCAGCCGGACAGGCCAGGGTTTATGTTATGCCATTGCGTGAGGGCAAAGCATCACCAGAAGTTGTTATTGGTACGCTGCATGTTTTTGGCTACCCAGTACTTACTTTGCTAGATCCAGGTGCTACGCATTCATTCATATCATATAGATTGTCATCTTTAGCTACTATGCCTGCATCTTCACTTCCGGGGTTATGGAGAGTGTTGTATCCATCCGGTGAGGTTGTGAGTATTGATTGGGTTTATAGGGATTGTGAGATCTTTGTTGGAGGTTATAGGTTAGCCGCGGATTTGTTGTTGCTAGATATCGTCGATTTTGATGTGATTTTGGGTATGGACTTCTTGGAGACACATTGGGCTATGTTTGATTGTCACAAGAAGGAGGTTGTGTTTCGACGTCCAGGTTTCCCTAAGATACTGTTTCGCGGTGAGAAGAATACTTCGTTGCCATGTGTGATTTCAGCGATGAAGGCCGAGCGGAAGATAAAGAAGGGTTGTGTTGCATATTTAGCTCATGTTATGAATACTACGGCTACTGTACTAGACATTGGTGATATTGAGGTTGTTTCTGAGTTTCCAGATGTGTTTCTGGAGGAGTTACCAGGTGTTTCTCCAGTTCGAGAAATCGATTTCACCATTGAGCTTTTACCAGGCACTGGACCCATATCACATGCACCTTATCGTATGGCGCCAGCGGAATTGAAGGAGCTACAGATTCAACTTCAAGAATTGCTGGAGAAAGGTTTCATACGACCCAGTGTATCACCGTGGGGTGCTCATGTACTGTTTATGCGGAAGAAGGATGGTTCTATGAGGTTGTGTATTGATTACCGGAAGCTGAATCAAGTCACCGTGAAGAACAAGTATCCGTTGCCGCGAATTGATGATTTGTTTGATCAGTTTAAGGGAGCTTCAGTCTTTTTGAAGATTGATCTCAGGTCTGGATACCATCAGTTGAAGATCAGAGAGTCAGATGTGGCCAGGACAGCTTTCAGATCACGATACGGGCATTATGAGTTTTTGGTTATGCCGTTTGGGTTGACCAATGCCCCCGCAGCTTTCATGAACTTGATGAACCGGGTGTTTAGGCGATTCCTAGACAAGTTTATGATCGTGTTCATCGATGACATCCTGATTTACTCCAGGAGTGTGGGCCAGCACAAGAAGTATTTGCAAGCTGTTTTGCGAACTTTGCGAGATAATCAGCTGTTTGCAAAGTTCAGCAAGTGTGAGTTTTGGTTGAATAGCGTGAAGTTTTTGGGTCACGTGATATCTGCTGAGGGAGTAAGCGTGGATCCTGACAAGATTGAAGCCTTGTTGAATTGGAGTAGACCTACTACCGTACCAGATATTAGGAGTTTCTTGGGTTTGGCAGGTTATTATCGGCGCTTTGTGTAGTATTTTTCACTGATTCCCACTCCACTTACCAGATTGACGAAGAAAGGTGTCAAGTTCGAGTGGTCTGATGCTTGTGAGGAGAGTTACTTGCTCTTGAAGGAGAAGTTGACTACTGCACCGGTTTTTACTCTACCTGACGACAGTGGAGAGTTTGTGGTTTACAACGATGCATCAAAATTGGAACTTGGTTGTGTTTTGATGCAGCATGGTAGAGTGGTGGCTTACGGTTCCAGGCAGTTGAAACCACACGAAGTTAACTATCCTACACACAATTTGGAGTTAGTTGCTATTGTATTAGCCTTGAAGAGTTGGAGACACTACTTGTACGGAGCTCAGTGCAAGAT
The DNA here is from genome assembly GCA_946800695.1 of Geum urbanum. Classification (NCBI taxonomy): domain Eukaryota; kingdom Viridiplantae; phylum Streptophyta; class Magnoliopsida; order Rosales; family Rosaceae; genus Geum; species Geum urbanum. The sequence continues at coordinate 8,466,717 of OX327002.1, read as the reverse complement.
ATACACAGATCACAGGAGTCTCACCTATTTGCGCACGCAGCCAGACTTGAACATGAGGCAGAGCAGATGGATGGAGTTGACCAATGACTATTATTGCACTTTTGAGTACCATCCAGGGAAGGCTAATGTCGTTGCTAATGCACTTAGTCGGAAATCTGGAGCCTCATTATTTCATGTGTGTATGGCCAGAGTTTCCATGTTAGCAGAGTTACGAGCTACGGGAGTTGAGTTTGAGTGGGATGATAATAGAGCCTTGTTGGCTAGCTTCCAGGTTCGACCGGTATTGGTTGATCAGGTTCGGGAAGCTCAGGATGCGGATTCCTATCTGTTGAACAAGAAGACCATGATTCGGAATAGTGTGCCAACAGAGTTCCGGTTGAGTGATGAAGGTACATTGCTAATCAGAGGTAGATTATGTATACCTTGGGACGAGGGGGTGGGTTTGAAGAAAGAGATTTTAGACGAAGCTCATTGTTCTACATATGCGATGCATCCAGGCAGTATGAAGATGTTTCGTACACTTTGAGCTTATTACTGGTGGTGAAATATGAAGAAGGAGATCGCAGCATATGTGAGCAGATGTCTTATCTGTCAGCAGGTTAAAGCAGAGAGGCAGAAGCCTGCGGGAAAGCTACAGCCCTTGGAGGTTTCTGTTTGGAAGTGGGAGCACATTACCATGGATTTCGTGTATCAGTTACCACGTACTTCTGCTGGTAACACGGGTATTTGGGTTATTGTAGACCGATTGACGAAATCAGCTCATTTCCTTGCACTTCCAGTGAAGATTTCTGTGGGCAGATTGGCAAAGCTGTATTTGGTCGAGATCATTCGTTTGCATGGTGTGCATGTATCTATTGTTTCTGACCGAGACAGTCAGTTTACTTCAGAGTTCCGGTAGGCATTGCAACGAGCCTTGGGTACTAGATTGCATTTCAATACAACTTTTCATGCTCAGACTGATGGGAAGTCTGAGCGGACTATTCAGACCCTCGAGGATATGTTGCGGTCTTGTGTTTTGCAGTTTAGAGGAAATTGGGACCAGCAACTGCATTTGGTCGAATTTGTTTACAACAAAAGTTATCAGGCCAGTATTGACATGGCACCGTATGAGGCTCTATACGGGAGGCAAGGTCGTACTCCATTGTGTTAGAGTGAGGTAGGCGAGCGATGGCTCATTGGTCCTGATCTGGTGAAGAGCACCATAGAGGATATTCAGATTATCCGAGATAGACTGAAGACTGCCCAAGATCGCCAGAAAAGCTATGCAGACATGAGAAGAAAGAGTCTTGAGTTCGAAGTGGGCGATTAGGTCTTCCTGAAACTGTCTCCTTGGAGGGGAGTTGTGCGTTTCGGGAAGCGCGGCAAGCTTCAACCACGGTATATTGGTCCGTACGAGATCACGGAGAGAATTGGTGCCGTGGCTTACAGGTTAGAGTTGCCTTCTGAGAATTCTCGATTACACGATGTTTTCCATGTCTCGATGTTGCGGAAATACATTCCAGATCCATCACATGTGTTATCACCACATCAGCTTCCTATTCAGGAGGATTTGACATATGTGGAGGAGCCGGTACAAATTCTCGATCGACGTGAGCAGGAATTGAGACATAGAGTCATACCGCTTATGAAGGTCTTATGGCAGAATCATTCAGTTGAGAAAGCCACCTGGGAGACCGAGCAGCGTATGCGGGAGCAGTATCCTCATCTGTTCACCTAGCAGGTACGTAAATTTCGAGGTCAAATTTTTTTTAACGGGGGTAGATTTGTGACGACCCGAATCAGAGTTAGTACGTTAATTGGCTTGGTTTGCATATTTTACAAGTAATCACAGTTTGTCGTAATTGAGCAGTTTTTGTGGCTTTATTCACGACTAATTTATCGGGTAAGAATTTGGTACGAGTCTCTTCATGAGAGTTGTAGTACGCATGATTTCGAGTTCGTAGGAGGTTTCGGATAATTGTTTCGATAACTGAGGAATATGTTATGAATATTTGAAATCGCTTGATTTAGTCGTGTTTATCCGTTTGAGTTTGAGTTATCCGAAACGTGGATGTGATTCGATTTGGACCATCGATCGTATCGAGCCACGAGTATAAATATCGGAATAGTCGTAAAATTGTTGAAAATCACTGTTTTGGGAAGTTTGACCGACGTTTGACCGTTGACCCGCGTTGACCGAGAAGGAATTGCACCACCGTTTGACTCGCCGTGGACTTTCTGTTTTCGGCCACCTCCGGCTACATTTTGGGTATGATTAGAACCTTCTCTTGATTTCCTATGGTTTACAGCTTAGATTTGTGTAATTTGATGAGGTTTTGGGGGAGAACGAGCTCGAGCAAAATTAAGGATTTCGCCGTCGTCGGGGGCGGCGCTCCGGCGACTTTTGGGGCCGGGGTGGTGGGGGGAAAGGTTCCCCTCATCCTTGTGATGCTTTTGGGTGAAACAATTTGGTAATTGGTTGAGGTTTGAAGCTCGCCGGAAAACTCACCGGAATCCATGGATTCCGTGGCTTTCGAGGTGAATTCCGGCCGGTGGGCTTGGAATTGGGGCTTGGTGTAGAAGAGTTATGTGTTAGGCTCGAGGTGTAGATCATTTTTGGAAAGTTTGGCCGGAATACGCCACTGTTGACGCCTTGCCGCCGCCGGCGGCAGCGGTTAACGTTGGAGGGTTGACTTTTTGGAATTTTGTCAAGTTTTATGACATTTTGCTCGTAATCGCACCCCGATCGTCGTCTTGAAGTTTTCGAGTTGATTTGAGTAGCGGATTTTAAGTCGAGGGTTTATGTGAAGTATTTTGGGATTTTCGACGATTATTTTGTATCCGAGTACATATTTCCGGAAATGGTTGGTTTCCGAGGTGTGGTACAGAGTATTGAATTGTGATTTTGATCAGTGATATTTTGTGATTATTTAGGGGATTGAGATCATACGTTGGGCGAGGGATCTTCCGCCGGATCTCGGGATTAGCGCGTTTGCGCGCTGTGCTTATCTGTGAGTGGACATTTATTTACACTGTCGTAGCGAGTTCTTGATTTCAGTATTTATTTCCAGTACAGTATTGAGATTATTTATTGTTTTGGAGGTATTATTTTATGTTTTATTGGTGATGGTATTTATTTAGCATCGATGCATTGACTACTCGGCTGATCACCGGTAGTCCAGTTCCAGGGTTGAGAGATTCCCCTGATGTGCCCACTAGGCTTGAGAGATTCGCCTAGTCTATCATCGTCGGGCTTGAGAGATTCGCCTGACTATTGGGGTTGAGAGATTCGTCTGACACCTCCATTTATTTTAAGAACTCGCATTGTTTTTATGTTATATAAATGGTGAAAGGCATATGATTACTTTCGTCAACTCACTCTAATGATTTTATTTGCCTTTCCCCTGGGCTTTTCGATTTCCGTGCCCAATTTGCAGTTCGGATTCTGGTGTCACATGTTGCAGTCGGAGGCTTAGTATTCGAGCTACCTTTCTTTTCCAGTAGGTTTCTTGTTTAGCCTACTATTGTGTATTTATGTATATATATATATATATATACTAGAGGTCGCTCTGAATACTCTGATGTTATATTTTCATATGATTTTCCCGGATTTCTATAAAATTACAGTTTTTGTTTATAACTTTACATTATGTTATGATATTGAGAAATCCGGATGGGATTGGTGCCCACGGTTTGGCTTTTGTGACATAGGATGAAGTGTGTTTTCGGGTGTAGGTTAATGGTGATTCCACGATATAGTGAAACTCTGCCGAAATTTCTATGGTTTTTGCAAGTTCGTGTTTTGAAAAGGGGTTTGATTCCGGTTTAGGAAACTAAATCGGGTTGGGTCCTTTTATCCGGTCACCCGAAATAACCCCACCCGTACCTCTACTGGAACCCCGACGGAATTTGGTAGAAACAATTGGCGCCGTCTGTGAGAAGCGAGCAATCAGAAACCACCCGAAACCATAGCAGCAAAGATGGCAACAGACCACGCTACACCTGAAAGCCGAAAGACGAGAGACGCACCCGTCGACGCGATCAGCAGCATCAACGACCTAACGGAGGATGAAGTAGCGGCTCACCTCGTGAAGGAACTCCAAACGGCCTGAACCGAAAGAGACCAGGAACGCCAAGCCCAACAGCGTTTGGAGGATCGACTTGACGCGTTCATCCGGAGCCAAGAGACCCAATGAGAGGAATCAGGACCAACGGAGGAGCCATGAACGAGTAGACAAGTCATCAGAGTCAACCCACCTTGGGAATTGTGAAACAACCGACTCCCGGAACCTCCATCACCGCCCGAAAGAATACGGGAGTACTGTGGCGAGGAACCTACCGCGACAGCTGAGAAAGCCATGCTCCGACGAATGGCAGGGATGGAGGCCAAAATCATGTCACTCAGGAAAAGCACGCACACCGGGCCAAAATGAATGTACACTCCCCGGGTGAGCCCCTTATCGGACGGCATCCTGGCGCAAGGTAGGGATCCGTACTCCAAAATCGTCAAGATCGGCAGGTTCAACGGGAAGGGAGACCCGCGAACACACATCGACGAGTATCAATCCGCTACCGCAGGTACCCGGTATTCGGACGCAACCTTCTGTTTCCTATTCCTGGAGACACTGACAGAAGAAGCACGAAACTGGTTCTACGAGTCACCCACGGGATCCATTCGCTCGTTCGAAGAGCTCACGGAGTGTTTCCTCAAGTGATACCAGCTCCAGGGCAAGTACAACACCGCCAGTACGCTTCTGAAGATCCGTCAGGGGGACAATGAAAACCTATCCGGCTTCATCAATCGGTAGAGGGCTCTTGTGAAAACGTGTAGGAACCTCGACAAGAACGTTGCAAAAACGGCGCTATTGGAAAACCTGACGGGAACCCCGTTCGTAGAGAAGCTGGTTAAAAAGAACCACCTCGAGTATGACGAGATCATTGACCTAATCGTCCAAAAAGCACTGGTGGAGACCCACGTGTACGGGGCGCAAGGCCCAAGCATAACACCGACCTCGAAGACACAAGATCGCCCGCCATCAACCCATGCAGCCAAAAACCCGCCACCAAAAGCACAAGCTACCACATCCCTCAAGCGCGAAGATCACTATCTTGTGCACAAGAACAACAAACAATATCAGCAAACGCATCGTGAGCATTCACCACCGTGAAACCCACCACCCAAAGATCCCCACCAGCGACGCACAGTCTTCTCCGTCACCCAGGGCACAAACGAGGAAGTGCTCAAACAGAATAAATGACAAATCCGCCCGTCCATGCCTAGGGCGCCCGGGATAGCCCCTATGCAGAACAACAGGGGAACGTGGTGCATGTATCATGATTCGAATACCCACAACACCAATGACTGTGAAATCCTAGCCAGATAAATCAAACGACTGCACACGGAGGGAACGCTGTTCTTCCGAGCGACGAACGCTGAATGCCCGGCCACGGACATACGAACGAGGGGCACCATCAACAACATCTCGGGAGGGAAGCGGAAGGCCGAACACCCACAAGAACGGGAAGAACCCCAACCTAAGGACGTATTTGCGGTACATCCTAGAAACTGACCGAAGGCTGTCAAGAAGGACTGGCCTCCGATCACCTTCACCTACGAGGAAGAGGGCAACCGGAACAGCACGCTCCAGTTCATCATCGACGGATTGGTGGACCGGTACTTAGTCAAGAGCATCCTCATCAACAACGGAGCTTCCGTCAACATCATTTTTTGGAAGGCATACCATGAGCGTCCATCAAGCCTCAAGCGCTCGAAATGCAAGATGACGCAGGACCATGAGAGCATCGCCAGCTTCTCAGGGGAGATCACTTACCCCCTCGATAGCAACTACATGCGATTCAGCATCTGAGAAACAGGAACCCCCAAACCGAAATCAGAATAGACTTCGTTGTCATAGACCTCTGTACATCCTACAACATGATCCTTGGGCGACCAGGTATCTCGAAGCTAAGGTTGATCATTGCAGGCCATATGCTCCTGGCAAAGTTCCCAACAGACTACGGAATTGGCACGGTCAGGGGGTACAACTTCGTGGAAAATTTTTTTCAACCGAACAAAGATAACATGCAACTGGAGGTACTCGCAGTGGCGAAGTGCTCTCCCGAAAAGCAGCAACCAGATGACCCGCGTGACGGATTGAACACTATTCGGCCCGCCGATGAGCGAGAGGGGCAACGTATGATACAACTGTCTCGTGAACACCCGGAGCGCACGATCCGCATCGGCGTGCAGTTAGAGCCCGACATAGCGGCTTAACTGATACAGGTCCTAACGGACTGCTAGCAGGTATTTGCATGGTCTTATGCGAACATGCTCAGAATCGCCCCAAGCATTATCTCCCATAAACTCAGTATAAGCTCACTTGCAAGGCCGACAAAGCAGAAACAGCGGGCGTATGATCAGGAGCGATATGAGGCCATGCACGCGGAGGTTGATAGACTGCAGAAAATTGGCTTCATCCGAAAAGTTGACTACCCGAAATGGATCTCTAACGCCGTTATGGTCAAGAAGCACAACGGATCTTACCAATGTCCCATTACGACAGGCATTACAATCGCCCGACCATAGTGGCCGATTGGCGAAATGGGTCGTCGAGCTAAGTGAATATGACATCCATTATGCGCCCCGAACAGCAATAAAAGGCCAGGCTATCGCGGACTTTAAAGTCGAATACACGGAGGCCGTTAGCATGGAGCCTCCCAAGGAAGAACCCCCAAAACCCGAATCACCATGGAACCTTTACGTGGACGGGTCATGCACCAAGAACACCAGTGGGGCTGGGATCATCCTTACCGGGCCCGGGGGCGTACGAGCCGAATACGCGCTAAGGTTCAAATTCAAAGCAACAAACAACGAAGCCGAGTACGAAGCTCTTATCGTCGGTTTACAACTGGCCCGAAACTCAGAAGCCCCAAGCATCAACATCTTCAGCGACTCATAACTAGTCATCAACCAAATCCAGGGTGACTTCAAGACAAATGGTGATACGATGACCGCATACCATGACCACGTACGCACAATGTTAAGCAAGTTCAAGTTCTTCAACATCAACCACATCCCAAGGGGAAGAAACACCAAGGCAGACGCACTCGCCCGTTTAGCAACAACGCCCGTACAAACGGAGCCAGGGCAACGAGTAGGTGAAGTCGTAAAGAGACTAAGTATCACAAAAACACCAGAATAAATCTTCACGGTCGAGCCACACATCGCCAGCTGGATGGACCCCATGATCAAATACAAAACACGGGGTGAACTACCCGCAGACCGGGCCCAAGCGCAAAACATCATAGCCACAGTAGTCAACTTCAGCATCTGAAACGACAGTCTGTATAGACAAGGGAAGACGTGGGCCAACCTCAAATGCATCATACCAGAGCAAGGCGATAAGATACTCAGAGAAATCCATTCGGGCGTCTGTGGCCACCACACGGGAGCACGATCCATCGCACAGAAGGCACTCTGTTGTGGATTCTGGTGGCCCACCATCCACGCGGATACAACCGTGATCACTATGACTTGCCATCAGTGCCAACTCTACGCACACAAAAATCACGCGCCCGTGGTTCCCCTATCGATCCTTAGTTCTCCTGTTCCGTTTGCACAATGGAGACTCGATCTCATCGGAGAACTTCCGAAATCCAAGGGCCAATATCGATACATCATAGTGATCATTGACTACCACACCAAGTTTATCGAGGCAGAATCGATGGTCAAGATCACGACCTAAAAGGTGAAGAGATTCTTATGGTGTTTCCTCTACTGTCGCTATGGCACCCCGCTCAACATCATCAACGATAACGGGCCGCAATTCCACAACGACGAGCTCAAGGCATTCTGCAAAAGGCAAGGCACCAATATAATATTCGCGTCGCCAGCACACCCCCAAACAAACGGACAGGTAGAAGCAGCAAACAAAATCATCAAGGAAGGAATCAAGAAGAAGATCGAACTCATCGAAAAATGAGACGTTTGGTACAGACGATGGCCCACACTACTCCCTGAAATACTATGGTCAATCTGAACGACCGCAATGGCGGCAACAGGAGAAACCCCATTCAGTCTCACGTTCAGAACGGAGGCCGTACTACCACTCGAGCTCACATACAGGAGCCCAAGAATCGAAAGCTACAACCCCACCACCAATGGCGAAGGACTTAGACTCAACAACGACCTCCTCGAAGAAAGGCGCGACACGGCACACCTTCACAACACCGCAAATAAGCAGTGAGTTGCTCGACTATTCAACCAACGTGTGAAGGAGCGCCCACTTCAACTGGGGGACTAGGTCATGAAAGCAATTCAAACAAAGCCGAAAGGATTACACCCGTCATGGGAAGGTCAGTACGTCATCGACGCAGTCGTAGGGCCGGGTACGTTTTACATCAAGGACATGTTCGGGAGGAGGATAGGCAATCCCTGGAACACACAGCACCTGAGGAAATATTTTCACTAAGTGTTCATCTACCTGTGTTTGAGCACGACTGCATGATTTTGTAACCTAACGCGCGTACATCTAATGATTATAAACTTTTGCATATGTACGATCGCACGTTTTGTTTTGTGCCAGTAACGATATAGGTATACATCAAATGCATTCAGACAAGCAATGTAAACGAAACAAAAGGTACTTATATATATTTCCCAAAAATAGTTGTACACAGTTCATTCACTAAACGCACACAGGCGCAAGAGTACAAAGAAAAAACAAAAAAGAACGCAAAAATACAAGATAACTAGCTGGCCCCAGCAGCAGCATCAACCCCACCCTCCTCCAGCACCGGCACCTCACCCTCGGCTTGCGCCCCGACTTCCGGCTCTTCAAGTGAGCGCTTGAGCTTCTCAGCCTCAGCAGTTTGCCATGCCTCGAACTCGTCCACCTTCACAAACGGAAGCACGAGCAAGGAGAAGTCCTCACATTGGACGTTGGCCTCAGCAGCAACCAAGTCCTCAAACTCTTCCGAATCCTTGAAAGCCTGGATCGCGTCAGCCCTGACCTTCTCGAACTCGGAAGATGTCTTGTACTCGGCCACCGCTTTTTCCGCAATCCTCTGACAGACTTCCTCCGTCACCGCATGGGCTCGGGCCTCCGCAAGCTCGCGCTCCAGCTCTGCTATGAGCGCACCACTGGACGACCGGAGGGTGGCAAGGTCGGTCTCTAGGATGGCAACCCCAGATTGCACTTCCCTCAGATCCTCCATTAGCTCATCGGCCTAACGCACAAGCTCGTTTACTCGGGCGATCTTCCGATTGGCTATGTCGGTGGACTTGGTCAGAGCCTGCTGCAACTTGCCCACGTCGGCCTGCAGACGCCGGTTCTTTGCCTTCGCCTTCGAGAGAATGATGGTCTGTAGCATCGACCCCTTGAGCCCTTTGATAAGGAAGAGCTGATGTCGGAGCTGCGTTCAGGTATCAAACGCCGCACTAAGGGATTCGCTCGGATCGGTGCCCAGCTGACGCCGATTTTGAAGGAACTCAATACCCGCACCCATGGAGCTCTGGATACGGGCAATGAACTCCGAGGAGAGCGCTGTCTCGCCCGCTACCGCAACAGTAACGGCAGGGGAGGCCTCGTTGGACAGACCTCGGGAGCGCTTCAACGGACGGCTAGAAGTGCCTTGGTTATCCGGCCTCCTCGCCGAGGTCTGAGACCGACGCGCATCCACTTCTCCAGGCTGACGGATGGGGGAGATCTCGAACGAACTCTTGGAGAAGCTCGTATGGGTGGAGGGAGACTTACCCTGGCTCACACGCCTGTCCACGCGCTTGACGCGACGCTCGTCGCTCCTTACTACGCGTTTCCTTCTCCTGTCAGAGGCGCTCCCTTCGGGCCTACTCTCCCTCTCCCCTTTGTGTATCAGGAGCAACTTCTTTAGCCCGCCCATCAGGGATAACGACCGGGACTCCGATAGCCGCGCCCATGGCTTGGACCTCCTCGTCCCCCTCCGGTACAAGATCAAGGTACTCATTGCAGTTATGAGGGTGCAGCACACCCTGAGGAGCGTCGCCCTGCACCACTGGCCGCTCGCATCCTCGACGACCATACGGGCCTGCCGGGCGCTCTCCATGAGCACCAACATGCGTTGGTGGGCAGCGTTCTGCTTGGTGGAGGATCTGGACTTCTTCATCTTAGCTGTAACAAAAAAATACACAAGGTTTAGCCCGACAAAACACACAAACGACATAAACAAACGCCCTGAACAGGAAATACACATACCAGGGGGGCGCGAAAGACCACAACGCTTGACGAGTTCTCAGTGATTGGCTGCCCGGATGTTTCGCGCGTCCGGGTGGGGGCCGAAGGCAAACTTGATACGCACCAACCACTTTCCCTCCAAACGGGTGAGAGTATACGAACTTTGGTCTGCAAAAGCACAAACGTATTAGCAAGCACGAATACAAACTTCAAACAAAGAAAATGCCGTTAGTCGACACTACAACACCATACCTAGCAGTTGAAAAGACTCGGGGACTCGGTGAATTTGATTGCGCCCGAGCGATAGAGCACCATCCGGCTTGTCAAACTCCCACTCGCCTCCGACAAGGCAATGATACCTATGCCAGGATGTGGAGGAGGAAGGGGGCTTCGTTAACCACCACTTCGTTCGGGGCTTGACCATCATCGTACCCTTATCCTTCATACGGGGAGAATACTTTAAACGGAAGAAATGCCCGATCTCCCCCCGTGTGGAGAATTGCAGCCCACTCAGCTTCCAGATGTTGCGGAAGGCAATCAGCACGCGCATCAACGTCGGCCCGCATTGGCCTAACGTGATATTGAACAGAGCAAGCGCATACTGGAAGAATGGATGGAGGGGAAGCTTCAGCCCTACCTTCAGCTGAAACTCGCTCACGCACACGTAGCCGTGCGGAGGGCGTGTAAACGACTCGCCCTGACGGAGGGCCCTCAGCTTCACCGTACGAGGGATATGGTAGTCCTGGTACCACTACTCGATCTCGCGCACTGACGGGGACCTCTCCGGCTCCTGCACAACTTGGTCGTCCGCCAGTTGCCATAACACGGGCCCGCCCTGAGGAAGCACGGGAAGAGTAGCCCCAGACGCCCGTTCACCGCGTGGGAGAACAACATATCTATCCGATCCCCCGGAAGAAGAGGACGCCTCACCGCTTGGCACCATAGAAGCACCTGGCTGCTCGGACCGCCCAACCATCGATCCACTCAGCTCCATATTTGGCACTGACGACCTACGCAAAGCACTACTGGCGTTAACAGATAGTGGGGAGACGCTCAGTACACTATCAGACGAAGAGTCCGAAACACTATACGATGAACCACGGGACCCTATACGGAACCTAGGGGTTGGCGGAAGAGACTCATCACTGGATACAGCTACCAATTCCATGGTCCTAAGAGAAAAGCAAACGGGGCATAAGCCAAACGGCAAACGCGTAGACTGCCGCAACCCCAATCCCCCAGCAAAACCAATTACCCACTTTTCGCAAAACCCAAAAACTGATCAAAAACCCAAAAAACAGCAAAAACCTCAAGAACTCGAAGCTGTTCTTCGCCACACACCCAGAAAAGCTCAGAAATTCTTTTAAGCACCGACACAAAGGAAAACCATAAAACCCAGAAATTTACCCTAAACAGTAACCAAAACGAGTACAAAAGTAACACAAACCACAAACAATTTTCAAAAAGCAACAAGAACAAAGAAACTACCTTTGAAGAGATAAGAGGAAGATTCACGAAATAGCAAGCAAGAAACACTCCAAGTTGATAGCAAGCAGATTTGAGAGCACGTCTACGCAGAGTTTCAGTTAGAACAACAAAAGTGTAAAAGGTGAAAGTGAAAATACCATACTATTTATAGGTAGCGAAACTAACCCTAGACAAACGTCTACCATTTATTTTCAGCGCTTCCAACCGCAGGATCACGAAACATGTCTCACGCACCTCACGCGCTCCCGCCAAAATTAATTACCCTACCGCTTCGAATTCGGTACGCCACGCGTCACGCATGCAGCAAACAACTGAAATAAACTGTCTGACACACGATCACCTCAAGCGACAGATAATTGTTACGAAGACAAAAAGGTCGGAATATGAAAAGACAAGAGGGACCCACTTCGAAAACAGCAACACCGTTTTGGAGTCCACCTGATAGGCAAGTGGCAGTTATGCTTGCACTATCATGGGCATGGTTGATACCATCATGACCTACGCCATTGATCAGGGCTAATGGACTGAGGTCTGGGACCTCTCGTTACGCATCATCCCGGTAGAGCAACACCCGATAGGCAAGTGGTAGTTATGCTTGCACTATTGGATCCAAACAGCAACATCATGTTTTCGGAACCCACCCCGATAACGGAACGGCATCAAACGTTCGCACTATCACCGGACGAGTAAAACAGACAAGTAGCCCCACGACACGAACATTCAACATTCGACCTCAAACCAGCTCTTCCTCGGAGAGTTGAGGGACTCGGGGTTACCAGGGTGCGGACCCTTCCTTGAGTGACCACGTGTGCAAAACCAAGAAAAAGATTTTCAACTCCCCAATCAAGAGCTGGTTCCCTTGACTTGGGGACTTGGGGGACTTGTTAGTGTGTGATCCTATAACACACTATTATCGCAAACTTAGTCACTAAGCAAACGGGTCAACACAGCTCTGACTAAATTCATGACAACAATACAGGCTCCAGCTCTAAACAAGAAAACTACTCCATCCGAACGTCCACGCGTTCGGTACGGCAAACGGAAAGATACCAGGACTGGCTATGTACAAAACAGGATCCCACATCGAAGAGCAACAAAAGACTCCACACTCAATTAGCGATATAAGCAACACATCTACAACATATACAAGGTACGCTCGTTACTCTACCAATACTACTGTTACACTTCATACACTAACTTGAGAGTTGAAGAGTCGAAGGCGGGCACACCCTATCAAGGCTCCTAACGTCTGTTTGGTGTATTACTCTTACTAGCAGGTAAAGGAAGACGCGCACGATAGCTCAGGTCACCCGAAATAGCCCCACCCGTACCTCTACTGAAACCCCTACAGAGTTTGGTAGAAACAAAAAGAACATACATGCATATACTTATACATAGGGTGACACATCCATGCCTCTCTCTCTCTCTCTCTCTCTCTCTCTCTCTCTCTCTCAATCAATCAAAAATGATGTTGCTGCAAAGAGACCAGGACACCCAATTGCTAATTTGGCACACATGCATGCTTCGTTTGCGTACAACTGATGAGATGCTCAACTTGCGTGCAACAGATTGAGATGCATCCCTAAGTCATTAACAGTAGACAAGCAGTTCAAAGTCACCTTCAAAGTCTACTGTTAATGTCTCAAAGTTGCACCTCGATTTGTTGCACGCAAGCCAAGCAGCTCAGCCAAAGCATGGGTGCTCAAATGAGCAACCTAGGTGACAATAGCACTTGTACTATGCTAGTTTGCGACGGCGTCATTTGTGGTTGAGATATATATATATATATATTCGGGTTGTTGGAGTGGAGGGTGAGGCCTGAGCATGTCACCATTTGTTTAAGTATATGTATTTGTGTTGTTTTTACTTAAAGTTCTCATTATATGGTGGTAAAACAATTTATATGTATTCGTAAGATCAAAGTTCGAACCCAAGTTATTCAAGTTTTTTTATATTTGAAATGTGAGACAATAATAAAGAAAAATAAAATATAAACAATTATTAAAATAATCATAAATAAATGTGAAATATTAATAAAACAAAAATTATTAAAGTGATACCTAAACTTCAAAAATAAATATCATTGTGATATCTAGTATTTAAAATTACTTGTTTACCCTTCATATTTAAAATTTTTGTTTGTCACGTCATCACAATAGACGAAGATGGATGGAAGAATTGGTTTAAGGTACCACAAAGATATAGTTTTTGAAGTCTAGATATGAGATTAATACTTTTGAAAGTGTAGGTATCAAGTTGATAGGTTCGGGTAAGTTTAGGTACTATAGAATAATTTTTTCCAAAAATCATATATAAACATATAATAATCTGATAATCCGTACAAACATAAAATAAAAGTGTAATCAATGATAAGCTCAAGCTGAATTGAGCTCTTTGATTGCTTAATTTACAAACATGTAGAGTACGTATTATATTTATATTTACATGTATGAAGCGGTGTTTATGGGCTGTGAAAGAGTATGTTCACTATGCTGTCTAGGCTGGAACCCATAGCAAATTCCATTGTACATACATGTTATCCCTCTGGTTCCACTGTCCATGCAGGCAGAATTTTTTAGAAAATTTTCGCTTAATCAGTTAATCTCCTTTCTATTTTATTGAAATTTAATTTAGCTATTCCTCCATCTTGGTGCATTTGGTGACTGAATCCTATGTGGACAATCATCTTCTTGGTTCAGTGATTAATTCTTGCAAGAAGTTGCTGAAACTTTTGGCACGGGTAGGCTGTAGGAATATAATACGTACTCTACATGTTTGAGACTTTCCCAAAAATATCACACCAAAAATCAAACAATGCCAAGATGATCAACTGATCGTCATAGTTGAACTCTTTGAAAATGAGAGGTAAAAATTACAAGCCCCAACTGTTAAAGAGTACAAGAAGAAAGTTGAAAAACCTGAAATATGAACTACTCTGTTAAGTTCAAGATGTGGAAATCTGTTTCCTGTTTCTATAATAGTTAAGGCTGAAGCTCTCTATTTGGGTCATTACCGAAAATGAGCCGGCCCGGTTCAACCTACAGGCTTATAAAACTAGTCTCTACGGAAAATTGATCATAAGCTGTAAAATAACCATGAACTGTAATAGCAAAAATCTGGATTTCTACAAGTCACATTGATTCAACATCTACAGACCAAATTTGAGCCAACAACAGAACCCTGCTCAAACTAAACAATAAAGTTGCAAACAATCCATCCAAATCAAAGATAAAAATAACAAGAGGAAATCAAATTAAATATTAGACCAAAAGGGAAAGGAATGTCTGGTTATTTTTTTATTTTTTTTTATTGAGAATCCAAACCAGATATACTTATCTTCCTTCCTTCTTGTTATTTTACTCGACTACAATTCAATGTCACCCAATCTAAGAGAACCCACATCATAAAGACTACTTCTTTGAGTGACATGAATAGTTTGTATCACTAAAGGGCTTGAGAGTTGTTCAAATTAGTACTCACTGGAAAATGAAGTCAATGATTGGTAGAGCAGGGAGAGGAAGTAGAAGATGGGCGATCACCGTCTGCATCATCGCCGTGAATACGCGTTGGAACGAAGAAGACAGGAAGGGCCTCATTGGCAAATCGAGAGCCGAAGATGGAAGAGTGCGGAGTCATTCTCTGTGATGCCATTTGGATTTCGTCACTCCATGAATGAATCGAAGACGACGGTGCGAAACTACTGGACTGAAGGGTACCCCTCTGAGCTGCAAAACTGTTGTGCTGCTGCTGCTGATGTTGGTGTGGCAAAGACATCATGTTGCTGAACACAAACCCTCCTCCTCTGTTTTCATCCAACATGCGTTGGTAGGCAGAGGAGTCGAACCCCAACGTGGCTGGCACGGCAAACAAGTGGTGGTGCATGTCCTGATTGGTCTGTTGTATCAAGTGTTGGTCTTGGAAGGAGTGGAGGGACAGGTCTAGGTCTTGGTTGATGAGATTGGTTGTGGTCCTTGAGATCATTTCATGAGATGGGTAGCTCTGGAAATTGATGGTGGAAGCAGATGAGCTTGTGGGGAAGAAAGACTTCATGGTATCTGCTATGGGGTCAGACTCAAGAGATTGATGAGGACTAATGAAGCTGGAGTTGTTGTTGCCATTGATGTTGTCCCGAACTTCTTGTTGTTGTCTCTGGAGCTGAAAGTTCTGCTCAGCTGAGATGACCATTTTGCTAGTCCCAGCCTCGTTTGGTGCTTCACCTTCGGCAACATTAATGGTGGGGTGCCAAGGCGGTAGCTCCGCGAGCTTGTCAATGGCGATTTTCGCCTTCTTGATGAGCCAATCGACAGCCTTACTGGGCCGGTCGTAGCCCAGCCGGTCCTGAACATCATAAAATTGGATCGCCGTGTGGGCTGACAGCCGCACACGGCGGTCCCTGGGGCCCTTCGCGGTGTAGACCTTGCTGTGGCGGTCTTTTCGGCCAGTGGAGCGGACAATGTGGCCTCCTTGGACTTGCACAATCTCTCCTCCAGTGGCGCTCTTCATGCTCATTCTTCCTCTTGTTTGGTGAAAGAGGTTTGCTTTGAAGATAATCTAGTCGCATCTGCAGTTACGTTCTACACACAACAATGAAAACCCAGAGGATGAAAATAATTTTAAAAAATTCAGAAACTGACACTGATAGATATTGACAAAAGTGAGGAATGAGTATTAACCTTGACGAGTGATGGATGAGAGGTTGAAGTCCTTTCATATGATGGGTTAAACAGAGCAGTGGTTGTTTGTGCTGTTCTTGAGCAGAATGCAGCCACCATTGAATTTAACAAAATGAGCAAACTGGAAGCTTCATTCTGCTGGATTTCTGGTGATTCAGAACTTCACATTACAAAAAACCTGTGATGAATATATTACAGCAAAAGCCATGTACATTAAAGTATCAACAAGCAATATGAAATCAATTAACTATCATTGCATTCTAGCCGGACAATAATCACAAAATCATCCTTTCAAACCCTTCATATCGCCGAAAGACTCATTTAATTCAAAATTCATATAGGGGTCAACTTAAACGTAGTGTCCATAGTATAAAGCTTTGATGTGCTTGGGATGCCGGGATGAAAAGGAAGTCATCACCCTCTGAGATTAATTCGGTACACCAGATGGTTAAAGTTCACTAAAGTAAACATGAACGCATGTACTCTAATCCCTAGCTCAGTATTGACACTAATCACACTATCACATTTTTTATTTTTTATTTTTTTTAAAAAAAACACAGTTTCAACTTTCAAGTCAGTCGACTGACTGATTCCTTCAATAATCTCAGTCATACTCCCACATTCGAGACAGGGATTCCCATCTCTCCAACTATATATAAACACTCATGTAATCATGCCATCATGGTATCCATCTTTAAAGGGACACCACAGTTTTGTGTTCCCAGCTTGGTATAGGACTCTTTTAAGGAGAATAGTACCCATCGACTCTATATGTACTAAATTTTATTATTGACATTTAGGACCAGTTGCCTGTATACTAATTTGAAATTCAGCTCGAGTTTTCTTTGCAAAATGTAGATGTCTTACCTAGGATCCTACCCAGAAACAAAATACAAAGAGAAAAGTGAAGAACAGGATAACAAAACTTACGTACCTAATATAACCCCGTAAGGGAATATAGCTTTGACAGTTCAAATACAAGTTTTCCAGTTCAACAGTAAAATAAAATATGATTAACTAAATTTCTTTAAGATAACACTGGGTAGGCGATCCAGACCCGATCCATTCACCCCCAAACATGGAATTACTAAGGAAAAGTAGTGCAATTTTGATGTTTTTTAAGTTTCAGCTATCCTCATTCAAATGGGTACGAGCACAAAAATCACTTCCACCCACAAAGAAATTCAGATGAATACAAGAAAACTGGAAACTATACTAAAAGGAGAGAAGAACCATGCATGAGCCCAGTTGTTCTTTTTAGCATTAGCCTAACCAAACCAAGGCTGGAGCATCCAATGACATATATATATATATTTAAAAACACAACTTTGAAGAACTGAAGAAGGCAAGTAAATACCTTTGGAGATGAACCAGAATGAAAGTGTAGCTGTTTTGGATAACTGGGTAAAGTTGGGAATCAGATTGCAGCATTCCGTTTGAGCTGTATTGATCAATATGAAAATCTCATATGGAATGCTGCGAGCTCGAGTGGGTTGATCGAACCAAGTTTACGAGTGGGTGCGTGTGTGATGAAGAGTTATGTGAGAATTTTGATATATAGGAGCCAACATTCGTGTGGATAGGAATCGCTGGGCTAGAGTCCCGCAGATTCCAAACCCAATCTCATTCCGTTTCTATCCCACTGAAAAGAAGGGATGAGACGAAAATTAAAAAATTTATTATTTTTATCATTTATTTTATTTTTTAAAGGATAGGGTTGGATATTAATTTTAAAATTTTGATAGACTCATTTTGTGTATATTTATTGTTGCTTGATTAAGAGTTGACATATTAAATTATCAGATAATTAATAATACTCAATCCAAAAACATATTACTCTACAATAATTAAAGTATTACACTACTTGTGATATGAAGTAAATGTATTACTACTTGTGATATGAAGTAAATGTATCAACTACACATAAAATAAAATAATTTGTGTTGAAGAAGAAAATATATACATAAGAGATATGATCTAAAACTATATTTTATTCATTGATAGATGGTCTTAAATAGACATTACAATTTGTCACAATCATTATCCATGTAAATCAGGGATTGAGAGAATATTTATTTCTATTCTAATTAGGACAAAACACACACCGAGATACAAGAAATATTTCTCCTGGAACACTCTCCCTTGTGTCGTGATCCTGAAGTATGATGTATAACATGTTGCCTCACTAAAACCTTGTCAAGCAAACAAAAAACATCTTGGGTAAAAATAAAAGTTTAGTCTAAGGAAAAAAGAGTACAATGCATCAACTACAAATGCGACCACATGTGATGTAGACGCCCCCTGATGTCTACGAAATGAACTCATCCTGATCAGTAACTCAATCTTGAAGTTCAGACAATCTTCGCATTATAATGCGTCTCACATGCTTTACAAATGTAGATTTGGGCAATGACTAGGTAAAAAAGTTTGCAGCATTATCTACCGAACAAACCTGATTCATATGAATGTCCAATAACTGTTGTTGTTGCTGATTAGATAAGAACTTAGGCGATATATTCTTTGTATAATCACCCTGGATGTATCACAACTTCATTTGTTCAATGCAAGCCGCATTGTCCTCAAAGATACAAGTTGGTGCTGTAGTAGTGGACTGTAATCCACTAGATCCTCGAATATGGTGTATGATTGACCTAAGTCAGACACATTTTTTAACCGTTTCATGTAGAGCAATAATCTCCTAATGATTCAAAGAAGTAGCAACAAGGGTTTGTTTAGTTGATCTCCAAGAAATCACCGTTTTTCCATGGCGAATACATATCCTGTTTGGGAACGTCCTTTGTGTGGGTCAGAGAGATACCCAGTATCAGCAAAACCAGCCAAGACATCGATCACAAGGTGTCTTAGAGTAGGGGGCCGCATTAAATTGGGGTACAATGCTTACAGTCGGATCACTATTCGATGGGTCGAACATTTCACTCAACATGCCGAATAAATGGTTCTGATCCGCCCATGGTGCAACCTTTAATATGTCGATGAATTCCTCGACGAGTCAAAATTCCTGGAACCTGCATGTTGCAATTCAATCATCCATTTTTCAAGAATTTCAAGCTTCTTTATATATTCTTTGTAGGGAAAGAACAACCCCAAGTCTATGGAACCATTCACTTACTTGAAGAAGTCCTTTACACCATTCCAATGACATTGTGTAGGTGCAAAACTAAATCGAGCTAACAAGTTCACAGAGAATGCAATATTTGGTCTTGTGCATTGAGCTAAATACAACAAAGTTTCAGAAGCACTAAGGTATGGCACCTCTGCTCCCAATAGTTCATCCTCATCATCTTTCGGGCGGTACGAATCCTTATTGTGTTTTAGACTTCGAACGACCATTGGTGTGCTAAGAGAATGTGCTTTGTCCATATTTAATCGCCTGAGCATCTTTTGGACATACGCAGACTGGTGAATAAGTATTCCACCATCTCAACGTTATGATTCTAAACCAAGACGAAATCGAGTTCTACCAAGGTCTTTTCAAACTCGGATTTCAAGTAGCTAACCATCTTATTGATTTCATTAAGAGACCCAATGATATTCATATCATCAACATAGACCGCTATTATGGCAAATCTTGAACTTGTTCTCTTAATGAATACACATGAGCATAAATCACCATTCTTGTATCTCTTCCCAATCAAATAGTCACTTGGGCGTGTATACCACATCCTACTGGATTGCTTCAATCCATATAGTGAACATCTCAATCTAATCACATGAGCACTTTGTGGTTTAGAGTTACTTGAATTAAATATGAAAATGCCTTTCAACACTATTTATTGTATCTGAATCAATGTTTCTATAAAGATATGATGTCACCACATCCATCAACTACATTTTCAGCTTTTCAGACACTACCAAACTGGCAAGATAGCAGAAAGTAATGATGTCACAAATGTCAAGATCAAATTGTAGCTCTAGCATATCGTGATAAAAGTCATTGATCTTAGGATAATCCAATAACAGAATTCTATCCCATTTTTCTAGTAGCTCTGAAAGTTGTGCGTCATGTACATTGTTAAATCGGTCTTGTAAAGTCGCCCACAAATCTGTGGGGTCATCATTTAGCAAATACTGTTTCCTTCGAGCAGGATGAATATGTCTCCTGAGAAACATAAGAGCTTGAGCTTTCGAGCTAGGATGTCATCGTTGGCTTCAATGCCAAGTGATAGTGGTTGGATAGTATCAATGAGACGTTTACCGAGGAGAGTATTCCTCATGTCAGATACCCATCTGTGATATTCTGCTCCTTGAATGTGATTTGGCTCGTTTGTCTTTCCAGCAAATCAATTGTCTCACCACGCTCCCTGAGGATCTCCTTAATCTCTTGCATAAAAGCACGATTCTCCTCTCTTTCTTTTTGTTTGTCTACCATGATATGCTGTAACATATTCATCAATCTCTGCTCTGCATCATTTGATTGTTGAGGATAATCATAGCCGGAGTGATCATCCCATGTAGGAATGTAAGGAGGGGTATAGTATTCACTTTGCATGGTGGAATAACTTTGATATGGAAAATATGCACATTCCTCATTTGAGTGACCTGCCATTGAACATCTTGAACAAATCTGAAAGTTAGAATACATAATACATAAAGGTTAATATACAAGTTAAATTTACAGACTCTATTAGGACTTATAATTAAGCAATTCCCCAGCAACGGCGCCAAAATTTGACAAGGTGGGTAAACACCTCTCAAAGATACCATATTCACAACCTGGATATATCAATGTAGTAAGATAAATAGGGGTTATCGAACACAAGGAATTGGCGAAACTAAATCCTAACACACTACTATGCTGACAGACTCAACTACAGAACACTAATGATATGCGAACCTAAGCTAGACAGACTCAAATGCTACGAAATTTTGACACAATGAACTAGACACAGTGGCAGACTACCACACAAAATTTGAGGGTATTCGGAGTTGATTTGGTTACCGAAATAAATCAGCTAAGCTACAGCTAATGCAGAAAGTAAATGCTGAAAGTAAATATGCTAATGAATGCAAATGGATTTAAACTATATGATTAAAGAGTTAAGAGGAATACAATCCACCACCGTCATTCCATCTATCTAACACATACTTAATCTAATGTGACGACCCGAACCAGAATCTGATGCATATTCGGCGCGATTCTCGAGATTGAGTTTAGTCGCAGTTTATTGTCGTATATGTGGTTTGCCGATTCGATTCATGACTATGTTTTTAGTCGAGAATTTGAGTTTAGTGTCTTCACAGAAATTGTAGAGTACGTGATTTCGAGCTCGTGGGCGGTTCCGGAAGATTTTTCCGATAACCGAGGAATATTTTATGATTATTTGAAGTTTCGGGTTCCGACGAGTTTATCCGTTTGTTTCGAGTTTATCCGAATCATGATGGTTATCCATTTCGAATCGTCGATTAACCCGAGGGACGAGTATAAATATCGAAAAGTCGAAAAATAGTCGAGAATTTCATTTCGGGCGTTGACCAGACTTTGACTTTCCATTTTGGGAAAGTTGACCGTTGACCTGAGGGGGGAGAGTTTCCCGATTGGGCTTGCCATCCGACCACCGTTTTTCCAGCCACCATCGGCCACGGGACAGGTACAGTTCACATCCTTGGGTAATTTCGAGTTGATTGGTGTATGTTTTGTTGAGAATTGATGAGGATTTTGGGGCACCCGAATCGAGCCGAGTTCCTCGATTTCGCCGGTGACGGTTGGCCGTTTCCGGCGAGGTTTGGAGGTGGGGATTAGGGGGGTTAGACTCCCCTTGCTCCTCTGAGTCTCGTGGTGTGTTCATTTTGGTTTGAGATCGAGTTTTGAAAAGGGTTCGATTAGGTCACCGGAGGTGTGAATCGCCGAATTGTTTCGGGTTAATTGACATGGTTGTGGATCGAATTGGACTTCGTGCCAGTTATAGGAATGGTTCGGCTTGATGAGGTCTTTAATTCTGGAGTTTCCTCGCTGTGAAATTTCACGGTTGACGGCCGGCGGCGGCGGTCAACGGTGATTTTCCGGCGAGGGTTGACTTTTTGGATTTCGACGTTCTTAATGTCATTTTTCTCGTAATCACGCCCTGATTGTCGTCCAGAGGTTTTCGGGTTGATTTGGTAAGCCGATTTTCAGTCGAGGTTTCGAGTGGGGATTTCGGGATTTCTGTAATTCATTTTGTACTGCATTTCGTATTTCCGGGAACGGTTGGTTTCCGTGCATCAGTACAGTGTTGTGGATTACGATATTGATCAGTTATGTTTTGTGAACATTCAGGAGATCGAGATCGTGACCTGGATCGTGATCGTGCTTCAGGCGAGGGATCTTCCGCCGGACCACGAGTTTAGCGCGAGTGCGCATTACGCGAGTCTGTGAGTGGACATTTATTTTCACGGATTGATTGCGAGTCTTTTATTTATGATTTACGAACTTAAGCATGCAGTTTGATTATGATTTTACGAGCATGTGTTTTACGATTATGCATATATACGAATATACGTATACGAGTATACATGTGTATATATTATGTTTTAAGCATGTGCATAGAAGGATTTATGATTTGATTTACACAGAGTACAGTCTTGGTTACGTTGTTGTATCGATACACCTTGGCTTCTCGGCTGATCCCCGAGTACACTCCGGGAAGGGCAGATATCCTGACCCGAGGCATTTCTGGCTAGGAATCACATGTGGGTCTGGGATCCCGTGATTCAGACTGTGCTATCGCGTGGTAGTCCATGAGTGATTCCGCGATTTTTATGTTGCATGCTCCGTACGCGTGAGGAGTTAGAGTCTCCCTCGTGTACTCGGACGCGTGAGGAGTTAGAGTCTCCCTCGCGTACCATTTCTTACTTATGCATTTGGATTCTCATATGTTTTATATTATATATATTCGGTGAAAGACATTTATTTTCGTCCACTCACTCTAACGTGTTTCATGTCTTTCCCCTGGGCTTTTCGGTTTCCGTGCCCAGTTGCAGTTCAGGTTTGGTGTTTCACGTCGCGGTTTGGAAGCTAGTGATCAGAGTTACCTGTGCTTTCCAGTAGGTTCTTGTTTCACCTACTGATGTGTATATTGTATATATTTTACTTTAGAGGTCGCTCTGATACATTCTGATACATGTTTATACGGATTTTTCTCGGATATACATATATACATAGTACAGTTTGTTTACTGTTATTGATTATATTGATGTTGAGAAATCCGGATGGGATTGGTGCCCACGGTTTGGCTTTTGTGGCATAGGATGAAGTGTAATTTTCTGGGTGCAGGTTATGGCAATTCCACGTTAGTAACGAAACTCTGCCGAAATTTTGAAAATTTTTTGTTGGTTCGTATTTTCGAAAGGGGTTGATTCCGGTTTTGGTAACTGAATCGGAATTGGGTCCTTTCATCTAATGCACATATCCAATGAATGAAAGTTCCCAGGAAGAGTTAATCATTACAACCACATCCTATTACCTAATCCTTATGCTTATGCAGGTTTGTCATGGACCTCCCCTACATCTATCTCTCTATTGAACCCATAGTCATGGACCCCAAGGTTTACAAAGAAGAAAGCATTAAGTTCTAGAAAAGGTTTGAGAAGCTACAAGGGTTCACAAGTACACTATGGGCGTGTCTCGCTAGACCTATGGATTTCAATCTCCCGACGGTAAAATCGGCGTATCACTATAGAGAATTCGGTGGAAGAAATTATCTTCAGTCGCCCGTATCTCATGAAACTAGAACCCTAGCATGCATACTAAGTTGGCCACCAAAGCAAACATACAAGAATTCATACGGTGATCATTCAGAGAAAGAAACCTCATTCATAAAATATGCAAAACTAGATTAAAGTGTATGTATTAAAAAGACTTCATGTACGGGGATTCAATCAACCCCTCAACAATGAGTTTAGCTACTAAAAGTCATAAATAATAAAATCAAAGAGTTCATGAAAGATAAATAAAAGAAGGAGAAAGAAGAACTCTTGGCGATAACGGAATCGGGCTAGACTTCTTGCACAGAACTTCCCTTTGTTTTTATTTCTCTCTTTCTCCTCCCAAGAATTCCTGCCCCAAGCCATTCGTACTTCTATTTAGCTAGCTATATATATATATATATATAAGCATGCAACTTGGTTACCAAGCTAGCCCACGTGCAAGACTTCCACTCAAGTAAGACTTCTTTCTTTATTTTACTATTAGCCTCCAAGTCCACTTCAACTTCTTTTTCTCACCAACTTTGCTCGCATAGAACGTACGTACCCTCCTATAATCTGCTCACCAGACATCTCTTAATTGTATATATAAATAAGCTCCTCGCCAAGACTTGGCTGCTCCCCTTTGTATTCTTTTCAAATTAGGATTCCTTGACCTCGCAAGTCTTCCTCTTCCACAATAACTCCTAAAATATATTATTTAATCTCCTCTTCTTCATTAATCTCCAAAACACCTAAAGACAAATAAACATAATTAATTCACTCAATTAATAAGAATAAACTAAATATAGGGAACAAATTAAATACCAAATAAACGCATAAATATGCGACTATCACTTAATATATATTTAGTGAAAATTAACGTACATAGATGCATGGATGTTAGCTATATATACAGATTAAATTACGTACGTAATTGATGGATCGATGTAGATCGAGTACGTATAATTAAGCGTAAATTAATGGACTAATATATATATATATATGTAATAATTAATTAATTATAATATTTTGTAGCAGTATGGACAAGAGTTGGATGAAGTTGAAGAATAGATGTGATGTCCGGTATATGGATGGAATTAGCAAATTTGTGAATTTTGCGATAGAACATGGTCAGGAAAAGAAGCGTTTCAGGTGTCTGTGCCAGAAATGTCTTAATTGTCAGTATGTGGAGGTTAATGTTATGGTGCAACACCTGTACGAAAATGGTATGATGTGGAGTTACACTACATGGAGCGAGCATGGTGAAGCAGAAGAGTTCAGCGCAGCAGACTTCAGCTCAGGGTACAGTTACCATGGTGCCTCATCCAGCGGCAGTGGTGCCGAACCCCCAGCTTGCAACCCAACTGCAGATTTGGTCTATGATGCGTTTCCGGGATTTAGTCATGGTGGACACCAACACCAAGACGGAGGTTACAGTACCACTCATGAGCATGATGACACATTCCCCGCTGCTATCTTGGCCACTGACACCAGTGAGATGGATAAGTACAACCGGATGCTACTTGAAGTGCAGACCCCGGTGTTCCCTGGATGTTGAGAGAATGTGTTGCAATATGTGATGGAGCAAATGAAGATAAAAGTGAAGCACAAAATGTCAGTGAGTGCTTTTGATGAAATTCAGGAGTAAATATGTAAGTTGCTTCCTGATGATCACAATCTTCCTAAATCTCATTATAAGGTTAGAAATATCTTGAGCAGCCTCGGCCTAAAGTACAGGATAATTGACGCATGTCCGAATGATTGTGTGTTATTTTACAAAGAGTATAAAGATTTGGACTATTGTCCCGTATGTGGCCAGTGTAGATTCCAGGTGAATAGGAAGAGTTCGAAAAAGAGAATTCCTGTGAAAGTTGTGCGATATTTTCCCTTGATTCCCAGATTGCAGCGCCTGTACATGTCTCTACACACAGCAGAGGCGATGCGATGGTACGCAGAAAAGCGAATAAATGACGATGTCATGCGACACGCCGCAGATGGGGAGGGTTTCAAACATTTCGACAGAGAATTTGGAGACTTTGCTGCAGAAGTTAGAAATGTTAGACTCGGCCTATCTACAGACGGATTCAATCCTTGGGGAAGTAATAGCTCCGCCGTCAGCACTTGGCCAGTTATTCTGATGCCGTACAACTTGCCTCCGTGGATGTGCATGAACAAGGAATTTAATTTCCTTACTATACTAATTCCAGGTCCTAAATCTCCAGGGAAGTGCTTAGATGTCTACCTCAGACCTTTGATCGACGAGCTGAAACTGTTGTGGGAAAATGGAGTCCCAACTTATGACAAATTCACTGACATGATGTTCACGATGAGGGTTGCCGTAATGTGGACGATCAGCGATTTTCCAGCGTATGGGTTGTTGGTAGCCTGCAGGACAAAAGAATATATTGGATGTCCTATATGTTTGGACGACGTGAACTCTAGTTGGCACGCGGGGAAGGTGTGTAACTTGGGTCATCGTAGATGGCTTCCTCACAACCACCCATGGCGACAGGATGAAACTCATTTCGACAGGATGGTAGAGAAAATCCTAAACCCCGTAGTTGGTCGGACGAAGAGATTTTAGAGAGGTTGAGCTATTTCGACTTTGATGTATTGACCAATGACGCGGATGTAAAGAAATGCAAACCAATTCCTCCACATGATCTGAGCTATTGGGATCACAAGAGTATATTCTTTGAACTCCCTTACTGGTCGAAGTTGAAGCTGAGGAACAACTTGGACGCGATGCACATAGAAAAGAATGTGTGCAACAGCGTGGTGGGAACAATTCTCGGTATTAAGTTCAAGACTAAAGATACTCCCAAAGCGCGCAAAGATTTGGAATCAATGAATCTACGTCGTCCCTTGTGGTTGAGGAGGGATATGAAAGGAGTGTACAACAAGATGCCAGCTGCACCTTACACAGTGAAGCCGACTCTTAGACGTTCTGTATTTCACTGGTTTAAGGGCGTTCGTTATCCGGCTACGTATGCAGCTACTATAACTGGAGCAGTGGACGAGGTGCAACACAAGTTTGTTGGTCTAAAGACACATGACTATCACGTTATGCTGCAACGTCTGATTCCAGTGGTAATTCGACCATACTTGCCTCGGGACGTCGTAGAACCAATAGTGGCATTGTGTAGATGGTGACAGAGGTTATGCGCCAGAGAATTAAAGAAGTCAGATGTGGTGGAATTGCAACAACAAATTGTGCACATCATTTGCAAACTAGAGAGGATTTTTCCCCCTGCTTTCTTTGACATCATGATTCACCTAATGATCCATCTGCCCGAGCAGGTGCTCATTTCTGGTCCGGTCCAGTACACTTGGATGTATCCTCAAGAAAGGTACGTACAACTAATTAATTATATAGGTTTTTCGATTCATAATTTGTTCCACTGGAGATTACTAGCTAGCTATATGTACTTATTCTTATTGTACGTTTGATTTTGTGGACAGCTTGGACAGTATAAGTCATTCGTCAAAAACAGGTCGGCCTCGGATGGCTCCATAGCAGAGACATACCTAATGCATGAGTGTGTTACTTACTGCAACAGGTACCTCAAAGATCCACCACCTCCCACTGCCTCCGATCGCAGTGCCCGCATCAATCTTTCTGTCGTCACCAATGTCGTCCGACCGTTTAGAGGAGTATTAAGGGAATCGTTAACACGGGAAGAACTTATTGAGGCACATTGGGTAGTGTTGCGAGACTGTGACGAAGTTGAGCCGTACATGATGTGATACAGGGAGAGGCTTCAAGCGTTAAATCAAAACAAGAGTTCGGCGTGGATTGAGAAAATTGTTAAGAAGAAGTTTCCCGATTATTTCTTCCAATGGGTACGTACGTACGTCTCGGTATTTAATTTGTAATTTATATACATATCGATCATGTTTGTAGAAAGTAAACCCTTATATTAATTTGCCCTTTTTCGCAGATGATTGATCTGCAAAAATCTGAAAACCACGGGGGGTGGTGGTCATGGCCAAAGCACTTGCTAGCAGGGAAGCCGATTAAACACTATATTTATCCCGGATGTTTTGTGAACGGTGTAAAATTCCATTCATTGGCCCGAGATGAAGGAAGAAGAACACAAAACAGTGGGGTAGCGGTTGGGAAAGACAATGATCTATATTACGAGGCTATTGTATATGTGGTTCAGCTATGTTACGGGAATGATGTCAACGTTTTCCTATTCAAGTGCAGATGGTTCAAGCGTACAAAGGAAGACCTGGGCCTATTATCAGTCGATACAAACTCAAGCTGGTATGAGGATGAGCCTTTCGCTCTCGCCACCTTAGTTCGGCAGGTGTTCTATCTCGACGATCCGAAAGCCGGTGAAGGGTGGAAAATAGTGAACCATATCTCTCATCGAGGAATATGGAATACAGAGACAATTGAAGGGACACCGGCGACAACTGAAGATGCTGCTGAACCAGAAAGAGACATTTCTGCCTATCAAGAGCCTAATATTTCTGTCATCCGCTCCGATATAATGGACCTTGTTCAAGATGGTGAACGGTTACCCATGCCAGATGGTTGTACAGATCTAACTGAAGATGAGATTATCGATGCCATTAATGAAGAAGATGAAGAAGACGAGCAGGATGAGGATGCGGACGAGGACTCGGGTTATTCGTCAGACGATGTTGAGTATGATGAGGAGGATGAGCAATCGGATACCGGGGACGAGGATGATGAGGATTATGATGATGACTACTTAACTAAGACGAGAAAAATTAATTGATAATTAATTTATGTAATTATTGTAATATATGATCGATGCATCATCGATCAATAATTAATATAAATATTATAAGGAGGAGAATGTATATATGTACGTATATCTTCGACTTTTTGTACTTAATTAATTAATTACACGCGTCCATGCTCGATCAGATCGGATCGACCGACGTACGTAAACTAAATTAAATTAATTAATTAATCCGAATTATATATCCTAGACAACGGAGAAATTAATTGCAGGTTGTCGCCTATCTCCTTAAATCCTTGACCTTAAATCTAGCAAATCGGATCGATCGATCATTTTTTTAATTTTTTGTTTTGATTCAAAATAATTGAACGGACACACAAATGACCCTGGGCGACCTAAACCCTAAACCCTAAGGCCCTAACCCCTGAAATCAGGGTTTTTACACCTGGACGACGGATATGGTCATTCTCCGTCGTCCAGGTACTCACTAGGACGACGGAGATACTCATCTCCGTCGTCCAAGTTCACAAACCCTAAACCCTAAATAGTAAGGCTCCCTAACCCCTGAATTCAGGGTCTATACACCTGGACGACGGAGATGAGCTTCTCCGTCGTCCAGGTGAAGATTTCGTAATTTTTTCTAAGACAACGACCATCTAGACCTTCTTCCAATGCATATTCTTTTCATCAAGACTTTAGAGTAAACAATTCTTGGTGTGTGAGCTTCAACGGTTCGAAAATTGGAGTTGCGAAATGTCTTGTATCCACGTTTCCGGTTTGTGAAATTCTCGGTTTTGCGGTTGACTGTGTCGATGAAACCCTTCCCGAACTTATTATTTTCTGGTCCTTTATTGTAATTATATATTATGTTACGACGAACATATCCAACGGTTGTTTTGTCCAAATTCAATTTCGATAATACTCTGCTGCAAATGAGCCTCTACTCATGAACACTTAAGTCGTACAGATTAGTCGATACTTAACAACTTTCAAGACAAAAAATTATTCGGCGGTTCAAATTTAAATGTTCATATATACGATGCGTTCATCAATATTGTACGACTATTTCACTCGAATGACAGATCGCTAAATTCCTAGCGAATTAATTTTTAAATTTTTTTTTACGTAATTTGAACCTGGACGACGGAGATGGTCTAAGTCCAAATTTATGGCGGTTCCAAACATCCCGCCGATTAATTGGCGCCGCTTCAAATTTTTTTAAACCGTCACTTAGACAACGGAAAACACTGTTTCCGTCGTCCAAGTTCACTTAGACGACGGAAAATAGTGCTCCGTCGTCTAAGTGAAAGCCTATAAATAGCACAGCACCCCCCCCTTTTCTCATTCCATCTCCTCTCCTCTCCTCTCCTCCTCTCCTCTCCTCTCCTCTCCTCCGGCGATTTTCCTCCTCCGGCGATGCTCCGACGACAAATTTTCCGGCGTGGTTCCTCCTCTCCGACGACTCAACTCCGGCGATATTCCCGATTACTCCGGCGAGGTAAATTTCTATTTTTTACCTTATTAACATTATTTTTATTTAATTAATTAATTTCTAAATATAATTTAATAATTAGTTTTAAATAATTCATTATTGTAATTATAATAATTTTTAGTGGTTAATTATTGTAATTAATAATTAATTAAATGCATAATTGTAATTAGTTAATAATTAATTAAATGCATAAATTCATTATTGTAATTATAATAATTTAATAATTAGTTTTAAATAATTCATTATTGTAATTAGTTTTAAATAATAATTATTGTTAATAATAATTAATTATTCTGGTAAATGAATAATTATTATTAAATGCATGATAAATAATAATTCATTATTGTCATTATTTATTGTTTTAATTAATTGATAATTACGTGTATTTTCTAGTAAATTGCATGGTAGTACGTCTTCGATTTAAATTTAGTACATAGGCTTGGTTTATTAAGTCGCACTCTTTGGAATAGATGGCGCCTCTTTTCCTAGCTTATCTCCTTAACCCCTCGTGATGTGTGGATTTCATCACCGCACACCATAACCTAAGTGAAGTTATGGACACGAGGTTGAGGGCGGAGTTTGCAAAGGACTTGAGGGAGTGTAAATTTTCGAAAAATTGGCCGAATGTCGGACATGGTGTCTAGAAACGACACCAATAGGTGTTTTGTCGAAATTAGTCCTGCCTCTCGCGTTATCTCTATCCCTAACTGGCCATGTTTTTCGATTTAACCAAGGCTGATTATTGAAAATTTACACTTTATCGCGCGGGTCGCACGTCCATTGAACGACCGAAAAAGCCAAGCTAGTGTACTCTATTTAAATCTTAACCGTACTTAATTAGCGTAAATTTTGCACTTGTAATTATTATGGTAAGTAGGTATTTTAACAACGTACTCCTAGGTTTAAATGGCTTTATCCGGCAAGAAGAAAGCCCAACAGGAGGCAGAAGATGCCATGCTCCGCCGCTTCGCGGACCAAGTCGGTTGGGTTCAACAGGAGGGCAACGATGCCCTCAATCCGGACCCTTCATCTGGTTCGGAGGCAGCGCCTCTTGGGGAAATTCCCTCTGCCCCATTTATCTCCAGTGGTGATGACGTCGACCCCTTTTCAACTCCGACGCCCGGTACCGGTTCAACGGCAAGTACTCAGGCGTCCTCGACCGCTGAATCTATCATGTACAGCGCCCGCCGTAAGCAAAGGAGGGCCCCCACTGACCCGGAACCGAAAAGGACTCGGGGTCTCGTTAAAGGGGGCAAAGCGAAGAAAATTTGCAAGGCGATCGGGAAAAAGATCGACTCGTCCTACGACGAATTCACCAGTGGCCCTCCCACAGCTAAGCTAGCAAGTCTCTCGGCACATAGCATAGGGTCAATCGTTCGTAGCCGGGTTCAAATTAATTCCCCTACTTGGAGGGAGGTGCCGGATGATGAGAAGGCGAAAGTCTTCAAAGAACTTTCGGTACGTAATACGTACAATTTTAATTATTATATAATATTGTTAATATTAGTTAGAATTTCATAATATATACGATTATAATTTTCTATTTATTTCTGATAGGAACAATTTGCGGTGGATCCGTCACCGGCGATGTTGAGGCATATCAACCAAACCGCCAACTCCATCTACAAAGATTGGAAGTACACGCTCCATCAGTACTTCAAAACTGTCGGTCCCGTGCCTCCCCCCGTAGAGCTGCGTGGGGATAGAGAAGATGAGTGGCAGTGATTGTGTAACCACTTTGCCGATGACCAATTTAAGGTGTTAATTTACTTTTTGTATTTCAATTAAGATAATTGAATTATTTAAATTTTAGTTACTTATTAATTTTTTAATGATTTAATTATGTTGTCTAACAGAAATTCTCCGGTGTCAACAAAGCTAACCGGGGGAAGAAGGACAAACACCATACTTCCGGCGCCAAGCAACTCATTCAAATAGCCAAGGAGCACAAGGATAAGGGCTCCAAACACCCTTATCTCGATGCAAGCATAAGCGCGTACGTGACGCCTGGGCTCAATAATGAAGCGAGTCAATGCGGCGTAAGTGATATATATATATGTGCTTTTAATTATAGTAATTATTATTTAAATATTATTTCATTATAATAAATTAATTATTCTTTTGTAGGTAAGGGTGATAGAGCGTGCCCAGGAAGAATTGGCTAACACTCAGCTTGCGTTCCCAGATGTGCCGTCGGAAGACCTGCCTTCTCTATCCATGGAGAGCCAAATTGCAATCGCGGATGAGGTCTACAATCGTAGAGCTGGCAAGGAGGTTAGGCACTTCGGGCCTAAGGTGGTTCGAGATTTGTCGACGACCTCCGACTCATCATCTACGGGAGGTTCGGGGCAGCGCAGAAGGACTCAGGCTGCGGCCGTCGAAGCAGCCATTCAAGAGGCTCGACTAGCACGAGAGGAGAATCAATCCATGCGTCAAAGACTTGACGAGCAACAAGCACAAATAGCCAAACTCATCGCCCTCATGCAACAATCTCGAGAAGTATGTCAACCTCCTCCGAACCCATACCGCGACGACGACGACCCAGCTGGAGGCGGGGGACGCACGGTGCATCTGCTCCTCCAGTGTGTTAATTAGCTAGTAGTTTATATTAATTATCTCGTTTCTTTCCGCATTCCGAACAATATTTTCATTTTTATGGGTTTTTTGGATAATGTGTATGTACAAATTAATTTTAATTATTTAATAATTAAGTAATATTAAAAATTTAGTTTATTTAATTAATTTTATAATTTTTCATTATTTAAATTCAATTATTAATAAATTAAATTAATAATATTTAATTACAATTTAATTTTTTTAAAAAATTAAATAGTCACTTGGACGACGGAGAACTTAATCTCCGTCGTCCAGGTACTCACCTGGGCCACGGAGATTGTAACATTCTCCGAGGCCCAGGTGAGAACCTGGACGACGGATATTAAGTTCTCTGTCGTCCAGGTTCTCACCTGGGCCACGGAGATTGTAACATTCTCCGTGGCCCAGGTGAGAACTTGGACGACAGAGATTAAGTTCTCCATCGTCCAGGTTCTCACCTGGGCCTCGGAGATTGTCCGCGGTCCAAGTGAACTTGGACGACGGAGAACTTAATCTCCGTCTTCCAAGTGCTTGGACGACAGCACTTGGAGCACGGACCTTGGACGACGGAGATTCCGTCGTCTAAGTACTTGGACGACGGAGATTCCGTCGTCTAAGTACTTAGACGACGGAAAAACGCACTTAGACGACGGAAACGCTCCGTTGTCTAAGTGCGGTTTTCTTGTAGTGAAGTTTTCTTGGGCAAGGGCTATCCCATTTTCAGCTTAGGGTTTACCATTGTATTTTCAGTTCAAGGACTGCTACTGCGTTTTGGGGACTGTTGTTGTACTTTGGGCAAGTGCTATCCAATTTTTAGTTTGAGGACTACTACTGTATTTCGGGGATTGCTTATATGTTTTGGGCCAGGGTTATTCCCTTTTTATTTGGGGAAGTTATTGCATTTTTGGTTAAAGGTTTGCTACTACATTTTTAGTTAGGAGACTGCTACTACATTTTCGGTACAAAGACTGCTAATGCGTTTCAGGGACTGCTGTTGTATTTTCAGTTTGGAGACTGCTACTGCATTATCGAACGGAGACTACTATTGCATTTTCGGTTCGAGGACTGCTACTATATTTTCGGAGACTTTCATTGTGATTTAGGGACTAAATTGTATTGAAAATTGTTGAATTTGTATCAAACTTGTTGCTTAATATGTATTGGAATTACTACGAAATTCGTGATAAAATTGTTATAGAATTCGTATGTGAGTTGGTATTAAATTTTTACCAAGTTCTACTAAACTTGGAACGAACTAATAGAATAATCCAACTAATATAGAATGAGAATAATCCATTCATGTTGAAAAAAAAAAGATGAACGGAAATAATTTAATGGGTTCTTTTAATGACATTTTTCTTTGAATTTCTTTTAAGAAAAATAATGTAAACACAAAAGAAGAAACAAATGATGGCAAAAAAGTAAATTTGTCACAGCACATGTCATCAAATAGCAAAAATTTTTATTTTTATTTATATTTTGAACAAAATAAGGATCAAAGAAGAAAAAAAAAAGTGAATTTGTCACTGCCATGGCAACATATAAATCATTTGTCATTTTAAGTAATATTTTGTCCTTCTTTGTCCGGCCAGATAATAGGTTATTATCCTTAAGTGTATTAAACTTTTATATCTTATCAATTTGCTATATTTTTTTTTTGGTGGTTTCTCTTTTCCTACAAGTTGGAATAAGTGATCTCCTAGCGAGTTGCAAGTCTTTTCAGCAGGGAATAGTGTAGATATTGAAAAATATAAAAGCTAGAATCATATGCATAAAGTGTGAGAATGAATAATTGAGGCAAAATGGTGGATAAGGGGCATTGCAAATCATTAAAGCAATAGGTAGCATCAGGAATTGTAAAGAAAGAAAAAGACAATTGAATGTAGTTTGCTCCCGCTGACCTAACCGTATGATATTATTTGTTGCGAAGCGAATGTCACATAGCAATTATTATTCGGAATAGGGTTTGGGGTTCAGTTTGAATTGGTTCTCCTAGTTTAGGGTTTGGTTTTTACTATTCCAATAGTTAATTTTGCTCTGATTTGAGGAGCAAGTGGAAGGTACGTATATCTTTTTTAAAACCTGCTTTTATTTTTGTTCGTGTTGGTAATATATTAATCTTGGTAAAGGAGAAAAATAAACATAATAATTGTATACTGAAATTGTATAAATATTTATTAATAAATATTTTTAAATACAAACATTATAATCAATTACAATCAGTATCTTTATAAATCAAGGATTGATAAAGTTTCTACTTCTAATTTAATTGCGATAAAACACACACCAGAGGATCATAAATATACTTTCTTTTAACACTCTCCCTTGTGTCGCATTCCTAATATATGATGCATGATTTGTTGTCTTATTAAAAATCTTGTCAAGTAAGCAAAAATTTCACGTGTAAAACAAAGACTTGGTCGTAGAAAAAAAGAGTACAACGTATCAACTACAAATGATACTCTATGTGATGTAAACTTCCCCTAATGTCTACAAAATGTGACTCTCCCTAATTGATAACTCAATCTCGGAGTTTAGATAATCTTTACATACCAATGCGTCTCATATGTTTCACAAATGTAGATTTGGGAAGTGTCTTGGTAAACAAGTCCGCAACAATTCCGCAGAACCAATCTGGCTCACATGGATATTCAATAACTGCTACTGTTGCTGATTAAAGAAGTAATTCGGCGAAATATGCTTAGTATTGTCACCCTTAATGTATCTCAACTTCAACTTCTCAATGTAAGTTGATTATCCTAAAAGATACAAGTTGGTGCTGTCATAATATATTACTGACCTAAGCCAGACACACTCTTTAATAGCTTCATGCAAAGCTATGATCTCAAAATGATTCGAGGAAGTAGCAACAAGGATTTTCTTAGTAAATCTCTAAGAAATCATAGTGTTCCCCATAGTGAATACATAACCAATTTCATAATGTCCTCTATGTAGATCAGAGAGATACCCAACATCAAAAAATTCTACCAACACATCATTCAGTGTCTCGGAATAGAGGACAACAATTAAAGGTGGTTCAATGCTTACAGTCGAAAGACCTTTGAATGGTCGAAGGTCTCACTCGACTGGTCAAGAGACATATTCTGATCCGTCTTGAGACTAACCTTTGACAAGTCGAAAGTCCCAGAATCAGAAAGCTGTGTTTCAACGATTCATTTTTCTATAATTTCAAGTTTCTCTCTTGTTTCTTTGTAGGGAAAGAATAAGACCAAGACAATAAATCTCTTCAAGTACCTAAATATATGTTTCACTCCATTATAATGGCGTTGCGTAAGCACAGAGCTAAGCCTAGCTAGTAAGTTCACTGAGAAGGCAATGTCTGGACATGTGCATTGAGCTAAATACAACAAACCTCCAGTAACACTGAGATTTGGAACCTCAGCTCCCAAGAGTTCTTCATCATCATTTTTTAGATGAAACAGATCGTTCTTGAGATCTAGACTGCGAACAACCATTAGTGTGCTAAAAGGGTGTTCTTTGTCCATGTTACTCTACACCAAAAGGGTCTATAGACAACAACAATGTTCTGTTGTCTAATATGTGTCTTTCTATTATATATTGTGTTGTTGTCTGTTACCATCTTGGACAACAGATAATTTATGTTGTTAAACTCTATTTCCAACAACAGCGACTTATAACTTATGTTGTCTGTGAGTGCCAAAAAATTATGCATTTTTGGACCCTATATGTTGATTCAAGTCTATTCAAACGACATATATTCATATTGTCTGAAGTTTTGAGTTAGTCAATGAGAAACGAGAACAACATATATTTTATATGTTGTTGTTTCTGTAGTCTTTAACGGACAAAATCATTTTATTTTATGAAGTTTCTTATTTACTGAAACAACTTGTTTATATAATGTTTGATGTGTAAATTGTTATAGGAGTTCTGACGTACAACATAACTATTACATTTCTGTTGTGGAAAAATTCTAAAACAACAATTGTGAAATTGTTTATGAAATTTTGTGATGCAAGACTCAACAGAAAATGTGAAATTTCTGTTGTCCAATGTCTGAAAGTATAGCAGACTTCTTATAGTATTTGAAGTGGGGAACAACATAAATGTGAAATTCTGTTGTAAGAAACATGGATGAACTGCAGTTAAGTTTGTAGTGTAAAAATTAGAACAACAATAGACAAGAAATTCTTGTCATTCATCACAGTACATGAGCATTTGTTGGTGCCAAAAGCAACATATATACAATAGCTAAGTAGCTTCATAGTGAATCCATGTTGCTCATATGTCCCATGGGCCAAACATTATTCTCTAATACAATTTATAGTTTAGTAGAACATTTTTAGCGCAAAATACAACCAAGAGACACCTCTGGGGCCATCCAATATGGTGTTCCACCAACTGAATGTGTATTCACATCTGCTTCAGTCAGTTTTGTAGCGACCCCAAAATCTGCAAGTTTCACAAGGCCGTGAACAAGATAGAATAAGATATCAAAGTTACATTCCTACTTATTACAATAAATAAAACATTGTGGGAATCTAGTTATGATTATGCAAATATAATCAAGTGTAGCGTGAACAGATAAGTGAATCAGATGGGTACTTAATGACAACAAGAGTGCATCATCTTAAGGCAAGTGATAACCTAGAGCACAACTAATGGACCAGTCTGCAAAATTCAATCCCACAAAAAACAACAATCATTTGATGACTTTAATTGGCTTTGTAAAACTAATTTCTCATCATCAGGATCATTTGTAATCAAACAAAGAAAACTACAACAATTGTTACGATTATGCAAAGGACTAAGTCTGATAAAATAAAACATCAGTCTTTTAAGCAATAATCTATTACTTATGATCACCTCTTTGGTTCTCAATATATTTGCACCCTTGATATCACGATGGATTACACCATGTTCATGTAAATACACCAACCCTTCCAAAACCTGTTTTATTTCAGATATTCAGTTTTGAATCTAAGCTTCACAGATAGAAACACAAGCAACAATATGCAGAACACTAGAAAGCCTGAGTAATGTACACGGCTACCAATGATTCTGGAAAAGGAATCACCTGTAACTGATACAGTAATGGTAAACTGATACAGAATGAAAGTACTATTTAATGGTAACACACTAACACAGTATCACAGTATCAAAGCATCCCGAGTATCCACTACAGGATACAGAAAAAAGAAGTACACGTGCTTCATAATGTCTGATGAAGGATATATAGAGAAATAAATTAAGTACACATACACAACATTTTAGGCTTTTAGCTAGTATATTTTCAGAGATAGAAGATAAACCGAGTACATAATGGATGAAAAAGTACAGTTGAGTCAGAAACCAGAAAACTCAAAATCAAAATGGTTAAGATTCTGAACATAACATGATAAATATATATAAACGTACTTATCAAGCAGGTCGAGTATGCCTCTTTGTAGCAGCATATATAACACTGGGTTAATCGACAGTGTAATTCCACACTGGAAAGTACATGTAATCCTCCGGCTTATCCTTATACTTTTCATACTGTTGCACAGCTTCAGTGGCATTCTTTTCTTCCAAAACAATACCACGACAAAGGTACTCATTCAGAAGAGACCTCACAAGGGTAGTTGCTACAATTGAGCTTGTCACAACAGCAACAGCCTGTTTGTCATATCCAGCCTGTTTAAAATAAAAATCACCTTAAGATTAAAGTCACTAAATTATAGAAGCAATATTACTGACAACAAAAATAATAATTAACATCACTTACATGACAGACAAGAGAACACTCCAACCACTGAGCAAGTTTCTGCATTCTCATTATATTGTAAAAAGTTAGAACAGCTGGAATTAATAGAAGTGTTCAACAGCAACCAATTTCATAAAGAGTACTCGAGAGTAAAATACTCACAAAATGGAAAATTTTGGTTCTGAAAATGCGAATCCTTAGAAGAAATTCATCCTGCACATAATGGATAAATAAGGCTTCAGTACTTCTATACCATGAAACAAATTAATATCACTGCACACTACGATTCTAATAAAGTTCTAAACAGAAACTAGACCAAAAGATCCACAACTGGGTCAACGCATCAGGTCTCTTAACCGGCGGCAGGAATTGGCAATCCAATTTGCCCGACAAGACTTTTAGTGCCTACACTCACCAAAAGAATGTGCAGATGAGAAGAAAATGTGTATATATATTTAACACTATCTATCCAATATGAGAAAACAATGCAAAGGTGTGCTACTATTACCCTATCCACCTTCCAACCCCTACAAATAAGAAGAAGAGTATTATTAGCACTGCGGATGACACTTGGATGAGGAGCCTGTTTTGATGGCCAAAATGACATTTTCTCCTACTCACAATGAGAAGAGAATAAGAATGAGACTTAGAGGGGAGTTCCATAGCAGATGATATACATACTAATAGTACATTTCATAGTTCCCAAGTTCTCTTGGTTGTGAAAAATATATAGATTTTGTACCTCATCCAACGTGCACGAAAAACCTTGCTCTGCAAAAGCCGGCACCACCCGATTGTTCCAGATAGTCTTAAAGTCATCAAAATCCTCTGTACAATGTTTAAACGATGATTTAAGACTGTCAACCCAGAAATGGACCGGATCGGATCGGAATCTAAATCAAAAAATTCAGATACAAAACAACATGAGGAGGAAAGTATGTATAAATACCACAGTAAAGAGCTTTTCACTTGTATGGCATAGTAATTTTATATATCTTCTTCATAGCAGATGAAGATGAACCCTCCTCCATCTTGTTGTCGTCAATTTAAAGCCCTAGCATTCCTACAGATATACAAATGGGACCTATAAGTAGTCCATCATCTATATGTAAAATAATTAAGTGTGATGTAAATCATCCAAAACATAAATATTGAGCAAAATCATGTATATTCCAATATGTAAAGGCTACAGAAGTTGAACTCTGGTCACACTAACAGTGAAGGCCAATGAGTAGTCCAGAAACAAAACCTATCCACCATATAACCCAGTTTCCCTTGCAATTGTATATCAATATATTTCTGCACAGACAAGTACACACAAGTCTGATATCTCTCAGGTTTTCCCATTACCAAATTAAAACAGAACACTTTTAGGAGGATGATCCCCTCTAGAAGGGTGCTTTCAATTTTTGGAGAACATCATAGAGACAAGTATAACAAAGCTTGCATACTTTCGTCTACGTTCGGATCATCCGACAATCTGAAATTAGGTGCAGCGATTGTGCAGAGAGGTTTGGCTTCTCTTCACCAACACCGCCACGACGGAGTTGAAGAGAATTGAGGCATGAGGAAGTTGTTGGTGGCGGCGCAGATCTCAGAGATGTCCGGGTAGGTTTTCGAGCCAAGCAGAAGACGGTGTGGTCGGGGGCGGATTTACATGTTGGCTCTAAGAGCACCTGATCCGGTGGCTGCTCGAGCAGCAGCTCCCGAGCTCGTCAACGAGCGGTCGTCGACGATAGCACGCACCGCTGCACGCCTTGCTCGTGCTGCTCGCCGGTCGACCCCGCCTCTCCTCCTCTCACCCACTCTGTGGCCCCAGCTCTGCTCATGCTCTCGCTCAAGCAATTCTTGCTCGTGTAGCTGCTCGTGCCGAGCGGTCGCCGACGACTTTGGCGGACCCCTGGGCTGCTCGTGTTGAAAAGCAGCACCGGTGCAGGTGCTCTAAGGGCTTGAGCCCAGGTGACTTTTAAGGGTGAAAAAAAATAAACAAATTACTAGTATACTTAACTATCTCATAATAAAAAAATTAATTATACCCAACCCATTTATAATACACAAGCTCAATTCTCAGTAAGTTATGAATTTTTTACAGCACTCAAGACCCAACTTACTTCACTTATTCGACCACACTCTACACTCAAAGGCCAAAATGGCAAAACCCCAACTCAATTTTCAGAGTTGAACCTCGCACGCCGCACCCACTACTACATAACTTCTCATTGCCGACGACTTAGAGAAACAAAGGCCGACAATTTTTCAAGTAGTCGGCAATAGTGTACTATTGCCGACACTTTATAGTCTATAGGGGTTTTATACTATAGCCGACGACTTCATAAAAATCGTCGGCTATAGTCCTGTAGGCTATAAAGCATTGGCAATGAGTATAGCCGACAATTTTGTTGCAAAAATCGTCGGCAATAGTACAATTGCCGACGACTTCAAAAATCGTCGGCCTTTGTTTCTCTAAGTCATCGGCAATGAGAAGTTATGTGGTAGTGACCTCCAACATTGAACTCCTCGCACCTCGCACGTCAACGATTCGGCAACCAGCAACGTCGCACATGGCTCCACGCCGGCAATCAGCAACCTCTACTCCTCATCTTTGGTTAGCTTCTCTTTGTTGTGATGGAGACGAATTCCAGTATCTGTAGCTTGCGTTGAGTTTTTCTCTTAGGGTTTTTGTATAGTCTGTGTTTCAAGTAGATAATTGAGTCATTTGAGTTTGCATTTTGCTTCATTGGTTGTTAATTTGTGCATGGTGATCTTCTTATGTTAGAATTGGAGTGTGCATATTATCTCAAAGCTATGACTATATATTTGAGATTTTGGAACTTAAATTCTATGTTCGATTTGTGTCAGCAACTCATGCTAATAAGAAAGTTAGATTCTTTTTCCATGATTTTTTTGATGTTGACTCTTTCTATTTCTACTGCAACCACTGAGAGAGCTTTTTCAACCAGGAACGTCATTAAGACAGGCGTAGAAACAAGATAGATGATTATTTTCTTGATATTTGTATGGTACTTCACATTGAAAAAGAATTTGAAGAAGCGGTTGAAAATGATGATGTGATCAAGGCTTTTGAAGCTTTAGGGTCTCGTTTAGTAAGATTTAGTTACTTTTTTTGTATTTACTTTGTATTATGTATTTATTTAAGTTCAGGAAGCGTAATGTAACGGATAAGGCTCATAATGGCCCTCTCCTTAAGTAAGTGTATCTTTCTTTCCATTTTATAAAATCATCTTCTACCGTCAAAATTTTGTTTAGTAAAAATTAGCCGGTGAATTTTTTTTCCTGGATCCGCCGTTGGGTGTGGTGACGCGAGCTTGCGGAGGGAACTAGAGGTGGCGGCGGCGAGGAAGATCGCAAGCACATCCCAAAGAGCTTGTGGTGGCGTTTGATGGCCCAGCTCGAACTCGAGAGCGAGGCGGTGCGGCGAATAAAGTGGAGGCGGACGTTAAGGAGTGAGGTCGAGGCTCTGGAGGCGGCTGATCTAGGGTTGGAGGTGCGAGCTCGTGAGGCCAAGCTAGGTGCTGCGGTGGTGTGGCTTGATGGCGAGCAGGAGGCGTGCATCATGACAGAGGGATTGTGGCGGAGCTTCAGCTTTCAGGGAGCAAAGGCGCGATGGTGAGGTCAGGAGAGCCGGCGGCGGAATCCCGAACTAGGGAAATGTGAGAGAGAGGGGGACAGAGAAAGAGGGGCGCCTGCGATTTTGTTTTGTTTTTGTTCACAAAAATGAGAGACCGTGAGTAATAGAAGGGTTAAATTCAAAGTCAATTTTTTTTCTTTGATTCAAAGTCAATATTTTTTCAGATTCAAAGTCCATTTTTTTCCTTTAAATTGTAAACCCTAATCATGAATCGGAGAAACAAAAAATTTCGTCAAACTTTACCGCTAAAATTCTAATGTAACCAACTAACAACAGAAAATTAGTTATATGTTGTGTGACTCATGCTACCAAAGAGAAGAAAAACTGAATTTTTTTCAAGTGTCAAATCCTAATCTATAAACTCAGTAAACAGACAACAGATACATCTCAATTTGTTGTCTTACTAAAATGAACTAATTTTTATTCTATTTATCACCACAACGTAACATGAAAATCTATTGTCTAATTATTATTAGACCATTTTATCACACAACATATCTATTTTCTGTTGTTTGAATCAAAAATATCAAAATATAAACAACATACTAAAATAATTTATGTTGTTGTAACATGTCCCTAGATAGAGTCGTTTTCGATATCAAAATTATTTAGTTTAATTGGTCTTATAACAGCAGTCAGCAGAACTATCTGTTGTTTCTACCCAAAAAAAATTTGATTTACAAGTCACACTACAGAAAACAACGCATTTGTTGAAGTGATGTTGTCTATTGACAGTTTTCTAGTAGTGTTAAATCATCTGAGCATCTTTTGGACATAAGCAACCTGATGAATAAGGATTCCACCAACTTGATGTTCCATCTCTAAACAGAGACAAAATCAATTCCTACCAAGGTCTTTCATCTTAAATTTGGATTTCAAGTAGCCAATTAGTCTCATTAATCTCATCAAGAGACCCGATGATGTTCATATCATCTACATAGGCTGCTACAATAACAAATCCTAAACTTGTTCATTTAATGAATACACATGGGCATAAATCATCATTCTTATATCCCTTCCCAATCAAGTAGTCACTTAGACATGTGTACCACATCCGACCAGATTATTTTAATCCATATAGTAAACATTTCAATCTTATCACATTAGCACTCCGTGGTTTAGAATTACTGGAATTGGATACAACTATGCCTTTTGACACTCTCATATATATTTCTAAATCAAGATCCCCATAGATATATGCTTTAACCACATCCATCACTTGCATATTCAGTTTTTCGGACACTACTAAACTTATCAGGAAGCAGAAAGTAATGATGTTCATGACTGGAGAATACATCTCCTCATAATCAATTCTAGGGTGTTGAAAAAATCATTGTGCCACGAGTCTAGCTTTATACTGCGAGACTTCATTATTCTCATTGCGCTTTCAAACAAAGACTCATTTATGTCAAACTGGCTTAATATTCGGTGGGCATAACACTACGTGACTGAAAATTTGTCTTTTCTTCAAAGAGACTAGTTCAGCCTGAATTGCATCTTTCTATTTCGGCTAATATACTCCACATCAATATTATGAGATAGAGCGAGGTTCTACTTCATCGTTATCAATGTTCTCTTGAGCAACGGAATAAGCAAATGCATCATCAACTAACATGGAAGGTCTATCCATAATAACAAGCACATCGTTGTTACTTAGCTAGTGAGATTTCTTTAATCTTTGACTTCATATATGGCTGTGAGGCATCCCCCAGAGATGGCAATTTTAATTCTAGGATATAAC
The DNA here is from genome assembly GCA_946800695.1 of Geum urbanum. NCBI lineage: Eukaryota > Viridiplantae > Streptophyta > Magnoliopsida > Rosales > Rosaceae > Geum > Geum urbanum. Next base: position 8,422,760 of record OX327002.1, on the reverse strand, counting down.
TGTAGTCAGAAACAATCTCATATGAGGGATCCATAGAGTTCATGATGAATCTTTGAATCTATGAAGGACATACAAACACAACAACGAACCTAAGATACACTATTCTAAATGACACGAAAATTTAATACAATATATTAGACTCAATGTCGGACTACCACACAAAATTTGGAGATTTTCAGAGTTGATTTAGGTATTGAAATAATTGGGAGAACTACAACTAAGTACAAAAAATAAAATCTAAAAAGTAAATATGCTTATGAATGCAAGGTGTTTAAACTTATGTATGAAGAAATTAAGAGGAATGTTATTCACCACCGTCAATCTATCTTTCTAAGACATGCTTAACCTAATGCATATATTCCATGAATAAAAGTTGATCGTTACAACCACATCCTATTACCTAATCGTTATGTCTATATAGGTTTGTCATGGACCTCCTCTACATCTATCCCTCTATGAACCGATTATCATGGACCCCAAGGTTTACAAAGAAAAAAATATTAAGAGCTAGAAAAGAAAAGAGAGGCTACAATAATTCACAAATACATTATGGGCATGTCCTGATAGACTTAGGATTTCAATCTCCTGACAAAATCATCTATCTAGTGTATCACTGTAGAGAATTCGGTGGAAGAAATTATCTTCAATTGCCCGTATCTCATGACAATAGAATCCTAGCGTGCATACTAAGTTGGCCACCAAAGCAAATATACAAGAATTCATCGCTGAACTACAAGGAGAAAGAAACCTCGTTCAAAAGAATATGCAAAATTAGATCAAAGTGTATGCATTAAAAGGACATCATGTACGAGGATTCAAACATCCCCTTAAAAAGGTATTTAGCTACTCATAGTCATCGTATATGAATCTAAACAAAACATGAAGTTGATACAAAAAATAAAGGATGAAGAAGAAAGCTTCTGGTTGTCAATTCGACGGGTCGAAACTGTGCGGCTGGACTACTCTCTCGCAGTTCTTCGCTTCTTGCTCGAGTATGTTGTGACGAGCCGGACCAGAATCAGCAGTATGATCAGCTTTATACGTGAGTTACTGCGTAGTCGCAGAGTTTCAGCAGTATTTGAATCGCCGAATTTGTTAACGACTTAATCATTGGCTAAGAATTGGAGCTGGGTCTCTTCTCGAGAGTCGTTGTACGTGTGATTTTGAGTTCGTGGGCAGTCAGTTCCGGATCGTTATTTGGACGACCGAGGAATTAATTATGAATATTTGAAGTTCGGTTTATAATTGTGGCCTTCTTAACGACTAAATTATTGGACGAGAATTTGGCTTCGGCTTCTTCACGGAAGTTGTTCAGAATTTAATTTCAAGCTTGTGGGAATTTCCGGAGCATTTTTCTGAGTTACGAAGATTTAGTTGTGATTATTTTCGATTGTGGATTGTTTAGTCGATTTATTATGTGTTGGTTCGAATGGTTGACTTTTTATCCATTTGGCTGATGTGTTTGACTTCGGGTGATAATTGAAGATCATGTCGAGACAAGTTTGTGGCCGCGAGAATTATCGGAATCGGAGTTACGACGCGAAAGTTACGGGTGTTTAAAGTTCGTCGAAATGGATAAACATGAAGTTTCCTTTTTGGGAAAGTATAAATAGTAAACTTGCCAAATCAGGAAAGTCAAAAGCTGAATTTAATGTTGACTGGTGAGTTGACTCGGTCAACTCGGTTGGAGGTGGTGGCGTGCGACGTCGTACGATGCTCGTCGGCGGTGATCTTTTTCCGGCCACCCCACGGCCTATGCCATACACCAATCGACTCGCCTAGCTTCCCTTATCTCGATTCCGGTCTCATTTTCCGGCATATCTCGCGGTGGAGAGAGAATTAACCGGCCAAAGTTCAAGGTTTTTGGGGTTAATGGTGATTTTCGTTTCGGGCCGAGTTGAGCTCAAACAAGGACTGGGTTTTGAAGCTCTCCTCTCAAGGATTATAACCATGTAAGTATGAAGCTTTAATTCGATTTGTGGAAGGAGAATTTTGGAATTGAAATTTGTGGAACAATTCGGTTTTTCGTGAAATTGGATGAGTTAGAGTTTGAATTGGACTTTGTTGCAGTTATGAAAGTTGCTCAGTGAGTGATTTTGAGTGGAATAGAGGTAGCTCCGCCGTGAAATTCTCCGGTTAGCGGAGGCGCCGCCGTGGGCGGCGGTCAACGGTCAACGGTTTGACTTTTTGGATTTTCGACAAGTTACATGTCATTTGACTCGAAATCGCGCCCCGATCGCAGTGGGGAGGTTCGTTTTTCGAGTTGAGTGTCCGAAAGTATAGCGAGGTATTGAGGTGTACATATACGGATTTTCGACGATTCGTCGACTTTGAATTACGTGTTTCCGAGAACGGTGGTTTCTCGTGATTTGATTCGAATTGTCGGATTATGACTTTGAGTAATGGTTATTGTGATTATTCAGGGGTTCGTGATCGTTCTTTTGGCGAGGGACTTTCTGTCGGATCACGGGTTAACGCGTATCGCGTTACGCTAGTCTGTGAGTGGACATTTCTTTTCACGGATTGTTTGCGAGTCTTTTAATATGATTTTCGAACTTGAGCATGCGTATTGAGATTATGGATTACATGAGCATGTGTTTTATGATTATACGAATATACTTATACGAATATACGTATACGAGTATACATACCTTTATATGTTGTTTCATGCATTTGCATCGAAATGTTTATGATTTGGTTTACACAGAGTACAGTCTTGGTTACGTTGTTGTATCGATACACTAGCCTCTCGGCTGATCCCCGATGGTAGGCATCCCAGGCGGGGCGTTACCCCGACCTGACCAGCGAGGGGCGTATCCCCGGAACCGAGGCCTTTCTGGCTTAGAATCACGTGTGGGTCCGGGATCCCGTGATTAGGACTGTACTAGCACGGTGTGTGTCCATGAGTGACCCCGTGAGATTTTTACTTGCATGCTCAGTACACTGAAGGAGTGTGAGTTTTACCTCGTGTACTATGTTATTTTATTTACCTGGACTCGCTATCGCGTGGAAGCCCACGAGAGTCTCCGCGATATGTTTTACGTTGCATGCTCTGTACGTGAGTGGTAGCCAGAGTCTCCTCACGTAGCATTTGATTTTCATGCATTTGACTCGCATATGATTTTATATGTATATATTACTTGGTGAAAGACATTTATTTTCGTCCACTCACTCTAACGTGTTTAATGTCTTTCCCCTGGGCTTTTCGGTTTCCGTGCCCAGTTTGCAGTTCAGGCTCTGGTGTCGCACGTCGTGGTCGGAGGCATAGTGCTCGAGGTACCTTGTTTCTTCCAGTAGGTTATTGTTCTACCTACTGTGGTATATTTATATGTTTATACATTAGAGGTTGCTCTGAGTAATCTGTGGATTATGTTATACGATTTTACTCCGAATTTCAGTACAGTATAGATATATTTATTGTTTTACTTTACTGTTGATATATTGAGAAATCCGGATGGGATTGGTGCCCACGGTTTGCTTTTTGTGGTATAGGATGAAGTGTGTTTTCCGCGTGCAGGTAATAGTAATTCTACGTTAGTAGCGAAACTCTACCAAAATTTCGAAAAGTTTTTGTTGATTCGTGTTTTCGAAGGGGTTTGATTCCGGTTTAGGCAACTAAATCGGGGTTGGGTCCTTTCATATGTGCTCTCCAAAATTGGTGATTAGCTTTCCCTAAAACCTTATAGTGAATTTATACACTCCTTGGTTTCATTTCTCACATTCTTTATTGGTTTCAGCTTCTTCATTTGCACATATTAAAAGCTTTAACTTTAAATATTAAAACTTCCTGTTATAATTTCTTAGAAAGTACCCAACCTTTAGCCTTGATTTACAGAATCCATTATAAAGTAACTGGTACATATATGAATTTTCAAGCCATAAGTAAAAGCCCAAAAGATCAAACCTTTTAAATTCAATGTAGTCAAGAAAATTCTAATATTAGAGTTCCACATACAATTAGATGGTCTGATGTCCATCTCCCTTCTAAATGGTCTCTCACTAGTGAAAACCAACCTATCAACATACAACACAATCAATCTGATTTAAATTGTATCCAACATTACAATGATGGCATAATAAGAATTAAATTTCATAATTCAAGATTAAGTCAAAATCTTAGGATTCATGAATTAGGACAATCCTCTAGGCATTCTTTTGCTGGTTCAACTTCTACTGAAACCATGTCAAGGTGAGACTTCGATTTAGGTAAAGAAATGAAGAATATTAGCATAAAATAATTAGAAGAAGAATTTAAAAAATTAAAAATATTAAAACTTCTTCTCAAGTCAGATACCCCAGTTATGTTGAAACTGAACTTCATCGGGATACTAATGAAGAACAAACATCTCCTACAACAACTGATTTTGAAGTTGTTCTTCCTATAAACCTTCAATTAGGTACACTTAGTCGACCATTTATAATTAATTATCCAAGATTAGATCAAGATCTAGAGTTTGAGAAAAATATACACAAACGGAACATCCACCGAAAAAATTATCCTTTAATAGAACAAAGAAAACAATTGTTTCAAGATTGGCAAGCTCTCATGCTTTAAACCCAACCTAAAATATTCTTTCTTGATTATATTGACCAACTTAGTCAAAAAAAATGTTCAAACTTTAACAAAACCAAAATGGAAAATACCCACAAATTCCTTCGTCTCTTCCAGTCGTCTCCCGGTTGAAACTATAATCATTGATCACCTCCAATCACACGTAATAGCTTCACCCATTAAAATTGCTGGAGACGATCCAGAAATAAAAAAAAATAAAAACTATTGAACAGAATAATTATACAAATCAAAGTTTGATAACTATAGGTAATCAATTAGACAAAATAGTAGATAACATCCTTACAAAAGTCAGCATCCTACCACAACAAAAACTAGAAAAACCATTAATACATTTCGGTGCAATAAATAAACCTACTCTCACACCGAACTCCACTACACAAAAAATAGAGCGAATGTTAAAAGAACTAAAAGCTAAACCTAGCAAAATTACAGCCATTCATACTCATGACTCATCTTCATCTTCAGATTCCTCGTACAGTAATTCCTGTACCATTTCCAAGATAAATCAAACATTTTAAGATCTACAATTAAGTAGGATCACACACTCAAAAACAAAGAAACCACATTTCACAAATTGGACTGAACGACCTCTGCCCTTAGATATCCAACCAAGTATTTACTCCAACGATCAATTTTCAGTTTCTTCTGATTAAATATATGAATGGAATATCAATAATTTATCATAACAAGAAATATTAAATAAACTACACCACATGTCCATGGCGGCTAATAGTTATGTCACTAATCATAATTTTAGCCAGCCTGAAATTATTGACATTCACTCTTCAGGATTCACAAGAATGCTTCATTCTTGGTGGAAAAAATATCTCACTCCTAATGCTAGAGACGCAATCAAAAAAACAGTCAAACATGACCTTGATGGGATTCCAATTTTTGATGAAAGCATCGGAATGGGAATTTCTGATGCTGTCAATACATTATTTTATACCATTATTCAACATTTCATGGGCACACTTAGCCACATTACTTCTAGAATCCATGATCAACTTAGCAATTTTAGATGTCCAACCTTGAGTGATTTCAAATGGTATAAAGATGTCTTTATCTCTAGAGTAATGCTTAAAGACGACAATAACCAACCCTTTTGAAAAGAAAAGTTAATAAAAGCTCTTAGGATTTTGATATTCTGAAATGATTAGTGAGGTATTTCTAATATAATTAGAAAAAAGGATTGTAAATATTCTTTTGATAATGACCCTGCAACGCTAGAATAGGTTAAATATTACCCAGCATTCTAGCAAATACAATAAGAATAGAAGGGTTTTTATATATACTTATATATATATATACAAGATTGGAGCTTTGCTTTGAAAAAATGGAGTGAAGCTTCAATTTTCACAAGATTGATAAAGTTGTTTGATAATTGAAACCACTCATTCTTTAAATTACTATTATACTATCTTACTTACAAAAAATAGCCCAATCGGAGATGATTTGACTATTTGATCATCGCATTAAAATTTTAAGCTATATTGGATGAACTGTATTCATCAAAAGTTGAATGCGACGATTAAATGGCCAAATCATCTCCGATTGGGATGATTTTTTGCAAGTATGATATTTCTTTGATAATTTAAATGATAATTAGTTTCAATCGTCAAACAACTTTATTAATTTTGTAAAACTTCGCTTTATTTTTTTAAATCAGAACTCCCTGTATAGGATATATATATATATATATATATTTTTGGCAGAAACATCGGAATATATACAGGAGTTCCACTTTTAGACGCATTTGATCGAGCCAAGTGTCAACTACACAATACATACGTATTTCAAAGTGAGCGAGAAACAATCTAGTTCCAACTGAATTAGATTCGATGATTACAATAACCCTTTCCAATAATTGTTGTATTTGGCCGAAAACTTTCCAAGTAGTTGACACGTTCGATCGCTTTACATTTCGTTATTCTCATATTATTGGTCAGAGCCGGTTAGAATAAAAATGAATTATAGAAAAGGCGATCAGGAATTCAAGATCGGAGTTACTAATTACTTTTCATTTAATGTAACTCTCTAAAACGTACTGCACTGTCGTCAACGGGCGGGGTCTTCATGGGTTGAGCTTTGCAGGCTTCAGACTGGATATCTCTATAATTTTTAGATCGGACCGGATTTAATTGTTTTCTACATGAAAAACAAGTCGAACTCACTAGTCGCCAAAAAAAAGAAGTTAAAAATTTGACTAATTTATAATGTTTTCTCACTCTAATAGATACTCTTCTATACTAAAGTCAAATATAATTTTTAGTTAAATATTTAGTCAAATTTAGCACGAATAGAAAGAGAAAATAATTAATAGTTAAACTTTTTTCGCCAATATTTTCTTCTTTTCATAATGTTTTATTTCAATTTGACTTAGAAATATTTAGAACTATTGGAGCAAAAATAAAAATATGGTGGTTATATTTAGCTTTGTGATAAATTTAACTTAAAATAAGACTACTATTAGGGATGCTATTAGATTAATACTCAAACATCAACTCAAAAACCATACACTACAACATTCTTACCCATTGCCGGCGATTTTTGCCGGAAAAATCGCCGGCAATGTAATTTTTTATTTTTTTTTTAACATTACCGGCGACTTAAATGTAAGTCGCCGGTAATGTCTCGATGGTAATGACATTACCGGCGACTTACATTAAGTCGCCAGTAATGTTTTTTTTTTTTTTAAACATTACCGACGACTTAATGTAAGTCGCCGGTAATGTCATTACCATCGAGACATTACCGACGACTTACATTTAAGTCGCCGGTAATGTTAAAAAAAAAAATTACATTGCCGGCGATTTTTCCGGCAAAAATCGCCGGTAATGTTAAAAAACATTGCCGGGGGTAAGAATGTTGTAGTGATACACCATTTTCAAAACAATGAATAAAGATTTTCTTTAAATAAAACTAAATTTATTCATTAACGCCAAGTAGTAAAATGAGAATCTAAGAGCAAATCCAACTATCCAACTAGGAATTTTTTCATTAAGGTCATAGTTTGTTTCCTTATCAATCTTATTATAAATTTTTTATATAAGTATATATTATAATCTATATATTAAATTTAAGAAATTAAAATACAAGAGGGTCTTTCTGGTCGAGCTTGAGACACTAAGCCAAAGTTCAGCCCAAAACCCGACGGACTGAGTCTATTGTAGACTTTTTTTGGACCGAGTCGGACTTGACCTTCTTGGACCTTGTAGGCCTCAAAGGTCCGCAAGGCCAAATGATGAGGCCTGCGTGTTCGAATATTATCTGAAATTGTCAGCAAGGGAAAGTTGGCTGGTAGTCTAGTAGCAGTACAAATTTGATATGTAACAAAACAACTTCAACGAAATTTGGATAGATTGCGAAGTCAGTATTATGAAATCTGATGGAATTGACACAACCTAGTTCTAACTCAACTACGCTTTTATCAGAAGATCTTGCAGGTGCAATCAAATGCCATCAAACTAAGCTCGCTCAAATAAGTTAATCATGAGAAATGTGAATTGAACTTATATTATTGCGTCCGCTCCTAAGAAACTGGGTACATGATGGCTTAAATTCAAGATTAGATCTTCTTGTGGCTCTATATATATCTTCTTGTCGGGTGAGACTATCCATCAAAATACTCCATGGATGCATAATTGTAACAAATAATTGCATGCATTGACATTACTGGTGGCTAGGACTTCGCGACGTCGAGGAACTATAATGTCATAAACCTATTCGTCATTCTAATTGACTCTCAATAGCAGGCCCTACACTGTTTGGTACGTTTGGATTTCAGAGATGTTGCCAATGCCAGATGACTTGATCGAATTTCAACCATTAAAACTTGAGGTTGAGGCTTGACTATCTTCTCCCAAAGTCAGTAAGAGACGTACGTTATCCCGTAGTCCTTTATCAAGCTGCTAATTTAGAAAGGAGACAGAAAAGGACTTAGCTATGGCGTACTATTTGACAAAATGGCCTTGAATTTATGCCCCATATATAGTTTTGATCTCATTCGTTTTGTGTATAAAGACTAAAGAGTTATAAGAAGTCATCAATATATTGATATAGCAAACGCTTATGCCATACATGCAGTCATGCATTACCTTTGCAAACCTATCGATACATATACGGACACTAGCTAGCTAGCTCGAGCACTGAATATTTGGTGCCGGTAGCAAATCAATGGAGTTTGGCCAATAAATTTTATCCATCTGAACCCAGTACATAAGTGTATAATCATTAACTAAATTGCATTCGATAGTCCCTCAGTTTGATGCATTGAATTTATTGGAGATTTGGAGGCTAACTTTAATTTTGAGGATTGATTTGCACACTCACTGTTGACATTATATATATACTTGGTTGATTAGTTAACTTGCGCTGCTGTCTTCTAGCTGCTAGTCTGTATTTGGTTGGCAGCATGCATATTATCAATTTCAAGCGCAGCCAGGTACTCACATGCAGCTCCCTTGTACAGAGCATAGGAACCATAAACATGTAAATGTTTACTAGCTTTCAGAAGTAATTAATTAGCATATTTATACAAGAGGTTCCATATAGACCAGATGATAGAGTTTTTTTTTTTTTTTTTCTGTTCGATTACAAAAGTGGAGACTGGAGAAGATACAGAAAGACACAAGATGATGGACTGCTTACGTATGCTGTACATTTACTTAACTATTTTCAAGCTAAGTTCAGTCTTCTTTGCGAACGATTCTGGGATTTCTGGCTCTATATCAAAAAGTAGAGAACTAGAGAGAGATATTTGAGAACTCAACACTTCCGAACCATCATATGCTAATGTCATTGCAAGCATGGACATCGACACGTATTTCGAATCCAGGAGTGCCTGGTCCTATAGCAGCATCCAGCTTGTGTGTGATTTAGGGCTTTCCAGGAACATCGAAATATACGTTTTAATGGATTTTTGACATAGAATCCTACATTTGGCTTAATTCTGAACAGTTTCACTTGAAATATTTTTCTAGAATTATATATGCAATGATCTAATAGCGCATGCATGCTCCCCATATCTGTATCATATATATGTCGTCTATAAATAAAAGATATACATGTGTAGACTCTGGCCGGGTGTATTCTTTTATAGCCATGGTGATCTGCAGTCGTGTTTGATAATTAGCAACCAAGATCAAATTTCAATCCAATCATTATTAATTAATACAAAGTACTAAACTAGTTTCAGCTATTTATATGTATAAAGGACGACCTTTCAATATATGTAGAAACTGTCATCGTCGACTCTAACCCAGCTGGTTCTGCACCTTCAGTTTTCTATTATATATGTTACTCACTAAAACAGATGACCTAGAAAATAAAGGGAAAGGATTCTGTTCATCGTTTTGCAAACGTGCTTGGTGATTTGGAAGGCAAGTCCCGAATTAATTAAGATGTTTGAAGACTATATTAGTAAGCAATTTCAGCTTTTGTAATTCTTTTTATAACAATTTCGATGAGATCAGCTGCCTGAATCGGCAACTTTTGACTTCCGTTGTTCATGTATGTAGATCGATCTCTTCTTAGTTTACTCGATCTCTTTTTCGATTCTTTAATTAGTATCTGCACTGTTTTTCTATAAAGGAGACAAGGTCTTTATCCTCTTGAAAGTTGGAACTGATATTTCCAAATTTGTTTATCTGAAGCTTCATGTAGGGTTTTAACTTTCCCACTTATTTTGTCCCTAACACTCATTCAAGAGCTCAGTCATTTTGCTACAACTCTTTTTATTTAGGAACTCCAATTTCACACGCACTCCAGTCGTACCAAGTGTCAATCATGATACGAATCTGAGTGAGAGTTAATGATCTAGGTTTGATTTGATCAAACTCAAGTCTTTCCAATATTAATATAGTTGTTCTGGCGGAAAGCCCATTTGACACGTAGCTACAGCCAGCTCTTTTTTCATAACATTGGTCGACCGTATCACCAAAATAGAAAAGATACAAATAATTTTGGGTGGGATCTTTTTCTTTGTTCAAAAAAATGAGAAATAGGGAAGACGTTGCTGGACGTAGGCAGAGTGCATTTGTGTGTTTTCTATGTACGAGACATCGATTTCGTGTTGCGAAGATTGACATCACACTCAACAGGTAATCTTTAATCAAAAAAAATTTAGGATAGTTAGAGAAACACTTTTACGACATTTATTTTTAAGATTATAATCTATAAACTTTTTCATTCCAAGATTTAGGACACTATATATATTAAATGAGAGATACAATATCTATGATTCTACCATAACCCATTAATTTTCATAGTTGAAGGAGGAAAATAAATATGTAAGTGATAGATCTGAAACTGTACTATATTCATTGATAGATATATTATATAGACATTATAATCTCATACAAATTCATACTCTTATAAATCAGAAATTGAGAGAATATCTACTTCTATTCTAATTAGGACAAGACACACACTGAGATACCAAAAATATTATTTCTCTTAAACACACACTCCCACTTCTGTGGCGATATATGATGCATAACATGTTGTCTCACTAAAAACCTTGTCAAGCAAAAAAAAACCTCTTGAGTAAAACAAAAGCTTGGTCGAATGAAAAAAGAGTACAACACATCAAATACAAAAGTGACCACATGTGATGTAGACTCTCCCTGATCAGTAACTCAATCTTGGAGTTCAAATAATCTTTGCATACCAATGTGTCTCACATGCTTAGCAAATGTATATTTTAGTAATAACTTGATAAACAAGTCTGCAACATTATCAGCCGAACAAACCTAATTCGCATGAATGTTCAATAACTGTTGTTGTTGCTGATTGAAGAAGAACTTCGGCGATATGTGCTTGGTATGATCACCTTCAATGTATCTCAACTTTATTTGTTCAATGCAAGTCACATTGACCTCAAAGATACAAGTTGGTGTTGTAATAGTGGAAGGTAATCCACTAATTCCTCGAATATAGTGTATGATTGACATAAGAAAAATACACTCCTTAACCGCTTTATATAAAGCAATGATCTCAGAATGATTCAATGAAGTAGCAAATAGGGTCTATTTAGTTAATCTCCAAGAAATCGCAGTATTCCCCATGATAAACACATAATCGATATGGGAACATCCTTTGTGTGGGTAAGAGAGATCCACAGCATCAGAAAAACCAATCAAGAAATCATAAGGTGTCTCTGAGTAGGGGACTGCACTGAATGGTTGAACAGTGCTTGCATCCGGACCTATCTTCGACGGGTCGAAGGTATGGCTCTAGTCCATCCAGGGTGTAACATTCGACGGGTCGGGAGAATCATTTGACGGGTCAAAGGCCTTGGAACCAACATGCTACGATTCAACCATTCATTTTTCGAGAATTTCATGCTTCTCTTTGTATTCTTTGTAAGGAAAGAACAAGCCCAAGTATATGGAACCCTTCAAATACCTGGAGATGTGTTTTATACCATTCCAATAACGTTGTGTAGGCGCATAACTAAATCGAGCTAACGAATTCACAAAGAATGCAATATATGGTCTTGTACATTGGGCCAAATACAACAAAGCTCTTATGACACTAAGGTATGGCGCCTCAGCTCCCAATAGTTCCTAATCATCATCTTTCAGATGGTACGGATCTTTATTGGGTCCTAGACTGCGTACGATCATTGGTGTGCAAATCGCCTGAGCATCTTTTGGACATAAGCAAACTGATGAATAAGTATTCCACAAACTCGATCTTTTAACTCTAAACCAAGACAAAATCGAGTCCTACCAAGGTCTTTCATCTCAAACTCGGATTTCAAGTACCTAACCATCTCATTGATTTCATCAAGAGATCCAATGATATTCATATCATCAACATACACCGCTACAATGGTAAATCCTGAACTTGTTCTCTTAATGAATGCACACGCATAAATCATCTTTCTTGTATCCCTTCCCAATCAAGTAGTCACTGAGGCGTGTGTATCATATCCTACCGGTTTGTTTCAATTCATATAGTGAACGCTTTAATCTAATCACATGAGCACTTCGTGGTATAGAGTTACTTGAATTGGGTATGACCAAGCCTTCCGACACTTTCATGTGTATCTCTGAATCTAGATTTCCATAGAGATATGTTGTCACCACATCCATCAGCTGCATGTTCAATTTTTCAGACACTACCAAACTGACAAGGTAGCAGAAAGTAATGATGTCCATAATCAATGTCAGGGCATTCCGAGAATCCTTGCGCCACAAGTCTAGATTTATACCACATGACTTCATTATTCTGATTATGCTTACAAACAAAGACCCATTTATGTCCAATCGACTTCACATTTGGTAGGCATAGCTCTACCGGACCAAATACTTTCCTTTTTCTAGAGAGCCTAGTTTGGTTTGCATTGCTTCTTTCCATTTTGGCCAATCTGCTCTCCGCTGATATTCAGCAACCAAGCAACGTTCCACTTCATCATCATCAATGATCTCCTAACCTACGAAATAAGCAAAAGCATCATCAACTACCATGGATATTCTATCCATAACAATGTGCGTATCACATATGGGTCTTAAGCGTCCTTCAGAGATGTCATTTGTTATTCTATGATAGAATTGTAGTTAGGAACAATCTCATATGGAAGATTCACAATGTTGATGATGAAAAGATCATTTTGTGCCTGGATGACCAGTCTTTTCGCCGGCAGCTCATTTGTGAATTTTCTTGGTCTCCCCCTCTTCCTGATGGGAGCCGAGGCCGATGCTACTCTATCCATATGGGCAAGAGGTACGTTACTCTTCCCTGGAGTTTCTTTAAACTACCCCTTGGAGAATTCTAACCTTGTAGGAATATTTGCAACAGGAATGTGTGATCTCGTCACTTTGGCAACATTAGTGAAGAAGTCAGGCATCAAATCTACTACCTTCTAAAGATCAAGTATACGTCACACTTCAATCTCATTTTGATATGTGCGTGGATATTCATGAAACATAGTGGGATAAGCTTTCCACGTTAATTCCTGATATTCAACCAGAATGGAGGTATTTTTATCTCCCCCTAACGTCGGGAAGTATGTTTCGTCACAGTGACAATATGCAAATCTTGCAATAAAGAGATATCATGTTGAAAGTTCTAAGTAATGGACAATTGTTAGAGATTCATAACCAACATATATGCCTAATCGACGTTGAGAACCCATTTTAGTGCACTGTGGTGGTGCAATTGGCACATACACTGCACAACCAAAGATGTGTAGAAATAAAATGTCAGTCTCATATCCCAGTTATCACCTGGTACGCACTGAATGGTTGGCATACTAGATGTCTCAATTGAAGAAGCATTGCAACATGTAACATTGCATATCCCTAAGCAGATACTAGCAACTTGGTATGCATAACCATTGCTCTGGTCACAAGCTATATTCGCTTGATTTGTGTCTCTGCTAAACCGTTATGTGAATACACATGAGGGATGGGATGTTCAATCTTAATCCCAATCGACATACTGTAGTCATCAAAAGTCTTTGATTTGAATTCTCCTGCATTATCTAATCTAATTGACTTGATTGGATTATCTGGGTGGTGACCCCCGAAGCTTAATAATTTGTGCTAGGAGTTTTGCAAATGCAGCATTCCTTGTGGATGCAAAAACAACATGTGACCATCGTGTTGATGCATCTACCAAAACCATAAAATATTTAAATGGTCCACATTCTGGTTTGATAGGTCTGTAAATATCTCCATGGATTCTTTGTAAGAATTGTATATTTTCAGTGTTATGAACTGCGAATGAGGGCCTAACCTGTAACTTTGCCAATGAGTAAGCTTTGCAAAAAGAGTGATGATCATCCGAGATTGCCATAAAGAAATATTGTGGAATAACACTAGGTGTTGAAACAGGATTGAGATTGTTAATCTCATCCACACCATCAAATTCGATGATTTTGGGGATTTCCACATGCTTGTTGCCTTTGAAAAATGAATGACTATGAGAGTTTTTCAATATTTTGATCATCATGTCACCACCTGGGTGTCCCAGTCGAAAATATCAAATCTTCTAAGAGGCTGTGTCACATACAGTAGTAAGTGTGACAACATTGGATTCAATAATCTGACCTGTAATAAGATATAATCTACTACAAATTACTCATAACTTCTTCAAGGTGTGCTTTCTACCACACTCCTCTGAACTTATGCATAAGAATTATTTCCATTCTCACTATGAGTTTTCAAGTGTAAATTGTTGGCTCTAATGTCCTTAAAACTTTGCAAGGTCCGGTTGGCGTTAGGTGCATACAATGCATCAATGATATGAATTTTAGTATCATGTGGTAGCAAGAATTATACTGAACTACGCCCTTGTATAACCAGCATGGAATCAATCATGGTTGTCACTAATGATGTATATGGCACAAGATCAATAAACAAATACATATTCCACAGTATAGTATGAGTAGTACCTCTTATCTGCTAGAGACTCGATCTCGCTTTCAAACATCTACAAAAGAATTTGAATTAATTAGTCTTCAAGACTTGCTGACCACTTTAAGTAGACTTAAAGATTTACCAAAGGGTTGTGACCATTAAAGAGTGTTGATATGACATACGCAAACCGATTTAAAATACATCAAAAATACCATTCCCGGTTGACATATTTAACAGGTCGAGAAGTACCACTCGATGGGTCGATTAAACCCAAAATGAAACTTTGATTTTCATATAACTATTTTTCGACGGGTCGAAAGTTGGAAACTTTGTCTCAGAAGAAAACATTCAACGAGTCGAGATAAACCATCGACAGGTTGAATAAATACAAAAACAAATATCGATTTTTCGATATCTTTCTCGACGGGTCGATGAAAATTCTCAATTGGTTGAGTTTCACTACAAGAAAAATGCCCTTAGATGACAGAACATTTACGGTTCCGTCGTTTAAGTATAAATCAGACGACGAAAAATAGTTGTGTCGTCTGAGACAAACTTGGACGATGAAAATACTTTTTTCGTCGTCCAAGTGGACAATGAGATGACGGACCGACACGCTGTCGTCTGTGTGGCCACATAGACGACGGTGTGTTGGTCCGTCGCTTGGACGACAGAAACTACCTCAGTTCGTCATCTAAGTGATCACTTAGAAGACGCACCGACATTGCGTCGTCTAAGTGAAGCATTATATAATGTCCATGCCAGAGTCTCTAGCTTCCTCTCCGCTCGCTCGTCTCATTTTCATCCTCATCCTCATATCATTCGATTATTTCTCGATCAGACTGTCCTCACACGTACAACTAGCTAGCTCTATATATATATATATATATATATATATCTCCGGATCTAACCATTGATTCGCCATATATTTAAGAAAGCTAGGTACGTACGTACGTAGATAATTTTTGACAATCTTAATATTTATATATATAACTAATTGTACGTTTGATTGATTGCATTGTTAGTACGTCTAATATTTATAATTAAGTTAGGTAATTGATTGATATATATATATATATTAGTTAATTAATAGAGACCAGTAGCACGTATATATCCATGGATGTTTAAAAATTTAGTTAATATTTAGTTAAAACGTACATGCATGTTAGATATATTAAAGTAATAGATGTATAGTATATTTATCATTAATTAATAAAGGTAATTAATAAATATTTTAATTAAATATACGTTAATAATTAATAATTTGTGAATTTTGTGATAAAACATGGTCAGGGAAAGAAGCGTTTCGGGTGTCTGTGCAAAAAATGTCTTAACTATCAGTATGTGAAGGTTAATGTTATGATGCAACATTTGTACGAAAATGGTATAATGTGGAGTTACACTACGTGGAGTAAGCATGGTGAAGTAGTACACTTTAGCTCAGCATAATTTAACTCAGGGTACAGTTACCATGGTGCCTCATCTAGCGGCAGTGGTGCCGGCCCCCCTGCTTGGAACCCAACTGCAGATTTGGTCCATGATACATTTCCGGGATTTAGTCATGGTGGACACCAACACCAAGAGGGAGGTTACAATACCACTCATGGGCATGATGACACATTCTCCGCTGCTAGCTTGGCTACTGACACTAATGAAATGGATAAGTACAACATGACACTACTTGAAGCCCAGACGCCGGTGTACCCTAGATGTCCAGAGAATGTGTTGCAATATGTGATGCAGCAAATGTAGATAAAAATGAAGCACAAATTGTCAGTCAGTACTTTTGACGATATTCCGGAGTAAATATGTAAGTTGTTTCCTGATGATCACAATCCTCATAAATCCCATTATAAGGTTAGAAATATCTTGAGCAGCCTTGGCCTAAAGCTAGTGAAGGGTGGAAAATAGTAAATCATATCTCTCATCGAGGAATATGGAGTACTACGACAACTTAAGGGATGCCGACGACTGAAGATGCTGAACCGCAAAGAGACATTCTTGCATATCAAGAGCCTAATATTTTTGTCATTCGCTCTGACATAATGGACCCGGTTCAAGCTGGTGAAAGCTTACCCATGCCTGATGGTTGTATGGATCTAACTCAAGATGAGATTATTGATGCAATTAATGAGCAAGATGAAGAAGAGGTGCAGGATGAGGACGAGGACGAGGACTCAGTATATTCGTTAGACGATGTTAAGTATGATGAGGAGGAGCAATCAGATAACAGTGGTGAGGATGATGACGATTATGACGAAAAGTACAATATAACGACGAGGAATATTAATTGGTAATTAAATGTTGTAATTAAAAAATTTTGACGTAATGATGCATGATTAATTATATATATTATGAGGAGGAGTAGGTACAATTATTAATTTTGTACTGAATTTAATAATTAATTAATTAATTTTAACTTTTTCGCATAATTAACTTCAAATTAATTAAAGAGCGATGTCGTTTCGACAGACGGAAATACATATTAAATTTAATTAATTAATCAGTCCGATCAAGAATCACATTTTTCCTAAATCCTAAAATCTAGACGACGAAACAACTTTTCGTAGTCCATACCAAGGTAATTAAACACAATAGTAATTAATTATACAACCCTTAATTAATCCTAAAAATTTATCTTAGATGACACAAAAGGGTCATTCCGCCGACTAAGTATACCCTTAACCCTAAACCCTAAGGCGATGAACCCTAAACCCTAAAATAAGCACTTAGACGACACAAATGTGTCTTTGCGTCATCCAAGTATTCACTTACACGACGCAAATGGACGACGCAAATGTGTCATTGTGTCAGTCAGAAATGCTCAGGAGTCAGCCTCCTCCGAGTCTATTCTCTACAACGCACGACGCAAGGTCAAGAGGGCCCAGTCAGACCCTCAACCGAAAAGGACCTGAGGACTCGGAAATGGCGGAAAATCCAAGAAGTTGTTTAAGGTGATCGAGAAAAAGATCCAGTTGCCGTACGACGATTTCACCGATGGCCCGGCCTTCCACCTCTCAGCTAGCTAGTCTCCCATCGTACAACATTGGGGCAATTCTTGGTTGCGCCTACCTGGAAGGAGTTGCCGGACGAGGAGAAGGAGAAGGTGTTTAAAGAACTCTCAGTACATAATACAATTTTAAATTTATTTTTTAATAACCAATAAAAATAGTAATATTATAATATATAGGATTATACTTTTTTTATTCTTTTCTTGTAGGAACAATATGCGGTGGATGGCACACTGGAGATGCTTAGGTACATCAACACCACCGCCAACGCCATCTACCGTGATTGGAAGTACAGACTTCATAAGTATTACGAAGAATTCGACCACTCGCCTACCCTAGTAGAGCTGCGTGGGAGTAGTTGGTCAACCACTTCGAAGAAGAATTTTATCAGGTTCGTATTTTTTTATTTAAATTGATGAAATTGATTTTATTTTAGTTATTTATTAATTTTTTAATGATTTATGTTGTCCAACAGAAAATCTCGAACATAAATAAGGCCAATCGAGAGAAGAATGACAAACATCATACCTCCGGCTCCAAGCAGATGATACAAATCGCTAATGAGCACAGAGATAAGGGCTCCAAACACCCTTATCTGGAGGCTAGCGTCACCGCTTCTGTGACGCCTAAGCTTGACAATGAAATGAGTCAAATCGACGTAAGTGCCGTATATATTTCTTCTCAATTAATGTAATTCTTATTTATTATTTATTTAATTGTCATACAAATTTATAATTATTTAATTTTTATTATTATTTTCAAGCGAGGTTGGTAAAACGGACGCAAGAGGAATTGGCCAACACGCAGCTTGCACACCCGAATTTGCTGCCGAAAGACCTACCTCCTCTATTGATGGAGAGTCAAATTGCAATCGCCGATGAGGTATACGGTCGTCGAACTGGCAAGGAGGTTAGGGGTTGGGACGCAAGGTGCAGCGAGATTTATCTTCTGACTCATCTACGGGATGTTCGGCGAGGAAAGGTGCTCGTGATGCGTCAGTCCAAGCAACCCTTAAGGAGGCTTGACTCGCACCGGCGGAAACGCTATCTATGCGTCATGGAACGCTATCTATGCGTCAGAGGCTTGATGAGTAACAAGCGCAGATAGCCCACCTCATCGCCCTCATGCAAAACCAGGTTAAACAAGAGTGTCATCCTGCTCTGACCCCACACCCCGATGACGACGACACGGCTGGAGATGAGGGACTCGGCGGCGCGTCTACTCCTGCTGTATTTTAGTAGTTTGTATGTAGTTTATGATATCATATTTTCTGAACGATTTAATTTGATGTACGTACAAATTTTAATTATTTTAATTAAATTTAGTATTTTAATTAATTTATTAATATTTTAATTTAAATTCAAATTTTAATTAAAAAAATAATAAAAGAAAATAAATATTCACTTAGACTACGAAAGTATATACGCTTTTGTAGTCTAAGTTCTCACTTAGACGATGACACCATATATGCTTTCGTAGTCTAAGTTATCACTTAGACTATGGAAAATATACACATACGTGGTCTAAGTGATCACTTAGACTACGAAAAATATACACATACGTGGTCTAAGTGATCACTTGGACCACGCACATAATATTTGCGTCGTGCAAGTGTAACTTAGACCACGCAATAATTGCGTAGTCTAAGTTGTGTTATTTGCGTCGTCTCATTATAGCTTGGACGACGGGCCATTTGCGTTGTCCAAGTGACCTCCTGGAGATGGAACAGACTATTTTCGTTGTCTAAGTGCTTAGACTACGGCACTTGGAAGACAGACTAAAGACGACGGAGATTCCGTAGTCTAAGTACTTAGACTACGAAAACTCTAACCTAGACGACGGAAATGGTCCGTGGTCTAGGTGCATTTTTCTTGTAGTGTTTGTGACATTGTGGAGACAGAGTCATGCATTCGACGAGTCGAGATTATGTTCGACGGGTCAAAAAATGCAAAAAAGAAATGTTCTAGAGTGAAAATTTTCTAGAATCAAACCATCATCTCTCTTGTCTCGTTTTTATGATACTTTGGTGTTTATAATGCCATAGAATTTTTGTAGAATTTGAACTTTGTAAGAAATATATATGAACATAACCATTCTTAATACTTTCAAATACGTACCAAAATAAAGAACTTTTATTACTTTGCCAACATCAAAACTTACATCAAAATATTGTATCTTAGGTTAAACTAGAAATTAAGAGCAATTAGAAACTAGAAATCATTTTATATATATATATGAAAAAAATTAGGTTAAAGGGTATTCTAGAAAATGTTGAATGAATTTCATAAAAGAAAGAAAATCCTAGTTGGCAGTAGTCAAGGGATTAAATCATTTAAAATTAAATGGCTCGGATATTATTCTAAAATCCAAATGTGGATGAAGTTTTACTTAATTTCCCCTTATTTTTACTAAACGATTAATTAACATGTGCAAGCTAGCCATCATTCACAAGGAGAAACAAGATTATGCAAACCAACTGAATTCAAGGTTAATTTCCACATAATATATTACGTGCATGCAGTGATGCAGATGATCTTGAATGAATGGAGTTGGATTAGTGCACTTAAAAGTCAGATTATTTGTGGAAAATTGTGGTTCAATTATTCAGAAAATTCAGGTACAAACAACTTTCTATATCTTTACCTACCAGCTGCCATACGTTCGATACAAACTAGAATAAAAATGCATGCACATAAACAGGGAATCGAAATGCGTACGTAGCTAGAAATTGTTTCTTTTTCCCACCCAAAAGTGGCTTATGTGTTATCGAACAATCGCTAATCTTGGATTTGGTGACGCACTGTGGTGGCTGATCCTATAATCTACGACATCTACCAGGATAATGTAGATTATTAACAAGATATTTTTCTTTCCAACATGTCTAATGGCAATATACATTTTTTGTTGCAATTTGAAGATGATGAAGAAATCTTAATTTAAATTGCTGTCTTTGTGGAAGCACGGAATTGTTTTATTTAGATTCAATGATCGAACAAGCGAAAATATATAATTATGTCATTTTATTGTTACATTCAACTCTACATTTAGATAAAAAAAAAAATGCATGCATGCATGCATTACGTATAGTTATCTTTAAACTATATATGCATGCATCAAATAGATAAAAAAAAATGTTTAATGATGGATAATTTCAACTATTTACTTATTTTCTCAAATCATGTGATGAAAAATGAAACTTTGCACTTTTTAAAAAAAATTAAACTTCACACAAGTCAAGATAGCTAGAATTTGTACATATATATGTCAATGCATGCGAAGAAATAAATTAATTACACTATATACATGGAGAATGATAGGAGGCCCAAAGGAGTTTTTACTTTAATATGATGCCGCGGTGACACATCATTTTCATGTAATTCCCAGCGTATTTAATTATATTACCAAACTTTGACATTCCTTATGAAAAGACGATCATACCATTATGTATCTAACGATTATCAGTTAGATAAAAAAAGTTAATAATGACATGAAAATGATGTGTTGTGACACATTAGATTGTGGCCTCTACATCAAATGCCCATTTGGGGCCTAAAATCATATATTGTTGAATGAAAAATAAAGATACGCAAGTAGATAAATTTAAAACTGTATTTTATTCATTGATAGATGACCTTAAATATTCATTGAAATCTGTTACAATAAATCTCCGGCAAATCAGAGATTGAGAAAATCTCTATATCTACTGTAATTATGAAAGGACCCAACCCCGATTTAGCTCCCTAAATCGGAATCAAACCCCTTCGAAAACACGAACCAACAAAAACTTTTCGAAATTTGGGCAGAGTTTCGTTACTAGCATGGAATTACCATTACCTGCACGCGGAAAATACACTTCGTCCTATGCCACAAAAAGCAAACCGTGGGCACCAATCACATCCGGATTTCTCAATATATCAACAGTAAAGTAAAGTAGTAAATATATATGCACTTTACTGAAATCCAGTGAAAAATCGTATAACGTATTCAATAGGAAGCTCAGAGCGACATCTAATACATAATTGTAAATGCATACCACAGTAGGTAGAACAATAAACCTACTGGATGAAACAAAGTAGCTCGAGCACTATGCCTCCGACCATGACGTGCGACACCAGAACCTGAACTACAAACTGGGCACGGAAACCGAAAAGCCCAGGGGAAAGACAATAAACACGTTAGAGTGAGTGGACGAAAATAAATGTCTTTCACCAAGTAATATATACATATAAAATCATATGCGAGTCAAATGCATGAAAATCAAATGCTACGTGAGGAGACTCTGGCTACCACTCACGTACAGAGCATGCAACGTAAAACATATCGCGGAGACTCTCGTGGGCTTCCACGCGATAGCACAGTCTGAATCACGGGATCCCAGACCCACACGTGATCCTAGCCAGAAAGGCCTCGGGTCAGGATATCTGTCCCCCCCGGAGCGTACTCGGGGATCAGCCGAGAAGCCAATGTGTATCGATACCACAACATATACTGAGACTGTACTCTGTGTAAACCAAATCATAAATCTTTTCTATGCACATGCTTAAAACATAATATATACGTATATGTATATATTCGTATACGTATATTCATATAAGCATAATCGTAAAACACATGCTCGTAAAATCATAATCATTCCGCATGCTCAAGTTCGTAAATCATTTATAAAAGGACTCGCAATCAATCTGTGAAAAGAAATGTCCACTCACAGACTAGCGTAACGCGTATCGCGTTAACCCGTGATCCGGCGGAATGTCCCTCGCCAAACGAACGATAACGAAACCCCTGAATATTCACAAAGTTCATTATTCAAAGTAATAATCCGACAATACAAATCAAACCACGAGAAACCACCATTCTCGGAAACAGATAATTCAAAGTCGACGAATCGTCGAAAATCCGTATATACCACTTCAATACCTCGCTTTATGTTCGGACGCTCAACTCGAAAAACGAACCTCCCCACTGCGATCGGGGCGCGATTTCGAGTCAAATGACATGCGACTTGTCGAAAGTCAAAAAGTCAACCCGTTGACCGTTGACCGCCGTTGACCGCCGTCCACAGCGGCGCCACTGTTGACCGGAAGAATTCACGGCGGAGCAACCCCTATTCCATGCAAAACCACCCACTGAGCAACTTTGTCAACTACATCAAAGGCCAATTCTCACTCTAACACATCCAATTTCAAGCAAAACCGAATTGTTCCCAAAATTTCACATCCAAAATTCTCCACACACAAGCAAAATTAGAACTCCATACCTATATGGTTAGAATCATGGAGATGAGGGCTACAAAACCCAGTGCTTGATGTAGCTCAATTCGGCCAAAATCACAAACCACCATTAACACTAAAATTTCCAAACTTTAACCGGTAAAAACTCCTCATTCCGGCGAGCCTCGCCGTACATGATGGTTGGAAACGGGATCGGGACACCGGGCCGAGTCGAATGGATCCTCTCCCATGACCGGAGATGGCCGGACGGCAGCTCGCCGCCGACCACCGTGAGGCACTACGTCGCCCTCCTCCTAGCCCGCGTTGACTCAGTCAAAGCCAATAATGAACAGTTGACTTACTAATTAAGGAAACCCCTCATTAAATACTCATTAAATGTTTTCCCAATTAGGAAACCCCATAATTCATATTTCGATAAACTTCAAACACGCGTAACTTTCTCGTCGTAATTCCGATCCCGATAATTCTCACGGCCACAAACTCGTCTCGATATATTCTTCCAATATTACCCGAAGTCGAACATATCGGTCAAACGGATAAAAAGTCAACCCTTGAATCAACACCCATTTAAATCGACTAAACAATCAACAATCGGAAATAATCATAACTAAATCTTCGTAACTCAAAACCATGCTCCAGAAGTTCCCACAAACTCGAAATTAAATTCTGAACAACTTCCGTGAAGGAACTGAAACCAAATTCTCGTCCGGTAATTTAGTCGTTAAGTAGCCCACCATTTAAATCTGAACTTCAAATATTCATAACTAATTCCTCGGTCGTCCAAATAACGATCCGGAACTGCCCATGAACTCAAAATCACATATAGAACGACTCTCGAGAAGAGACCCAGCTCCAATTCTCGGCCAATAATTTAGTCGTTAAGAAGCTTCGGCGATTAAAACAACTGTCGCAACTCTGCGACTACGCCGTAGCTCACGAATATAGCTGATCATACTGCTGATTCTGGTCCGGGTCGTCACAAATCCACCCCCCTTAGAAAAATTTCGACCTCGAAATTTCCAAGTCTGCTGGCTAAAAGTAGGAGCACTGCCTCTGCATACCGCTCAACTGCCCAGTGGTAATCTCAACTGAACGACTCTGGTAACCGTCTCCACAATAGGAGACAACTCCGTGCTGAAATCTCTGTACGCACAAATCACAAATCTGAACTGGCTCCACACAAGCGCCAAGTGTTCCTGCATAAGGAACAGACAGGGTATACCACACGAAACCAACCTGAAACACAGTTCCGCCACACGGAACACAACTCGCACAAAAGCCAATGCTATAGGCGATGCCGAACTATACGGCATAATACAAACTCGCCTATGACCACATATGGATCAAAACATCAAGGCAAATCACAACTCAGTTCACACATCAATATATCTCACACATTCCTATCAGCATAGCTCGAACATCGAACTCGGGCAATAACCAATCCATTTCCGCTAATCTGACAGTCTGTGGTAACACACTCCACAAAATCGGAAACAAACATCAACTCAAATTCAAACCAAACTCACTCCAACACAATGAAGTACAACATCGTTCCTCAAAACGATGTCAAACAATATCAAAATCACAGTGGACAACAACCTGGTTCTGCAAGCAACCTCGAACAGCTGAAACTGCTGGTCTCGAATCCTCCAGAACTGCAATACCGAGGTCCACAACATGCCCTCCAAAGCCTGATTAGTCCTCAAAGATCGCCCGCCAATTTGAGGATAAAAACTGGTACTAACTTGTAATTTGGTTCACAATGCTCGCTGTAAAGCTTGTCAACACACAGTTGTAGCTGATTACCTCGGCCAGCGAACTGGAACACAGGTACACCACATAAATGGACAACCTCCGTCAAACACAGCTATACCAGCCTGCCACTGAAATCATCTCCGAAAATACAAGTAAACGTACCAAGTTCATCAAACTGTCCACAAAGACCTGACAACTGGTATCACAACCAAAGTGCGTACAAACATACACAAGATCACAGCAGTAACCGCCACGTCTAACCGGAAATCTCAAATGGCTAACACATCTCGGCACGTCTCTGCCTCCTAGCCATCGCCAGTCGACGAATGTGGCATCAGTACACACTCAAGCTGCTACATTGCTCTGTGGATTGTGTAACGACTGGTAAACTCGAAGTATCTAATACCTCTCTGCATCAACAGTGCATAACGCACGCAAAACCACAAGCCTCAACATCATCACACTCGAACTCAGCTCTCGTAGCCCATAACTCGGCTAACACGGAGACTCGAGCCATACTCACATGAAACATTGAAGCTCTCGATTCACGACTGAATGCATCAGCAACAACATCCCAGTCGGATGGTCAAAGTGCAACCTCTAGCCTTCTCGAACAAACTCTAATGTGCAGCCATAGTCGTCAGTCGACTCCATCCATCGACACTGCCTCAAGCCCAAATCTGGCCGAAAATGCAAGTGGATGAAACTCAATGGTCGGTGTACATCCTACACCACGCTGCACGCCATAGCAGTAGTATCTCAATCTCTTTGGTGCTAACACAAGAACAGCTACACCCAAATCATACATAAGATACGTAGCTATACAAAGTTCCACTGCCTGGAACCATGAGCCACCGCTCTGCTACACAGCATCAAAGCACAACCAAATCCAAACCTCGATGCATCGCCATAACCCATGAACACGTCGCGGTCGTCAGGTAAGGTCAAAACCGCAGTAACGGTCACCAACCTGCAGGAGTAAGCAACTCTCCTCGCGTGCATCGAACCACTCGAACTTGGCGCCTTCTTCGTCAATCCGGAAAATAGGGTGGCAATCCAGGAAAATCCAGTACAAAGCCGTCGGTAAAATCCTGGCAAACCCAAGAGAAATTCTAGATCTCCAGTACAATGGTAGGGCAATCCCAAATCAACATGGCCTCTAACTAGTCAGGATCCACACCGACTCCCTCGGATAGCATCACACAACCCAAAATCTTCATGCTAATCAGCCAAAACTCACACTCGCTGAACTTTATAAACAGTTAATCGTCTCACAAAGTCCGCAAGACCATTCGCATTT
This sequence comes from Geum urbanum, assembly GCA_946800695.1. Classification (NCBI taxonomy): domain Eukaryota; kingdom Viridiplantae; phylum Streptophyta; class Magnoliopsida; order Rosales; family Rosaceae; genus Geum; species Geum urbanum. The sequence goes on along the minus strand of OX327002.1, from coordinate 8,396,523 downwards.
GCTTCAGGTGCTGGTCCACACTCCTGGAGTGAATCAGGATATTACAACGAACATGACCGCAAACTCGTCCAGAAACCGTCTGAACACCTGGTCCATCAAATCCACACGATCAACAAGGGCATTTGTCAACCCAACAGCGTAACCAAAAACTCCTGATGCTTGTACCATGATCTGAAAGCCAACAAAGCCACATCTGGCTCACCGAACCACAACTGATGGTACCCGGTCCCGAAATCAATCTTCGACAAGACTGAAACTCTCGCGAGCTGATCAAACCACTCGTCAACCCGAAGCGGAGAATACTCACTCTCCTCATAAATGAATCAAGCTTCGGTAGTCATAGTACCACCTCGTTGAACCATCTAACATCCACACAAACAATGCAGGGGCACACCACGAAAATACGCGGGGTTGCACGAAGTCTCCTGAAACCTCCTCCAGCAACTCCTGGAGTCGAAACAATAGCTCCATCAGCTCCGCTGGCTCCGAACGACAAGATGTCGATAAAATGAGTCCAGCGCCCGGTACAAACTCAATGGTGTAGTCAGCCTCCCGAACTGGAGAAACACCTGGTAACTCCTCTGGAACACATCAGGAAACTCGGAAACCACCTCAATGTCACCAATAACGGGCACAACAACCGAAGTATCCACAATATAAGCTAAACAAACCACACAACTCATCTCCACCATCTACTCGACCATCACCACGAAACAGTATCTCAGGGAAAGTCTGGTCGTCGAAACACCACCTCCTTCTCGAGGTACTCGAACACAACCAAATGCATCGTCAGTAAGTCCATACTCACAAACATACCATAACCACAATATCCAGCTATAACAGATCCGCGGCTAAGTCATAACCTCCAACAAAGATCTCGCAACCTCCGGATGAATACAACACTCTCCAAAACCTCGGAAGTGGAGATACAAGTACAATAGCCATGGATATCAAACAACAGTAACCTCGGAGAAAAATCTGTCCTCAAACAAGGTCATGGCACGAACTCCAACATGCCCAACTAGCCGTCCACGTCAATTACGACTTTCAGAATGGCTCGTCTAGAAATCTGGGTTGATCAAGCTCCAGAAACAGCATCATGATCTCCTCGTGAACTCTGAGCTGCTAAACCACTAACACAGCTGGCTGAGGGCGCTCCCTCGCAATGTGACCCTCCTGGCCACCATAATGATAACTGAAAGTGCTCCACGAACACACGTCACCGCAACACCAACTGCGTGATAGGATCACCAACGATCACCCAAACTCATACCACAAGAACAAGTCCGCTACACCGTGATCTCCGTCATCGTCAAACGGATCAGCAGAGGATCCTCAACATAATCGAAAAGACCACAGTCTGATGAAATCACTGATCCCGAAGTGTCGGAACTCAACCTCATCAAAATCTCGACGAAGTCCACTTTCCTCAAACTATTATATCGACAACTGTGTACAACTTTCTTTCTCCATAGCCTCGCCACTGAGTGCAACACACTAAACTCCTCACAGATGTCTCGAGGCACATCAATCAGACTCTCTCTCTGATACTTAGGTTCAACTCATCTCGAACCTCGTGCACAGCTCCATCTGAAGCCGCATAACACGAGCAAACAGGACAAACATGTGAACAATGCATCTCTGCCTCAGGTGGGTAAACACTCTACATTCAATTGCTGGGTAGCCTGATAAACCATTACTGTATACACAACACTCTGAATGTAGGCCATGGAGTCACAACCGGAACTCACACAATACCAGCCCACAAAATACAACAATCTGACTCAAGCAAACATCTCTGCCACAACTCACCGCTCTGAGGCCACATATAGACGCCCATATACACATCCCCAGGCAAACCGTGCCACACAGTTCACTGAACTCTGAATACTCATCTGAATCCACTGTTCTCTAGCAATTCACGCGTCGAATGATCCTCAACAGGATCCACAACCAAAATGACACGGAAAGCACGTCAGGAGGCATCCTAATGAATACAATATCGTTCACAACAAGTGGAACGTAATCATGGAACTTCAAATATTTGAAAGTATACAACACCCGGAATTTGATGATTATCCGCCGGCCGGTCGGGTCACCATTCCAAACATGCTGTACATTCTCAAATATCCTTAGTAAACACGACTACAGGAGTCTACAGAACCTATAACCTAATGCTCTGATACCAATCTGAAAGGACCCAACCCCGATTTAGCTCCCTAAATCGGAATCAAACCCCTTCGAAAACACGAACCAACAAAAACTTTTCGAAATTTGGGCAGAGTTTCGTTACTAGCATGGAATTACCATTACCTGCACGCGGAAAATACACTTCGTCCTATGCCACAAAAAGCAAACCGTGGGCACCAATCCCATCCGGATTTCTCAATATATCAACAGTAAAGTAAAGTAGTAAATATATATGCACTTTACTGAAATCCAGTGAAAAATCGTATAACGTATTCAATAGGAAGCTCAGAGCGACATCTAATACATAATTGTAAATGCATACCACAGTAGGTAGAACAATAAACCTACTAGATGAAACAAAGTAGCTCGAGCACTATGCCTCCGACCATGACGTGCGACACCAGAACCTGAACTGCAAACTGGGCACGGAAACTGAAAAGCCCAGGGGAAAGACAATAAACACGTTAGAGTGAGTGGACGAAAATAAATGTCTTTCACCAAGTAATATATACATATAAAATCATATGCGAGTCAAATGCATGAAAATCAAATGCTACGTGAGGAGACTCTGGCTACCACTCACGTACAGAGCATGCAACGTAAAACATATCGCGGAGACTCTCGTGGGCTTCCACGCGATAGCACAGTCTGAATCACGGGATCCCAGACCCACACGTGATCCTAGCCAGAAAGGCCTCGGGTCAGGATATCTGTCCCCCCCCCGGAGCTTACTCGGGGATCAGCCGAGAAGCCAATGTGTATCGATACCACAACATATACTGAGACTGTACTCTGTGTAAACCAAATCATAAATCTTTTCTATGCACATGCTTAAAACATAATATGTACGTATATGTATATATTCGTATACGTATATTCATATAAGCATAATCGTAAAACACATGCTCGTAAAATCATAATCATTCTGCATGCTCAAGTTCGTAAATCATTTATAAAAGGACTCGCAATCAATCTGTGAAAAGAAATGTCCACTCACAGACTAGCGTAACGCGTATCGCGTTAACCCGTGATCCGGCGGAATGTCCCTCGCCAAACGAACGATAACGAAACCCCTGAATATTCACAAAGTTCATTATTCAAAGTAATAATCTGACAATACAAATCAAACCACGAGAAACCACCATTCTCGGAAACAGATAATTCAAAGTCGACGAATCGTCGAAAATCCGTATATACCACTTCAATACCTCGCTTTATGTTCGGACGCTCAACTCGAAAAACGAACCTCCCCACTGCGATCGGGGCGCGATTTCGAGTCAAATGACATGCGACTTGTCGAAAGTCAAAAAGTCAACCCGTTGACCGTTGACCGCCGTCCACGGCGGCGCCACTGTTGACCGGAAGAATTCACGGCGGAGCAACCCCTATTCCATGCAAAACCACCCACTGAGCAACTTTGTCAACTACATCAAAGGCCAATTCTCACTCTAACACATCCAATTTCAAGCAAAACCGAATTGTTCCCAAAATTTCACATCCAAAATTCTCCACACACAAGCAAAATTAGAACTCCATACCTATATGGTTAGAATCATGGAGATGAGGGCTACAAAACCCAGTGCTTGATGTAGCTCAATTCGGCCAAAATCACAAACCACCATTAACACTAAAATTTCCAAACTTTAACCGGTAAAAACTCCTCATTCCGGCGAGCCTCGCCGTACATGATGGTTGGAAACGGGATCGGGACACCGGGCCGAGTCGAATGGATCCTCTCCCATGACCGGAGATGGCCGGACGGCAGCTCGCCGCCGACCACCGTGAGGCACTACGTCGCCCTCCTCCTAGCCCGCGTTGACTCAGTCAAAGCCAATAATGAACAGTTGACTTACTAATTAAGGAAACCCCTCATTAAATACTCATTAAATGTTTTCCCAATTAGGAAACCCCATAATTCATATTTCGATAAACTTCAAACACGCGTAACTTTCTCGTCGTAATTCCGATCCCGATAATTCTTGCGGCCACAAACTCGTCTCGACATATTCTTCCAATATTACCCAAAGTCAAACATATCGGTCAAACGGATAAAAATTCAACCCTTGAATCAACACCCATTTAAATCGACTAAACAATCAACAATCGGAAATAATTATAACTAAATCTTCGTAACTCAAAATCATGCTCCGGAAGTTCCCACAAACTCGAAATTAAATTCTGAACAACTTCCGTGAAAGAACCGAAACCAAATTCTCGTCCGGTAATTTAGTCGTTAAGTAGCCCACCATTTAAATCTGAACTTCAAATATTCATAACTAATTCCTCGGTCGTCCAAATAACGATCCGGAACTGCCCATGAACTCAAAATCACATATAGAACGACTCTCGAGAAGAGACCCAGCTCCAATTCTTGGCCAATAATTTAGTCGTTAAGTAGCTTCGGCGATTAAAACAACTGTCGCAACTCTGCGACTACGCCGTAGCTCACGAATATAGCTGATCATACTGCTGATTCTGGTCCGGGTCGTCACAAATTCGGACTAGACACATACTGAAATACTAAGAATATTATTTCCCATAAATACTCCCTCTTGTGTTGCGGTCCTAATGAATGATGCATAACATGTTGCCTCACTAAAACCCTTGCCAAACAAACAAAAACCTCTTGGATAAAACAAAATCTTGATCGAAGAGAAAAAAGTATAACACATCAACTACAAAAGTGGCTACATGTGATGTAGACTCCCCCTGATGTCTATGAAATGAACTCCCCCTGATCAGTAACTCAATCTTGAAGTTCAGACAATCTTCGCATTCCAAGCATTTCCACTTATGTCAAAACTTTATATATCAATTACATATAAATTAATTAAAATTTGACTTAAAAACTAGATTGACGAGTTAACTTGTTATACATCTACTAATGTTGAATAACTTATTTGTTCTTATGTCTGTCTATAGTGTTGAACCATATTAATGAAATTGAATTTTGGCAAAACAACCATTAATATATAAATAGATGAATTTTCATTCAATACGAAGTTCATTAAGGGTGTGATCGGTGTAGTCAACAATAAAACTGAAATTTCAACGAAATGGACACGTGATATACGAATCTTCGTAACTGATTTTGAACCGTCGACAGTCAAAGTCAAAGAATTATTTACTCTATGCCATCGGTGAATATAATCCGCAATGAACATGGTTGCGTCTCATACTGTTTATAAATGTATATTTGGGTAATGACTTGGTAAAAAATTCCGCAGCATTATCTGTCAAACAAACCCGATTCACATGAATGTTCAATACCTGTCAGGCTGTGGGTTTGTTTAGTTGATCTCCAAGAAATACATGTGTTCCTAATGGTAAATACATAACCTGTTTGACAATGTTCAATACATGTGTTCAATACCTGTGTTCAATACCTGGACTGTGGGTTTGTTTAGTTGATCTCCAAGAAATACCTGTGTTCCTAATGGTAAATACATAACCTGTTTGACAATGTCCTTTGTGTGGGTCATAGAGGTACCCAGCATCAGCAAAACCAACCAAGACATCACAAGGTGTCTCTGAATAGGGGACGGCACTAAAATGATGGATAGTGCTTGCAGCTGGATCACCAATCGATGGATCAAACTTTCCCTTCGATGCATCAAAGCCATAGCTCAGGTCTGTCTATGGTGCAACCTTCGATGGATCGAGAATTCCTTTCGATGGATCAAAGGGTGCCTTTAGGTTTGTCTCGGGAGCTTCTTTCAATGGATCTAGAACCATTCTCGATGGATCAAAATCTTTGGATCCTACATGCTGAGATTCAACTGTCCATTTTTCGGGAATTTTATGCTTCTCTCTGTATTCTTTATAGGGAATGAACAGGCCCAAGTCTCTGGAACCATTACCATTCCAATGACATTATGTAAGCACAGAACTAAGATGAGCTAAAAAGCTCACAGAGAATGCAAATGTCTGATCTTGTGCATTGAGCTAAATACAACAAAACTCCAATGACACTAAAGTATAACACCTCAACTCCCAATAGTTCCTCATCATCATTTTTCAGATAATACAGATCCTTATTGGTTTTTAGACGGCGTACAATCATTGGTGTGCTATGAGAATGTACTTTGTCCATGTTAAATCTCCTAAGCATGTTTTAGACATAAGCAGACTGATGAATAAATATTCTACCAACTCAATATTCTAATTCCAAATCAAGACAAAATTGGGTCCTACCAAATTTTTTCATGTCAAACTCGGATTTCAAGTAAATGACCATCTCATTGATTTCATCAAGAGACCTAATGATTTTCATTACATAAACATAGACCGCTACAATGGAAAATCCTGAATTTGTTCTGTTAATGAACACACGTGGGCATAAATCATCATTCTTGTATGTCTTCCCAATCAAGTAGTCATTGAGACGTATGTACCACATCCTACCAGATTATTTCAATCCATACAGTGAACGCTTCAATCTAATCACATGAGCACTCCATGGTGTAGAGTTACTTGAATTGGGTATAACTATGCCCTCCGACACTTTCATGTATATTTATGAATCTAGGTTTCCATTGAGATATGATGTCATCACATCCATCAGCTGCATGTTCAATTTTTCGGACACTACTAAACTGAAAAGGTAGTAGAAAGTAATGATGTCCATAACCGGAGAGTATGTCTCCTCATAATTAATGTCAGGGGGTTGAGAGAATTCTTGCGCTACATGTCTAGCTTTATACCACATGACTTCATTATTCTCATTTTGCTTCCGAACAAAGACCCATTTATGTCCAACTGGCTTCACATTTGGTGGGCATAGCTCTACAGGACCAAAAACATGCATTTTCTTTAGAGAGTCTAGTTTGGTCTGCATTGCTTCTTTCTATTTTGGCCAATTTGTTCTCCGCTGATATTCAGCAACTAAGCGAGGTTCCACTTCATCGACGTCAATGATCTTCTGAGCGACAGAATAAGCAAAAGCGTCATCAACTACCTTGGATGATCTGTCCATAACAATGTGTGTATCATTATTATTTAGTGAGATTTCACCATTCTCTGACATCACATATGAGTCTGAAGCGTCATCCAGAAATGCCAATTGCGATTCTAGGACATAATTATAGTCAGGAACAATTTCATGTATGGGATTTACAGCGTTGAGATGCCTAGATGACCTGCCTTTTTGTCGGCAGCTTATCTGTGGATTTTGTTGGTCTTCCCCTCTTCCTGGTGGGAACCGAGACCGATGCTACTTCATCCACATAGGCAAAAGACATGTTACTCTACCATGGAGTTACTTTAAACCATCCCATGGGGACTTTCAACCTTGCAGGAACATTTGCAGCATGAATGTGTGATCTCATCACTGACAATATCATAGAAGAAGTCAGAAATCGAATCTACTACCTTCTGAACATTAAGTATACGTCGCACTTCAATCTCACTTTGAGATGTACATGGATCTTCTTGAAACATAATGGGAGGAGCTTTCCACGTCAATTCCTAACGTTCCACCGGAATAGAGGCATTCCTATCTCCCCCTAATGTTGGGAAGTATGTTTCTTCAAAGTGACAATCTGTAAATCTTGCAGTAAAGAGATCTCTTGTCAAAGGTTGTAAGTAACGGAAAATTGTTGGAGATTCATAACCAACATATATGCCTAATCTACGTTGGGTACCCAATTTAGTGCGTTGTGTAGGCATAATTGGTGCATACACTGCACAACCAAAGATGTGTAGATATGAAATGTCAAGCTCATATCCAGTAACCAATGGTACACACTGAATGGTTGACGTGCTACATGTATTAAGCGAAGAAGTATTTCTACATGTAATACTGCATATCTCCAAGAAGATACCGGCAAATTGGCATACATAACCATTGCTTTGGCCACAAGCTATAACCACTTGATTTTTTCCTTTGCTAACCATTCTGTGGATGAACATAAGGGATGAAATGTTCAACTTTAATCCCAATCAACATACAACAGTCATCAAAAGTCTTTGATGTGAATTCTCCTACATTATCTAATCTAATTGACTTGATTGAGTTGTCCGGGTGGTGAGTCCAAAACTTAATAATCAGTGCGACGAGTTTTGTAAATACAACATTCCTTATGGATAGCAAACCAACGTGTGACCATCGAGTTTATGCATTTACCAAAACCATAAAATATTTAAATGGTTCACATTTGGGTTTAATAGGTCCACAAATATCTCCATGGATTCTCTGTAAGAATGGTATGTTGTCAACCGTAAAGGAGAGTCTAGCATAAAACTTTGTCAATGAGCAAGCTTTACAAAAAGAGCAATGAGCATCTGAGATTGCCATAAAAGAATCTTCTGGAATAACACTAGGTGTTGAAACTAGATATAAATTATTAATCTCATCCACTCCATCAAATACGATGGTGTTGGGGATTTCCACATGCTTCTTGCATTTGAAAAATGGATGACTATGATAACTTTTAAATATTTTGATCATCAGATCACGACCTGAGTATCCCAGTCAAAAATGCCAAAGCTTGTATGAGGCCGTGTCACACACAGTAGTAAGTATGACAATATTGGTTTCAATAATCCAAACCGTAGTAAGATATAATCCACTACGAATTGCCCCTAACTTTTCCAAGGTGTGCTTTCTACCGCACTCCTCTAAAGTTATGTATAAGAATTCTTTTCCATTCTCACTATGAGATTCCAAGTGTAAATCATTGGCTCTAATGTTCTTAAAAACTAGCAAGGTTCAGTTGGCCTTGAGCACGTGCAATGCATAAGTGGTATGAATTCTTGTGTCATGTTGTAGTAAAAGTTATGTTAAACCACGCCCTGGTATAACTGGCATAGAACCAATCATGGTTGTCACTGCTAATGTATATGACATAAGACATAACATTTTTAAAAGTTATGTCACTGCTAATTGCATATTCCTCAGTATAGTATTAGTAGTATCACTATCTGCTAGACACACGATTTCTCCTTCAAACATCTACAAAATAATGTAAATTGATTAGTCTTTAAGACTTTTTGACCACTTTAAGTAAAGACTTAAAGATTTACCAAAAGGTTGTGACCCTTAAAGAGTGTTGATATGACATAAGCAAACTGATGTAAAATACATCAAAAACACCATAATCCGGCTATAACCTTCAATGGATCGATAGAAATTCTCGATGGATCGAAGGAAACCCAAAATAAAACTATGATTTTTTGATATTAATCCTCGATGGATCAAAGAAAATCTTCGATGTATCAAAGTACTTGTCCCGATGCACTTCTTCGATGGATCGAGGAAATTTCTCGATGGACCAAAGCAATATAGCCTATGGAACTCGAGACCTTCCTTCGATGCATCGAGTGTTTCTCTTGATGGATCAAAGATGTTCCTAACTTGAACTCGAGGGCTTCCTTCAATGGATCAAAGCGTAAACTAGCAGAATTTTTGATGGATCGAAAAATACCTAAAAACCAATCAAAGATCCCTTCGACGAATCGAAGAGTGTTTATGATCAAACCATCTTCTATTTGTCCCATTTTTATGATACTTTGGTGTTACAATGTCATAGGATTTTGTAGATTTTGAACCTTGTAAGCAATATGTATGAACATGATCATTCTTAATACTTTCAAATACCGAAAGAAAGAACTTTTATTGTTTTGTCAACATCAAAAGATTATTCTTATTCAATAACCATGACTAAACGTAAAGTCAAATATAAAGCTAAACTTGATTACATGGTAGAGATATCGGTCTAATACATAGACTAAGTGAAATCCGTAGTCGCTAAGTTTACATTGTGGATATCTGCTACAATTAGATTGGCTTCACCGCCATCTTCCATTTCTTTATCTGTAGTGTATTTGGTCTCATGAGCCAGATACTTCTAGCATCTCGTGTAGGCATTCTAGACATAATTGGGTACGCGGAATTGCTTGTGCATATGCTTTCTCAAACTACACCTATAGCAAGGTGCTGAGCTAGACGTTGAAGGAGCAGACTTTGGAGAATTTTCATTGTTCCTAGAATCAGAACTTGATGGATTCTTGTTAGAGTTGTCTTGGTAAATCCAAGTCATATTCCGACTATTTTCTCCTCTACCACGACCACTAACACATCCTCCTCTACCACCACGAGTTTGATAAAGTTCCAAACGGTTTTTCTGCTTATCCTTTCATGCCTTTGCATTATGATGAGTCTCATGGACTTTCTTTGTACCAGCTGGCCTAGCATTATTATGGAGAATGATCTCCTGGTGCCTTTCTTTCTTTGCCAGCACACTCATTAGATCACTAAATTGTCTACGTCTTCCTTGCTCATAATCAATTTGATACTGGTGAGCAAGAATGTCCATAGAGGTAGGAAATGTAGTCAACGACTTCTCGACCATAACCTTGTCGTTTTAGCATATCATATCATGGTAGAAATTATTGATTTTAGGGCAATCCAATAACTGGATTTGATCCAATTTTTCTGCGAGTTCAAGAAGGTGTGCGTCAAACTTCTCTCTGTATTCTTTGTAGGGAAAGAAAAAGCCCAAGTCAATTGAACTCTTCAAGTACCTAGAGATATGCTTTACACTATTCAAATGACGTTGTGTTAGCACATAACTAAACCGAGCTGACAAGTTCACAGAAAATGCAATTTTTGGTCTAATGCATTGAGCTAAATACACTAAAACTTCAATAACACTAAGGTATGGTACCTCAGCTCCCAAAAGTTCCTCATCATCATCTTTCAGATGGTATGGATCGTTATTGGGTTCCAGACTACGAACAACCATTGGTGTGCTAAGAGCTAAGAGCTAAGAGGGTGTTCTTCTTCCATGTTTAATTGTCGGAGCATCTTTTAGACATAAGAAGATAGGTGAATAAGTATTTCACCAACTCAATATTCCAGCTCTAAACCAAGAAAAAATCGAGTCCTAACAAGATCTTTCATCTCAAACTCAAATTTCAATTCAAGTAGCTAACCATCTCATTAATTTCATCAAGAGACCCAATGATATTCATATCATCAACATAGACACCATTTGTGCATATAATTAGTAGAACCGAACCTATAGTAAGGTGACACGCGAGAAGAATAAACAAAATTTAAATAATTTCCACCATTCCTAAGACCAAAATTATAGGGGTGGGATGTTTTACCGAAAAACTGAACCGAAAACCAAAATAAACAGAACCAAAACTCGTTGGACCCGAAACTTGTAGGACGGACTAATCTATAAATCAAACTGAACTAAATCTGAACCGAATGACTTTTTATGGTACGATACTAAATAAAACAGAACCATTTTAAAATTATATATGTGACAAAATTGTGCTTATTTCTTTACACAAATGAATATGCATTCACCCATTTTGAATCTTTTTTGGACATATATATAAAAAAACACTTACAAAAGTACTCTCATTCTTTCACATTTCTTCTATCTCTTTATGGTTTTCCCTTTTTCAAACAATAATTAACTTAAACAATTGTTTAGGCCTAAATTTTTTTTTATCAAAAAACCGATCCGAAACCAAAATATAACGATCCGAAACCAGTTGGTCCCGAAACACGTGGGACGGGCTTGCCAAAAACCAAACCGAATAATTTATTACGGTATGGTACGGGTCTTGATTATATTGATTGTTGTTGGAGGTATTTTGGCTGGCATCTTGGCCATTCCAAGTCAAATTTTGGCTTCTACCACGGCCTTTGCCACATCCTCCTCTCCCACTACGTATGCTGTAAGGCTTAGAATGACCGTTTTGTTTATCCTTACATACCTTCCCACCAGTGTTATAAGTCTCATGAACCTTCCTTGTTCCAACAGGCCTGACATTGTTGTTGAGAAGAATATCATTATGCCTTTCTTTCTTTTGTAAAAAGTTCTTGAGGTCACTGAAGGACTTTATCCTATCATGCTCAAAATCAATTCGATATTGATGCGAAAGCATGTCCATAGAATTAGGGAAGGTGCTCAAAGACTTCTCGATCATAACCTGATCAGTCTTGACAACACCACAAAAGCTCACCTCTGACTGTAGCTCTAACATAGATTGATTGAATGCATCAATCTTCAGATAATCCAATAACCGAATGGTATCCCATCTCTCTTATAATTTAGGAAGTTGTGCATCATGCTCATTGTTGAATCTTTCTTTTAACACGTCCCATAAATCCTTGGGATTATTCTTTTGCACATACTATTTTTTCAAAATTGGATGTATATGCCCCCTCAAAAACATGAGGGCTTGAGATTTGCGGACTACAAATGGTGGAAGTACATTCTCACCAGGAGCTGTAATAGGTGGATGAATAGTATCTATGAGGTCTTTAGCGATGAGAGTATTCTCTACATCAGACACTCATCTATGATTTTCTGCTCAATTGGGATCAAAGATATCAAACTCAGGCCTAGCCGGCTCTGTTGAAGACATCTACAAAAGAGATAAGAGATGCAATTAGTATCGATCAAAAAATCACGATCAATAATATCAAGTTTAAGGAATAAGAACCATGATCAATGATGTTTGGTTACAAAAATCGATGCAAAACAGTGGCTTCATACCGCACCCAAAAAATCGTGACTTTCACAAATATTGACATTTTTTTCAATGTAAAATCACAATTAACCGTGATGCTCACCATTAACTGTGACCCCCCTAGGACCGTTACTAATAACAAATTTTTTATAAACATGTATTAATCCATAGGAACTAGGGCATAAAAATTAAATCACGGTATAATAAACCTAAATCTAGATTTAGATTTAGGGTGTTGCGGTAATTAAGTTTTGTAACTTAATTTCTAAATCGAAGAAGGTAGAAAACATATCTCGAGGGTATTACAATTGGTATGAAACTTGTAAAAGCAAGGAGGAAGAACCACAAAATCATGCGACGGTAGAGGATTTCAAGCGGTGGTGATGAAGGCATTTAGGTTTTTTTGTTTTGTTTAGGATTTAGGGTGATGGCTATCAACTCAAGAGCTGCTGATAATGTGTTAAAGTTGAAAGTAGATACATAATCAATGTGGACTGACTGAAATTGTACTTTATTCATTGATAGACAACCTTAAGTTGGCATTACAATCTGTTACAATCATTATCCCTATAAATCGGGGATTGAGAGAATATCTACTTTTGTTCTAATTAGTATAAGACATATACAAAGATACCAGGAATATTATTCTGTTGAACAAAACGTTATTTTTTATAAACTTGAATAAATTAGTCATGTCTATTTCGGTATTTTCGTCTAGTGACAACACTTCTGTAACTAGATTTACCAAACACTTTAGCACTAATGATTAAACTCACAACACTTTTAAAAGCTAAATTACCAAACACACAACAACTTATTTTCATAATATAACTACAACCGATTATTCTCACAGTACATCCTTCATAAATAGGCTTATCAAGTGCAAAGCTTCGCATTTAAATTTTGGTGTGAAGTTCCATTTTACGAAAAATCGACAAAACAATTCGAAGATTGAAACCACTCATCCTTTAGATACACACGCAAGGATCGTGCTTGCAAAATTTCAGCTCAATCGAAGATGTTTTGACCATTTGATCACCACATCAAATTTTGAGTTAATCCGGACAATTTGTGTGCATTGTTAAACAATGCAACAATCAAATAGTCAAAACATCTATGATTGAGCTAAAATTTTGCAAGCATGATCCTTGTATGGATATTTAAAGGATGTGTGGTTTCAACTATCGAATTATTTTGTCGATTTTTCGTAAAATAAAACTTTACACTAAAGTTTAAGAGCGAAGCTTCACATTTGATAGGCCCAAATGAGGACCCTTATAATGAGGGTTTAATGAGTACATTTCATAAAATTGTCATAAAAATCTTTTTTCGATAACATTTTTACAAAGTTAATCGTTAGATGTTTAGATATTGATGAGTATATCATTTATACAAATTTTCATCCAAATTGAAGATCGTTAAGGTATCAAACAAGATCAAATTAAAGGACGAACCAAAATTATCAAACATACACCGTTCATGTTCATAAGTGATAAATCTTGATTATGAATGACCTAACGATTTTTAATTTTAGTTAAATTTTGCATTAGTGAACTACTCCTCATTGTCTATTTAACCAACGATGAATTTGTCAAAATATTAAGAAAAAATAAATTTAATAAAAATATACTAAGATTTAATGAAAATGTACTCGTCAAATCTTCATTATCAAGATCCTCAATAGAAAATTTTCATATATATATTAATATATATCCAAATTTCTGTAACAAAATAATCGAACAAAGTGTTTACACATGCATATTTGGGACTGATCGAGGTGAGTACATATATACTCATTCTGGAGAGAGAAAAAACACATTTCTAAGCTGAAGTTCTGAATATTTTTTTTGGAAGAAAAATGTGCGTCACTTCCATCAAATTAATGAATGACAAAGCAATAACAACAAGATAAGCATGCAATGACTTGCTTGGAAGGCCACGAACTATAGTAAACGCCTGATTGGTCATATAGTGTGAAAAAATGAGATTCTGAATTCGAATATTGATTGAACTTAATTGGATCTTGATAAACTGTATAATGGAACGTACTAATTAATGACAGAAGGTCCGCTCCTATCATCGGCAGATCAGGTAATCCCACAATTTTGGCTAATCCGTCATGCTTATGCACCATGACGAGCAGATCATGAGGACTCGTGTGACACCCCTATAGGACCAAATGGCCTCTTATCTGATGACGTAGAAACGGACAAAAAGGACTTTGACTTGTCTGAAGGCACACCTTGATAGGGTTTGGGGGTGCTAGGTAACTGTTACGGGGTGGTCAGCTGTTTGTTGAATCCGGTTTCAATCACATCGACCAACAGTTTGGCCACAGGTGGCGGGCCTTTTATCATAACTATTGACCTTTAGGGCAAATGCATGATCAAAACGTTAACCATGAATCCATGATAGGTTTTCTGGCGCCACGATGATGTGGCTACAGGAGGAGTAGAGCGCGGCCGAGACCTAAAGGCCAAAAGTGTGTTGATTCTTCGTTTCCAAGCTATAGCTAGGATGCCTAGGAACCACGCTCGTCCAAAAAAGAAGCTAGCTCAGTAGCGTCTCTTGGAACAACTTAGAAGGGTTTTGTCCGTTTATATGGTTCGCCATTTCACCAACCAGTGTGACTTTTGAGGACAAATCACTTGTGTGAGACTATTAATCATGTGATAAATGATTAGCCAAAACAACAAGAAAATGCAGTCGTGTGATAAATGAGAAACCACGAAAAAAAGAAATCACTGTATCACCAGACTCTTCAGATAAAATTGTGGAATAACAATAAAATGTGACTACTGATCGAATAGCACCAGCTGTATGAGCATTTCGGATAGACTCTTCAAATCGTAATCGTTCTTCTTCTCGTCCAGCAACTAAGTTGGCAACAGAATTCGTACGATTGCATGTTTTCCTATTCAGCAGTACATTTTGCAAGGAACTCTTTTTTTTTCTTTCAAAAATTCAATTCGTCTGAAAATTAATTTTATGAAAAATTAAACCCATGACATCTCAATCTAACTATGAGAAAAATATAAATGAAACTAGCCACTGCACGTACTACATTTGTGAGGAACGTACTCAAATTGTGCATTAATCTTAACGATTCGAACTCGTGTTTCCAAGCTAGCTATATAGGTATATAACTTCGATCCAATGCCACTCAATTTTCTTGTAAAAGAAAAGTTTTGATATTGGGACTACTCGATCCAAAGTCGGACCACAAGCTCTTCTGTACGTTCATTTTCCTCCAATTAAATTGCATGCTCTCTGAAAAGAGGATAAGCGAATCCAATGACAACTTGACAAGCATGTATTCTAAGAATTTGCTGTACGTTATATATATTAATATATATATATATATATGTTGATAAACTCTATGTGCTCAACTTCACAACTAGGGTTTGTCTTCTATCTTTGCACCTGAAAAGGGTCATGTTAATTGAGGACGTCACCAACTATGAACTCATTAAATCGACTTTTCAAAATCCACAATTCTAATTGGACAAAATGAAAAAGAAGGTTCTAAACTTGGAATTCCAAGAGCTGGCAACTTGAAAACCATTTACATGTGTAGGCAGAGAGACCTGCACGGATAAAACTTGGCTACCCACGACATATAGGTAGGAGCTCCTACCCATATTTTATTTTTTCCTCACAACTTGACATGCGGCTCTTCCTATAAAATATAACTATTGGACAACCAATTTCATAACTAACCATGTTGAGTTTAGTTTCCATAATTTTTGGCTGCTTTGGTTTTATATTTAGAAAATTACTGTCTTCTGCAATTTTTTTTTTCAGTCTGATTCTAAAGCAACAATATTCTCTTGTTAACTCATGGTATGAGGATGCATGTAGTTGAGTAGGTTTCAACTGTAAGAAACAAATGGAGGTAATTCAAGTCAAATAACAAAAGTACAAAACTATTTGGAACAAGACTTATAATAATTTTTCTTTAAAATAAGGAAGCTTGAAATACCTAGTACTCTCTGAGCATATACTCTATATTTGTGAATATTATAATAAACAATCCAAAAAATTACAAAAGTCATCACAAATTATTAAATTATTAAAAATTAAAACTAACAATAAGAGCCACTTGTCAAGTTGTGATGGGAGGAAATGAAAAATGGGTAGTATTGTAGAACACCCCAGAGTTTTGGTACTCCGGAATACTGTAGAACACCCCGAAGCTCTTATTCATGTGTGAGTAGCCAAGTTTGATCCAACCTGAACAACCTCGATCACTAAGAGCAAGTTCACATGTTGGGTCATGGGGTCAGGGTCACTAGGGCAATAAGTCAGTGACATGTCATTCACTTCTTGATAGTTGCTTCCACACGTTGTGTCAGGGTTTGAGTCAGAACTTTATTTCTATTTAATTTTTATTAATCATTTAAAATGACATGGAAGTATATACGGTCATCAAACATCACTATGATAACGTGAAAGTATTTACGGTCGAGATTAAGAGTGCCACGTGGCAATTGGGTCAGGTCAGGAGGCTAGAAGTCCCCCAGAAATTGACCCAATGAAGTTCTTGCCCATGCAAGAAAACACCGTTGAAGAGTTAATTTTTTATGTTTTTTCCTTTTAGGGGCTACATCTACATGGTAACCAGGAAAAACAACCCCTCCGGATGAACTTGATCCAATGAAACGGAGTTGTCGAATACTTGACCAGCTCACCCAGGTCAAACGTCAAAACCCCTTAAAGGAAAGTCAAACCACCGTGTATGAAAATGTTCCACGTATATACATATCATCGCAAACAAAAAAACAACACCAAACCCTTTTGCCCACTACGAGAAAAAGAAACTTAGATGACGAAATAGTGAAGGTTTCGTCGTCTAATTGGACTTTAGACGATGCAATTTATTTACGTCGTCTTGAACATTTTTCCGTCGTCTAAGTCACACTTAGACGATAGAAATGAGTCTTTGTCGTCCAAGTGAGGGATCAGATGACGCACCGACTCGCCGTCGTCTAAGTGACTACTTAGACGACGACATGTCGGTAATTCGTCTCATCCCTCACTTGGACGACAAAAATTATAGACAGTATGTTTTCTAAGTGACTACTTAGACGACGCACCGACGCTTCGTCGTCTACGTAGTCATTTAGACGACAAAACCTCATTTTCGTCGTCTAAGTAAACACAATTATATATTGTGCCAGATTCTTTTCCTCTTCGCTCGCTTGGGCCATCTCATCTCATTCTCATTCTCATTCTCTCTCGATCAGTCTCTCCTCACACGTACAACTAGCACTATCTCCGGCCTCGACCATCGATTCGCCATATTAGTGAAGGCTAGGTACATACGTAGTTAATTTTCGACAATCTTAACGTTTACATATATAATTAATTGTACGTTTGATTGATTGCATTGTTAGTACGTCTAAGATTTATAAATAAGCTAGGTAATTGATTGATATATATATATATTAGTTAATTAATTAGTATGCATGGATGTTTAAAAATTTGATTAATATTTAGTTAAAACGTACATGCATGTTAGATTAAAGTAATTGATGTATATATATAGTATATTCACTGTTAATTAATAAAGGTAATTAATAGATATTTTAATTAATTATACATTAATAAGGTAGTTGAAAATATGTATATATAATTACTTGAAAATATCTATATATAATAGTTGACTAATATGATCATTATTAAATTTCGTAGAAGTATGGACAAAAGTTGGATAAAGTTGCGGAATAGAAGTGATGTCCAGTATATGGACCTGATCAGAGAATTTGTGAATTTTGCGATGGAACATGGTCAGGGGAAAAGGCGTTTCAGGTGTCCGTGCAAAAAATATCTTAAGTATCAGTATGTGGAGGTTAATGTTATGATGCAACACCTGTACAAAAATAGTATGATGTGGAGTTACACTACGTGGAGGGAGTATGGTGAAGCAATAGACTTCAGCTCAACAGACTTCAGCTCAAGATATAGTTACCATAGTGCCTCATCCAACGGTAGTGGTGCCGGCCCCCTACTTGAAACCCAACTGCGGATTTGGTCCATGATTCATTTCCAGAATTTAGTCATGGTGGACACCAACACCAAGAGGGAGGTTACGATACCACTCATGGGCATGATGACACATTCTTCGCTGCTAGCTTGACCACTGACACTATTGAGATAAATAACTACAATAGGATGCTACTTACCCAAACCCCGGTGTACCCTGGATATCGAGAGAATGTGTTGCAATATGTGATGAAGCAAATGCAGATAAAAGTGAAGAACAAAATGTCAGTCAGTACTTTTGAAGAAATTCAAGACCAAATATGTAAGTTTTTTCCTGATGATCACTATCTTCCGAAATCCCATTATAAAGTTAGAAAGATCTTGAGCAGCCTCGGCCTAAAGTACAGGATAATTGACGCATGTCCAAATGATTGAGTGCTGTTTCATAGAGAGTGTGCACTTGGACTATTGCCCATATGTGGCCAGTGCAGATATGTGGATGACGGGAATGGGAGGAGTTTGAAAAAGAAAATTCATGTAAAGGTTCTTCGATATTTTTCATTAATTCCCAGATTGCAGCGTCTGTACATGTCTCTATACACAGCAGAGACGATGGGATGGTACGCAGAGATGCGAATAGATGACAATTTGCTGAGACACGCCGCGGATGGGGAGGCTTTCTAACATTTCGACAGTGAATTTGGTGACTTTGCAGCAGAGGTTCGAAATGTTAGACTCGGACTTTCTACAGACGGATTCAATTCTTGGGGTAGTAATAGCTCTGTCGTTAACACTTGACCAGTTTTTCTGAAGCTGTACATCCTGCCTTTGTGGATGTGCATGAACAAGAAATTTAATTTCCTTACTCTGCTAATTTCAGGTCCTAAATCTCCGGGGAAGTGCTTAGATGTCTACCTCAAACCTTTGATCGACGAGCTGAAACTGTTGTTGGAAAATGGAGTCCTAACTTATGATAAATTCACTTACACGATGTTCATGATGAGGGCATCCGTAATGTGGACGATCAATAATTTTCCAGCGTATGAGATGTTGGCAGCCTGCACGACGAAAAGATACAATTGATGTCTTATATGTTTGGATGACGTGAACTCTAGTTGGTACACTGGGAAGGTGTGTTACCTGGGTCACCGTAGATGGCTTCCTCACGATCACTCATGGCAACAAGATGAAGCTCATTTCGACAGGACGGTAGAGAATAATCCTAAACCCCGTCATTAGTCAGACGAAGAGATTTTAGAGAGGTTGAGCAGCTTCGATTTTGGTGTGTTGACCAATGAAAAGGATGTAAAAAGAAACTCAATCCAATACCTCCACAAGATCTCAGCTCTTGGCATCACAAGAGTATATTCTTTGAACTCCCTTACTAGTCAAAGTTGAAGCTGAGGAACAACTTAGATGTGATGCACATAGAAAAGAATGTGTGCGACAGCGTAGAGGAAATAATTCTCGATATTAAGTTCAAGACTAAAGATACTCCCAAAGCGCCCAAAGATCTGGAATCTATAAATCTACGTCGTCGCTTGTGGTTAAGGATGGATAGAAGAGGAGTGTACAACAAGATGCCAGATGCACCTTACACAGTGAAGCCGACACTTAGAGATTCTGTATTCTACTGGTTTAAGAGTGTTTGTTATCCAGCTACGTATGCAGCTACTATAATTGGAGCAGTGGATGAGGTGAAACACAAGTTTGTTGGTCTAAAGACACATGAATATCACGTTATGCTGCAACGTTTGATTCCAGTGGTAATTCGGCCATATTTTTCACGTGACGTCGTAGAACCAATAGTGGCATTATGCAGATGGTGGCGGAGTTATGCGCCGGAGAGTTAAAGAAGTTAGATGTGGCGGAACTGCAACAACAAATTGTACATATCATTTGCAAACTAGAGAGGATTTTTTCCCCTGCTTTCTATGACATCATGATTCACATAATGATGCACCTACCCGAGCAGGTGCTCATTTCTAGTCCGGTCTAGTACATTTGAATGTATCCTCAAGAAAGGTACATACAACTAATTAATTATATAGGTTTTTCGATCCATTATTTGTTTCCACTCGAGATTACTAGCTATATGTACATATTCTACAATTAATTAATTGAACGTTTGAGTTTGTAGACAGCTTGGAAAGTATAAAGAATTCGTGAAAAATAGGTCGGCCCCGGTTGGCTCCATAGCAGAGACATACCTAATGCATTAGTGTGTTACTTACTGCAACAAGTATCTCAAGGATCCGCCACCTCCCACCGCCTCCGATCCTAGTGGCCACATCAATCTTTCTGTCGTCACAAATGTCGTACGACCGTTTAGAGGAGTATTAAAGGAATCGTTAACACAAGAATAACTTATTAAGAAACATTGGGTAGTGTTGCGAGACTGTGATGCAGTCGAGCCTTGCATGAAGGCATACACGGAGAACCTTCAGGTGTTAAATCCGGACAACAGTTCGGCGTGGTTTGAAAAAGTGGTTAAGAAGAAGTTCCCCGATTATTTCCTCCAATAGGTACGTATGTTTACTTATTTAATTATATACATGTTTGTAGAAATTAAATCCTTTAATTATATATTCTTCCCATTTTTACAAATGATTGATTTACAAAAATCTGATAACCACGGAGGTGGTGGTCATGACCAAAGCACTTGCTAGCAGGGAAGCCAGTTAGACACTATATTTACCCCAGATGTTTTGTGAACGGTGTAAAGTTTCATTCGTTGGCGCGAGATAAAGGAAGAAGAACACAAAACAGTGGGGTCGCAGTTGGGGAAGACGATGATATATATTACGGGGTTCTTATATTGTCGTTCAACTATGATACAGGAATGATGTCAACATTTTCCTATTCAAGTGAAAATGGTTCAAATGTACAAAGGAAGACCTTGGCCGTTTATCAGTCGATACAAACTCAAGCTGGTATGAGGATGAGTCTTCCGCTCTTGCCACCTTAGTTAGACAGGTGTTCTTTCTTGATGATCAGAAAGCTGGTGAAAGGTAGAAAATAGTGAACCATATTTCGCATCGAGGAATATGGAATACCACGACAGCTGAAGGGACATCAGCGACTGAAGATGCTGAACCGCAAAGAGACATTACTGCATATCAAGAGCCTAATATCTCTGTCATCCACTCCGACATAATGGAAATTGTTCAAGCTGGTGAACGCTTATCCATACCTGATGGCTCTACGGATTTAACTCAAGATGAGATTATAGATCTAGAGAATGATGGCAGTGAAGAACTGGTGCAGGATGAC
This sequence comes from Geum urbanum, assembly GCA_946800695.1. Lineage (NCBI taxonomy): Eukaryota > Viridiplantae > Streptophyta > Magnoliopsida > Rosales > Rosaceae > Geum > Geum urbanum. Next base: position 8,374,581 of record OX327002.1, on the reverse strand, counting down.
GACGAGCACTCAGGATATGTGTCTAACGACATTGAGTATGATGATGAGGAGAAGCAATCGGATAATAGTGGTGAGGAGGATGAGGACAATTATGACGAGAAGTACAATATAACGACGAGGGATATTAATTGCTAATTAATTATTGTAATTAAACTTTTTTGAGATATTGATGCATGATTAATTATATTATGAGGAGGAGTGAAATTATTCTGAATTTTTTTTGAACGAGGAGTATAATAATTAATTAATTAATTAATTATAATTCTGAACTTTTTCGCATAATTAACTTCAAATTAATTAAAGAGGTCGTTTCGACCCATAAAACGTAAAGATCTTAGACGAAGGAATTAATCCAGACGACCAAGTGTCACATTTTCCCTAAACCCTAAAACCTAGACGACAGAATGACTTTTCGTAGTCCAAGGTAAACACAATTACATAAACTCAAACCCTAAACCAAAAACGTGTCATTTTGTCGTCTAAGTAAACCCTAAACCCTAAAACTTAAACCTTTTACCTTGGACAACGAAATGACACATTTTTGTCGTCCAAGTAATCACTTAGACGACAAACATGTGAACACTTCGTCGTCTTAGTCATGTTATCGTAATTTCACCTCTAAGAGAATGACCATGTAGATCATTTCCCAATGCGTACTCTTTTCATCGAGAGCATAGAGTAAGCCATTCTTGGAGTATGAGCGTCGATGGTTCCAAAATAGGAGTTATGGATTTTCATGTATCCACGTTTCCGTTTTGTTAAAATTTCAGTTTTATGGTTGACTGTGCCGATGAAACCCTTAACGAACTTACTATTTATTGAAAATTATTCTACTTATATATTGTCTTATGGTAAATATATCCAACGATTGTTTTGTCCAAATTCAATTTCGTTAATATTAAAGTGCAGTGAGCCTATACTTAATAACACTTAAGTGATATAGATTAGTAAATACTTAACAAGTTTAAAGACGTAAATTAATTCGTCATCTTAAATCTTACTTTTTATATATACGATTATTTAATCGGTATTTTGCGACAAAAGAATTTGAAAGACAGATCGGAAACTTCCTTACGAATTATTTTTAAATATTAGTTTAGAGAAATTGTACTTAGATGACGAAGAAGGAGACCATTTTCGTCATCCAAGTCAGGACTTGGACGACGGAACTGTCCTCCTCCGTCGTCTAAGTCCAAATTTTGAGCGGTCCTAATTCCACCGCCATTTTTTTTGGGAACCGCCGAAACTAACTTAGACGATGAAAGATGCCTATTCCGTCATCCAAGCGATCAGCTGGACGACGGAAACGGCCTCTTTCGTCATCTAAGTCCAAAATTTGAGCGGTCCAAATTTCACCGCAATTTATTTTGGGAACCGTCCAAATGACTTAGACAACGAAAACGGCCTCCTTCGTCGTCTAAGTCCAAATTTTGGGCGGTCAACTTTCACCCGTCAATTAATTTGGGGAAAAACCCGAGATGCACCTGGATGACGGATATAGAGGGTGCATCGTCTAAATGGCCACCTAGACGATGAAAATAGAGGGTGGGTGCGTCGTCTAACTTGAATCCACCCTCACCTAGATGACTAGATCGGACCCTTCGTCGTCTAGGTGAAACTGTATATTTTGGAATCCCTGTACGTTTCACGATATCTCTCCCTCTCAGACACACACAAATATCTCTCTCTCTCTAAAACTTCTCCTCCCTCTTGCAAAGATCCACTATCTCCCACCCCCGGCGTCTCCCACCGGCCTCCACCTCCTCCAACCTCCCTCCACGGCGTCCTCCCTCTGCCATCTCCCACCGGCACCACCACCACCACCGACCCCCTCCCACCGCCCCTTCCACCGCCGGTAAAATTCAAAATATTTAAATTTTACGTACGTACGTATAATTTTTTAATATGTATTTATGTATAATAATATGGATTTAGGTATAATAATGCATATTTACGTATAATATGGTGTATAAAAATGTGTATAAATATTATAAAAATGTGTATTTAGGTAAAAATTATAAATTGGTAAAAAAATGGTAAATAATGTGTTTAGGTAAAATTTATTTAATAATGTGTATTTAGGTCAATATTATAAATTGGTAAAAATTAATATGTATTTAGGTAAAATTGGTTGAATAATGTGTATTTAGCTAGGTAAATATTATAAATTGGTAAAAAATGGTAAATATTGTAAATTAGTAAAAATAATGATTTTGTAAAAATATAAAAGGTAAATATTAAAAATGGTAAAAATTAAAATTAGTAAATATCAAAACATGGTAAAACCAAATGGTAAATAATAAAAATGGTAAATTGTTAATAAAGATAAAATTACAAATAATAAATGTTAAAAAATGGTAAATATAAAAAATAGTAATTATTAAAAATTGTAAATATTAAAAATAATAAATATTAAAATGGTAAATGGTAATTTTTTTGGTAAATATGGAAAATAGTAAATATTTTAAAATAGTTATAATGGTAAAATATGTTTTATAATTAAATTTTACAACTCCTAGGTTAAAGTGACCTATGGGGTAAGAAAAAGGCACACAGAGAGGCCGAAGATGCCCGGCTCCAACACTTGGCAGACCAAGTGAGTTAACGACTCTTGGAGAACACCGTTGCGACTCCTCCAAACCCTTCAGCTGGTCCTTCGGCTGCGTCGATTGGGGAAATTCCTAATGCCCTAGTTATACAGAGCGATGACGGTGACATCCCTTCCGCCTGATCAACGATGTCAGAAGGTGCCCAAGAGTCGACCTCTGAGTCTATTCTCTACAGCTTGTGGCGCAAGGTCAGGAGGGCCTCGTCAGACCCTCAACCGAAAAGGACATGAGGACTCAGAAATGCAAAAAATCCGAGAATTTGTTCAAGGCGACGGGGTAAGAGATCCAGTTGTCATACAACGATTTCAAGGATGGCCCTCCCACCTCGTAGCTAGCTAGTCTTTCATCGCACAACATCAGGGGAATTATTTGCAACAACATTCGTGTGGTTGCTATGACGACTCGGACCAGAATCACCAGTATGATCAGCTATGTACGTGAGTTACTGCGTAGTCGCAGAGTTACGACAGTATTTGAATCGCCATGTTTGATAACGACTTAATTATTGGCCGAGAATTGGAGCTGGGTCTCTTCTCGAGAGTTGTTGTACGTGTGATTTCGAGTTCGTGAGTGGTTCCGGATCATTATTTGGACGACCAAGGAATTAATTATGAATATTTGAAGTTCAGATTTAAATGGTGGTGCTCTTAGCGACTAAATTACCGGACGAGAATTTGGTTTCGGCTTCTTCACGGAAGTTGTTGAGAATTTAATTTCGAGCTCATGGGAACTTCCGGAGCATTATTCTGAGTTACGAAGATTTAGTTGTGAATATTTCCGTTTGTTGATTGTTTAGTCGATTAAATATGTGTTGGGTTGAATGGTTGACTTTTTATCGGTTTGGTCAATGTGTTTGACTTTGGGTGATAATTGAAGAGTACATCGAGACGAGCTTGTGGCCGCGAGAATTATCGGAATCGAAATTACGACGAGGAAATTACGCGTGTTTGAAGTTTATCGAAATATGAATTATGGAGTTTCGATTTTGGAAAGCTATAAATAGTGGGTTGTCAAAAAGGGAAAGTCAACATTTGCATTTACTAGTTTGACCGAGTTGACTGAGTCAACTCGGTGGGAGAAGAAGCTCACGACGGAGCCACGGCCTCCACGGCGGTGATGTGGCTTCCGGCCACCTCCGGCCTTGGTTCCGGTCCCGTTCTCCTCGGCTCAACCTCACGAGTCCAGCCCCGGCCTCTTTTTCCGGCATGGTTCACGGTGGAGTGAGGATTTTCCGGCAAGAAAATGGTGAAAACTTGGTGATTCGGGTTGCTCGATTTTGGCCGAATTGAACTACAATTTGTAGTGGGCTTTGAAGCTCTCCTCACCATGATTCTAACCATATAGGTATGGTGATCTAATTTTGCTTGTGTGTGGAGAATTTTGAATGTGAAATTTGTGGAACAATTCGGTTTTGCTTGAAATTGGATGAGTTAGAGTGAGAATTGGCATTTGTTGCAGTTATGAAAGTTGCTCAGTGGATGATTTTGAGTGGAATAGGGGTTGCTCCGCCGTGGAATTTTCCGGTCGGGTGGCACCGCCGCCGTGGGCGGTGGTCAACAGTTTGACTTTTTAGGTTTTCGACAAATTACATGTCATTTCACTCAGAATCGCGCCCCGATCGCAGTGGGGAGGTTCGTTTCTCGATTTGAGCATCCGAAAGTATAGCGAGGTATTGAGGTGTGATTTCTGGATTTCCGACAGTTTGTCGTATCGGATTACGTGTTTCCGAGAACAGTGGTTTCTCGTGGTTTGATTTGAATTGTCGAGTTATGACTTTGAGTAATGAATTTTGTGAATATTCAGGGGTTCGTGATCGTTCTTTTGGTGAGGGACTTTCCGCCGGATCACGGGTTAACGCGAACTGCGAGTGGACAATTTCTTTTCACTCACGGGTTACGCTAGTCTGTGAGTGGACAATTTCTTTTCACGGAATTCTTGCGAGTCTTTTATATGATTTACGAACTTGAGCATGCGTATTGAGATTTTGGATTACATGAGCATGTGTTTTTACAATTATACGATTATACTTATACGAATATACGTATACGAGTATATATACACTTATATGTTGTTTCATGCATATGCATTGTACTGTTTATGATTTGGTTTTCACAGAGTACAGTCTTAGTTACGTTATTGTATCGATACACTTGCCTCTCGGCTGATCCCTGATGGTAGGCCGCCAGGAGGGGCGTCGTCACCCCGACCTGACCGGTGAGGGGCGTTTCCCCGGAACCGAGGCCATTTCTGGCTTAGAATCACGTGTGGACCAAGGACCCCGTGATTCGGACTGTACTAGCACGGAGGTGTCCATGAGTGACCCCGTGAGATTTTTACTTGCATGCTCAGTACGCTGGAGGATTATGGTTTTACCTCGTGTACTTTGTTATTATTATTTACCTGGACTCGCATATGTTATTTTAAACATATATACCAACTGGTGAAAGACATTTATTTTCGTCCACTCACTCTAACAGTTTTCATGTCTTTTCCCTGGGCTTTTCGGTTTCCGTGCCCAGTTTGCAGTTCAGGCTCTAGTGTCGCACGTTGTGGTCGGAGGCATAGTGCTCGAGCTACCTTGTTTCTTCTAGTAGGTTTATTGTTCTACCTACTGTGGTATACATATATGTTTATACATTAGAGGTCGCTCTGAGTAATATGTTGTTTATGTTATACGATTTTACTCCGGATTTCAGTAAAGTACTGTTATATTTATTTTTTACTTTACTGTTGATATATTGAGAAATCCGGATGGGATTGGTGCCCACGGTTTGATTTTTGTGGCATAGGATGAAGTGTATTTTCCGCGTGCAGGTAATGGTAATTCCACGATAGTAACGAAACTCTGCCAAAATTTTCACGGTTTTTGTTGGTTCGTGTTTTCAAGGGGGTTTAACTCCGGTTTAGGGAGCTAAATCGGGGTTGGGTCCTTTCAGCTGCGTCTAGCTGGAAGGAGTTGCCGAACTTGGAGAAGGGGAAGGTGTTTAGAGAACTCTCAGTTAAATACAATTTTAAATTCATTTTTAATAACCAATAAAAATCTTAATTTCATAACATATACGATTTTAATTTTTTATTCTTTTTTTGTAGGTACAGTATGATGTGGATGACACATCGGAGATGCTTATGTACATCAACACCACCGCCAACGCCATCTACCGTGATTGAAAGTACAGACTTCACAAGTATTACCTCTAATTCGCTCACCCACCTACTCTCATTGAGCTGCATGGAGATAGAGAAGATGAGTGGGAGTGGTTGGTCAACCACTTCGAAGAAGAATCGTATCGGATTCGTCTTTTTTTTTAATATAAATTGACGAAATCGAATAATTTATTTTTCAGTCCTTTATTTGTTTTTTAATGATTTATATTTTCGGACTGACGAAATCGGACGCAAATAAGGCTAATCGGGAGAAGAAGAACAAATATCATACATCCGACTCCAAGCAGATGCTACAAATCGCTAATAAGCACAGAGATAAGGGCTCCAAACACTCTTATCTGGATGCCAGTAAGCTCGACAATGAAGCGAGTCAAAGCAGTGTAAGTGTCGTATATATTTCCTCTCAATTAACGTAATTAATATTTATTATTTATTACACTACCGTACAAATTTATAATTATTTAATTTTTATTATTATTTTGAGACGAGGGTGCTGGAACTAGCACATGAGGAATTGACCAACACGCAGCTTACACATCTGAATATGTCGCCGGAAGAATTGCCTCCTCTATCGAGGGAGAGCCAAATTATAATCACCGATGTGGTATACGGCCATCGAGCTGACAAGGAGATTAGGGGGTTGGGACGCAAGGTGCAGCGAGATTTATCTGACTCATCTACGGCATGCCCGACGAGGAAGAGTGGTTAGGATGCGGCCGTCCAAGCAGCCCTTAAGGAGGCTCGACTCGCACAGACGAAAACGTTATCCATGCGTCAAAGGCTTGATGAGCAACAAGTGCAGATGGCCAACCTCCTCTTCATGCAAGACAGGGTTCCACAAGATTGTCGTCCTACTCCAATCCCACACCCCGACGACGAAGACATGACCGGAGGCGGGGGACTCGACGACGTCTCTACTCCTGCCGTATTTACTTAGTTTGTACGTAATTTTTAATATTTCTTTTTTTTCGAACGATATCGATGTATGTATAATTTTTAATTATTTTAATATTTAAATTAAATTTATTATTATTAATTTAATAATATTTTACTTTATATTCAAATTTTAAGAAAAAAAATTTTAAAAAATTAATTAAATTTACTTAGACTACAAAATATATGATTTCGTAGTTTAAGTGATTACTTAAACGACGAAATCTAAGCGTTTTTTTTCCTGTAGTGGCCATACGTACCAAAAGCATAATATTTCGCGAGTGAAAGTTCAACTGTGCAATCGCCGTAAAAAACACTAAAAGGGCTCCCAGAAATGAACCAGTTACAGCCATAATTCGATAATTCGCCTTTCTCACTATTGACCGGCTGACCAGCTTTCCCGGTTCTTAACGCTTACGTCTCATCCCACCACGTGGCACCAACCCACACCCACAACTATTCTTATTTATATATACTCCTTCACTCCTCCCCATTTTCCCAAAATCCCTGCAACCAAAATTTTGAAATTTTCTGTCCACCAAACTTTTCCATTCCAACAAGGCCAACAACTAATCTCTCTCTCTCTCTCTCTCTAAACAGCCAACATTTTCTTTTCTCGGCTTCATTTCATCTGGCACATCTGAACCAACTTCGTTAAATGAGAAACGAAGGAGGAGGAACCATGGTAGCCGAACGTAACACACTTCATAGGCCATCCTTCAGAACCCTATTGCAATCCGACCCCGACAACAATATGCCTTCCTCAGCAAACACCCACAACCTTAACAACAACAACAAAAACAACGACAACGACGACGACCACAACGTACTCGGTTTCTACGACCACAGCAGCAACGTGCCGAGCTCGGCCACCGGCCCCGGTACCTACAGCAGCTCACGGGCGAGCCCTTATTACTACGACGACAACGCTCGTGCCTCCAACACGTCGAGCCTCGGCTACTGCGACAACAACGTGCAGGGCAGCAACGTCGATTCGACTCCATACGCCATGTCGCCGTGGAACCAGCACGGCTCGCCGTACAACAAGTCGCCATGGATATTAAACCCGTTGTTGGACGAGCGTAACTTGCCGGAGAGCGGACTGGTCGGGTCGTTGGTGAGAGAAGAAGGGCATATATACTCGCTGGCGGTGAGCGGAGACTTGTTGTATACTGGGTCGGATAGCAAGAACATTCGGGTCTGGAAGAGCTTGAAGGAGTTCACCGGGTTTAAATCCAACAGCGGACTCGTCAAGACCATTGTCATCTCCGGTGACAGAATATTCACAGGTCATCAAGACGGGAAGATCCGGGTGTGGAAAGTGTCATCGAAAAACTCGAGCCATCATAAACGGGTCGGGTCGTTGCCGATGTTTAAAGACTTCGTCCGGAGCGCCATGAACCCGAAGAATTACGTGGAGGTGAGACGCCACCGTAACGTGGTCAGAATCAAACACTTCGACGCGGTTTCGTGCATGAGCTTGAATGAAGAGCTAGGTCTCTTGTATTCGGGGTCGTGGGATAAGACTTTCAAAGTTTGGAGAATTGCGGATTCGAAGTGCTTGGAATCTGTAACGGCGCACGACGACGCCGTTAATTCGGTCGTGGTGGGGTTCGACTCTTTGGTGTTCACCGGTTCGGCGGATGGGACGGTCAAAGTGTGGAGGAGGGAGCTCGAAGAAAAAGGGACGGTGCATGTGTTGGTGCAGACATTGCTAAAGCAAGAGAGCGCCGTCACGGCATTGGCGGTGAACAAGTCTGCGGCGATCGTGTACTGCGGCTCGTCGGATGGGAATGTCAACTACTGGGAATTCAAGAAACATCTCAGCCACGGCGGCGTCCTCCGCGGCCACAAGCTCGCCGTCCTCTGCCTCGCCGCCGCCGGAAGCTTGGTGTTCAGCGGCTCGGCGGACAAGAACATCTGTGTGTGGAGGAGGGAAGTGGAACAGGGAGAGCTCCACACGTGTCTGTCGGTCTTGACGGGCCATTTGGGACCCGTCAAGTGTCTGACCGTGGAGGAAGACCGTCCCACCACGGAGGACAAGACCGAGAAGAAATGGATTGTGTACAGTGGGAGCTTTGACAGGTCAGTGAAGGTGTGGCGCGTGTCGGGGCTAGTTACGGACTTGAGGCAGATCATGTTGTCGGAGAAGGATGCTTCTTCTAGGCCGAGTAATTTTTCTCTCTGCTGATCCAAAGCCGCCACCGCCGATGGGTGAGTAGTGACATGCATGGATAGTCCACAAGATATGACCCTCTTTTATTAGGCGTGGAGAACACGCGCTGTCGCAGAAGATGATGCGTCTCCGTCCACAGCGGTCCCCTTGTTTTCGTAACGGGCCAAAAGCTTCAATGCAGACGAATCTGAAGGGCACCGACCGGTGCGGCGTCGAGTGGTGGTCCTTGAATTGGAGGAGCTTAATTAACAATCTTCCCATATAGGCCAAGGTACCATGATCCATTAGTACGGACATGGTAGGATATAGGAAATGTGATCGGGTACCTTGCTTGCTAAGATCATGAGCTTGAAATGATCCACATTCCAATTTCCAAATGAACCACAAATATAGATCTTGTACGTTTTTTTTTTTTGGGTAATGAAAATTCTGTTTTACTCAGAGTTAGTTTGTTCGTGCAATGTAGTATTCTGTCACATTGGAGTTTGATGCCAATAGAAGATTTTATAGTTTCAGAACTTTCAGCAAACTAGGGCTGTAATATACACTACAACATTTTTGCTCATTACCAACAATTTTTAAATCGCCGACAATAGTTTTTCATTATTGTCGGCGATTTTTGGGTATTGCCAGCGATTTTTGGGTATCGGCGATTTTGGCGATTTCTCCCAAAAATCGTCGGCAATACTTTTTTTTTTTAATTATTGCCGACGATTTTTCCTCCAAATCGTCGGCAATAATTAGCCGGTAATAAAAAAAAAGAAAAGAGTATTGTCGGCGACTTCCATGCATGTCACCGGCAATAAAAAAAAAATATTGCCGGCGACTGTCCCCCAAGTCGCCGGCAATACTTTTTTTTTTGGCTATTTCCGGCGCATTATTGCCGGCGATTTTTCCTCAAAGTCGCCGGTAATAATGAAAACTATTGCCGGCGAAAAAAAAAATCGCCGGCCTTAGTTTTCCGTTTCGCCGGCAATACTAAAAAATGTGGTAGTGATAGTATTTCATGCAGTTAATTAAGGAAAGGACTACTGGAGCTATACTTTGTGGTGAGGATTTAGATAGCTATGGTGATCGCGAGGACAGCGGCAAATACGTACAAACTGGTCAATTTCTTCTGCTTTAATTCTGGTTCATTGAAATTTTGGTGAATAGTATTCGATCCCGGCCCATACCATTTCACACTCAAATCACTCATACTGAAGTTCCTTGATGAAAAAGCAAGCTCGTCTAGGAAATATATAATATGCGTACATATCAGGTTTTGTAATAAGGGAGATTTTATTTACTACTAATTAAGTCTGCTTCCTGGCGTCAGAATGAGGAATCAGCTGGAAGGGTTAAAGATCACTGTCTGATCAGGCTTTGGAAAATTCATCCTGAGGTTAAGATGTTTGGCTGGATTATAGGTAGGCTTAAATTTTACCAGAGACAGGCTTAAGAGATTTGGTCTCTTTGAGTACTGATACTGCCCATTCTGTAATTCTGTTGTGGAATCTATGTCTCACATTATGTGTAAGTGCTCATTTTCTCAGAAAATATGGACTTTAACTAACATTAATGTCTTCTTTCCTTCTGACATAATCAAGGATAAAATAATGGAACTCTTTAGCGATGACAGTATGTCTGAAATCAATGTTTTAAAACATAAACATGGACGTGACGCAGTTTTACGAGAACATCACATACGAGATAGTCTCGACGCAAAACGCGTAAAAATACGTAAGCTTTTTGAAAAAAATATTATTATTATGCATAGACATAACATTATGTTTTAAATTATATAAAGACATCGAAGGAATTGAAGGAAAGCTTAATCAAATTATATAAAGTCCATGGGTATATATTGGCATGTCTGATCAGAATGCATAATTTCATTAATTTTCATTAGCGGTACATATAATTATTCTTACTGAATAAATAAATTAAATGATATGATATAAAATTAGAAAATATAACAAAATTAATCTAATCGAGCTATTTACATAATTTAACCAGAAACTCACTTGGGCTATGGTCCAACATAACAGGGCTTAACCACATATATGGATCAATTAATTAAGCTTGCACCCCCAAACTCTACCAACGCCGTCGCAAGCAAAATCAATCATCCATGGTGAGCGACTTCTCCGTTTCTCATGGTTTCCAAATGGATCTCTGATCCATGAATCAATCTCTGATCCATGAATCAATCTCCTCTGGTCTTTATTAGCATGAGATCTGCATGGAATTATCTGCTTGTGGAAGAGCTACTTGCCTACAGATATCGACCGGTCTCTGGTTCTGGATGAGGAGTTTGGGACATTCCAAAACGCGATGTTTTCTTTGCGCTTTTTTTTTGGGAGAGGGCTTTTACGCCTATTACCATCACATTTTGCGCGTTCATCGTGTTCTGCTCTTTTTCTTGTAGCAGGATGCATTTTCCGATCGCCTCTCATTGAGTCACGTCTTGAGGCGTGTTTTAAAACATTGTGTCTGATGACCTGTTTGAAAACATTATTACATGTTGGCTAATTTGGAGATGTAGAAGTAATCTTGTTTTCAGGAATCAAGTTCTTAATGCTAATGGAGTGGTTGGTTATGCCACAAATATTATTAGAGAATACCAGGCTACAAACTTGGGAGCAAACTGTCCCACAGTCAAAGACCAATTCAAATTACAATTAAGTGGAACACTTCTCTTGTGGATCAATCCAAGATTAGTTTTGATGGTTCTGTGAGAGGCCCTGGGAGTGGCCCTGCTGCTGGGGGTTTTATTATCAGAGACTTCATGGGGAATCCCATATTAGCAGGATCCAGAAGATTTGGTAGCACTTTAGTCCCAATCGCAGAAGCTATTGCATTGCGTGATAGTCTCCTTTAACTCAGAAGAAAAAACCTTAAGAGAGTTGTGGTCAAATGAAGGAGACTACAGATGATGACAAGCTAAAGTTGTTCTTCTTCGTCATTACAGTCAGGGGACTAGTAATGATTCTAAAATCTTTCACAAATTTTTTTATAATATCTTGCTAATCCCATAAACACTCTAAGCCCTCTTAAGGTCTTAGGTTTCTGCCATTAAGCAATACATTTTATTTTGGAAGGATCTACAACCACTCCTTCACCATAAATTATATGTCCAAGGTACTCCACCTTTTTAGCTCCAAAAGTACACTTCACCATTTTTAGTTTGAAGCAATGCTCTCTTAGCCTCTGAAGAACTTGTTTTAGATGTTGCTCATGCTCTTCCAATGTCTTGCTGTATATCAAAATATCATCAAAAAATACCAAGACAAACCTCCTTAACATGTCTCTCAAGGTTTCATTCATCACTGATTGAAATGTGGAAGCAAGGAGCATTAGTTAACCCTAAGGGTATGACCAGAAATTCATAATGGTGTGTTTTGAAGAATGTCTTTGGAATGTTTTCACATTTCATTCTAATATAGTGATAACCAGACCTCAAGTCTAGTTTGGTGAAGTAATTAGCCCCTCCAACTTCATCCATTAACTCATCCATTATAGGAATAGGCTAGGGTACCTATCCTTCACTGTGATAGAATTCAAGGCCCTATAATCCACACACATCCTACTAGAGTCATCCTTTTTCTTAACCAAAATGACGGGAAAAGAAAATATACTCTCACTTGGTTGTATTATACCCTCTTTCAGCATATCCTTGATCTGTCTCTTAATCTCATCCTTTTGGAAGTGATTTTGTCTATAAGCTTTGATGTTTACTGGAGCACTGTTGGGAAGTAAATGAATTTTGTGATCATGGTTTCTTGGTGAAGGCAGTGAAGTAGGAGATTGGAACAAATCACCAAAATTTTTCACCAAAGGCTTGAGCTTATGGTGGATAAAAGACTGTTTATTTTCATCAGAACTGTGCTTGATGTCCAGGAAAATGACCTTTTTTTTTTCCTTCCTCAATGTATGCAGCATCTGCTTACTTGTCAGCATTACACATTCCAAATCCTCTATTCCCTTCAAAAATTACAGTTGCTCATTCACCACAAACTTCATGTAAAGTTTGTCAAAGTTTCAAATGATGTCCCCTAATGTCTTAAGCCAAGTAGCTCCTAAGATCAGACCACAACCTGATATAGGCAAAATATATAAGTCTTCTACAATCATTGGGTTTTGGACACCAATCTGTAGATTGTTGATTCTTTCCATTGTCTGCACTATTTGACCACTGGCCACTCTCACCCTCATTGATTTATCATGTAATATTTCTTCAGTGAAGTGATGCAGCAAACTGGGATGCAAGAAATTGTGACTTGCTCCACCATCCATCAGTATGTGCACTTCTTTACCAAATAGGGATCCCTTAAGTTGCAGGGTTTCTGCCTTTTCCATATCCTCCATGGAATGTAGGTTGATTATGGGTGGTTCTTCTTTCTGCTCCACCATTTCTCCAGTTAATAGGTCTTGTAAATTAATGGATTGGAGTAATGTCACCACCCTCCTCTAAGTCTTGCTCCTTAATGACAAAACCTTCGATACAGAAAGCTCTCCCTTCCTTCTTCTTGCATTTATGCCCTCTAAAGTAAATATCAGGGAATTACCAACATGTGTTACCTTGCATCTTCTCTCTAAACTCCTCTTGAGTCCAAACCTTGCCATTCGTAGTTTTGGGCTTAGAGTTGTTTTGCTGAGTATAAGTGTTGATTTTTTGAGTAGTTTGATACTGTGGTTGAAGTTGAGATGGTCTGGTGTACTGTTGGGGTTTTGGGTTTTTCATTATATTAGATTTCTTTTCACAAACCTGAAGTAACTCAAATGCTTCCATTAAACTCGTAGGTTTCATTAAATCCCGCTCAGCCATGATTTCTGGCTTCAAGCCTCCCTAAAAACAAGCCAACCTGAAATCTGGTGAGAAACCAGAAGCCTTCACGCACATTTTGCTAAATTTCTCAATGAAGTCTGCTACAGTATCCTCTTGCTTTCGCTTAGCTAATGCAGCTTGAAATTGGACTCTATCCTGACCTCCAAATTGCTGCAACATCAATTAAACCATGTTGTTCCAAGTGCCCACATTATCTTGACAGTACATGAGCCATAAGCTTGAAGCTAAGCCAGTTAGATGCATAGATGCAATAAACACCTTTTTGTCCTCGGGTACCTGAACTAGCTGAAAGAACTACTCAGCTTTACTCAACCAATCCCTCTTCTCCTCCAAAGGTAGAGAAATCAAGTTTTATTTTTTTGATAGTAGGTGAATATTGGTCATTGTGAGGGTTGGTTTGCTGAGCTTGTGGCTGAAACAGATGGTTAAAAGGCTGGTTGTATGGGCCAAAGTGTGGTTGTGGATGAAATTTTAGGGCTCCAAAAGTATTGGCTGGAATAGTAGTGTTTATGGTAGAAATGGTTGGTGGGTTGAGAGTGATGGAGTAGTAAAACCACGTGGTACATAAGAGTAAACTATACGGCTAAAATGGTTGATTTTCTTAGGTAGCTGGTTCTGAGAGCTAAAGGAAGAGGTCCCTTGCTGAGCTCCCTGCTGTGCCATTAGGTTAAGGGCCTGTAACATCATTCTGGGGTCCATTTCTGGATTAACAGCCCCTTGAGCACTGGTTTGACCCTCAAGTGAGATGAATCTATCAAAGCTAGGAGCATGTTAGTCACTCATGGATATTTGTGTTTCAAATACACCCATATTACCAAGTCTAGATGCTAAGTGAGCATGGGTAAGATATTTAGCCATGTAACTCGAAAATAGCGATAGTACAAATAGATCTAGATCTCCCATATGAGATAACACATGTTGAATAGGTGCAACAGATCCAATGACATTAGTATGGGTTGAAGAACTACTTGAACCAGAACGCCTTAGCTCCATATCTGAGTCAACAACATCGGAGAGATAGGAGGGCCTGGACAATTGTTTGGAGTAGCAGCTCGTATGGCTCTCACCTTTGCCATGAACTCAGAGAGCGTTTCCTTGATAGCAGTGATCTGTTGATTAGACTCTTCTTTGTTTGCTACAATTTGAGCTTCTAGACTCTTAGGATCCTCAGCAGACACTAGTGAGATGGATAATTTAGATCTCGAAACCACCATTTAAACCAAAGCTCTTATAACTAGATAATATGACACTAGATAATCTAGATCTAGAAATTAGATAAGGTAAGGAGAAACACCAAAACCAGAAAGTAAACAAGAAAAAAGGTAAAACAAAGAGATGATAAAATTATTGTTTTCATTGATATGATTCCAAAAGGAATGCAATAGCACATATAGACGTTGCTGTGCAACAAGACACATTGGTCCCCTGGACACGTGTCGAACCCTCCTCAAACGAATTTAAAGTTTAAAACATCTAATTAATACTTCTCCTAATTACAGTAGGAAAACTAATTTAAGTTCTTATCGTCGAAGAAGATTCTCTCATTGTTATCAATAGCATAAGCTATAGTAGAAGTATTCCTTGGCAACTGAGATCCTTTGTGCTTGATATCAGGTGGATTGCGGATTCCTTTGATGAGATTTTGTTTAGACATATTTATGGAGAGGCGAATTTTGCTGCTGATCGGCTTACTGAGCTTGGTCACGGCCAAAACAATCTCCATATTTGGGAGAGCTCGTTGCTTGACACCATCAGGAAAGCTGTAGCCTTTGGTGTCACTGGGGATGGCTGTCTGTTAGGTCCATATTTAAGTGTTAATTATGTCCCTAACTTCATGCTTATTGTTTGTCTTCTATGAATAAAGCATCGTTCTTGTAATGTTTTCTGTTTATGCTAGGAAATTGGGAGTTGGCACGGAAATACCCTTAAAGATGGTAATTAATCACTTTTTCGAGAAGTCAAGAACATTTTTGAACTCATGAGGGAATTTGGAGAAGATTTGGGAAAATGACAAAAAGTGGACGCTAGAAGTTATCGGAAGCTGCTGAAAAATCGCCAAATTTTTCTATGACCAGCCGGACAACCATAAGGCCCAAACACTTTGTGCTAGGCATAAGTGAAGCCCAAACCACCTAGATACAAACCCTAGATGATTTGATTAAGGTGTCACACATTTGAAATTTTGAAGTATTAGACAAAGTTTGGACTTTAGCCTAAGAGCCAAGAAATGTGGATCTTACTTTGTGGGCCTTAGATCAAACTTCATGGTCACTCTAGCACATCTAAGGGCTCACAAAATACATTATTTTCCTCCTCTGACTCCCTATTTGTCAAGCTCCCCATTGCCTTCCAACACAACACAACACATCTCATTTCATATATTTTTCATAGTTTTTGCATCTAGAATTTTCCCTCACTTAGCCCCTAACCCTTTAGCTCTCTCCTCCACCTTAAACACCTTCTCTACGACCACCAAAATAGCCCCTTAAGGTGGAGCTACCTTGCTTCCCTTGAGATTCCTGTCCATTTCCTCCCTCTCCTCACTTGATTGTACATCACTCTTTGTGCAATCAAACATTTCCTCCTCTTATCTCTATTTTAGGGTTTCGTGAATTTTCTAGAGCTCAAAGAGGCGAGAAGTAATCACTCTTCTCCTTTTTCTCTTGGGGTCCTGGAGGTCTCTTTTACCCCCTCTAAGAGCTTGGATGTATTTTGGAGCCTAGAATATGGAGCTTGAAGATCAAAGATGACTTTTAATTAGCTTGCTTGAGAATTATTGAGTTATCTCTACATCTCTTCAATTATGTATCTAAATTTTCTTTACATTATGCTTAGTGAGTTGGCCTTTTAGAACCCTAGCCAATTTGATGTACATACAACTATGATTTGAGTAATGGAATTGAATTTGATTTAGTTTACTACTATTAACCGTGATCGAGTATCTGACAGCACGATGAACGTTTTCAGCGACTATCGACACCCAACTTTAGTATGGTGCAAGATTCCTTTCCGTCCATCCTTAGTATCTTTATGGTTTAATTTTTCTAGTTCCAATATCGGTTGTAACTAGTTTTTTGTTTAATGAATTTTATCGACTTATCAAAAAAAATATAAGTCTAAAAAAATTGATATTTAGTATATAAATGAATGATATTATGGTAAGTTAAAGAGTTTCTATTAATAAAATAATCTATAATATATACAATTGATGGACTTGACGGGCTTGGCCCTATAGGCGTGGTCGGGCAGGGCTCGACGAGCCTTGATGGGCTGGGCTTTTTTGGACCCATGAGTTTTGGGACCTCTGGCCCAAACCCGATCCTATGCCCATAGGGCTGGACTTTTTTGGGCCTAAATTTAGGCCGAGCCGAGTTTGAACTTTTCGAGTGTCGAGCAGCCCACAGACTTTATGGGCCTATGGGCCAAATGGTGCTCCCATACTTAATAGGAAAATTATCACCACTAAGGTCTGAAACTTTGTAAAGTCCTCAATGTGATACTCACACTTTGAAAACTATCAAAATATTTTTTTGGCAAGGCGTGCATCCCCTGGAATACGAAGAATACATGAATGAAGAATCAAGAAGAATATCTGTGAACCTCTGACACATGCGGAGGTATATAAGAGTATAAATGAATTAGTAGTGTTGCAATGGCAAAGACTAAAACATCATTTTAGTGATGTGCGCCTAGAGTCATTTTCCGTCACGGCTCCGTTTATGTTGATGATGTGGCAAATTCCAATCATCACTACTAAGGTCTGAACTTTTGCAAAGTCGTCAATGTGATGCCCACACTTTAAAAACTATCAAAGTGATACCCAGAGTCTCAAAATTATATTTACGTGATACCTACACCCTTTTTCCGTCACATAGCCGTCGATGTCATTGACATGTGCAATTTTTTTTTTCAAAACAGATAAGAAAAAACTTTAATACCTTTAATTTTTCTTATTTTTGTTTATTTTTTTAGTCTCTCTCTCTCTCTCTTCCTCGACGACATTGAAGGTGCAAATTCTTTTAGTTTCAGTCTGCATAAATGGTTATTCACAGGTGTTGAATGTTGCTGCATTTGGGTTAAGAGCGGAAGTGTATTCACAAATTCATTGTTCACAAATTCGGAGATTTTAAGGAACAAAGCTAGTGAGTTAAAATAAGTGCTGGATTATAAGGATTGACAGATAACACTAACTCGGAGGTTATCGATGAGTAATGTTGGGTCTCTGAACTGGTAGAGAGAGAGAGAGAGAGATAAAAGAAAAAAGTTAAAAGAAATATTAAGGGTATTATTGACCCAGCACTATGTTTTTCAAAAAAAATAGTGACAAAACAATAATACTCTTAATTGTCATGTCAGCGATATAAAAACGGCTATGTGATAAAAAATGGGTCCAAACATCACGTAGATATAGTTTTGAGATTGTAGGCACCACTTTGATAGTTTTTAAAGTGTGAGCATCACATTGATGACTTTGTAAAAGTTTAGACCAATAATAATTTGAATTTGTCACGTTATCAACATAATAGTTTTCCTAAATGACTTAATCGTTTTCAAAGTACGTAGAAGATAATTTTTCTAATAATTTAATTATATTGTTTTTAAATTTCAACTTTTGATAAAAAAATTTAAAAAATGACTTAAACTATGCTTTTACTCGTCCCGTCGGAGAGAAATAACAACGTATTCGATTTCCACCCGTTGAAACGATCCGACCAAATTTCAGTTGACCGAGAAATATAGCAGGCCATCCGGCCCCAAACTTCATAAAGAAACAAGCTCCTACACTCCCCTACTCCCAGTTTCACATAAGCACCACACATTCCCCACCACACAGACGAAATTGCCCCTAAATCACTTACCTGTACTCAAACGAGCAACAGATACACATTAATTTCTGTACATCAAATCGCAGAATATCTCATCTCCGAGGCGACGACTTGGTCCCGCTTTGAGTTTATAGTGCTGCCGAACTTGCTTCTCTTGGCCAGCGTCAGAATTTTCCTAAGCAAATTCCAAACCCAAGTCGTGTACGTGTAGAAAAATGGCAAGTCCCCCAAGTCGTCTTTTTCTTCTTCTGCTTCTTCTCCTCATTCCGCGTTTTGACAACATTCGCGAAACTATCCGCGCATTGCTCCTGTTTTGTCTCCTTCTCCAAACTCAGTATCTTTTTTTCTCTCGTCTTTGTGTCAAGTTCCAATCTTGCTTTCTGGGTTTTGTTGAAAACAACACGTCTTTGCTTTCTTCCTGGGTTTTTCTCAAGTTGCTTGCTCGAGGAATTATGGGTCTTTGACGGTTTTTCTGTAATCTCGGCAACTTCGGCATGGCGGCGATAATGAGGAAGCTGGGTCATGCTGTGGCTTCGAAAAGTGTTGAGCTTGATGTTGAGGAATTTGAGGAAGATTTGAGCCCGGAGGAGTTGGAGTACTCATTTGCCATAGAGTACAAAGGTGGTCCGGTGGGTTATGACATCCCAAATGCTTTTCCGATTGACGTTCGCCGTATCCCGATTGCTGCTCCGGTTTCTTCTCCTGCTTTGTTGCACAATCTCTCGCTCCCAATCATTCGGCCCATTTTGAAATCCAATCAAAACAACAACAAGAATGAGTTCAAACTTGGAGACAAAGCAAAACCAGTTCTTGATTCCAATGAGGAAAAGTCTGTGTCGAATTTATCAGATAAAGTTGGAAGCAGCTCAGATGAGGTGGAGTTGGGTGATGAAGAAGGCAGAGGAGGTGACTGGGGAACAACAGAGGAGTCAGGTTTAAGCTCAGGGAGTCTTTCGTCTGAGGTTTCTTCAGGCCAAGAGGAACCTGGTGAGGATGAAGAGATTGTTGCTCAACATGTGAGGAGGCCATCAATTGTGACTTTTCGGGGTGAGAATTCGAATGACATTGTTGTTGAGGTGGAGGAGTTCATTGCATCTGATGATGAAGAGGAGGAGAGTGTGGAGGTGAGGCCAGTAGCCGTGAGGAGTATTGGGAAGAAAGGGTCATGTTATCGGTGCGGGAAAGGGAACAAGTTCACTGACAAGGAGGTGTGCATTGTTTGTGGGGCAAAGTACTGCTTTGATTGTGTGTTGAGAGCAATGGGGTCAATGCCGGAAGGAAGGAAATGTGTTGGTTGCATTGGGTTTGGGATTGATGAGTGGAGTCGAGGGAGTATTGGCAAGTGTTCTAGGATGCTCAGGAGGCTTCTGACCAAGTTGCAAGTTGAGATGGTTATGAAAGATGAGATATCTTGCCAAGCAAATCAACTGCCGGGTGATCTTGTTTTCGTGAACGAGGAGGCTCTAGCACAAGAAGAGCTGGGGAAATTGCAAGGATGCAAAAACCCGCCAAAGAAGCTAAAACCAGGGAGCTATTGGTATGATAATGTATCTGGTTTTTGGGGAAAGGTAATAATTAAACTCAGCTCAGACATTTTGTTCTTGTATTATGTTGCTGCTAGTAGACTTGTGCATATTGTAACTTGAACAAAGATGATGAGATAATTTTGCTAATTTCCTGGAACAGATGGGCCATAGGCCTTGCCAAGTCATAAGTCCCCAGCTATTCATCGGGGGTAATCTAAAGCAAAATGCTAGTAATGGGGACACAAATATATTGATTAACGGTCGGGAGATTACCAAGTTTGAGGCCTTCATGCTGAAGGTTATAATCCTCGACTCATCCGATTTCGTTGGTTAAAAAAAAGGATATGAAAAATTACATTCCACTTGACATTTTGTTGCTTATACGCAGATGGCAGGAGTGCCATGCGAAGGAA
Source organism: Geum urbanum (assembly GCA_946800695.1). Taxonomy (NCBI): domain Eukaryota; kingdom Viridiplantae; phylum Streptophyta; class Magnoliopsida; order Rosales; family Rosaceae; genus Geum; species Geum urbanum. Next base: position 8,354,102 of record OX327002.1, on the reverse strand, counting down.
ATGTTCATTACTGGGTCAGTGCAGATGGATCCTATCAGGAAGAGGGAATGAATAAGATCAAAGGAAAGATATGGGACACGGTATGTATGCATTCTGATCTGACATGATTTTTGTGTCTTTCCAAGTCAATATTATGCATCAAACAGCTCTTAACTGTGAAGAATTTCCTTGCAGAAAATAAAGGTGGCTTGTAAGCTCTTGTCTTTGCCAGTTCCTACTGGATCTAAAAATCCTCCTGCTGAAGAATTGCACCCAAGCTTGAGTGAAGAAAAACTGCTTAGCAAACTCATTTTAGTTGGGTATCATGACTCTGGCACAAGCACTATATTTAAACAGGTAGATGTGATTCTTTGTCACATGATTTCTTCTCTTAATGTTGTTAATTCATGTTCATGTTTCATGTTGGCTGTTGCATAGGTTTATTTACAATACTTGTGGTGGAGAAATTTTCGATGGTTGTAAATTAATTAGAAGTATTTTTTGGTAGAACCGGCCAATTTTCTAAATAGCGAATAGCGTAACGCACACATTTTTGCTCCGCCTGTCTGCCTTAGCGCTATAACGCATAATGTGTACACTTTTCGCGCGCTAGATATAATATATTAGAAAAATACAATTTTCAATTTATAAAATAAAAATAGACATAGATTAACATCCAAACACACAAACATTGTCAAATTAAGTTTACACTCGAAAATACATAACAAACAACTAAAAAAGATCTAATCCATCTCTTCTACTTTTGCCAATCTCTGCCTTCCTCATCACTAAAACCACCTATATCAACATCATTATAAAATTCATCCCAAGCATAAAAGTGAGTAGGATAATTTGCACAATCAAATTGGATAGGGTAATTTCTTAGCATAAACTTAGGAAAAATCTTTTTCTTTTTCTGTTTCACTCGTACTACCTACCACTACCGCTAGTACTCATCTTAATTGAGGAAATAATAAGTAAATAGAAGAAGGATATCAACCTTGAACAATTTGATGATTACAACGCCTGAGCTTGCTTGATTTGAGCAATTGTGAGGTTTTTGAGCTTAGGTCATAAAGTGAGAGAGAGATGGAGGCAAAAAAGAGAGAAGGGTTTGAGCTTAGGTCACGAATGAAGAGAAAGATTGTGGGTTTTGAGGTTTTTTTTTTTCCTTAAACATCATTTTAACTTATAAAAAAAACCAGAAAAAACTCAAAAAACAGAAATAGCAAAACGCTATGACACGCTATGGTACGCTCAAAAGTAGTGTATGCTATTCGAACATTTCGCTAAATTGACTATGCCTTGAGGTGTTTTTGCAATGCTCACTACGCTATATGCTATTAGCACGCTATTTTAAACATTGGAACCGACAATAATATTGATAATTTTTTTTTTTAAACATATCATTGATAATTTGGTAAATTAGCTAGAAGTTGATCTGAAACAAGTACTATTGGTATTGTTTCTACCAATATGTTAATACCTTTTGATTCCTTAAACGTGTAAGTAGGTGGAAAAAAGATGCACGTTTTTCTACTAGTCCATAGTATGTAGGCTTTTTTCTTTTCCAGTACTAAGTAATTAAATCGATGTAGCTCTCTTAATCCATTGCATCACTAGCAGTGAACTTTTGCTTTTACTATCCATTGAGTGAAAAAGTGTGTGTAATTAACTTAGTCAATTAGTACCACAAATCTATTTATTTTATACATGTATACTAGAAACAAAGAACTACACTAAACATGAATTCGGTCTTCCTTTACTGTAGGAGGAACAGACTATTCATTTTTTAAACTATTCGATGTACAGTGTGATTTCATAATATTACACCAAGTGGTTTTGTTATGGTCAACTTAGAACAGTGTGATATATATCTTAATCAGTTCCGGAAATATTTTTGACCCCAAGTACTTGCTTATTTTAGGCAAAGTTTCTCTACAATGTTCCTTTTTCTGAAGATGAGCGTCAAAATATTAAGTTCATGATCCAAAGCAGATTGTACAGTTATCTTGGTTTACTGCTTGAGGCGTGTGAATGGTTTGAAGAACAAAGTTTGGTTGAAAACAGAAGAAGGGAGCTTCAAGATGGATCTTGTCATTCAGGTACACTTTACGTTGATTTCTTGGTTTTTTTCTTTAGTGTTAATTCTTTTTGTTTTCACTATATGAAGTTGTTTATCTTTCATTATTCCCATCAATGATCAATCTATATATTGTACGAATGGCTTTTCATGAAATAACTCATTTGTCTTACTGTTACACCCTTGTTATTATTTTGATGGAAATTTGAAACCTTCTAGACTGATGTTTAGTATGAGTTCTTCAGATAAAATGATAAAATATAGATGATATCTTAGTTTATGTGAACAAATACCAAATGATGGATTGTCTAAAGTGAAGTTCTAGATAAGCAAGTATGCGACATTATCCAACACAGGAGAGAAAAGAAGGTGAAAGTGGCATCTATGTATGCATCAACATAAAACTTTAAAATGAATGGTCGACAAGAGACTATATAGGTTCAACCTCCATAAAACTCAAATTTGGTTATAAAGATGACAGTACCAAAAAGTATGATAATGTCTGATTTTTCTGTAATTTTCACTCGACACAATTTGGTTATAGTTATTTCAAAACCCTTTGTGTATCTGTCACACGTACTGTTCACAACCAGGTCAACCCCCGGTCATTGCAAGCTGCTTTTGTGTATTTATAATGTATTACATTTGTCTGTGTTAACCATATCTCCATTATGCTAGTGGACAAAAGATAATTTTTGGCTACTACTAAATTGATGGTTTTCTGGACTTTTATATATACCCTCCTAAACCCAATCCATATATTTTTGGTTTAACGTCATGCTGCTTTTGAGTACCCATTGGTTTCAGAAAGTTTGATTTCCTGTCGAGTTGATGTTTATTTCTTTTCTTTTGGCAAAACTGTTTTTGTTATTTGATCATTACATTCCTTTTTGGCTTACATATAAGACTTCCTACAGTAAGATAGTTGCCGATTTAATGTTTCATTGGAGAGTTCTATCTGAAATTGTTTAGTTGTTAACAGGAGATTCAAGCCATCTTGACAGTAAAACGACATATGCCATTAGCCCAAGACTGAAATCTAATGCTGATTGGCTACTCAAAGCTATGATATCAGGTACTTTGGAAGCCATATTTCCTGCATCTACTCGTGAGTATGCACTGTTTGTTGAGGAGTTGTGGAAGGATCCTGCTATTCAGGCCACATACAACCGGAGGGATGAAATAGAAATGCTACCCAGACAAGCTACTTATTTTCTTGATCGGGTGAGATAATGCTCCCTGGTTTCTCTGACCAAGTTTTAGCCTTTCCACATTTTAAAGTCTAAATAGTGTCTGCTCTAGTTTTATCGTTTGTGTCCTCATCAATCTCATTCACCTTTAAGCACCAAACATTTTTCCAATTATCTGATGCGCCAGAAGCTCATATTTTCATGCTAAAGCTACCTTGACTTTTATTTGTGTTGATAATTTTAAAATATTCCTACATTTGAGGAATTTGATGTGGGTTTTTTTACGATAATAGTTTTGTAATTAACGTAAGGTTTATTCATCCTTACAATTAGGTCGAACTTTACTGGGAATTTCACTTCTTATTCCAGTTTCTTCTCTTCCCCATTCCAGACCCAGATTAGTAGGTTCTATTGTTCTTAGATGGAATGTGGATAGTGTGCGATCATTAGAGTGAGCGCCTTTATAGAGTATTCTTTGTATCAATTTAATTATTGTTTGTTATGGCAGGCTGTTGAAATATCAAGAAGCGATTATGAGCCCTCAGACACAGACATCTTGTATGCGGAGGGAATCGCCTCGTCCAATAGCATTAATAGTATGGAAATTCAATTTACTATATCAGCTGAACGGAGTAATCTGGACACTTTCTATCAGCATAATCCTTTGGAAAGGTTAGTGTTGCTACTTAATTAATTATTCATGTGTTTGAGAGACATAAGTTTGTTCATTTAGTGGACAAACCTCTTGGTCAATGTTGCTGATGAGTATATTGCAGATAAGAATCACTTAGCACTTAAGTCAGTTAACAAAGATTACACAACAGGACTATACACATGCTTAACGTTGAAACTTCTAAAATACTGGCAGAGTAGTTACTGAACGAGCGAATGATGTGGTTTTCTATGTACAGAGACTAACTTTTTAAGCTAAATTTCCAATTGATAAGTTAATTACTTGAATACTGGAAATATCAATTCCAATTCTGCTACCCAAATATGGTCTTACAGTTTGAAGTTTAGGATAGTCCTTTATTGTTGAGTAAGTCTTAATTACTTGGTTCTTCTGACAAAATAAAGATTGAAGCTTACATTGATATTAATTATTAAGGCTTTGTTTGGTATTGAGGCTTTCTTAATAATTGCAGGGTCTTTGTCTGTGTCTGTGTCTGTGTCTGTGGGTCTTGGTTTTTCTCTTCTGTAATATAAGTTGCCTAAAAATTCTTGAAAAGGGTATTGATGTAATGCATCTCATTATTGGTTCACTTTCATAACAGGTACCAACTCATTAGAGTGCATAGCCTTGGAGGAAATTGCAAGTTGTTGGAGATGTTTGAAGATGTTGACATGGTCGTATTCTGTGTTGCATTGACAGACTATGATGAGTTTTGTGAAGATGCTAATGGGGTATCTATAAACAAGATGATGGCAAGTAAACAGCTGTTTGAAAGCATTGTAACTCATCCGGCTTTTGATCAGAAACAGTTCCTTCTGATACTCAACAAGTATGATCTGCTTGAAGAGAAGATCGACCAAGCTCCTCTCACTCGATGTGAATGGTTTAACGACTTCAATCCAGCAACCAGTCATAATCCCAACAGTAGTAATAATAACACTAACAACCCTACATTGGCTCACCGAGCCTTTCAGTATATTGCCATGAAGTTCAAAAGACTGTTTCATAATCAAACGGATAGAAAATTATTTGTTTCCCTGGTTACTGCATTAGAGCCTGATACCGTAGATGGAGCTCTCAGATATGCCAGTGAGATTCTAAGATGTCAAGAAGAGGTACCCAGATTAATTCAAGATTTTTCATCGGCAAGCATTGATGCTAGTTCATCGGCTTAAACGCCTGAGAAAAAAAGTGGCATGTAAGTGAGGCTCTGCATTCAATAATCAATTTTGTTGTGAAAGTTGTTTCGAATGTATACATGTAAAGGCAATCGCACAGATCTATTGGAAGTAATCAAGTAAATAGAGCTCATGTTCTTTTCTGTTTTCACTTTTGCTACTTCCTTCTATGAAAAGTGGATGCTGACAGAGTTAACAAGGGAAACAAGATTAGTTTCAATTCCAAAGATTGCACATTGCAGGCCGTTTCAATGTCATTCGAAAGTTTAATCTATCTGAACAAGTAAACTTCTACATTTTTCCACCTTAATTAAGGACTACAAACGGAGCAAATTAACTGACGAATACTGCAAGTCTGCAACTGAGACTGCTCGATTTGCAGATTCTTGTTATGAATTTAGCTGCAATATTAAAGTGGATCAATGTGATTGGTTATTGGTCTAGTGATTTATCTCTCTTCGATGTTGAAAGTTCATATGAATCATATCTTTGAAGTTCTAAAGGCGGCTCTTGCACTCTTCACTGCTGCTGTAGGTTCTTCCTTCTATCTTTATCAGGTAAGAAGTAGCTAGTTTCTGCAAACAGTGTAGATTTTCATACACTTGTAGCAAACTTGGTAGGTTGATTCAGTTTATGCATTTCTAAGAACATGTTGAGTTATGTTATACACGATCATTAATCCACCTGATCGATGTAAGATTTTTATAAACTAATTAAGAAAAATAAACTCATTTCTATGAACAGATCCAGAAGGGATAAATTATGATTCATTAAACAAGGAGCCAAGCTTCAACAAACTACATTTACATATGCAAGACTAGATAACTTTACTAGATGAGACCCCTACTAACATCACCAAGGAACAAAACGATCCATGAGCAAACAAACAGTGGCCTCAGAAAGAGTAGAAGAGTTCCTCCTTTCTTTTCTAACAGAAGTCTCCATCACCACTCCTTCATGAGCCGCAGCTGACTGCTGCTTATCAGCCTCATCATCACCGCCTCCTCCTTCGACATGTTTTGCCTTTTTCGACGACCACAAGAAGCTCCTCTTGGCACCAACCTTCGCCTTCAGCTTCCCCAGCTCGCTTACCCATACCTCCATCACTGCAGGCATTTTTTTACCAAAGCACAACTATATATATAATGCAAGTGTATATGTAACTTCTTCGATCTCTTTTCTTTGGTACGTATGGAAATGATTAAGGTGTTGATGTGAAAAATAAGCTTCTCGTTATAGAGTTTTTATAGAGCAAGGTAGCGAGTGGTTTAGCTTTCAGCAAAGGCAACTGCTGCATGTGGTTTGGAGAAGACTAGGATCCGACCATAGAAATTTGATGTGTTGCGTAAGGCAGCCCCGTAGAATCGACGGTGGTAGCACACAGCATAATGGAAGAATTATGGATTTGATTGTGGGGGATATTCGATCGCGTGAATGGTTTTACGTGTGGGGACTGGTTTGTTTTGTTAGATTGTGAACAAACAGTAGACGACTTGGCCTTATTGCTGCTGTTCAATGCACGGTTTCATATATATTGAAACTTCCAATTATTTCCCTCGCTCATGTCTATCAAAAACAGTCAAAAGTGGAAAATTTATAGAATAATATGCACATAATATTGATATATACAAGGTATTTTAATTTGTGTAAAATTCGGAAAATTATTGAAAGTCACTATCTTATATTTTTGTGTACAACTTCCAGGCAATTATTAAGTACATCAAAACGTTTATCACACAGTCATGAGCTGAGATGCTTTTGAAATTAGGAAGTGGATATTTTGAAGCTTTTACAGCGAAGCTAGCTAAGATATTTTGAAGTTTTGGAGTCCATTGGAGGTCTAGATATTTTGAAAGATAAGAACCTATCGTAGGGTCAATGACTAAAATACATGATGTTATGTGTATTTGACATTTTGATAGACCCAGCACAGCCACTGTGATCGGTGTTCATGAGCCAACGTGGAATGGACCACAATAATTTTAAAAAGCCCAGGGAATTAGGCAAGTGCATGGTTTTACATTTTCATCGAGAACATTTGCACCTCTGTAGCACTTGTTATTGATCGAGGAGATACAGTTACTATTCGAATAAAAGGAGTAATTCATATTTTTTCAGCAACGATGAAAAGAGAATAGTACATCCTATTACTATTAATCAATTTTAATTTATTGATAAGATTTTCGACCAATAGATAGACAACACGTGTCACTAATTATTGTCTAAATAATTGGATTACATTTTCGGTAAAATTTTTTGATCAATGACGAGACGACATGTGTCACTCCCCTATGTGGTTATCGTCTAAACAATTGAACCAAATTTCTGATTGTTTAAGGAGATTTATTCTCCGTAATTTTCGGTGTGTGTCTTATTCTACTTAGATATGTATTAGTCTAGATAGAGATACAGTGAATCCTTGTTTTATAGGGACAGTTATTATAACTAATTGTATCAGCCTATATATATAAGACATTCTATCAATGAAAGAGTTACAGTTTTAATTTAGTGATCACATACATTCTCCTTCAACACGTTATCAACACGCTCTGAGTTGAAAGCAAACAATCACCACAAAAAAAAAAATCCTTAACCTTAAAACATTAGCTTCCAATGCTGGCAACACTCTTCACCGCCGACTTACAACCATCGTTGGATTTTCTCCATTGCCGAAGCTTGTTTCTGGAGTTCGTGTTTCTTTTCTTCAAAGTTCTTTCCCAGCGATGTTTTCATACCGAGCATAACATTCTCGAGGTAAATTTTTTAAATCGCTAATCTCTAAAACTCACTTCTTGGAAAACTCTAGATCTTAGGATTGTGATATTGTGATTATTGTATATCTGTGCCCTAGGAAAGTGACGGTCCATAGAGTATAAGTGACAGTCCTGGGGGAGTCACGGTTTAGAAAAAGAAAAGAAAAGAAAGGGAAATCGATACTATGTGATGGTTCATCATGGTTCTGGATGTGATTTTGAGCCACCGTTTATTGATAATCAATTTTAGTGACCAAACATCATTTATCACGGTTCTTATTCCCTAAACTTGATATCAGTGATCGTGATTTTTCGATTGATAAACTAATTACATCGTTTGTCTCTCTTGTAGATGACATCAATAGAGCTAGAAAAGCCTGAATTTGATATCATTGATCCTTAAGAAGCAGAATACTATTATTAGGTGTCAGATGTTGACAACGCGCTTCTCGGTATGAATCTGACGAATACAATCTAACCACTACCACCACCTGGTACTGAGCCACTAACTCTACCTCGCAAAGCTCAAGCTCCATGTTTTTGAGGTGACATATATATCCAGTTCTACAAAAACAATATTTTCTAAAGAATGACCCCGTGGTTTTGTGGGTGACTTTACAAGATAGGTTCAATAATGTGCATAATGCACAACTTCGAGAATGACAAGACATATGGGATTCAATTTGGTTATTGAATTATCCAAAGATTGATGCATTAAATTAAACTATGTTGGAGGTACAATCGGAGTTGAATATTTGTGGCATTGTAAAGACTGATCTGGTTATGATCGAGAAGTTTTTAAGCACATTTCCTACCTCCATGGACAAACTTGCGCGCCAATATCACATAAATTATGTGCAAGGACAACTTAGATCATTCAGTGATATCATGAATGTGCTGGCCATGAAAGAGCGGTATCACAAGACTCTTCTCATCAATAATTCTAGGCCAGCCGGTACTAAAAAGATCTATGAGTCGTACAACACTAGTGGGAAGGCACGTAAGGATAGGAGGAACGGTTGTTTTGAGTCTTACAATAACCTTGGTTTAAGAGGAGGACGAGGCAAAGTTCGTGGTAGAGGATATAGTCGAAACTTGACTGAACTCACCAACATAATATTGGCCAAAACAACTCCAACAAGAATCATTTCGGTTCTAGGAATGAAAGAAATTCTTTCAATTCTGCTTCTAATTCGGGGTTGTCATCTTGCTATAGATGTAGTTCTACCAAGCACATGCATAAACAATGTTGTGCACCCAAGGATATTCAACATGACTATAAGAAGTGCAAGAAATATATGGCACATGAGACTTAACTTCACTACAACATATGAGATGGAAGATTCCGGTGAAGCAAATCTTATAATAACAGACAATACGAAAGGAAGTCTGAAGACTGCAGTTTTTGAGTAGTGTCTGTATTAGGCTCATGTCATTGCTATGTAATCAACTTTAGTTTTCTTGTTGACTTGATTTTAGTCATAGTTTGAGTCTTTGTTTAGTTGGTTATGGAATAAGACATCTATGATGTATTTTTTTTAAGTTGGCGAGTAATGAATTTTTCTCTATTTTTTTGGTATATGAAAGTGTTGAGAATGTTATTTCACTACCAATTCAGTGTATGGTTTGATGTTTACATTAACATATGGCATAATGACACAAAGATACAATAAAAACGTGACACAAAAGAAGAGGATGTTGTTGATCTCGGGGAACCTTCGATCCATTGAAGGTCACCACGGGTCGATTTCTGTAATTTTCGATCCATCGAAAATTTGTACACAAAACACCTTCGATCCATCGAAGGTGATCTTCGGGTCCCCATTTTGAATTTTTGATCTATCAAGAAACTTTCTCGATCCATCAAAGGAGTGTCTCGGGTCAAGTTCTTCGATTCATCGAAGATTTTGTTTAATCCATAGAAGCTTGGTATCTAAAAATCAGAATTCTATTTTGGGTTTACTTTGATCCATCGTGAACTTCTCTCGACCCATTGAAGGTTATACCCAGATTGTGGTGTTTTTAATATATTTTACATCGGTTTTATTGAAAAATGATCAAAAAAATTTCAACTAAATGTGGTTTTACATCGATTTTTGTCATGCCATGGAACTTAATCTACAAAGATCATTTCGACCAGTCAGATGTTGTTATACATTGGGTTTTTTTAAGTATTATCATACCATATCCGCACTTTATAAGGGTTACACCCTTTGAAATCTTTAAGTATTCACTTAAAGTGTTCGCCATGTCTTGGTTTCAAAGATGGATTGATTGACATTATTTTGTTGATATATGATGGCGAGATTGAGTGTATATGCGCCCAATGGCCATTCGAACCTTGCTCAGATTTGAAAATATTTGTGCCAACCATTTTCATTTGGAATGATATTGTGAGAATAGAACAAAGTTTTGTGTCCAATCTTCGTAGAATACTGCAAACGGCATAACCTGGAGAGATTTATGTGGATTTGTAGTGTTTATATCTTAATACGATTAAGATCATTGAATCCAGTGCAGTCACTTATATTACTATGTATGTGACTCTGTTTCATATGAGCTTTTGCATTATGATGATTAAGATATTGGGAAATTCTCATGGTCATCAGTTCTTCGGAGTGAAGAAGCATGTGAGAATACCTAAATCCATCAGTTTAGATGGGGAGGATGAGACTACTCCTCTCATTTCTGGTTCGGTCTCTAAGATAAGTGCAGCACAATCCTAGCAAAGTACAATTGTGATGTCGTGCGTTATCCCATCGGATGTCCTTATGACAAAATTCAATGCACATCGCTCGTTTTGCAAAGCTTGTTCATGTTTATAATGTTGTTTACATGCATGATGGTCTTTTGTGGTAAACACAACTTCCATTCCTCCAAAGATTTCAAGAATATATTTTTGGATCAATCAAACTGGTATATGAACTATTAACCGTACTTGAAAATATTTGTGCCAACTGGTATACCGCACATGTACATGCATGATGGTCTTTTGATTGCTGCATCAACGTATAGGTCACACATCTTTGCGCCCCACATGGTACGCTGCATTTGCCAAACTCCTAATATAGCTTACTAAGCTTCGGGCTTACCACCCGAACAACTCAATTAGGTCAACTAGATTGGATAATGCATGAAAGTTTAAATCCAAATATTTTGTTGATTATTGCATGTTAATTAAGAATGACGTTAAATATCCCGATTCCCCATGTTCATTCATAGAATAGTTTTGCAGAGAACAAATCAGGCGGTGACAGCTTGTGGCTAGAGTTTTGGTAATGTATACTATTTTACCAGTATTTGTTTGGGGATATGCAATATTACATGTACCTATGCTTATTCTCTTGATACACATAAATCGCTAACCATTTAGTGCATATTAGTTGGAAATGGGATATGAGCCTGATATCTCACACATACACATCTCTGGTTGGGCGGTACATGTGCCTACTACACTTCCACTGCGTACAAAGATGGGTTATCAATGATGATTATGTATTTCTGTTGGTTATGATTCTCCAAAGAATGTCTGCTATTTAGAACCTTTGATAGCAGATCTCTTTCCTGCTTATTTTGCAAAATGTCACTTTAATAGGACATACTTTCCGTCATTAAGGGAAGACAAGAATGGTTACATTTTAGCTAAACGTTGAAAATTGGTGTGGTATGTCCCCATTATGTCTCATCATGATCCTCGCACATCTCAGTGTGAGATTAAAGTGCAATGCATTCTTGATCTTTAGAAAGTAGTAGATTTGATGACTGACTTCTTTACTGATATCATGCGAGTGACGAGATATGGAAATCCTACAAGGTTGAAAGTGTCTGACATTGGGCAAGTTAACGCAACACCCAGGCAATGTAGTATTTTTTCCTTCCATAGTGGGGGTGTAGCATCGGTTAAAATCTACTGATGAGTTGCCGGTGAAAAGGCAAGCCATCAAGGAACAACTGTTCATCATCAACACATGAGATTATTTCTGACAATAAATGTGTCTAAAAGTCGACATTGACAAATATTAGGGGACACCTCAGAGTCAATGACAATGTCAGTAAAAAAAAAATCTCACCAAGTTAAACAAATGCTGGCGGTATTATTAATGGTTCTTCCATGTTCTTTGATGATGCATTACTTATTTAGTCGCTCAGGAATTGACGACGATGAAGTGGAACATTGCTCTCTTGCGGATTGTCAACAGTTAATGTAAAGAAAACTGACCGATATAGAAAGTTGCAATCTAGGCTGAACTAGACTCTCTTACAAATGAAAATTTTTCGGTATGGTAGTGTTATAACCACCAAATGGTAAGACAGATGGACACAAATGAGTATTTTTTTTGAAAGCATAATGAGAAGAATGAAGTTATGCGGTATAAAACTAGACTTGTGGCACAAAGATTTTCTTAACGCCCTAGTATTTATTATGAGGAGATGGATTCTTTGGTTATGGACATCATTACTTTTTGCTAACATATCAGTTAGGTAGTGTCTAAAAATACTGAGTATGTTGTGACGACCCAGAACAGAATCAGCAGTGGAATCAGCTTGATCTACGAGCTTGCGCGTAGTCGCAGAGTTACGACAGTATTTGAATCGCCAGATTTGTTAACGACTAAATCATTGGCCGAGAATTGGAGCTGGGTCTCTTCTCGAGAGTCGTTGTACGTGTGATTTCGAGTTCGTGGGAAGTTCCGGATCGTTATTTGGACGACCGAGGAATAAGTTATGATTATTTGAAGTTTCGACGGAATCGGGTTAAACTAGTGGATTTCTTAACGACTAAATTACCGGTCGAGAATTTGGTTTCGGCTTCTTCACGGAAGTTGTTGAGAATTTAATTTCGAGCTCGTGGGAACTTCCGGAGCATTATTCTGAGTTACGAAGATTAAGTTGTGAATATTTCTGATTGTTGATTATTTAGTCGGTTTAAATATGTGTTGGTTTGAACAGTTGACTTTTTATCGGATTTTCCGATGTGTTTGACTTCGGGTGATAATTGAAGAATACGTCGAGTAGAGTTTGTTTCCGCGAGAATTATTGGAATCGGAATTACGACGAGAAAGTTACGGGTATTTGAAGTTTGCCGAAAAGATAATTACGAAGTTTCCATTTTGGGAAGGCCTATAAATAGAAGGTTGCTATTTTGGGAAAGTCAACAGTTGCCATTATGGGAGTTGACCGAGTTGACGGAGTTGACCGAGTCAACTCGGTGGGAGAGGAAATCACGTCGGCAACCACGGTGCTCCACGGCGGCGATGAAATTCTGGCCACCTCCGGGCTCGGCCCGTGGCCCGTTCGACTCATCACAACCTCCTCATCTTCGTGCCGGCCACCAATCACGGCATAGCTCATGGTGGAGAGAGAAACATTGAATCAAAGTTTGGGATTTTTGGGGTTAATGGTGGTTCTCGATTTCGGCCGAGTTGAGCTCAAACAAGGACTGGGTTTTGAAGCTCTCATCACCATGATTCTAACCATGTAAGTATGGAGTTCTAATTTTGATTGTGCTTGGAGAATTTTGGAATTGAAATTTGTGTGAACATTCGATTTTTCATGAAATTGACCTAGTTAGAGTGAGAATTGGCCTTCGTTGCAGTTGTGAAAGTTGCTCAGTGGATGATTTTGAGTGGAATAGAGGTTGTTCCGCCGGGGAAAAGTTCAGTTTGGTGGCGGCGCCGTCAACGGTGGTCAACAGTTTGACTTTTGGAGTTTTCGACAAGTTGCATGTCATTTCACTCGAAATCGCGCCCCGATCGCAGTGGGGAGGTTCGTTTTTCGAATTGAGCATCCGAACTTACAGCGAGGTATTGAGGTGTGATTTCCGGATTTCCGACAGTTTGTCGTAATTGGATTACGTGTTTCCGAGAACGGTGGTTTCTCGTGATTTGATTTAAATTGTCGAGTTATGACTTTGAGAAATGAATTTTGTGAATATTCAGGGGTTCGTGATCGTTCGTTTGGCGAGGGACTTTCCGCCGAATCATGGGTTAACGCGAACTGCGTTACGCTAGTCTGTGAGTGGACATTTCTTTTCACGGATTGTTTGCGAGTCTTTATACATGTTTTATGAACTTGAGCATGCGTATGAGATTTCGGATTACATGAGCATGTGTTTTATGATTATACATATACGGATATGCGTATACGAGTATACATACACTTATATGTTGTTTCATGCATCTGCATCGAACTGTTTATGATTTGATTTTTCACAGAGTACAGTCTCAGTTACGTTGTTGTATCGATACACTTGCCTCTCGGCTGATCCCCGATGGTAGGCCTACCAGGAGGGGCGTTACCCCGACCTGACCAGCGAGGGGCGTTTCCCCGGAACCGAGGCCTTTCTGGCTTAGAATCACGTGTGGGTCTGGGATCCCGTGATTCGGACTGTACTGGCACGGATGTGTCCACGAGTGGCCCCGTGAGATTTTTATGCATGCTCTGTATGCGTGAGGAGTTAGAGTCTCCCTCGTGTACTCGGACGCGTGAGGAGTTAGAGTCTCCCTCGTGTACCATTTGATTATTTATACTTTTGACTCGCATATGTTTTTTTTATAACATATATTACTTGGTGAAAGAAATTTATTTTCGTCCACTCACTCTAACAGTTTTCATGTCTTTCCCCTGGGCTTTTCGGTTTCCGTGCCCAGCTTGCAGTTCGGACTCTGGTGTCGCACGTCGTGGTCGGAGGCATAGTGCTCGAGCTACCTTGTTTCTTCCAGTAGGTTTATTGTTCTACCTACTGTGGTATACTTATATGATTATATATTAGAGGTTGCTCTGAGTATTCTGTTGTATATTTTATACGATTTTACTCCGGATTTCAGTAAAGTATAATTATATTTACTACTTTACATTATTGTTGATATATTGAGAAATCCGGATGGGATTGGTGCCCACGGTTTGATTTTTTTTGTGGCATAGGATGAAGTGTATTTTCTGCGTGCAGGTAATTGTAATTCCACGTTAGTAACGAAACTCTGCCAAAATTTCTACGGTTTTTGTTGGTTCGTGTTTTCGAAAGGGTTTGATTCCGGTTTAGGCAGCTAAATCGGGGTTGGGTCTTTTCATATGTAGCTTCTAGATGTGGTTACAATATATCTATATGGGGATCTAAGTTCAGAGATATACATGAGAGTGCCGGTTGGCATGGTTCTACCCAATTCAAGTAACTATAAACCACGGAGTACTCATGTAATTAGATTGAGACGTTCACTATATTGATTGAAACAATTCGATCGGTAGGATATGGTACACACGTCTTAGTGACTACTTGATTGGAAAGGGATACAAGAATGAAAAGTTATACCCATGCGTGTTTAGTAAATGAACAAGTTGTTTGAGATGATAGACCTTGGTAGAACTCGATTATGTCTCGGTTTAGAGGTGGAACATCGAGTTGGTTAAATTCTTATTCATCAATCAGCTTATGTCTAAATTAGGCAATGGATAAACTACACCTTATCAGCACACAATGGTTATTTTCAGCCTGGAACCAAAAATGATCAATTTCATCGGAATGATGATGGTAAAGATCTTTTGGAGCTGAGATTTTATATCTCTATGAGGTAGAGCTTGGTAAATTATAGTTTGATGCACATGTCCAAACATTTCCCTCTCGGTATGCGCCAACACAAAGTCATTGGAATGGAGTATAGTACATCTTATTGTATTTGAAGGTAACCATTGACTTGGGATTGTTCTTTCCCTACAAAGAAAATATAGAGATACTTGAAATTCCCATAAAAGGGATGGTTGAATCGCATCATGCAAGTTCTGGGCTCTTCGACCCGTCGAGTAGATATCTGAACCCGTTAAAGCCAGTGAATTGTGATAACCCAAAGGTGTCTTTCGACCCATAGAGGAATGGTTTCGACCCATCAAAATCGGTACCCTGGTTCGACCAGAAGCATTTGTTTGACCTATCGAGTAAGGACTTCGACCCGTCGAATTCCTCCCCTGTTGCGAGTAGTTTTACTGCAGTCCCCTATTCCAAAATATCGATTGATGTGTTGGTCGGATTTGCTGATGCTGGGTACTCTATGACTCATATAAAGGATGTTCTCGAACAGGTTATGTATTCACTATGGGGAATATGGCGATTTCTCAGAGAACAACAAAGTAAACCCTTATTGCTACTTCCTCTAACTGTTCTAAGATTAAATCTTAGCATGGAGAGATTAAAGAGTGTGGTCTAGCTTAGGTCAGTAATACAAAATATTCAAGGTTTTAGTGGATTGTTATCTACTACGACAACGCCAAGTTTCATGTTTGAGGATAATGCGGTTTGCATTGAACAAATGAGGGTGTCATACTTAACTCATTTCTCCATAATACTTCTACAATCAGCAATAGCAGCAGTTATTGATTATCCATGTGAACCAAGTTAGTTCTGTGGATAATGCTGCGGATTTGTTTACCAAATCCTTACCCAAATCTACATTTGAGAAATATGTGAGACTCATTGGTATGCGTAAGTTATCTGAACTCCATGACTGAGTTTACAGTCAGGGAAAGTTACATTTCTGTAGACATCATGGGGAGTCTACATCACATGTATCAGCTTTTTTAGTTGATGTGTGGTACTCTTTTTCCTTTAAACCAAGCTTTTGTTTTACCCATGCGGTTTTTGTATGCTTGGCAAGGGTTTTAGTGAAGCAATAAGTTATGCATCATTCATTAGGCCATCTACACAAGGGCGAGTGTTTAAGGAGATTTATTCTCTGTAACTTTCAGTGTGTGTCTTGTCCTACTTACATACAGATTAGTTTAGATAGAGATCAGAGAATCCTTGGTATAGGGGCAGTTATTGTAACGGATTGTATCAACATATATATAAGGCATTCTATTAATGAAAGAGTTATAGATTTTAGTTATCACATACATTCTCCTTCAACGCCGATAAGATTTCTGACCAATCTGGAGACAACATGTGTCAATTCCATGTGTCATTATCGTCTAAATAATTGAAGAAGATTTCCGGTAAGATTTCGTCTAATTATGATGTGACACGTTTATTCATTTTTAAACATCAGATCATTTGAAATTGGCTATAAAAGTATCATCTATGGCTCCTTATATACTCACACCATCTACAAGTCACTTCCAATTCTACCCGTAAAAATATTTCTTTAAACGCTTATTCACATTCCGACATCAGTAAGATGAATCGTTTCGATTTCTACAATTTTTTTAAGAGGCGACAACAACGCCAACAAAATGCAAAAAGTGCTAATGACTTCGTCACTGATGCGGTCATGATTGCTGCAGGGTTTGATGATTCTAATGAGCCTCCTCACTGTCGTCTAAATCAATCAAGGTTGAGGGAGTCAAATTGACATAATCTGATGGAAGATTCATTACTTCATTGAATGCCCTATCTTCAATGAGCAAGAATTTCGACGGAGGTTCCAAATGAGCATGAACTTATTCAATTGTATTATGACAAAACTCTGCAACCACGACAAATTTTGGCATCAAAGAGCATATGCCACTGGAATTCTTGGACTTCTTCTCCAACAAAAGTTGACTGGTGCTTTACAAATGTAAGCTTACAGCTTAGTCGTAGATTAATGTAATGAAATCAAAAGGATGAGGGAATCAACAACACTAGAATGCATGAAGAAGTGGTGTACTAGCATTATAAAGGCCGTTACCTCCACGCTTCAGATGCTACAGACATTACTCGATTCTAAGAAGGGCAAAGTAGCAGGAATTTCCTAGTATGATTGAAAGCATCGACCGCATGCACTGGGAGTGGAAGAACTGTGCAACAGCTTCACAAGGGTCATACCTATGGTGTAAGGCTCGTCCCACTATTATCTTAGAGCCGGTGGCCTCATATGATACGTGAATATGACACAACTTTTTCAGGGGTACCTGGAGCACAAAATGGTATTAATGTGTTCTACCAATCGAATATCTTTGATGCCCTCCTTTTTGGAAGAAGCTCTCAAGCGACTTATAAAGTCAACGGTATGACATACCATAACACTTATTATCTAGCTGACGAAATATATCTGAGGTACTCCTCATTTGTCAAAATAATTTTTAATCCCCTGGAAGAGATGTGAAGAGGTGATATCCGAGTTACCACAAAAGTTGTTCGCAAAGAAACAAGAGACATACCACAAAGATGTGAAGAAGTGCTTTGGCATCTTGCAATCTTGTTGGGGAATTATTCATCATGCAGTTCGGTGTCACCACTCATTGACATTAAAAATGATCATGTTGGCTTGCATCATAATGCATAACATGATTGTTGAGGAAGAATTTATGGTGAACGACTATGAGGAGAACGAAGAAGAAGATCTACAAACCTATCGAGTGCTTTCACACTTTATGATGAGCAAGTGGATGAACATAGTAATGAAATTTCTTTTGAGCTAGTTGGAAGAGATGGACAGAATGAACAACGGTTTCGCGACCGCGTTGTAGATTTGTAGTCTGCTTATATCTATGGAGAGCTTTAGAAGGACTGTTTGAAGCACTAGTGGTTTCTTGAAACTGGTGTACAACTCTAAATATGTTGTTTTAAGTTTATGTGTTTGCATTTTGTGTGTTTGAATTCTGTGTGTTTACATTAAGTTGTATGATTTTAATTTACTATGTTTTAATGTAATGTGTTTGAAGTTTATCTAAATAAAAAAAGTGCAATTTTATTTCTCAAAAATTTAAATTACATAATAACAAGCAAAGCCTAGATTAATTATGAAGACAAAATTAACTATTGAAAAAGCGTGCGATAACAATTTGAAAATGCTTTTTCGCTATCTTCTCCTTCATTGTCATCTTCTTCCTTAAGGATTTTCACTTTCTTCTTCATGAAATACGTCTTTGATTTTGGGGTCATAGCCTTCATATCCATTGTCATGATTCTTGTTTCTTCCCATAAAGCCCTCAATTTGTAGTCTTTCTCTTGAAGGGTGAGTTACTCTTTGTATAAAGTAAGCTCACTATCATCAATTACTCTTTGCCCGACGAGCCAAAATTTTTGATTAGCCACAATTCATGAGTCAAATTGACATAATATGATGGAAGATTCATTACTTTATTGAATGCCCTATCTTCAATGAGTAAGAATTTCGTCGGAGGTTCTGAATGAGCACGAACTTATTCAATTTTATTATGACAAAACTCTGCAACCACGACAAATTTTGGCATCAAAAAGCATACGCCACTGGAATTCTTGGACTTCTTCTCCAACAAAAGTTGACCGATGCTCTACAAATGTTAGCGTACGGTTTAGCCGTAAATCAGTGTACTGAAATCACAAGGATGAGGGAATCAACAATACTAGAATGCATGAAGAAGTGGTGTACGAGCATTATAAAGGCCGTTACCTCCACGCTTCAGATGCTACAGACATCACTCCATTCTAAGAAGGGCCAAGCAGTGGGAATTTTTTAGTATGATTGGAAGCATCGACCGCATGCACTGGGAGTGGAAGAACTGCTCAACAGCTTGGCAAGGGTCATACTCATGGCGGAAGGCTCGTCCCACTATTATCTTAGATTCGGTGGCCTTATATGATAGGTGAATATGACACAACTTCTTTGGGGATGCCTGGAGCACAAAATGATATTAACGTGCTCTACCAATCGGATATCTTCGATGCGCTCCTTGCTTGAAAAAGCTTTCAAGCGAATTATAAAATCAATGGTATGACATACTATAACACTTATTATCTAGTTGATGAAATATATCTTAGGTACTCCTCGTTTGTCAAAATAATTTTCAATCCCCAGGGAGAGATGTGGAGATGTGATATTCAAGTTACCACAGAAGTTGTTCGAAAAGAAACAAGAGACATACCACAAAGTTATGGAGAGGTGCTTTGGCATCTTGCAATATTTTCGGGGAGTTATTCGTCATGCAACTCGATATCACCACTTATCGACATTAAAAATGATCATGTTGGCTTGCATCATAATGCATAACATAATTATTGAGGAAGAATTTGTGGAGGAAGACTATGAGGAGAACGAAGAAGAAGATCTACAAAACCCATCGAGTGCTTTCACAATTTATGATGGGCAAGTGGATCAACATAGTAATCAAATTCCTTTAGAGCTAGTTGGAAGAGATGGATAGAATGAACAATGGTTTCGCAACCGTGTTGTAGATCTCTAAGCTAGGAAACTAAACCGGGATTATAGATCCCGCCAATTCCCCTGCTGCTCGAATCATCTTCATTGTGTCTAGGATTTCTAGGTGTGACATTCGGCTGACACATGGGCGAAGGGTCCATGCCCATCGACCTGAGGAACTCGATCATGAAGCTCATCTACGCATGTAACATACCTGTCTGAGTCTGGGCTGATCGAGCCTTCTCCTTGGCCGCTCGAGCCTTTTCTACGGCAGCTCAAATCCATTCCTCGGCAGCCGCCACACATAAAGCCTACTCGCCGATGCGGATGGCTAGGTCAAATCTCGCTCTTCCGCCCGTCCAAGGCCACATACCTCCTTTCTAGGTCGGCGGCCGAAAACTGTATCTGTAATATTGATATGAATCTCCTTCGATAGAGGAGACAGCTCTGCAGGCGTCATCTCCGGTTGCTTTGAATGTGCGTGCGTCAATTTCTTCTCGACCAATTATATCAACCTCTCTTGAAATTAGTATTGTGAACAATATATGAAATATCGATTTACTCAAAGTTCCCGACCAATTACTCCCACTCGTCTTCCCTTTCTTTCAACAACTCCATTGGGATACTAGCGGCACCCTGTTCCTTATAGTGCTTGTACAGGTCGTGCTTTCAATCCTTGTAAATATCCATAGCCATCTTCTCTATGAATTCCCACATCTCCGGTCTTTGATCATAGTACGTTAAAACGTAAGTAGGAAAAAAATAAAAAAAATTTCTACACCCTATAATTTATAATTAATTATGAAATAAAATAAAATTAAATAGACCCTATCACCGAGAGTTTGCGGTACACCCTAAACTTATTGGCTTCGGGCAACACGTTCGAAGAAGGGACCTTCATATGTATGTTGCTCCGTATAATAGATCCGATCTTGTGCGTGTACAGACTGCTTAGCTCCTGCGTCAGAGGGCCTCTGGTGAAATCGTCGTACAACATCTCGATCTTCTTTTTCGCTGACTTATGTATCTTCTCGACTTTAGCTCCCTTCACAAGTCCTCGAGTGCTTTTATGTATCTTCATAATATTTTTGTTGTCTAAGAAGTCGTATTTAGACGACAAAACTTGTATTCGTCGCTAAGAGTTTTCATGGACGATGAAACGTTCGACTAATGCATATTTTGTCATCTAAGAGAATTCCTAGACGACGAATTTGGATGTTCGTCGTCTAAGTAAACTCATAGGGGAAGAAATTGTAAGTTCGTCATCTAAGTCCAGACTAGACGACGGAATATTTTCTTGCACGACAAATTATTTTTTCGTTGTTTAACTCCTACTTAGACGACAAAACGATTAAAATTTCGTCTCTTAAGTGCGAATTTATGATAATGAATTACATGGTCGAGCATCAGATCTGAACTTCAAAATTATGTTCAAATATATTTATATATCCATAAGACTAACTTATTAATATTGCAAGGAAGGAATGCTTGCAGTTCTTGTAGCTCGTCTTAAAGATAGTTACCCACACTCCATCATTATACATGCATGCATAATTTTTTTTCTTTCAGAAAAGCGAAACTAGGAACTCTACGTGCCATCTCGAAATATTATTAAGTAGGCCAAAACAAGGCCAAACAAGTACATAGTTGGGGGACATGAAGCCAAACCAACCAAAGCAAATAATACAAACCACAAGCCAAACCGTAGAGAACAACTCAAAACCAAACATAAAACTGATAAGTTGCATGCATATATGTTTCTTCATTCGGTTGGCATCACTACGTGAACACCACAGCTTTGCATTTGAAAGGCATCGGATTGGTACTTGCTGTCAAATAACGGATGATCAACTTCAACTTCGAACCTTACCATGCACTTCTGCGGGGGTGGTAAGCCACTTTCCTTTAGCCTCTTTATCAATGTAGGAAATGGAATGTAGTACAGCCACATATGATCTGGATGCATCAATTGGCCACGCGGATAGTTTTCTCTATTTCCATAAGGTCGAATAACGCATATCTCGTTGATGTGAACGCTGAACAACTCATAAAACGATTGACAACCTTTGAAAGACTGAGCACAGATAGCCAACCCTTTGTTCTCCCAGCTGAAGTCTTCTGGAATTTCAATGCATACGCAACACTTGTAAGGATGAGCAGCTAATTTCGTCCTGTTGAACTTCATGCGGGATGTGAACCACTTCGGAACTGGAGCACTTGACGGAAATACAACTTCGAACTCCGAATTCCGACAAGAAAGAAACAGTGACAACACTGCACTCAGCTTCTCCTTATCTTGGCATGCAGATGTAGTACTAGAGTTCAGCAATGGTGACATTGTCTTTGAGTTGGTGAGAATATTGTCGCACAGTGTCTGGCATCTGGACAAGTCCATCCAACGCATCATCTTCAACTCTTTACCTTCAGAAATCCTGGACAACTTTGAAACCCTAGCCAAAGACGAGCAATTTCTCAAGTTTAAGTAGTTTATCTCCTCAGGAAATTCTGAAACTTCTTGAAGGCGATCACACTTGCTCAGATCCACATGCAAACTTATCAAACTGCTACGTCGACGAAGATTTGTAACTGAAGAAGGAAAAAATCTTATGCCACTTTTAGAAAGATTTAAGTGGTTTAAGAATTTCATTTCTCCTTCAATCTTAGGGAAACTCTTAAGCGGGCAACACTGGAGATTGAGATATTCCAAAGATCTCAAGTTGATTCTTGCTTGAAACATGGTCAGCTTTATGCAGTTACTGAGATCCAACCTAACAATCTTATCAAGAACTCCAACCGAATCATCAACTTCAACTAAATTTTCGCATTTGGACAGATTCAAGTCCACTAAGCTTCTTAATCCAGACAAGTCTGGAACTCTTGTTAGTCCCTCACACCCAGCCAAATGGATAGATTTCACATATTGCATATTCTGTGAGGTAAAGAACAACATTCAAACTAATCAACAAAGAATGACATGCATAATTAAGCTTCTTGTAGAGAAATTTACAGCACATTAGTTACATCGTACATGCTACTAATTGCATGCACATTATTGTATCGAAACGTTACGTAAGGCTAGTTCAAATTAGTTAATTTTAATATATCGAACAAGCCTACGTGTGGAATAATATAATTATTAAGAACCGGATCTTTCGAGTTTATACCTTTAGTTGCTTGCTTAGAGGAAACATGCGGGCCTGATTCATGTGGAACATAACAATTTTCCTCGGATTACAATCAGTTGGGAAAGATTGTAGTGGACAATTGTTCCAATAGAGAACCCTCAATTGGCTAGAGAGATAATCCACTTCATTTCCAGAAAACTTCTTAGTGTAGGCAAGAAAGATCTGAAGATTTTTCAATTTTCCGAAGCTTCCACTATTCAAGCATATGTCTCTGGGTATGTCATTAGTGACAAGGATTCCCTTAATTTTATCTGTCCCCTAATACGAAATAGTAGTATACCAAGAGAGTCAGTGACCTAATCAATTAGAGCAATTAATTAAAACATGCATTACTATCATAATTAATTAAGTTTCATATCAAGTGTAACCAATTCAACTTACTTGATTATCCTCAAGAACGTGACGAATATCGTCATAAAGCCACAATCTGCTACGCTTCCCTGGATCAGGAGACTCTTGGCGAACAACTTCTTTCCCCATTGCTTCTATAAGGTCATGCATCCATACCTTATCGTCTTCTACAATATTTATAAGGGCTTTCTCTCTTAGCACTCCGATGCCATGCTTAGGGTTGAGGCCACAACTCTCTAGTGCATCTATCACACAACTCTTAGTTTGGCCTTTGAAGAAACATGCAATATAAAGGAAGACTTCTTTCACAGACTCCCCCAATGTATCGTAACTTCTTCGTAGAGTTTCTTGAATATATTGGTTTGGATACCTTTTGTAATTGTCTAATGCATCCCGCCACTCATCCAGACTATTTTTACCACAAAGATCTGAACCCAAAACTTCCAATACCAAAGGAAGGCCTTTAGCATAGCGTACTACATCATTCGCAAGTTTAACAAAATCATGTGTACATTCATTTCTTTTGAAGGCATTGAACTTGAAGAGCTGTAAAGCTTCTTCATGACTTAATTCTCTGACCTCATATATTTGATTGACTTTGCAAAGAGCTAGACATTTCTTATCCCTTGTTGTTATGATAATTCTACTGCCCAAACCGAACCAGTCGGACCTAACTCCGATTAGTTTGTCTAACTGATCCGAATGATTCACATCATCAAGAATCAACAAAATTTTCTTTCGACTCAATCTTGTCTTGATCACATTGATTCCTTCATCGGCATCTTTCAAATCAAATGGAATCCCCCCTAGGATTTTGGAAAGAAGAGTGCTTTGTAGCTTAACTAAACCTCCTTGTATAGATGCTTCCTTTGAAACATCTGCTAAGAAACAACTACCATCAAACTCCTGACTAATTGAATTGTAAACAGCTTTCGCAACTGTGGTCTTGCCTATTCCCCCAAATCCCCATATTCCTACAATTTGAACGTTGTTTTGTCTAACATTTAACAACTTAAGCACATCTTTTACACGAGTCTCTATTCCAGTTGGATAATTTGCCACATCTAGAGGGACACACTTCAATACTTGTCTAGAAATTTCTTCCACAATTTTATCAAGAAACTCGGGCTCAAACCTGCCAAGTAAATTATGTTTGACTATTTCTTTCAAGAAAAATAATAATTATGTTTCACTATATAGTTACATTTGATACATATCGATCACATGGTTAATCTGTGGTCAATAAATTTTGTGATCAGTCGTGATTAATTACCGTTAGATCTGCATCCAACATATAATATTAAATTGTCTTCCAACTATTTTTAATTACTTACCGTTAGATACAAATCTAACAACAATTAACCACGGCTGACTATAAAATTCATTGATAACCAGAACATTATCCATATATAAATATGCATATACTTACATACACACAAAATAGTGATTTCCATTTTTATATACCAACAAGATAAAAGTAAAGCATACACTAGAGTGTGTATTGATTATTTCAAAAAGAACATTAACAGTGGCACATTCACTTGTAGGGATCTTAGATATATTTTCTTATTAAAGTGGGAGTGGGAGAAAATTATGATTTAATTTTAGGAAGTTTTAAAATGATTATGATAAGAGATAAAATCATGCATGAAAATTTATGGGAAACTAATGATTGGCACATAAAGAAAATTAGCTGCATATTTTAGTTTGGAAGAGACTTGGCTACCTAGCTATAAATAGCAATCGGCACATAAAGAAAATTTGACATGTAATATTTTTGGGTTAATTATAAAAAGAAAAATATGAGTTAAAGTCAAAAATTTGAAGAGATTAACCCAAAAACGTCACGTGTCAAATTTTGATTGACAACCCTTGCTATCCATGACTAAATAGCCAAGTCTCATCCTTTTACTTTCACTTTCAGATGGAGAAGGTGGAGAATAGAAAGTTCCAATTAGTAGCATACATACATGTCAAAATGATTAATCGAGCAAAACGTTCTGCTTACTAATTATCAGACACGTAAACCATCATTAAAAGAACATTCCTGATTTGAGACTACATTTAATTAAGTTAAAAAGCGTAGTGAGAATGAACATACCCGTCGTCTGATAAGTGTCGACCAGACAAATTTCCCGCCTTCTTCAGTGCCATTCTCCATGTCCCTAACCTTTTCATTTTAGAATTGCGTTTGATTCCATCTGTCTCTGCCTTGAATCTACGTTCATGCATATCAAGCGCCTCACCAAAACTCCCCGTCTGGTTCCGTACAACCGAGGGATCGACCTTGTAAAATATAGGGTAAATGATCCCATGTGATTTGCAAGTGAGGATCTTGACCAGTTCTTCCAAGCACCATCCTGAGTTTGCGTAGTTAGCAGAGAACACAATGACAGAGATCTTGGACTCTTCGATTGCTCTATTGAGTGAGACCGTTATTTCCTCTCCCCTGCGGAGTTCATCAGCATCTATAAAGGTTCGAAGTCCCTTGCCAACCAAACATCTGTTCAGATGTTCTGTGAAAGTGCGTCGTGTGTCGGCGCCTCTGAAACTGAAGAAGACATCGTATGTCCACGAATGGGAACTAAAAGAAGCAGGGGAAGAGGAGGAAGAAGCTCCAAATTTTGTGGTCATGAGGCTGATCGATCGAAATGGTTGGGGTTGGCTCTTTCTTTGTTGTTTTTTGTTTTAGAAAAACATTTAGCAAGGAGGGGAAGAGCTGCCTACATATACTAATAATACTAAATAGCTAGGCAGGTAAAGCCAGATGTTTTTATATTCCCTGTTTGGTTGTTGAAGGTGAGAGTTGTTTGTAGACCCATTAATCTAGCTTGGAATCACTCGATCATGCTCTCAATCGTGCATCAATAGCTGTTTCCGAATACCTTCTTGTCTTAAGCGAAGCAATTTCGTAGCACGACTTGGGAGTTCCAGGCTCGCTAATATACTCTTAAGCTGTTGTTTATTGTTATATACGAAGACTATGTTGTTGTTTAGTAATAATGGTAAGACTAAAAATTCTTGGGGAGATGAAATAGTCACTAGTCAATACTAAAAAACTAGAAATGAGATGACTGGGAAGAGTTCTTCAGTCAAATGAGAATCATATAGAATCATCTTGGTGGGTGGGTGGTTAATTAGCTACCAAATAATTGATCGAGCGACATCTTAGAAGACAGTGATGTATAATAATTCCTCTATTTGTCGAAAAATTACCTATATGAGATAACCCTATTTTGTACCGAAGAATGTCAATTGTATTTCAGGGAAGCAGGGGCATTCCTGCAGAGGATTAATGAGTTTTAAATGTTTAAATACTAATTAAACGTAAATGTAAAAAAAGTTGACAGATTTAATCACTAAACACTAATGTAATTATGAAATTAACCTATATTACTTTAAATGCCACGAAGTTTGTACACATACAACTAGACTCAGTGACAGACTACCATGTAAAAATGCAGAGGATTTCGAGTTGATTTTTGTGCCAAACTTAATAGGCGAACTACACCTAAATGCAAAAAAGTAAAAATACTGAAAAGTAAAAGTGAATCAACAATGAAAAAGAAAAACTAGGAACTTCTCTCCACCTTAGACAACCTGCAATTACCCCAATCTAATATAAAGAACCATGGATGAATGCTCCCCATGTACGAGTTATGGTTAAGTCATCTTACGTATTACACTCTCTTACTTGGCATGAAAGAGGGAGTGGTTATCCGCCTTAACTTGATCCCTAATTAACCGACTTATACATATGATGGTGTAAGCCTAGAAAACTAGAGTCATTAAGTTATAAGAGTATTTAAGGAACAAAAAAGCTTCAAGGGTTGATTTGGCGGTCACCCTTACATCACTAAGGAATTACTTGACACAAGTTATCACAACGGACTTGCTTATCTCTTTAGAACATGCGAAAATATGTTGGTTATGCACACATTCAAGACAATAGACTCTACAACATGCATCTAAGTGTCGACCTAAAGAAACACATAATACAAATCACAACGGACTTGCTTATCTCTTTAGAACACGCGATAATATGTTTGTTATGCACACATTCAAGACAATAGACTCTACAACATGCATCTAAGTATCGACCCAAAGAAACACATAATAGAAATTATCACTGATATAATAGTGAAGTAAAACTCATCCAAATAGTTATTAAAATCATAAGGAGTTCAAAATTGTAAGCATGTCTACGGCCTCGATCAACCCCTAACTAAGTAACTAGTCTCTCATAGATAAGGAAGCTAAACTATTAAAGTTCATAAGAAAATAAAGCAATAAAAGATAGAGAAGAAGAGAATCTGGCTTCTGGCTTTGACTGGTTGAAGTCGTCGTCTGAACCTCCTCCTTGTGGCTCTTTGTTCTCCTCTCAAATTATTTTTCTTCCTAAAGCTAATTAGTCTTTTCCAAAACCCCAAAAAGAGTATTTATAGAGGCTTGATAGGGTCTCTCCTCGCTCACTTTAGATTTTGGCTCTTTCCTTTGGCAAGTCAAATTTCTTTAATCCTTTTAGCTCTTGAAAGGACACAACCCCGATTTAGTTTCCTAAACCGGAATCGAACCCCCTCTGAAAACACGAACTTGCAAAAACCATAGAAATTTCGCAGAGTTTCACTATATTGCGGAATTATCATTAACCTGCACCCAAAAACACACTTTATCCTATGCCACAAAAACCAAACCGTGGGCACCAATCCCATCCGGATTTCTCAAAATCATATCATCATAATATAAAGTAATAAGCAAAACTGTAACTTTACAAAAATCTGGGAAAAATCATATGAAAATATGATCAGAGTATTCAGAGCGACCTGATATATACATAAATACACAGCAGTAGGCTAAACAAGAAACCTACTGAAAAAGAAATGTAGCTCGAACACTAAGCCTCCGACTGCGACGTGCGACACTAGAATTCGAACTGCAAATTGGGCACGGAAACCGAAAAACCCAGGGGAAAGGAAAATAAAATCGTTAGAGTGAGTGGACGAAAATAAACTTATGCCTTTCACCATTTACATAACATATATATAATGCAAGTTCTTAAAATAAATGGAGGTGTCAGGCGAATCTCTCAAGCCCGACGGTGATAGACTAGGCGAATCTCTCAAGCCTACTGGGCACATCAGAGGAATCTCTCAACCCTGGAACTGGACTACCGGTGATTAGCCGAGTAGTCAATGCATCGATGCTGAAAGGACCCAATCCCGATTCAGTTACCCAAATCGGAATCAAACCCTTCCGGAAATACGAACCAACAAAAATTTTTCAAAATTTCGGCAGAGTTTTGTTACTAACGTGGAATTACCATAACCTGCACGCGGAAATTAACACTTCGTCCTATGCCAAAAAAAGCAAACCGTGGGCATCAATCCCATCCGGATTTCTCAACATTAATATAATAAACAACAGTAAATAAACTGTACTATGTATATATGTATATCTGTGAAAGTCCGCACAACATGTATCAGAATGTATCAGAGCGACCTCTAAAGTAAAACATATACAATATGTACATCAGTAGGCGAAACAAGAACCTACTGGGAAAACACAGGTAACTCTGATCACTACCCTCCAAACCGCGATGTGAAACACCAAACTTGAACTGCAAACTGGGCACGGAAACCGAAAAGCCCAGGGGAAAGACAATAAACACGTTAGAGTGAGTAGACGAAAATAAATGTCTTTCACCAGTTGATATATATGTTTAAAATAACATATGCGAGTTCAGGTAAATGAAAATAATAAAATACGCGAGGTAAATATCACACTCCTCCAGCGTACTGAGCATGCAAGTAAAAATCTCACAGTTAGAACCACGGGGTCCCTAGCCCACACGTGATCCTAGCTGGGTAGTACAGTCAGAACCACGGGGTCCCTAGCCCACACATGATTCCAGCCAGTGACATCCTCGGGGATCAGCCGGGATGCAGTGTATCGATACAACAACGTAACTGAAACTGTACTCTGTGAAAATCAAATCATAAACAGTTTGATACAAATGCATGAAACAGTATAAAAGTGTATGCATATTCTTATACGTATATCCGTATAAGTATAATCGTATAATCGTAAACACATGCTCATATAGTCTGAAATCTCATACGCATGCTCAAGTTCATAAATCACATAAAAGACTCGCAAGAATTCCGTGAAAAGAAATGTCCACTCACAGACACGTGAAATGCGCACTCGCGCTAAACTCGTGGTCCGGCGGAAGATCCCTCGCCTGAAGCACGATCACGATCCAAATATCGATCTCGATCTCCTGCATATATATAAACATAACTGATCAATATCGTAATCCACAACACTGTACTGATGCACGGAAACCAACCGTTCCCGGAAATACAAAATGTAGTGCAAAATGAATTACGGAAATCCCGAAATCCCCACTCGAAATCTCGACTGACAATCGGCTAAGTAAATCAACCAGAAAACCTTCGTACGATAAACAGGGCGCGATTTCGAGAAAAACGACACTAAAATCGTCGAAATCTGAAAAAGTCAACTTTCCGGCCGTTGACCGCCGCCGCCGGCGGCGGCGCGCCGTCAACGGTGGAATTTCAAGGCCAAAGTTTCCAGATCTCTAGGTCTCCTCAAGGCGAGCAAGTTTCCCTTCTACCTCACCAACCAATTCCAAGCCGAACTACCTCAATTCTTCGAAATCAAATCGGAATACCCAAACCGAAACCCTATTCGGGTTCACCTCAAATCACCATCTCCGATCAAATTAAACACACCATGAGATTCATAGGAGCAAGGGGAGTCTTTCCCCCCAAACCACCACCTCCAAACCTCGCCGGAACCACCACTACCAACCCCGACGCCGAACACGAACTCGACCCACTTCGGGTCCAACAAAAACGTGATCAAAACCCAACAATTCGAAATCACCTAAGGAAGCTATTCATACCCTTGTTGAAGTCGTTGGTGGTCGGAATTTGGTCGCCGGAAAGTGACTTCCCGTTTGGGAAACTTTCCCCTTCGGCTGCTGGTCCACTTTCCAATTTTGGAAAGTCAACAAAATTCCAGTTTGGTCAACGCCCAAAATGAAGTTTTCGACTAATTCTCGGCTATTTTCGATATATATACTCGTCTCTCGGGTCGATCAACGGTCTGGAATGAATATATGATGTGATTCGGATAAGCTCGAAACAATCGGATAAACTCGTCGAAACCCGAAACTTCAAATAATCATAAAATATTCCTCGGCTATCGGAAAAATCTTCCGAAACCACCCACGAGCTCGAAATCACGTACTCTACAATTTCCGTGAAGGCACTCAACCCAAACTCTCGACCAAAAACAAAGTCGCAAATCGAATCGGCAAACCACATAATATCGCAAAACTGCGACTATAACTCAAATCTCGAGAATCGTGCCAAACACACCTCTGATTCTGGTTCGGGTCGTCACAGATGCTAAGTAAATGCCATCACCAATAAAACATAAAACAATACCTCCAAAACAATAAATAATCTCAATACTGTATTGAAAATAAATACGGAAACCAAGAACTCGCTACGACAGTGTAAATAAATGTCCACTTACAGATAAGCACAGT
Organism: Geum urbanum; assembly: GCA_946800695.1. Taxonomy (NCBI): domain Eukaryota; kingdom Viridiplantae; phylum Streptophyta; class Magnoliopsida; order Rosales; family Rosaceae; genus Geum; species Geum urbanum. Next base: position 8,323,042 of record OX327002.1, on the reverse strand, counting down.
GCGCAGATGCGCTAATCCTGAGATCAGGCGGAAGATCCCTCACCCAACGTACGATCTCGATCACCTGAATAATCATAAAATATCACTAATCAAAATCACAATTCATTACTCTGAACCACACCTCGGAAACCAACCATTTCTGGAAACATATAACTCGGATAACAAAATAATCTCCGAATATCCCAAAATACTCCACATAAACCCTCGACTTAAAATTTGGCATCCAAATCAACTCGAAAACTACAAGACTATGATCGGGGCGCGATTACGAGCAAAATGGCATAAAACTTGTTAAAATCAAAAAAGTCAACCCTTCGCCGGAGCGCCGCCATTGACCGCCGGCGGCGGCGGCGCGGCGTCAACAATGACGGATTCCAGCCAAACTTTCCAGATCACAAGTACTCCTCGAGCCCAACACATTCCTCTTCTACACCAAGCTCCAATTCCAAGCCCACCGGCCAGAATCGAGCCCGAAACCTCACGGAATCCATTGATTCCGGCGAGCTTCAAACGGCAACCAAACCCAAAATTATTTCACCCAAAAGAATCACAAGGATGAGTGAACCTTTCCCCCCACCACCCCGGCCCCAATAGTTGCCAGAGTGCCGTCCCCTACGACGGCGAAATCCCTAATTTTCTTTGAACTCGTTCTCCCCTAAAACCTCATCAACTCACACAAATCCAAGCTCTAAACCATAGGAAATCAAGAGAGGATTCTAACCATACCAAAATTGTAGCCGGAGGTGGCCGGAAACGGAAAGTCCACGGTGAGTCAACAGCAGTGCGGTTCTCCCTCGGTCAACGCGAGTCAAACGACGGTCAAACTTCCAAAATAGTGATTTTCGACAATTTTCGACTATTCCGATATTTATACTTGCGGCTCGATACGATTGACAGTCCAAATCGAATCACATCCACGTTTCGGATAACTCAAACTTAATTGGATAAACACGACTAAATCGCGTGACTTCAAATATTCATACCATATTCCTCGGTTATCGAAACAATTATCCGAAATCGCCTACGAGTTCAAAATCACGCATACTACAATTCTCGTAAAGAGACTCATCTCAAATTCTAACCCGATAATTAAGTCGTGAACCAAACCGCCAATTCGATTAATTACGACAAACTATGATTACACGTGAAACTCGCAAATTAAGCCAATTACCATTCCAATTCCGGTTCGGGTCGTCATAGCTCTTGACTTCTTTTCCATAAGTCACATCAGTTTTAAATTGGATTTTAAAGAAAAAACTTTTCATTGAGCTCCTTGGTGTGATTTGGGTTTCCAAACACAACTTTCTCATCAAAGTCATATTTCTGAGCAGACTGACATTCGTGGACTAAAATGACCATAACTTTCTCTAGCCACATGATAATCATGTTTTGGAAGAAACTATGGAAACTAGACATCAGGGCTTTCCATGAATATAAAGACCATTTTCTGGATCTTGAGCTACTCTCAGTTCTCTGTCGAAGTTGACTGACCTGCACAGACAAATTTTCTAATTTAAGCTTTAAACTCTTTTTAAACTTATTTTCTCCTTATTGACTCAAAATACCTATAAAATAATCATTTAAACTAATATTGCTGAATAAATAACAAAAGAATAAGTATATGAGCATTAATAAATAGTATAGTAAATATGCACCGATCATCATGACACTCACCGACTCACGCTATGAAAACCTTGAAGAGACTTTGTTAAGTGAGTCAACTTAGAGGATGACTTTCGATTTTATACATAACTGGAACTTAATGATTGTTTAAGGAGATTTATTTTCCGTAACTTCTGGTGTGTGTCTTGTCCTAGTCAGATATGATTTAGTCTAGATAGAGATAGAGAGAATCCCTGTTTTATAGGGACACTGATTGTAACAGATTGTATCAGCTTATATATAAGGCATTCTATCAATAAAAGAATTACAGTTTTCAGTCTATCAAATATTCTTCTACAACACGTTATCAGCACGAGGCTCTAACCATCTGAGCTAATAGGCCCTGTGATGATAATGTGTTGTAGAGGAATATTTGATAGACTGAAAACTGTAACTCTTTCATTAATAAAATACCTTATATATAAGGTGATACAATCTGTTACAATATATAGACTTATATCTATAGATTATGAGTGACGGTCTTGGGAGAGTCACGGTTTAGGAAAAGAAAGAAAGGGAAATCGATACATACTATGTGATGGTTAATCACGGCTTCTGGGTGTGGTTTTGAGCCACCGTTTATTGATGATCGATTTTGTGACTGTACATCATGGATCACATTCTTATTCATCAAAAATTTATGTAAGTGATCATGGTTTTTCGATCGATACTAATTGAATCTCTTTATATTTTGTAGATGAGTTTGAATGAGACTGTCAGGCTAGAGTTTGATGTGACAACCTAGAACAGAATCAGTAGAGTAATGAGTTTAATTCACGAGTTAGCGCGTAATTACTGTTTTCCGATAATTGATCGATTTACCGGTTTTAATCACGACTTAATTATCGGCCGAGAATTTGAGTTGGGTCTCTTCTCGAGAGTTGTTGTACACGTGATTTCGAGTTCGTGGGCGGTTCTGGACTATTATTTCGACGACCGAGGAATATAATATGAATATTTGAAGTTTCAGAATTTCGTCGAGTTTATCCGTTCGTATCGAGTTTATCCGAATCGTAATAATTATCCGTTTTGGATCGTTGATCGTCTCGAGACGCAAGTATAAATATCAGAAATAGTCAAAAAATTTCGAAAAACACTATTCGGGAAGTTTGACTGGCGTTAACCCAGTTTGGAGGGGTTGACCGAGTTGACCCGTGGAGAAAATCGGACCGTTTGGATTCCTCCGGTGAACTGGCTGATTCCGGCCGTTTCAGGCCACGACTTTGGAAGGTAAAATGTTCTCCTCGTGATTTTAAGCAGTTTTGAACTTGGAATGTCTTGATTTGGTTGAGAATTGAGGGAGAAATGTTGAGTTGAAATTCATGGTTTTTCCGGCCGATTTTGGGTTTTGTGGATGGTGGCGCTCCGGCCACGGAGGTGGCCGAAGATTAGGGGGGTTTGGACCGTGGGGCCACGGCGGTGCCTTTGGGAGTGGTCTCGAAGGCCGCCGTGCGCCGTGGACGGAGAACGGAGGAGATCAGAGGTCGCCAGCGGTGGTGGAACCTCGTGGCTTTCGAGCTGATTTCCGGCGTGTGTGGCCGGAATTAGTCCTTGTCACAGTTGAGAGATGTGTTGGGCTTGTTGAGATGAAGCTTCGGTGAGCTTGGCCGCCGGAAAACTCTTCGGTTGACGGCGCGCCGGCGGCGGCGGCGGTCAACGGCGGAGCTTCGGCTACCCGTTGACTTTTTAGAATTTGATGATTTTAATGTCGTTTTACTCGTATTCGCGCCCTGATCGTCGCCTTGAGGTTTTCGAGTTGATTTGGCTATCGGATTTTCAGTCGAGGGTTTTAAGTGGAGATTTCGAGAATTTCGTTAATTATTTTTGTATCCGTTATGCGTTTCCAGGAACGGTTGGTTTCCGAGGTGTGGTACAGTGTTGTGAATTGTGATTTTGATCAGATATATTTTGTGATTATTCAGGGGATCGAGATCGTGCTTCAGGCGAGGGATCTTCCGCCGGATCACGTGATTAGCGCGAGTGTGAGCTTTGCTCACCTGTGAGTGGACACTTTTATATTTTCACAGTCGTTGCGAGTTCGTTATTTTCCATATTTGTTTATATACGATGTTGAGCTTATTTATTATTTTCGGAGGTATTATTTTATATTTTATGGTGATGGCATACTTGCATCGATGCTTCGGCTACTCGGTTGATCACCAGTAGTCTGACCAGAGTTGAGAGATTCTCCTGTTATGCCGCTGGGGTTGAGAGATTCCCCTGGCCTATCACCGCCAGGCTTGAGAGATTCGCCTGACCGTCGGACTTGAGAGATTCGCCTGACCGTCGGGCTTGAGAGATTCGCCTGGCACCTCTATATATATTTTCCGAACTCGCTATACTTGTTTATTGTATATGAAATTGGTGAAAGTCATATGTTTATTTTCGTCCACTCACTCTAACGTTTTATTGCTTTTCCCCTGGACTTTTCGGTTTCCTTGCCCAGTTTGCAGTTCGGATTCTGGTGTCTCACGTCGCGGTCGGAGGCTAGTTGTTCGAGTTACCTGTCTTTTCTAGTAGGTCCTTTGTTTCGCCTACTGTTGTATATTTTGTATATCTACACTAGAGGTTGCTCTCATACGCTACTGATACATGTTTCTATGTGATTTTCCCCGGATTTTCTATATTATTACAGTTATGTTTACTGTTTATTGTTATTAATATGATATTGAGAAATCCGGATGGGATTGGTGCCCACGGTTTGGCTTTTGTGGCATAGGATGAAGTGTTATTTTTCGGGTGCAGGTTAATGGCAATTCCGCGTTAGTAACGTTACTCTGCCGAAATTTTTTGTGATTTTTGTTGGTTCGTGTTTTTAGAAGGGGTTTGATTTTGGTTTAGGAAACTAAATCGGGGTTGGGTCCTTTCATTTGACATCCTTGATCTTCAAGGAAAGGAATACTAACATTAGGTCTCCAATATGGTTAACTTATTCATTGAAAAGAGACTCAGCAACACCATTCAACCTGTTGGGCCAAACATTATTCCACCATCAGAGGAATCAAAAGCTCAGACCCTCATGTTTTTGAGGCGTCATACTCACCAAACACTCAAGAAGCAGTATTTAAAGAAAAATGATCCCTTGGATTTGTGGATGATTTTAAGCAATGCTTCGATAATGTGCATGATGCACAACTTCCTGAGTTGACTACAAGATGGGAAGCTCTTAGGCTTTTGGATTTTCCAAAGACCCAAGATTACAATCTAGCGATGTTGGATCTATAGTCTAAGTTGAGCTTATGTGGGGTGGAAAAGCCAGAGAACAACATAATTGAAAAGTCGTTATAGAGAAATATTTGATAGACTGAAAACTTTAACTTGATATTAGTGATCGTTGTATTTCGATCGATACTAATTAAATCTCTTTTTTTATTTTGTAGATGAGTTTGAATGAGCCGGTCAGGCCAGAGTTTGACATCCTTGATTTTCAAGGAAATGAATACCATCATTGGGTCTCCGATATGGTTAACACATTCATCGGAAAGGGACTCTGCAGCACCATTCAACCTGCTGGGCCAAACATTATTCCACTATTAGAGGAATCAAAAGCTCAAGTCCTCATGTTTTTGAGATATTTAGAAAAGAAAAAAAAATTGGCTACCTGCCTTAAAATACAAAGAAATTAGCCGTCAGATGTAATTATTATGTTTATATTATATTTTAGAAAAAAATAGACGCCAATTCGGTAGACTTTGATATTCGATCGAAATACTTTAGTGAATATCAACAAAAAGTTTAAAAAACGGAAACGATCGTTAATATTATTAATCGTATTACCGTTTCTGATGTTACAAGCATTTTCACTTATGTCAAAAAATTATATATCTATTAGATATAAATTAATAACTAATTTGACATAAAAACTAGATCGATAAGTTAATACTCGTTATACATCTACTAATATTGTATAACTTAAGTGTTTGTATGTCTGTATTTATTCTACATCCATATTAATGAAATTGAATTTGGACAAAATAACCGTGAGATATATTCATCACCACTTAGTATGTAAGTAGACGAATTTTCATTCAATACGAAGATCGTTAAGGTTTGATAGGTGTAGTCAACCATAAAATTAAAATTTCAAAGAAATGGAAATGTTGATATACGAATCTTCCTAACTCCAATTTTTGAACGTCGACACCCTGAGTCCAAGAATTTTTTACTTTATGCCGTCGAAAAATATAATTCATAATCTAACATGGTACACATGATCATACTCATAGAGGTCAGATTGTGAAAATCTACTTAGACGAAGAAAGTGATAGAATTTCGTCGTCTAAGTGAGACTTAGACGATGAAATATACTAGTTTCGTCGTCTAACACTTTTAGGGTTCAGGGAAAAGAGGATTAGGGTTTAGGGTTTAGGGTTTGTACATGTACTTAGACAATGAAATCACTATATTTTCATAGTCTAAATAGTTCTTCAATGACGATTATATGTTCGTCGTCTAAGTGCACCCTTAGACGATGAAATTATGTAATTTGGTCGTCTAACTGAACCATAGACGACGAAATTATATGATTTCATCATCTAAGATGTCATCTTTACCAGAAAATGATCTTGCATTTGTTTATTCTAAAATCATTTCTGTAAGACATAATAAGTATTACAAATGTACGTAGACTGTAAATAAACCTCTAATTTATGCGTCTTAATTAATTAATTATTATGCATGCGCGCATATGTACAAATTATTTAGTTAAGTTCGAAATTCGATCAAATTATCTCCATTTGTGAAATAATAATTATTGAGTATTTCATATATATATATATCTATATTAACGATCACTTCTCCTCATCATAATCATCATGGTTTGAATCTTCTTCCTCACTTTTAACTGAATGATCCTCGTCATCATAATCTCCATCGTCTCAATTGTATCTATCGTCATCGTTGTCATCCTCCTGCTCCTCTTCAGAGGCATTCTTCTCTAGGTCGTTGATCTCCTCTTGAGTAAGATAAGTGGTGTCATCAAGTATGGGTAAGTGTTCTTAAGAGCAAATCAGTTCCCTTGTGTCAGGGATGATAGAAGTATTATGATCTTGATATGCATTGTCAGTATCAGTCACCAACGTCCTTTTAAGTGTTGTGACACTCCATATTCCTCAGTGAGACATATGGTTTACTATTTTTTAACCTTTACTAGCTTTCGGATCATCCAGATATAATACCTGCCTAACTAAGGTGGCAAGAGCAAATGACTCATCCTCATACCAGCTTGAGTTTGTATTGACTGATAAAAGGGCCAGACGTCCTTCGCACGCTTGAACCATTTATACTTGAATAGAAAAACGTTGATATCATTCCCGTAAAGTAGCTGAACGACATTAACAAGAACCCCGTAATATACATCAGCACTTTCCCTAACTGCAATCCCACTATTTTGTGTTCTTCTTCCTTCATCTTGGTCCAATGAATGAAATTTTACACCATTAACAAAATATCCAGGGTAAATATAGTGTTGAACCAACTTATGGACTAAAAACTACTTTTCCCATGACCACCACCCCCTCGTGATTATCAAATTTTTCTAGATCGATCATCTGCAAATATTTGAAGATGATACAATACCAGAAAAATACACTTAGGTGATGAATCTAATTCGTTGCCTAAGTGGATTTTTTCGTCGCCTAAGTTTCGTCGTCTAACAATCATAGTCTAAGTAACAACTTAGGCGACTAATAAATTTTGTCGTCTAGAATTTTAGATGATGAAAAATTAGTGAAAACCCGACGAAAATTTCCGTCTTTTTAGTGAGAACTATGACGAAATTGAACCACTTAGACGATGAAATTTTTGGTTATTCGTCGTTTAAGTGTCGATTTTTTTAAAAATAAAAAATAAATAATTCACTTAGCTGACGAAGAGTTTTCGTCGTCTAAGTGGTTTTTAATAAAAAAAATTAAAGAAACAACTTAGACGACGAAACTATTTGTTTCGTCGTCTAAGTGATTTTTATTTATAAAAAAATAAAAAATAATTACATTATAATTAAATAATTAATTATTAATTATTAACTAATACAAAATTTGTAATTAATAAATAATTTAATGGTGGTGGTGGTGGTGGCCGGTGTGTGGTGGTAGAGGTGGTGACGAAATTTTTCGTCGTTTACAGTTTCACTTATATGACGTATTATGGATTTTTTCATCCAAGTGTTTCTTAGATGATGAATTTTTCTCTCTTAGACGACACTTTTTGTTTCGTCATCTAAGTATGATTTAGACGACAATTTTTTTTTCTCTTAGGCAATGCTTTATGTTTCGTTGTCTAAGTACACTTAGACGATGAATTTTTTGTTGACTTAGGCGATGAAATATTATTTCATCGATTAAGTGGTACTTAGGCGACAAAACCTTAATGGTTTCGTTGCCTAAGTTAGTTTTTCTGGTAGTGATATATGAATGTATATTTAATTTCTACAGAAAATTTGACATAGTTTCCCCTGAAACAAAAGGAAACAAAAAACCTGCATGCATGAAAAAATTAAGAAAAACACTTTGAATAAGCAAACAACAAATGTCCTTCAAATTTAGAGTGGGCACCTATTCCCATCCGGATTTCTCAATTTCAAAATAAATAAATCACAACCTTATATGCATGGTTTAAACATACGTACCCATTGGAGGAAATGATCAGGGAACTTTTTCTTAAGCACTTTTTCAACCAAGATATGACTCTTGTCCGGTTTGGCTCTCTAAATGTTCTCCATGTAACCTTGCATGTATGGGTCGACCTCGTCACAGTCTCGCAACACTACCCAATGCGCTTCATTAAGTTTTTCTTTAGTTAATCTTTCGTTTAATACTCCTCTAAACAGTCGTATAACATCCGTGACGACTAAAAGATTGTTGCGGGAATTTGGATTAGAGGCGGTGGTCTGGACTAAATCTTTGAGGTACCTATTGCAGTACGTAACACACTCATGCATTATGTATGTTTTTGTTATGGAGCCATCTGTGGCAGATTTATTTGTCAGGAATCCTTTATATTATCCGAGTTGTCTGCAAAATGATACAATTAATTATTTGACGAATAGTAGAAACAAAAAAATATATATAAATGATGAAAAACAGTTATAATTAATGGTACCTTTCTTGAGGATACATCCAAATATAGTGGACCAGACCAGAAAGCAGCACTTGTTCGGGAAGGTGGATCATGAGGTGAATTTTGAAGTCAAAGAAAGCAGGGGAAAATATTCTCTCTAATTTGCAAAGGATAATGACAATTTCGTATTGTAGTTCAACCACATCTGACTTTTTCAACTGTCTAGCATATAACCTCTGCCACTATTTACACAATACACTACAAGAAAACATCACTTAGACCATGGAAACATAATTGTTCTGTGGTCCAAGTGACACCTGGACGACGGAAATGACTCCGTCGTCCAAGTACCACCTGGACGACGGAGAATACCATCTCCGTCGTTCAGGTGGTCAGCTGGACCACGGAGTCTTCTCCGTCCTCCAGGTGGTCACCTGGACGACGGAGATTGTATTTTCCGTCGTCCAGGGGATAACCTGGACCTCGGAGTCTTCTCCGTCGTCCAGGTACACACTAGGACGACGGAGAACACTGTTTCCGTCGTCCAAGTTCAGAAATCCTAAACCCTAAACAGTAAGGCACTAACCCCTGAATTCAGGGTCTATACACCTGGACGACGGAGAACGTCATTCTCCGTCGTCCAGGTCTGCACCTGGACGACGGATAACTTCATATCCGTCGTCCAGGTATAAACCTGGACGACGGAAACGCTCATATCCGTCGTCCAGGTGCAGATATCGTAATTTTTTCTAAGACAACGACCCTCTAGACCTTCTTCCAATGCATTTTCTTTTCATCAAGACTTTAGAGTAAACAATTCTTGGTGTGTGAGCTTCGACGGTTCGAAAATCGGAGTTGCGAAATGCCTTGTATCCACGTTTCCGGTTTGTGAAATTATCGGTTTTGCGGTTGACTGTGCCGATCAAACACTTCCCGAACTTATTATTTTATGGTCCTTTGAAGACAATTATATATTATGTTACGACGAACATATCCAACGGTTGTTTTGTCGAAATTCAATTTCGTTAATACTCTGCTGCAAATGAGCGTCTACTCATGAACACTGAAGTCGTAAAGATTAGTCGATACTTAACATGTTTCAATACGTAAAATTAATCGGCGGTTCAAATTTAACTGTTCATATATACGATGCGTTCATCGATATTGTACGACTATTTCACTCGAATGACAGATCGCTAAATTCCTAGCGAATTATTTTTTAAATTTTTTTTTACGTAATATGAACTTGGACGACGGAGATGGTCATTTTCCGTTGTCCAGGTGTTCACCTGAACGACGGAGAATGACCATCTCCATCGTCCAGGTTCAAAAATCATGGCGGTTCAAATTTTTTTTTGTTTAATTTTTTCATGTAATTTTCACTTGGACGACGGAAACTTACCATCTCCGTCGTCCAAGTCCAAAATTATGGCGGTTCAATTTACCGCTTCCGTTTTTGGGACCGCTTGAATTTTCACTTAGACGACGGAGAATTCATTCTCCGTCGTCTAAGTCCAATTCCATGGCGGTTCAAAACGTCCCGGCCCTTAATTACGCGCCATTTCAAAATTTTGAAACCGCCACCTGGACGACGGAGAACACTGTTTCCGTCGTCCAAGTTCACTTAGACGACGGAGAATAGTGCTCCGTTGTCTAAGTGAAACTCTATAAATAGAGTACGGCTCATCTTCTTTTCCTCATCCCTTACAATTCTCTCCATCTCTCCTCTCCTCTCTCTCTCAATCTCATTCCGGCGATATTCTCCTCCGGCGAGGACGCTCCGACGATACAACTCTGGCGTGGTTCGATTCCTCCTCTCCGACGACACAACTCCGGCGAAATTCCCGAAAACTCCGATTCGGTAAATTTCTATTTTTCCCTTATTTAAATAATTTTCATTTTATTAATTAATTAAATTCTAAATTTAATTAATTAGTAGAAATTAATTTAGTAATTAGTTTTAAATATTTAATAAATGATTAATTGTTGTTCTTAATTAATTAAATCATAATTATTGTTATTTAATACTAATTAAATGAATAATTGTAAATTTGTTGTTATTAATTAATTAAATAAATAATTATTGTTATTAATTAATTAAATAAATAATTATTGTTATTAATTAATTAAATAAATAATTATTTTTATTAATTAATTAAATGGTTAATTATTGCATGCTAAATGGAAAATAAATTATTGCATGTAATTACGTGTATTTTTTAGTAAATTAATTAGTAGTACGTGTTCGATTTAAATTTAGTACATAGGCTTGGTGTAATTAAGTCGCACTCTTTGGAATAGATGACGCCTCTTTTCCTTGCTTATCTCCTTAACCCCTCGTGATGTGTGGATTTCATCACCGCACACCATAACCTAAGTTAAGTTATGGACACGAGGTTGAGGGCGGAGTTTGCAAAGGACTTGAGGGAGTGTAAATTTTCGAAAAATTAGCAGAATGTCGGACATGGTGTCTAGAAACGGGTTATGACTGGTGACAGGATTTGGACTAAGAAAGACTTTTGTCGAAATTAGTCCTGTCTCTCGCGTTATCTCTATCCCTAACTGGCCATGTTTTTCGATTTAACCAAGACTGATTAATTGAAAATTTACACTTTATCGCGCGGGTCGCCCGTCCATTGAACGACCAAAAATGCCAAGCTAGTGTACTCTATTTAAATCTTAAACGTACTTAATTAATTAGCGTAAATTTTTAAGTTGTAATTATTATGGTAAGTAGGTATTTTAACCCCGTACTCTTAGGTTTAAATGGCTCCGCCAAAGACGACATCCGGCAAGAAGAAAGCCCAACAAGAGACAGAAGATGCCATGCTCCGCCGCTTGGCGGACCAAGTCGGTTGGGAATTACCACCGGAGGGCAACGACGCTCTCAATCCGGACGGATCATCTGGTCCGTCCGTAGCGCCCTCTGGGGAAATTCCCGCTCCCCATTCATCTCGAGCGGTGATGACGTCGACCCCTTCCAATCTCCGACGCCCGGTACCCATTCAACGGGAAGTACTCAGGCGTCCTCGACCGCCGAATCAATCATGTACAGCGTCCGCCGTAGGCAAAGGAGGGCCCCCACTGACCCGGAACCGAAAAGGACTCGGGATCTCGTTAAAGGGGGCAAAGCGGAGCGTATTTGCAAGGCGACCGGTAAAAAGATCGACTTGCCGTACGACGAATTCACCGGTGGCCCTCCCACAGCTCAGCTAGCAAGTCTCTCGGCGCATGGGATAGGGTCAATCATCCGTAACCGGGTTCGTATCACTGCCCCTACTTGGAAGGAGGCGCCGGATCATGAGAAGGCGAAAGTCTTGAAAGATCTTTCGGTACGTAATACGTTCAATTTAGTTATTATATAATATTGTTAATCTCGGCCTAAAATTTCATAATATATACGATTATAATTTTCTATTTATTTTTGATAGGAACAATTTGACGTGGATTCGACACCGGCTATGTTGAGGCATATCAATCAAACCGCCAACTCCATCTACAAAGATTGGAAGTACAGGCTCCATAAGTACTTCAAAGATGTCGGTCCCGTGCCTCCCCCGGTAGAGCTGCAAGGGGAGAGAGAAGATGAGTGGGAGTGGTTGTGTAACCACTTTGCCGATGAACAATTTAAGGTATTAATTTATTTTTTTTATTTCAATTAAGATAATTGAATTATTTAAATTGTAGTTATTCATTTTTTAATGATTTAATTATGTTGTGTAACAGAAATTCTCCGGTGTCAACAAAGCCAACCGGGGGAAGAAGGAGAAACACCATACTACCGGCGCCAAGCAGTTCATTCAAATTGCCAAGGAGCACAAGGATAAGGGTTCCAAACACCATTATCTTGATGCAAGCGTAAGCGCGTACGTGACGCCAGGGCTCGATAATGAAGCGAGTCAATGCGGCGTAAGTGATATATATATATGTGCTTTTAATTATAGTAATTATTATTTAAATATGATTTCATTATAATAAATTAATTATTCTTTTGTAGGCAAGGGCGATAGAGCGTGCGCATGAAGAGTTGGCCAACACTCAGCTTGCGTTCCCAGATGTGCCGCCGGAAGACCTGCCTCCTCTATCCTTAGAGAGCCAAATTGCAATCGCGGATGAGGTCTACGGTCGTAGAGCTGGCAAGGAGGTTAGGCACTTTGGGCCTAGGGTGGTACGAGATTTGTCGACGACCTCCGGCTCATCATCTACGGGAGGTTCGAGGCAGCGGAGAAGGAGTCAGGCTGCGGCCGTCGAAGCAGCCATTCAAGAGGCTCGACTGGCACGAGAGGAGAATGAGTCAATGCGGCAAAGACTTGACGAACAACAAGCACAAATAGCCCAACTCATCGCCCTCATGGAACAAAATCGAGAAGTATGTCAACCTCCTCCGAACCCACACCCCGACGACAACGACCCGGCTGGAGGCGGAGGACTCGGCGGCGCATCTGCTCCTCCAGTGTATTAGCTAGCTAGTAGTATATTATCTCGTTTCTTTCCGCATTCCGAACAATATTTTAATTTTTAATTTATGGGTTTTTTCGTATGTACAAATTAATTTACTTTGATTATTTAATAATTAAGTTATTAATTAATATTCAAAATTTAGTTTATTTATTTAATTTTAGCATTTTTCATTATTTAAATTAAAATAATAATAAATTAAAATAATAATATTTAATTTCAATTTATTTTTTAAAAAAAATTAAATATTCACTTGGACGACGGAGATTATGTTCTCCGTCGTCCAGGTGCAGAACCATAAACCTAACCCTAAACCCCTAACCCCTAAACCCTAAACCCTGCCGTTCTCCGTCGTCCAGGTGAACACCTGGGCCACGGAGATTGTTAGCTTCTCCGTGGCCCATGTATGCACCTGGACGACGGATTACTATTTATCCATCGTCCAAGTGAACACCTGGGCTACGGAGAAGCTAACAATCTCCGTGGCCCAGGTGTTCACCTGGACGACGGAGACTTAGAGTTTCCGTCGTCCAGGTGGATACCTGGGCCACGGATAATGTCCGAGGTCCAAGTGAACTTGGACGACGGATCACTAAATCTCCGTCGTCCAGGTGCTTGGACGACAACACTTGGAACACGGACCTTGGACGACGGAGTTTCCGTCGTCTAAGTACTTAGACGACGGAAAACTGCACCTAGACGACGGAAATGGTCCGTGGTCTAGGTGCAATTTTCTTGTAGTGATAATACTATTAGTTTGACAACGTCACGATGAAAATATAGTCGAATTATCACTAAAATCAGACGTTGCAGCATAACGTGACAGTCATAAGTCTTTAGACCAATGAACTTGTGTTGCTCAACGTTGACACATCTATATTTCTACTTAAGTTAATTAATATATTATATAATTTTACAACTAATTAATTAATCTAATATACTATATTATCAAATTACATAATACAATTAAGTTAAAATGCTATAATGAGTATAATCTAATATACTATAATTAATCTAGCTAATATATTATATTATTAAGTTAATATGCATTTACATATTATATATAATTTTTTAACTAATTATTCTAACATATATTCGCTTAACAATTAATTAAACATACAATTAGGTTGATTAAACTATTAGTTTAACAATTAGCTTAATTAACGATTAAACATAAAATGAAGTTTAAAAATTATCTTAATTAACAGTTAAACATATAGTTAAGCTTAACAATTAGCTTAATCCAAACCATTAGCATAAAAATTAAACATACAATTAGCTTAATCTAACATTTTTCAACTAATCATATCTTTATTAATTAATAAAGGCATACAATTAGCTTCACAATTAAACAATTAATTAATGCAATATATATGCAAACAAGGTTGCCAGAAACTAGATATATTCGCCAGAATATTTCACCGGAGAACTTCATCACCATACGTTATTACGTACTTAATTAAATTAAAAAATAATAATCGAGAGAAACGAGTTAATACCTTCACTGATAATGAGATAAATGAGTAAACTAGAACTTTGGGGGTTGAAAAATTGATTAAATTGAAATTGTGGCCAGAGGTGTTGAGTGCGAGAGAGAGAGAAGTTGAAAGAGGAGAAGTTAAGAAATGCCTGATATGATAATGGAATCTAATCTAAATAATTAAGTTTTTTTAGACGAAATAATTCATCGTCTAAGTGTAAAGTTTTGTCGTCTAAGTACATACCTAGACGAGGAAATGATTTTCGTTGTCTAAGAGATAACTTAGATGGCGAATTACATAATTCGTTGTCTAAGTTAGTCCTTAGACAACAAATATTATTTTCGTCGTCTAACATGTTAAAGTTAGACGAATTATGTAATTTGTTAAAGTTTAATATCTTAGACGATGAATTACATGCTTTGTCGTCTAAGTACACACTTAGACAACGAATTACATAATTCATCCTCTAAGTTTGTTTTAGACGACGAAAAATTGTCTTGGGCGACGAAATAATTTTTCGTCGTCTATGTCGTAGTTATACGACGAAACCTTCAAGGTTTTGTCACCTAAGTGCGAATTTTTAGTAGTAATATAAGACATTCTATCAATGAAAAGAGTTACAGTTTTCAGTCTATCAAATATTCTTCTACATCAATAATCTATTTGCTTTTTTAAGGTTAACTTAACAGTGGTACATCTTTTTTATCCTACTATATGGTATCCGTGTGAAATCGTATACTATTATTTGCACAAAAATTGTCATGACTTCTGTCGACGACTGTTAAATGTAACGCACAAATTTTATTTTTTTGAATATGCGGACGTGCCAACACCCCATGTACTTTACCCAACAACTTTTGAATAGTACATTGATCCCAGACATGAGGAATAAACTAAATTGGTGTACATATTGATTAGATAGTACTTATATGAGTGGCTAACGGCAGTTGCCATAGAGCTTGATTGATTTCTCGGCCATTAAGAGGTTGCGCCGGTCGTGCATTATTCTCCGCAAACTCGAAGACTTCCTGTCGAAGTAGCTTCACGTGTTCCATTGAAACATTTTATACCTATTTATTCAAATTTCTGAGCTTTAGTGCAAGGTGTGGTTGTGATCAAGCCCATGTATCTGTAGAATTTAGTGCCTGTAACCTTCTTTGACTGCTCCTTATTATCGATTTGAGACATTTCGACCTTAATCAAATCAACCACTGCCAAGGGCACACCCTTTGTCACGTCACTTATATAAGTGATATAACTTGTTACCTTTGATCAAACCGTTAGGTTGGCCTATACTGTAGAGGAATCCAATTACAGCTAATTTCTGGTCCGGGGTTTGGTGAACCATTTGCAATTCCAAATCAAACTTTTTTCCATCAACTATATGTTCTGAGGGGTTGTGTCAGTGGCATTGCTTTAGAAGGTATTTTGTGTCATTGATTGATGTAGCATACCATATATACCATATGGTTGATATAGCATGTTCCATGTTCTTGATAGATGCATTGGACAGCTTATATTCAACGATGAGATCGTTCAAACTTGTGACTACTTTGGTGGCACCCTTTTCCCTTATCTCTATCGGTGATTGCATTTTTTCTGTCTTACATGTGATCCATTTTTTCTTAAGGTCTCCCTAGATTTGTGGCTCCCTAGGATTGTCTGCATTGAGCTAGGGTTTTCTACAGACTAAAAGACAAGATTGAGAAGTAATGGAATGAAGATAGAGAGAACAACTTCATTAATGATCAACAACGAGAATATATACAAAGATGTTACCATAACGACAATATGAATGGATGGGTAAACAGGCACCACATGTCTCACAAGGCAAAAAAACACCTCTCAAAGATATCATGTTCACAACTTGGATATATCAATGTAATAAGATAAATAGGAGTTGTCGAACACCCGGAATTGGTGAAACTAAATCCTAACACAAAACTGAAATGCTGACAGACTCGACTACAGTACACTAATGATACTACGAACCTAAGCTAAACAGACTCAAATACTATGAAATTTGGACACAGTAAACTAGACACAGTGGTAGACTACCACACAAATGCATTAGCTGTAGCTTAGCCGATTCAGTTCGGTAACCAAATCCACTGAGGCACCAATCCTTTGGAACAACCATCTGGTTTGAGGCATGTTCTTTACCTTAACTATGGTTTTGTCTAAGATTTTTGCTGGGTACCATCTTGGATTTGAGGGATCAATCACTAGAAGCAGGTATGGTTGTGGTTCAATGGCATACCATAACTTCTTCCTCAATAAAGAGACATGAAACACTGGGTGAATTTTTGATAAAGTAGGTAGTTTCGGTCTGTAGGCCATTATGCCAATCTTCTCCAAAACTTCAAAAAGACCATAGTACTTGGTTGCCAACTTCTGAGATGCTCTTTTTTCTACACTTTTTTGTATGTAAGGCCTCAACTTTAGGTACACCTCTGAGTTCTACACTTATCTTCATAAGTCTTCATCCTGGTCTGAGTTGCCACCAAATTTTGCTTCAGCCTCTTCTATAACTCATCTCTGTCAGTCGGAGGTTAATCCACAACTTTTATAGTTGTAGTGTTAGGCATGTAAGCTTGGACTCTTGAAGGAGGGTAGCCATACAATGCCTCAAAGGGACTCATTTTTATAGCAGAATGGAATGAGGTTTTATACCAAAGTTCTACTCAAGGCAATTGCCCAATTATAGCATTGGCACCCAAATTTGATAACCCTCACACACCATACACCTTAAATACTATTCTAATAGCTTGTTCAAACCTTCTTGTCTGCCCATCACTTTGAGGATGATAAGTAGTGCTTTGTAATTTCCTAAAATTTTCCAATAATAAACTTGAGAAAATGGTGTCCCTACCACTGACTATTTTCTGGATTGCTCTATGCAACTTATAAAAATTTTGTAGGAAGGCTTCTGCCACTCCCTTAGCTGTGTAAATATGTTTCAAAGTCATGAAGTGGGCAAATTTTGTCAATCTATCTACCACCACTAGAATGACTAATTTAAATTACATTCATGACTAGGTAACTCTTCAATAAAATCAAAGAAAATTTTTGACCAAGCAATTGCAGGTATGTGGAGGGGCTGCAACAAACCAGGAGGCTTGATGGCTTCATAGTAAGTCTTCTGGTAGATGGGACATTCAGCTACAAACTTCTTGATATCCTTCTTCATTCCAGGCCAATTAAAGCTTTTGGACACCCTATTATAACTCCTTAGAAACTCGGCACACACTTCTTCTATGCCTCCATGGAACTCCTCCATGACCTTAAGCCTCAAATTATTACTTTTAGAAACAAAACGCCTCTTCTTATACTACAGTATTCCTCGATTCATCTCAAACTTGTTACTACTGCAAGTGCCACTTTCCACCACCTCTATGGTCTTTTTGGTTTCATTGTCGTTGGCGCTATCCAAATGTATTTTCTAGATGAAGGTGCTTATGGAGGTAGATATGGTTTGAATAGTACATTGAATAGAGCAAAGCTGCATCTTCCTTTACAAAGCATCATGGACTGTATTGTTTATGTTTTCTCTATAATGAACTCAGTAATCATAACCAATAAGTTTAATGAGCCATTTATGCTGCAAAGGAGTTATGATTCTATGATTTAGAAAATGTTTGATGGTCATGTGATAAGTGACAATAGTGAAATGCCTTCCCAACAGATATGGTCTCCAAGTCTCTACTGCTTAAACTATTGCAATCATCTCTTGATCATAAACATAGTAAGATCTATGCCTAGGAGACTAAGATAAGAGATGGGATGACCCTCTTGATATAAAACAGAACCAATACCTTAACCTGAAGCATTTGTCTCTACCATAAATTCTTTGGTGCTTATGGGGGTAGTGCCAATATTGGTGTAGTTGTCAGGGCCAATTTTAGTTTCTCAACGGCCATCTCAGATTCTGGTGACCAAAAAACTTGTTTTTCTTCAACATGCCAGTCTAAGGCCTAGCAATGATACTGAATCCTTGAACAAATTTCTTGTAATAACCAGCAAGCCCCAAAAAATTTCTCAATCCCTTGAAAGTTTTTGGTTTCTCTCATTCATCTACACACTTAATTTTACTTGGATCCACTGCTACCCCTTTTTTAGAAATAATGTGACCCAAGTACTCCACACTAGATGTCCCAAAACTGCACTTATTCCCATTAATTTTCAACTAGTGTTGCTGAATTTTAAGAACACAATGTTAAGATGCACCACATGCTCCTCCACTGATTTACTATAAACCAGAATGTCATCAAAGAAGACAAGGACAATTTTTCTCAAGTATTCCCTGAACACCTAATTCATAAGAGACTGAAAGGTGGATGAAGCATTTGTTAACCCAAATGGCATCACTAGGTACTCATAGTGCCCTTTATGAGTTCTAAGGGTAGTCTTCTCAATATCTTCTTCCCTCATTCTTATCTGATGATATCCTAATTTGAGATCAAACTTGGAAAAAATCGCAGATCCATGTAACTCATCTAACAACTCATTCATCCCTAGTATATGGAATTTGTCTTTAATAGTCACCTTATTCAGCTCCTCGTAATCAGTGCACATCCTCCATGTCCTATCTTTCTTCTTAACCAGTAACACATGCGAGCTATAAGGACTAGTGTTAGGTCTAATCACTCCATCTTTTAACAACCCTTGCACTATTCTTTCAAAATCTTCTTTCTAATAATGGGCATATCTATAAGACCTAAAATTTACAGGTGCTTTTCTTGGAGCTAAGATAATTTTTTGGTCATGAGCCCTTATTGGAGGCAAAGGAAGCCAATACCCCTGACACTTCTGCACTGACTTCCTCATTCTGCACTTCCACACTGGAATGAGAAATATGTAATAAAAATGCTTCATTCTCTTCCTGAATATCCTTCACAATGGTGCTACAGGATACTAATTTCACATCGGTTGGGGCACAACCAATCAATTTATACCTCTCGTTCCTCCTGCTAAACTCCATTGCTTTTTTCTCATAGTCCCACAAATTTTTTCCTAGTGGCTTAAGCCATTGTACCCCATACATCACATCACTCCCTGCTATGGGTAACACTAAGAAGTTAGTTACAAAAGCATAAACTTGTATGGCGTCACTGATGATAGTTGCATACTTATGGAACTTAATTGTGCTTAATTTATTCTTATTATTTATTTAAATTTTCTTAGTCTCGGTAATATTAATTGTTATATGGTTTTATAGGTATTTTAAGTGAATAAGGAGTAAAGAAGGAAAAACAAGGAGTTAAAGCTTAATTTGGGAAATATATCTGTGCAACTCAGTCGACTTCGACGGAGAACTGGGAACATCTTGGGAGGAACCAGATGATGATTTTTATATGCATAGAAATCCCCAGATGTCTATTTTCCAGAACATCTTTCAGATCGGTATTTGGATGTTACTAGAAAAAGTTATGACTGATTTAGTATAGAAATGTCAGTCTACTCGGGAATCTGACTTTGGACGAAAATTCATGTTTTGACGCCCAGATCACACCTAGAAGCCTGTGAAAAAATTTGTGTTTGATATTCCTATTTAATATGAATGTGGCTAGTGAAAATAAGTCTTCAAAGTCAAAATAAAATAGAAGAATCAAGAAGATGACTTTTCTTCCAGGACGAGGAGTCTCAAACCAACAAGGAAAGAAAATTCAAGGAGCATTATAAAATCTACATGAAATATCTATTGTAGTTCTTCTCTCTTGCTCTCCCCTATTCTCTTCTTCTTCTCTATTCTTTCGTTATGTTTAGTTAAGTTTTTATTTGTAAAGGGTTGCTTGAAGTATCGTACATGAAATCTTTTTCATGTATAAATTTTAAACTAATTTTGCATATTATTTTTAATGGGGTTCTTTTACTATGTGGTTCAGCAATGAGTTCTTGTATGTTTTCTTTGGTGTGTAACTTAGTATGCATGTTAGGATTCTATTGACATGAGATATGGGCGACTGAGGATAATTTTCTCCACCAGATTCTCTACAGTGATACATCAAATAGATTATTTCGTCGGGTGAGTGAAATACTAGGTCTAGCAGGATATGCCCATAATGTACTTGTGAACTCTTGCAGGAGTTGTAGATTCTCAAACCTTTTCTAGAACTTAATGCTTTATTCTTTGTATAACTTGGGGTCCAAGACTATGAGTTCATAGAGTGATAGATGTATGGGAGGTCCATGACAAATCTGCATATGCAAAAGAATTAGGTAATATGATGTGGTTGTAATGATCAACTCTTCCTGGGAACTTCATTCATTGGATATGTGCATTAGGTTAAGTACGTATGTGTCAAAAAGATAGAATGGCGGTGATGGATTGCATTCCTCTTAATTCATTCATCATATAGTTTAAACAACTTGCATCCATAAGCATATTTACTCTTCAACTTTTTAATTTCTGCACGTAGCTGCAATTGGATGAACTATTTTGGCAACCAAATCAACTCAGAAAACTCTCAACTTTTGTGTGAAAGTTCACCACTGAGTTTAGTATATTGCGTTAAATTTTCGTTGTATTTAGAGTAGTATAGCTTAGGTTCGTAATTACATGTGTGTCTATTAATCGAATATGTCAACTCAGTGACATTTGCATCTAATTAGTGTTTAAGAATTTAAGTCTCATCAGTCCTCTGCATGAATGACCCATACTTCCATTTAATTATATTGACATCTTCTAAGCATACTTTGATATCTTTAATAGGTAATTTTCTGCCTATCAACTGACTTGTAGTACACTGCCAAATGTTCTCATGGTAATCCTATTGGCAAACTTGACTCCCCAAGTATCAGTGGAATTCACCAACAATTGACATTTTTTTTAAAAAAATCTTGGACGCACAAAATTGTGAGTGGCATCAGAAACAATTAGGGCATGTAACACTACAAAAAAAATTAGCAATGGCCATGGATTTTGGCGACTGGAGTGTTTTGCTGTCGCCGTTTGTCCAATTCATGCGACAGCAAAGGAACCGTTATCAATTTTGGTGACAGAAATCTCGTGTAGTGGCCATGCCATTGCCAAATATTTATGTTTGGCAACGGAAATTCTCACGACGTGTCTTGTCGTCGCTAACTATAATATTTTTGTAACTGATAAGCTTTGCCGTCGTCAATTTTAGCGTCGGAATGAAAAAAAAAATTCACAACAGGTACAACATTGTTTGGCTTGCGCGGAAAATTTATTATATATTGCCACTTTTTATTAAGCCGGCCACCAAAGAAAATAGCCACAAAAAAAATACCAAAGTCCCAAAACCAAAACCAATTTGGCCTAAATCCCAAAATCCATCATTATGAACTCGAAGGAGTATCCATCGTAGCTTCTTTTTGAGGTGAGTGTTCAGGGCCGGCCATGAGATTTTGGGGCAGCTAGGTATAGTGAATTTGTTGTGCCTCGTCAAAAACAAAAATCTAAACAAACTAAATGAATAAATGATATGAGATATATAGAGCATTATGTTTCTAGAGTTGTATGATCGAATTTGAAAGAGTATTATTTTATTTCGATGTTAAAATTGTATAAGACTTTGTGAAAAAAAAACAAAGAAATAGCCTACAAAAGACATAGAAAAAAATTTCAATTAGTAAAAAAAACCATATAAAAAAATCCACATCAAAGTTAGTATATTTTTGTTTGAACAAACAACAAAATCAGTATAAAAAACCTACAAAATAGTTGATTTTATTTTTTAAATATTCTTTTTGGGCTGACTAACATATTTTGGGGCCCTCTTGGGGTGGGGACCCTAGACGCAGGCCTAGTCTATCTAGTCCCAAGATCGACTCTATGAGTGTTATTGATCGTTATTGGATGCTTAGCTTTTATGGGATTAGCTTTTATTTTCTAGAGTTGTTTCAGGTTTTTGGTTGAGAAAATTGTTTGATTTCGGCCAGGCAACGTACAATGGTTGGGTTTTGGCTCACTCTCAGTTTTAGGTAATCCTCATCCCAATTTAACGGCTTATATATAGCGACATGTTTGTGATTTTGAAGCATGTCTATTAAGTTTGATTGTGCCGATTTTCTTTGGTTTCAGTTAGTTAAAAGATTTAGAGGTTTTGCTCCCAGAGTACACTGTTTTGATTTTTTTTTTCCCTGGATATATACAGAGTCATAGTTGATTATGATGTGTCTTTTAGCCAAATTGTGTAGACCATCCTGTCAATTCATAGAATATTAAAGCCCCCTTTTCTATTGTGGCCAAAGTCTGCAAGATACATGTGTGTACCGGTGTATGTATTGGATACTCTCAAACCATGCATGATTCCAAAACGAGAATAAATACATATAAAAGACGACATAAACTGTGGATGAACCTATTTCATTCAGCTAATTCAAATACAATTCATGTTAGAATTATATACACGTCATGGTAATAACAATAGTTTTCATTCTGGTGTCTAGAGAACTTTCCTAGTAGTTTACAGTTGGCTTACTTGACGCAGTTTGCAAAGAAGACTTCAAGTCTTCAAGAGGAGTCCAAATAGCCTTTGCCGACTTTAGAGCAAAAAGACAAATCCACCAGTCAATTCTATACCAGAATGTTTAATAGTCTATACCTCTACATTATATTTAGCTCTGAAGCATTTAGTTTTAGTTATTTAGTCTAATATCGTAGTGATCAAAAACTTAGAAATTCAGTTTGGTTCTTATTTGTGTATATCCCCTCGGTTCATTGTTTTGATTTTATAAATGACCAAGTACATGGAACCTATAAGGATATACTAGAGTAATATTATCTATTGTCTATAATGTCTTTGTCTTTGTCTCTCTCTGCGTTTGCCCAATTTTTAATTTCATTGTCTTGAATGTCACTATCTCAGTTTTTTGATATCACTACAAGAAAAACGTACCTACACCACGAACCATTTTCGTCGTCTAGGTGCAAATTTTCGTCATCCAAGTACCTAGACAACAGAATCTCCGTCGTCTAGGGTACGTCATCCAAGTGTCGTCGTCTAGGTACTTGGACGACGGAAAAATCTATTTCTGTCGTCCAAGTCGTCTCCTGGACCACTCAAATGACGGTTACGTCGTCCAAGTACAACTTGGACGACGTAAATATTTCGTGGTCTAAGTTCCACTCGGACGATGCAATAATTTCGTCATCCAAGTGGTCACTTAGACTAGGAAATTATTGCGTGGTATGAGTGATCACTTAAACCACGCAAAAACTCCGTAGTCTAAGTGACCACTTAGACCACGGATCTCTATATATTTCGTAGTCTAAGTGCCCACTTAGACCACGGATCTCTATATATTCCGTAATCTAAGTGATCACTTAGACCACGCATATGTATATATTCCGTAGTCTACGTGAACATTTATTTTTTTAATTAAAATTTGAATTTAAAGTAAAATATTAATAAATTAATTAAAATACTAAATTATCATTTAAATAATTAAAATTTGTACATACATCAAATTAAATCGTTCAAAATCGAAAATACGATATCATAAACTACATAGAATGCAAACTACTAAAATACAGGAGAAGCAGACCCTCCGCCGAGTCAAGCCTCCTCAAGGGCTACTTGCATCGATGCATCCCGTAGATGAGTCAGAAGACAAATCTCGCTGCACCTTGCATCCCATCCCCCTAACCTCCTTGCCAGCTCGACGACTGTATACCTCATCGATGATTGCAATTTGGCTCTCCATCGATAGAGGAGGCAGGTCTTCCGGCGGCAAATTTGGGTGTGTAAGCTGCATGTTGGCTAATTTCTCCTGCGCTCGTTCTACCAACCTCACCTGAAAATAATAATAAAAATTAAATAATTATAAATTTGTACGACAGTTTAATAAATAGTAATTAAATAATAATTACACTAATTAAGAGGAAATATATACGGCACTTACGCCGTATTGATTCGCTTCATTGTCGAGTCCAGGAGTCACGTAAGCGCTAACGCTAGCATCCAGATAAGGGTGTTTGGAGCCCTAATCTCTGTGCTCCTTGGCGATTTGGATCATTTGCTTGGAGCCGAAGGTATAATGTTTATCCTTCTTCTCCCGATTGGCCTTGTTGATGTTCGAGAATTTCTGTTGGACAACATAAATTATTAAAAAATTAATAAATAACTAAAACAATAATAATTCAATTTCGTCAATTTAAATTAAAAAAATAATCACCCGATATTCTTCTGCTTCGAAGTGGGTGACCAACCAGTCTCACTCATCTTCCCTATCCCCTCGCAGCTCTACAGGGGTAGGAGAGCGGCCGAATTGGAGGTAATACTTGTGAAGTCTGTACTTTCAATCATGGTAGATGGTGTTGGCAGTGGTGTTGATGTGCCTAAGCATCTCCGGTGTGTCATCCACCGCATATTGTTCATACAAGAAAAGAATAAAAAGTTATAAACGTATATATTATGAAATTACGATTTTTATTATTTTTTAGAAAATAAATTTAAAATTGTACGTATTACGTACCAAAAGTTCTTTAAACACTTTCCTCTTCTCCTCGGCCGGCAACTCCTTCCAGGTAGGCGCAATCATACGAACCTTGTTGTGAACAATTGACTCAATGCTGTGCGAGGAGAGACTAGCTAGCTGAGAGGTGGGAGAGCCATCAGTGAAATTATCGTACAAGAATTGGATCTTTTGCCCAGTCGCCTTGAACAACTTCTCGGATTTTTCGCCATTTATGAGTCCTCGAGACCTTTTGGGTTGAGGGTCTGACGGGGCCCTCCTGACCTTGCGCCAAGATGTAGAGGATAGACTCGGAGGAGGCCGATGATGCCTGAGCACTTTCTGACATCGATGTCGAACCGGAAGGGGCGTCATCATTATTGGTCGGGATAGCTGGGGCATCGGGAATTTTCCCAGTCGCCTCTGCCGAAGGACCAACTGAAGGGTCTGGAAGAGACACGACGTTGTCCTCCTCTAACTGCCAATCAACTTGCTCTGCCAAGCGTCGGAGTAGAGCATTTTCGGCCCATTTTTGGGCATTTTTCTTACCCCACTATACCATTTTAACCTAGGAGTTGTAAAAATATAATTACCATAATAATTATATATAATAATTTACCATAATTACAATAATTAATCATTTACTATAATTATAATAATTACCATAATTTACCAATTTATTGTTTTTAATTATTTAATAATTTACCATAATTACTAAATTAGGTATAATTATCAATTTATTATTTTTAATAATTAAATAATTTACCATAATAATAACTAAATTACCATAATTATCAATTTATTATTTTTAATAATTAAATAATTTATTATAATAATTACTAAATTACCATAATTACCAATTTATTATTTTTAATAATTCAATAATTTACCATAATTATTACAAATTTACAATAATTACAATAATAATTACCAATTATAATTACAACAATAATTACAATAATAATTATAATTTTCAATAATTATAATAATAATTATCATTTACAATAATTATATAATTAATTACTAAATAACCATAATTTACAATAATTTACTATAATTACCAATTTACCAATTATTATTATTAATTATTATTATTAATTTAACAATTATTACTAATTTATTATTTTTACTAATTAATTTACCAATTTACTAATTTATTATTAAACAAAAATTAAAAATATAATTATGTTAAAAATTTTAAAAATTACCAGAAAGAGGAGTCGCCAGAGAGGGGAGTCGCCGGAGAGTACGTCGCCGGATTTTTGAGAGAGACTGAGTGTGAGAGAGAGGGGAGGAGGAATTGAGAATCACTACAAGAAAACATCACTTAGACCACGGATACATAATTGTTCCGTGGTCCAAGTGACACCTGGACGACGGAAATGACTCCGTCGTCCAAGTACCACCTGGACGACGGAGAATACCATCTCCGTCGTCCAGGTGGTCAGCTGGACCACGGAGTCTTCTCCGTCCTCCAGGTGGTCACCTGGACGACAGAGATTGTATTTTCCGTCGTCCAGGGGATAACCTGGACCTCGGAGTCTTCTCCGTCGTCCAGGTGATTACCTGGACAACGGACCGACACGCCGTCGTCCGAGTATATGAAACGTGCTTCCACTTAGACGACGTACCGACACCTCCGTCGTCTAAGTGAAGCATTATATAAGCTGATCGAATTCATTCCTGGCCTCGATCTATTCATTCCATTTGAAGAAGAATTGAAGGAGAAGGGAGAATGAGAAGCTAGGGAGCTAGCTAGCTAGAAGCTAGCTAGGTAGGCCGAGAAGAATCAGGATCGATAAGGGATCTCCGCTGACTAGCTAGTTAGCTTAATTAACGTACAGATATCGAGAAGGCCAGCAGGTACGTATACGTACGCAGTTAAAATTTGCTTAATTAATTAATTAATATATATTTAGTGAAAACGTACGTACATATATACATGCAAGGATGTTAGCTGATGTTAGCTATATATATATATGTACAGATCGATTAAATTACGTACGTACGTAATTGATGGATCGATGTAGATCGAGTACGTACGTATAATTAAGCGTAAATTAATTGACAAATATATATATGTAATAATTAATTAATTATAATATTTTGTAGCAGTATGGACAAGAGTTGGATGAAGTTGAAGAATAGATGTGATGTCCGGTATATGGATGGAATTAGCGAATTTGTGAATTTTGCGATAGAACATGGTCAGGGAAAGAAACGTTTCAGGTGTCCGTGTCAAAAATGTCTTAATTGTCAGTATGCGGAGGTTAATGTTATGGTGCAACACCTGTACGAAAATGGTATGATGTGGAGTTACACTACATGGAGCGAGCATGGTGAAGCAGTAGAGTTCAGCGCAGCAGACTTCAGCTCAGGGTACAGTTACCATGGTGCCTCATCCAGCGGCAGTGGTGCCGGACCCCCAGCTTGCAACCTAACTGCAGATTTGGTCCATGATGCGTTTCCGGGATGTAGTCATGGTGGATACCAACACCAAGACGGAGGTTACAGTACCACTTATGAGCATGATGACACATTCCCCGCAGCTAGCTTGGCCACTGACACCAGTGAGATGGAAAAGTACAACCGGATACTACTTGAAGCGCAGACCCCGGTGTTCCCTGGATGTCGAGAGAATGTGTTGCAATATGTGATGGAGCAAATGAAGATAAAAGTGAAGCACAAAATGTCAGTGAGTGCTTTTGACGAAATTCAGGAGCAAATATGTAAGTTGCTTCCTGATGATCACAATCTTCCTAAATCTCATTATAAGGTTAGAAATATCCTGAGCAGCCTCGGCCTAAAGTACAGGATAATTGACGCATGTCCGAATGATTGTGTGCTATTTTACAAAGAGTATAAAGAGTTGGACTATTGTCCCGTATGTGGCCAATGCAGATTCCAGTTGAATAGGAAGAGTTCGAAAAAGAGAATTCCTGTGAAAGTTGTTCGATATTTTCCCTTGATTCCCAGATTGCAGCGCCTGTACATGTCTCTACAGACAGCAGAGGCGATGCGATGGTACGCAGAAAAGCGAATAGATGACGATGTCCTGCGACACGCCGCGGATGGGGAGGGTTTCAAACATTTCGACAGAGAATTTGGAGACTTTGCTTCAGAGGTTAGAAATGTTAGACTCGGCCTATCTACAGACGGATTCAATCCTTGGGGAAGTAATAGCTCCGCCGTCAGCACTTGGCCAGTTATTCTGATGCCGTACAACTTGCCTCCGTGGATGTGCATGAACAAGGACTTTAATTTCCTTACCGTATTAATTCCAGGTCCTAAATCTCCATCGAAGTGCTTAGATGTCTACCTCAGACCTTTGATCGATGAGCTGAAACTGTTGTGGGAAAATGGAGTCCCAACTTATGACAAATTCACTGACACGATGTTCACGATGAGGGCTGCCGTAATGTGGACGATCAGCGATTTTCCAGCTTATGGGATGTTGGCAGCCTGCAGGACAAAAGGATATAATGGATGTCCTATATGTTTGGACGACGTGAACTCTAGTTGGCACGCGGGGAAGGTGTGTTACTTGGGTCACCGTAGATGGCTTCCTCACGACCACCCGTGGCGACAGGATGAAGCTCATTTCGACGGTACGGTAGAGAACAATCCTAAACCCCGTAGTTGGTCGGGCGAAGAGATTTTAGAGAGGTTGAGCTATTTCGACTTTGGTGTGTTGAGCAATAACGCGGATGTAAAGAAATGCAATCCAATTCCTCCACATGATCTGAGCTATTGGGATCACAAGAGTATATTCTTTGAACTCCCTTACTGGTCGAAGTTGAAGCTGAGGAACAACTTGGACGTGATGCACATAGAAAAGAATGTGTGTGACAGCGTGGTGGGAACAATTCTCGGTATTAAGTTCAAGACTAAAGATACTCCCAAAGCGCGCAAAGATTTGGAATCAATGAATCTACGTCGTCCCTTGTGGTTGAGGAGGGATAGGAAAGGAGTGTACAACAAGATGCCAGATGCACGTTACACAGTGAAGCCGACGCTTAGACGTTCTGTATTTCACTGGTTTAAGGGCGTTTGTTATCCGGCTACGTATGCAGCTACTATAACTGGAGCAGTGGACGAGGTGCAACACAAGTTTGTTGGTCTAAAGACACATGACTATCACGTTATGCTGCAACGTCTGATTCCAGTGGTAATTAGACCATACTTGCCTCGGGACGTCGTAGAACCAATAGTGGCATTGTGCAGGTGGTGGCAGAGGTTATGCGCCAGAGAATTAAAGAAGTCAGATGTGGTGGAATTGCAACTACAAATTGTGCACATCATTTGCAAACTAGAGAGGATTTTCCCCCCTGCTTTCTTTGACATCATGATTCACCTAATGATCCACCTGCCCGAGCAGGTGCTTATTTCTGGTCCGGTCCAGTACACTTGGATGTATCCTAAAGAAAGGCACGTACAACTAATTAATTAATTTGTTCCACTGGAGATTATATATATACTAGCTAGCTAGCTATATGTACTTATGTAATGTGTACGTTTGATTTTGTAGACAGCTTGGACAGTATAAGTCATTCGTCAAAAACAGGTCGGCCCCGGATGGCTCCATAGCAGAGACATACCTAATGCATGAGTGTGTTACTTACTGCAACAGGTACCTCAAAGATCCACCCCCTCCCACTGCCTCCGATCGCAGTGCCCGCATCAATCTTTCTGTCGTCACCAATGTCGTCCGACCGTTTAGAGGAGTATTAAAGGAATCGTTAACACGGGAAGAACTTATTGAGGCACATTGGGTAGTGTTGCGAGACTGTGATGAAGTTGAGCCGTACATGATGTCATACAGGGAGAGGCTTCAGGCGTTAAATCAAAACAAGAGTTCGGCGTGGATTGAGAAAATGGTTAAGAAGAAGTTTCCTGATTATTTCTTCCAATGGGTACGTACGTACGACTCGGTAGAACCCTATTTAAATACATATTGCTCATGTTTGTAGAAAGTAAACCATTATATTAATTTGGCCTTTTTCGCAGATGATTGATCTGCAAAAATCTGATAACCACGGAGGGTGGTGGTCATGGCCAAAGCACTTGCTAGCAGGGAAGCCGGTTAAACACTATATTTATCCCGGATGTTTTGTGAACGGTGTAAAGTTCCATTCATTGGCCCGAGACGAAGGAAGAAGAACACAAAACAGTGGGGTAGCGGTTGGGAAAGACAATGATCTATATTACGGGGCTATTGTATACGTGGTTCAGCTATGTTACGGGAATGATGTCAACGTTTTCCTATTCAAGTGCAGATGGTTCAACCGTACAAAGGAAGACCTGGGACTATTATCAGTCGATACAAACTCGCACTGGTATGAGGATGAGCCTTTCGCTCTGGCCACCTTAGTTCGGCAGGTGTTCTATCTCGACGATCCGAAAGCCGGTGAAGGGTGGAAAATAGTGAACCATATCTCTCACCGAGGAATATGGAATACAGAGACAATTGAAGGGACACCGACGACGACTGAAGATGCTGCTGAACCAGAAAGAGACATTCCTGCCTATCAAGAGCCTAATATTTCTATGGTCCGCTCCGATATAATGGACCTGGTTCAAGATGGTGAACGGTTACCCATGCCTGATGGTTGTACAGATCTAACTGAAGATGAGATTATCGATGAGGTAGATGAAGAAGACGAGTAGGAAGAGGACGCGGACGAGGACTCAGGTTATTCGTCGGACGATGTTGAGTACGATGACGAGGATGAGCCGTCGACTAACGGGGATGAGGACGATGATGATTATGACGAAGAGTACGGTCATACGACGAGGGAGATTAATTGGTAATTAATTACTGTAATTATTGTAATATATATATGATCGATGCCGGTTTACGGTAAGAAAGTAATCTGAATTATATATCCTGGCCAACGGAGAAATTAATAAATATTGGCGTCAAATCTCAATCTCATATAAAACGTACCCTAGCTAAATCCTTGACCCTAAATCTAGCAGTTCGATCGGATCGATCGATACATTTTTTAATTATATTTTTGAATCAGAATATAATTAAACGGACACGTACACAAATGACCGGGGACGACCTAAACCGTAATCCCTAAGGCCCTAACCCCTGAAATCGGGGTCTATGCACCTGGACGACGGATAATGGTCATTATCCGTCGTCCAGGTACACACTAGGACGACGGAGAACACTGTTTCCGTCGTCCAAGTTCAAAAATCCTAAACCCTAAACAGTAAGGCCCTAACCCCTGAATTCAGGGTCTATACACCTGGACGACGGAGAACGTCATTCTCCGTCGTCCAGGTCTGCACCTGGACGACGGATAACTTCATATCCGTCGTCCAGGTATAAACCTGGACGACGGAAACGCTCATATCCGTCGTCCAGGTGCAGATATCGTAATTTTTTCTAAGACAACGACCCTCTAGACCTTCTTCCAATGCATTTTCTTTTCATCAAGACTTTAGAGTAAACAATTCTTGGTGTGTGAGCTTCGACGGTTCGAAAATCGGAGTTGCGATATGCCTCGTATCCACGTTTCCGGTTTGTGAAATTATCGGTTTTGCGGTTAACTGTGCCGATCAAACCCTTCCCGAACTTATTATTTTATGGTCCTTTGAAGACAATTATATATTATGTTACGACGAACATATCCAACGGTTGTTTTGTCGAAATTCAATTTCGTTAATACTCTGCTACAAATGAGCGTCTACTCATGAACACTGAAGTCGTAAAGATTAGTCGATACTTAACATGTTTCAATACGTAAAATTAATCGGCGGTTCAAATTTAACTGTTCATATATACGATGCGTTCATCGATATTGTACGACTATTTCACTCGAATGACAGATCGCTAAATTCCTAGCGAATTATTTTTTAAATTTTTTTTTACGTAATATGAACATGGACGACGGAGATGGTCATTTTCCGTCGTCCAGGTGTTCACCTGAACGACGGAGAATGACCATCTCCGTCGTCCAGGTTCAAAATCATGGCGGTTCAAATTTTTTTTTGTTTAATTTTTTCATGTAATTTTCACTTGGACGACGGAAACTTACCATCTCCGTCGTCCAAGTCCAAAATTATGGCGGTTCAATTTACCGCTTCCGTTTTTGGGACCGCTTGAATTTTCACTTAGACGACGGAGAATTCATTCTCCGTCGTCTAAGTCCAATTTCATGGCGGTTCAAAACGTCCCGACCCTTAATTACGCGCCGTTTCAAAATTTTGAAACCGCACCTGGACGACGGAGAACACTGTTTCCGTCGTCCAAGTTCACTTAGACGACGGAGAATAGTGCTCCGTCGTCTAAGTGAAACTCTATAAATAGAGTACGACTCATCTTCTTTTCCTCATCCCTTACAATTCTCTCCATCTCTCCTCTCCTCTCTCTCTCAATCTCATTCCGGCGATATTCTCCTCCGGCGAGGACGCTCCGACGATACAACTCCGGCGTGGTTCGATTCCTCCTCTCCGACGACACAACTCCAGCGAAATTCCCGAAAACTCCGATTCGGTAAATTTCTATTTTTCCGTTATTTAAATAATTTTCATTTTATTAATTAATTAAATTCTAAATTTAATTAATTAGTAGAAATTAATTTAGTAATTAGTTTTAAATATTTAATAAATGATTAATTGTTGTTATTAATTAATTAAATCATAATTATTGTTATTTAATACTAATTAAATGAATAATTGTAAATTTGTTGTTATTCATTAAATAAATAAATAATTATTGTTATTAATTAATTAAATAAATAATTATTGTTATTAATTAATTAAATGGTTAATTATTGCATGCTAAATGGAAAATAAATTATTGCATGTAATTACGTGTATTTTTTAGTAAATTAATTAGTAGTACGTGTTCGATTTAAATTTAGTACATAGGTTTGGTGTAATTAAGTCGCACTCTTTGGAATAGATGGCGCCTTTTTTCCTTGCTTATCTCCTTAACCCCTCGTGATGTGTGGATTTCATCACCGCACACCATAACCTAAGTGAAGTTATGGACACGAGGTTGAGAGCGGAGTTTGCAAAGGACTTGAGGGAGTGTAAATTTTCGAAAAATTGGCCGAATGTCGGACATGGTGTCTAGAAACGGGTTATGACTGGTGACAGGATTTGGACTAAGAAAGACTTTTGTCGAAATTAGTCCTGCCTCTCGCGTTATCTCTATCCCTAACTGGCCATGTTTTTCGATTTAACCAAGGCTGATTAATTGAAAATTTACACTTGATCGCGCGGGTCGCACGTCCATTGAACGACCGAAAATGCCAAGCTAGTGTACTCTATTTAAATCTTAAACGTACTTAATTAATTAGCGTAAATTTTTAAGTTGTAATTATTATGGTAAGTAGGTATTTTAACCCCGTACTCTTAGGTTTAAATGGCTCCGCCAAAGATGACATCCGGCAAGAAGAAAGCCCAACAAGAGGTAGAAGATGCCATGCTCCGCCGCTTGGCGGACCAAGTCGGTTGGGAATTACCACCGGAGGGCAACGACGCTCTCAATCCGGACGGATCATCTGGTACGTAATACGTTCAATTTAGTTATTATATAATATTGTTAATCTCGGCCTAAAATTTCATAATATATACGATTATAATTTTCTATTTATTTTTGATAGGAACAATTTGACGTGGATCCGACACCGGCTATGTTGAGGCATATCAATCAAACCGCCAACTCCATCTACAAAGATTGGAAGTACAGGCTCCATAAGTACTTCAAAGATGTCGGTCTCGTGCCTCCCCCGGTAGAGCTGCAAGGGGAGAGAGGAGATGAGTGGGAGTGGTTGTGTAACCACTTTGCCGATGAACAATTTAAGGTATTAATTTATTTTTTTTATTTCAATTAAGATAATTGAATTATTTAAATTGTAGTTATTCATTTTTTAATGATTTAATTATGTTGTGTAACAGAAATTCTCCGGTGTCAACAAAGCCAACCGGGGGAAGAAGGAGAAACACCATACTATCGGCGCCAAGCAGTTCATTCAAATTGCCAAGGAGGTTAGGCACTTTGGGCCTAGGGTGGTACGAGATTTGTCGACGACCTCCGGCTCATCATCTACGGGAGGTTCGAGGCAGCGGAGAAGGAGTCAAGCTGCGGCCGTCGAAGCAGCCATTCAAGAGGCTCGACTGGCACGAGAGGAGAATGAGTCAATGCGGCAAAGACTTGACGAACAACAAGCACAAATAGCCCAACTCATCGCCCTCATGGAACAAAATCGAGAAGTATGTCAACCTCCTCCGAACCCACACCCCGACGACAACGACCCGGCTGGAGGCGGAGGACTCGGCGGCGCATCTGCTCCTCCAGTGTACGTATTAGCTAGCTAGAAGTATATTATCTCATTTCTTTCCGCATTCCGAACAATATTTTAATTTTTAATTTATGGGTTTTTTCGTATGTACAAATTAATTTACTTTGATTATTTAATAATTAAGTTATTAATTAATATTCAAAATTTAGTTTATTTATTTAATTTTAGCATTTTTCATTATTTAAATTAAATTAATAATAAATTAAATTAATAATATTTAATTTCAATTTATTTTTTTAAAAAATTAAATATTCACTTGGACGACGGAGATTATGTTCTCCGTCGTCCAGGTGCAGAACCCTAAACCTAACCCTAAACCCCTAACCCCTAAACCCTGCCGTTCTCCGTCGTCCAAGTGTTCACCTGGACGACGGATAATTAGTTCTCCGTCGTCCAGGTGAACACCTGGGCCACGGAGATTGTTAGCTTCTCCGTGGCCCATGTATGCACCTGGACGACGGATTACTATTTATCCGTCGTCCAGGTGAACACCTGGGCCACGGAGAAGCTAACAATCTCCGTGGCCCATGTATGCACCTGGACGACGGAGACTTAGAGTTTCCGTCGTCCAGGTGGATACCTGGGCCATGGATAATGTCCGAGGTCCAAGTGAACTTGGACGACGGATCACTAAATCTCCGTCGTCCAGGTGCTTGGACGACAGCACTTGGAGCACGGACCTTGGACGACGGAGTTTCCGTCGTCTAAGTACTTAGACGACGGAAAACTGCACCTAGACGACGGAAATGGTCCGTGGTCTAGGTGCAATTTTCTTGTAGTGAATGGGATGAGGAAAATGATCGGATGGGTCCTTTATATAGAGTTTCACTTAGACCGCGGAGGTGTTTTTTCCGTCGTCTAACTTAGACGACGGAAACACCCATTTCCGTCGTCTAGGTGAACCTATTCAATTTTTTGAAACGGCACCCAATTAATTTGGCGGGTGGAAGTTAACCGCCTTCATTTTTAGGAACGTTTCAAATTTCACTTAGACGATGGAAAATGTCTTCTCCGTCGTCCAGGTGAAATTTGAACCGTTCCCCAAAAATTTGGCGGTGAAAATTGAACCGCCAAATTTTTCATCCTAGACGACGAAGTTAAACCATCTCCGTCGTCTAAGTGGTCACCTGGATGACGGAGATGGTCTATTTCTGTCGTCCAAGTGTTCACCTGGACGACGGAGATTGTCTATCTCCGTGGTCCAGGTGAAATTTCCGTAAAATTATTTTTTAAAAATAATTCACAAGGAAGTTTTCGATCTGTCATTCGAATGAAATAGTAGTAAAATATCGGTTAAAGAATCGTATATATAAACAATTGAATTTAAGACGACGAATAATCTTACGTCTTTAAACTTGTTAAGTATCTACTAATCTCAGTAATCTGTATAACTTAAGTGTTATTAAGTATAGGCTCATTGCATATCAATATTAACGAAATTGAATTTGGACAAAACAACCATTGGATACATTCGCCATAAGACAATATATAAATAGAATAATTTTCACAAAATAGTAAGTTCGTTAAGGGTTTCATCGGCACAGTCAACCGCAAAACCGAAATTTTTACAAACCGAAAATGTGGATACACGAAAAACCGTAAGTCCTATTTTGGAACCGTCGACGATCACACTCCGAGAGTTGTTTACACTATGGTCTTGAAAAAAATAATATGCATTGAGACATGGTCTAGATGATCGTTGTCTTAGATGAAATTACGAAATTTTCACTTAGACGACGCAAGGACACGTGTGCGTCGTCCAAACGTGTCTTTGCGTCGTTCAAGTGAAAAGTTAGGGTTTAGGGTTAAGGGCCTTAGGGTTTTGGGTTTTGGGTATACTTAGACGACGGTTTGACCCTTTTGCGTCGTCTAAGTGCTATTTTTAGGATTTAGGATTGTATATATTTAATTAATTACTATTGTGTTTAATTACCTTAGTATGGACTACAAAAAGTCGTTCTTTCGTCCCCATTTTAAGGTTTCGTGAAAATGTGATTCTCGATCCAATCCTCCGGATTAATTAATTAATTTTAATTTCCGTCCGTCGAAGCGGCCACGCTGTTATAAATTTGAAATTAATTATGCAAAAAAGTAAAAAGTATGAATTAATTATTAAATTAATTAAGTACAAAATTAATAATTGTACATACTCCTCCTCATAATATATATAATTAATCGATCATGCATCATTACGGAAAAATAGTTTAATTACAATAATTAATTACCAATTTATATTCCTTGTCATTATATTGTACTCTTCGTCATAATCCTCATCATCCTC
Organism: Geum urbanum; assembly: GCA_946800695.1. NCBI lineage: Eukaryota > Viridiplantae > Streptophyta > Magnoliopsida > Rosales > Rosaceae > Geum > Geum urbanum. Next base: position 8,286,359 of record OX327002.1, on the reverse strand, counting down.
ATCACCGTTATCTGTGCTCCTCCTCCTCGTCATACTCAATATCATCCGACGAATATCTTGAGTCCTCGACCTCGTCCTCATCCTGTGCCTCTTCTTCATCTACCTCATTAATTGCATCAATAATCTCATCTTTAGTTAGATCCGTACAACCATCAAGCATGGGTAAGCGTTCACCAGCTTGAACCAGGTCCATTATGTCGGAGCGGATGACAGAAATATTAGGCTCTTGATATGCAGAAATGTCTCTTTCCGGTTCATCAGCATCTTTAGTCGTCGACGTCCCTTCAGTTGTCGTGGTATTCCATATTCCTCGATGAGAGACATGGTTCACTATGTTTCACCCCTCACCAGCTTTTGAATCATCAGGATAGAACACCTGCCTAACTAAGGTAGTGAGAGCGAAAGGCTCATCCTCATACCAGCTTGAGTTTGTATCGACTGATAAAAGTCTTAAGTCTTCCTTTGTACACTTGAACCATTTGCACTTGAATAAGAAAACGTTGACATCATTCCCGTAACATAGCTGAAAGATATATACAATAGCCCCGTAATATAGATCATTGTCTTTCCCAACCGCTACCCCACTATTTTGTATTATTCTTCCTTCATCTTGGGCCAATGAATGAAACTTTACTCCGTTCACAAAACATCCAGGGTAAATATAGTGTTTAATCGGCTTCTCTGCTAGCAAGTGCTTTTGTGGGAAAATGAGAAAATGAGATATATATATATATATATATATATATAATTAAAGGGTTTACTTTCTACAAATATGTATATAAACTAAATAATTAAACATACGTACGTACCCATTGGAAGAAATAATTTGGGAACTTCTTCTTAACCATTTTCTCAAACCACACCGAACTCTTGTCCGGATTTAACGCTTGAAGCCTCTCCCTGTACCCAATCATGTATGGCTCAACTTCGTCACAGTCTTGCAACACTACCCAATGTGCCTCAATAAGTTCTTCTCGTGTTAACGATTCCTTTAATACTCCTCTAAACGGTCGTACGACATTTGTGACAATAGAAAGATTGATGCGGGCACTGGGATCTCTGGCGGTGGGAGGTGGGAGGTGGTGGATCTTTGAGGTACCTGTTGCAGTAAGTAACACACTTATGCATTAGGTATGTCTATGCTATGGAGCCATCTATGGCCGACCTATTTTTGACGAATCATTTATACTGTCTAAGCTGTCTACAAAATCAAACGTTCAATTAATACATTGTAGAATAAGTACATATAACTAGTAATCTCCAGTGGAACAAATAATGGATCGAAAAACCTATATAATTAATCAGTTGTACTTATCTTTCTTGAGGATAGATCCAAGTGTACTGGAGTGGACCAGAAATGAGCACCTGCTCGGGCAGGTGGATCATGAGGTGAATCATGATGTCAAAGAATGCAGGGGGAAAAATCCCCTCTAGTTTGCGAATGATGTGCACAATTTGTTGTTGCAGTTCCACCACATCTGAATTCTTTAATTCTCTAGCGCATAACCTCTGCCGCCATGTGCACAATGCTACTATTGCTTCTACGATGTCACGAGGCAAATATGGCCGAATTACCACTGGAATCAGACGTTGCAGCATAACTTGATAGTCATGTGTCTTTAGACCAACAAACCTATGTTGCACATCATCCACTACTCCAATTATAGTAGCTGCATACGTAGCCGGATAACGAACGCTCTTAAACCAGTGAAATACAGAACATCTAAGTGTCGGCTTCAGTGTGTAAGGTGCAGCTGGCATCTTGTTGTACACTCCTCTCATATCCCCCCTCAACCACAAGGGACGACGTAGATTCATAGATTCCAGATCTTTGCGTGATTTAGGAGTATCTTTAGTCTTGAACTTAATACCGAGAATTGTTCCCACCACGCTGTCGCACACATTATTTTCTATGTTCATCGCGTCCAAGTTGTTCCTCAGCTTCAACTTTGACCAGTAAGGGCGTTCAAAGAATATACTCTTGTGATGTCACTAGCTGAGATCATGTGGAGGTATTGGATTGCATTTCTGTACATCCTTGTCATTGGTCAATACACCAAAGTTGAAATATATCTACCTCTCTAAAATCTCTTCGCCCGACCAGCTACGGGGTTTAGGATTATTCTCTACCGTCCCGTTGAAATGAGCTTCATCCTATAGCCACGGGTGATCGTGAGGAAACCATCTACGGTGACCCAAGTAACACACATTTCCCGTATGCCAACTAGAGTTCACGTTGTCCAAACATATAGGCCATCCATTGTATCCTTTCGTCCTGCAAGCTGCCAACATCCCATAAACTGGAAAATCGCCGATCGTCCACATTACAGTAGTCCTCATCATGAACATCATGCCAGTGAATTTGTCATAAGTTGAGACTCCATTTTCTCACAACAGTTTTAGCTCATCGATGAAAGGTCTGAGGTAGACATCTAAGCACTTCTCCGAAGATTTAGGACCTGGAATTAGTAGAGTAAGAAAATTAAATTCCTTGTTCATGCACATTCACAGAGGCAGGTTGTACAACATCAGAATAACTGGCCAAGTGCTGACGGAAGCGAAAGGACCCAATCCCGATTTAGTTTCCTAAACCGGAATCAAACCCCTTCTAAAAACACGAACCAAGAAAACCATTAAAATTTCGGCAGAGTAACGATACTAACGCAGAATTGCCATTAACCTGCACCCGGAAAATACACTTCATCCTATGCCACAAAAGCCAAACCGTGGGCACCAATCCCATCCGGATTTCTCAATATCATATCAATAACAATAAACAGTAAACATAACTGTAATATATAGAAAATCCAGAAAAAACCACATAAAATATGTATCAGTATCGTATCAGAGCGACCTCTAGTGTATACATACAAAATATACAACAGTAGGCGAAACAAGGAACCTACTGGAAAAGACAGGTAGCTCGAACAACTAGCCTCCGACCGCAACGTGAGACACTAGAATCCGAACTGTAAACTGGGCATGGAAATCGAAAAGCCCTGGGGAAAGGCAATAAAACGTTAGAGTGAGTAGACGAAAATAAACATATGCCTTTCACCAGTTTCATATACCTAATCAATGTAAAACAATGCGAGTTCGGAAAGTATATATGGATAGAGGTGCCAGGCGAATCTCTCAAGCCCGACGGTGATAGGCCAAGGGAATCTCTCAACCCTGGCGGCATAACAGGGGAATCTCTCAACCCTGCCCAGAGGAATCTCTCAACTCTGGCCTAGAGGAATCTCTCAACTCTGGCAGACTACCGGTGATCAGCCGAGTAGCCGAAGCATCGATGCAGTAATGCCAACACCATAAAATATAAAATAATACCTCCGAAAATAATAAATAACTCAACATCGTATAAAATAAATACGGAAAATCACAAACTCGCAACAACTGTGAAAATATAAAAATGTGCACTCACAGATGAGCAAAGCGCACATTCGCGCTAATCTCGTGGTCTGGCGGAAGATCCCTCGCCCGAAGCACGATCTCGATCCCCTGAATAATCATAAAATATATCTGATCAAAATCACAATTCACAACACTGTACCACACCGCGGAAACCAACCGTTCCCGAAAATATATAACACAGTGCAAAATAATCGACGAAATTCCCCAAATCTCCACTCAAAACCCTCGACTGAAAATTTGATACCCAAATCAACTCGAAAACCTCAAGGCGACGATCGGGGCGCGAATACGAGTAAAACGACATTAAAATCATCAAATTCTAAAAAGTCAACGGGTCGTCGGAGCTCTGGCGTTGACCGCCGCCGCTGACGGTGGCGCGCCGTCAACCGGAGAGATTTTCTGGCAACCAAGCTCACCGAAGCTTCATCTCGACGAGTACAACACATCTCTCTTCTATGGCTAAGCCCAATTCCGGCCACACACGCCGGAAAACAGCTCGAAAAGTCCAAACCCATAACCGGCCGAAAAATGCTCCTCCGCCCGATTCCGTCACCGTGAGGCCATCTCGGCCTCCCATCCTCAAGGGTCCACTTATCTACCTCAAGCCCAACAATTTCCATCACAAACCCCCCTCGGAAAGTCGCCGGAACTCCTCCCACCGTCGAAGCCAATTCCGGCCAAAATTCCCAAATTTTCAAATCAACATTTCTCCCTCAATTCATCACCAAATCAAGAAATTCCAAGTTCTAATCAACTAGCAAGAGAGGAATTGAAATATTCCAAGGTCCAAGCCGGAGGTGGCCGGAAAATGAAGGTCGCCGGTGAGTCAGCGGCGGTGGAGATTTTCTTCTCCGGTCAACGCGGGTCAACGCTCAGCCTTGGTCAAACGACGGTCAAACTTCCTGAATAGTGATTTTCGACAATTTTCGACTATTTCCGATATTTATACTCGCATCTCAGGATGATCGACGGTCCAAAACGGATAACCATAACGATTCAGATAAACTCGATACGAACAGATAAACTCGTCGGTATTTCAAAACTTCAAATATTCATATTATATTCCTCGATCGTCGAAAAAATCTTCCGAAACTGCCCACGACTCGAAATCACGTGTAAAACAACTCTCGAGAAGAGACCCAACTCAAATTCTCGGCCGATAATTAAGTCGTAATCAAAACCGGCAAACCACACAATTATCGAAAAACTGCGACTACGCACTAACTCGTGAATTACGCTGATTACTCTACTGATTCTGGTTCGGGTCGTAACAAATCTACCCCCCCCCCCTTAAAAAAAAATTCGACCTCGAAATTTACGTACCTGTCAAGTGAACAGATGATGATACTGCTCCTACATACGCTACTCAGTCTCCCAGGTGGCCTCCTCAATCGAGTGATTCTGCCACAAGACCTTCACCAGCGGTATCACACGGTGCCTCAACTCCTGCTCACGCCGATCGAGAATCTATACCGGCTCCTCCACATATGTCAAATCATCTTGGATCGGTAGCTGCTGTGGCGCTAACACATGTGACGGATCTGAAATATATTTCTGTAACATCGAAACATGGAAAACATCTTGAACACGAGCCATCTCAGCTGGCAACTCAAGTCTGTAAGCCACAGCTCCAACCCTCTTGGTGATCTCGTACGGACCAATGTACCATGGTCGAAGCTTGCCACGCTTCCCGAAACACACCACTCCCCTCCACGGAGATAGTTTCAGGAAGACCTAATCACCCACATCAAACTCGAGACTCTTTCTCCTCACTTCCGCATAACTCTTCTGGCGATTCTGGGGAATCCCCAATCTGTCCCGGATACTCTGCACGTCCTCCATGGTGCTCTTCACCAGATCAGGGCCAATAAGCCATCGCTCGCCCACCTCACTCCAACACAACGGAGTGCGGCACTACCTCCCGTACAGGGCATCATACGGTGCCATCTCGATACTGGCCTAATAGCTGTTGTTGTAGGCGAGCTCAATCAAATGTAGTTGCTGGTCCCAATTTCCTCGAAACTGCATAACGCAAGACCGCAACATATCCTCAAGAGTCTGTATAGTCCGCTCAGACTGCCCGTCAGTCTGAGGATGAAAAGCTGTACTGAAACGCAATCTCGTGCCCATGGCTCGCTGCAATGCCTGCCAGAACTCGGAAGTAAACTGACTGTCGCGGTCAGAAACAATAGATACAGGCACACCGTGTAGACGAACAATCTCCGACAAATACAGCTTGGCCAATCTGCCCACTGATATCTTCCCCGGAAGTGCGAGAAAATGAGCGGATTTCGTAAGCCGATCCACAATAACCCAAATACCAGTGTTGCCAGCCGATGTACGCGGCAACTGATAAATGAAATCCATGGTAATGTGCTCCCACTTCCAAACCGAAATCTCCAGTGGCTGTAATTTTCCTGCAGGCTTCTGCCTCTCCGCTTTAACCTGCTGACAGATCAAGCATCGACTCACATATGCGGCAATTTCCCGCTTCATGTTGCGCCACTAGTATTACGCTCGAAGTGTACGAAACATCTTCGTACCACCGGGATGCATCGCATACGCTGAACAATGGGCCTCATCCAGAATCTCCTTCTTCAGGCTCTCATCTCTGGGTACGCACAACCTGCCTCTAAAAAGCAATGTACCGTCGTCACTCAACCGGAATTCTGTTGGCACACCATTCCGTATCATGGTCTTCTTGTCCAACATGTAGGAATTTGAATCCTGAGCTTCTCGAACCTGATCAACCAACACGGGTCGAACCTGGAAACTGGCTAACAAGGCTCCCTCGTCATCCCACTCGAACTCGGCACCCGTAGCCCGAAGCTCGGCTAACATAGATACTCTAGCCACACACACGTGAAACAACGAAGTTCCTGATTTCCGACTGAGTGCATCGGCAACAACATTGGCATTCCCTGGATGGTACTCGAAAGTGCAATCATAGTCGTTGATCAACTCCATCCACCTGCGTTGCCTTATGTTCAAATCTGGCTGCGTCCGCAAGTAAGTGAGACTCTTGTGATCGGTGTAAATCTTACACTAGGCTCCGTACAAGTAATGTCTCCAACTCTTCAACGCTAGCACAATAGCGGCCAACTTCAAATCATGGGTCGGATAGTTGACTTCATGTGGTTTTAGCTGCCTGGAACCGTAGGCTACAACCCTGTCATGCTGCATCAGTACACAACCAAGTCCCATCTTCGACGCGTCACTATAAACCACGAATTCACCGCTGTCATCTGGTAATGTCAGAACCGGTGCAGTAGTCAACTTTTCCTTCAGGAGTAAGTAACTCTCCTCACATGCATCGGACCACTCAAACTTGACGCCTTTCTTCGTCAACCTGGTCAGTGGAGTAGCAATCCGAGAAAAATCCTGCACAAAACGCCGAAAGTAGCCTGCCAAACCCAAGAAACTCCGAATCTCCGGTACGGTGGTAGGTCTACTCTAATTCAGCACGGCGTCGATCTTGTCAGGATCAACGCTGACTCCCTCAGCCGATATCACATGGCCCAGAAACTTCACACTGTCCAGCCAAAACTCACACTTGCTGAACTTCACAAACAATTGATTGTCCCGCAAAGTCCACAACACCGCTCGCAAATGCTTCTTATGCTGGCCCACACTCCTGGAATAGATCAAAATATCATCGATGAACACAATCACAAACTTGTCCAGAAATGTCTGAACACCCAGTTCATCAAGTCCATAAAGGCTGCGGGGGCGTTGGTCAACCCAAACGGCATAACTAAGAACTCGTAGTGCCCATACCGCGATCTGAAAGCTGTCCTGGCCACATCAGACTCTCGGATCCTCAACTGGTGATATCCGGACCTGGGATCAATCTTCGAAAAGACTGAAGCTCTCTTGAGCTGGTCAAACAAGTCGTCAATCCGCGGCAACGGATACTTGTTCTTCACTGTAACCTGATTCAACTTCCGATAATCGATGCACAACCGCATAGATCCATCCTTCTTCCGTACAAACAAAACTGGGGCACCCCATGGCGAAACACTGGGTCGAATAAAACCCTTCTCCAGTAACTCCTGAAGTTGAACCTGTAACTCTTTCAACTCCGCTGGCGCCATACGATACGGTGCCTGAGATATGGGTCATGTACCCCCGGCAATAGCTCAATAGTGAAATCTATCTCCCGAACCGGAAGTATACCCGGTAACTCCTCCAGAAACACATCCGGAAACTCAGAAACAATCTTAATACTACCAATGTCTGGCACGGTAGCCGTAGTATCCACCACATAAGCTAAATACACAACACAGCCCTTCTTCATCATCTGATCCGCCTTCATCGCGGAAATCATACATGGCAATGCAGTGTTCTTCTCGCTGCGAAACAATACCTCAGGAAATCTTGGTCGTCGAAACGCAACCTCCTTCTTGTGATAGTCAAACATGGCCCAATGTGTCTCCAAGAAGTCCATACCCAAGATCAAATCAAAGTCAACGATATCAAGCAACAACAAATCTGCGGCTAAGCCATGGCTTCCAATAAAAATCTCACAATCTCTGTATACCCAGCCAATACTCACAATCTCACTGGACGGATACAACACTCTCCACAACCCCGGAAGCGGAGACGCAGGTACAGTAGCTAAAGATGATAGTCTATACGACATGAACGAATGCGTGGCTCCTGGATCTAACAATGTAAGTACTGGAATACCAAAGACATGCAACGTACCGATAACGACCTCCGGTGAAGCTCTGCCCTCTCGCAAAGTCATGGCATGAACTCTGGCATGTCCGGCTGGTCGTCCACGTTGAGGCTGTCCCTGCTGTCCGCCCTGGCCTGCAAACTGTACTGGTCGAGCTCCCGAAGTGGCACCTCGCTCTCCTCCGGAACTCTGGGCCGCCTGTCCACCAGCACCATCAAGCTGGAAACACTCCCTCGCATAGTGACCCACCTGGCCACAGTGAAAACAAGTGACAGGGCCTCGCTGACACGGACCAACATGGTGTCTGCTGCAGAGACTACACAACGGGTACTCCCTCGGTACAGCAAAAGAGCCACCGGTACGCCGAGGATAACTGGAACCGCTAGAACCCCCACTAAACTATGGTCGCTGCGGTCGATCTCTCCTTCATCTCTGCCTCTGTCTCGGTGCACTAGCTGGTGGTCGATATGGTCCACTGCCCGAGGATGAAGCCGAACCGGAAGTATCAGAACTCTGCCTCTTGGGAGGCCCCTGACTCGGTCCACCCTCCTCAAACTGTCTAGGCTGATATCTCATCTGCCTCTCCTTCTCGATGTCCTCACCTCGAAGTGCTGCACTGAAAAACTCATCGAAGTTGTTCCGAGGCATCGTAGTCAGAGTCCCCTTGATGTTCAAATTCAAACCCAGCTCAAATCTGCGGCACTTGGCTTCCTCAGTAGCCACCATGTCACGCGCAAACCGAGATAAGCAAGTAAACCTGTCCCGGCACTCAAGCACAGACAAACTACCCTGTCTCAAGTTCGTGAACTCCTCATACTTCCGCTGCTGGGTAGCCTGGTTGAAGTATCTCCGCATAAACAAATCTCAGAACAAAGTCCACGGAGTATCAACTGGTACTCGATCGGTGCTAACCCACCAGAAGTATGCATCTGACTCAAGTAATCTGACTACTGCCACTGTCATCTGCTCATGGGTAAAACGCAGACGTTCACATACACGTTCAACCTGAACCAATCATGCCTCACACATCTCTGGATCAGCTGAACCCGAAAAGACAATCGCACCAGCAGTACGAGCTTTGCAACACTCGCATCAGCAAGTCTTGCGTCTAGCGATCCACATCAGGATCCACTTCCCGATCAACATGGGGACCATGTCGAGGAGGCATCCTACTGATACAAGACAAGTATCAGGTATAAGCAGAAGGAGCGTAATCATGAGACCTTAGATATTTGAGGACACACAACACCCGAAGCATTGATCACTACAAGAAAACATCACTTAGACCACGGAAACGTAATTGTTCCGTGGTCCAAGTGACACTTGGACGACGGAAAAAGGCTCCGTGGTCCAAGTACCACCTGGACGACGGAGACTACCTTCTCCGTCGTCCAGGTGAATACCTGGACCTCGGAGCCTTTTTCCGTCCTCCAGGTGATCACCTGGACGACGGAGAATACCTTATCCGTCGTCCAAGTTATCACCTGGAGGACGGAGTATTATCCGAGGTCCAGGTGGTCACCTGGACGACGGAGAATACCTTATCCGTCGTCCAGGTGATCACCTGGAGGACGGAAAAAGGCTCCGAGGTCCAGGTGATAACCTGGATGACGGAGTATTATCCGAGGTCCAGGTGGTCACCTGGACGACGGAGAATACCTTATCCGTCGTCCAGGTGATCACCTGGACAACGGACCGACACGCCGTCGTCCGAGTGCGCGCGTAACATATATACTTCCACTTAGACGACGTACCGACACCTCCGTCGTCTAAGTGAAGCATTATATATAAGCCCGATCGATGCCAATTCAAACTGAATTCATTCGATCCATTAATTTGAAGAAGAGATAGAAGCTAGGGATCGGAGAAGGATAAGGGAGCTAGCTAGAAATTAAAGCCGAGAAGAATCAGGATGGCGCGCCGGATAATTAAGGCTAGGGCCGGGATCTCCGCTGACTAGCTAGCTAGCTTAATTAACGTACAGATATCGAGAAGGCAACAGGTACGTACGCAGTTAAAATTTGCTTAATTAATATATATTTAATTAGTGAAAACGTACGTACATACATGCAAGGATGTTAGCGCGCTATATATATATATATGTACAGATCGATTAAATTACGTACGTACGTAATTGATGGATCGATGTAGATCGAGTACGTATAATTAAGAGTAAATTAATGGACTAATATATATATGTAATAATTAATTAATTATAATATTTTGTAGCAGTATGGACAAGAGTTGGATGAAGTTGAAGAATAGATGTGATGTCCGGTATATGGATGGAATTAGCGAATTTGTGAATTTTGCGATAGAACATGGTCAGGGAAAGAAACGTTTCAGGTGTCCGTGTCAGAAATGTCTTAATTGTCAGTATGCGGAGGTTAATGTTATGGTGCAACACCTGTACGAAAATGGTATGATGTGGAGTTACACTACATGGAGCGAGCATGGTGAAGCAGTAGAGTTCAGCGCAGCAGACTTCAGCTCAGGGTACAGTTACCATGGTGCCTCATCCAGCGGCAGTGGTGCCGGACCCCCAGCTTGCAACCCAACTACAGATTTGGTCCATGATGCGTTTCCGGGATGTAGTCATGGTGGACACCAACACCAAGACGGAGGTTACAGTACCACCAATGAGCATGATGACACATTCCCCGCAGCTAGCTTGGCCACTGACACCAGTGAGATGGAAAAGTACAACCGGATGCTACTTGAAGCGCAGACCCCGGTGTTCCCTGGATGTCGAGAGAATGTGTTGCAATATGTGATGGAGCAAATGAAGATAAAAGTGAAGCACAAAATGTCAGTGAGTGCTTTTGACGAAATTCAGGAGCAAATATGTAAGTTGCTTCCTGATGATCACAATCTTCCTAAATCTCATTATAAGGTTAGAAATATCCTGAGCAGCCTCGGCCTAAAGTACAGGATAATTGACGCATGTCCGAATGATTGTGTGCTATTTTACAAAGAGTATAAAGAGTTGGACTATTGTCCCGTATGTGGCCAGTGCAGATTCCAGTTGAATAGGAAGAGTTCGAAAAAGAGAATTCCTGTGAAAGTTGTTCGATATTTTCCCTTGATTCCCAGATTGCAGCGCCTGTACATGTCTCTACACACAGCAAAGGCGATGCGATGGTACGCAGAAAAGCGAATAGATAACGATGTCCTGCGACACGCCGCGGATGGGGAGGGTTTCAAACATTTCGACAGAGAATTTGGAGACTTTGCTTCAGAGGTTAGAAATGTTAGACTCGGCCTATCTACAGACGGATTCAATCCTTGGGGAAGTAATAGCTCCGCCGTCAGCACTTGGCCAGTTATTCTGATGCCGTACAACTTGCCTCCGTGGATGTGCATGAACAAGGAATTTAATTTCCTTACCGTACTAATTCCAGGTCCTAAATCTCCATCGAAGTGCTTAGATGTCTACCTCAGACCTTTGATCGACGAGCTGAAACTGTTGTGGGAAAATGGAGTCCCAACTTATGACAAATTCACTGACACAATGTTCACGATGAGGGCTGCCGTAATGTGGACGATCAGCGATTTTCCAGCTTATGGGATGTTGGCAGCCTGCAGGACAAAAGGATATAATGGATGTCCTATATGTTTGGACGACGTGAACTCTAGTTGGCACGCGGGGAAGGTGTGTTACTTGGGTCACCGTAGATGGCTTCCTCACGACCACCCGTGGCGACAGGATGAAGCTCATTTCGACGGTACGGTAGAGAACAATCCTAAACCCCGTAGTTGGTCGGGCGAAGAGATTTTAGAGAGGTTGAGCTATTTCGACTTTGGTGTGTTGAGCAATGACGCGGATGTAAAGAAATGCAATCCAATTCCTCCACATGATCTGAGCTATTGGGATCACAAGAGTATATTCTTTGAACTCCCTTACTGGTCGAAGTTGAAGCTGAGGAACAACTTGGACGCGATGCACATAGAAAAGAATGTGTGCGACAGCGTAGTCGGAACAATTCTCGGTATTAAGTTCAAGACTAAATATACTCCCAAAGCGCGCAAAGATTTGGAATCAATGAATCTACGTCGTCCCTTGTGGTTGAGGAGGGATAGGAAAGGTGTGTACAACAAGATGCCAGATGCACCTTACACAGTGAAGCCGACGCTTAGACGTTCTGTATTTCACTGGTTTAAGGGCGTTCGTTATCCGGCTACGTATGCAGCTACTATAACTGGAGCAGTGGACGAGGTGCAACACAAGTTTGTTGGTCTAAAGACACATGACTATCACGTTATGCTGCAACGTCTGATTCCAGTGGTAATTCGACCATACTTGCCTCGGGACGTCGTAGAACCAATAGTGGCATTGTGCAGGTGGTGGCAGAGGTTATGCGCCAGAGAATTAAAGAAGTCAGATGTGGTGGAATTGCAACTACAAATTGTGCACATCATTTGCAAACTAGAGAGGATTTTCCCCCCTGCTTTCTTTGACATCATGATTCACCTAATGATCCACCTGCCCGAGCAGGTGCTTATTTCTGGTCCGGTCCAGTACACTTGGATGTATCCTAAAGAAAGGCACGTACAACTAATTAATTAATTTGTTCCACTGGAGATTATATATATACTAGCTAGCTAGCTATATGTACTTATGTAATGTGTACGTTTGATTTTGTAGACAGCTTGGACAGTATAAGTCATTCGTCAAAAACAGGTCGGCCCCGGATGGCTCCATAGCAGAGACATACCTAATGCATGAGTGTGTTACTTACTGCAACAGGTACCTCAAAGATCCACCCCCTCCCACTGCCTCCGATCGCAGTGCCCGCATCAATCTTTCTGTCGTCACCAATGTCGTCCGACCGTTTAGAGGAGTATTAAAGGAATCGTTAACACGGGAAGAACTTATTGAGGCACATTGGGTAGTGTTGCGAGACTGTGATGAAGTTGAGCCGTACATGATGTCATACAGGGAGAGGCTTCAGGCGTTAAATCAAAACAAGAGTTCGGCGTGGATTGAGAAAATGGTTAAGAAGAAGTTTCCTGATTATTTCTTCCAATGGGTACGTACGTACGACTCGGTAGAACCCTATTTAAATACATATTGCTCATGTTTGTAGAAAGTAAACCATTATATTAATTTGGCCTTTTTCGCAGATGATTGATCTGCAAAAATCTGATAACCACGGAGGGTGGTGGTCATGGCCAAAGCACTTGCTAGCAGGGAAGCCGGTTAAACACTATATTTATCCCGGATGTTTTGTGAACGGTGTAAAGTTCCATTCATTGGCCCGAGACGAAGGAAGAAGAACACAAAACAGTGGGGTAGCGGTTGGGAAAAACAATGATCTATATTACGGGGCTATTGTATACGTGGTTCAGCTATGTTACGGGAATGATGTCAACGTTTTCCTATTCAAGTGCAGATGGTTCAAACGTACAAAGGAAGACCTGGGACTATTATCAGTCGATACAAACTCGCACTGGTATGAGGATGAGCCTTTCGCTCTCGCCACCTTAGTTCGGCAGGTGTTCTATCTCGACGATCCGAAAGCCAGTGAAGGGTGGAAAATAGTGAACCATATCTCTCACCGAGGAATATGGAATACAGAGACAATTGAAGGGACACCGGCGACGACTGAAGATGCTGCTGAACCAGATTCTGGTGATATTCCTGCCTATCAAGAGCCTAATATTTCTATGGTCCGCTCCGATATAATGGATCTGGTTCAAGATGGTGAACGGTTACCCATGCCTGATGGTTGTACAGATCTAACTGAAGATGAGATTATCGATGAGGTAGATGAAGAAGACGAGCAGGAAGAGGACGCGGACGAGGACTCAGGTTATTCGTCGGACGATGTTGAGTACGATGACGAGGATGAGCCGTCGACTAACGGGGATGAGGACGATGATGATTATGACGAAGAGTACGGTCATACGACGAGGGAGATTAATTGGTAATTAATTACTGTAATTATTGTACGTAATATATATATGATCGATGCCGGTTTACGGTAAGAAATTAATCGATCTGAATTATATATCCTGGCCAACGGAGAAATTAATAAATATTGGCGCCAAATCTCAATCTCATATAAAACGTACCCTAGCTAAATCCTTGACCCTAAATCTAGCTAGCAGTTCGATCGGATCGATCGATAAATTTTTTTAATAATATTTTTGAATTAGAATATAATTAAACGGACACGTACGTACACAAATGACCGGGGACGACCTAAACCGTAATCCCTAAGGCCCTAACCCCTGAAATCGGGGTCGATACACCTGGACGACGGAGACTGGTCATTCTCCGTCGTCCAGGTACACACTAGGACGACGGATAATGGTCATTCTCCGTCATCCAAGTTCACAAACCCTAAACCCTAAACAGTAAGCCCCTAAACCCTGAATTCAGGGTCTATGCACCTGGACGACGGACAACGATCATTTCCGTCGTCCAGGTGAAGATATCAAAAATTTTTCTAAGACAACGACCCTCTAGACCTTCTTCCAATGCATTTTCTTTTCATCAAGACTTTAGAGTAAACAATTCTTGGTGTGTGAGCTTCGACGGTTCGAAAATCGGAGTTGCGAAATGCCTTGTATCCACGTTTCCGGTTTGTGAAATTATCGGTTTTGCGGTTGACTGTGCCGATCAAACCCTTCCCGAACTTATTATTTTATGGTCCTTTGAAGACAATTATATATTATGTTACGACGAACATATCCAACGGTTTTTTTGTCCAAATTCAATTTTGTTAATACTCTGCTGCAAATGAGCGTCTACTCATGAACACTTAAGTCGTAAAGATTAGTCGATACTTAACAACTTTCAAGACGTAAAATTATTCGTCGGTTCAAATTTAATTGTTCATATATACGATGCGTTCATCGATATTGTACGACTATTTCACTCGAATGACAGATCGCTAAATTCCTAGCGAATTATTTTTAAAAAAAAATTTTACGTAATTTGAACCTGGACGACGGAGATGGTCATTTTCCGTCGTCCAGGTGTTCACCTGAACGACAGAGAATGACCATCTCCGTCGTCCAGGTTCAAAAATCATGGCGGTTCAAATTTTTTTTGTTTAATTTTTTCATGTAATTTTTTACTTGGACGACGGAAATTTACCATCTCCGTCGTCCAAGTCCAAAATTATGGCGGTTCAATTTACCGCTTCCGTTTTTGGGACCGCTTGAATTTTCACTTAGACGAAGGAGAATTCATTCTCCGTCGTCTAAGTCCAAAATTGCAGCGGTTCAAAACGTCCCGCCGATTAATTACGCGCCGATTGAAAATTTTTAAACCGCCACCTGGACGACGGAAAACACTGTTTCCGTCGTCCAGGTGAACTTAGACGACGGAGAATAGTGCTCCGTCGTCTAAGTCAAACTCTATAAATAGAACAGCACCCCCCCCCCTCATTTTCTCATCATTCCATCTCCTCCTCTCCCTCTCCTCTCCTCTCCTCTCCTCCAGCGATCCTCCTCCGGCGACGCTCCGACGACATTTTTTCCGGCGTGGTTCCTCCTCTCCGACGACTCAACTCCGGCAAAATTCCCGAAAACTCCGATTCGGTAAATTTCTATTTTTCCCTTATTAAAATAATTTTCATTTAATTAATTAATTTAATTCTAAATATAATTAATTAGTAGAATTTAATTGATTAATTAGTTTAAATATTTAATAAATGATTAATCATTGTTATTAATTAATTAAATCATAATTATTGTAATTATTGTAATTATTTATATATTATTAGTTGCATGATTAAATGAATTGACTATTAAATTATTTATTATTAGTTGCATGATAAATAAATATAAATTATTGCATCTAATTAAAGGAATTATTAATTAATATTTACGTTTATTTTCTAGTAAATTAATTAGTAGTACGTGTTCGATTTAAATTTAGTACATAGGCTTGGTAATTATTAAGTCGCACTCTTTGGAATAGATGGCGCCTCTTTTCCTTGCTTATCTCCTTAACCCCTCGTGATGTGTGGATTTCATCACCGCACACCATAACCTAAGTGAAGTTATGGACACGAGGTTGAGGGCGGAGTTTGCAAAGGACTTGAGGGAGTGTAAATTTTCGAAAAATTGGTAGAATG
Source organism: Geum urbanum (assembly GCA_946800695.1). Lineage (NCBI taxonomy): Eukaryota > Viridiplantae > Streptophyta > Magnoliopsida > Rosales > Rosaceae > Geum > Geum urbanum. The sequence goes on along the minus strand of OX327002.1, from coordinate 8,270,174 downwards.
TCGGACATGGTGTCTAGAAACGGGTTATGACTGGTGACAGGATTTGGACTAAGAAAAACTTTTGTCGAAATTAGTCCTGCCTCTCGCGTTATCTCTATCCCTAACTGGCCATGTTTTTCGATTTAACCAAGGCTGATTAATTGAAAATTTACACTTTATCGCGCGGGTCGCACGTCCATTGAACGACCGAAAATGCCAAGCTAGTGTACTCTATTTAAATCTTAAACGTACTTAATTAATTAGCGTAAATTTTTAAGTTGTAATTATTATGGTAAGTAGGTATTTTAACCCCGTACTCTTAGGTTTAAATGGCTCCGCCAAAGACGACATCCGGCAAGAAGAAAGCCCAACAAGAGGCAGAAGATGCCATGCTCCGCCGCTTGGCGGACCAAGTCGGTTGGGAATTACCACCGGAGGGCAACGACGATCTCAATCCGGACGGATCATCTGGTCCGTCCGTAGCGCCCTCTGGGGAAATTCCCGCTCCCCCATTCATCTCGAGCGGTGATGACGTCGACCCCTTCCAATCTCCGACGCCCGGTACCCATTCAACGGGAAGTACTCAGGCGTCCTCCACCGCCGAATCAATCATGTACAGCGCCCGCCGTAGGCAAAGGAGGGCCCCCACTGACCCGGAACCGAAAAGGACTCGGGGTCTCGTTAAAGGGGGGAAAGCGGAGCGTATTTGCAAGGCGACCGGTAAAAAGATCGACTTGCCGTACGACGAATTCACCGGTGGCCCTCCCACAGCTCAACTAGCAAGTCTCTCGGCGCATGGGATAGGGTCAATCATCCGTAATCGGGTTCGTATCACTGCCCCTACTTGGAAGGAGGCGCCGGATCATGAGAAGGCGAAAGTCTTCAAAGATCTTTCGGTACGTAATACGTTCAATTTAGTTATTATATAATATTGTTAATCTCGGCCTAAAATTTCATAATATATACGATTATAATTTTCTATTTATTTTTCATAGGAACAATTTGACGTGGATCCGACACCGGCTATGTTGAGGCATATCAATCAAACCGCCAACTCCATCTACAAAGATTGGAAGTACAGGCTCCATAAGTACTTCAAAGATGTCGGTCCCGTGCCTCCCCCGGTAGAGCTGCAAGGGGAGAGAGAAGATGAGTGGGAGTGGTTGTGTAACCACTTTGCCGATGAACAATTTAAGGTATTAATTTAATTTTTTTATTTCAATTAAAATAATTGAATTATTTAAATTGTAGTTATTCATTTTTTAATGATTTAATTATCTTGTGTAACAGAAATTCTCCGGTGTCAACAAAGCCAACCGGGGGAAGAAGGAGAAACACCATACTACCGGCGCCAAGCAGTTCATTCAAATTGCCAAGGAGCACAAGGATAAGGGTTCCAAACACCCTTTTATTGATGCAAGCGTAAGCGCGTACGTGACGCCAGGGCTCGATAATGAAGCGAGTCAATGCGGGGTAAGTGATATATATATATATGTGCTTTTAATTATAGTAATTATTATTTAAATATGATTACAAAATTATAATAAATTAATTATAATTTTGTAGGCAAGGGCGATAGAGCGTACGCATGAAGAGTTGGCCAACACTCAGCTTGCGTTCCCAGATGTGCCGCCGGAAGACCTGCCTCCTCTATCCTTAGAGAGCCAAATTGCAATCGCGGATGAGGTCTACGGTCGTAGAGCTGGCAAGGAGGTTAGGCACTTTGGGCCTAGGGTGGTACGAGATTTGTCGACGACCTCCGGCTCATCATCTACGGGAGGTTCGAGGCAGCGGAGAATGAGTCAAGCTGCGGCCGTCGAAGCAGCCATTCAAGAGGCTCGACTGTCACGAGAGGAGAATCGACTGACACAAGAGCAGAATGAGGCAATGCGGCAAAGACTTGACCAACAACAAGCACAAATATCCCAACTCATCGCCCTTATGGAACAAAATCGAGAAGTATGTCAACCTCCTCTGAACCCACACCCCGACGACAACGACCCGGCTGGAGGCGGAGGACTCGGCCCCGCATCTGCTCCTCCAGTGTATTAGCTAGCACGTAGTATATTATCTCGTTTCTTTCCGCATTCCGAACAATATTTTAATTTTTAATTTATGAGTTTTTTCGTATGTACAAATTAATTTACTTTGATTATTTAATAATTAAGTTATTAATTTTAATATATTCAAAATTTAGTTTATTTATTTAATTTTAGCATTTTTCATTATTTAAATTAAAATAATAATAAATTAAATTAATAATTTTTTATTTCAATTTATTTATTTTTTTAAATTAAATATTCACTTGGACGACGGAGATTATGTTTTCCGTCGTCCAGGTGAAACCCTAAACCCCTAACCCCTAACCCCTAAACCCTAAACCGTGTCGTTCTCCGTGGCCCAGGTCTTCACCTGGACGACGGAGACGTAGTGTCCGTCGTCCAGGTGAAGACCTGGGCCACGGATAAGCTACCATTATCCGTGGCCCATGTACACACTTGGACGACGGAAACACTAAGTCTCCGTCGTCCAGGTGAACACCTGGGCCACGGACATTGCTCGTCTGTCCGTGGCCCAGGTGTTCACCTGGACGACGGAGACTTAGTGTTTCCGTCGTCCAAGTGTGTACATGGGCCACGGATAATGTCCGAGGTCCAAGTGAACTTGGACGACGGATCACTAAATCTCCGTCGTCCAGGTGCTTGGACGACAGCACTTGGAGCACGGACCTTGGACGACGGAGTTTCCGTCGTCCAAGTACTTAGACGACGGAAAACTGCACCTAGACGACGGAAATGGTCCGTGGTCTAAGTGCAGTTTTCTTGTAGTGGATGCGTACCGCTGGACAGTCGGGTTATCACTCTAGACATGTTGTACAAACTCAAATATCCTAAGCATCACAACTACAAGAGTCTACATAATCTAACAACCTAATGCTCTGATACCAAGCTGAAATGACCCAACCCCGATTTAGTTTCCTAAACCAGAATCAAACCCCTTCTGAAAACACGAACCAACAAAAACCATTAAAATTTCGGCAGAGTAACGCTATTAACGCGGAATTGCTATTAACCTGCACTCGAAAAATACACTTCATCCTATGCCACAAAAGCCAAACCATGGGCACCAATCCCATCCGGATTTCTCAATATCATCTCAATAACAATAAACAGTAAACATAACTGTAATATATAGAAAATTCGGGAAAAACCACATAAAATATGTATCAGTATCGTATCAGAGCGACCTCTAGTGTATACATACAAAATATACAACAGTAGGCGAAATAAGGAACCTACTGGAAAAGACAGGTAGCTCGAACAACTAGCCTCCGACCGCGACGTGAGACACCAGAATCCGAACTGCACACTGGGCACGGAAACCGAAAAGCCCAGGGGAAAGGCAATAAAACGTTAGAGTGAGTGGACGAAAATAAACATATGCCTTTCACCAGTTTCATATACATAATCAATGTAAAACAATGCGAGTTCGGAAAGTATATATGGAGGTGCCAGGCGAATCTCTCAAGCCCGACGGTCAGGTGAATCGCTCAAACCCGACAGTGATAGGCCAGGGGAATCTCTCAACCCTGCCCAGAGGAATCTCTCAACTCTGGCAGACTACCGGTGATCAGCCGAGTAGCCAAAGCATCGATGCAGTAATGCCATCACCATAAAATATAAAATAATACCTCCGAAAATAATAAATAACTCAACATCGTATAAAATAAATACGGAAAATCACGAACTCGCAATAACTGTGAAAATATAAAAATGTCCACTCACAGATGAGCAAAGTGCGCATTCGCGCTAATCTCGTGGTCTGGCGGAAGATCCCTCGCCCGCGGCATGTCTCAGTACATCATCATCTATTCGCTTTTCTGCGTACCATCGCATCGCCTCTGCTGTATATAAAGACATGTACAAACACTGTAATCTGCTTCCTAACAGATCAACATTCTTTGACATGATCTCCGTAAAATTCACAAACTGCATACATTACAGAATCTAGTCCGTCAGAACTAAAAAGCATAAGAGCCATCATCAAGGCAAGTCAACCTTTTCCACTTCTGGACAACTTAGTGACACTAATGCTGACCTGAAAATTATCAAATGCTCGAGAAGGGATGTTGTCGACGAATTCCTTCATTAAGTCCTGAGGCCCATCTCCCACCCCGACTAGTACTATAGACAAGGGGTACTGACTGCAAGAGAAAAAACAAGCACATGAAATTCTAGATCAGCATCCAAAATGTTGTTAACTTTAAAAAAAAATTCCCAGCAAAGAGTAAGAATTCTAGTGTGTTTATACGAAATTTACCTTGGTCATTGTCCTTTGTTCTTGTGGGCTTAGTTGGCCATTTTGTATTTCTACAACTCTTGTCACCTATAATAATGTAAAGATATGAGGTGAACTATGTTGCAGTGCAGATTTTGTTGCTTTTAGCAGGAACAAACTCTCTAGAGGTCTTGACGCTTGAATTTAGTTACCTGACCATCGGCAATGATCAACAAAACATGGTACTGGCCACTTTGCTCAACAGTAGTCATTGCCATCTCAATAATGGGTGCAAAAGATGTAGGTCCTGCAATAAGAAATGAAATCAATAAAGAACAAGTTCATTACTTACTGATAATTAAGTATATTGGCCAAGTTTAAGAATAATTAGAGGATCCAGCACCTGCAAGACGAAGAGTGGGAACGATTTCTCTAGATCGTGCCAGCACTTCCTCAAATCCAGTACAAACGTCGCCATCTGGGTAGAAGCTGAATACATCTTGATCATATATGTGTGGATGCTACAAGATAGACAAGAATGATGTCATTTCCATGCATCATACATTACAGAAATCTTACTTTACTCAAAAGTCAAAACTACAGATTACCATCTCCAAACCCATAGCATGGAATTAGATTGTCTTCATCGAAAGCAGATAATGTCCTCCCAATGATAGATATTGCTTGCTCATAGGGATTTTGATCATATCCAATGTGATGCAAGCTTCTTCGACCAAATGATCTCGAACCTATTAACAAAGGATGACCAGAAAATAAAGCTTGAGCATATTGTACGTATGCATTACCTTCAACCAAAGAACTTCTCGATTCTCCAGTAAAAACACTAAACCTGTACACTCGTTGCTCTTTGTAAAACCAATGCCAACAATCAGATTGTAAAACAGTGCATGGTAGTGATACAAGGGAGATGGAGAAAGCTGGATTAGTAATGAGACTGAGCTATAATGAGGCAACTAAAGATACATAACCACCCAACAAGGGCTCACGAAACGTTTGAAATTCTTAACCAATTCAAGTAAACTAGAAACTCACATGCACTGTTGGTATACAAAAGTAGATATGTCAAATGAAGATAACACCCGGGTAACAACAATCTGCCATTCACAGCATATAAAAGAAGATATAACAAGGAGAGAATTCACAGCAGCACAACAAAAAAGAGACCAAAACAAATGCTTTATATCCATCCAATTAACATATCATCAATTCATCAGTTAACTCTAACTTCATTATCAATTAAATAATTTTGATCTATTGCAACCATACACAATCATCTAGCTAATATATACGTATGAGTTTTGCCCAATGAACAACGAGCTAATCGCCCATATGTGCAGTAGTGGAAGTACTACTAAACCAGTACCTAATTGCCTCCAAAACAAATTCACCCATAATTATGTATTCTCATAAAGGCATACAACAGTAATGCAACAAACTACACAAAACACAAAACTATGGAGAAGATAATTGTGTTCATATTCAATATTGATGAACAAGTACTTCCAGTTCACACAAAACTAGGATTCAATTGTAAATACAAGCAATCCAATTCATTGCATATCCAGATTCGAAATAGTCTATATATATAGACAACCCAATTCAAGCAATGAATTCATTCTAAGTCGTTAACAAAGTCAAGAGTATCATATTTGATAACCAAAGCAAGAAACACATAGAACAAATCAATCCGAAATTGGAGATCCAAACACCTCAGATTCATCCAAAAAAATCCTAGACTAACCAAATGGAAGGGAGCCCAGCCTAGAGAACGAACCTTGAAATCGACGATGGCCAGAGATCAAAACGCGTGTTCTTGCTCGGGTCGCATCTCTCTGACGAGAGATTTTGAGATTTTTAAATGACGTCTAAATATGCGGAATCTCAATATGGTTAAGGCGCACTAGCTTTGAACATTACCTACCTTTGATCTTTTTTTTCATCTTCTTTGTAGAATTTTTTCGTTGTGAGCAACATCTTAAGTACGTAGTTGTTGACATCACTCCAGGATTTTATAGCCCGCAAGGTACTCATGATCAGTCCTTTTTATTATTTTATTATTTTCTATGATTGATTATTGTTATAAGTGACTGTTTAGCTTCGATCGAAAATCCGTTTCTCAAAAACTTGGTCTAAGATTGATTATAAGACATTAGTTAGTGTTTTGTATAACCCATTTGTTTTCTAGGTGTCGTATATTCGGTGTATATGAAAGCTTGCATAAGTTTTTCTTGGTATTAGATATGTGAATTGGTAGTCTTCTTAACTATATGTATGATTTTCTTTGTTGTTTGATGATTGAGTTCCACTGGCTGATTGTGAAAGTTTACTGTTGTGAGTGAGAATTTTTTGAATTTTGGCTGTAAAGAAATTTAGTAAAGTGAGTATGGTTTTCTGTCACGCCCCGATTTTCAGTTTATAAATAACATAAATAAACCAAATCTCATAACATGAATAACTAAAAACACTAGGTCAAATTTTAAAAAAAAAAATAACCGGCTACAATTCCTCAATGTAAAAATATAAGATTTGAAATTTCAAATCTCTTATTACATATGTCCAATAAATTGTCAAGTCAAATGTCAACTAAACCATAAATGCTCATAAAGAAAATAACACATAGTGAAAGTCTAAAATAACTAAAAAAATCATCACTTGATTCCCACCTAGTCAATCCTGTGAAATCTAAACTCCCGATTGCAATGCGAACACACTAACCTGCGAAATTAACCCTTACACCATTTATTGGTGCACCGGGTTAACATAAACAAACTCGATGAGCTTTGAAAGCTCGTATGAGTAATCAGCTGTAAACATAAATATGAAGATATATAAATCGATTCAATGGCAATAAGAAGATAAATATATACAATCTGACAATTTACTTCTTCTTCTTTTTTATAATCTCCATCACATAAATATATCACTCACATATCACAATACTGATAAGAGAATCAACACATAATCAACTTCTTTCAACTCCACAACACACAACGGATACCAGTGCCAAAGTAACCACACCAAGATGTAGACAAACTAGAGCTCTAACTTCTACACTACGATCACGAAGACCCGACCACGAAAGACCCGACCACGAAGGTCCGAACATTTACAATTACACACAATTCAAAGTGCACTAAAAGCTAACCATCACAAGTCACACTTATTTTAGTCAAGCAATTCATATTAACAACTTTATCTCACACTCAACAAAACACTATCACATCTTTAAAATCATAAAAAAAAAAAACTGGTTTTTACTTACCCATGAACCGTAGATGATCAAGTTCATATATCTTAAAAGTAGTTAGTTTAAAAGAAAACGATTTTGAAATTACTAGAATATTCAGTATCAACATAGTGAATTTTATTCACTCATCAAAGTATGAGAATTACTCACATCAAGTCCAGACGCCTCCACACGCTACTAATTTCAAACAACAACAGCACAACTAACGATTTCGTCTACTCAATCACCAAAATAAATCACAATTATTGTTTAGCAATATAACTCAAAACATCCAAATGCTTACTATAGAAAGTGTTCCAGAAATCACATAACCCAAATTTTCATAATACTCCTTAGCACCTATTCAAAATCCAATTTATTACTCGTTGTCTTACTAAACCTTTTAATCGATTAATAACAAAGAACTCAATGAGTTCATTTATATAAAAACTAACACTTCAACTTTCCTCCGTCAACAACTCACCACCAATCACTTTTTCCAATCTAATTTTTTTTATAACATGATGGTACTGCTCCTTAACCTTACTAACCCAAATAGGGAATCACCAAATTAAAGCTTCGTCTCAATAACCCGATTTCACCCAAAACAAGAGATATTAACTACCCTAATCTTCAAACAATTCTGACAGTAAATTCTCGGGCATAAACCTTTACTATTGGAACCAAGTCCACTGGGTAGTACGGTATCGTCGGTTAACTACACAGCCCTCTCACACAGTCGCTGAAATTCCTTTACCGAGCACCGTCGAAAAACCCCATGCTCGCAGTCACGACAATGATTGGATCGGCTGTTCTCGTTGATCGAAACAAGTCTCGTCGCTCGTCACTTCCTTGGCTCACCGTCAATCGAGAGAGAAGAGAAAAATGAGCTTCTATCTCTCACTCCCTTACAAAATATGCCGCCGCCTCTATCTCTCACTCTCACATTTTTGTTCTTCTTCTTTCTTTCCTTCACTGGCTGAAAGCTTGAAACCTCTTAGTGGACTTTATTAACCCTTAGTTAAACAACTAGCTAGGTTAACTTAAAATAAATGGGCCAAACTTCCTCAAGCTTAATTGAGGACAGGCTTATCCTTCTTCTCCCTTTTTTTTCTTTTATATATACTTCCGAACAAAAATAAAAAGAACTCTAATATTTACTTCTTTTTAATTAGTCTAGGAAAATTCAAAATTTATTTCGACACTGCCATCCTACACAAACATACCGAAAGAGATACAATAAAATCAATACTCCCCATTAACCGAAATTACTCGACATTTATAGCAAAACAAATTTTTGGGTCATTACATTTTCAAGAATCTGGAATTTGATTTGACATAGGAAAGTTTATATGTGTGAACCATAAAGAATATGAATGCAGTTTTTAGGAAAGGAAACTTTCAATTTGTTTATGTTGCCTGAATGAGATTAATTGATTTATAGACACCGATAGATTGAATTCAACATATGTAGTTGGTTACACTGCATGTAATACTATTAGGTTGATGTTAAGTTAGTCTTGACTGTAGGTTCATGACCATCAAGTACTAATATGCTCATGTCATGTAGTCTTGCTATTTGTTTAGTGTTTCTTTATTGGAATGCTATGTAGCTTAGCTTATCTGTTGAGATTATGGTACTTAGCGTGCTTGCACAATATTAAACTTGATTACTATGAAATAAGAAAAGTAATTTAGTTGAATTTCTCTTTATTTTTGTTTCCCTCAGCTTTGTTTTAGAAGTTTTTAATGGAGATCGTATTGGCTAACCTTTAATTATTAAAATATGTTGATTTTTCATTATTGATCATCTTATAAACATGCATGTTTTGTGGAATAATTGCTTAGCTTATTTTCCAGGAGCTAATTTAGTTGTTGCTGGTTATATTTGTAGTATAAATGTGTTTCCTACATCTTTGCTAGAGGCTTTCATACTGTAGTCAAAGCAGTTAGTATGTGATTGATTTGAGAATCTGAGACTGATCAAGGTTTTAATTTCTGATGATCATATGAGAGATTTCGGTATAGCATTATTTTCTAGGAGTTTCTGTTGGGGATTAGTTAATTAGTTTGATGTTCATCATTTGAATGGATTTAGTGTTCTACTTAATTGAAATGAGTTTAATGTGTGTGTTCATTTGTAGTCCAATTGACTATGGTGTGTTCATATACTAACACAGTAGGTGTTCCCTATCGATTGCATTTGTGTTGTTTTGATTTCATTTGTTAATTTTTTTTAGTTCCAATTTTTGGGTTCAACCAATTTTGTTTTCTGTTGTCAAGTTTCGATCCATATGATGTTTGTTAGGTAGTTATTTGTAATAGAATGGGTTAGCTAGGTAAGGAAGTACAGAAATAATATTTAGGTAATATTCACATTTTTCTCATACTATATGTTCACATACGAAGTATCCACGTTCATATAGGATAATTATATATATATATATTATGATAATCATTTCTAAGAATTATATAGAATGTATCAATTATAGATGATTAAATACTGTGGAATGTATTATTCTATAGTTTAATTGTATTATAAAGGGTTGTCACTACCGCCACAAATATTTAACCAACAGACTTTAGCCGACGATATTTAAGGGTCGTCCGCTAAAGTCGGCTGGCTAAAACCTGTCGGTAATAGTATAGCCGACGAGGTTTTTATCCATTATCGTCGGCTATAGTACTATAGCCGACGATTTTTTTTAAAAAAAAAATCATTTTTTCCACTATAGCCGACGAGATTTTTATCTCGTCGACTATAGTTTTACATATATCGTCGGCTATAGTATTTGCGGCGATAGTGTGTGTTTATCTATGATTGCTTATTTTTCATTTAGTCTATGTGTAAAACTATTGTTGGTGTAACTATTTTCATAAGGGATTCATGTATGTGGTGCATTTTAAACTATTATAATTATACATGTTTTAGCTCTTAATTTTTTGCCGTATTCTACAGGGATTATATATTAATGCAAAAGATACTCCACTGTATCATCGTGCTATTGTTTTTCTAGGAATTGTTGTGGTTTCTTTCAATTTGTCATCAACATTCAGGTCTCGAATTATGTGATTTTTGCTGTATTGCATAATGTATTATTAAAAAAATGTATTGACTAATTTAAATAATGGTGTAAAAATATATTTATTGTGACTAGGTTATTGATTATATATGCTGCATCATTAAAAATATGGTATTTAATTTTTTTGTTTCTCATGTTTATTCATTTGTTATCAAATAATTAATGAATAGTTTTGTTGTTTGTGATTGCTGCACATAATCTATAGTTATTGATGTTATTGATTTTTATTACTTAATTTGAGTTTTCAGGTATGCCGCAAAAAAAGGAGTTATAATTGTTTAAACAAAAGGACAGAACTAGAAGCACCATTTGAGTATCCTACAAAAAGTACATCAGACAAATGTTTTTCAACTAAAAGAACAACGATTTTTTCCATCTGCCGAATGCTCGACAATCCCAGAGACAGCAGCAAGTGATTCGAGTAGCGACGATGAAGACATTGGTGAAGTTATATTAGGTAGTGTACACATATTATCTATTAGTGTACAACAATTTTTTTGACATTTATCTCAATAAATATAACGTGTGCTTTTCTTGATGTGAAATGCAGTTTTCGGTGTAACTATTCTTAGCCAAGTGTCGTATCAAAGAACCCGTCAAGGTGAGCTATCTATATATGCTTTGGCTGATAGCAAACTGCAATTCATTCTCTACTATAGAAAATTATATTCTCTATTTCAATTTATTAAGACATCAATATTTTTCTAACACAATTTTGAACAATTGTTTATGCAAGTATGATTGCAAATTATTGCGACTCTGGGGATGATTCTTACACTTGCAATTATTGCGGTGCTTGCTTTTGGCTATATGAATCTATCAAAAAAATCAATTGATATACACAACATGCTGTCAAAAAGGACAAGATCAACTTCCATTATCATATCCAAATCTCGCTTATCTTGATCATTTATCAAATCCAAACAATGGTCGAACAAGCATAATTTTTCATGAAAATATTCAACTTTGTAATTTAATGTTTGCTTTTATTTTTATGGGTGTAAAAATTGATTACAACATAAATAATAGAACAACTTCTTATGTATTTAAAATATATAAACAAGTGCATCATTCGATGGGTTTTGTGTTACCTTCTAGAGGTGAATGTCCAAAATATGCCCAATTATATGTTTATGATACTACTAATGAAGTTTCAAACCGCATTAATACTATTGATCCAAATAATGCAAATAAAACAATTGAAGTTGATATTGTCAAACGATTAGTGCAAATATTTGATGAGTGTAACGAATTAACAAAAAAAAATCAAACTGTTAGGAATAATTTTGAGAATGAATCATTACCTAATTTTAGTATCACTATACTTGATCGACAACAAACTGATCGATATCAAACAATACGAGTTACCATCTTCATCTAAAATTGGCCATTTAATTGTTAGTGATATTGGAGAATTTAATTCTAATAGAGAAATTATCATTGAATCAAATAATGGAGAATTAAAACGCATTTCAAAAATACATCCGAAATTAATGTCATTACAGTATCCGATACTTCACTACAACAAAAAATGCAGTTTGAGATGGCAGGCTGCAGTTGCAAAAGATGAAAATGCCGTACAAATGTTCTTTTGCGACGACAAAAGGAGTATTTGCAACGGCAAAGTTCCCGTCACAATTGGTGGCGACGCAATTGCTTATGGCAACGATTTTTACCGTCATCCGAACTCTATTGCGACTAAATTCAGTTGCAAATAAATTCTTTTTGCGATGGTAAATTTGCCGTCGCAAATTTGATTGCCCGTAGTGTCATTTTTGGCTTTTGCGACGGTAAGTTGCCATCACAAAAAACAAGTTTTGCAATGGCACAGTTGCCGTCACGATTACAGATTTCCCCAACTTAAAATTTGCTCCATTTTTTGCGACGGCAACACGACCATCACAAGCACTAGAGTTGATCAGATATGCAAATTTGTAAATCTACTAGTATATTAAGTCACCGTTATCATTCATACTCACATAGCCATTCAAGGTCGCATGTGTTAAATGTAAAAAAGATTTTAAAAAAAAACTCTTCTACAACCATTTATAAAGTCTATTACTTTCGTTTAAATAAGTCATGAAACAGACTCTTTAGGTATGAATGATCTGGCTTGTCCTCGAACCACAATGAAACTAACTCTTCAGGTGTATCATGATTCATAACCAGAGAAACACTCACATAAGTGCAAAGAGAAGAAGATAGATACTTCTATAGACTGGTCTATTCAACTTCTGCCTCAACCTTGCCTTGATAAAACTTTTAAGACCATAGTCCAAGAGGCTTCCTTTTCCTTAGACCTCTTCTCTGACTTGAGGACTGGACAAAATCATAGATCCATGTAGGAAACGTAAAACAAAGCCTCCAAAGTTTGAATAATTGTCCACGTAAGGCAGCAAACCAAAGAGGACACTTCCAATGGAGACGAGTAGTACTGATGTCATAGTTGTGAACTGCAACCAAATGAAGTACCAATCAGTAAATTATTATTAAGACAGATCTGGAGGAAGAGATTAAACTTCATGAAAACAAAGACAGTGTGGTAAACCTTATTGGTGTATAGTTCCAGTTATGTATCAGAGCAGATACTGTAGCACCATGTAACCCATATAGAGCCACGAAAGAACCCACTGTTGGGACATTGTCAACAAAAAGCATAGTCTCTAATGTACCATATAAAGAAGATAGTACATAGATGAACCCTGTTTTCACTGTCCAGCATAGACAAAAAGACTTTAAAAATACAACAATTGTTGAAAAACTGAGAGTTGCAATCAAGTCTTATACAATATATGCAAAATAACAATGATGTACGGAAATGGAAGGAAAAAACATGCATGTTCCAAACTCTTGCGCCCAGTGAATTCCGATGAAAACAATACTACAAAAGTTGATCACAAGGTGGATGACTCAACATGTAGACATGAAAATGTAATCAGCCACCAGGTTTTGTGATTTTCTGCTAGAAAAGACAGTCGAATAGCTCCTACCTCATCAAGCCTACAATACCACTACCATTCATTATCATATGCCTCAAAAACTTCATATACAACACCCAATATGAAGAAATTCTCAGGATTTTTTTTGCAGTCGTACAAACAAGTTCATGTATTCTCAAACAAGCTTCTAAACTCAAAAACATCGCACAAACTCTTCGAATTCTATAACCCCATCATTTTTCAAATCAAACACGTCAAAAATCTACTAGTAAAAGTAAGCCAGGATAGATCGTTACTAGTCTACATCTATTGTTATTGTGACATTGTTCGAAAATAAGTTGGGAAGCTCACCCTGTCTCCAAAGAGACTTTGTGTTAACACTCACGTAACGGACTGTGCTAGTGAGATTCTTGTTCTCCTAAAGAAAAAAAGTGAAGAAAAAAGAAAAGTATGAGCCTTGAGACAACTTTGGCACCAACACAACTAGAAAGCACAAAAACTAGAAATTAAAACCAGAATGCAGGAAATAAGAAGGGAGAAGTTATGAGTCCATACTATATACAATACACATCACACATGGGAAAACTTGAACCCATATAAGACAAAAATACATTCTAGTGATGCATAAGACCTTACCTATATGGTATGTGCTTGTGAGTCTAGAGATCCCTGTACATATTTGCAAGGCCATAATCAATAGCAAAAACCTGTGACAAGGAATTGAAAGAGACACTACCAGAATAAGTACTATAGCCGACGAAATGACGAAAAATAGGCTGGCGAATTTTGATGGTGTCGGGTATAGTCTAGTAAACCCGACGACAAAAATGATTTGTCGGGCACAGTTTCTTGTCTTCGGGCATAATACTATAGCTGACGACCAGAAAAAAGTCGTTGGTGTTTATGACAGGACCGTCGTTGGCTATAGTTTTTGACAAACACCAACAACATTTTGCAACTATACCCAATGAATTAGTGCATCGTCGGCTATAGTTCTTATATCAGATATGGTTGAAAGAAGGGAAGAGAAAGATGCCTCACCTGATGATCCATCTTCCGAACAATTATTGCTTACCGGTCCAGTACACTATACTTGGATGTATCCTATGGAAAGATACGTACGATTCAACATATGAATTTGGCTCAAATTATTTTTAACATTATTTGGAAATAATCATAATATGCACTTTTAAACTTGATAGACAACTGGGGGCTACAAAAACTATGTGGCTAAAAAATTCGCACCTGAAGGATGTATAGCTGAAGCATATCTTGTGCACGAGTGCGTAACATACACCAAGTTGTATTTAGGAGCGTTGGAGGACCCTCCACAACATATGCCGATAGATGAACCACAGTTCAAACTTTCTATCCTCTCATATGATGTTGAAGTTGGTGGAAATTTACCAAAGTCGTACCAGTTGGAACAATATGAGCTAGTTATTTCCCACTGGTGGGTATTGATTAACTATCCTGAAGTGCAATACTGGAAAAACTTCCATCTATATTATCCTCAGGTTGGCGGTGATCTTAAGTACCATAATAGAGAGTTTGCAAACTATTTTGACAGCTGGATACGTCTATATATATACTTATTGATATATATAATTTAATATCATGACGTTTGTCATCTAACATGTCAGTTATTATTATTTCAGATGAACCATGTAGAGTATGATGGTAACCCAAATTGGTCACACGAATTGAGGCTTTTGGCGATAAAACCGATAACTTCAAGAGTGTCTCCGATGTGTAAGGTTAATGGCGTGTAATTTATATGTGCACATAGAGACATGAGACGAAAAACACAGAACTCTGGGGTAATGGTGCATGGTCAACAGAATGGTATTGACTATTACGGCGTTCTCCATTTAGTGGTTGAACTAATTTATGGGGAAGGCATGACAGTACACTTGTTTAAGTATAGATGGTTTGATACTAGCCCTCAGAGCACAAGGACCGATGACTACGGAACATTTTCGGTGAATACTGCTACAACATGGTATGAAGATGACCTTTTTGTTTTTGCCACAGCAGTAAAACAAGTGTTTTGTCTTGATGATCTTGTGCACAAAGGCATGTGGAAAGTAGTTAACTGTGTTGTTCCTAGAAATATATATAGTGCTGCTACACTTGGTGATGCTGCAGGGAATGAAGAAGTTACTGCATACCAAGAGCTGAACGCAATTAATATTTCAGATTCCTCGACAATTCGCCTTAACAATGTGATTCCGAGTAATGTGGTTCGACTTCCTCAAGCAGAACTTATTGATGTCAATCCAAATGAACACATCAAAGACTCCGGTGACGAGGAGTGGCACATATTACCAGAAATTAACACGGACACTAAATCAGACTCAAGCGATAATTCTGATTATGCGCCTTGATTAGTTAAAAATGAATGTGTTAAATTTACATGTTTGTTGAAGGGTAATGATCATAATTTTGTTAACTATTTTCATATTTCTTAATATAGCGAGGATTGTGATTATCTTCCAAAATTACTTAAACAGGTTTTTGTGTGAATTGTATTTTCACATGATCGAGGATAATTTTTTAAAATATTTTCAGGGCATACCCGACTATTTTTACCATTTCTTGTCGGGTATAGTATAGCCGACGACATTCATACGACACGTCGTCAGCTATACTATAGCCGACAATGTTAAACTTAAGTCATCGGCTATCCTAAACCATGTTAACCCAAAAACGGCCCGAGCCCGAGCCCGAGCCCGAGCCATTTCTCTCCTAAACCCTCAAAATCTCCCAAGTCGTCGCCCTCGCCGCTTTGATTCGACTATTGGCGCCCAGTTTCGATCACCCTAATCCCTAAACCCGACCTCTCCTTCTCCTCTCCTCCTCCTAAACATTAAAAACCCTAAACTCAAAAAACCCAAAAAAACCCAACTTCCCTCTCCTCTCCGCCTCTGCCACCCGGCCACCTCCTCTCTCTCCTTTCCCCAAATTTCAGTAACTCTCTCTCTATATATATATATAATCCGAACAGTTTAGGAGGTAGCTGATTTTGATATTGATTATGGGCTATTGATTTCAATCCGAACATTTTAGAGTTATTGATTTTGATATTGATATTGAAAGCGTATCGGTGATAATGATTTTGATATTGATTTTGATTTTGAATATGGGTAATTGATTTTGATTATAGATTATGGGTGATAATGCAATTATGCTAGATTTAGATTATGTGTAATATTTATTATGTGTGATTTTGATTTTGATTTAGGTTATGGTTATGGGATTGTAAAATTATGTGATTGATGTTAGGATGTTTTAATAGGTTATGGGATTGTGATTAGGTTATGTGATGAATTTATTGGGATTGTGTTTTAGGTTATTGTTTGATGAGTTTATTGATGTTGAAGATGTTCAAATTATGTGAATTTTAAGAATTGAGAAAACGAGTCTAGCAGCGATAGTTGTCGGTCCGGGTCGAACAACCGGCCTCACCAGCCTTACGGCAACCCGTACAACAATCGTCATTGGCAACTGCTTGGAAGCACCCAGGAAACGCCTGTGCATGATGATATGGCCAACCCCCAATGACCACAGAGCGCGAGGCAGCTTTTGTTCTCCAACAGGAGCCAAACGTAGTCTACGCCCAGCTCTACGGGTTATGTCCCTTCACGTTACCCTATGCCAGACATGAGCCATGGTCGGGTACGCCCAACTATACGGGTCCTGCTCCTTCGGGTCCTTATATGCTAGAAATGAACCGGCCAGAGCCAACTCCAGGTCCTTCTCCCCCTAATGCTGGTGGTTCATGAACATCGTTGTCCGGACAACAAGGAGGTGTCTTCTCTTCTCACCTATATTTCCCCTCACAGGGAGTACCTGCTCTGCCAGATGTAGATGACACGGGAAACCCTATACCAGATGTCGATGACGAGGGAAACCTTATTCACATCCACCCGAAGGAAGCATGCATCTTTCAGCCGTTTGATACACCTCTAAAAAGTGCGAGGATAGCAAATGCATCGGCGTTAGAATCATCGGGTAAATAGTAAATATATGTATTATTTAATTTTAAACTTCCCAATAATTTGTATATTAAATTAGGTGATCCATTTTTAATTTTTTTTACTTTGTCTTATGCGACAGACGTCGAAGGGGAGAAAAAAGTGAGGACCAGACGCTGTGTTGTGGGGAAGCAACTTCAGAAGGACATCGAGCCCTACGTGCCACTGATCATAGAGATCAACAAGCAAGGACCAGTGAGAGACAAAAACATTTGTAGGAGGTACTCCGGCATGGTTGGAAGCATTATCTAGGACAAAGTTCCTATTCTGTGGTCAGAGTGGTCCTCAGTCCCTCAGTCCGTGGAAGACCAAGTGAACAATGCGATGTTGGTGAGTTAGATATTCATTGTGTATGTCTACTTATATTAATTAATTCCTTTAAAATATAAATATATTAACATAAAAAAAATGGGACATTGCAGGTGTGGTTCAATGTTCGGGAGGAACTTAAATCTACTTGGGCAAATGAGTTTTAAGGAAGAAGGTGACGGGAGTTATATAATATAAATTTAGATATTAGAGGGATCATGTAATATGTTTCTAACATTTGTGTCCCATATATAGGTATAAAGAGTTGAAGAATGAGCTCTGTAAGTTCTAGAAGAAAAATAACATGCCCAATGACAGTTCGGGTACCCCTATGGAGTTCATTTTTAGGGAGTATGAGTGGAAGTGGCTTCTAATCCACTTCAACGCCCCACGATTTGAGGTATATATTTAACATCATATGTATTTACTTGTGGATAATTTGGCGTTGATAGTTTCTAAATCAAATTTTTTAATATATACTTATGAAACAAGGGCATGTCCTCCATAAACGCGAGGAACCGAGCAAAAAACACAGATAACCATCGCGCCGGTTCTAGACCCTATGCGTCTTATAGGGAGGAGGCAGTGACCCAACACCCTAAAGAAAACCTGTTCGTGTGGATGTATGAAAAGCTGCATCCTCGGTCCCACGAATAAGCTGTAAGTATTCCCTTACAACTTTACAAATTGCTCATATATGTATTTTCCCTAAAAAAAAATTTAATGTATGTTTACTAATATGTTATTTTGTTTTCCTTGTCAATTAGGTTCATTTAAGGGAAACAGCTGAGGAAGTGTTGACTCAGATTGCGAGGGAGCGAAAGCCTAATATCTCAGATGATGAGCTTCCCCAGGCCGTATCTCAGATCAATCGATCTGATTTAAGGGTTGGGGCGAGGATCATGGGAAATGCTTTCCCACCACAAATGAGCAATTACTATTGCAAGGTTTTAGGACGGCAAGGCGATGGGATATCGAAGAACAGGGCCAGTTTCCGACACAAATCGGGATCTTCCAAGGCCCAGCTAGAGGATCAACTTCGTAGGCAGACTCAAGAGTATGAGAGTAAGATAGAAGAGACTCAGCAACGGATGACCTAACAGATGAAGGAGATGCGTCAAGAGATAGTCCGGCAGCAGGCTGAAGAGTTAGCTCGGATGTGAGATGAAATGGCTAGGAATTTTGAAGGCCTAAGCTCAACCCTTCAGGCACAAGTAATAAATGTCCCGGCCCAAGGTTGAACTCCATAGACTACATCTAACCAGAACCCTCACGATGCCCCACATGAGAAGCAGGATCCGCCCGATAATGATGGTAGTGACCCATCTTATCTCCACAACTTAGACTTTGGCAACCTTTAGTTTATATGAATATGTGTTTCAAAATTATATGCTAAATTTTTATAAGTTTTTGTTTTGTTGATTGTCAAGGTGTTATGCGTTGTTAGCCATTGTAGAAATGAGAATATATGTTTGTTGGTTATTTTAAAACTGCATGTTCTGGGAATAGTAAATCCATGGTCTGCAGTTTTTTTTTTCAAAAAGTTGCATTTGGTAAAAGTCGTCGACTATGGTCTAAAATTTTCGATAATAGCCAAAACTATACCTGACGGGTTTAATAACTATAATCGACGGGTTGAAAAATCTCATCGTCGGCTATAGTATCCTTCGATCAACAATATTGACCTGACCGGGAAGGTTTGCCCGACGATGTTCTAGTCTAAAATCTTCGGTTATTGTTTGTAACTATAGCCGACAACTTTTAGTCGTCGGCTATAGTTTGGACCTATAGCCAACAAGGGGCATAAAAAGTCGTCAGCTATAGTATAGCCGACAACCTTTTCCCGACAACACTATAGCCGACGAAAGGTTGTCGGTCATATTATAGTCGACAACTTTTGTCTAACAGGCAGACAACTTTATGTCGTTGGCAATAGTACTTATGCTGGTAATGTACCATGCGAGCCGCTTCCAGCCCAGCCCGTGTGACCGGCGAGCAAATGTTGCAGGAGAACACTACCTGAGTTGATGCTCTTCAAAAAGTTGAGAGAGACTTCTTCTCCACCTTTGGTGCATTATGTGACATGTGGGCCAAATACGAGCATGCATAGTAGAGGTTAAACTGACTATCATCCGTATGTAAATCTTGGGCTTTTCTTTTTGTAAATTGATATTTATACATGTTACTAGGCCATGTAATATTAAGCCCAATTTTGCACTTGATCAGCTATTTACTTGTTTTTAACATGGGATTGGCCTCAATTGTAAGTCCAAAGATACACCTTGGTATATTCATATTGGGCCTTAGGCCTTATTGGGGGTCATCTTTGACTTGATTTCACACCAAACTAACTAACATGCTTAGCCCATTCAGTCAATTAATTAATTTCAAATTTTAAATTCGAAAAAAAATAGGTTATCAAATCAATCACGTCGCTCTCCGTTTTCCAAGGAACACGCCTTCTTCCCTCAACCGTCTGGGAATAAATGACAGTAATCATATTTTCTTGGAAAGGATAAACCGTCATTTGAAGCGGTTAGAATCTTGGAGTAAAACGTTACTTTCACCATTAACTGGTGCGTTGAAATGATACCTTTCATCACTTCGTTTTCGTGCACAGCCTCTAGGGTTAGGCTCCTATAAATACCCCAGTATACATAAATATACAACAGTAGGCTAAACAAGAAACCTACTGGAAAAGAAAGGTAGCTCGAACACTAAGCCTCCGACTGCAACGTGTGACACCAGAAACTGAACTGCAAACTGGGCACGGAAACCGAAAAGACCGGGGGAAAGGCAAATAAAATCGTTAGAGTGAGTGGACGAAAATAATCATATGTCTTTCACCATTTATATAATATAAAAACAATGCGAGTTCTTAGAATAAATGGAGGTGTCAGGCGAATCTCTCAAGCCCGACGGTGATAGACTAGGTGAATCTCTCAAGCCTAGTGGGCACATCAGGGGAATCTCTCAACCCTGGAACTGGACTACCGGTGATCAGCCGAGTAGCCAATACATCGATGCTAAATAAATGCCATCACCATAAAATATAAAACAATACCTCCAAAACAATAAATAATCTCAATACTGTACTGGAAATAAATACCGAAATCAAGAACTCGCTATGACAGTGTAAATAAATATCCACTCACAGATAGTACAGCGCACAAACGCGCTAATCACGAGATCCGGCGGAAGATCCCTCGCCCAACGTACGATCTCGATCCCCTAAATAATCACAAAATATAACTAATCAAAATCAAAATTCATTACACTATACCACACCTCGGAAACCAACCATTTCCGGAAACATATAACTTGGATACAAAATCATCGACGAAAACCCCCAAATTCTCCACATAAACCCTCGACATAAAATCCGGCATCCAAATCATCCCGAAAACCTCAAGGCGATGATCGGGACGCGATTACGAGCAAAATGGCATAAAACTTGTCAAATTTTAAAAAGTCAACGCCTCGCCGGAGCTCCGCCGTTGATAGTCGCCGCCGCCGACGCAGCGTCAACCGTGGCGGATTTCGGCCAAACTTTCCAGATCACAAGTACTCTTCAAGCCCAACAACTTCCTTTTCTACACCGAGACCCAATTCCAAGCCCACCGGCCGGAAATCACCTCGAAACTCACGGAATCCATGGATTCCGGTGAGTTTTCCGGCGAGCTTCAAACCTCAACCAAACCAAAATTCTTTCACCCAAAAGCTTCACAAGGATGATGGGAACCTTTCCCCCCACACCCCTGACCCCAAATGTCGCCGGAGCACCTCACCCGATTCCGGCGAACACCACGAACTTCACCGAGTTCGTTCTCCTCCAAATCTCAACCAATTCAACTCAAATCAATTGCAAAACACTAGGAAATCATGAAAGAAAGCTAACCATACCAACGATTTGGTCTGAGGTGGCCGAAAACGGAAAATCGATAGATGGTCAAACGGTGGCGCGGTGCTCCTCCGGTCAACGCGGGCCAACGGTCAATCTTGGTCAAACGACGGTCAAACTTTCCAAAACAGTGATTTTCGACAATTTATGACTATTCCGATATTTATACTCATGGATCGATACGATCGACGGTCCAAATCAAATCACATCCACGATTCGGGTAACTCAAACTCAAACGGATAAACACGACGAAATCACGCGATTTCAAATATTCATAACATATTCCTCGGTTATCGAAACAATTATCCGAAACTGCCCACAAACTCAAAATCACGCATACTACAATTCTCATGAAGAGACTCAACTCAAATTCTTGCCCGATAATTAAGTCGTGAACCAAACCGCCAATTTAATCAATTATGATAAATCTCGATTACTCGCAAAGCTCGCAGATTAAGCCAATTACTATACCAATTCCGGTTCGGGTCGTCACATCTATACCCAAGTTTGACCTTGATAAAGTTTCCCTTAATATTTCTAGGAGAGCAGAGTCTCAACACCAGGGAGAGTCCTCGTCAACGAAACTCACTAGCAGCATCTCTACACTTGTCTCTCAAGAGTGCTGGATAAACTCTGTATTAGTGTTGATCTTGGGGGAAGAACGGGGAGTTGTTGTTCTATCATTCCCCATTTATGTGGGTCTAGGATGTGGTAAGCAAAAGGCGAGAAGTTCACGACAACTGGCTCGTTCCCTGGAGACGCCAAGGTCAGGACTGCCTCATCAGCGTCAACGATAATTTACCGAAAGGATGCATCCTTTTTTGTGGTCTTTGGCTTGGTGTTCTAGTTCTTTTTTTATTATTATTATTTTTATCATCGGTGTCCTTCTTCTTTTAGAAGACCTTTTGGTTTCGGCTTGCATGCCCTTGTTCTTTTCCACGATATCAAAGCTTAAGGCCGCAAAGCCTCTGTAAGAGTTTGTACTTTAATAAAAATTTGATTCCGTGTACTTGTTGTGTTTAATTTTGTAATACTTTACTGCTCTTGCTTTAGTATCTTGTGTTGAAACCTTCAGAAAAAACTGAATAGCACTGCATTGGTTTAGCCACTCGTATTGGCTTCGTACTCGCGAAACTAAAATAAACACAGTATAGTTTCAAGGTATTTGGCCACAAGAATTGGAAATATACTTACTCGACCTTAAAGTAAAGTTTACAACGGAGATAAAAAAAATGTTTAAGACTGAAACTAAAAAATTTGAAAAACTATGGCCTTCACAGTATACTATATTGGTTTGCCCTTGAGTTTAATCAGGCGAGCAAAAGACGCGAGCATGAGCAAACTCAATTATGTTGCCTCAGGCGGGTCATCGTATTCCCATACTGGCGTGATGTATTTTTTTAGGAAACGAGCATTGATATCGTACCAATCGTGAAGACGAATGACCCCACGTTCTAAGAGGTGAACGATTACGTATGGCCATTCACACTTGCAAGTACACTTCCCACTGTCTTCAATCTTGTTACTAAGGAGTAAGATTGCTCTCCAGACTAACTCTCCTTCTTCAAAGCTCATGCCCCCTGGTACAACAATCGTAGAATCGAGCAACCATTCTCTTCTTGTTGCATAAGTAGTCGTAAGCCGCCAGGCACTGCACTTCTAAGTCTTCGAGCTCTTGCCACATTGCTTGGACGTAGTCCTTGCCAATCAACTCATATTGTTCCATAACTCTCATCGACTGAACGTTGAGTTCTAAGGGAAGAATTGCATCATTCTCGAACATCAAAGCGTAAGGAGTCATTCCCATTGGGTTACGCTTGCTCGTACAATATGCCTGTAATGTGTCGAACAAGTCTGCATGCCATAGTCGAGGATTGTCCGCCAGCATGTGCCTAAGAATGTGCAAGATGAGCTTGTTGCTATCCTCGGCCTGACCGTTAGACTGAGCATATTAAGGGGTAGAATGGAGGAAGTGAATGCCCATATCTTACATTAAAGTGTCGACCTCACTAGACATAAAGGATGCCCATCTGTCTGACACGAAGCCCTCTGGAATACCAAACCTGCAAATAAAAATTTACGAATGGTACATGCTGAGACCACTTTTAAAGGTATGACCTCCACCCATTTGGTAAAGAAATCAGTGGCCACAATAATGAACTTATGTCCCTCAAAAGAGTGGGGGTGAATCATCTCAATTAAGTCCAATGCCCAACCTCAAGCAGGCCAAGGTTTAATGATTGGCTGCATAGGGATGTTGGGTATGTGGCTGACGGGGCCATGAGCTTGACAATCAATACAGCCTTTGGCGAAGGTGATATAGACCTTAAGGATTAAAGGCCAATAATAATCATAGCGTCGTAATAACCAGCGCATCTTGGGGCCTGCTTGATGTGTTCCTGCTGCCCCTAAGTGTACTTCTCTCATCAGTCGCTTAGCCTCTTGACCGTACACACATCAAAGGAGGACCCATTCTTCTCCTCGCATGTATAACTCATCGTTTCTCAACACATAATTAGGAACCGGGAAACGGATACATTTTCAACAGAAATATTTGGGTCTTTGAGGTATGAGATAATGGGATGTCACCAATCCACATCAATGTGATCAATGTGGCCACATACCACTCGTTATGTTTCTGTCTGGCTCTGAAAGAGGGCAACGTGCGTTGCTCGACCTTCAGAATATGCTTGTGAACACCGTCCTAGAGACAAACACCTGTAGCAAGCTGAGCCATTTCATTGGCCGCCTAGTTCTGTTCACGGGGGATATGTTCCAGCGTTACTTTAGTGAACAGCCCTAACAGCTTGGCTGCCTTTTTGCGTACAGCTCGAGTATGGCACCTACTTTGTATTTGGTCTCCAGCTACCAGATTATAAGTAATTAATCCCCTCGAATGTGGACATCGGTAACATCCAAATCTATCAGTATCTCTAGACCAATGATGAGGGCTTCATATTCAGCTTGATTATTGGTGGAGTGGGAATCCAACCTGAAAGAGTAGGAGAAAGTTCCCTCATCTGGGTTAACCAAAGCTATACCTTCCCCAGCCATCGCTCTAGTACTTGAACAATTGAAATAGAGGAGCCAAGAAGCGAGTGCGATACGTAATAGTTCCAACTCCTTTCCCTCGTAGACATCTAGCATTGGGTGATGCCTTTGTGAATCAATTATTTGATGTGTCTCTTCCTAATAAAGTGCATGATGCAATTAAGGAGGAGAAGTAGGTCATAGTAATGGAGGTTATGATGGACGCTCTCAACAAGAATTAATGGTACTTAGGACTTGGTAGCATTATCATCTGGAAATAAGATCATTTGATATTGATGGGTTTATATTGTGAAGCATAATGCAGATGGCTTGATTGATAGATATAAAGCAAGGTTGGTTGCAAAAGGATACACTCAGAAATATGTAGTTGGTTATAATGAGACGTTTGCACCAGTGACGAATATTAATACCATTTGAATCCTTATGTCTTTAATAGTTGATGGAAAAGAAATTTAATTTGGAATTCCACATGGTTCACCAAAGCCCAAACAAAAATTTAGCTATAATCGGATTCCTCTACAGTATTGTCCAGCCTAACGAGTTTATCACAAAGGTGACAAATGATATCACTTCCATCACTGACGTGATAAAAAGGCCATCACTAACGTGAAAAAAGGTGTGCCCTTTGATCTACGCATTTTAGGCGTATTGATTAATATATTTTCTCTACATTTTTACTTTGATAATTGCTTAGTTTTATTAGTTTTAACTTATTTTGTTAATCTCAGGTGTTGACCAAAAGAGACGGAGTAAAGGAGTCTACAAGCATGAAAAATAATGGAGAGAAGAAATTGGTTCGAAATTCCAAGGAAGAAAGAAGAAAAATTGAAGAGAAAAAGAAATCATTTGTTGACTAGGAAAACCTTTCCTATGTTGGCTAAGATTTGAAAGCTTCCGGAAGGATTTTGAAGAAGAACAAATGAAAATGAGTCTAATTAATTAGAAGACCATTTAGTTAGCCCAAATATAAAGATCCAATCAGCCAATTTCGTGGAGATCAAGATTTGGTAGGAAAAGGATTCCCAAAGTCAAAGGAAGAAGGAAATCATGAAGAATAAGGAAAGCAGAATCTGCTTGTGCAGATAGGCCAACCTCGAACCATGACTGGGAACAGATCAGGAAGATTTATGATGCTATCGACCTATGGTTAGAAAGATATTCGAGTCTTCTTTCCAACGACACCAAGATCATAATTTTTGGAGATCTACAACTCCGGGAAAGTGAAAATCTTTACAGACTGCCAAATTTACCCGAGAGTGGAAGGAAAACCTTATCTTAGGAGAAGAATGATTCTTGTAAGACCTATAAATACAAGAGGCACGCCCACAGCTCAAGTATCTCTTTTTCCAAGCTCAAACTCTACCCAAATATCTCTCCAAAGCTCTCCAAGTTCTAGATCCCAAGCAAGTGCCAATTGAAGACTAGTTCACCACCACCAAATAATCTCTACCCATCTTTAACTTGTTGTAAACGTTTAGTCCATGCAATAAAGCTATCACACCATAGGCCTTCATATTACATTATTGGCGTTTGCAGCGTTTAGCGGATCATCAAAAGTGTAACCATGAATCCTTTACTCCGTAATCTCAATTTAATCTTGTTTGCTCTATGTGCTTGGTTTGTTCTTGTTTTGTTTATTTGGATTTTTAATACTCTCACTAATATATCTTCCATGTGTTTATGTTCTTGATTTTGTTTGAAGCATGCTATGTTATGTACTTAATGCGTTGGGTAGTCTTGGATGATCGCGTTTAGCCTCTCGCCTCGTAGTTAATCCAATGAATTTTAGAATTAAGGTGTGTCGCTTTAAACCACATGGCATGTTAATAATAGAATCTTCAATATGAATTTCGTAGGTAATTAGGTGAGCATGAAAATTGACTGGGGTAAAGAAAAAGATGATCACATGTAAATAATTAATTTATGTTTGTTTTTGTAGGAAATATGGTAAGGATTTTTGGGTTCTTTTTATGTGTTTGCTTGTCTATGAGTCAATGAATATTAGATTCTTAGGATTTCTTGCTATATGTTTCGATGTTTTAGGTAGTAATTAGATAGAAAATTTAGGTAATTAAAATCAAGTATTTTATATCCCCATTTCTATACACAAATACTGCATGCACCCTTCAATCTCCGGTTTAGAAAGATTGACAAGGCGGTTTAACATCTCTCAAGGATACCCTATTCAGAACCTGGATATATCAATGTAGTAAAATAAATAGGGATTATCGAACACAAGGAATTGGTGAAACTAAATCCTGACAAATTACTATGCTGACAGACTCGACTACAGAACACTAATGATATGCGAACCTAAGCTAGACAGACTCAAATGCTACGAAATTTTGATACAATAAACTAGACACAGTGGCGGACTACCACACAAAATTTGAGGGTATTCGGAGTTGATTTGGTTACCGAAATAAATCGGCTAAGCTACAGCTAATGCAGAAAGTAAATGCTGAAAATAAATATGCTAATGAATGCAAATGGATTTAAACTATATGATTAAAGAGTTAAGAGGAATGCAATTCACCACCGTCATTCCATCTATCTAACACATACTTAACCTAATGCACATATCCAATGAATGAAAGTTCCCAGGAAGAGTTGATCGTTACAACCACATCCTATTACCTAATCCTTATGCCTATGCAGGTTTGTCATGGACCTCCCCTACATCTATCCCTCTATTGAACCTATAGTCATGGACCCCAAGGTTTACAAAGAAGAAAGCATTAAGTTCTAGAAAATGTTTGAGAAGCTACAAGGGTTCACAAGTACACTATGGGCGTGTCTCGCTAGACCTATGGATTTCAATCTCCCGACGGTAAAATCGGCGTATCACTATAGAGAATCCGGTGGAAGAAATTATCTTTAGTCGCCCGTATCTCATGAAACTAGAACCCTAGCATGCATACTAAGTTGGCCACCAAAGCAAACATACAAGAATTCATACGGTGAATCATTCAGAGAAAGAAACCTCATTCATAAAATATGCAAAACTAGATTAAAGTGTATGTATTAAAAAGACTTCATGTACAGGGGTTCAAGCAGCCCCTTAACAAAGGAAAATTAGCTACTCATAATCTTAAATAATAACATCAAAGAATTCATAAAAGATAGACAGAAGATGGAGAAAGAAGAACTCTTAGCGACGTCGAGATCGAACTAGCTCTCATGCATGCGAGCTTCTTCTTCTCCCTTAGCTCTGTTTTGTCTTTTCCTCTTGATTCTCCAGCTGTACGTTCCCCTCCTTCTATCACTAGCTCTAAATATATATATATATATATATGCCTTAGCTAGGTTAATTAACCTAGTAGATATAGACCACGTGCTCCAGACTCCAACATGCAAATGGACTCTCCAAAGTCCAATTCCCAAACAACTCTTCTTTCAAACTATATATATATAGCTAGAACAGGTCAATCATCATAATTGATGATCACGTGCCATGCTAAACCAAATAGCAAGTGGGCTTCTCCCACTTTCTCCTCGCCAGGCAGTTCCTCGCATAACATACCAATCCCAATTAAACTCCACTTCTGTTTCTCACCAACCTTGCTCGCAAGACTCACATGCTCCTCTTTTGCTAGCAATCTCATATATACCAATATATAAAATTAGCTCTCCTCCTGCATCACGTCTCGCCAAGCATATATCACCTCATTCTTAATATTCCCTCGCCAGATAGCTCATTTAATCTCATTTTCTCCATTAATCTCCAAAATACCTAAAAACAAATAAACATAATTAATTCACTCGATTAATAACAATAAACTAAATATAGGGAACAAATTAAATACCAAATAGACGCAGAAATATGCGACTATCAAAGATACCCTACTTATCAATGCTACATCTACACAAAAAAGGTTTAAATTGCATATAGTTGAATTATGTGTTAAGTGTTTATTTGATGCATGTTTTGGTCGTATCACCCTTAAGGTGGTTAATCCGATGAAGGTCGAAATGGCTTAATTCGATAATGAGGAGCAAGCAAAGAAAGCAGCTGGCTCTAAATTCTACAAATACATGGGATCCCTCACAACCACACCTTCCGTTGTAGGTGTTGTTCGGAATCTGAACAAAGAGGTACAAACTATATCGGTGGAACAAGTAAAGCTACTTCGACAAGCAGTTTTCGAGTTTTCGGAGAATAACGCAAGACCTGTACAACCTCTCAATGGTCGAGAAGTCAAGCTCTATGGCGACAGTCGTTAGAGCCACTCATGTAAGTACTAACTCATTTAATATGTACGTCTATTTACTTTATTATTTCATGACTGGATGTTTCATATTTGAAGTGAAACGATGCACTACAACATTCTTACCCATTGCCGGCGATTTTTAAATCGCCGGCAATGTTTTTTAACATTACCGGTGATTTTTGCCGGAAAAATCGCCGGCAATGTAATTTTATTTTTTTTTAACATTACCGGCGACTTAAATGTAAGTCGCCGGTAATGTCTCGATGGTAATGACATTACCGGCGACTTACATTAAGTCGTCGGTAATGTTTAAAAAAAAAAAGACATTACCGGCGACTTAATGTAAGTCACCGGTAATGTCATTACCATCGAGACATTACCGGCGACTTACATTTATGTCGCCGGTAATGTTAAAAAAAAAAAAATTACATTGCCGGCGATTTTTCCGGCAAAAATCGCCGGTAATGTTAAAAAAAATTGCCGGCGATTTAAAAATCGCCGGCAATGGGTAAGAATGTTGTAGTGATGTGTCGTAACCAATGTTTGAAAACACAGTCTACACGGCCGATTAATCGGTGTGTAATCAGTAATCGGTAAGAAACTGTGTAGATTAAGGCCTGAACGGCCCCCTACACAGTGAACTGTGTAGCGACCGATTAATCGGTCGATTCACCGATTAATCGGTGTGTTACACTGCCTACACAGCCATATATTTTTTTTTAATGAGAAATCAAAATTTAAAAATAACAACCCAAAACCCAATATTTTTTTTTCAAGGAAGATTTGGCTCGGAGTGATTTTCTTATTTGAAATGTATTTTGTTATGTTTATTATTTTAATATTGAACTATGTGTTCAATTTTGATCACTTTCCTAATATATTTTTTTGACTTAATCATTTTACCTTCTCCAATGGTGGAGTTTTAAATTCTAAAGTTAAAATTGTCTAAAAGTAAAATATAGTTAGACGATATATATAACTTGTGAGGTAGTAAAAAAATTACTTAAAAGTTAAACTAGACTAAATTGAATGTTAAAACAATAAAAACTGAAAGATGGAGAATATGACTTCAAGTCATTTTCTCTCTCCACTTTTGTTAAATATAACTTCAAAATTTAACTCAAAGTTACATTTAACTTTGCTTTAGAAGTGATAGTTTGCGTAAGAAAAGTTAAAATTTGACTTTATTTGTGAAATAGGGTATCGTTGGAGATGCTAATGATCTTTTAGATTTTTTTTAAATATATTACTAATTATAATATTATTTAATAAATAAATAAAATACCGATTAATTCCAATTAATCACCGAATAATCGGCTACACAATAATCAGTACCATAACGATTCGTGTCCGATTACCCTTTTTTTAACATTGGTCGTAACTATAAGAACGTACTTGCTGAGTTTCCTTGTTCTGATCTGATTATAACTTCTTTGTTGTGGTTGATGCCATTAGCAATGGTTCTCTATAAATACTGTCCCTCGTCCATCAGAGTGAGAAACTTCATCATATCAATCAATTAAGCAGAACTTCCGCTTTACTAAAACTACAGTCGACAAACCAAACCAATATTAACATGGACAAGTTTTAACAAGGCCAAACAAATTAATGGACCAGAGAAGGAATAGGACTTGCGACTTGCCGGATTGCCGGATTGCATTTTGGAGATGATAGCTAATTTCGTTTCTACCTATAAGAGATGCAGTGGAGACTAGCATGGTCTGCCGTGGCTTGCATGATATTTGTTTGACATCGATACGAACAAGGCGCAATATACTACATTCTTAGGGCATCTCCCAAACCCTATATTTATGGGGTTATTAAGGATTTAGGTGGTCCAATGGTAAAATCTTGAAGTCCTAAACTCTATGTATTTAGCACTTGGTGTCAAACCAAGTCTCATTTTGGCACTTGGAATGAGACGCGTCTCATATGGGAAAGCTGGGGCGCAGGAGCGCATAGGAGAGAGAGAGAACTGAGGGATGACTCACGGGCGAGGGAAGAAAAACATGTGTCGTTGAATTGGGTGGATGTTTTCTAGCACCTCCTCTTGATTTCGACGGATTCAAACAGGTAACTACTCTTAGTCAAGGTTCTAAAAAACGCTAGGCGACCCTAGACGGTGAACATACATTCGAGCGCCTAGGCGATTAGATGTGGATTAATCGGAATTAGACGTTTTTTAGGCGACTTAAAGATGGTATTAATTCAATACATATATATGTGAAATAATGAATATTTAAAACACTTATATAATAAAATTAGCAATAAGTATAGTTTAAATTGTCATAATCTCCATACAAAAATATATAATATAGAGTAATAATCTCAAATCTCAAATTATTTGAGTTTTAAATTATTATTATTTTCACGCCCTGCATCGCCTAGGTTCGCCCAGGAGCGCCTGAGAGGGCCTAACCCACCTAGAGAACTTATTCCCTCATTTAGCTTCGCCTAACGCCTAGACATCGCCTAGGTCGCCTTTTAGAACAGTGCTCTTAGTCTACACAAGGTTACGCTCTGTGAAACATTTATGACACATCTCTTCTCGATGTGTTCTGTCCTCGAATATTTCTTGGACTTGGAACATTGCACGTTCGAAGCTTCACATCTCAACCCTATTGATCTCATGTGTGGTATAGACCTCCTTAAGGTTGCACCTTTTCTAGAAGAGCTTAAAATAACAGTGGACGCAGCAGATATCTGTAACAGTACTGTACAACGAGAGATAAGCAACCATGAATCTGGATTCACACGTGATCATCTGAAGAGAGTTAAGATGCAAAGAGTCAAGGGCAATCCGTATGAGATAGAGTTTGCCGATTGGATTCTAAAGAACACAACAAAGCTCGAGCTGATGGTGATCAACCCTTTCGGAAATAGCTATCGGAATGATGCTAGATATTATGAGTTCGGCTGGAATTCGTCATGGGAAGAACAAGGTCATAGGGTTGCGATGCGACATGAGCTTAAACAAGAAAAAACTGATGCCCAAATTATAATTTTATAAAAATCAAATATTGGTGTTCAAGTGACTCATTGATTATGTAATTCTTTATTCATGTTAGGTCTGGGAATATTAAGAAATCATATTCTTCATCGATATCACATTGTTTCTCTTTAGTACCAAAAAGTTAAAACTATTATTATTTGCTTCAAGTATTACAAAGATAACTAAAGATGAGAAAACAAGACAAAAGCTCCATAAATATAATGGATCTTCAAGCGCTGAACCACTCGACGAGCATGGAAACTGAAGCTTCAGACGAGTACTGTGTCAAAAGTGACTCGACACTTGAGACTTGGCTGAACACATGAGCTAACAAGGTTGCTGAGTTCATCCCTCCACTGGTTGATGAGGCTGAGCCAACACCAGTGCTTGAGGCAGCTGAATCATTCGACCCCGAAAGGGATTGATCCTTTTGGCTCTGCTTCTTCGTCTCATTACTCCATAGATCCACCAGTGCAGACATAATTGCAAAGAAAGAGAAATCTTCAACTTCAAGGAACTCTCTGAAAGAAATTAGGGAGTGTGGGATGTTGTTCTGGAGCTTGGATTGTTGTGATAATAGGAACTACGTGTATATATAGTGTATTTATACTAGAAGCACGCCCACAGTACTGGCACACGTGGAAGTAATACCTGTGTGCCTTGTGATTGCAACATGCAGAAACACTGGTGCGGTTAACTGGTTGGTCAACTTTCTTGTTCATTATTATGCACAACGTAGCCGAAAACCACAGCAAGCATGTGGTATTACAAAAACTTCAAGCATGAGTGGAAAGAAAACAACGGGATATGTCAACGGGCTAGAAGGTTATATTTACGGTAAATTACATATAAAGTTAATTAAAGATTCTATTTCACACATAAGGTGATTTAAATTTTTTATCTTAATTAAAGTCATTTCTTTTAATTTATATTTTCTGTCTTTCCAATTTTGCCATTTTATATTTACTTTGAAAATCATTTATATTTTTATCTTAATTAAGGTCATTTTTTTATCCATATTTTCTGTCTTTCAAATTTTACCTCTTTATATTAACTTTCCAGGTCATTTTATATTTTTTATCCTAATTAAGGTCACTTTTTTATCCATATTTTTTATGCATAAAGTTCCAGTAAAGTAGTATTATCCAACAACTAGAGTAGTACTTTCTGAAAACTACAGTAGTACTTTCAACAAAGTTTTAATTAGAATGCATAAAGTCCCAGTAGAGCAGTACTATCCAGCAACTAGAGTAGTACTTTCTGAAAACTACAGTAGTACTTTCAACAAAGTTTTAGTTAGAATGCATAAGTTCCAGTAGAGTAGTACTATCCAACAACTAGAGTAGTATTTTCTGAAAGCTACAGTAGTACTTTCAACAAATTGTTGTAGTGCTTTTCATGAAACTGCCAAATGGTGTGTTTTGCAACGTCCTCACTGTAGTACTACTACAGAGCACACTACATACTACTCACAAACAACACTACAAACTACTACAGAGCACACTACAAACTACTACAAAACACACTACAAACTACTACAGAGCACACTACAAACTACTACAAAACACACTGCAAACTACTACAGAGCGGACTACATACTACTCACATACACCACTGCAAACTACTACAGAGCACACTAGAGTCTGTATATACTACTACAGAGTAACATATGTACTACCACAGATTATTATAGACACTACTACGTACATAATAACCAAAACACAACAATCTGCCTAACAACCAAAGCACACTTCTACATACAAATAGATCTCCAACGCTCAGAGAGAGAGAGAGAGAGAGAGAGAGAGATCTTTTGCTGCTGTGGTGTCGGCGTCGAGGTGTGGCGAAGAGAGATACGGCCTAGAGGAGGCGTGATAGTGGTGAGGGATTGAGAGAGGGAAAGGAGGCTGCAACTGAGATGAGAGAGGAGGCGGTGAGGCAACCGAGGGATGGGGAGAGAGAGGAAACCAAACGGAGAGAGAGAGAATACCAGGCGGAGGGAGAGAGAAAACTGAGATATGGAGAGAGTGATAGGAGAGAGATGTGTTAAATTGAATTTTTATGATAGTATATTTGTAGATAAATCAAACTTCAAGGTATTTTGTTTAATCAAGTGACCTTATTTATGAAAGAAAAGTCAGGTGACCTTATATGTAACTAATCTTACGTAACTGACCTTAAGTATAATTTACCCATTTATTTATCAAGTATACTTGATAGAACTGACTTGGACATTAGATCAGAATAAGATTTGGAGGTGGTTTTTTGGACTATGATAGAGAAATAGAAAACTGCAGTGATGCTTACAGGGAATAAGAAGAAATACAA
Organism: Geum urbanum; assembly: GCA_946800695.1. Lineage (NCBI taxonomy): Eukaryota > Viridiplantae > Streptophyta > Magnoliopsida > Rosales > Rosaceae > Geum > Geum urbanum. Next base: position 8,235,819 of record OX327002.1, on the reverse strand, counting down.
AACACAAGAACGCAAAAGTAGCAAGTACTGAAAATAACAAAAGCAGGTATGAACTTCGAACCAACGCCCGGGGGGCCTAGTTCCTCCGGCGAGAACTAGAACTTGAACCGAAACCTGTTAACTAGGTGTGTAGCCTTAAAAGATATGTAACTCATGCAGGCATGTTATGAATACTGATAACAATGATAGACATGCCATAATATAGTAGAATTTAACTCAATAATGCTGATTAGGTGAATATCTTTAGGGAAAGTCTTCGTCCCATCCAAAACGAGGAGACAAAAAATACGATTACAATATTACTTTTGCCAACGTTAATCTGAAACTAACACAAATTAGAAAAATTACGCCACAACTCTGCTCAAGAAAAAGTACCACGAGTCGTAGAAGGATTGAATATCAATAAAAACTGTGGTCACAACAATGAGGAGAAAACTTAGGTAAACATCATCGGTCAGGCTTGCAGGTCGATTCATAGAGAAATGTCTGTGGATTGCATTCAAAGAAGACACAGGCAATACATCCACCTGATGTAAACTGGCAGTGAAAAGCTGCTATTCTTCACCACAAGCGCACCAAGACAGTGTTGGGCTAAGCTTCCAAGTTCCTGCTGCACAAGAAAACCTAGAGCACAAAACTAAAATCTACTTACTAAAACAGACAGAATCTGAGATTCAGATTTGCTCCACCGACTTGACATAAGTTATCAGAGTTGAGACTGAATACAAAACTCTGGCTAATACTTTAGTAGCAGAGGTAGGGAAAAGATTTTGAACATTCCCCGTTCCTGGTCTGCAGAGGTAGGATCCCAGTCGTCATAAACACACGCCGCCATGATTGCCTACAAATTGATGTAGACACTTGCATATGTAAGTACCTAAAGAACTGGATAAGCTAGCTGAAGATACATTACCACTGAACACAGCACAATACCAGAAATGACATGCAAGTAATACAGTAGAACAGGACAAAGGGCAACCATCTACTCACATTGGTAGTAAATCTGTGTTTGTTGGCACTGGCAGTGCTTCTGGTACTACTGATTCATAGCAGACAGACCCACTTTAAGACTTTACCAGTGAGCTGCTCAAATCCAAGATCTTGTTAAAAATTGAACCACATTGGAATCTCCTGCCAGTGGTGTCCGCGCGGCTGATCGATCTTTGTGGCACTAATGCAGCAATGGTGGCTTAGCACCCCCTTCTTGTATAATTTGGGAAGCTGTGCTCTGCTTGAAAAGCCAAACTGCTTGGATAACACTTGTTGTCGGCCTTCAAATATAGCCAGTTCATCCGAAATAATCACATGCACTTTTAAAAGATCAAGAGATATGCACCAATAAAGATAGGGCAGCTGAGGATTTGATGCATTGCCCAGTGTCAAATGCTCCATCCTCAGTTCTCTATAACGAATCAACCAGCACCATCCTGCCTCACACTTTAATAAGCTTCATGAAGACATAGAAAGCAGCAGCTTCATAAGTTCATATCCAGGGTGTCCAACCTTCATACATGTTGCAAAGATTGCCTACACTAGTGGCTTGCTTAAGTAGATAATCCACTTGTTCTGAGACACTAATTTCTCTGAGAATACACAAAAACTGAAAGTAAGTTCTTCGCATCGTATGGCATAATGGAGATCGCAATCAAATTACATATTGCCCAATATATTAATGTAATAAAGAGCTTCAGAAGTAGTTACCTGTTGTCAGAAATATCTCGACCATCTAGTTTCATTTCAACTCGCCTCAAGACCAACATTGCACAACGGTTTTTACCATGAGCAAAAACAAAAATTCAGGTAAGGTATGTGAAGACTGATTTAAAGAGATTATGTATCTCTATAGTATAAAAGAGACAACATATTAAATAAAGAAAAAACAAGAACAATGTGGAAAAAATAGGCATGACTTACCCCTGCGCACTCTACTAGAAGCATGTGCAGCTTCACGAGCTTCATCTTTGATTATAACCTGGTTCAGGGAGGAGATTTCGTCTTTAACTCGAGACATCATCTCTCTATTCTCATTTGAGGGACGTGAAGTGTCAGGACAGACAATGCCAGATTCATTGCTTGGTGATGCAGAATCCACTGGATATTCATTTGGGTCTGTTGACTTGAACGAACCAATAGGAGTATTTTCTGCCTCTGTAAATTTTGATCTGTGTGGAGAATCCAAGATGTTTTGGCTAGCAGTTTGAGATAACACAGATGAATGTTGAGATTCTGTAGCATCTCTGCTACTAGACCTATGCAAAAGCTGTTTCTCATCATTGAAGCTATCTGGAAGACTCGATTCAGCTAAGATAACGCCAGAATCTGTACTGCTACTGTAGATACTATCTGACGGCGATAGCCATCCTTTCGCTTCCAAAGGAGGTCCAATGCCAGCAACATCGGTGCTCTCAAAAGTTGACAATGAGAGGTTCTCTCTCTCCTTTTCATCCAACCCACCAGCATCAGCAGCAAGATCCGGGTCTGGCCTTGATAAATCAGTTACTGGGGATTCTACTTCCTGGCTTTCTCCTAAGCCTTCAAGAGCCTATAAAGATGAACATAAGAAAAGATATTCTGATTTAGCTAAATACTCTGTTCTACTCAATGTTAATAAAATTAATTTTAACAACACGTGACTATACTTTATGAAGATTCCCAGCATGGAGACTTGCAGTCCGTGCAAGCCTGGTCAACATAGAATATAGCCCTTTCACAGATGAAGTGAGGACACCAATGGATCTAGGGTCTGGCAGGCCTCCCTAATTTTCAAAGAATAGGACTGGTATATGGCTTGTCCGTGAATTGGAGATATTTCTATGTTGGTCTCTCTTTCACCACACATAGCACCAGTCATAGCAGCTACATCTTTGGACAATACTGTTTCCAGTGGAAGAAGAATTGCATTTGCCTGCCCAAAATATAAATGCAAATATAGTGTTTAAAGTATTGATTTGTCATCGCAACACCATGAGAAAATAAAGCCACTAGTGTACACAAAAAAAGTTGTATAAACATTAAATGTGAGACGAGGCAAACCTTAGAAAGGTCTTCCACAAGAGAACAATGAACTGCAGCAGCTTCCTTTCCTAGACTGTAAACATCATGCAGATCTTCAGTGATTGCAAGGACCTGGTGACTGTGAGTATTAGCCAAATGAAAAAACTTTCCCCCACAAGGTAAAAGTTAATAAGGAAAATTAAGTCGGTAGATAAGAGCCCTTTAAAAAACACAATTATAGAAGAAAAAGGATAATGTTCAATTGATAGAAGGGCTCATATGAGAGATGTACAATGTTGTTATACATATAGAGGGAGGATCAAGAGAGGACTCCCTTAAGCTCCAAAAGCGAGGACCTTTTTTGTTTCAACATCTATACTATTATTAAGAGAACTGTCTTTGTTTCCTCCTTTTGTAAAATTTTCCATTTATACCCTTTAATCTTAAGTGCAGTAAAATAATTAAAGGGTACTTTTGTAATTGAGTTATTTTTTTAACTTTTTTTTCTTTTAGTTTCTTTCGCTGCAATTAATTTCTTCGATCTCTTCCAATTTTTTTTTGCTGTTTTTTCTCTTCCTATTTTTTTTGCCACAATAACTGTTTGAGACAGTTAAAACTTAGTGTAAATGATTTTAATTTTGTAAAATTACACACACGTAGTGTGTGCACACCAACTAGTGTATTTTAATAATTTAAACTGCTCATCCTTTAGTTACCTACACGTGAATCGTACAGATAAATTATCCAAATTGGAAAACTTTTAACCATTTGATTAGCACATTTTTAGTCTTTATTTATTCTAAAGGTTTATAATTCTTTACACAAATTTGAATGACAAATTTCTTATATAACAAACACGAAATACTGTTCAAAGTACTGTTTAAAGGGGGTATTTTGGTCTTTTCATTTATTTTTAATAGTTTAAGTTTTTTTAACTGTTTTAGTGTTTATTTTTACAGTTTTACTTTTTTACAGTTTTACTTTTACTTTTTACTTTTATTTTTTACTTTTATTTTTTACAGTGTTATATTTTACTTTTTATTTTACAGTTTTACTTTTTACTTTGACTTTTATCATTTTTTACAGACTTTTATCATTTTTTACTTTTATAATTTTAATATCTTACTATCATTTTTTTTTACAATTTTATATTTTACTTTTTTATTTTTTTATTTCAATTTTTTACTTTAACTTTTTGCCAAACCTTTTTACAATTTTGTGTTTTACATTTTAACAATTCTAATTTTATTTTTACTTTTTAATATTCACACATAATTTTCACAGTATTATTTTTTAACAATATAATTTTTATTTTTTACTAAAATTTTACAATAAAAAATTTTATATAGATTTTGCTTAAATTCTCCGCATTAATTTTTTTTTGTTTTAACAAGTTTCATCTTTAACAAAATTTTCTACCTAAATCAGAATCTCATTTATGCATCATTCAGACGATCTTTTTAACGTATATTTTCTACCTAAATCTTAATCTCATTTATGCATCATTTTCGACTTTTTTTAACATAAATTAGCAATACCGTGCCTTTGGCAGGGGCTATTCAATTATAGATTTTATGCCATGACTGTTGAGTTTGGGTTCGATTGGTTAAACAATGGTTATGCTTCTGATTTGAATATGATTATTATTTAGGAGATTAATATGATTCATAAGAACTTATGATTCATTGGTTTCTCCGTCTCTTTCTGAAATCAAGTGTAATTTCTAGACAAACAAAAGCAGAAATTGTCTTATTTAAAGTACTTCTGAAGGAAATAAAATGACGTGGAGTTTTCTCTTTTACTAAGAGATTGCTCTATGATAATGATCCTGGCGTTGCATAAAGCTTTAACGAAACTGTGTGCGTTCAAGATACTTGCAAGAGACTAATAGTAAGATTACAAAAACCAATTCATCTTCTTAGAGTCCACAAGGTCCAGATTTGGTTTATGAATAGTGACGTTAAAATGCAGGGAAGTGTTATATCAGACTTTGTCTTATTAGAGGGTGCTAAATGGCGTCATCATTTGATCAGGAAATACAGTCTCCATTTCTTTTAGCGTGCATTCACGGAACAGGTAAAAAAAGAAAGGTGATCAGAGAGCTTTTTTTTATATATAGTATGTTTCATATATAACTTAGGTAATTAGATATTTATTTGCAAGATGAATATCAGTGGACTAATTTCATTTGAACCTCAGGAGCTCAACCTCGATTTACAGATCCCTCATTTCTGGGAAAAAGAAAAAAAATTGGAGATTGGTCTATTATTTTATCCAGGTATTATCTGTTTTGTGTGAATTGATCAAACTCAAGCTTTCATATTCCATTTGGTGTTGCTGTGTGTTTTTTATATTGCTTTTATAGTTTAGTTTTTGTTTTTATTTTCTATACTTTAATCGGTCAATTATTAATAATTTATCTTTTTCCTGTAGATCAAAGAGCTTTGAGTATGCATGTATGTGAATGACTTTTTTTTCTCTGTGAATTGAATTGAAATGAATTTCATTGAAATTGTTCATTGCTTTCTTCTCGATCAGAGGATCTCTCTTAAAAGGTAAGCTAAACCCAATAACCAGAATTCTTGATTCTATTTATTGGTGAGTCAAATTAACTAATCAAAATTTACCTTTAAGATTTTTTCGAATGTCAAGGAGACACTGAAACTGAGTATTAAAGCTTCACAACAACGATTGGTAAGCATTTCATCTCTTACACATTACATGACATTTTGAGCTAAGTTAACTGATATTTTACATTGAAATGCAACTAATACTAAACGTTTTTTTATTTTTTGTTTTTATTTTTGCTGTAACAATAGATTATGAAGACGGCAAAGTGTTATTTGCGCACTGATTATAAGAAGACTTTGTTTTGACACTTCGGAGGAGACTACATACCTCCATTTTTTTGGAGTGAATCAAATATGTCATTCATGTATATATTAGATAACATGTTGAAATTGTGCCAACTTAAAATTTCTCTTTATTTATTTTTTAGTTTGTCACTCATGCATATATTTTATAATGTAAAATATTTATTTTTTTATACATTTATGATCTTTGTAATAAAGAACTGCAATTCTTTTCTTTTGTAAGTTGCAAGTACTAATTTGAATATTACTTTGTTTGTAAATTGAGCATTGTCTGTCTCCAAATAATTATGATTTGTACATTACGATCATCTAATTTCTAAATAAAATTATACATTCAAATTAATATTTTGCTTTGATCTTACTTCGACGACAAACCGCGCCTCGACGCGGGGGACAACTCTAGTAATGGTCAATGGTTGAACTCATATATTATGTTATATACTAGTGTAAAATAGTAAAAGTCCTCAAATTCTTAAAGTGAGAGAGTTCCTCTTGATTCTCCCACTAAACATGAATATATATATATATATATCATATAAAGTTTATAAGAAATTTAACAATGACCTCATTTTGGGATAAATCAACATTATTGTTAACCAAAAACCCCCTGAACCCCGCTTTACTGATCAGGGATTGAAACTGAGGTCGCATGCCATTCCTAGAAATGTTTATGGCAAGAAACCCTCACAAATTACGAAATAGGTACCTAGCTCATAATAGAGACCAAATGGGTAAAAGAAACAAAAGAATAGTTGTTCTTTATGCATATAATAGTCATTATTAAAATATCCAAAGGATGTAACATGTAAGCCATGTAGGTTATAAACCATACCTCTTCAAGCATGAAACCGCATTCAGTCAAGGTAGAATGACGATTTGAAACACCGGTATATGCCATTAGTGCAACACTGGCTTCGTATGCACAATCCCTCATTGCAAGAACCGTGCTTTTGCTTTTAAAATACCTGTCGAGTATGAAAACAGCATTCTTGCAGGATTTAGAGAGATATAGCACCAATTGGTAGCATTTCGGACATATTTTATAGATTTAGAACCCTGATGGTTGTGAGTCTGTCCAAGTGTGTGCTTCAATTGTGAACATAAAATATCACAACAATATGTATTGATTTTTTATTTTTCCATATAAAAAATACTGCAGTGCAAGGTGTAATTGGTACATGTGTGAATGAGAAGGCATGACCTGAAGCTGACTTTGCTTTGAGAGAGGCCATACTAAGTTCGTTGGTTGCAGAGGACAGTCCAATGGAAGCAGTCCCTATCTATATCATAGGACTGAGCTTGTGTAGGTTCAGGAACTATAGTCAGTGGAACCCCAGCCGCCAGAACTGCAGATGTAAGTGACAAGCTTTCCTCCATGTTACTTAGCTTTGAGAAGGCATTTATTTCTCTAAGTAAATTGCTACGTAAAGCATCTAGAATCCTTCCATGTTGTTCCATCCAGGTTGCTGCCTCTTGAGATTTCTCGGCAACCAATGTCTTTGCCCGTGCAAATTCTCGAGCCTGGATTTCAAACAGGGCACGAATTTTTTCTGAATTGGTAGTTGCATCAGAAACAATTGACCTCGCAGCTGTCTCATGCAGAATTACGTTGGATTTCTCTTGATCAACTCGATAAAAGAGTGTAGATGCAATGTCATATTGGTTCAGAACATCAGTGAACCTCTGATACAACATTTCCCAAAATTAGAGAGTAAAAGTATGAGTAAGAAAAAAATCACACCTCCCCTCCCCAAACCAAACAAAAGAAAAATCAAGAAACACACCTCAAGAGCAGATTCAACAGCCGGTAGAGTAGACAATAAGAGATCATGATGTTCCTGGTTACCATTGAAGAACAAAAGCATATCATTGACATAATCAAACAAGTATCCACTATGAATACAAATACACGCAAGTGCAAGAAAAAGTGTTATAAACAAGGAGTCGAAAGCACATAAGTATGACACAAACATAAAAATCTCAAGCCAAGACTAGAACCTCAGTAGATCTGGAGGTCTCTAATATAGGTATGGTATCATATGTTAGGTTGCCCCACATGAGAGGGGAGCATAGCAGAACTGGCGCACAATGGAAGAGTTCTTACTTGTAGCAATAGTGGTAAACCAACAAAATATATAAGAATCAACGATATTTCCACCATGACAAATGCATACAAAAGCTTCTTTTGTTTGTAAAAACACACCTGTAAGGGGACACGAATTTCCTGCACACGGGATGCAAATAAACTCAGACTGACAGCCAACTCCATGCCCTTCCTTTCTTCACCGCCAATTGCAGCATCATCATGAAAATATCCCCGAGTCCATTCCACCAAAGGATCCCAAACAAATACTTCTAGTAACATCAGAAGTATGTCTTTGTTCTTCCTCAAAACACCAAGAACCGATTCACAATTTGACCTAAAGGTACCTTCTATCCCAGTCATCCCTAAAGCTGCTTCAATGGTTTGTGTAAGGCAGAATGGAACAATTTCTGGAATTTTTAGCTTTTTCCCTTTATCAAAACAAACATTGTAATCAATATGTACCAAGTCGCCAGTACAGAAATCCATGAGGATATTGTCCAAGTGTCTATCCCCCAGGCCAAGAATAAGGCCCACCATGCTCATAGCAGCAACACTTCCAGAAAACCTACAATGTAAAGTTTACAAGTCATATAAAATGGTTAACCAAATATTTTCTACCTTATAAAGGTACATCAGTATAAATTCTTAAATAATAATAATATTAAATAAGTAAATAATGGTGTGAAAATAGATCACAGTGCAGAGAATATCTACTAATAGGAAACAAATAAATGGGAAAAAGAGATGTACTCATAATTACCATTTCCAAGGTACTTTAGCTCACCTTTCAAATTAATACTAATTCCTCCGCAAAACACTACATGACTACATAAATCCAGTGTTAAGTACACACTATACTGGTGAGCAAATAAAGGTCACAGTTGTAATCAACGAGAGAACAGATCAAAGAGAGGTGCAAAAACAATTCTTATTATACACTTCACATTAGTAATCAAGGTACTACTCATCACTTGGGAGTGGAACTCCTCTAACGTGCACTCTTAATCCTAATCTATCTCATTCGTAGTCTCCATTACTAGAATTATTTGAATGAATTAAGAAAGATTAGATGAGACCGTAGACAATACCTTCTATATATGTTAATGACTTGACTGTGCAACATACAAAAAGACCATACTTAAAAGCATGAATTTCGAAGAATTACTGGAATTTCCCCTGATGGTGCATTTAACAGATAAAGCTCTGTTATATATATGTACACACACACACACTAATGTAAAGGATTTCTAACTAAAAAAAAAAATTGAGTTCAATAATTCTAAATTACCTGTTCTGTTTGGAGCTAAATGATTTGAAACCTTCACTACACCAAAACCAAAGTTATTGATGAAGAAGCTGTCTTGGAGTTTCCTTCATAAGATCCATAAGAACTTTACACTTCACCTCAAGAGGCCAGTCTCTTCGTAAAATTACTCTCCTTATACCTTTCTCTTTGAGTGCCGGTATGATTTTACCATAGAACATATCACTAGGTCGGGGAAGAGCTGGAACAGAACCTTTTAAATTGCCACCACCAACTGCTGCTGAGAGCTGCACTACTTGGATGCAGTTTTGCCAGGACTTAAAGACACTGTAAATACTAATTACATTACCCACCCACTGGAGAAGACCAGCTCGACCACTAATTGGAGTCACAGAATAATAGCAGATACCCAGAAAGTGACTATGAGTTACCACCGATGAATGCAGAAAACCATTGATAGCTTGCAGAAGCTGCATGATTCTGGCATCAAACCGTAGATCTTCCCTGCCTTTCAGAAGATGTGTACTTTTGACCATCGGAACCAAGAATAACAAGTTTCTTAGGCTTAGTCTTGGTTGATATAATAGCAACCTCCTCAGAGAAAGAAGCAATGGTAACAATTCCCTGTAGATTAGCAGTGAGACCTGTGTCAGATTCAGAGACTGTCTCTTGCTTCTCAAGACCAGGCATCGGAACATCAGATGATGATAGCAGAGCCAGTTGTGGTGCAACTTCTCTTAATGAAATTGATGATTCCTTTGGTAAGATGCTAAAGAGGCAGCAATGTTATCGAATGGACGCCATGCATCTCCAAGTGCAGTAGCAGATGCAGGAGGAGTTTTGAAGGCTATAATGGCTGATCGTAAACGATCTTTATACTCTTCATGGAACCATACCTCATGAGGTGTTTCAGGTCTCCGAGAAGTGGAAGATAAGCGACGTTCTAATGCCACAACAATAGGAGCCATCATAGCTGAGTATTTGGCAGCATTTATCTTGTTCTTCTCACTTTGGCTAAGAGTGGCATTTTCTGCAATACGTGCAGCTTCATCCTTCAGCACATTTATATGCCTCGTCACATCTGAAAGTAAGTTAATAAAAGTTAAATAAATATAGCGCAGAGATGGAAACATCTGGTGGAAAAATATTCAGAAATCAGAACCTAAATATCATGTAGATAGCTCATTAATGCTACAAGTCTGCATACTAGTCACTGACATATATTTCACTTGCAGTTTACTGAAGATTGACAAGAAAAAATCCATCTTCTTTAAACTTTTAAACCCAAACAACTAGCAATATTGCCAAGAAGCCAGATTTGAGAGAAGTTGAGCACACCAGTATGAAGATCTTGGAGTGTGCTGAGCCATAGCTCCTCCCAAAGAACTGTAACGTTTCCAAGCTCATTTATCACAAGCTGCACATCCTGATACAATCTTGGGTATAGGTCACTCTGCATGTAACATGAATATGCATCAAACATCTAATGTTCTACCCTCAAGCAAGTGATGATCTCAGACAAATAAAACTTTGGATATAGCACAATTGGCAGATATAACCACAAGATCTTTATAGAAAGGAACATATAATATCTACTAGAATAAAGCATTACATTTTACTTTTTACAATTTCATCATCTACTTTAAAGTTTTAATGTGCCTCCTCTTGTTGTTCCTAACGATGACCTTTGTTGATAAATCTTTGTTGTATTTGTGATGATCAAAAGAGTTTTTTCTTTTCTTTTTATAATATATTCTCAAAGTTCAAGTCTTACATGTTCATAGACTCAATATGCCTGTGAAGAGATAAAATTATTGTCCTATCTATTGTTAATTGACTAAATTTATTTTATTAATGAAGGTCTTTTTCTTACAATACTTGAGGGCATTCTAAATTTTTTTTAGTAGTGTTTACCAATACGCAGGTTCGCACAGTATATAATGGTAATATACTAGAAATCTTCTTAGACTTGAAATAAAGTTTGTTACCAAACAGCCAAGTATGTGTCGCAGCTCCTCCGAAGGCTTCTCTTCATAAGCATTCACATCGACTAATGTGGGGTAGACTATGGACCAAGGAGATTGCTTGGCCAGCATCATCAATAAGCCCTCTAACTGCTTCCGTACCACTTGCTCGGGATGAGAACTTAACCGAGCAAACAATTGAGGAGTTACTTCCTAACAGTGAACATTGTAATTAGAGTCAATTTAAAGTATTCCATGTTAATTAGCAAGCTTGAGATAAACCAAGGAATAGTAGCTAACCTGCTATGGTGACAAAGGAACTCTTAAAAGAGCAGGTTCAACTACATCTTTCAACTCATCTCCATAATTGAGAAGAATGTGAAGGACATACAAAGTGGCCCTCAGTGTATAGCTGCCAGTTTTATGTTTCAGAGGTTCAGAATCAGAGTCTGCCAATCCAGTGCTGAAAGTTTTGGAAGATGAATAGCAAAGGTACTGTATATATCCACAAGCTGCATGGCCAAAAAGGGACACTCTCCTCACACTCAGAGACCACCATACACATACTAAATCATTGACCACAGAATATATATCAGTTTCGCTCAAACCAAAATTTCCATGAAGAAAGCAGATCTTCAGCAGAGAAGCTAGAGTAGCAGAAAGACAATCGTCACTTGAGTCTTCTACACCAGGTGCCCCAGAAACAGCTTCGATAATATTCACGACTTGCTGAACAAATGCCAACACAGAGTGGTTATTTCTTGGTGCACCAAAATCAAGAGAAATGCTACAATCTCCTTGTTCAACTGCAGAACCCCCGTCATCCTTACTCAGGAAGAGCTGTAAAATCAACGATTTTACTTTTATGATCTCATCTTCAGTTAGCTTGAATCTCTCAGGTTCAATTTCATGAACAAGGGCAGGAGAAAATGAGCATGTGCGGAAAGTATTTTCATGTGGGGTTAAAAGAGACTCTCTGGCCTGACTAAAACACCAAGAAGCATAAGATATCCAGGATTTTCCCATAGTGGGGCATATCTGAGTACACAATTTTGTAGCTGTACCCACAAACTCCTCAATAGTAGGACCCAGAGGCGGCATAGAGCAGCTGTCATTGGAGGGTCCACCCCTGGGAGATGAACAATCTGCCATTTGATAATCTGAACGCGTCTTAACAATAATGGCATCTAGCCTTGAATCTGGATAGTTCTGTTTAAGCCATTTTGAGAGCTTCAAGCATGCCTTGGCCTTCAGAAGACAATTGTCAGCATCAGATAGTACAGATGGTGAAGTAACCATGACAGGACTCACAAAGACCATAGGTTTGTCAGAGCATCCTCCAGGTTGTTTTGAGCATTCATTAACAGGATGCCCTCATACTGCAAGTTTGATTTGAGAAAATCATGGTGCCCTTCCCCAGAGGAGCTCAAAATGTGATCTTTAAGAGAGCTGTTTAAACGGTTTGCTAATAGTAAGTTCCCTCGTTTGCAGGCCAAAGTTAACAAGTTCATACAGAGCTTTAGAGTAGCTGGAGAAACAGGGGAAATGGTTCGATAAACTCAAAGCACTTTTAATCAAGGGTTACAATCTTGATGGACTCTGCTTATTTGTGGCGGCAAATATGGGACATATGAACTTAACATAGACTGAAGTTTCCTGGGTTACCTTTAATCTTACAGAATTCCTCCAATGAAAGGATGCAGTGCAACTGAGTAGCATGAGCTGCTGCCTCTTCTAACCCATCAAGTGGCAAGACAGACAATGTTTCCTCCAGCATTAACCTGGCCTTCTCAAACTCGTGTGGAACCTTATCTTCCTTATCCTCCTTCTGAAAAAGCATTGCCTGCAAAAGCATCTGCTCACTCCTTTGCAATGCCAATTTGGTTCTGTCTCCCATTCGATGCTATAGGAACCGAACAAACCACGGCGCCTCTTGCCTCACCCCATAAGATCTACGGTTTAAACTCCCACACAGTAAACAACATGTTATAATTCCGGACAAGTCCGAATTTAGGGCATAATCTCCACACTTTCTCAATAACCGAACACTAACAGATATCAAATTATATGAATTTAAGTGAGAATTAAATTGAAGAGATGAAAAAAGGGGGGGTTTACTTGTCGGTGAGGAGCTGAGAGAAAGCCCTGGATGAGGAAAGTGGCGGAGTGAGTTGACATCTTCGTCGGATTTGGTGTCGTCCTTGGGGAGCGCGACGGAGAGAAGCGCCGCTAGTTGCTGCTGCTGGTGGTGATGGAGACCTTGCATCACGGACGTGTTGTTTTAGCATCTCTCATTCTCTCGGTCTCCTTCTTCTCTTCTCTTCTCTTTTGCGCTGCTCTCTGCCCCCTCACCGGTTTGTTTGTCTTTGTCAAAAGTATTTTTTTTGCCGGGTGTTGAGTTTCTCCGCCAAATTGAAGAGAAATTTGAACAGTACAAAACAACTGCTGTAAGTATTTGAGTTGAGCTGAGTTACTTGAGTACGGCGGATTGACGCTCAACTGTACATCGTTCCTCTACGGTGTGTTTTTTATTTATTTTTTTATATATAAAGTCTTAATTTGTAAATAGAATAAGAGAAAAACCTTTTTTTTTAGTACCTGTACTATATAGCCTTTTGTCCATTTTCGAATCTAAACTTTTAAAAGTCTCTAGTACCTGAATTTATAATAAGTCTCATATAGTACCTATGTAAATTTTTGTTTATATTTTTTCCTAAAATGCACTTATTATGCTAATAAAACTAAAAGAAATAAAAATACCTCTAAAAAAATAAAACTAGCATTCATCAAGTCATGAATTCACCTATAGGCCTATAGGCCTCAACCTTTTTGGGTTACTTATGCAGACTCACTCACTGTTGAATACTTCATTTTAAGGGTGACTCTTCTCCGAACTAAATTATTTTTTTAGATATGGAAAGTTACTAGAAAAATGCTTAATAACAAACAACCCATATTTTTCACATTTTGGGTGGTAGTCCGCCTCCTAAATAATGGGAAAAATTGGATTCAATTGTCAACTGTTCCTATCGGAAATAGGATTGACTGCGGATTCGAGCCATAGCACATGGTTTCAGAAAACCGTACGATTTTCCCGATCTAAATTCTAAATAAAGTCAGTTTTACATGAAGAAGATTTGGCTCAGCATGTTCTATTCGATACGGGTAGGAGAAGAGCCCGACTCAGTATTCTTAAAAAAAAATAGAGAAATCAGAACCAAGTCAAAATGATACGGATCAACTCCTTCTTCTTGCGCCAAAGATCTTATCATTTCCGAAGAAACTGGAGTTACTTCTCTTTTCCATTTCCATTCAAGAGTTCTTATGTGTTTCAGGATCCTAATTAATGAGTATTACCAAATATAAACAACTCACTTTCTTCCTCCTTCTAGGCGGTAGTTCGCCTCTCAAGGAAGTTTTAATGAGTTTATATAAATATATATGCAACAATTTGAAAGAAGTATAGTGGGAAAACATAGCTTATTTATTCAACAGAATTATAAACTAAACATCTAGATCCTCACTCTCTGGTAAACGGTTATAAGTTGTCTAGCTACTCATACTATTAGACACACTTAGAAATAAAGAAGCTGAACAGTTTTCTTCAACTCTATCTCTCAACTCACAAGCTTGACTCTCAAGCTTTCTACTCTCAGATTGATCTCTTCTATTCTGATTTTCGATGCCTAGAACTAAGACTCAAAGCTCTTTATATAGGAGCGGACCCCAAACTAGAACTGAAATATGCTTAATTAACAATAACTCTACTAAGAAAAGATGACCCCATGTTGATAAGGTTCCAGCTTATCTCCATTGTCTTCTTTCGAAAAGCAAATTTCTTATTGATAAGAGATGTACGTTCCCTTCTTCAGAAAAAGACAATATGAATTTTCATGTCTTTATATGTCATCATATATTTCTGAATTTTCTCCAAGATAAGGCTCTTCAAATTCAAGCCTTCTTCTGGTTCCATTTACTTTCACATCTATATCTTCATACATGTTTCAGTGTCTGTCATTGTTGATCTTTTCGAGACACTAGGCACATGCAAGGGTGAAATCAATCTCTTTTCTTTTAAGAGAAACAAACAAGTCTCTGATAATGGGCTCTGGGTGGTCATAAGTGATGACAATTACCTTTTCTCCTGAAGCAAGAAAAGTAATCTCTTAATCTTCTTCAATTACTTTCTTGGTATTTTCCAAGGTCATGGCCTTCATCCATGGAATGCTAGAATTTGGAGTTCTATTGTATCCATTACAACCTGAATCTAAATACTGGCCATAGATGATTCTAACATAGTGGTATAGAGAAATGTACTTAGTTTCTCCATTGGCTTTCTGCACCCATTATGGAGGTGTAGATCTAAACTTGAGTCTAAGAATGCAATTGGGCTTTCTTACATTCTTGACAGTATTGCAGATGATAGCAGGCAATCCCATGAGATCATCATTAGTCTTTGTCCATAGATTATGAACAAAGTCATCTTTAACTAACCACAACTTGTGCTCTTGCAAATTCTCACTTTGAACATTCACCACATATCTTCCTGGGAATGGTCCTGGAATAGTAAAGAGTGTATCAGGGAGACCTGAATTGATTGAGTGTCTTCTAATAGTGTTGTGAAATTTGAACCACTCTGATTCTTTTAAAGCCTGAATTAGCACTTTTACACTTTTAAGGGTTCTGATGTATTGCACCACTGGTTTATTAACAATACTTTCACTACCAACATAAGTACTATAGCCGACGACCAAAAATCGTCGGCCTATTCACTATTATCATTGGTTATAATGTCGTCAGAAAAAGGTCGTAGGCCATACTATAACCGAAGACTATTTTCCACGTCGTCGGCTATAGTTGGACTATAACCGGCCAAAATCATCAGCCATAGTTTCCATCTGGCCAAAATATTTGAACGGAGAAATTATAGCCGACGATATTGTATATGAATGTCGTCGACTATAGTCCCAGATCTGAAGAAAAAAAAACTGCAGATCTGGATTTCAATTCCCAGAAATCTAGATCTACAATTCTTAATTCACCAAACCGGCCATATAATCACTTCACCATCCATAATCACTTCAACAACTTAACCATGCATAATTTTACCAAATTAAACAAAATTACAAATTTTATTTCACAAATTCAAATTAAATCAACCCATTTTTAGCGGAGAGGGCGAGGAGGTGGCGGCGGAGGGAGACGCGGCGGGGGCGAAGGTATGAGAGAGGGAGAGAGAGAGAGAGAGAATTAGGGTTTTTTTTTCGGAGAGGGCAAGGGGGCGGTGATGGAGGGAGAGGCGGCGGCAGAGATGGCGAGGCGGTGGGGGCGAAGGGAGAGGAGGAGGTATGAGAGAGAGAGAGAGAGAGAAATTAGGGTTTTTGAGAAAGAGGAGCAGCAGTATGGGAATATAAACCTAATTAATATAGCCTACGACATTCATATAGTTGTCGGCTATAGTATATGAATCGATTTTATGTCATCGACTATACTATAGTCGATGACATTATACGTTATCGTCTATGATGTCATCGGCTATAATACTATAGCCGATGACGGAAAACTATAGCCAACGACGTGAATTTATTGCCTACGACAAAAAAAGTCATCGGCCTGTTTTCCTTGATTTCGTCAGCTATAGTACTTATGCTGGTAGTGTTTGTTGTTTTCTCTTTTGGTTCAGTTCTTCTGCTAAGGCATTCATGGCCTCTACCATAAGTCTTTTATCTTGTTCTTGGAAGGCGAACATCAAATTGTCTAGCAAAATCTTTTGATGAAAAGCTAGGTCTGGGTCAGTTTGGAAGACTGATGGCTATCCAACACGTCAAAATTCTCTCTTTTGTAAATTTGATTGAATTCAAATTTTGGAATCGAAGAATTTCGAACATTTTCTTCAATTTCATTGAACTCGAATTCTTAAGAATTGAGCAGCTCTACTATTTTTTTTTCAAAGATGCTCAACATATTTATGTTACGAACATCTTCAGCTTTGGATTTCTGAAATTTGATGCTTGATAGATTTTTTATTGGATCCAAAAGAAATGTCTTTGGTGAAGGGTTCCTTCTTGGAACTTCTAGTGATTTAAAGTGATTAATTTTCTTTATGACTATTCGAGGGGGACTGTCTCTTGACTTCTTATGTTCTCAGGCTATCCTTTGAACATAGTCAAAGATCTTCATCTATTGAAGATTTAGTTCCTCGATTTTACTATTAATATAACCACTACAAAAAAAAACAACTTAGACGATGAACCAAACTCTTCGTTTAAGAGTAGTATTTCGTCGTCTAATAACTTAGACGACAAAATTACCGTCATCTAAGTTTCGTCATATAAATGTCATGGGCTAAGTACTTAGACAACGAAATAACGTATTGCTTCGTTGTTTAGGTAACACCTGAGGCGAAGAAATATGCTTGGTCGTCTAACAATTAAGCCAACGAAGAGTTTAATCCCAAAATGACGAAATTTTTTGTCGCATTAATGATCTAAGAACACAAAAACCACCATTCATCATTTAAGTGTTTAACACTTAATTAGAGGACGAAAAGCATCATTCGTAGTTTAAGTGTTAAACACTTAAACGACAAATGTAAATATTTCATCGTCTAGGTCTAAACACTTAAATGACGAAAAAATATAGTTTAAGTGGTTTCGCTAAGACAACGAACTGTGCTACATTCGTTATCTGAGATATCTCACTTAGACGACGAACTTGTTACATTCATCGAATATTGAAAAATAATAATTACATAATTAAAAATATTAAACAATAAATTAAAAATATTTAATTTGTACATAAGTTTCAAAACATAAAGTACGGAACTAAATAAAAGTCGCATCGAGAGTTGCGATCCCGCCAATTCCCCCGCTAGTCAGATCGAGGTCATCGTGTCCCAGACCCTAAGGCATGACAATTGGATGACAAGTTTGAGAAGGAATCTAACCCAAACTGGTGAGGAACTCATGCATTCCATTGATCGTCGCCCTCAGTGCTATAATCTCCTCCTGGGTCGCTCAAGCCTTTTTTGTCGACCGTTCGAGCCTTCTCCTCGGCTGCTTAGACCCACTCATCCATCGCACTGGACCACCTACTCGACGACGTGGAAGACTGAACTTGCCCGTCCAAAGTCACAAATCTCCTTCCTTGGTCGGCGGCTGAGTATTTGATTGTGAATCTGGATGAGTCTCCACGAGTAGAGGAGGCAACTCATCATGCGCCATCTCTGGATTCTCTGCATGTTTGTGACTAGTTTGCTCTTGGGCTAATTGTTTTATCTTCTCCTGCATTAAATTAAATAATATATTAATGTTAATTTCTACCAAAAATTTGACATAGTTTTCCCTAAAAATAGAAAAAACCAAAAACCCGCACCAGAGAAAACACTTCGAATAACCAAATTCCAATACAACAAACATGGGCACCGATTCCCATCCGGATTTTCAAGTACAAAATAATGAAAAAGTACTATTGTGTTAGGAAATTTATCTTTCTTAAAATCTACTATGTTTTAGTATTATGTTGGGTCTTGTAGTTGGATTAATTAGCTAGTTGGTTTGAACCGAAAGCTTATGTAGTTTCTTAAACTTCAATTGAATCAGTTTTCTTAAACTTGTAAAAAATGCTTACTTACATGATCTTGACTCGCAATATCGTCTACCCTTGGCCTCACGTATGCAGTCTTGTAGCCATCAACATAACAGTAATTTGAACCTTTCTCCAGGTGAACCTTTGCCACGTAGGGAAACGATTTCTGACATGTCCGATGATGCAACACCTACTTATCATGGTTACGCTTGTTGGCCTCTAATTTTTTCTGTCACAACAAAATAAATTGAATAATAATATATTATCTTAAAACTAGTAATTGATTACTTTCAAAATAACTATTATCTTAAACTTATCAGACTCAAAGTGTGTCACCAACCAATCCCATTGTTCAAGCTTTTCCTTCAACTCAGTTGGGATTGTTCCTAGGCCGTACTCAACGTACTCAATAATTTTTTAAATTTTAATTTTAATTGCCAATTACTACAATATCCTTCATCTATTAAAACTATCTAAAATAAAAGGGTATATCCGGAAGAATCGGTAAAGTGAGGAAACAATCTCACTTCCCTTAATAATAGTATAAATAATTTAGAATTAAATTAAATAGACCGAAACTCTTACCGAGAGTTCGTGGTATAATGGGAACCTATCATTAAGCTCTACATCTCTCCAATTCCCCACCTTCAAAAGTATCTTGTTGCGTACGATAGAACTGATGCTTTTTGTAAACAAATTTTTCATATCATACGTTGATGGGCCTCTAAGCCATTGGTCGTACTGCATATTGAGCTCCCCATCCCTGATGACTTTACAATCACATCGACTTTAGCATTCTTCACCAAACCTCGAGAGTGTTTCGGCGCTGGTCCTGAGGTGTCCTTCCTAACTTTGTGTCGTGCGCTAAAGCACACTGATTAATCGATAGATGGCGAAGGATGTGATGATCTATATTCCAACGAATAATTCACTAGCACAACAATCGATGATGTTACTAGCGCTTCTGTTGGGGTTGTCACTTTAGAGGGAGCATGCAGAGGAATCCTTTCCCTGTGGGCAAGTGTAACGAGGTCCTCTGACATGGAAACCCCATGCAAATGCCGCATCAATATGGCATATTTCTCCTCCACCTATTTTGTAGTCTACCTCTTCTTTCTGCTAGGCATCTTTCTCGCTAGAATTGAAGAAACATGTATAGACCCTTATAGATATTTAGTTTTTGTGTATTTTTTTTAAGATTGTCTTTTTAGAACATAATATTGTGATCCATTGTAGTTTATGTGAATGTTTAATTTTGTTTGAGACAAATTCCAGCAAATTTCTCGTTGTAATACATTATTGACAATGATGATTTTCATCAGTAGAATCTAGATTGTTAATGTGATGGTCAACTTTAAAAATGTACTAATGTGATGCCCTGAATTCTAAAAGGGTACAAGTGTGATGCCTACCGTCAATTTCCATTCATACTGTTATAATTTTGCCTAGGTGACACTCTTAAAAAACTAAAAATTAAGGGATAAAAGACATTAATATCCTTTATTATTTTTCTTTCAATCTTCCTCTCTCTTTCTCAATCTTTGTTGCAAACATAATAGCAGTGCCACAGCCTTAATGTAACCCAACTTCATCTATTCAATGCATGCTGCATTATCCTCAAAGATGTAAGTCAGAGCTGGCGTAGTAGATGGAAATCCACTAGACCCTCGAATATGATGAATGATTGACCTAAGTCAGACACATTCTCTAACAACTTCATGCAAAACAATGATTTTTGAATGATTCGAGGAAGTAGCAACAAGGGTTTGCTTATTTTATCTCCAAGAAATTGTCATGTTTCCCATAGTGAAAACATAACCAATCTGTGAACGACCTTTATTTGGGTCAGAGAGGTACCCAATATCAGCAAATTCGACCAACACATTAACCGGTGTTTCAGAATAGGGGACCACAGTAAAACTACTCACAGTAGGGGAAGAGTTTGGCGGGTCGAAATCCTCACTCGACGGGTCGAATGAGTGGTTTTATTCGTTCCAGGGTACCAGTTTTGCTAGGTCAAAACCTTTCCTTGATGGGTCGAAAGATGCCCTCGGATTATCAAAGTTCATTCCCTTCGACGGGTCGAAAAACCTACTTGACGGGTCAAAAGAGTCAGAACTTGTATGCTGTGATTCAACCATCCCTTTCGGGGAATTTCAAGTTTCTCTATGTTTACTTTGTAGGGAAAGAACAAGCTCAAGTCAATGGTTACCTTCAAGTACTAGAAGGTGTAATATACTCCATTCCAATGACTTTGCGTTGATATATACAAAGAGGGTAATGTCTGGAAGTTTGCACCAAGCTATATTTTACCAAGCTCTAATCCTACCAAGATATAGAATCTCATCTCCAAAAGATCTTTAACATCATCATTCCGATGAGATTGATCCTTTTGGGTTCCAGACTGCAAATAACCATTGGTGTGCTTTGTCCATTGCCTGATTTAGACACAAGCAGACTGGTGAATAAGAATTCAACTAACTCGATATTCCATCTCAAAACCAAGACTTAATTGAGTCTTACCAAGGACTATCATCTTAAACAACTTTTTCATCTACTGAACACACATATGAATAACTTTTTCATTCTTGTATCCCTTCTCAATCAAGTGGTCACTAAGACGTGTATACCATAACCTACTGGATTGTTTCAATCCATATAGTGAACGTCTCAATCTAGTTACATGAGTACTTCATGGTTTAGAGTTACATATAGTGAACCATGTCAACCGGTACTCTCATGTATATCTCAGAATTAAGATCCCATATAGACATATAACCACATATATAAGCTGCATACTCAGTATTTTTGGACACTACCAAACTGATAAGGTAGAAAAAAGTAATGATTTCCATAATAAGTGAATCCATCTCCTCATAATCAATACTAGGGCATTGAGAAAATATTTGTGCCACACAAGTCTAGCTTTATACCATATGACTTCATCCTTCTCAATATGCTTTCAAACAAAGACTCATTTATGTCTAACCAGCTTACCATTCGATGGTCATAGCACTACCAAACCAAAAACTTATCATTTGTAAGAGAGTCTAGTTCAGCCTAGATTGCAACTTTCCATATCAGTCAATTTGCTCTACATTAAACATTGACAATATGCAATAGAACAATGTTCCACTTCATCATCGTCAATTCCTGGCCGACGGAATAAGTAAATGCATCATCAATGAACTTGGATGTACCATCCATAATACCGCTAGCATTTGTTTAATTTGGTGAGGTTCTTTGTTTACTGATATCGTCATTGATTCGGAGGCGTCCCCCAGTGTTAGTCAATGTCGACTTTTAGACACAATTACAGTTAGAAACAATCCCATGTTTTGATGGTGAATGATTGTGCCTTGATGGCTTGCCTTTTTACCGGCAACTCATCAGTGGATTTTGACCGATGCTACACCCCCACAATGAGAAGGAGAAACACTACCTTGCCCAGATGTTGCGTTAACTTGCCCAATTTCAAGGACTTTCAACCTTACAGGATTTGCAGCATATATAACTGATCTCGTCACTTTCATGATATTAGTAAAAGGAGTCAAACATCGAATCTGCTACTTTCTGAAGATCAAGAATACATTTCACTTCAATCTCATACTGAGATGTGTGGGGATCATTATGAAATATAGTGCGGACATACCACGTTAATTTCCAACGTTTAACCAAAATAAAACTATTTATATCTCCCCTTTACGGCGGGAAGTATGTCTCATCAAAGTGACTATCTACAAAACAAGCAGTAAAGAAATCTCATGTCAAAAGTTCTTAATAGCGGACATTCGTTGGTGAATCATAGCCAATATAAATGCATAATGGTCGTTTATGACCCATTTATATGCAGTGAAAGCCTAATAAGCACATATACCACACAATTAGATATGCGTAAGTGTGAGATATCATGCTCATATCCAGTCACCAACTGGTACGCACTAAATAGTTGATGGTTTATGGGTATCAAGCGAGTAAGCATAGCTGCATGTACCACTGCATATCCCCAAGCAAGATCCGGTAAATCAATATGCATTATAATTATACTGGCCACAGGCTGTAACTACTTGATTTCTGCCTCTGCTAAACCGTTCTAAAAATGAACATGGGGAACCGAAATTTTCAACTTTAATCCCAATCAACATGCAATAATCAGCAAAATATAGTGATGTAAACTCTCTTGCGTTATCCAATCTAATTAACTTGATTGGGTTGTCCAGGTGGTGAGCCCGGAGCTTAATAATATGTGCTAGGAGTTTTACAAATGTAGCGTACCATGTGGATTGCAGAGACGTGTGACCTATACGCCGATGTAATAATCAAAACCATATATAAATAGTCTGCATGCACGTTTGATTGATCCACGAACATATTCTTGGAATAGGTGAAGGAACGGAAGTTCTGTCTACAACAAAGGACGCGCCATGCATGTAAACAACATTATAAATATAAACAAGCTTTGCAAAACGAGTGATGTGCATAAGAGATTGCAACATATGAATCTGGTGGGATAACGCACGATGCCACAACAGTACTTTGTCGGGATTGTGCTGCACTCGTCTTGGAGACTGAGCTAGCAATGAGAGGAGTAATCTCATCCTCCCCATCTAAACTGATGGATTTAGGTATTCCCATATGCTTCTTTGCTCTAAAGAACCGATGACTATGAGAATTTCTCAATGTATAGATCATCATAAAGATAAAGGTCATATGAGACCAAGTCACACATAGTAATATAAGTGATTGCATTAGATTCAGAGATCCCAACCGTAGTAAGATATAAACACTACAAATCCTCAGAAACATCTGCAGATTGCGCTGTTGGCAGTATTCTACGGAGATCGGACACAAAACTATGTTTCATTCTCACAATATTATTCCAAGTGAAAACCGTAGGTACAAATGTTTTCAAATATGAGCAAGGTTCGAATAAACATTAGGCCCGTATAACACTTAATCTCGCCATCATATATCAACAAAATAATATCAATCAATCTGTCTTTGAGCCCAAGACATGGCGAACACTTTAATTGAATTCTTAAAGATTTTAAAGGGTGTAACCCTTATAGAGTGTTGATATGATTTGACAATAGCTAAAAACAACTGATATATAATAACATCTGACCGGTCAAAATGACTTTTGTAGATTAAGTACCACGGCATGACAAAAATTGATGTATAACCACATCTGGTGCAGAATTTCAGGTTGGTCGTGTTAGAATAAAACTAATGTAAAATACGTCTGAAAACACTACATCCGGGTACATCCTTTGACGGGTCAAGTAAATCTCTCGATGGATCAAAGAAATCCAAAATAGTATTTGATTTTCCGATACCAAGTCTCGACGAGTCGATGTAGTTTTTCGACAGGTCAAAAGTTTGTCCAGAGGCATACCTTCGAAGGATCGAAGAGAAATCCAAAACCGTTATCGATTTTCTGATATCTATCCTTGACGGGTCAAATAATATTCTCGACAGGTCAAAATGGGATATAAACCGAGACAGAAGGAAGCAGTTGATGGGTCAAGGAAATCCTCGACGGGTTGAAAAGTGCAAAAACTGATCCAGAACGGAGCATTCGACGGGTCGAAGAGTTTTTTGAGATCTAGACATCTTATTTTTCGTGTCTCATTTTTACCATATCATTGTGTCATTATGCCATATGTTAATGTAAACATTGAACCATACACTGAATTGGTAGTGAAATAGCATTCTCAATACTGTCATATACCGAAAAATAGAGAAAATTACATTACTCGCGAACTTTAAAAATTACATTATAGATGTCTTATTCTAAAATCATGACTTAAAACAAAGTCTCGAACCATGACTAAACCAAGTCAAAAACAAATCAAGTAAAAAATAGAGCTAAACTTGATTACATAGTAAAAACTTGAGCCTAATACATAGACTACTCAAAAAATTGCAGTCTCCAGACTTGCTTAAACCCTGCATCATCACCTTCATCTATACATCGTGCTGATAACGTGTTGAAAGAG
Organism: Geum urbanum; assembly: GCA_946800695.1. Classification (NCBI taxonomy): domain Eukaryota; kingdom Viridiplantae; phylum Streptophyta; class Magnoliopsida; order Rosales; family Rosaceae; genus Geum; species Geum urbanum. The sequence continues at coordinate 8,211,052 of OX327002.1, read as the reverse complement.
AAAATATGATAGACTGAAACTGTAACTCGTTCATTGATAGAATGCCTTATATATAGGCTGATACAATCTGTTATAATAACTGCCCCTATAAAACAGGGATTCTCTGTATCTCTATATATACTAATCTGTATCTAATTAAAATAAGACACACATCGAAATTTACGGAGAATAATTCTCCTTAAAAATTTTACAATTATAATGACTTTATGTGCTAGTAAATGCATGAATAGTTTTATCCTTTTTTTTTTCCAATTCAATCAGGTATCAATAAACACATTAATATTTTTACCCCGGAATCATTCATCAATCACTTCTCCCTTTCACTCCAAACAAGTAATCTTTCCATTAATAGAGTTTAACGTCTTGTCCATAAAAAAGTCATATTTTCTCAAAAAATAACTATCTACCATTCTATCAATTTGAAGACAAAAATAAGAAAAGTTTAAATTAGATTATTCTCAAACTACTTCTTCTGAATTGCCATTATAGTGAAACTATGAGTTACCTCTCACACAGTAGTATACTTGCATTGTCTATGTGACATGTTTTCATTGGCTCAAAATTTAAAAAATTATTAATTATTTTGGATAAGAAAATGTTGAATTCCAATTTTGCCTTCAGATCTCGTCAAGCCGCAAATAGAACCGTCCCTCGTCCCCTCCTTTTCACCCCTACCGCCGATCTACCACCTCATATGAGCTCTGACGATCAACCTCACCCCTGACCCACAGGCCAAGCGTGTCCCTCCTCCAGGCTCTGCCAAGAGAATCCACTCCCCCAATGACATCTACCGCTACCACGACTTCAATTCCGGAAGCACTTCTTTGGCTTCGTCGTCACACTCTACGACCTTTGCCACATGTCTGATACCATCGCTATCGTGGTCTCAATTCTCAAAACCCTAATCGACGGCCTTAAGGGACGGCTCGACGAGATTCAACGCCAAGAGGCCAGAGTAGAGAAGAGATTTGATGAGAGCATTGTTCGTGGTCGGGTTTACTGGTTCAGGATTGAAAGGGGAGGCACAACCTTGATGTCTCCTATAACGATGCCCTTCCCATCGTTAATTATCATTATTGACAGCGTTGGTGATTCCAGTAGGCTGGGCGGCTTGCCTCTGTCCAAAGGTCGATGGCGTTGTTACGGAAAGTTACGGTCAGTGGAGGGCAAAAGTGGAATGTAATTTTAATTTTTTTTGATTGGTTAATTTTAAACCAATGAAGAATTGAAAAACCTATGCTCAACCTAGAACGGGCCATACATGTGGAAGAATTTTTTTCCAGCGAGTATTTACATCTCGTCTGGCGGCCCTGCGTTGGGCGTTGGCCTTGGTGTTGCCGACGCTTATGGGTGCAACCGGACGAGGCTAGGTTGTGCTGTGTTCCAGCAACTATGATTACTCCAATCTCAATTCAGAAGATCTAAGGTATGAGACGATTAGTGGCAGATCAATTATTGGTCTGGATCTTTGCTTTAAAGAATGGGTACTGTTGCTCGGGTCTAGTCGTGCGACGACGAGCGAGGATGAGAGGTGATTGTTGGTGGGGATAGCTTCAGTTGGCCTCGACATGAGGTGTGGGCTATTACAAATTGTAAATATCGCGATAATCATGCCTGGTTTGTATACTCTGCAGGTTCACCTTGTCTTCTCTCCATTCCACATAGCTCGCGTAGCAGAGGCTATTTTCTTGGTTTGGCCAGGCTTTGAGTGTGACGACCCGGACCAGAATCAGCAGTGTGATCAGCTATATTCGTGGGTTATGTGTATCATCACAGATTTCCAACGGTTGTTTGAATAACTAGGTTTGATAACGACTAAATCATTGGCCAAGAATTGGAGCTGAGTCACTTCTCGAGAGTCGTTATACGTGTGATTTCGAGTTCGTAGACGGTTCCGGATCGTTATTTGGACGATCGAGGAATAAGTTATGAATATTTGAAGTTTTGATATAATCTGTTTTATATGTCGGATCAGTTAACGACTAAATTACCGGACGAGAATTTGGTTTCGGCTTCTTCACGGAAGTTGTTTAGAATTTAATTTTGAGTTCGGGGGAACTTCCGGAGGATTATTCCGAGTTACGAAGATTAAGTTGTGAATATTTCCGATTATTAATTATTTAGTCGTTAAACATGTGTTTGGGTTGAACCGTTGACTTTTTATCGGTTTGGTCGATGTGTTTGACTTCGGGTGATAATTAAAGAATATGTTGAGTCGAGTTTGTTGCCGCGAGAATTATCAAAATTGGAATTACGACGAGAAAGTTACGGGTATTTATAGTTTGTCGAAAAACGTATTTTGGAAGTTTCCAAATCAGGAAAGTATTTAATAAGGGGTTTCCTGTTTTGGCAAGTCAAACTTGCATGTGTTCTATTGACTTGGTCAACGCGAGCTGAGTTGGTGAGCTCGACGGCGGCCACCCCACGGCTTGGGAATGGTCTCATTTGCTTCGTCTCAGCCTCCTGGTCTTACTTCCAGCCACCGTTCACGGCGTGGCTCGCCGGAGAAGAGGAATTTTCCGATCAAAAATGAAGGATTTTGGGGTGAATTCGGGTTGCAAGATTCCGGCCGATTAGAGCTAAACCAAGGACTGGGTTTTGAAGCTCTCCTCTCCATGATTCTACCATGTAAGTTTGGTGATCTAATCTTGCTTGTGTATGGAGAATTTTGGATTTGAAATTTTGGTGACAATTCGGTTTTGCTTGTAATTGACATGGATAGAGTGAGAATTGGCCTTTGATGCAGTTGTGAAAGTTGCTCAGTGGGTGATTTGGAGTGGAATAGTGGTTGCTCCGCGGGGAAAATTTCAGGTTGGTGGCGCCGCCGCCGCCGCCGGCGGTTAACGACGGTCAATAGTGGTCAACTTTGACTTTTTGGGGTTTTCGACAAGTTGCATGTCATCTCACTTGAAATCGCGCCCCGATCGCAATGGGGAGATTCGTTTTTCGAATTGAGCGTCCAGAATTGTAGTGTGGTATTGAGGTGTGAATATCGGAATTTCCGACAGTTTGTTGTAATTGAATCGTGTGTTTCTGAGAACGGTGGTTTCTCGTGATTTGTTTTGAATTGTCGAGTTATGACTTTGAGAAATGGAATTTGTGATTGTTCAGGAGTTCGTGATCGTTCGTTTGGTGAGGGACTTTCCCCCGGATCACGGGTTAATGCGAACTGCGTTACGCTAGCCTGTGAGTGGACAAGTTTATATTTTCACAGTTCATTTGCAAGTTCGTGATTTTTATGATTTTTCGTATTTAAATTATACGATGTTGAGATATATGTTATTTTCGGAGGTATTGTTTTATATTTATTGGTGATGACATTACTGCATCGATGCTTCGGCTACTCGGCTGATCACCGGTAGTCCGCCAGAGTTGAGAGATTCCTCTTGACCAGAGTTGAGAGATTCCTCTGGGCAGGGTTGAGAGATTCCCCTGTATGCCGCCGGGGTTGAGAGATTCCCCTGGCCTATCACCGTCGGGTTTGAGCGATTCACCTGACGTCGGGCTTGAGAGATTCATCCGACAACCTCCATATATATATGTGTTCTGAACTCGCATTGTTTTATATTGATTATGTATATGAACTGGTGAAAGGCATACGTTTATTTTCGTCCACTCACTCTAACGTTTTTATTTGCCTTTCCCCTGGGCTTTTCGGTTTCCGTGCCCAGTTTGCAGTTCGGACTCTGGTGTCGCACGTCGTGGTTGGAGGCATAGCTAGTGCTCGAGCTACCTTGTTTCTTCCAGTAGGTTTATTGTTCTACCTACTATGGTATACTTATATGATTATACATTAGAGGTCGCTCTGAGTATTCTGTTGTATATATTATACGATTTTACTCCGGATTTCAGTAAAGTACAGATATATTTACTACTTTACATTATTATTGATATATTGAGAAATCCGGATGGGATTGGTGCCCACAGTTTGATTTTTGTGGCATAGGATGAAGTGTATTTTCCGCGTGCAGGTAATGGTAATTCCACGTTAGTAACGAAACTCTGCCGAAATGTTGTTGGTTTTTGTTGGTTCGTGTTTTCGAAGGGGTTCGATTCCGGTTTAGGCAACTAAATCGGGGTTGGGTCCTTTCAGCTTGGTATCAGAGCATTAGGTTATAGGTTCTGTAGACTTCTGTAGTCGTGTGTACTGAGGATATTTGAGAATGTACAGCATGTCTGGAATGGTGACCCGACCGGCCGGCGGATACTCATCAATATTCCGGGTGTTGTATACTTTCAAATATTTGAAGTTCCATGATTACATTCTACTGTGAACGATGTTTTATTCATTAGGATGCCTCCTTGACGTGCTTTCCGTGTCGGTACGGTTGTGGATCCTATTGAGGATCAATCGACGCGTGATTTGCCAGTGAATTGTGGATTTGGATGAGTATTCTGAGTTCAGAGATTTGTGTGGCACGGTTTGCCTGGTTGTGTGTGTATGAGCATTTGCATGTTACCTCAGAGCTGAGAATTTTGGCAGTTGATGTTTGCCGAAGTTAGATTATTGTATTTTGTGGGCTGATATTGTGTGAGTTCCTATTGCGACTCCATGGCCTACATTCAGGGTGTTATTTATATGGTAATGGTTTTATCAGGCTACCTAGCATTCGAATGTGGAGTGTTTATCCACCTGAGGCAGAGATGCATTGTTCACATGTTTGTCCTTATTTGCACGAGTTATGTGGCTTCAGAGGAAGCAATGCATGAGGTTCGAGACGAGTTTGAACCTGAGCATCAGAGAGAGTCTGATTGATGTGCCTTGAGATAGCCGTGAGGAGCTTGATGTGCTGCACTCAGAGGCGAGGATATTGAGAAGGAAAGGCTTATGCGGTTTCCGATGTGTTGGTTTGAGGAAAGTGGACTTAGTCGAGATTTTGATGAGGTTGAGTTCCGACACTTCGGGATCAGTGACTTCATCAGGCTGTGGCCTTTTCTATTATGTTGAGGGTCATCAGATCAAGCGGAGGACCGTTTGACGATGGCGGAGATCACAGAGTAGCGGACTTGTTCCTGTGGCATGAGTTCGGGCGATCGTTGGTGATCCTATCACGCAGCAGGTGTTGCGGTGATTTGTGTTCGTGGAGCACTATTAATTGCTATTGTGGTGGCCAGAAGGGTCACGTTACGAGGGAGCGCCATCAGCCAGCTGTGTTAGCAGTTCGACAACTCAGAGTTCATGAGGAGGTCATAATGCTATTCCTGAAGTTTGACCAATGTACCCTTTTAGATGAGTTATTCAGCAAGTCGTAATTGACATGGGCGGCTAGTTGGGCATGTTGGAGTTCGTGCCATGACCTTATTTGAGGACAGAATTTTCTCCGAGGTTACTGTTGTTTGATATCCATGGCTATTGTACCTGCATCTCCACTTCCGAGTTTTTGGAGAGTGTTGCATCCATCCGGAGGTTGCGAGATCCTTATTGGAGGATATGGCTTAGCTGCGGATCTGTTATAGCTGGACATCGTGGTTTTGATGTGACTATGAGTATGGACTTACTGATGACGCATTTGGTTGAGTTCGAGTGCCTTGAGAAGGTGGTTGTGTTTCGACGACCAGACTTTCCCTGAGATACTGTTTCGCGGTGATGGTCGAGCGGATGGTGAAGACGAGTTGTGTTGTTTGCTTAGCTCATATTGTGGATACTTCGGTTGCTGTGCCCGACATTGGTGACATTGAGGTGGTTCCCGAGTTTCCAGGTGTGTTTCGGAGGAGTTACCAGGTGTTCCTCCAGTTCGGGAGACTGACTACACCATTGAGCTTGTACCGGGCGCTAGACTCATTTTATCGGCATCTTGTCGTTCGGTGCCAGCGGAGCTGTTGGAGCTACAGGTTCGACTTCAAGAGTTGCTGGAGGAGGTTTCAAGAGATTTCATGCGACCCCGCGTATTTGCGTGGTGTGCTGTTGCATTGTTTGTACGGATGCTGGATGGTTCGATGAGGTGGTGCATTGACTACCGAAGCCTGATTCGCTTCAGAGGAGAGTGAGTATCCTCCGCTTCGGATTGATGATTGGTTTGATCAGCTCGAGAGAGCTTCAGTCTTTTTGAAGATTGATTACGGGTCCGGATACCTTTAGTTGAGGTTTGATGAGTCAGATGTGGCTTGAATAGCTTTCGGATCTCGGTGCGGGCATCAGGAGTTTTTGGTCACGCTGTTTGGTTGACCAATGCCCCGTAGATCTTGTGGACTTGATGGACCATGTGTTCAGACGGTTTCTGGACGAGTTTGCGGTCATGTTCGTCGGCAACGTCCTGATATATTCCAGGAGTGTGGGCCAATACCAGAAGCAATAGCGAGCAGTTTTGCGGACTTTGCGAGATGATCAGCTATTTGCAAAGTTCGGTAAGTGTGAATTTTGATCGATTAGCGTGAAGATGTTGGGCTGTGTGATGTTATCCGAGGGAGTCAGTGTGGATTCTGACCAGATAGAAGCCGTGTTGATTTGGGGTTGACCTACCATGGTACCAGAGATCAGGGGTCTCTTGGGTTTGGCAGGCTATTATCGACGGTTTGTGCAGGATTTTCCCGGATTGCCACTCTACTTTCCGGATTGACGTAGAAGGCGTCAAGTTCGAGTGGTTCGATGCACGCGAGGAGAGTTACTTACTCCTACAGGATGGTTGACCGTTGCTTCGGTTTTGACCTTACCTGACAATCGTGGTGAGTTCGTGGTCGTGGGTTATGGTGATGCATCGAGATTTGGATTTGGTTGTATTTTAATGCTGTGTAGTAGAGCGGTGGCTCATGGTTTCAGGCAGTGGAACTTTATGAGGCTACGTATCCTATGTACGATTTGGGTGTAGCTGTCCTTATGTTAGCATCAGAAAGTTGGAGACACTACTGTTATGGCGTGCAGCGCAGTGTAGGATGTACACTGATCGCTTGAGTTTCATCCACTTACATTTTCGGCCAGATTTGGGCTTGAGGCAGTGTAGATGCATGGGGTCGACTAACGACTATGGCTGCACCTTTGAGTTTGTTGGAGAAGGCTAGAGGTTGTACTTTGACTATCCATCTGGGATGTTGTTGCTGATGCATTCAGTCGGAAGTCAGAAACTTCAGTGTTTCGTGTGTGTGTGTGGCTTGAGTTTCCGTGTTAGCTGAGTTGTGAGCTACGGGAGCTGTGTTCGAGTGTGATGATGTTGAAGCTCATCGTTTTGCATGCGTTATGCACTGTTGGTGCGGAAATGTGTTTGATACTTCGAGTTTACTACTCGTGACGCAACATGAAGAACAATATAGCAGCTTGTGTGTGCAGATGCCACATTTGTCGGCAGACGTTGGCTAGAAGGCAAAGACTTGCCGAGAAGTTATAGCCATTGAAGATTTCCGATTAGAGGTTGGAGTTTGTCGCTGTGGTTTTATGTGCCAGTACGCATTTTGGTTTGTGGTACCAGTTGTCAGGCCTTTGTGGACCATTTAATGAACTTGGTACATTTCCTTGTACTTTTCGAAAAAGATTTCAGTGGCAGGTTGGTATAGCTGTGTTTGGCAGAGGTTGTCCATTTACGTAGTGCACCTGTGTTCCAGTTCGCTGAACGAGGTAATTAGCTACGACTGTGTGTTGGCAAGCTTTGCAACGAGCATTAGGGACCAGATTACAAGTTAGTACCGGTTTTTATCCTCAGATTGGCGAGCGATCTTTGAGAACTATTCAGACCTTGGAGGGCATATTGTGGACCTCGGTATTACAGTTCCGGAGGATTTGGGACCAGCAGTTGCACTTATTCGAGATTGCTTGCAGTACCAGTTTGTTGACCACTGTGATATTGACGTTGCTTGATGTCGTTTTGAGGACGATGTTGTACTCCACTGTGCTGGAGCGAGTTTGGTTTGAGTTTGAGTTAACATTTGATTCAGATTTTGTGGAATGTGCTACCACAGACTTTCGGATTAGCGGAAATGGGTTGATAATTGCCCGAGTTTGATGTTTGAGCTATGTTGATGTGAGCAGGTTGAGTTGTGAATTGTCACGTTGTTTTGATCCGTATGTGGTCATAGGCGAGTTTGTGTTGTTCCGTATAGTTCGGCGTCGCCTATATTGTTGGCTTTTGTGTGTGTTGTGTTGTGTTCCAAGTGGTGGAACTACATTTCAGGTTTGTTACGTGTTGTGTACCCTATCTGTTCCTTATGCAAGAATACTTGGCTATTGTGTGGAGCCAGTTCAGATTCGAGATTTGAGGGTACAGAGATTTCAGCACGGAGCTATCTCCTATTGTGGAGTCTGTTGTCAGAGTTGTTTAGTTGACGTAGCCACTTGAGAGTTGAGCAGTATGCAGAGGTAGTGCTCCTACTTTTTTCAGTTGGCAGATTTGGAAATTTCGAGGGCGAATTTTTTTTAAGGGGGGTGGATTTGTGACGACCCGTACCAGAATCAGCAGTGTGATCAGCTATATTCGTGGGTTATGTGTATCATCACAGATTTCCAACGGTTGTTTGAATCGCCAGGTTTGATAACGACTAAATCATTGGCCGAGAATTGGAGCTGAGTCTCTTCTCGAGAGTCGTTGTACGTGTGATTTCGAGTTTACAGGCGGTTCCGGATCGTTATTTGGACGATCGAGGAATAAGTTATGAATATTTGAAGTTTTGATATAATCAGTTTTATATGTCGGATCTGTTACGACTAAATTACCGGACGAGAATTTGGTTTCAGCTTCTTCACCGAAGTTGTTTAGAATTTAATTTTGAGTTCGTGAGAACTTCCGGAGGATTATTCCGAGTTACGAAGATTAAGTTGTGAATATTTCCGATTATTGATTATTTAGTCGGTTAAACATGTGTTTGGGTTGAACCGTTGACTTTTTATCGGTTTGGTCGATGTGTTTGACTTCGGGTGATAATTGAAGAATATGTTGAGTCGAGTTTGTTGCCGCGAGAATTATCGAAATTGGAATTACGACGAGAAAGTTACGGGTATTTAAAGTTTGTCGAAAAACGTATTTTGGAAGTTTCCAAATCAGGAAAGTATTTAATGAGGGGTTTCCTGTTTTGGCAAGTCAAACTTGCATGTGTTCTATTGACTTGGTCAACGCGAGCTGAGTTGGTGAGCTCGACGGCGGCCACCCCACGGCTTGGGAATGGTCTCATTCGCTTCGTCTCAGCCTCCTGGTCTTACTTCCAGCCACCGTTCACGGCGTGGCTCGCCGGAGAAGAGGAATTTTCCGATCAAAAATGAAGGATTTTGGGGTGAATTCGGGTTGCAAGATTCCGGCCGATTAGAGCTAAACCAAGGACTGGGTTTTGAAGCTCTCCTCTCCATGATTCTACCATGTAAGTTTGGTGATCTAATCTTGCTTGTGTATGAAGAATTTTGGATTTGAAATTTTGGTGACAATTCGGTTTTGCTTGAAATTGACATGGATAGAGTGAGAATTGGCCTTTGATGCAGTTGTGAAAGTTGCTCAGTGGGTGATTTGGAGTGGAATAGTGGTTGCTCCGCTGGGAAAATTTCAGGTTGGTGGCGCCACCGCCGCTAGCGGCGGTCAACGGTGGTCAATTTTGACTTTTTGGGGTTTTCGACAAGTTGTATGTCATCTCACTCGAAATCGCGCCCCGATCGCAATGGGGAGGTTCGTTTTTCGAATTGAGCGTCCAAAATTGTAGTGAGGTATTGAGGTGTGAATATCGGAATTTCCGACAGTTCGTTGTAATTGAATCGTGTGTTTCCAAGAACGGTGGTTTCTCGTGATTTGTTTTGAATTGTCGAGTTATGACTTTGAGAAATGGAATTTGTGATTGTTCAGGAGTTCGTGATCGTTCATTTGGCGATGGACTTTCCGCCGGATCACGGGTTAACGCGAACTGCGTTACGCTAGCCTGTGAGTGGACAAGTTTATATTTTCACAGTTGATTTGCGAGTTCATGATTTTTATGATTTTCCGTATTTAAATTATACGATGTTGAGATATATGTTATTTTCGGAGGTATTGTTTTATATTTATTGGTGATGGCATTACTGCATCGATGCTTCGGCTACTCGGCTGATCACCGGTAGTCCGCCAGAGTTGAGAGATTCCTCTGGACCAGAGTTGAGAGATTCCTCTGGGCAGGGTTGAAAGATTCTCCTGTATGCCTCCGGGGTTGAGAGATTCCCCTGGCCTATCACCGTCGGGTTTGAGCGATTCACCTGACGTCGGGCTTGAGAGATTTGTCCGACAACCTCCATATATATATGTGTTCCGAACTCGCATTGTTTTATATTGATTATGTATATGAACTGGTGAAAGGCATACGTTTATTTTCGTCCACTCACTCTAACGTTTTTATTTGCCTTTCCCCTGGGCTTTTCAGTTTCCGTGCCCAGTTTGCAGTTCGGACTCTGGTGTCGCACGTCGTGGTTGGAGGCATAGTGCTCGAGCTACCTTGTTTCTTCCAGTAGATTTATTGTTCTACCTACTGTGGTATACTTATATGATTATACATTAGAGGTTGCTCTGAGTATTCTGTTGTATATATTATACGATTTTACTCCGGATTTCAGTAAAGTACAGATATATTTACTACTTTACATTATTGTTGATATATTGAGAAATCCGGATGTGATTGGTGCCCACGGTTTGATTTTTGTGGCATAGGATGAAGTGTATTTTTCGCGTGCAGGTAATGGTAATTCCACGTTAGTAACGAAACTCTGCCGAAATTTTGTTGGTTTTTGTTGGTTCGTGTTTTCGAATGGGTTCGATTCCGGTTTAGGCAACTAAATCGGGGTTGGGTCCTTTCATTGGGGTCGATTTGCTCTTTATAGTGCACTTGTTAAGGATTGGGCTACTAGCCTGCTACTCATTCCTTTCATCAAGCTGGTATAGCTTCTCTTTAACTATTGTGTGATTTTGTACCCTTTATGGTTTTGTTGGCTTTGTCTAAATCGGGAGGACTCCGTTCCTCGTTTATTTTCAATTCTTCTTATTCAAACAATCTGAAATGTTTTCGAATCAAAAATCAAACAACCTTGTAATAGCTCTACTCTTACGACCCCCAACCTGGATGAAATGAGAGGCTTGACTATGGGTGCTTATGATTATAAAATGAGAGAGCAACTCACTTATCTAAGCGATTATGGGTGCTCAGACATGAGTTTCATAGCCCCAATTCTCCATCGTTACCGTTTTGTTCTTGTTCGTGTTTCTGTTCATTACTTTGGATCTTGGATCACGAGTGACAATCATGGGTTTGTCTTGGTCTTGGAGGTGGGAAGAGTACTGTTAGTGTGGTGGGGGATCTCCTCGCATTTGGTGTTGTTTGTTCTTTTGAGCCGTGTGTTGGGATTTGTTTGGCATTGATCCCTTGGATAGTATTCTTGGATTATGGTTCATGTTGCGACAGTTTCGTTGTGCTTCAGTTTGTGGTGAGCAATACAATGATGTTGACAACAACAATGACTTACATCTAGGATATTTTTTATTATTTTTTAAGATTGCACTAATTTGTCTTGATCGGTGTGATTTATGATTGAGTTGCAAATTTTTTTATTTTATGTGTATTTGGGCTGTTGGGGCTCGCTACTTGGGGTTTTTTTTTTTCAATTGTGAGTTGATGTCTTGATGAAAGTTTCGTCACTGTTTTTTTTAGAAAAAAAACCAATGAATGCATGCCACCACATGTGTTAGTGCAAGTCCCCTACCGTGTGCCCAATATTTTCGGTCTGACACAGTGAGACTCTTCACCTATAACCCCTTACCTTCATAGCACAATCACCACCCATCTCTCCAACTCCCTCCAACAATGAAACCATTCAATCACCTCACTTTTCAGACCCTTAAACCCCAAACCCTCAGACCCATCTTCCCCAAAACCCAGTCTCACTCTTCTTCCCCATCACATTTCTCTTCACTCCCGTCACTCATCACCCACCAATCTCTCCTCAACTCCATCAAAACCTCTCAGTGGCATTTCATCGAACACCTTCCCCGCAACCTCCCCTCCTCTCTAATCTCCGCCGCCCTCTCCGATCTCCACAAAACCCCTCAACTCGTCCACGATTTCACCTCCTACGTCGACTTTCGCCGCCTCGATATCGAAACCCAATGCCTCGCCGCCGCTATCGTCGCCCTCCTTCCTTCCCCAAAACCCTCACTGGATCTCTTGAAGATAATCCTCGCCGGCGACGCCGCTCCGGTTCGAGAAATCTTCGAGTCGCTGGCGCGTGCTCGAGCGCGTTTTGGTGGTGGTGATCAAGCTCGCAGCGGCGTCGTTTTCAATTCGATGGTGAGTGCTTGTTGTGAGATGAAGAGAGCTGATGAGGCTTTTGAGTGCTTTAACATGATGAAGGATGAGAATGTGGTGCCCAAGACTAAGACTTGTAATGAGTTGTTGAGCTTGTTTTCGAAATTGAATCGAACCGAGAAGGCCTGGGTTTTGTATGCTGAGATGTTTAGGTTGAAGATCAAGTCTAGTGTTTGTACTTTTAACATTATGATCAATGTGTTGTGTAAAGAAGGGAAGTTGAAGAGGGCGAATGAGTTTCTTGACTTTATGGAGTTTGTGGAGATTAAGCCTACTGTTGTTACTTACAACACTATCATTCATGGGTTTTGTTTGAGAGGGAGAATTAAAGGGGCCCAGAAGATATTTGGAGTGATGAAAGATAGAGGCATTGCGCCGGATTCGTACACGTATGGATTGCTTATTAGTGGGATGTGTAGAGAAAAAAGACTTAATGAAGCATCTGGTCTTTTTGATGAAATGATGAAGATTGGGCTGATTCCGAATGCCGTGACGTATAACACCTTGATTGATGGTTATTGCAATAAGGGGGAGCTGGAGAAGGCTTTTGGTTATCGAGATGAGATGGTGGAGAAGGGTATAATGCCGACGGTGTCAACTTACAATATGTTGATTCATGCATTGTTTCTGGAAGGAAGGGTGAGTGAAGCTGAAGGTATGGTTAGGGAAATGGAAGAGAAGGGAATGGGTCCTGATGCCATTACATATAATATCTTAATTAATGGCTACTGCAGGTCCGGAAATTCAAAGAAGGCCTTCAGTTTTCGTGATGAAATGTTGAGTAAAGGGATAGAGCTCACCAAGGAAACTTATACATCACTTATATATTGTTTGAGTAAAAGGAAGAGAATGAATGAGGCAGATGATTTGTTTGAGAAGATACTGTGTAAGGGTGTTCAGCCTGATCTTGTGATGTTCAATGCCTTGATTGATGGTCATTGTGCCAATGGGAATATGGAGCGTGCATTTTTACTTTTAAGGGAGATGGATAAAATGAGTGTGCATCCAGATGAAGTGACTTATAATACCTTGATGCAAGGGCATTGCAGAGTGGGGAAAGTTGAGGAAGCTCGAGAGCTTCTGGATGAGATGAAGAGAAGGGGAATTAAGCCTGATTACATTAGTTACAATACCCTCATTAGTGGTCATAGTAAAAGAGGTGATATGAATGATGCCTTCAAAGTTCGAGACGAGATGTTGAGTATAGGTTTCAATCCTACGCTTCTGACGTACAATGCTCTTATAAAAGGTTTATGCAAAAACCAAGAAGGTGATCTTGCTCAAGAGCTCCTTAAAGAAATGGTGAACAGAGGGATTACTCCCAATGACACCACATATTACTCTCTGATTGAGGGAATTGAGAATGTTGAGGAGTTTGTCAAAAAGGACGAGTCATGAAGTTTCTCTCAGTGTACTGTACTTCTGGTAGTGGTGTTCTCGAACTCAGGATTTTGGTTCTCAAAGATACTTTTGGTAACTTCTCAAAGATGAATCCTGACAAGCACAGGTCAGGTAATTGAATTGTTGTACTTGATTCAGAGTAAACAATTGGTCTATAAAGAATGTCTTTCTGAGGGATCATTTAATCCTTTCTGCTTAGTTCCTTATTTCTTTGTTGGCACTGAGCTACACCATGTACACATGTTATGCTTGATTTTATTTGAGTGTGAAGTTTAAACAATAAATTTTTTGCAATCTCTATAAAAAGAGTAATGTTGTCAAGTTTATGACTGCGAGAGATTCTGTCATTCTGCAGTAAATGTATATTGGCTATTGTTTGTAGCTGTATAAATTTGTATAGAACTGGAGATGATCTTGATATGTACTTCAGAGCAGGTATAATATGGTTCTCCGATCTGTTTCCCTTTCCAATCTACTAGAATAGCTTAACCACTAATGAAAAACAGACTTGTATACCGGATTAATTTCAACAAGAATACTACTATACCAGTGAGACTTTCATATTTTTTTTTCAAACTTCATTGTTTTATTTTCTTCTTTCCATTGTTTTTTTTTTTTTGAAAATTTCAGGTGCCCAGAAATGTAGCTCTCACTTGGTGCGATTGGACTCAGAAATCAATCATCTCCAGTACATTTATTTTGTGGCAAGGTAATATACCAGGAATCTTTTAACTTTTCCCATCATTATATGCTGAAGAAGTGGGGAGATAATAAAATATGCTGAACAAGTGGGAACATCTTATTTGCCACTCATATACTGAAACCACTTCACTCTCCACTAGATACAGTCCCATGATCCTGAACTTCTGTTATTGTCTAACAGACTTGGCCTGTAATTCTTAACTATCATGGTCTAAAGTTTCAAAAGAGTAGAGAAGTACAGTAAGCAACAAATCAAATTGAAGCAATTAGCCTAGAATGAGTATAATCCGAACAACTCCATTCACTGGTCTTGACTGTTGAAGTAACAGTAACACCATAGATCATCCTCATGTGGTGACACTTTCATTTAGGATATCCATTTCTTTTGAAGTGTCCCATATAGCTAAGTGACGCCTTGTGGAATTGTGCGTGGAATTACATTCATCATGCACCATATGCATTAAAAAATTACCAGAATGTACATTTGCTGCTTTTATTATTCTTCCCCTCTGTAATGGCTTGATGTATTTAAGCTCTATTCAGGCTTTTGTGAGTTCAGGTATTCCTACTGATCATGCACTTGAAACCTTGATCTGTGGAGAAAAGCTTGCAATGGGCACGTTCATTGGGCACATAGTACCTGGCTTGACAATCAGCCTTCTTGGTTTATGGCATACCATCAACACAATCAGATCCTATTTCATCAAAGGCCCTAGTAACTTTAAAGTTAGGTTTTCATACCCATTGAATTGCCCTCTTTCCAAAGTTAAACACTTGGAGCTAATTTTCATCTTATCATTTTCTCTGTTTGCAATTATTATGCAAATTCTAGACTTCCCTTTTCTTAGCTTCTCCTTCAAGCTCCATAACTTGGAGCACGCAACCATGTTCCTCCACCTTGCTATTTTTGCAGGGTTTACTCTTTCTACCGAGTTGACTAATTCGTTGCAGATCCTATCTGGTGTAGTTGGATTGCTTACGGCTTCTGTGTTCTGCCAAGAGCTTTTCCTTCTCCATTTTCATTCCACTGACCATGCTGGTCTAGAAGGGCATTATCATTGGTTATTGCAGCTCATAGTGTTTGCTTCCGTCATGGCATCTTTAGCAGCAACTTGTTTCCAAACCAGTCTTCCTGCAGCACTTGTTCTTTCTATTTCAGTTGTGTTCCAAGGTTGCTGGTTTATGAACATGGGGTTCATGCTCTGGGTTCCTCGGTTTGTTGCAAAGGGTTGTATTGTCAGTTTTACTGAGGATGGCAGTGATCACATGCTTAGTTCATCAGTAACTTGTGCTTCAAGTGAAGCCGATTTCAGGGCAATAGCATTGGCCAACTTGCAGTTTAGTTGGATACTCTCTGGAATTTTGATATTCACAGCATTTACATGCTTGAAGTTTGCTAGGAAATGCATTCCAAGAGACCTGTCAATAGAGTATGAACAACTTCATAGTAGCAGAGGAGCTGATGTTTCTGTTGCCATCAATATTTTCAAGGAAGCCAATCCTTGAAGAAATTAGTAGTTTATAGAGAAGTCTAAGACTCTCGACTTATGAATAATGTACTAGAAGTCTAAAAGTAGGGCTATAATGGAGTTATTCTTATGTTTCCTAGTGCATTAATCAGGGAAATAACTCTTCACTCTGATATGTTGACATCTAAGTCTTTCTATTCAATGAGAGACACTGAACTGTAGCATTGTAACATAAGAAATTGATTCTGCAGGTATAACCTACAGGCATGACACACTGCAGGAAGTTTGCAGTTGCCATGTTCAGGGAGAAATCACTTTATCTGTCACCCAATTTTGTCTGCAGCTAAGTAGTGATTTTAGTTTTCTGGTATGTCAGCCAAGTGCTGAGTAATTCTTTGATGACTTGGATCTGTGAGTGAGCTTGATAATTTGGCAAAAAAACCGTATCACCAATAAGATTGGATGGCACACTTACTGTATTTCACTACAAATCTTAATGTGCAGATAATTGTGTGATTGTGAAATGCTTATATTTTCGGGTTTGTCCTAACTTGACCAACTATTGCCACTACAAGATTGAGTGCTTGAATCTAAGTAGCCATACATTCTAGGCGACTTGCAGTGGACAACAACATGCCTTATCAGAACAATATCAATTATCAAACAGATGACATGTGCTTAAATCTTTCTAGGCTTTCTGCAATCTCTTTGTTGTTGACTTATTGCCAGGTTCTTGTGTTAGTACGTCTAAGAATTTGAGATACTGAAACTATATGCTTTGAAAATCACGAACTCATTGCTCATCATGCTTACATGTATGAACTCTTGGTATAAACTAAACTGCTGTTCGTGTTCTGTATATTAGAATTCAGATTGGATGCATATTGCCTCCTTGGTATGATTATGAAACTCAAATGTATCAAAAGAGGAAAATGTAAAGCATTGGTGCATCATCACATGACAATGAAAAATATACAGATACAATCTTGATAAAAGCAGATAAACATGGTGGAAGGAAGGAGTATCACTCTTCTGATTCCTCGACGTAGGCTTCGACTCGCAGAAGAACGAAGCCGACTGCAACTCCAATAAGAGTAAGTCCATTCATGATTGCTGCAATCTTGAAAATCTCAGCAACTGCATTGCAGGTGGCCGATAGTGAACCTCCTCCACGTGAGCCCTTGTTCAAGGAGCTCACAATTTTGGCAAAGGACTGGTCAGTGCACTCAGGAAGACCAAGAGAGGCAACACTGTTGTGAGCTTTGAGTCCATTAAAGGAGTTGAGCCCTGAAATGTAGTGGACTTTGTTGGCTGCTGGTTTCCTAATGGATTTGGCCACAGTGGCTGTGGAGGTGAACATGGCTGGTGATGACACTATTGTTGCGGAGGCTGAGGCTGAGGCTGTTGCCATTGTTGAGCTTCTGAAAGGAAGGAACAGAGAGCACAAGGATTTGGAGACTGCCTAAGTAGATCAAAATGGTAATGATAGCACAAGGATTTGGAGACTGCCTAAGTAGATCAAAATGGTAATGATAATTGAAGGGAATGAGAACTATGAAGAAGCCCTTTTGGTGTTTGTGTGAAGGACATTGGTCACTGACTCTGATGCTAAGTGATGGAGAACCAGTGGTCTCTATTATTTCACCTACACAATATGCAAATACAAATCTTTTGCTATCATGTGATGTGATCTGTGGGTATCAAAACACTGTTGGGCTAGCTCAAATACAATGGGCCTAAAGTCGACAGACAAATTATGGGACCTCTACATCAGCTCTCTTTTCGCTTTGTGACTTGTGTGATAACATAAAAATGTGATAAATAATATAATAATTACCTGCTTATCAAACTAAGTCGTTGTAGTATAGTGGTAAGTATTCCCGCCTGTCACGCGGGTGACCCGGGTTCGATCCCCGGCAACGGCGTCTTTTATTTATTTTTGGTTTCTCCTCAGCAATTGATCAACCAAAGACCCCTATTTGAATTCTTGAGTAGTCAGCCTTCAATTCTCATATATGTCATTCAATAACCAATGAAGGTTCTGTTTCTGATAGTCGCGTGAAAGTTTGACTGATAAGTTAATGAATAGAATTATGGTTTACCAACTTTTCTTTCAAGGTTGGTTCAACAACTTTGGCATAATGGTAACTTGTATCACAACAGAGTCACAGACTATCCCAAATACCCTGAAACCTGCACTTCAAAGCTCATTTTTGGTGGATCTCTCTCTCTCTCTCTCTCTCTCTCTCTCTCTCATAAAACTGCACATTTAAGCCATTGCTTTCCATCAGAGTCTTACAGTTAGCTATATGATATGACCTTAGGCCTGCTGAAACTCCCTCCCCGTTGCTTTTGGGAAATCATTGAAGTTTCTGCAGAAGCAAAAGTAAAGGCCATCTTCTGTAGGGAAATGTTATTAATGGCTTGTGGCGATATTTGGGAAGAATGAAATTGAGTGTGACATAGAGCAGAAAGTCACTGATCACATACAGACCAACAACTCATGATGGACCCGGCCTCTTTGAATTCTATATTAACTATTAAGGGAAGGGATTCCATTCATAAATTTTAATTAGGGCAAGTTTATTTTACAACTCCACGACCCACAAACACACATCCAAAGAGAAAGAAAAGCATTCTTCAAATAAAGAAAAAGCACGAGGAAGAAAAGGAGCACTAGAGAGAAAAATAAAAGTTCATTCAGATCAGAAAAGAAAATAAAAACAACATCAAAAGGAATGCATAATCAAATAGAGTAGTAACCTAGCTAAATGGATTAAGGTAATAGAGATTTACTAAATCCTTTTTATAACATCTAATACTAATAATCCGAATAAGTGATGGACATAGTACAAATCACTCTGGATAAGCAACTTTGAGATTAAGGTAAACCTGTCCTCGTAAAAAACTATCGAAGTCTAAGAAGGATCTGATTCTGCAGTTTCTACATGTCGAGGTAAAAATGTTAGCATCATTAGTTGTAGGCTTGTCCTCCTAATTTCCAGAACAAACACAAACTTCCAGACCTACCAAACCGATTACTTCTTCATGAAGATCAAATTAAACTTGTAATATGCTTGTTCTTCTGTGTCACACCTGATCTCTCTCAATTTGCCAACACTCCGGAAGAAATTTATCACTCATTTATTTCCGCATATCAAACAAAAGAGAGAGTTGAGGTTGGTTAACTAATTGGAAATTAGTACGATATTGAATAAATACGTTTTAAAAAATTTATATTTGTACTTGGAGTAACTATCCCATATCGAAAACTAATTGTATGAATAAAATATTTGTAAGGATTACAACAACAATTTCCATTATGGAGTCTTGTAACTAAGCAATGAAGGCTTGAGAGGAAAATTGCCCCTGAATAGCTCTCAGATCAGATCCAGCGTGCTGGTTGGGCATGAGTTTCCTCTACAATCACTTTTTGTCACACCCTCCGAGCGGTAGCAGCTAGTTGGACCTGAACTGTAGGCTAAGCTAACTATGGTCCCTACTTTGAGATAAAACCAAAAAGATAAGAAGTTAAGACAAACAACTACTGTACAGATTTCATTATCAGCTGACTCAGCCAAGATGAAGCATTTCCATTTTGCACAGTTTCATTTTAAAGCAACCAAAAAGAACAGTGTGTTCTTAATAGAAACTTTCTACCAGCCAAGTCATGCTTGACAGAGAACAGCATCAACTTGTAGGGAGTGAAGGTTTACACCCTTCCAACGCACACAAGCCAGGTTAAGTATTTGGATCATATTATTGCACAATCTACTTACAGTGCTAGTTAAGTAAGAAAAAACAAATCAAGAAGAAACTCCTAAACAAAGAAAAAGTTTACTCTAAGTCACCCTGAAAATTTCAAGTACTCAATAGATCTTCACAAGAACCGAAATCAGATCACTACCTGAAAAGCAAACAGACAATTGATACAATTTAGACATCCAAGATTACCAGCCTCGTGGTCACTAATGTCTAAGAGGTATATCCTGGATTATATTTTGCCCCGATGGTTGGCTCACAAATGGTTGTGAAACAAATCCAGCATCTTCTTGGACACGGAAAACGTTAACTTTCAGCACAATTTCCTTCATCTTGAGCATCTCAAAGACACAAACATCGCCCTCTAACAAATTATTCTCCACAGTAAATTCATACCATCCCTGACTTAATTTTGCTCTCCCTCCTCTATAAAGACATCGGACAGGCCACTGTTTACCGTCTGAATATTGAAGTTTGATAAATCCTGAAACCCCACTTAAATTCTTTTCAGCAAAACAGGATGGCAAATACTGCATGGGGAAAAAGAATAGTGTAAGCCAAGCTGGAACAATCTGAAATCAGTAAGCAACATTACAATGCATCAAACTAAAAGACTCACCATTATACATCCCCTATACAGATATGATGGTCGAAGAACAACCCTGCAGAAAGGATTATTTGGCTCAAATGTTTTGGCTGTATTGATAGCCCTCTCTCTTTCTTCAGCTGTCACAGTTCTCTTCCTCGCAGATGCACTTTCATAAAATCTAAAACGGATTTCCACGTCCTGTTCTTGACCAGAAGACTCCTCTGCAACTGCAAATTATACAATTTATAGCCACACTCAAATTCTGCTCATAGAATATGAAGAACTTCATTTATAGAAAATGAGTTTCAAGAACTTACTGGAATCTCGTTTCCGCCTTTTCCTGATAGACTTCTTTGCACTTTCTGTACCTTCACCTGGAGTTGTTGATTTGATTTCATCCACAGTCTTTTTACTCTTCTTCACCTCCTTACCATTATCTTGAGTTGAGCTGTTACCGCCTTGTAAAGAAGCGGCCTTTGGTGGATGAAGCTTCCCAGCATCAGTCCAGTTATTCTTAGCACCATTGAACAAATTATGCAGCGATGGAGGACTATAATTTTTTCCATGAGTCAGTTGATTTGCACCACTGCCAATGAGCTTGTCTCTCATAGAACTAGTAACAATAGATGAAGGGGAGGAACCCATGCTTTCCACAGCGTCGTCATCTTCCATTTCTTCAAATATTTGATACTTGTTACCATAAACAGACCCCCCAGTACTACCAAGAGTATTAGGAGGATAGTTGATCTCAGCAGTATTCAAGTTATATATATGAACAGTGAACGCAGAATTCCCATCATATCTGAATATCAAAAAGTACCCAATACGGATGGAATGGTGCTCAATGAAATCCTGCCAACCATCCTGAAACCAATACTTATCGTCAGCCTTCTTCATTCCTATACGCCAAACCTGACCACCAGGCACCCTGAGGGTAGCATATGTCGAAAACTCATCTCTGAATTTCTTGGCAAAAGTCTCTGGTATTCTCTACATCACACAAATCAAGTTTAGCCTTTTGATAAAGAAAAACAGCCACTAATGACACTCATGAAAAATTTCACGTCTCTGGTGTCAATCCTTTGGCATATGCTACATCAATATCAATGTACAAAAATGATCACGACCAGTTGATATATCATCTAAGATTATAGCATACTAAATCAGAATATGCCGAGTGGAACAACAATGTGGCCCTTCCAGTGAGAATCGTTACCATAAGGACCAGGTAGGGATGGATGAGTATTTTAACTTTTAGTTGAGACGCAATATTTTCAGCAGGGCACTCATCCAACCATAGAATTGAACATCCTCACTAGAGACATTCTCTAAAATTGTGTACTAGGGAACCACATTGCAAGGCTGATGAACAGTATCATACAAAAAGGGGAAAAGGACCAGCATATTTTTCCAAATTTCTTTTAGGATGAGAGCCATTCTTCAATTTTTAAAATTATGAATTAGAATGGAGGACTTCTACGATTTTGTGATAGAACATATGTCTTCAACTTCATATACTCTATGCTTCTGACCAGAAACGTAGTAAAAATATTTCATGCCAATCCACAACTTCATTTATTTTTTAGGATCCACATTACAAAAATAATTAAAAACTAAATAAATAATACGAGGAGCTTGATAACATATAGGCTTAACAAAAATGGTTAAAACCCCCAAAAGTATTGGTTTTGTTTCAATGTAAAGCTCAGTAGAAACTCCTAATTTACACTCCTCTGCTTTCTGCCTTGATTAAAGATCATATCAAAATTCAATTTCTTGGTAATAATTACTATCTCATAAAACCTTTCTATTTAACCAAATAGAGTGAAAAAAAAATCCCTGCTGAACTTTACACTACTTTCACTGAGCTTAGACACTTCAGTTAAACTTGAAGTTTGCTCAATTACCTCAATGTCCCAGTTCTCAGTTTATCAAGTTTTGTTTACCTAATCTCAGCAAACAAGAACACCAAAGCTTCTATCTTTAAGTTCTGACCATCAAAGCTACAAATTTTAAGGGTCTAATAGGACAATTAACCAAAAGGAGAATTTTTTTTTCCCTAATTTACCGTCTGGGTTTCTCTCCACAATTTGCTCAGTGAACAAAAGAATCAGCAAACAGCTAAAAATAACAAAAACAAAACAGAACACTCAAAAAAATAAAATGAGGAGTGAGAGTGAGAGTGAGAAAGAAGAAGAGGGTACCAGCTGTTTGGCTTGCAGGGTGGAAGAGAGAATCAGCTTCTCAAAATAAGGGCGCTTCATTTGACTATCTCTCTCTCTTTGAGGGGTCTTTTGATTTTGGAGACAATTTGTGGGGATTAGAAGCAAAGCATTGAAATTGAGTACTAGTTAGTGTAATTGCCTGGTTGGTATGGTTGGTGAAATTGGATATCAGATCTGAGCCCGAGAGACAGAGACAGAGAGAGAAAGAGAGGGCCCTTCACTGGTTTGGGAGTCAAACTCTTCTTCGATTTTCTTGAATGTAAAAATGAAAAAGAAACAGGAATGCCGTCTAGTACTTGTGTCTACTTTAGACCTAATAGTTGAAGGAGTCGAGGCTGGGTCCATGTCCATCTCATCTCACCTGAACTCGGTCCATATTGTACGGGTCGGGTTCCAGCTTCCAAACAACAATTGACGAACTCAGTAATGTCATCATTGAACTCGTGGGTCATTGACTTCTATTCCTTCTTCAATTCTTTCAAAGTTTCATACAGTTGAAGAAAGTATATTCCGGTATTTCGGTGAGTATATTGTCATAATTAGTGTAAATTTTTATTTATAGGGATATAAATTATAATAGATTATAAT
This sequence comes from Geum urbanum, assembly GCA_946800695.1. Lineage (NCBI taxonomy): Eukaryota > Viridiplantae > Streptophyta > Magnoliopsida > Rosales > Rosaceae > Geum > Geum urbanum. Next base: position 8,188,088 of record OX327002.1, on the reverse strand, counting down.
GCATGTATTTAACGTTATCTATAAATGAATATTCAGTTTATAATTATTCTATTTATTTTTCTCATTCAACACATTATTAACAGTATTAAACAAGTGAATCTATAAATTAAGAATGTTGTTATTATATTCTGTATATTAGGAATGTATATATATCCTGTCATTGATATATTTTATATTGTTCCCATAGTTTAGGTAACAAAGTAGGAAAATAATCCTTGTACGTACATTGAAGCACCTCTTGTGTATATTCACGAGTATGAATGAATCATAGTATTATGGCCAATATCATTCTTTTTATAGTATCAGAGTAGAACTGAAATCCTGTGACTCTGTCCGCTGTACTCTACATTCTTGACTTCTTGTACAGTTTTTTATCCACTCATTTTTTTTATGGCTATTGAAGCGCAAAAAGATTGTCAAAGTCTTATGCAAAGACTACGGTATTTCAAAAGCCCAGTTTCAACGGCATTTGGTTCAATTGAGTACGAAAGGAAGTGAAGATGCTAATCCTCAAGCATACAGAGTCGTCACTAAACTTTCCTTGTTAAAAATTTCATCTAGCCGATGGATCATGGATAGTGGCGCCACATATCACATCGTCTCATCATCAAGCATGTTGACACATAGCAACAAAAATAGAAACAAAAATCACTCATTGCCTCCTGTGTTACTACCAAGTGGCGAAAATGCACATATTACTTCTACAGGATTAGTACCTTTCAATTCCTACTATTATCTACATAATGGGCTATGTGTGCCAAATTTTAAAGTTAACCTAATATCTATTAGTCGACTTACAAGAGGATATAATTGTTTAGTGACTTTCTATCCGTACTTTTGTATTTTGCATGATCTGGTTTCAAGAAAGACGATTGGTTTGGGTAAACACTGTGACGGTCTCTATTATTTTGGGGCATAAACAACGAAGAAAACCATATCCAAACCAAATCACCAGAATCCCATTTAATATGCTTGTCATCTCACAGTATCATCTACCGATCTTTAGCATCGTCGTTTGGGTCATGTTTCCTCTCGTCCTCTTCATTATATTGCTAAAAAATTTCCATTGAGTCCAACGATGCTTGTGATGTTTTTCCATTAGCAAAGCAACATCGTTTTTTGTTTCGGCACTAGCTCTATTTCTTGTGTCAAACATTTTGATCTAATTCACTGTGATATTTGGGGTCTCTATAATAATTATTCTCTTTCTAGAGCTCATTATTTTCTAACCATTGTGGATGACCATTCTCGTTTTACTTGGATTTTTTTAATGCGACATAAACATGAAACTCAATCTTTGTTGAAACAATTTTTTGCTTTTGCATCCACTCAATTTTCATCTCAGATAAAGAGCATTTGCAGTGACAATGGTCTTGAGTTTATTTCTCTTAGAAACTTTTTCAAAGAAAATGGAGCTCTTTTCCAATGTTCTTGCGTTTACACGCCTCAACAAAATGAGGTAGTGGAACTAAAACACCGCCATATACTCCAAGTTGCACGTGCTTTCAAACTTCAAACTAATCTTCCACCAATATTTTGGGGAGAATGTGTACTCAACGTGGTTCATGTTATTAATCGTTTACCTACTTCACTTCTTTTTTTCAAAACTTCTTTTGAGTGTCTATATTCCAAACCTTCTCCATTCCATCACCTTCGTGTTTTTGGTTGTCTAGCTAATTCTACAAATGTCCATGTCAAAAATAAATTTGTTCCTAGAGCAATAAAATGCATCTTTATTGGTTACCTTGTTGGGCAAAAGGCTTACAAGCTTTACGATCTCTCCCGTCATAAAGTTTTTACTAGTTGTGATGTTATTTTTCATGAAAATGTATTTCCATATATCCGTGATTCCCTTAAGCCTAATTCTGACCAATCTGGTCAATGTTGTCCATTGGCCCAATTGACTAACCCAACTCATTCTTCACGCACCACTACACAACCTCTCCTTGCACCAAAAAATCAATCGCCTCCTATTCCATCTACCAGACCGCTGACCTTACCTACCTCGTCGCCTATCCCACCGTCGACCTCACCTACCTCGTCACTTATCCCGCCTACCCATCATGTCTCGCCCTTAACTGAAGATGTTTCCCTACCGGCCAATCTCGATTCGAGACCTACATCGTTGGAATCCCAGCCGCCAGAAAATCAATCTCAGCCACCACTTCAATCCCAACCGCAAGCCCAAATTGATTAGATGTTGACCCACCTCAGTGGCCATTCTGGCCTCTCTTCTACTTTGTCGTTCCATCCCGATCCACATTTTGATGCCCCAGTCACCATTACCCTTCCTCCTCTGCTCAATGCTGCTTCTTCAGTCCTCCCACCACCAGATGGTGCCTCTTTGCAATCACTTTCAGACCCACTGCCTCTTCCTCCTGCTATCAGCATTTGGAACTCTTTGACATGATGTCATGCTATCTCTAGTCCTAACCAAATGGTTCTTCAACCTTGTAATCCCCCCACTATAAAATTTGTCACAAAATGCATATTTAATATATCTCTCTCCATCAACTTTCTTAGCATGCATAAACCCATGCAAAATCTTTCCACTTTTATGTTCCACTCGTACTAGCACTAGTACTCATGATAATTGAGGAAACAATAAGAAAATAGAAGAAAGGTACAGACCTTGATGAAATTTTTGATGATTATAACGTCTGGGGTTGCTTGATTTAAGCAATTGTGAGGCTTTTGAACTTAGGTCATGAAGTGAGAGAGAGATGGAGGCAAGAAAGAGAGAGAGGTTCGAGCTTAGGTCACGAATGAAGAGAAAGAGGGTGGGTTTTGAGTTTTTTTTCCTTATTCTTTAAACCACATTGTTTAACTTAAAAAAAAACACAAAAGGCAGAAATAGAAAAACGTTATGACACGCTATGGTACGCTATAGACCATAGCATACGCTATATCAAAAAATAGCGTCCACTATTTGAACATTTTGCTAAATTGAGTATGCCTTAAGACATTTTTCTAATGCTCACTACACTATACGCTATTAGCATACTATTTTAAATGTTTCCGCTACCTTATAAGTTTGGTAGTGTCTGAAAAACTAAATATGCAGTTAATGAATGTGGTTACAACACATCTCTATGGTGATCTTAATTTAGAGATATACATGAGAGTGACAGATGACATAGTTATACCCAATTTAAGTAACTCTAAACCATAGAGTACTCATGTGATTAGATTGAGACGTTCACTATAAGGATTGAAGCAATCCGGTAGGATGTGGTACACATGTCTAAGTGACTATTGGAAGGGAATATAAGAGTGATGATTTATACCCATGTTTGTTCGTTAAACGAACAAGATAAGGATTTTTCATTGTAGTAGTCTATGTAGATGATATGAACATCAACGGGTCTCTTGGTGAGATTAATGAGATGATTGGCTACTTGAAATCCGAGTTTGAGATGAAAGACCTTGGTATGACTCGATTTTGTCTTGGTTTAGAGCTGGAACATCGAGTTGGTGGAATTCTTATTCACCAGTTTGCTTATGTCCAAAAGATACTCAAGCGATTTAACATGGACAGACCTCTTAGCACACCAATGGTTATTCACAGTTCGGAACCCAAAAAGATCTGTTTCGTCCAAAGGATGATGATGAAGAACATTGGAAGCTGAAGTATCATATCTCAGTGCTATTGGAGCTTTGTTGTATTTAGCTCATTACATATGTCTAGACATTGCATGTTCTGTGAACTTGGTAGCTAGGTTTAACTTTGTGCCAACACAACGTCATCACAATGGAGTAAAACATATCTTTAGGTACTTGAAGGGATCCATTGACTTGTACTTGTTCTTTCCCTACAAAGAAGCAAGAGAAAAACTTGAAATTCTAGAAAAAAGAATTGTTGAAACACAGATGTTAGCCTCTACCTAGTTTAACACATTGAACATGGCTCTCGACCCGTTGAACCATGCGTGAGGGACAATTCTTCCAGAGTCATTTAATTTGTCGAGTAGTTATCTCGACCCATCGAAGGGTGCTCTGGCTGCAAGCCTGCAAGCACTGAACTACATTTTAGTATAGTCCTTTATTATGAGACACCATGTGATATGTTGCTAGGATTTGTTGACGCTGTGTATCTCTCTGACCTACATATATAGAGGACGTTCCCAAAATGGTTATGTTTTTACCATGGGGAACACGACGATTTTTTAGAGATTAATAAAGCAAACCCTTATTACTACTTTCTCAGAATGTTAGTTAAAGAGTGTGTCTGACTTAGGTCAGTAATACACCATATTCGAGGGTCTAGGATTATCATCTACTATGACAGGACCAACTTGTATTTTTGAAGATAATGTGGCTTGCATTAAACAAATAAAATTGGGTTACATTAAGGGTGATTATACTAAACACATTTTTTCGAAATACTTCTTCAACCAACAATAACGGAATATCCATGTGAATCAGATTGGTTTGATGGATAATGCTGCAGACTTATTCACCAAGTCATTTCCGAAATCTACATTTGTGAAACATGTGAGACGCATTGCTATGCGACATTTATCTGAACTTTGAGATTGAGTTACCAGTCAGAGGCAGTCACATTTTGGTAGACATGAGGGGAAGTCAACATCACATGCAGTTGTTTTTGTAGTTGATGCGTTGTATTCTTTTTCCCTTCAACCAAACTTTTGTTTTTCCCATGAGGTATTTGTTTACTTAAAAAAAATTTTAGTGAGGTAATAAGTCATGAATCATACATTAGGAGCTCGACACAAGGGGGAGTGTTCAAGAAAAGTATATTCCTGGTATCCGAGTGTGTGACTTGTCCTAACTAGAGTAGAAGTAGATATTCTAGCAATCCCTGATTTATAGGGATATGAATTATAATTAATTGTATGTCTTTATTTAACGTCATCTATCAATAAATAAAAATACAGTTTCAGTCTACAGTTATTCTATTTATTTTTCGTCTTCACCAAATACGTTATTTCGAGTTATTAATTTTCAATTTTCTTATACTCACTTTTATTTTTTTTGTTTTATCAAGTGAAGAATATCACTACCTAAAATGTAAGACTTAGACACTTTCATAAATTGTACTTTTGTGATATTTGTTTTGTGAATATAGGGATGTATGATATTTTTTCATGAATAGATTTGAGAGGAGAAAATAATGAAGAGAATAAAAGAAAAAATATAAAAAAAGAAAAAGAAAATGATAATAATCATAAGGGCCAAAATAGACCGAGCTTAAAACGCCAAAATAGACCGGGTTAGGCTTGACCTCTAAGACTCTAAAAGGTCGGGCTTCACATACATGATCTAAGTCCTACTCTATTTCTAATGGGGCTAGACCGATCCGACTCAACATGAGGCCACCTAGACTTCGACCCTATGTACTGGACAGACTTAAAAGAGGCTCGAGACTTTAAGGCTAAATGAGTACTCCTACTTCAAGTTGTTGTACCAGTGGATAGTCTTTAATGAGAGATTGAACATTAAAAGTTTAAAACTTGGGGTCCCTCTTAGTACATTAACGCATTGATATAATAAAATTAGATGCTTTACTAATATTAGGTAGACTACTTCGTAAAAAAAAAAAAAGTAGACTAATATCGTGAAAGAAGTAGACTAAAATTAAACAGCTTCTAGCACATGGTGTTGGAAACAATATTTCTATTGTAATTAGAATTAACTTGTATAGATATGATAAGATTGTGTAAATATATTTTCTTTTTGGGAAACTACTTGTAAAGCTATATTAACCCCAAAGTTGGGATGAATGAAATCATCGAATTCTCCCTAAAAATAATATTTTACTTGGCATTAGAGCCGAAATTCTGAAATTTGAAAAACCTGAATTGAATTAAAACCACCACCAAATTTTCTCCGTTGTACCTGAATCTAAAACTGATTTTTTTTGAATTTTGAAAAACTTGAAGAATGGAGAACGAGATCGCCGATAACAATGGGGGAGCAATCATCCAAATCAATGAAGCAGCCGCCATTCATAATCATCAACACTACCATAATATCATTTAAGAAAACTCTGCCTTTTTCATTGGCGAACTCTTAACTGAAACAAATTATTCTAATTGGTCTGGATTCATTAAGATTTGTATTGAAGGACAGAACAAGCTTGAACTTCTCACCCAGAATCCTCCCGCCGTTTCTTCTACCGAGTATCAAACATGGGCATTTGACAATGACAAGGTGAAGTGTTGGCTTGTTGAGAACAAGTCCCTTAGATTACGGAGGCGGTACCTCCAATTGCCAATAGTTAAGGCAATCTGGGATGTCTTGTACAAAACATATTACAATGAATCAGATGAAACCCAAATTTTTGAGCTTGCCTATGTTATACAATGAAGCAGAATGGAAGGCCTCTTTCAACATACTACAATGAATTTATAGAATGGTTAGATGAGATGGATCAACGCATAGCACACTCTCAAGACACTGTTGATGGAGTTATGAATGAATCCTCATGTATGACCTACCAACGAGTTTATATGTTTCTGATGGGACTTAATGTTGAATTTAGTCAAGTCTGTGAAGAAATTCTCAGGAAAGAACTAAAGATGGAACTTGAGCAGACATACGCTTATGTCAAGTAATTTCAAAGCAACCGAGGTGCACTTTCTGCAACTCCATCTGAAGCATCTGTCATGGCCATTCTACTCCACCACTTAGTATTGCCAATGCTGCAAATTCTGAGTGACGTCAAGGTCCTCCTCCTGGCTTCTCTGGTCTTCCTCGTTCTGGTGGAAAGCCTTCACCTTAATTCCTTAATCTCACATGTACTCATTGCAAGGAAGTTGGCCATACAAAATAGCGGTGTTATGAACTCGTTGGGTATCCTGAATGGTGGGGCTTCTCCCGAAGGCCGCATAAGAACATCCCTAAAGTAGTTGTAACCACCACCGACTCATCTGAACAACAATCCTATAGTCATCGTTGAAACAGGTAAAGGGGGTAAAGCATCTTCTTTCACCACATTATCTGCAGATAGATCTTGGATAATTGATACTGGTGCAACTGATCACATGACAAATTACCCTGGTGTTGTTGACACCCTTAAAACTTTCTCTGAACATGTTGTCTCTACTACTGATGGTTCTCCTTCTTCTCTTCTTGGTGAAGGATCTTTACAAGTCTCTAAATAATTGACTCTTGATTCTGTCATTTTTGTTCCCTCTCTAGCATATAACTTATTATCTGTGAGTCAAATCACTAAAGCCTTTTCTTGCTCTGTAACCTTTTATCCTAATTTTTGTATTTTTCATGACATTCTGACATGAATGACACTTGGTTATGGTGTTAGAAGAGGGAAATTATACTACCTGGAGTTGACAAGCAGTGGGCACGAGCAGTTGAGTCAAGCGAACAGTACCAGTAGTCCGAATAAAGCCAAAGAAGTGGTGTGGTTATGTTATCATCACTTAGGCCATTTGAATTTTGGATATCTTAAGAGGTTACAACCTCAGTTGTTGAAGAGTCAGATTCAAGTGTGATATTTTTGAACTGGCCAAAAGTCATCCTATTACCTATTCTCCAAGTTTGAATAAATGTTTAGTTCCTTTCATGAAAATTCATTTTGATGTTTGGGGTCCTGCAAGAATCTCTTCTTGTTCTGGCCATCGTTACTTTGTTACTTTTATTGATGAATGCACCAGAATGACGTGGGTCTCCTTGAAGAAGTGTAAAAGTGAAGTGTTTGCCAGATTTACTGAATTTCACAAAATTGTGGCCACCCAGTACCAGCAGCAAATTTGGTTACTTCAATCTAACAATGATGGAGAATATATGAATGGTGAGATGTCGACTTACTTAGGCACTCATGGGATTCGGCACCAAACTTCCATAGCTTATACTCCTCAACAAAATGGACTAGCTGAAAGATAGAACCGACCGTTGATGGAGGTTGTTCATGCTTCCTTGTTTGGTATGAATGTATCTCGCAATCTATGGGAGAAGTGTGTGTTCTACTGCATACTTAATCAATCACACACCTTCTCATATGATTGAATTTCAGAATCCTTATCAAAAGTTGCATTAATTGTTGAATGTGCCATCTTTTTTGAAGCCACGAGCTTTTGGTTGTATTGTGTATGTTCAAATCAACAAAGAATTTCAAGGGAAGCTTAATCCTTGTGTTGTGAAGCGTGTCTTTGTTGGCTATGCTGAGTTTCAAAAAGGTTACCGATGTTATGATCCAGTTTTGAACAAAATGCATGTTTCTTTGGATGTCTCCTTCTGTGAATCTAAACCATATTACTTATAGGGAGTTTCAGAGTCTTCATTTCAGGAGGAGAGTAGTGTACGTGAAGAAAATCCTCTGAATTTGGAGGAATTTGAAGAATTGGAGAACTTGGAAAAGAGATTTGAAGCTGGAAATCAGGCAGAAAACAGTACAAGAAACTCGTTGAACTTGTCAAGACCTTCTCTCGACCCATCGAACTGTGAACCCAAAACGAGACAGAAGGTCTCCATCGACCCGTCAAGAAACGTACCTGACCCAAGACAGATTGATACAATTGATCCATCGAGACCTCTTCTCAACCCGTTGAGGAATGGATCTGACCCGAGACAGATTGATGCAATTGACCCGTCGAGAGCCCCCATCAACCTATCAAGTACTGAAGCTAAAGCGTCATCAACTAAAGTTTGATCTTCTTCTAACGAAGGAATACCTCATGAAGATTCCCCTTATACTCCAACGACCAAAGAGCCTGTTCAGAATGTCTTACCTGAGATACGTACTGATAACCTTGAATTGGGTAGTATAGAAGTTAGCATGCCAAAGAGATCTCAACGGAAAACAAAAGGCATTCCAAAGAAATAATATGAGCCAACCATAGAAGCCAAAGCCAAATATCCTATTGTTACCTTTGTATCTCACCATAGGATGTCTCGATTACATGCGTTTGTTGTCAATCAATTATCTACAATATCTATTCCTAGTAATGTGCAGGATGCCTTGGCGGATCCAAAATGGAAGCAAACTATGAATGAAGAACTAGAAGCCCTACAAAAGAATGGAATGTGAGAGACTATTCCTGCACCACCTGGAAAGAAGACAATTGGACGTAGATGGGTGTATACAGTGAAACTGGAGGCACATGAAAGTATTGATCGATATAAAGCGCATCTGGTTATGAAAGGCTACACCCAATGATATGGAGTGGATTACCAGGAGACATTTGCCCCAGTGGCAAGTATCAGTATTGTACGTATTCTTATTGCCTTACCAACTCAATATTATTGTCCATTACATCAATTTGATGTGAAGAATGCTTTCTTGAATAGAGATCTGGAAGAAGAAGTGTACGTACATGGACATTCCTCCAAGTGTCAGTTGTAGGCCATGTGACGTTGGAAAGGTTTGTCAACTGAAGAAGTCTTTGTATGGTTTGAAGCAATATCTGAGAGCTTGGCTTGAGAGGTTCTCAAGAGCTATAAAGAAGTTTGGATGTCTGCAAAACAACTCTGATCACACCTTGTTAATCAAATGCAAGGATGGTAAGATTACTACTATAATTGTGTTTGTGGATGATATGGTTGTTACAGGCGATGATCCAGTTGAGATGGAGGATTTGAAGAAGCGTTTGTCCCAAGAATTGAGATGAAATACTTGAGTACATTGAAATATTTCTTGGGAATTGAAGTTCCTAGATCCAACTTGGGAATAACTTTATCATAACAAAAGTATGTGTTTGATCTTCTTGCTAAAATAGGAATGTTGGATTGTAAACTTGCTAATACTCCTATTGAGATGAATCACAAGTTGGAGTTGTGTCATGGTCAAGTTCCAATAAGTAAGGGCAGGTATCAGAGGTTAGTAGGAAGATTGATCTATTTGTCACATACTAGGTCTGATATTGCATATGTTGTAAGTGTTGTAAGTCAATTCATGCATGATCCAAGTGAAGAGCATATGGATGTTGTGATGCGCATTCTCAGATATTTGAAGTCTGCACCTGGCAAGGGCTTACTGTTTTCAAAGAATGGTGAGTTTGGAGTTGCAGGCTATACTGATGCAGATTGAGTGGGTGATAAGAGTAATAGGGCGACTACTTCTGGATAATTCACCTTTATTGGTGGAGTTTAGTAACTTGGCGCAGTAAGAAGCGTAATATGATTTCCCGTTCTAGCGCTGAAGTTGAGTACCATTGAATCGCAAATAAAGTGTGTGAACTGTTATGTATTAAGAATGTATTATAGGAGCTAGGCTTCAAGCTTTCAGAAGGCCATGAATTTGCATTGTGATAATATAGCTAGAATTGAGATTGCTCATAATCCGGTACAGCATGACAGAACCAAGCATGTGGCATTTCATAAGGGATAATCTTGATAAGAAGGTTATACAGTTTTCCTTTGTAGCTTCTGAAGAACAATTGGCGGATGTACTCACTAAAGAGTTGACATACCAAGCATTTGCATGATGGATTGACAAGTTGGGCCTAATTGATATCTATGCACCAACTTAAGGGGGACTGTTGGAAACAATATTCCTATTGTAATTAGAATTAACTTCTGTAGATATGATATGATTGTGTAAATATCTTTTCCTTTTGAGAAACCACTTGTAAAGCTATATTAACCTCAAAGTTGGGATAAATGAAATCATTGAATTCTCCCTGAAAATACTATTCTACTCATGGTAGATTGTATTGCAAAACAAGTAGACTAACATCATAAAATAAGAAAAAATTAATCCACAAGATCTGAAATCTTTGGGATGTATTAATTTGATGCCCGACCTTTAAAAACTATCAAAGTAATGCGTAAACTCCCGAAATTTTATCAATGTAATGTCAACCATCAATTTTCGTCACGGCTCTGTTTGTGTTGATAATGTGGCACCTTTTATTTTCAAACGAAGGGGTAAAATGATCATTGTATGGCAAAAAAAAATCAAAGTGCTCGAGGGACCAAAAATTTCTATGGGCACCCTCAAAATTGATTTGGGCACCCAAATTATTTTTTTAAAAAAAATCTGCATCTCTCTCTCTCTATGTCGATGCCCAGATTACTCAATGTGACCGATCGATCTTCAATGCCCAGCCTAGTACCGCAACCTCAAATTATCCCACCCTCTCTCAATGTCGATCTCCACGCCTCCAATCAAAACCTAGCACCCTGGCTTGGTCGAACCTGGCTGACATCCTTGAGCTCGATGACAATGACTCACCTCGAGTTTCACCACTGCACCACCGCGCCACAGCTTAGCCTAATTTCGTTGTCTCGCCCTCCGAGTCATGCTCTCCTCCCTTCCATTTACTGAAGCCCACACAATTTTCAACTTTTGCTTGTAAATCTATGTTTTCATAAACACAGATAAACCCTAACCCCTAAAATTCGAAAACTACAATCAATTCCCCCAGTAAAAACTCAATTAACATAATTAATAATGAATAGAGATGGGGAACTAAACTTGAGAGAGGATAGCTTGACCCAATGTTGTATGGAGAAGCTGATGAGCGAGTTTGTGAGATTGAGCCAGGGCCGATCTCAATTAGCCCAAAATGCCAAACTCTTTACTCATCGAACCCCATCTTCGGCTAGGCGGATGAGAATTTGGTTCAGCAAAAACTATTCTGATTTGGATCGACGAGAACTACTCCGATATGGACTCTGCGAGAGTGAGACAGCGAGGGTGAGCTGCTACTATGGTTCGAGAATCACAATCGGTAGGGGAGAGAGAGAGAGAGAGAGAGAAGGAGAGAGAGATACAAAAGAAAAAAAAAATGCAAGGGTATTAACGCCTTTTCATCTTGTTTTCAAACAAAAGCAATTACATGTCAACAAAGTTAATTAAGCATAGACAAAAATTAACGGTAGACATCACGTTGATACGATTTCAGGAGTTTGGGCATCACTTTAAGAGTTTGTAAGGGTTGGGCAACAAATGGATATATCCCAAAAAGTTCAGACATTGGTGGTGAATTTTATCCAATAAGTAAACTGATTTTACCACGTCAGTCTACTTATTTTACAAATAAGTCTACCTTGTGTTAGTAGACCATTTTTGTTAAAAAAAATTTAGGGGAAAACGATCACATTAATTCAATAGATGAATCATAAGTTACAGAAGCTTGCTACGAAAGCCTCTAACACACTCGGAGGGGAACCCTCCCAAACATCATCTAGCTTTTGCAAAATAGAAAGACGAGCCAGCTTGTGGGATGCTCTATTAGCTTCCCTATAGACATGGGAAGGCTAAGAACCTCATATTGAAGGCATAAGTAAGCCAATATCTTCAAGTACATAACCAGCAACTGAAGTATCACCTTCACCAATGCGTATCATATTGACCAGCGCCTGATTATCTGAATCCCATAGTACAGGAAACCAACCTTTAGATACCACTATAGTACAAGTATCCTTGAGAGGCAATGACTCTGGAACTTTAGGACCCGAAACAAAGGCCAAATAGCAAGATATACCTCCGATTACAAAGCCACTCGCAATCTCAATACTAACATTACCTGAATGAGTATTAAAAGCTGCATCGTCATTAACCTTCAACTAATCGATAGGCGGAGCTACCCAAAGGATGACAACGCGCATAACTTTTTCATCCCTAGACAGGGGCGGATCTAGGATTGAAATGTCACTTGGGCTAATTTTTTTTTGTCTGTAGCAAAATTTTGATTGTATGAGAAAGTTTTTATTAATCGGAAAGGCAAAAGAGTGGAAGAGAAGACTACTAAGATTCCTTACTATATAGTAGTTCTTCTCTTAACCAAAAAATTCCACTTTAACATAAAGACAAGTTTTTTATAATGAAGAGTAAGCTAAATGCTAAATCTTAACGAAAGTTTATTCCTAATATCTTATAAATAAGAATTTGAGATTACCACCACTCCTCACTTCATGATAAACTTTATCCTCTATTTAAGTCTATTTTCATTGGATTAGTCCCATGCTCCCAACCAAGCTTATTCCTTTTCTCCATCGAGAGTCTTCATTCTTGCTTTCATCAATCTTAGGAGACTAGAGAGTTTAATTTTACTAACTTTGTAACTAGTATATAATCAATGTGGGTGAGAGACTACGAGGTTGGGGGATTTGGGAGTTCTGAAAATAATTGGATTGAGAATTGGGGATTTGGCCATTTGGGTGTTTTGTGAATATGCTCTCAAAGTCTCAATTGTTCAAGTAAAGAGGGCTGAGTTTATTAGAGACATTGGGTACTTGGGTATGGGTAATAGTTTGGGCTTTAATCTTTTTTTTTCTTCTAATGTGAAGTAATTAAGTAAACTAGAAGTAATATTTTTTTACCTGAAAAATCTCACCAGGGCTTAAGCCCTAGTAAGCCACTATGTAAGACCGTGCATACCCCTAAACGGTCGTACACTCTGTGTTGTGCAAAGAAGAGACGAGCATGTGTACTCACCTGTAGATGAGACTTGAACTTGTCATCCCACATTCGAGCATTAATCTCCTTCCAAATACTCCAAATGATAGGAAAAAATTGTCTGAACTCCTCAGCAGACATGACATCGCTACAATCAAAGATCAAATCCCTCATCGACATATTAATGTGGGGAAAAAGGTGACGAATACTGAAAAATTGGGAGAAAATCTCATTCACAAAAGGAAAATCTATAAAAATATGACAAATAGATTAATCACCATCATTGCAGAACATACAACCTCATACCAGAGGGCTCTCTTCCAGCGTAAGCGCTCCACAGTAGAGAAAATATAGCGACAAACACGCCAATTATGAACCTTGATCTTACCTGGAACAGGAGACAGCCAAATCCGTTTTCAACATGTAGGCTCAAAAACCTGAGAACTAATGTAGCTACATCATGTACGAGTGACCTTGCAAATTTGTAAGCGGAACTAGTAGAGAATCAACCCTGCTTGTCAAAGTGCTAGACTCATCAGTCAACAACAACTCGAGTACTAACCGGAATGCTCATGATCAAAGTCACATCATCAAGCTCAAAACACTCAGAAATAAGAGGAAGATTCCATTCCTGACTAGGGATTAGCAAGTCAGAAACAAGTAGAGTAGGCATACCAACACAACACAGGCGATATGGATAAGGTCAAGGAATCCATGGATCTTCACGGACGCAGATACTAGTGCCATCTCCCACTTGAAGACGAAGACCTTTGCATAAAACTTATCGAGCTGTAGCAATACCTCGCCAACAAGCTGATATAGATTCCACAACCTCAGTAGAAAGAGAATCAAAGTTAGGGTAATATTTGTCTTTGAACAACCGAGCAACAACAGAATCAAGATTCTTCATCTAATGCCAACCCTGTGTAATTTTAGTTTACTTGTTTCATAAGACTAGTCTACTTGTTTTTCGAAGTAGTCTACCCAATAATAATAAACCATCTAATTATTGTATTAATAAGAATTTTTCTTGAAATCTTTCCTGTGATATAACACGATTGTGACTGTCTATTCACACATAGGGATGACAATAAGGAGGGTAGGGTATGAATATCAAAATACCATACCCATATCTATACCCGCCCCGATACCCATAATAATATATTGGGTATTACCCATCCCTGTATCTGTATCCACTCGTTACTCGTAAAAAATATGTTCAAAAATAAAAAATTATTTTAAGCAAATCCATCAAATCCTCTATATAGATAAAATTTTATTTCACAAAAAGATCGATAAACCTATAAAAGTATCAAGTGAACCTTATAATGAGGTACACTACCAGCAGAATAGGTATATCCGACGAGGTCTTCAAAAAACGACCGACGAGAAGGGATCTCGTCGGTTATAGTAAACTATAACCGACGACAGGATAATCTCGTCGGTTATAGTTTTTTGACCGTCGATATTTTCTTGTCGTCGGTTATAGTCGCCGGAAACTCATCGATCATAGTTTTCGACTATGTCCGACGATTTTTTTGACTATTACCAACGATTTTTTCATATCGTCGGTTATAGTTTCTTATTTCAGATCTGGGCAGCAGGTCGATCTGTCATTCAAAAAACTTTCCATTTTTTCTGAAAATGCGCTAAAATCGATCTTTGGGTGATGTCGAGAATGAGTTCGTGATCAATATAGGTACGTCGTGCTTAATATTAATATATATATATATGTGTTGTGCATGCATGCTTAATTTTTTGAATATATATATATAGATCGATCGATATTAATTGATTTTGAATATATATATATATATTGATCGATCGATCGAGTTAATTAATTGATTCTTGAGTTTGAGTAATTGATCGATGGTTGATTTTGAGTACGTACGCGTGATTGATCGTAAATATATATTAATTGTTGTTAATTTTAATTTGATTATTGTGAATATATATAGCAATAACTAGCTAGCTAGCTAGGGTGATTAATTAATTTAATTAATATATTGCATTATATATATTGTGATTATTATATATATAGGATTAAATGTACACTAGCTAGCTAGCTAGTACGTGTACGTACGTGCATGGTTAACGTACGTTATATATATATTTAGATTTTTGTGATCGATTATATATATATATATAGTTAGGGTGTACGTGTGTGTATATATATATATCAAAATTATGGGAATTAAAATAATAAATATTTATATCTAGCTATGAAATTTGAATTAATAAGATCATGGGTATATATACATGCAGTTATAATTTTCAGGATGGACAAGAGTTGGATATGTCTTCCAAGATGGGATGTAAGATATCACCGTGGAATTAGAAGTTTTGTAGAATATGTGAAGGTTAATTGTGGAGGGATGACAATTCATTATTGTCCGTGTACGAAATGTCAGTGTCGCAGTGAGCGATATCGTTTTCACATCGATAAAGTATTGGAGCACTTGAAGAAAAACGGGTTTTGGGATAAGTACACATGTTGGATTTATCACGGTGAGAGCTCAACAGTTGGTCAACATGATCACGGACAATTTTTTGAGAGTGGCAGTACATCCAATGATCCAACAACAAGGTTGATCAACGATATGTTTCCTCATGAGAGCGGTATATTTGCTCAAGCACCGGATATCGATATCCCTCCCGCCGTTGGAGACTTCCCTCATATTGAGCCAGTCCAGCAATTACCTACAGCTGTCAACACTGCTGGTATAGACAAGTACAACAACCTCATTGCCTTCCAACAGACCCCGTTGTACAACGGGTGTAATAAGACTGTTCTCGAAAGTGTTATGGGAGTAATGAAGCTCAAAGTGGAGAACAAAATGAGTGTGAAGACTGTTGATGATTGGCTGAAGTGGTCTGGTTCGTTGTTGCCCCCCGGTCATCGTCTTCCTACCACTCATCGTAAGGTGCGACAGATCCTTAAACATCTTGGCCTTTCCTACATCAAAATCCATGCTTGTAGATATGATTGTGTTCTCTTCTGGGGTGAAGATGCTTATGGGAATGATCTTGAATCCCTTGATGAATGCCCGGTATGTGGTACAGATAGGTATAAGTTGACTCCTGCCGGAAACAAGAAAGCTGTGAAGATACTTCGGTATTTTCCCCTGATAGATAGGCTAGAACGGTTGTTCATGTCTGCACACACGGCTGAAGCTATGAGATGGTGGGCCGAGAGGAATTTGCCCGACGGTGATACGCTTATACACCCTGCTGACGGAGAAGCTTGGAAGCACATGGTGAATGAGTTTTCTTATTTTGCATTAGAGGTTCGAAATGTTTGGCTGGGGCTTTCATCTGACGGATTCAACCCTTTTGGCAACATGAGTCTTCAATACAGTATATGGCCAGTTATTTTGGTACCGTACAACCTTCCTCCATGGATGTGCATGAAGAAAGAATACAATATGCTCACTATGATCATTCCAGGGCCGGGTTATCCAGGAAAGTGTCTCGATGTGTATCTGAGACCCTTGATTTAGGAGCTTAAGTACTTGAGTGAGCATGGTCATCCCACTTATGACAAGTTCAAAAATGAGATGTTCCAGATGCATGCCATGCTTGTTGGCACCATTAGCGATTTTCCTGCACGCGGGATGTTGTCGGGCAACGTTACCAGGGGATACAGGGCTTGTCCAGAGTGCATGACGGTTGAGTGTTGCAGACCTCATTGCAGGAAGATTGTACAGATGCGACATCGTTGTTGGCTTCCACATGATCACCCATTTCGGGAGGATATGGAGGCATTTGATGGGACTGTGGAAACAGGTGAACAGCCGAGGAGATGGACGGGGGATGAAATCTTAGAAGTGCTAAATGAATACGATTTTGGGCAGCTAAGCAATCATCCTGAGATAGTGGCGTCAATACCTGATAAACCCGACAGGTATAAATTCTGGACACACAAAAGTATTTTTTGGGAACTTCCTTATTGGTCCAAGTTGCTGATCAGACACTACTTAGATGTCATGCACATAGAGAAAAATGTGTGCGAGAGTGTGGTCGGCACAGTGTTGAATTGGGAGGGAAAAACTAAAGACGGCCCGAAGGCACACATTGATATTAAAAGGATGGGACTGCGAAAACATTTGTGGTTGAGAGATGGGAAGAAAAAAATGCCACAAGCTCCTTATACCGTGAAGCCTGCCCAGAAGAGTGAAATTTTTGGCTGGATGGGTAATGTCAGGTATCTTTCAGGCTATGCCGGAAATATAAGTCGATGTGTTAACTTCAAAGACAACAAGATGTACGGACTAAAGAGTCATGACTGTCATATACTGCTCCAACGCATCTTCCCTGTTTTCATTCGAGGGTACCTGCCCAAAGAGGTGGTGGAGCCGTTAGTGGCTTTGTCAAGATTCTTTCAGAAGTTATGCACGAGAGAAGTGAAGAAATCGGACTTGTTGGAAATGCAACAGGACATCATTTTTATCATGTGCAAATTCGAAAGGATATTTCCTCCAAACTTTTTCGACATCATGCCTCACCTGATGCTCCATCTTCCGGAACAATTGTTGCTTACTGGTCCAGTACACTACACATGGATGTATCCTATGGAAATGTACGTAATGCATCTCTGAATCTAGCTATATATATGTCGATCTTTAATATTATTTATTCACTTATATATTGTTGCAATAAGCATAACATGCTCGATCTGTAATTACCAATTTATAGACAATTAGGGGACTACAAAGACTATGTGATGAACAAATCTGCACCCGAAGGGTGTATCGCTGAAGCATATATTGCGCATGAGTGCGTAACGTACACCAAGTTGTATTTGGGAGCGTTGGAGGACCCTCCACAACATATGCCAGTAGATGGAGGGCAGTTCAACCTTTCGATCATCTCTGATGATGTTGAAGTTTTTGGAAAGTTGCCCAACTCGTACAAGTTGGAACCTTATGAGCTAGTCATTGCCCATTGGTCGGTATTGATTAACTGTCCAGAAGTTCAATATTGGAAAAATTTGCACTTTTACTGCCCTGCTATTTCCGGTGATGTTGAGTACCACAACAAGACGTTCGCAAACTATTTTGGCAACTGGGTAAGTTGATACTTAAATTGACCTGTATATGATCGATGTTAAGTGCATGTCTCGCATCCTATTTATATTTAAGTTAATAAATGATTATTTTCAGATGAATCATGTACAAGATGATGGTATCCCTCAGTGGTCACACGAATTGAGGCTCTTGGCGCAGAAACCGGTAACTTCCAGAGTTTATCCTATCTGTAAGGTAAATGGCGTGCTATTTATTTGTGAACATAGAGATGTCAGACGAAAAACACAGAATTCTGGGGTAATGGTGCATGGTGGGCAGAATGGAGTTGACTATTACGGTGTTCTCCATTCAGTTGTCGAATTAATATATGGGGAAGGCATGACCGTGCACTTGTTTAAGTGTAGATGGTTTGATACCGACCATCAGAACATAAGGACCGATCAATATGAGATTTTTTCGGTGAATACTGCCACAAGCTGGTATGAAGATGATCCGTTTGTGTTGGCCACGGCGGTGAAACAATTGTTCTATCTTGATGATCTTGTGCATAAAGGCACGTGGAAAGTGGTTAACCATGTTCTTCCACGAAACATATACAGTGCCTCAACCCTTGGTGTGACCTCGGATAATGAAGAAGTCAGTGCATACCAAGAGCCGAACGTAACTGGTATTCCTGAAACCTCAACAATTCGCCTTAATAATGTGAGACTGGGCAGTGTGGTATGAATTCCTCAACCGAATCTTTTTGATGTTAATCAAAATGAAGACAATGAAGACTCTAGTGACGAGGACATACACATCTTACCTGAAATTAACTCGGAAACAGAGTCAGACTCAAGCGATGATTCTGATTATGCGCCTTAATTAGTGTATATATATGTATGTTATTTTGACTTAGAACGTGCAATGTAAAATGAATTTTATTCAGATTATTGACTGCCCATTGTGTCGATCGATGAAATTGCTATATCCGGCCCCATCATAAATGAGAGAGCTCGAGAGATCGATCGAAAAAAATACACAACCGATCGATTAATAATTATATCGTATTATTAAATAATAATTTACTAATTTCGTATTAACTATTAATAATTTCGTATTAACTATTAATAAATATATATATTAATACACTACATATTTAATTAGTTTACCGGCATAAATGAAAAATAAATAGAAGAACTATATCCGACGACATGCATATGAAATCTCGTCGGATATAGTTGAACCGAAACTATATCCGACGATATGCATATGAAATCTCGTCGGATATAGTTTCGGTTCAACTATATCCGACGATATTACTTATATCGTCGTATATAGTTTCGGTTTATATCCGGATCTGGGAAGTGCTTTGGGCAGAAACGAAACTGCACCAAACCTTTACAGTCGCCTCCGATCGATTTTCTCCGCATCCTTCGTGTTGGAAGCAAGCAATTGAAGGTCAAGTGCTATTCCATCGATCCTCAAGCCAAATCCCTCGTCAATTTGTTAAAAATCAGGTTTGAAATCCCTAAATTCAAATTTTCGAATTTTTTTAATTTAGGTTAGATTTGACGTTGTGGAATGTGTTGATCGATAATGTGGATGCATGTATTGATATAGTTGTGGAATTTGTTAATTTTATGCATGTATTGATATATATTAGAATAATTTTGAATTTTAGGTTGAATTTCGGTTAAATTTAGGTTAAATTTGGATTTGGATTTGGATTATATATATATATTGGAATTTGGATTTGGAATTTTTTGATGAATTATATTGGATTATATTGGATTTTTTATGGAATATATTGGATTTTTTGTTAAATCGGTTAAATTTGGATTTAGAATTTTTGGTTAAATTTGATTAAATTTTTGGTTAATTGGATTTGGAATTATTGTTGAATTTGGATTATTGGAATTATTGATATATATATATTGGAATATATATAGTTAAATTATTGGATTATATATGTATTGGATGAATTATATTGGATTATATATATATTGTAATTATTGTGGATTATATATATATTGTAATTATTGTGGATTTTATGGAATTATTGTTGATTTTGTGGAATATTTATATATTGGAATATATATTGGATTATTTTTGGATGAATTAGGAATTATTTTGAATTTTTATAATTTTATAGCAACGATGAATTGGTTTAATTGCGGACCTTCCCGAGGGGCCGAGTCGAGTTCGAGGGGGAGGTCCAGAGGGAGAGGGAGAGGGAGATCAGGACGTGGGGATGAGGGCTCGGGACCTAGGGATGAGGGCACCGGAAATCGGTCTGCATCAGGATCCACCAGCGTCCCCAACACTTACAGTCTTCCGCAGACCTCTCGACATCGTACACTGATGGGCGCGGGACAACCTCAGCAGCAGCAGCTCGAGCCTGCTCGATCCTCAGGCGCGATGAGGGTTCATCAGGTCAGTCGCACGTCGGAGACGGATAGTGTGACTCAATCCTCGGTCCGAATGCCGGACATTCATCGCGAGGACCCTTCCCCCATCATCCACCAGACAGCTCCTCATTCTTCCGAGGAGGCTGGTGGATCCACTCAGTCCTCGGCGAGGATGCGACTATGCCCACCGCCTACATTATTCTTACCGTTGGAAATCCCGACGATACCTCACGTCGATTCCGACGGGATGCCTATTCCGGGACAGCTAGGGTTCATTACCCCGGAGCAGGCATATGCGTATATACCCTTCCCGGCACCTCTCTGGAGTGCGAGGGTTCTGGGACAACGCACCGACGAATCAGGTAAATATTAATTAGTGATATCTTTTTACTCCCTAATATTTAAATTCAATTAGGTGTTGATGTTTAAAAAATCGTCTACATATATATGTGATAGGCGAGATCGTGCCCGGTGCCAAACAGAAGAGAACCAGAGGCCCCGTCGTCGGCAAGTTACTGGACGACGCCATTCAGGCTAGCGGTGGTGGCCAACTTATGATTCCGACCGGGGATAGAGGGCAGGTGATCGAGGGAAAGGTCACTCGAAAGTACGCGGGGATGGCGGGCAGCCTCATATGGGATAGAGTCCCAATGTTGTGGCAAGATTGGAATTCAGTGCCGCAAGCCGTCAAACATCAGCTGAATAATGCGTTGTCGGTGAGTTGAATTGTATATTCATTATGAAAATTTTCAATAATAAATTTTTAATATTATTGATATATATATATATATAAATATATGCATTGCAGATGTGGTTCCGCGTGGATGAAGACATTAGACCCACGTGGGCGGATGAAGTGCATGGGAGCAGGTTTGCAGACGGGCATTTGTTTCAATTTTTTCGTTTCTTTTGATTATGTCCATACAATGTTGTTAGTTACTAACACTTGATTTTATGGGTATATATAGGTATAAGGAGTGGAAGGCCGAGCTGAAGAAGCATTGGAAAAAGTACGGGGACGATCGTGAGGGTATCCCTAGCGAGTTTTGTTATAGGGAGTACGAGTGGCGATGGCTTGTGGTTCACTTCAACAACCCGAAATTGAAGGTACGCAACCTTCAATCGATTTAATTTTTGTTTTATCGTACTTCCCTTAAATTATTTGGCTAATGAGTGTTTTTTTATGTTGAATTAATCACGCAGGCTCTTTCTGAAGTCAACACAAGGAACCGGGCCAAAAACACCAAAAATCATCATGCCGGTACCAGATCATACTCGGGTTGGATCGAGGAGCCGGCCAACCACCCAGAACAGGATCCCCTTGTCTATACGATGCAGCACGCGTATCCGCAGTCCCCCGAATATGTTGTAAGTGTCCTTATAACAAAATAAACTTATTTCTTATTTATTTAGATTGTTTTTTTAATTAATATTTTATTTTTCTTTGTCAATTAGGCGAGAATTCAGGAGGCGATTCCAGAGGTGTTGACTCAAGTGGCGAGAGAGCTCTATCCCAACACCCCCGATGCGGAACTCCCGATTGATCAGATTGATCGATCTGATCCGATCGTCAGGGCCACGATTATGTCAACTGTGATCCCTCCAGGGAAGAACACATTCTACTGCAGGGGTTCCAGAAAATGGGGTCAAGGGCTGCTGAAGCATACCCCTGAATTCTCTCGCGGATCGGGATCATCATCATCTTCGAGGACTAATGAGCTACACGACCAGCTTCATAGGCAATCAATTGAGATGGAAGCTCAACGGCGTCGGATGGAGGAGATGGAGCAAGCGCAAGCTACAGAGCAGAATCGGTTGGCCGAACAGCAGCAGCAAATGGGGACATGGATGCAGCATTGTTATGCATAGTTGCAAGCATCTGGAATCCAGATAGCTCCCCCGCCCATTTTCGGTGCGCCACAGCCACAGCCACAGCCTCAGCCTCAGCCGCAGCCGCAGCCTCAGCCTCAGCCGCAGCCTCAGCCAGACCAGGACCAACCAACTTTCTCCAATCCGTTTGACCACATAGACTTAGGACCAGGACCCCCCCTACATTTGAACAATTTTCGGTTTAATTTTTATTTTCATTATTTACTACGCATATGTATACAGATTTGAACGATTTCGGTTTTTATTAATTTATTTATTTACTACGTACTATAGTTTCAATGGTTGTTGATTTTCAATTTGAACAATATATAGATAGCGTGATTTTTTGTGAATGCAGGTTTTGGGATAAAACCCAAAACCTGCAAAAAAAAAATAAATATTTTTAACTATAACCGACGATATGTGTCAACATCGTCGGTTATAGTTTTCTCCACAGTCAACCATTTTGACCATGGAGAAAACTATATCCGACGATGACATCGTCGGTTATAGTTTAAACTATGACCGACGATAAACCATCGTCGGTTTTAGTGTCTCTATTTTCCAACGATAACCCTAAATATCGTCGGATATAGTATTACCGACGGTGTATTACCGACGATACTATATCCGACGATGTGTCGTCGGATATAGGCTATGACCGACGATGAACAGAAACAGACCGACGACACCAAGTCGTCGGTCATAGTAATTCTTCCGGTAGTGGTATATTCAAGTGAACCTTATAATGAGGTATATTAAAAGTCCTTGAAATCAACAACATAAAACACTTAAAAGAATGCAAGCATAGGTATTTGACCTCATATAGAGGTAAATATTTTTACTTCTACTATTTATGCAAACATATATGTTCAACCTCAAATATAGATATGAGAACACATGTTTAACCTCAAATATAGGTATATGAGTATAAATGTTTAACATCAAACATAGATACATATGAATATCTATGTCTAAATTCTAAAAGAAAGGTATAGCCTCAAATCAAGAAAATACACCTTTATACATGTACATATGATACTTATATAGTATGAAAAAAAAATATGTAACAATACTTCATGATCAAGAGAAACAAGAAAACACTTCAAAAAATACCTAAAGAAAAAAAATTGTAACTATACATTCATGAAGAAGAAGAAGAAGAAGAAGAAGAAGAAGAAGAAGAAGAAGAAGAAGAAGAAGAAGAAGAAGAAGAAGAAGAAGAAGAAGAAGAAGAAGAAGAAGAAGAAGAAGAAGAAGAAGAAGAAGAAGAAGAAGAAGAAGAAGAAGAAGAAGCTCTAATTGTAATGGCCATATTTTTTGGGTATTTATAAATTTATTCATATCTTGAATCAATCAATTTAATTGAATATATTTAATGTTTACCATATTTACATTAAACAAAATTACATTAAATTGTAATGGCCATATTTTTTGGGTATTTATAAATTTATTCATATCTTGAATCAATCAATTTAATTGAATATATTTAATGTTTACCATATTTACATTAAACAAAATTACATTAAAGTCAATCAGAAAATTAATTGCATTAATGTGTTGCTTTAATTGTAATGGCCATATTTTTTGGGTATTTATAAATTTATTCATATCTTGAATCAATCAATTTAATTGAATATATTTAATGTTTACCATATTTACATTAAACAAAATTACATTAAAGTCAATCAAAAAATTAATTGCATTAATGTGTTGATTGTTACCATTTGTATGCAAAGAGCAAACTAGAGATGACAAAAGAAACAAAAAAGAAAAGTGATAGGACTGCAATTAAAAGAAAAAATATGTCAAGACTAAATCCAATATAATGTCTGATTTTAAGACTAATATAGAATTTTGTCTTTATCTTTCTGTGCAATGAAATTTTTACCTCAATATGAGGTTAAGCATGCATGCTTGTATACTTTTGTTATGTTAATTATAAGTTATCCGAGTATACCTCATGATTAGGTTGACATAATATTCTTGTATCTTTGGTTTAATTAGACTTTTTTTTTATGAAATCTTTTGTTTATACGTATTTGTGTGTTGAATTGTGAGAATTTTAAATTTGAAATAGAATAATAAAAGCTATAATAATGGACAAACTTTTTTGTGAAATTCAAATTTGTTTCCTTTTTCTAAGAGAAATGGTAATTTGTACAAAATATTTAATCAAATGACTGCAAATGAAAATAAAAATGACAAAATTTCGTGTACCTCCCTCATGTTTTTCCCAGACATCAAGTCACCCCCTTCTTTCAAAGTTGAAAGTTTACCCTCTAAACTTTTCAATTCAAATCGTCTGTGCCCCTCTCACTATTTCCATCCAATCCCGCTGTTAACCGATGACATGGTCGACTCCATGTCATCAAGTAGGTCCCATATAGGTAAAAAAATGCCCAAATTACCCTCTATTATGATTTCTCTCCAAATTTAAGCTTCAATCCTCTCTATCACTCATTTCTCAGATCCACCTGCCATCTTTTTCAAATGACAACTAAAATCTCTTAATTGAAAAAATCTGAAATATGTTTTATCTAATGAAAACCTGGACATTAACCAATAAAATGACAACATTCCTTAGATACATATTGTTCACAACATTCATTAACTACATAATTGTTCAAACTGAATTTCAAAACAAACTTGTTGCATTTCATAACGTAGCCACCAATCATCTTATCAAAATATTAGTGGTAGCAACCTAGTTCAAACAAAACAATGTTGCACAAAAAAAATGCAACACCAACATCAACTCAAAACTACTTTCCAGATTTTTTTTTTCCATTGTTCCTTGTACGAACAGATGTTGTTGATGTAGTTTTTGCTGGTTTGACACTTGTACTTGCTTCAGCAATGGCTTAGGGTTGGAAGGTTTATCCTTGGCACTAGTATAAGTGAATGCTTTCCCATTTTCTTTTGTTGACTTTGCAGCAAATGATAGTTTCTTTGCTTATCTCTTATCCTACAATAGATAGTAAAAGCATAGGGAAATTAGAACCAAATTTGTGCCAATTGATACTGCAAGTTTTTTAGTGAACTTTGAGTTTCTTCAATTTTGCTAATTGCTTCTCCCTCATCTGATCAGTGGTAAGTGGTGTTTGCTTTCCAGATTTTCCCTAACAAATAACACAACCTTTAGTTGGATTTTTCCAACAAAAAAAAAACAAGATTCCATGTGTATTGGAATCATACCTTTCCTTTTGATGTTTCTACCTCACAATTATTGAGCTTCATTTTCTTCTTTTTAGAAGGCAAGTGTCTATGACAGGTTCTCACATTGTGGCCCAACTCATGACATCTGCTACACTTCAATGATTTTTGCATTCTTCCAAGTTTGGTACCATGTGCATTAAGCAACTCAGATGCATCTTTGATTCTACTTGTATGTGGCCTACTGGGCTGTTTGTTATACTATGAAGGTTGGATTGAAGGCTCTTCACTCCTGCTCCATAACTCCATTCCATTAATAGGTGCTATGTGTTGTTGTAAATGGCCATGCATGTGTTCTTCAAATAGTAATTTTGAATGTAGTCTTCAGGCTTATCCCTCTTGCGAAATATTACTGAAATTCCATGTTTGCAAGGGATTCCAGTTAAATTCCATCTCTTGCATCCACAAGTCCTTGCCCCTAAGTCCACAACATACTTCCCACCCCCATTAGTACTATCCACTTCACATTTGAGAGTTCCTGTATTGTTGGCAATATATTCTCTTCTAGCCTTACCTTTGTTCTTTTCCATGATTTCTCTAGCTTAGGACATATGATGTCTTGTACTTTCTCCATTTGCTGCATTCTTGCCACATTCTTCTTCATTAACTTTATCCTAATCAATTCAAAAATACTGATTACCGACTTCGGCCTAGCCTCTACTATGTGGTTGTTGAAGCTCTCACATCCATTATTGACCAAGATGTCACATTTCAGATTGAGATTGAAATGTGACCTAGACCAATGCTTGGGAGGCCTATCCGGATCTGCGAACAATCACAATATAACTGATTTTGTGTGAGTTTGCCTGAGTAAGATCATTGTGTTTGCTGGGCTGATATTGTGTGAGTTCCGGTTGCGACTCCATGGCCCACATGCAGGGTGTTGCTTATACGGTAATGGTGTTATCAGGCAATCCAGCAATTGAATGTGGAGTGTTTACCCACCTGAGGCAGAGATGCATTGTTCACATGTTGTCCCTGTTTACACGGGTATATGGCTTCAAAGGGAGCTATGCACGAGGTTCGAGATGAGTTTGAACCTGAGCATCAGAGAGAGTCTGATTGATGTGCCTCGAGACATCCGTGAGGAGCTTAGTGTGCTGCACTCAGTGGCGAGGCTATTGAGAAGGAAAGATGCACGCGGTTTTCGATGCGATGGTTTGAGAAAAGTGGACTTAGTCGAGATTTTGATGAGGTTGAGTTCCGATACTTCGGGGTCAGTGACTTCATCAGGCTGTGACCTTTTCGATATTGTTGAGGGTCATCTGATCAGGCAGAGGATTCGTTTGACGATGGTGGAGATCACGGAGTAGCGGACTTGCTCCTGTGGCATGAGTTTGGGCGATCGTTGGTGATCCTTTCACGCAGCAGGTGTTGCGGTGACTTGTGTTCGTGAAGCACTTTCAGTTGCTATTTCGGTGGCCAGGAGGGTCACGTTACGAGGGAGCGCCCTCAGCTAGCTGTTGTAGAGGTTCGACAGCTCAGAGTTTACGAGGAGATCCTCATGTTGTTCCTGAGGTCTGATCAATATACCTTTTGACAAGTTATTTAGCAAGTCGCATTTGATGTGGGCGACTAGTTGGGCATGTTGGAGTTCGTGCTATGACCTTGTTTGAGGACAGACTTTTCTCTGAGGTTACTGTTGCTTGATATCCATGGCGATTGTACCTGTATCTCCACTTCCGAGGTCTTGGAGAGTGTTGCATCCATCCGGAGGATTGCGAGATCCTTGTTGGAGATTATGTGTTAGCCGCGGATCTGTTATAGCTGGACATTGTGGTTTTGGGTATGATTGTGAGTATGGACTTACTGACGACGCATTTGGCTGCGTTTGAGTACCTCGAGAAGGAGGTTGTGTTTCGACGACCAGATTTCCCCGAGATGCTGTTTCGCGGTGATGGTCGAGCGGATGGTGGAGACGAGTTACGTTGTTTGCTTTGCACATGTTGTGGATACTTCGGTTGCTGTGCCCGTTATTGATGACATTGAGGTGATTTCCGAGTTTCCATGTGTGTTTCGGAGGAGTTACCAGGTGTTCCTCCAGTTCGGGAGACTGACCACACCA
Source organism: Geum urbanum (assembly GCA_946800695.1). Lineage (NCBI taxonomy): Eukaryota > Viridiplantae > Streptophyta > Magnoliopsida > Rosales > Rosaceae > Geum > Geum urbanum. The sequence goes on along the minus strand of OX327002.1, from coordinate 8,160,197 downwards.
TTGAGCTTGTACTAGGCGTTGGACTTATTTCACCGGCATCTTGTCGTTTGGAACCAGCGGAGCTGATGGAGCTACAGTATCGACTCCAGGAGTTGCTGGAGGAGGTTTCAGGAGATTTCATGCGACCCCGCGTATTTGCGTGGTGCTCTTGCATTGTTTGTGCGGACGTTAGAGGGTTCGACGTGGTGGTGCATTGACTACCGGAAACCTGATTCGCTTCAGAGGAGAGCGAGTATCCTCCGATTCGGATTGACGATTGGTTTGATAAGCTTCTGAGAGTTTCAGTCTTGACGAAGATTGATTTCGGATCCGGATACCATCAGTTGTGGTTCGGTGAGTCAGATGTGGCTATGTTGGCTTTCGGATCTCGGTGCGGACATCATGAGTTTTTGGTCATGCTGTTTGGTTGACCACTGCCCCCGTAAATCGTGTGGACTTGGTGGACCAGGTGTTCAGACGGTTTCTGGACGAGTTGCGGTCATGTTCGTTGGTGACATCCTGATGTATTCAAGGAGTGAGGACCAGTACCTGAAATAGTTGCAAGCGGTGTTGCGGATTTTGCGAGACGATCAGATGTTTGTGAAGTTTAGCCAGTATGAGTTATGGCCGATTAGCGTGAAGATGTTGGACTGTGTGATGTTAGCTGAGCGAGTTGGCGTGGATCCTGACCAGTTAGAAGCTGTATTGATTTGGGGTTGACCTACCAGTGTACCAGAGATTAGGGGTCTCTTGGGTTTGACAGGCTGTTACCGACGGCTTGTGCAGGATTTTCTCAGGTTGCCACTCTACTTTCCGGATTGACGAAGAAGGCGTCAAGTTCGAGTAGTTCGATGCACGCGAGGAGAGTTACTTCCTCCTGCAGGATGGTTGACCGTTGTTTCGGTTTTGACCCTACCTGATGACTGCGACGAGTTCGTGGGTTATGGCGTTGCATCGAGATTTGGTTTTTGGTTATGTTTTATTGATGTGCAGCAGAGCGGTGGCTCATTGTTCCAGGCAGTGGAAACCTTATGTGGCTACGTATTCTATATGTGGTTTAGGTGTAGCCGTCCTTATGTTAGCATTGAGGAGTTCAAGATACTACTGTTATGGCGTGCAGTGCAGTGTAGGACGTACACTGATTTCTTGGGTTTCATCCACTTGCATTTTCAGCCAGATTTGGGCTTGAAGCAGTGTCGATGGATGGAGTCGACTAACGACTATGGCTGCACCTTTGAGTTTGTTCGGGAAAGGCTAGAGGTTGTACCTTGACCACCTGTCTGGGATGTCGTTGTTGATGCATTCAGTCGAGAGTCGGAGCTTCAGTGTTTCATGTGTGTGTGGCTAGAGTTTCTGTATTAGCCGAGTTGCGAGCTATGGGAACTGAGTTCAAGTGTGATGATGTTGAAGCTCATTGTTGTGCGTGCGATATGCACCGGTGGTACGGAGTTGTGTCTGATACTCCGAGTTTACTACTCGTGACGCAACATGAAGAGCAATGTAGCAGCTTGAGTGTGCAGATGCCACATTTGTCGACTGGCGATGACTAGGAGGCAGAGACTTGCTGAGAAGTGTCAGCCATTTGAGATTTCCGATTAGACGTGGCAATTGTTGCTGTGATTGTGTGTGTATGTGTACACTTTGGTTTGTGGTACCAGTTGTCAGGCCTTTGTGGATCATTTGACGAACTCAGTACAGTTCCTTGTACTTTTAGAGATGATTCCAGTGGTTGGCTGGCATAGTTGTGTTTGACGGAGATTGGCCATCTACGTGGTGTACCTGTGTCCCAGTTCGCCGATCGAGGTTATCAGCTATGACTGAGTGTTGGCAAACTTTGCAGCGAGCATTGGGGACTAGTTTACAGTTTTGTACCTGTCCTTATCCTCAGATTGGCGAGCGATCTTCGAGGATTATCCAGGCCTTGGAGAGTATATTGTAGGCCTCGGTATTGCATTTCCGGAGGATTTGGGACCAGCAGTTTCGCTGTTCGAGATTGCATGCAGTACCAGTTAGTTGACCACTATGAATTGACGTTGCATGATGTCGTTTGAGGTACGATGTTGTACTCCATTTTGCTGGAGCGAGTTTGGTTAGGGTATGAGTTAACGTTTGATTCGGATTTTGTGGTATGTGCTACTATAGTTTGTCAGATTAGCGGAAATGAGTTGATTATTGCCAGAGTTCGATGTTTGTGCTATGTTGATATGATGTTTGAGTTAGGTGGATGTGTGTGGACTGAGTTGTGTTGGCCACGTTGTTTTGATCCATGTGTGATCATAGGCGAGTTTGTGTTATGCCGTATGGTTCGGCATCGCCTATATTGTTGGCTTTGTGTGTGTTGTGTTCCGTGTGGCGGAACTGTGTTTTAAGTTTGCTATGTGTTGTGTACCCTATCTGTTCCTTATGTAGGAACACTTGGCGATTTTGTGAGCCAGTTCAGATTTGTGATTTGAGGGTACAGGGACTCCAGCACGGAATTGTCTCCTATTGTGGAGTTTATGATCAGAGTTGTTCAGTTGAGATTGCAGTTGGTGAGTTGAGCAGTGTGCAGAGGCAGTGCTCCTACCTTGTACCTACCTTGTAGTCGGCAGACTCGGAAATTTCGAGGTCGAAATTTTTTTAAGGGGGGTGGATTTGTGACGACCCGGACCAGAATCAGCAGTATGATTAGCTTGATTGATGAGTTTGTGTGTAGTCGCAGAGTTGTTCGACAGTTGTTGAATCACCAGGCTCGTTAACGACTAAATTATTGGCCGAGAATTGGAGCTGGGTCTCTTCTCAAGAGTCGTTGTACGTGTGATTACGAGTTTGTGGGCGGTTCCGGATCGTTATTTGGACGACCGAGGAATTAGTTATGAATATTTGAAGTTTCGACGAAAATGGATTTAAATGACGGGTTTGTTCGCGACTAAATTACCGGACCAGAATTTGGTTTCGGCTTCTTCACGGAAGTTGTTCAGAATTTAATTTTGAGTTCGTGGGAACTTCCGGAGCATGATTTGGAGTTACGAGGAATTAGTTGCGAATTTTTCCGTTTGTTGATTATTTAGTCGATTTAATGTGTGTTGCTTTGAAGGGTTGACTTTTTAGTCAGTTGGCCGATGTGTTTGACTTTGAGTGATTATTGAAGAATATGTCGAGACGAGTTTGTGGCCGCGAAAATTATCGGAATCGGAATTACGACGAGAAAGTTACGCGCGTTTGAAGTTTGCCGAAATGGATAAGCTTGAGTTTCCGTTTTGGGAAACTATTAAATGAAGTATAAATAGTGGACTTGCCTTATTGGGAAAGTCAAAAACTGAACATTATGAAGGTTGATTCGGTTTGACCGAGTTGAGAGGGTGAGTCACGACGGTTCCACGGTGGTCGGCGGCGAGGCTAATCCGGCCACCTCCGGCCTCAACTCCGGTCCCTCCCTCTTCGGCTCGACATCCTCATCATGATTCCGGCTTCCTTTTCCGATGAATCTCACGGTGGAGGGAGATTTTTGGAACCAAAGTTCAAGGTTTTTGGTGGTAATGGTGACTTTCATTTCGGGTCGAGTTGAACTTCAAGAGATACTGGGTTTTGTAGCTCTCTTCAAGGTGATTCTAACCATATAAACATGGTGTTCTAATTTGATTTGTGGATTGAGAATTTTGGGTTTGAATATTGTGAATCATTTCGGTTTTGCTTGAAATTGAGCTAGTTAGAGGTGGAATTGGCCTTTGGTTCAGTTGACAAAGTTGCTCAGTGGGTGGTTTTGCATGGAATAGGGGTTTCTCCGCCGGAAAATTATTCGGCCGGCGGCGGCGCCACCGTGGACGGCGGTCAACGGTCAACAGGTTGACTTTTTGACTTTCGACAAGTCGCATGTCGTTTGACTCGAAATCGCGCCCCGATCGCAGTGGGGAGGTTCGTTTTTCGAGTTGAGCGTCCGAACGAAAAACGAGGTATTGAGGTGGTATATATGGATTTTCGACGATTCGTCGACTTTGAATTATCTGTTTCCGAGAACGGTGGTTTCTCGTGGTTTGATTTGTATTGTCGGATTATGATTTTGAATATTGGACATTGTGTATATTCAAGGTTCGTGATCATTCGTTTGGCGAGGGGCATTCCGCCGGATCACGGGTTAACGCGATACGCGTTACGCCAGTCTGTGAGTGGACATTTCTTTTCACGGATTATTTGCGAGTCTTGATATACGATTTATGAACTTGAGCATGCATATGAGATTTCGGATTACATGAGCATGTGTTTTACGATTATACGAATATACTTATATGGATATACGTATACGAGTATACATACACTTATATGCTGTTTCATGCATTTGCATCGAAATGTTTATGATTTGGTTTACACAGAGTACAGTCGTGGTTACGTTGTTGTATCGATACACTTGCCTCTCGGCTGATCCCCGATGGTAGGCCTTTGCCAGGGGAGGCTGTGACTCCTGACCCGAGGTCTTTACCGGGGGGAGGCAGACCTTTGACCTGAGGCCATTTCTGGCTAGAATCACGTGTGGGTCTGGGATCCCGTGATTCTGACTGTACTAGCACGGAGGAGTCCATGAGTGACCCCGTGGAATTTTACTTGCAAGCTTAGTACACTGGAGGAGTATGAGTTTACCTCGTGTACTTGTTATTTTATTTACCTGGACTCGCATATGTGATTTTAAACATATATATAAACTGGTGAAAGACATTTATTTTCGTCCACTCACTCTAACGTGTTTATTGTCTTTCACCTGGACTTTTCGGTTTCCGTGCCCAGTTTGCAGTTCAGGCTCTGGTGTCGCACGTCGTGGTCGGAGGCATAGTGCTCGAGCTACTTTGTTTCATCCAGTAGGTTTATTGTTCTACCTACTGTGGTATGCGTATATGATTATGTATTAGAAGTCGCTCTGAGCGTCCTATTGTTTATGCTATATGATTTTACACCGGATTTCAGTAAAGTATAGATATATTTATTGATTTACTTTACTGTTGATATATTGAGAAATCCGGATGGGATTGGTGCCCACGGTTTGCTTTTTGTGGCATAGGATGAAGTGTATTTTCCGCGTGCAGGTAATGGTAATTTCACGCTAGTACCGAAACTCTGCCCAAATTTCGAAAAGTTTTTGTTGGTTCGTATTTTCGAAGGGGTTCGATTCCGGTTTAGGGAGCTAAATCGGGATTGGGTCCTTTCAATTAAACATATAATTATAAAAAAATGAAAGTGCATACCTAATAAGTAGTCATAAGCTTTAGGCTCTATCTCTTTGTTGAAGAATGTCATTGTGGTTGCTTTGGCACATGTCCACAGTTAATCCTTCATCATCTTGCCCGGAAACAGTTTGTTGTAATTAGTCCACAGGTGCCGAACACAAAATCTGCGTTGTGGAAATGGAAAACCATATCAATAGCCAATAGTAGCCCTTTTTGCTTGTCACTTATAAAGGTAAAACCAGCCCCCTTATTTCTTATGTCCAAATCTTTAGAAAGCCACTCAAGAAACCAAATCCTACTATCTTTAGACTTGTTTTCCACCATTGCATAAGCAATTACCCAAGTTGTATTGTTCCCATCCACTCTTACAACAGTAAGCAACTGACCACCGTATGGAAACTTCAAGTGGCATCCATCAAGTCCTATAAGCCTCCTACAACCAGCTCTGAATCCCATCTTCAATGCACCCAAGCAAATATATATTCTTTGAAAAATTAGTAGCTTCAGTGGATTGTTGAAATCACATCTTATATCCATAGTGGTGTTTTCATTCACTCTTTTCAGCTCATCACCGTAGTCTTTAATGCAGCCATCTTAACCCTATATGCCTGTTGTATAGAGATTTGACATCCTACACCTGCTCCCATAATGTTTGCATGTGATTCTGCATAAATTCACTACTTTATAAGAATGTGTGCTTAAGAAAAAAGAAGAAGCAAAGTATACACATATATAGTATATAGTAATTAAAACTATACTTGAAATTCTTAATATATCATTATGTTAACACAATAAACAACAAGAGTACACAAAGTTCAAACATATAAAAAGTTAAAAAAAAACATGAACATATCAATACCTGTTTTGATGGTTGGATTCATTTTAATTAAGTCAGCAAACGTTCTCAGCAAATAAGGCTTTTTCACCATTCTGTTTGGATTGACCCTTGAACATTCAAGTTCACTTCTATATTCCATGACTCTAAGAGTATCTTTATGTTGCATCTTTGAGGCAAAGAGGTAAAATAGATAATGGGGTGCTTTGCAAATCACCCTAATCTTCTTTCTATCCCTCTTGTAAAATGAGGCCTCCCAACCATCTTGAATTGCTTGTTCTCTTAATGTTTCTATTAAGATTTCAGTGGTGGCAAACGTCAAACCTAATAGAAAATAAGGATCATTCATAACAGTTTTCGGGTTAAACTCAGGAAACCCATCTTCAACTCCTATAACTTCTTCATCAGAGTCAACAGCCCCAAACATTGTCTCGTGATCTTCAACCTCTACTTCAATAGTATCATTTGATGGACCACTGCCAGGGTGGTGGTTTGAAGCTTGTGCACCATTTGTGTTGCGTATGTCAGGCCTCACAGTTGCATCTTCTGAATGATATCCTCATTGATACCTTAGTGATCATAATCATCTCCTCCAAATTCTAAACTTCGTGGCACGTAATCCTCATCTTCATTATCAGAAAACTTCCAATATGGCCCAAAATCGTGCTCAACTACATTCTCATAAAGCACATCATTATCTTTATCAAAAGCTTGTTCATCATAAGCTTCTCCAATATCATCTTGCCCAATCTTTTCTTTTCCTTTATCGTTTAGATCATTTGCAAAAAAGTAGGCACTTGGTTTGGGCAAAGATGGCTCTCTAATAACAACCCCAATATTATTCACCTTTCTTGCCTCATAGTTGTTCCCCTTTTTAAATTCACCCATCTCTACATTAAAGTAATCTAATTTATCTGCATTAAAAACGTTTTGTTAATACTGTTACCAAACAAAAGACAGTAAAGAACTACATCAACTCTAAAGCCTTAAAAGCCAACCACACAGTAACATTAACTATAGTAGCTACCTATTTACACATGATAAGAAGCAATAAACAATAGGACCACAATTTTTGTATACAATATAACCCATCTTCCCAATTTGTCAAATCAATCAGTAAGCATTACTAAAAGATATAGACAGTATTGGACCATACCAACCCTACACCCATACAAAGATTGAAATAACAACATAAACAATCACCAAAACATCAATATCAAAGCTATGACCATCATCCTTTTTATACAATAATAAAAAAATGCCACTATGATTTATAAACCAACAAGTTGGTAGCTATCAATGAAATTATGTCTTTCCCTACACTCAGATCTCCCTATTCTCTCTCTGTTTTCTTTTTTTAAGCTCTCCACATCATCGTCCTTGTTCTATCACAAGTCAAACACCCCAAATCTATCTAGACCTAAAGCTCTAATCCTTGATTCGATCCAAAAGCAATTACCCATGTTGAAACCCTAAACAGTACCCAAACCATTTCAAGACAAATATCACAAAATACACTCACCATTGAAAAGGATATCATAACCTCCATTCCCAGCTTGTGGTACCCGTTCGTCAATAGGAAGCACATTCAAAGGCTTTGAACCCAGAAATCTACTTTCTGGGTTCAATTTCAACCTCTTCGGATGTCGTGATTCACTTTGTTCAAGTCGAGAATGATGTTAGTCGGTCGGTGATTTGTGAGCCGCTACACTACTCTACTCTACTATGAGTGCCGAGTTTTGCGGCGGGGTGAAAAATTAGACGATTTAGATTTAGTTTCAATAAAAATAGGGCTATCAATTTGTGTGTTTGGGAGAGAAATCATAATATAGGGTAATTTGGAAATTTTCACCCATTTGTGACCCATTGTATGACATGGAATTGGCCATGTCATCGGTAAGCAGCATGATTGGATGGAATATATCAAGAAGGGCAAACGATTTAAATTGAAAAGTTTGGAGGGTAAACACCGTAAGCTTTCAACTTTGAAAGAAGAGGGGGCGACTTGATGTCTGGGCAAAACTTGAAGGGGGTAAATGAGGTTTTGTCCAAATAAAAAAGTGGCAAGACTACATTTAATATTGAATGGCATAATAGGACCTCGATTGAAATTCCTCAAGAATATAAATTGATGTCGTGTAACAATTTTCTAAATACTAGTAACACATGTCTAACTTATTTAACAAATAATTGTTTACCTCAAAAATTTATATAATTATTATACATAATATTAATTCTAAATTAAATATTAAATATTTATCTATTTAATATCCTTATTTGGTGGATGTGAGTACGAATACTGAAATACCATACCCGCCCCTTACCCGTTCTAAAAAAAAAGATATTGGGTACACTCGTATTCGTTATCCATTTTTAACTGTAATTGTCCTCTGTTAGGGCCGAATACTGTTGTAGAATTTCTCCTTACATACTTTATGCACTATTATCTAGCTCATAAGTATATAGAGTGTTTTCCGCCCGCAAGTGTACGGGGTAAGTTATAGTATTTATAGAAGTCGAGTGTCGAACCCACGAGGATTAGCCACTTGAACTCCTTAGTTTGAATGATAATGCACTTAGACTATGGTTAAATAAGACATTAATCTTGATACTAAACTAAAATAAAAGGGGGAAAGTGTATCTTATACTACTAAGTCCTTTGGAGACATAGCATTGCAAGGGGTGATTAGATTACGATGAGTGATTATCCGAGTTGATTGATTGACTATAGACTAAAGCAAAGAGATTAAATAACAAACAAGTTCACAATAAAGGAAAATGGTTGGCTAGGGAATTCCCCACTAACCACTTGATGCTCAAACAATGTCCTGATTTATGTATGTAATTAGAGTCAATTTCACACAAGTGGATGTCCAAATCGTAACCTTTTGGGTCACGTTTGGTTTTGAACCCCAAGCTCCTAGGCCATTTCGGACTCTAGACGACTTGGACCCAACTTTGAAGTATTTGGAGAACCAAGACCAAGACCTAAACCATTTTGGGTTTACATCTTGACCGTATGTCACATGAGTGAAGCAAACAATCGTACTATGTAATATTTGTGGAAGGTTCCCCTTCCTGAACCTCTTTTGGAGGATCCAAGAGAACGTCTATGTGAATCTCTTTGCACCTTTTGAGTTACGAATCGAAAGACCTAACTAATAGCCACAATAACCTCTTGATTTAATGTGTGCTTGACCAAAACTCTCTAAGTCGATTTTGACTTAAGAGGCTCTAATCCTTGCTTTGTGCTAAGGAAACCAAACCTTAAGGTAAACCCTTTTAGGAATAGACCATAATCATATTTAGATGCTCATCTAGCCTTAAGTGAGTAGCTAATTCAATTAAGGATCATTTTTAGTCTCTTTACACATACATTAACTTAGCTAGGGTCAACACATGCATAAGTGAACTAGACACAAAGCTCAAGCACAATAAACTTCCACAATCACACAATTTCTCATTCACATCACACAATCACACAACATACATTAAAACCAAAAATCATACATAATCCAAGACATCATTTGTTCATCACATGGCTAGGGTTTCTAACCCTAGCCTCCCAAATAAAACTACTCACAAGACATAACTAAATATAAGAATTGATACATGCTTAAAATAGGAATAGAGTAGAAATAACCAAGGGTCCCCTAGCCAAAACTTCATTAAGTGACTCCAAGCCTTCTAGCTCCACTTCTTCTCTTCAACAAGCACCGAGTCTTCAAGAGGAGGTAAGGTAAACTCTTAGGATTCCAAGGAGCAAGGGGAAGAATGATTATTTCTCACTCCTTTGAACTCTAAAAGCTTAGCCAAACCCTAGGAGATAAAGATGAGATGAGGAATACCCAAACTTGGCCAAAGTGGTGGAGATGTGGTGAAGAGGTTTGGTTCTACCCAGGAGAGGGAAAAGCTAGATCACTAATAATGGTGGTTATGGAGGTATTTTGGCCTAGAAAGAGAGGAGGAGAGGTAGAAGAGAGTGCTAGAGGGTTGGTATAAGGATAAAGGGTCTAGAGAGAGTGTAAAACTATGGAAAATCTGAAAATGAGGTTAGTAGTGTGTGGGGGGAGAAGGGAGCTAGAATTTTTGCTGAGTAGGAAGGCTAATTTGCACCCTTAGATGATAGAAAATGGTGAGATGGAAGATCTAAAGATTAACTTTGAATTAGGGAGACCATGATCCACTTATTTAGACTTTGTAAGGCTAAAGTCCTAAATAAGTGACATCATGTGGTCAAACTTCTTCTCTTTCTCTCCTAATCAGATTGATAAGCATAAATAGACTGAGTGGACCTCCATTGGGCCGGCAATGGTGGTCCGGCCGGTCATGGTGAATTTCGGCGACTTTCGGTGAGGCTATTTTGTCCTTTTCCAAAGTTGCTCCAAATTCTCTCGCGATCTCAGAAATATATACGTCTTCTTTGTCTAATTTTTTCATATTTAATGCATTTCCGAGCCAATTCCACATTTCATAGAAAAACAAGGAAATGTATTAAAAACGATGCTTTATTCCAAGAAGGCAAGCTAGCATTAAGCATAATGTTAGGCACATAATTAGAACGTAATTATGGACCTAACAAATATCCAATGGGTATTATTGTCATCCCTAAATCACACCTCCACTTTTGATATTTGCACCATTTCATTTTTTTTGGAACTTTTAAAACCCAAATTTTCCCTCCCCTAAAAAATAAAAATCCAGCATAACACCCATTTGTATGTTTGAGATTTAGTACTTGAATTTTTAGTACATGCCATCTGCTAATAATGAATTGAAATAGAATAACAACAATGAACAGTTAGTAAGAAAATTCAGAATTTTTTTAGGTTTCATATAGTCATGAAGCAGTTGGGATATATTGTTGGCTTGGACCAAGAAATCTTCTTGTTTGAATCCCTTGAAAAATAGTGTGCATGCAAGCCTTGCCACGATCTAATGTCGCCCAATTTAGTGATTAGTTTCCAATTACGATAAGTTTATGGGCATACTTGTAACAACCCGAACCAAAATCTACGTATAAATCAGCACGAAATAGAACTATCGCTAATTAGTGGTATCACGTGGGTTATTAACGATTATTTCATCAGGCAAGAATTTGTGTACACTTCCTTAACGACGGTGGGAAGCGGCGAAAATCAGCCGAAATCGACAGTGTTGGTGGCGGCTCAAATTAACGACAATGAGGATCAAATTGATGGGGGTTTTGAAGCCCTTGGGATAGTGAGTCTATCCCAAGTAGTCTTGGCCGTTTCCGTGGCCGGATTCTGGCAAACGGAGGAAGAGAACTTCCGGTAGGTAATTCAGTTTTCCAAAAAATTGGAGGTTTTTCGGTTTGATTTTGGTTTTGTGATGTACTAGAAAGTTGTTGGACTTGTCTTGAGCTTTTCAATGATGTATCATTTTCAGGTTTTCATGCCGGTGGGATTCCGGCCGCAGCCGGCAGCGGTCAGCAACCCTACGCGCCGCCGTGCGCGGCGGAGCTCCGGCAATGTGGAATTTTCGACAAAATTTTATGTCGTTTCATTCATTTTTGTGTGCCAAATGCAATGGCGAGGTCCATATTCAGATATGATCTTGTTAAATTTGGGCGAGTATTTAATCGGACAATTATCAGTTTAATTCACAACAATATTAAATGACGCTTTGACTATCGATTTAATTGCGAATCATTTGATATTTGAGATTTGTTTGTGTCTCTTAATATTGTGGGATTACAAGGAATTGAATTCCGATTTTGGTTGAGTTACTAATTAAATAGAAATTACGTTATTCGAGTTTACGAGACTCTCGATGTTAATTACTCACCATATTACGATATTAGCTATTCAGTTTGAACCTTGATGATTAGATATTATTTTTAATTGTGATTTCAAGATCTTGAGTTAGCAGACGTGTCAGATGAATAATTGCACCATTTGGCAGGTTTCAGCTTTGTAATTATCCCGGCAAAATGCTGTGAGTGAACACATTATTTTTACAGTTGATTAGCGAGCCTATTTGTTATTATATTTAGTTCAGCTTTAAGTTCTAGTTCAGTTTGTACTTTCAATATATATATTTTTGGAGGCTTGTTTCAGTTAGTTGTGCATCGATGTATTGGTTACTTGGCTGATCCTTGAGTGGCTCCAGGGAAGTAGCAGCACTTACCCCTGGCATTCACGTCGTCTTTGTGTCAGAAATCACCAGACCACTTTAGTGGCTCGAGGTTAAAGAACCCCATCCACAGCCTCCAGTTGAGCACAATACTCGAGAAGGGTCAGGAGTTCCCCCTCGACGTATCTTCTATACTGTATTTTTAGTATTTTAGACTCGCTACCAGATTTAGAAATTCTATTTACGAAAAGGCATGTTGTCAATTTTTTATATATATTTTGGATTATTTTTGTCCACTCACTCGAACAATTTTTATGATTTTATGTGCCTTTTTCCTAAGCTTTTTGGTTTTATTTGCCCAGATTGCAGTATGTATCATGAGGGTGCTGGATGTCGTCGAGGGCATCGAATCCACCAGTTAATTCCTTCAGCAGTAGGTCTCAGTTCACTGTTAGTATGTCTCTTGTGTTATTGAAGTCACTCTGGATATTGGTTCAGTAGTATTGTCTTAGCAAGACTCTTGTGAATAGGTTGTCACTCGTATAATAGTCAAGTTGAGTTTCTTTGTATGTAAATCAGTGTATTTACTGGAAGTATGTTTTCCAATTCTGAATAATGTATCTGGTTTGATTTCCGTTTTATGTTGAGAAATCCGGATGGACATTGGTGGTCCACTATATTGTTTGTGGGTTTATCTGTGGAGTATCAGTTTTCCTTACAGGTTTTTGGATATCTCTTTCACAAGGGAAGTTATGTCAAAATTTTCACAGAAACTCGTAGATTAGGATCAGTCGTTAGGACTTGATTCTAGATTACTAGTTAATTTAGGGTCGGGTCATTTCAATAATAATTTCTATAACTTCTTAGTACGTTTTAAAACTTTCTGTGTTTAGGTTTGAGAGATGAGTTTGGAATGCAGATTTTATGTCCACAGCCAAATCAAATACTTTGGATTTTTTTGTTTAATTTATGTATAAAAGGTCTAATCTTTTCTCCGAATCTCCGTTGAGAGCTGGATCAAAGTTCATTCAATATAGTCTATCAACAAGGAGAACAAATGAGAGGGAGACAAGGAGAACAAAGGAGAGGAAGACAGAGAGTGTCATCAAAGATCGAAGAAAGAAGAGGTCAAAAGTTCAAATGGAAGTAAAGGTAAGATCATAAAGTTAGTGCACAAAAATTTGAAAGGAGGCGTGAATAACAAAAATGGAGGTGTGAATAGACACACCCAACACAAATATTTGTGCTCACAAAATTTTATCTTCAACCTCAAGTAATGAGTAAGTGTTGGAGTTCTCCTCGCTTTGCTACTTTGGAGTTCTCCTTGCTTTGCACTTTGCCTCGTTTGTTTTGCAGGAATTGAGGGGAAAGGAAAAGAAAATCAAGCAAGCATTACAGTTTCCTGTGTTTGAAATGATACGGGAAAGGAAAATATTTCCTGAGGAAAAAGAAAATATTGAGGAAAGTGGTTACTCCCAAACCCCCTAAGATTTTGATTCCCTCCTCATTTTTTATCATTAAGTAATTCTCCACCTCCTTGGATCATGTGACAAATCCATCATCTATGCTAAATATATATTTTCTTCTTCTTTATGATTACTATCCCGTTGTGTGTTGCCAAACACTATATAAGAAACTTGATAAAATATTTTGTTTCTCTTTCCATGAGACATGGAAAGGAAAGAGAAAGTAAATACTTTACTTTCATTTCCGGAAGCCAAACAAAGGTTTCAAGGCATGTAACACTACTGCCTTGTTTGGAAGATAAATCTGATTTATATATCAATCAATGACCATGACAAAGTAGTCATTCAACTATTAGAATAAAAGTTGATACTACAAGCCTGCAACTGCAATACAGTACGTCTAGCATTATGCATTATCCTAACTACTGTACTTCTGAAATAACACCAAAATGGCTTAATGCCTTAATCCTTGCAGCTTAAATAACATTCTGATAAGTGATAACACTATAACAGTTTCTTCATCACTTTCTTGAACCTCATCAGTTTTGGAAAATGTGAACCACCATGGTGTTTTCTTTCACAAGCTCAAAGATGCAGACATCGCCGGCCTTGAGTTTGCTAGCATTTTTGAAGTCACTCCACCCTCCAGACAAGAGTAATGAATCAAAGTTCTTGGCAAGATTCACTCTGAATCTTCTCTTTGGAGTCACCAAGAATAGTTCATCATAGTTTCTTGGATATAATATCTTCCTACAGAAGTGTGTGGGGATTGTCTGCATCAGTAAAAAGTAAAAGCCAACAAGTAAATGTGTGAGACAAAGAAGCCGAAAAGTTTAATCACCACCAACCAAATTACCTACTGGACCAAAACGAAAGCTAAGTTAAAAGATGATCTATTTGTAGTATGTAGATTAGAAGATGATAATTTTATAAAAAAAAAAACAAATACAGAATAAGGAGCAGCCTTACTTACCACAGTCAGCAGTTTTGCAAGAACTTTTACAAAATAAGGAAATTTGGACCTGAAAGATGCAGCAGCCACAGAGCTTTGAAGGTTTCCACCTGTAGTTTCAGGTACAAAAAGAAAGCATAGCAGAGATGAGTTATGGTTACAGTAGTAATATGTCTTTAAACAACAACTTAGTCCCAAAAGCTTAAGCTCTTAGTTAGCAAGTTAACAATGCTTATGAAACCTCTGAAATGACTGTATTCTAATGACTGAATGAACTACCTTTTGATCGTAACACTTTAGCAGCTTCCTCAGCTGAGTCATATGGCAGATCAACTGCGGTTTACACACACAAATTAGTAGAGACATGTCATAATCTTAGTAGCAATAAGTATCTCACTTTCTCATAACATCACATTTACCAGAGTTATTACCTAATGGTGGTCTCCCTCTCTTTTTAGTATAGCTTGGAAAATTGGATGCTTCATGTGTTCTGATGTTGGCAACATTGCCTCTCTCAACACAATCCTTGTCAAAGATATTGACGGTGAAATGCATCTTTTTTTCATACCTAAATACTAAGAGCTCGTAATCCCCTAGTGAGTTATCTCTGGAAAACTCCTGCCAGCCATCCTTGAAATATACCTTTCTTCCTGATGTAGTCACTTTAACAGTCCAGGAACAAGCAAATGAATTCTTCAATCTCAAGGTTGCGCTGTTATGGCTGTTAGTGAGTTCATGCTTCATATGCTTCCAGAATTTAGGTGGGATTCTCTTCAATGCACAACCAGAAAAACTAAAATTTCGGACTTTGCCTTCCATTGAAGGTTAAGCATTATCGAATAGAGGAATACCAAACATCATATGCATAACAGACTCACTACAGATTGAATAATAAGTTATCAAGAAGCAACATCATATGACTAAGATCCTGAAATAGTCTCACACTACAAGATCTGAATTTTGAAATCAAATATGTACTCATCACATGACCGTAAACGTTTGGCGACCTGCTATACTTGAAACCTACCATTTCATACTATCATTCTGTATGGTAAAAAGTTCAAAACCTAGCCAAGCCAGTAGAGATGAGTAGAGAATATAAGACTAATTTAGACCTCACGAGTAGATTAGTAAGTAATAGCTAAACTATCTTATAATGAAGTATTGGTAATCCAAGCCCGTTTGATCATCAGGGCCAGTAGAAAAAAGAAGCAACTTTTCATCATCGATCAGTATGCTTTTTCATGTCCAAATCGATCAATTTCTCTATGTTTCCCAAACCCCATTTTCAGACAAGCAACAATACTCAAAATAAAATGCATGAAATTGAAGAAAAGGCAAGGCTTGAAATTACCAAATGCTCAGTGTTGAATCCAGGCATTATGATCTTGAAGAAACTTGGCCTCTTCTCCTCCTCAACACCATCATCATCACAGGATCTGAATCTTCGTCTCTCCATCCTGCAATTACATGCACATTATGATTGAAGAAAACATACAAAATGGAGCTGGAGATAAGGAGACTGAATTTGGTACTACCTTATGATCGGCTGAGAGAGAAACAAGAGGCAGCCTAGGAAGGTTTTTCTTTTCTTGTTCTTGGGACTGTATAAAGGCTGAGGAGTACTACTAACACCAGTTGAGCAGTTGGACGAAATTAATATATGGTCCAGATAACTAAAAAGCATTGCAGGAGGCAATGAATGCTGGTAGCAAAGCTAAGCAACGTACATTACACCATTTCCAAACGTACGTACAAGATGCTTGATCACCCCTCAGAGAGAAACTAAAATGCTGCAGAGAAGAAACAGAAGGCTGGTGTGGCCTTGTTGTAATTGTGCATGCAGCTAGAGACCAGAGTCTTTTATATTTTCAAAGGCCCATCAAACAACTTATGTCTCTGCGTCTACAGTTATGACATCTCCAAAGTACATGGCTTTTTTCTTTTATGCCACAATTCCCACAAATGTGCATTTACATTATGAAGATATTCAGAAAAACAAAAGGAAGCACTAAAGAAGAAAAAGAAACCAGACTGGTATTTGGTATCCTTTTGTTTTATGGGAGATTTTTAGCAAGTGCAAAAAAAGTAAAAAATAAAAATAAAAATAAAAATATTGATGCAAGCATCCATGGATGGTTACAAAAATATGCACCAAGTACTCGTTCGCATTATTCGGAGATGATGAAGCCTCTCTGAAAGGGGTAAGAAGAAGTATTCAAGAATATAAACAGAAAGAGGTCTGATGCTAATGCATCCTCAATACTTTTTGGGACAGAAAGCAGTAGATCGAGAGCCTAAATTTTGAAGTTTAAGTAGCAGTAGATGTGCCACTTTGTTTGCAGATTTGCTAACATGAAGTAGCATAGTTATATGGGATTTTATTGTTTGATTTACACAAAAATTCAAAGAGTACAATGTGCAGATAAACTAACAGATAATCGTTTAGATTAATAATATTTGAAAACAAACAATGTACTGCTTAATAGGACATTAAGTTGTGCAAAGCAGCTAGCTATTCTAATACATTCATTGTAGAAACCAGACACTAAACACTAGCTTTGCCTAAGCTAGAAAGCCATGAGCTGAAACACTTATCACTTCCGATCAATGGGAACCACAAATGTTCTCCTTTCCACAAGATGAAATGTGCAAGTGTCTCCACAATTGATTTTGTTATCTTCTCTAAAAGCACGCCAGCCTACAGAAAGTTTAACCGTTCGAGTGTGAACTCCGCCAGGTCCTCCACTAGGCACAACACGGACTTCCCATTTTTCTCCTTCTGAGTTTTTCAGGATGACATTGTAGTATCCGCAGGGAAATTTCTTTTGAGAGAATTCTATTGGAAGTGACGGCATCATTTTGAAGCATGAAATTATAAACAACAATCACAGTAAGTACGTACCACAGCAAGAATTTTACAAATGGTGTACACATATTTGAAGATTAATATATATATGAGTAATATGACCAAACTGATAATAATGGATAGGGTGATGAACATGTGTCTAGAGTACTCGATCAAGATTTCTAGATTATGCAACATCTGTAGTATATCTCAACTACTAAGGAATACCGAAATTAAATTTAAGAAGCGTAAGGTTGGCTTGCTTACCACATTATAAAGGTTTTTCCCGATAATGGATTTAAAAGCAGGGAACTCGGGCAAACTGGCAGCTTCCTCTTCTTCATTATCTTCCTCGTCTTTGATCTCTTTGAGTTTGTCAGATTGACAACTCAAAATCTGTTTAGTTCCATAAGTACATCAGGTAATGGAATTAGAGACAAAAGGTAGTTCCAGTAGAGTATGAGTATGTGAATACATTATGAACAAATACCTGAGTCAACGTTTTTTGGTCTCCCTCGTCCCCTCTTTGGTATGACTCCCGGAAAGTTAATTACTTCAACAGTCCATGAACACTTTGGAGAATCCTTCGAAATCAAGATTGCAGTTTCTGAGAGTTCATTCAACAGGTGTTTCCGGAACTTAGGTGGGATTCTCTTCAAAAACAGTTAGAAAAAAAAATTAATTAAAATTTCAGGATGATGCGAGTGAGTATGTGATATAGCAAAGAATCAAGAGTATGTGATATAGCAGAGTCGGATGGACCATAAAGAATGTATATATATTTACACAGATCAAACCTGCAATTTACAGACTTGTGCCTTTGCAGACAGTAATATACTAGATTAGTCAGTCCTCATCACCCTATTTGTTTGTACATAATCAATTATGAAGAATCCTACAGAAGTTTCATTACCTACTTTTAATCCTTTTCGACCATTCGAATTCCCTTTCTAAATTCAAGATGCTGCGATGAAGTTCAAGCATACAAAGTTGTTCAGTGGCAAGTATGAGCTATAACTTTCCATAACTACTGGTATTTGTAGCGAAATTCATCACCAAAATATGGCCCAAATGTGAAACTCATGCCCCATAAATTCACAAAAACAGCAACTTTTCTACAAGATAAGCTGCAAAGTCTCTAACTTACCTTACAAATTAGAGACTTTGCAGCTTATCTTGTAGAGACTCTGTTTCTTGTAGAAAAGTTGCAAAGATAAGCTGCAAAGTCTCTAACTTGTAAGGTAAGTTATCTTGTAGAGACTAATGAGAGACTCTGTTTCTTGCTTATAAATTATAACATTTCAGAAATACTAACCAGTTCAGGAAAATTATGAAAACATATATGGGATAAGCAGGGGTTAAAACTCACCGAATCCTCGGTGTTGAAACCGGTTTTGATGATGTTGAAGAAGCTAGGACCCTTCTTGTTCTCCATTCCACCATTGTTGAGTGCTGATCTCGCTATTCTTGGATGCTCTCAGACAGTCAAAAGTTTCACTTTCTGGAAATGGACTTGAATATCCTAATTACTACACTCAACTTCTCTGGGACTTTTGAAATTTCCAATGCACGTGCCTTCTCTAGTGAACAATAAATAATCTGGCACTGCAACTACTTACTACTCAGTCTGTCAGACATGGTTTATGTCCGGCTATGGCTGGTGTACACCCCGGTTCACGGTGAACCAGTTTTTTTTTCTTTGTAAATTCTCATGGAACCCACCAGGGCAAACCACAACACCACCACCACCCCCCACCCCGCGTATTTGTGGTTGTCTGCGGTGTTCATCATAAACACGATTCACACAAGAATCTTCGTTAATGTCCACCTAAATATCTAATCATATCTTTTATTTATTTTGGCATGGGGAACTATCTCAGACGATTTTTCATTACATTAATAGGGCATGTTTACTAACTCAGAATGAGAATCAAGGACATGTTTACTAATTGAGAATGTGAATCAAATTTTTAGGAATGATTCCAGGACGAGAAAGTTTCAACGTTTACTTGAACATTTGGGAAGCAGAATGAAGGTGAATCCCACCTCCTTATCAAGAATCATTTTGAATAAACCTAGAATTGGATTCTCAAGGGGGAAAGTAGGTTTGTGAATCATTTCTCCCGAAATCAACTTTTGTACCAATAATACCCTTATGTATACATTTTTTGTAAGAACCTTATCTATTATTAAATAATTCTCATTTCTTTAGACATGATATTTTAATTTATTTTCTAAATTGCTACTACGAATAGTTATATTTCAAATTTTTTAAAATGTATTATGATGATTATTTTGTTGAATTTGAAGCTTTATCTAGCTATAGAGTTTGCTAGATTTGACGTTTGGTTTTTATTTTTTGGAATTTAGTTAGCTCATATGATTTGTTCTTATGTCGGTATCGTTTTAATCATTTTTTCAATAAAACTTTGCTCAAGTTCATAAAAAGATAAAAGAGAAAGTTATTGAATATGAAAATATAGCTACTATTTTTGTAAGGGTATTTCAGTAATTAAACTAGTTTTGATTCCGATTCTTGTTATGATTTCTAATGGTAAGTAAACAGCTCAATAGAAATGACATATTTCCATTCTGATTTCCTGTGATTTCGATTAATTCCAGTTGATTTTGATTCTTGGTGATTCCGATTTCAAGTAAGTAAACGTGTCCCAAAAGTTTGGGAATCATTCTGGGAGGAGAGAATTCCGGCGTTTACTTGCATATTAGGGAATCAAAATGGAGATAGGTTTCACCTCCTTATCAGGAATCATTCCCCAATAAACCTGAAATTTGATTCCTAAAGGGAGAGATGAGTTTGGGCATCATTCCTCTCGGAATCAACTTTTTTACGCATAATACCAGTACGGATATTTTTTTAAAGAGAGCCTTATGGATATTAAATTATTCAAATTTCTTTATATTTGATATTCCAATTTATTTGCTAAGTTGCTACTATGAATGGTTATATTTTAATTTTTTATGATTATTATTTTGTTGATTTTGAAGATTTGTCTAGCTATGAGATTCCTAGATTTGACGTTTAGATTTTTCGTTTTTTGGTATTTAGTTAATTCATATGAATTTTTCTTATGCCGGTATCATTTTAATCATTTTTTGAATAAACTTTACTCAAATTCATAAAAACAAAAAAAACATTATTTGAATATAAAATGAGTGGTGAAATTGACACCCTCTTCTTTACAAACCACACTCCCCTTCTATATATTTTGTGTGTATTTTCTATTCACTTTCGCTTGAAATTGGGAAGAATGGAGGTATGGTTTGTAAAAAAATATAGCTATTATTTTGTAGGGGTATTTCAGTGACAAACTAGTTTAGGTTCTGATTACTTATGGTAAGTAAGCGTTATCAATCGTAATCATTATGATTCCTATTATGATTTCAATGGTAATTAAGTAAACAGCTCAATCGCCTCAATGAAAATGACATATTCTCATTCTGATTCCTTCCGATTCTGATTCATGTTGATTCTGATTCATGATAATTTCGATTTCAAGTAAGTAAACGTGTCATAAAATAAGTCACAACTATTAACATATATAGAAATGACATTGAAGCATAATTGTACGTCACAGTGTGACCAACTATGTATTTTTGAATCTCCACAAAAAAAAAAGTGATTTGACTCTAGTAATTAAGAGCATCTCCAACAGCTTGTGAAACTACAAATTTCTCTATTTTACAAGAAAAACACATAATTTTGACTCTAATAGCTCTTGTAAGCCATCTTATATTCTATAGAAAATGAAAAAAAGAACAGATAAAATTTTCTCTCTCCCACAATTTATTGACTTGATTTGAATAAATATTTGTAATCTCATTAAATTATAGAGAAAAATATTTATTTTTGAAGAATCAGATAGAGAAGCTGTTAGAGTTTAATCCATGAAATTATAAAGATTTTGTGTTTTGTTATTCTATAATAGAGATTTTATACAAGAGAGCTTCTGATTGATTTTGTCCTTGCTAGCTTCATCTACGAACTTATGACTCAACTCCAATATAATAACGAGTTGGGTTCGTTTCTTCTGCACTATCTATGTTTCCATATTTTCTTTAAATGTGACATGTAAGGTCTAAAAAAATCAATTACAAGATTTACTTCTACGTCTTTGGGACGTGATCAAATCTGGAACTTGCAAATAGGTTAGTTTAGCCTACCTCCCACGGTTCATTTCTTGAATGCTGTAGAGAATCCCACAAAAATTTAAAAGGCTGAATGAACTGTGAAAAGGCCACATTGAGTTTGAAGGAATCTTCCGTGTGTTCATGGAATGTGAAAGTCATTATATCGATCAGGAAGAGATGGTGTATTTGAGAATGGATGATACGGAAATAAAGGAAGAAGTAGGCAATTTGCTTCCATGGAAAACTACAAGCAAACATGTGATGCTTACACAAAAGCAAGAAACATGCAAACTAAATTCACCAAGAGAGTAGTTGACGGATATAATTAAACAGCTGCTACAGAAAAATCTTATCCAAAAAACTAGGCACTACTACAAGGGAAAAATTAAAAATAAACTCATTCTCATAAATTTTCATTCTACTCATAAAACTATATTAGTCAATTCAAAAACATCTGTTCTCTAACAATAGCGTAAAAGAAATGAACTAACTAGTTGTAAAGCTCTTCATCAGCTTCAGCAGCATTGGTGGATGATGCAAATGGGTCTGATCCACCAGCAGCCTCGGAACCTTGCACTGGAAACTTGAACTCATCGGTGCCAAAACCTCTGGCTTGGTGCAAAGTGGTAGCAAATCCCTGGTACTTGAGTATGTCAGCATCACTAACGCTCCTACGAGCATACTTCATGGATTCCTCAAAATGACCTGCAGTGATCTCTGATACTTGTTCTTCATCTTCCTCCATAACCTCATGATTCTCACTTGTAATCCTCTCTCTCTCGATGTCTTTCTGAATGTTGTCTCTAATGGCATACTTGCAAGCACGCTGGCAGATTTCTGTGATGTCAGCACCACTGAAACCATCCGTGTACTTGGAAAGAGCTCTGAGGTCCACATACTTGGAAACTGGTGATTTCCTCAAGCATGACTTGAATATCTGATAGCGAGATTCCTCATCAGGGAGAGGGATGTAAAGAAGTTGATCAAGTCTTCCAGGACGTAAAAGTGCAGGGTCAATAATGTCAGGTCTGTTGGTTGCACCGATAATGAAGACGGTTTTCTTGGATGACACTCCATCCATTTCTGTTAGGAGCTGGTTCAAAACCCTATCAGCACCTCCTGAATCACCAGTGTTACTACCTCTTTGAGTAGCAATGGAATCAAGCTCGTCAAAGAAGAGAACACACGGTGCAGATGCACGAGCCTTGTCGAAAATCTCCCTGACATTGGCCTCACTCTCACCGAACCACATTGTTAGCAACTCCGGTCCCTTAATGCTGATGAAGTTAGCCTGACACTCATTGGCAATAGCCTTGGCCAGAAGAGTTTTACCACATCCAGGAGGGCCATAGAAAAGGACTCCCTTCGAAGGTGACATTCCGAATTTCTCAAACTTTTCAGGATGCTCAACCGGATACTGAACAGTCTCTTGAAGTTCTCTCTTGACATCTTCAAGACCACCAACAGCATCCCAAGTAACATTGGGAACTTCGACAACTGTTTCGCGAAGGGAAGACGGGTTGCTTGTTCCTAGAGCAGATTGGAAGTGCTCGTTTGTAACTGCCATTGCGTTGAGTATCTCCGCATCTATTGTTTCATCTTCCAAGTCTATCACGTCCATCTTTTCCCGGATGCATTGAAGAGCAGCCTCTGTTGCCAAAGCAGCTAGATCAGCACCAACATAGCCGTGAGTGTCCTTAGCAACTCTTTCTAAATCAACATCTTCAGAAAGCTTCATGTTCTTGGTATGAATGCGGAGAACTTCAAGGCGTCCAACTTCATCCGGTACACCAATATCTATTTCTCTATCAAATCGTCCAAATCTTCGAAGAGCTGGATCAATACTATTCGGACGATTAGTAGCAGCCATGACAATCACATGTGCTCGGGATTTGAGTCCATCCATGAGTGTCAAGAGCTGCGAAACAATTCTCCTCTCAACTTCTCCATTAGTCTTCTCTCTCTTGGGAGCAATGGAGTCAATCTCATCGATAAAGATGATCGAAGGCGAATTCTTTTCCGCCTCCTCAAATGCCATCCTGAGGTTGCTCTCACTCTCTCCAGCCATCTTTGACATAATCTCTGGTCCATTGATGCAGAAAAAGAAAGCACCGGTCTCATTAGCAACAGCTCTTGCAATCAAAGTCTTTCCGGTTCCTGGAGGACCATAGAGAAGAATACCCTTTGGTGGTTTCACTCCAATTGATTTAAACAGCTGAGGATGTCTGAGAGGCAGCTCAACCAATTCTCTAATCTGAGCCATCTGTTTCCTAACACCGCCGATATCATCATACCCTACATCATCTAGTCTTTCCTCATCCTCCCTTCTAACAGGTTCTCCCTCGCAGAAGATTTTGGTGCCTGGAGCAACTACACAGTACTCGGCAGGATCAGTTTCGATGACCTTAAACTCTACACTCCTCATTCCTCCTCTGACTAGGAAAAGGTCACCTTTCCTCACTGGCCTGTAGTTCTCTTGGAAATAAGGCCTCAAGTAGGCATCAAACAGATTTCCGGTGATTCCTTCAATTGTGTCATCTAGAGGAAGAACGTGCACACGCTTTCCGTACTTGACATCAGCGCACTGGTGAATGGAAACAACGTCACCAAGCCTAACCCTAAGGTTGTTCCTCACAACCTTATTCATCCTTATCTTTGCTTCTTCACAAGCATCATCAGCCAGCGCAATACAGACTGTGTCTTTGCGCTTCTTTCCCTTAATCAAGACCGTATCACCTCGGAAGAGCAGGAGCTTCTCCATTGTCTCCGGATGGAGCGCAATGGCCGAGTTGTCATCTGCCAAAGCTTCATCTACAATAAGGTGATTTGGGGCCTTCTTGCGCTTGAGAATGGCGGTGCTGAAGTCCTTCTTCGTTCCCTCATCTTGGTTCGACATCGTGAAGTGTAAACTGGTTTGAGATTGCGTAGGCTGTGAGTTTATTATGAGAATATGGGCAATGAGTGGTGTTTTATTTATAAGGGGCTAGGAAAACTCTTTTTCCTGGGCGGAAAGCAAGAGTTTTCTGTTTTCCTTATGTCTGGGAGAGGTCCTTAAAACGGTTTCGAATACAAAACATAGTCCATTTCCTATGAGGAAATAACAAACTTTCTTGGCTAATATTTCAAAGTTCTATCCTAATCTATTTATTGTAGGAAACCAATACTCCCAATTGAATATTGGTTTGACTCGAGTCTGATGTGTCAATATCTAAATAAATGTGTTGCTCTCTTCAGCTGATTTGGTTAGAACTTGGAACTATGAGAAGTTGAGGACTGATATCATCTGGTAGGTACGTTCATAAATAAACCTGTGTAGGTATGCACAGGTAACATGGACTTATCCAAGTAGTTCTCTGGGATTATTAACGGGGGAAATGAGAATTACTGTGCTCATAAAATCAGTTGTTTAACCATCATATCTACATGAGGATTCTATGGCTTGTAGATAGATTTGGAGATGTTCAACACCTCATTCAAATCCTCCCATTTAAACGAAAGAAGATGATAACTTAGTAATGTCATACCAATACAAACCATTCCTACAGAATATTAGAAGTAATTGTACAAGGATTACAATCCCCCTAAAATACTAGCAGGTTTCATCAGCTTACTAGAAAATCGTGAGTACCTTATTATCGTCTTATCCATCACTTGCGAATGATGTGAACCACCATTCTATTTCTTTGCACAAGCTTAAATGTGCAAATATCTCCACACTGGATGCCATTGTCACGTTTAAACTTTGTCCAGCCTTGAGAAAGTTTTACTGTATAATTGGAAGGGACGACTTTCACTCTCCATTTCCTTCCCTTTGAGTTTTCAAGCAAAATGTGATAGTAGCCCTGAGGAAGATGTTCACGCGAAAAGTCTGTGGGCACCCCCTGCACAAATTTTAAGCCCGAAAGTATAAAGATGAAAAAGAATAATTAAGGAACTGATAGATAGAAGTTGATAGCCAGACTTAGATATGCAGAAATATTTGTATCTTCATTCCACAACGTAATTAGTGCGTGAATTGAGGTACAACTCTAACAGGTCTCCACTTTTCTTCAACCAAGAAAAATAGTTGTAAAACATGGAACTAAAGTGTAATATTTGCTTGCTTACCAAACTATACGCTAGTCTGATAGTACTTATAAACTTAGGCAAATCAGAATCAAGCACTGTCGTAGCATCCTCGTCTTGGTAAACATCTTCTTCTTCTTTAATTTCACACGATTGATAACGTGGTGCGCCGTGAGATGCAGCTTCAATAGCAAATATAAAAGTAGACAACATTAGTACAGAGAGCAGACGTGATTCCAGTAGAGTAATGTTATAGTTAGAAATTCTGATCACATACCTGACTTTTTGCATCTCTTTGGTTTACCCTGATGCGTAGGCCTACTACTGTTGTAAGCAACTGTGGATTGTTCACGTGTTCTGATACACGCATTCCTGTCATAGATTTCTATACTGAAACGCATATCCCTCTCATATCTGAACACCAAAAACTCAAAATTACCCAGGGAGTTATCTCTTACAAACTCCTGCCATCCATTCGTGAAGTATATCTCCAGCCCAATTCGACACACTACAGCAGTCCAAGAGTGCTCCTTTGAACCCTTCAACTTCAAAATCGCAGTTCCAGAGAGTTCATTCAAGATGTGCTTGCAGAATTTAGGGGGGATCCTCTTCAAATTAAAAGAAGTAATACAGACAACTTAAGACATCAAATTACGCAAGTTCAACTTATCAGCACCAAAATAGTCAAATATTAGCTAAGAGAAAGATGAAGATACACAATGTACAGATTAGGCCTCTCATAAGTTCAAAATGGAGTATTAGGCCTCTCAGCACAAAATACTTTATACACCGATTGCTACAGACAACACCAACATTTTGTACCTTAAACAAAAGCAGACCATAGACCCAACAGAAAGAGTGGTGTTGTAATATACATTACAACGAGACCTATAAATTGGTCATTCACTACAAGATTTCTAACACAAAATAAACCAATATCCTACCAATTGGTTACATATCTTAGCTCCAGAAATTTGGTCCCTTTTTACTTTGTCTCAAACATACTGCGTTTGAAAAATAAAGATCGGAAATAAGAAATGAGCAGTTCCTAGGCAATAGCACAAGTAAAATCACCAAAATAATAGTAAAAATAGGCACAATTATGAACTCGATCATCACATAAGCACACAAGGTTTCAGAGCCACCTGAACAAATTGCTGAACTGGACTTAACAAGAGAAAAGTGCTACAGACCTATGTAGTTCTCATTTAACCCATTTAGAACTACATGCAAAATATTGGAGTCCTAAATTAATCTTATGTACAACTAAAGCAAAATGTTTACAAACACATATCCTCAGATCCCCCATTTGCAGTGGCTGGATAACATTAGAAATAAAATGACAGGAACTATTAAAGAAATGAGCTTGAGATTACCAGGTCATCAGTGCTGAACCCAGTTTTGATTATCTTGAAGAAGGTAGGCTCCTCCTTCTTCTTCTCACTTGATGTGGATCCTCCTCTCACCATTTCTTCCAACTAGTGCTTCTCTGAAACTAGGCAGCAAAGAAATGACTCCCAAGACTCAACCTTTCACTCAATTGTGTAATTTGAAGGCTGAGACTGAGTGTTCTTACTCTTTTACTCACTTGGGCCAGATCAATGGTGCAGATAGCATGAGCAGGTGGCAATAAATGTGGCATGGGGTCGTAAAGAAGAGAGCAACATGACACCATTTTAAGCAAAACAAGCTCCTAGCTAGGGAGAGTTTCAGAGAAAAAGGTACTAAGAGTGCTACTCTTAATGCTCATTGTCTATTTCAGGGCAAGTGTTCAAAATATTCAACTATACCTTTTATTGACCATTTCACCACTATGTCAAATTGTCATCAACAAAACGACCATCTACTCATCTATGTCATTAATTTTGTTATAGTAAAATTAATAGGAATTGAAATTTTCGAGCACAAAATATCGATGGAAATCAACTCAGAATCCTGGGGCATAGGAAGTGCTTGAGGCACTTGAATTGGAAGTTTCAGAATCCATTTCTCAGTTGTTGATCGATGCTATGAACATAGATCAAAATCAAGTTGGGTGTCTAAAAAAAGAAAGAAATACACCCTTAATATGATGAGTTGATCGATGACTTGCACTACTCAAGCTGTCAAGTCAAGCATACGTTCTCTCTTTCTTTTGCATAATGAAATACTGTGTTGCATGCTGGTCACTTCAGCTGAATGGGGAAATTAAGTGATAATCAGTATACCATCGACCATACCAATATGAGGATTCTATGGTTTCTAACACTATTCATGTTGCCCTCCCATTTAATAAACCAAGAAGATGAGAACTTACATATGTCATACGGTCATACCAAATACAATCCGAAGTTCCAAACCAGTCCAACTAAGTATATAAGAGAAGTAGTTAGTTATACAAGGATTACAAGCCCCTAAAAATACTAGCATGCAGGTTTCATCAGCTTGCTAGAACATCTTGAGTTACTGATCGATCACTTGTGAATGACGTGAACCAACATTCTGTTTCTTTTCACAGGCTTAAATTTGCAAATGTCTCCACACTGGAGGTCATTATCACGTCTAAAATTCGCCCAGCCTTGAGAAAATTTAACTGTACCCATGGAACGGACGATTTTCATTCTCCATTTCCTTCCCTCTGGGTTTTCGAGCAATATGTAATAGTAGCCCTGAGGAAGATAATTCTGCAAAAAGTCTGTGGGCACCGCCCGCACAAATTTGAAGCCCAAAAGTATAAAGGCGATTAAAAAGAGCATACGAAACTGATAGATGATACATAGAAGTTGATAGCTAACTAGCCTTGAAGAGGCAGAGATACTTGTATATCTATTCCATAACGTTATTAGTATGCATGTAAACTGAGAATACCACTCTCACATAGAAGTGTAAGGTTCTCTTGCTTACCAAATTAGGAATCCCTGGTCTCATAGTACTTGTGAAAGTAGGCAAATCAGGATTAAGCAATGTGGCAGCTTCGTCTTCTTGGTAAACTTCTTCCTCTTCTTCAGTCACATTAAACTCACATGACTGATAACTTGGTGTGCCTTGAGAAGCAGCTTCAATACAAATATAAAAGTAGAAATCGTTAGTTCAGAGCAGATGTGGTTCCTGTAGAGTGTAGAGTAATATTGTATGGAGAAAATTCTGATCAAAATTTTTATTTAGAAAATTTAATCAAATACCTAACTTTTTACATTTTTTTGGTTTACCCCGAGGCATATGCATACTGTTGTAAGCAACTTTGGATTGTTCATATGTTCTGATACAGGCATTCCTGTCATAGATTTCTGTACTGAAATGCATATCCCTCTCATACCTGAACACCAAAAACTCAAAATTACCCAAGGAGTTATCTCTTACAAACTACTGCCATCCATTCGTGAAGTATATCTCCTGTCCAAATCGACTCACTACAACAGTCCAAGAGCGATCTAACGAACCCTTCGACTTCAAATTTGCCGTTCCAGTGAGTTCATTCAAAATGTGCTTGCGGAATTTGGAGTGGGGGGATTCTCTTCAAGTGTATAGATAAATTAAACATTAGACTATGCAATGAGCACAAAATAGTCATCAGCTAACAGCAAGATGAATTTACAAATGTACAGAATAGGACTTTCACAAGTTCAAAGTGGAGTATTACTCTATCAACCGATTGCTACAGACAACACAAATATCTTTTACCTTAAACCAAAATAGACCATAAACCCAATGGAAAGAGTGGTATTGTAATTTACATTACAAATTTACAAGGAGTCCTATAAATTGGTCATTCACTAAAAGATTTCCATTTTCCAACACCAAATAGGCCAATAACCTACCAATTGGTAGCATATCTTATCTCCAGAATTCGGTACCTTTTCACTGTCTCAAACATATTGCGTTTGAAAAATAAAGATCAAAAATAAGAAATTAGCAGTTCCAAGGCAATAGTACAAGTGAAATCACAAAAATACTAATAATAGAAAATGAAGACTCCATAAATTGGTCACACCACAAGAGATAAGAAAATATGAAGTCGATCACATAAGCACACAAGGTTTCAGAACCACCTGAACAAATTGCTGAACTGGACTTGACAAGAGAAAAGTGCTACATACCTATGTAGTTTATAGATAGTTCTCATTTTACCCATTTAGAACTACATGCAAAATATTGGAGTCCTAAATCTTATGTACAACTAAAGCAATATGTTTACAAACACAGATCCTCAGATCCCCCATTTGCAGTGACTGGACAACATTTGAAATAAAATGGCAGGAACTATTAAAGATATGAGCTTGAGATTACCAGCTCATCAGCGCTGAAGCCCGTTTTGATTATCTTGAAGAAGGTAGGCTCCTTCTTCTCCTCCTCTACACCCACATCACTTGATGTGGATCCTCTTCTTGCCATTTCTTCCAACTAGTGCTTCTCTGAAACTAGGCAGCAAAGAAATGACTCCAAGACTCATACTTTCACTCAATTTGCACTCAATGGACAAAGTAAAAACAGAATATGAAGGCTGAGACTGAATATCTTACTCATTTACTCGCTTGGTCCAGATCAACGGTAGAGCAGGTGCCAATGAATGTGGGTCGCCAACCAAGAGAGCATCATGCCATCATTCTTAGCAAAACAAACTCATACTAAAGTGCTCACTGTTTCTATTTCAGGAAGTATTCAACATCTCAAAATCGATAACGTACATTCTATTGACCATTTCACCACTATGTCAAATTGTCATCAATAAGACGACCATCTAGGTCAGTTGTTGATAAGCACAAAAAATCGACTCACAAGTCACATCAAAGATGATCTGCGGGTTGTGCTCAATTTCCCAAGGACCAGGTACAGGAAATGCTTGAGGCACTTTCTAGGGAGTAAAATTAGACACCAAATCACTAGGAAGTTTCAGAATCATAAACATGCAAAATTACCGATCTCAAGCAATGTAGTCCAAGGAAAATTAACGTACAACATATTACGGATCAACAAAAATCGACAACATAACTCATCAGAGCCATTTGATTACAATATTCATAGCCTAAAGGAAATAAATTAATCAGCAAAAACGATAAAAGAAACACTCTCCCAAGACAATCCTAGTCCAGTCCATGTCTCAACTGTTGATGACTTGATCATCACATATGAACATAGATCAAATTGGGTGTCTAACAAGATATTCTTATATTTCAAGGCTAGACATGATGCTATGCCAACCATACAGATGGTATATGAGAGCAACGAGAAAAAATTCATTCAAAGACCAAAATATAAATATAAAAATCGAGGCCAGATAAAAATGATGGCGTCCTTGATCAGCTAACTTGAGAACCAACAGGCTCTGTTGGAGGGGCTGAGCCATCTCCATCTCCATCTCTATCAACAGTCCTTTCAGCTCCAGAAGGGTCTGCATATCCATTCGCTGGTGCCTGTGACTGCTCATTTGGCTGATGCTGTGACTCTCCATTGGCAGAAGGGTCTGGCTGGCCATACCCACCTTGTTCATAAGTTGCTTGCTGAGATGCTGCAGAAGGATCTTCAACTGGCTGCAGCTCTCCATAGTTTGGTTGGTAATAGCCTGCCTGAGTATGTGGGTGGCCTGTGCTGCCTGGATGAGACCAATACGCCTGAGGATTTTCTGTAGGCTGGTTGTAAGGAGGTGCATAGGCAGCAGATGGCTGACTTGTTTGTGCGGAAGTGGTCCCATCTTGGCTTGACGATCCTGCAGGTGGTCCATATCCAGAAGCTGCATACTGTTGGTGATCAGATGCTGGTGCCTGTCCATAACTCGGTGGCTGCTGTGCATAACTTTGATCATAACTTGGTGGCTGCTGACCATAACCCTGATCATAACTTGGTGGCTGCTGACCGTACCCCTGATCATAACTTGGTGGCTGCTGACCATAACCCTGATTTGTTTGACTGTAGTAGCCTGGATTCGGGGGAGCTGACCCCATCGCTGGTTGTTGCCCATAATAATTATATCCACTGCTATCCTGAGGTGGTTGAGTAGGTACCTGGTTTGACTGATCCCAACCAGGATAGTTACCATAGTACGAGGCAGGTGCTGGCGGAGTACCATAACTTCCCGGTTGTGTGTACCCATAATGAGGCTGTTGTTGCTGAACTGGAGGTTGTGCAGGTTGAGCCCAACCAGAGGAGGGATAAGATGACTGCTGCATATAGCTATTGGTTCCAGATGCATTCAACAAACGCTTCTGCAGGAAGTGAAACAATGATGTTGAGCTAAAATTGATGTAACATAAGAAACCAACCAGAAATGATACATGAATGATATGTTGGAAGCAGTAATGGCCTAATGGGAACTGAAACTTTTGGATGCCAAATGCTAATTTCAAAACAGGCAAGAGAAAATCAAGTATCTTATTTGGGTAGATCAAGAATGATAGTTTAGAAGAGTGAATATTTTTCAATTTAGAGTACGTTGTTAACAAAAGATGTATAAGAATAACTATCACAAGAAAAGAAACATACTGAGGATAGAGGAAATATACAAAGTATTATAAGAGAAGGCAGTCAGTCTAACCATGGAACTGAAATGCAATAATAACTTGGTAAGGAGAAAAATCAATCTATAAGACACGCCCCCACCCAAATCCCTAATAGGATAACCCAAGCAAGATTTTAGATGATTTGCAATTTCTGTCTAAAATAGCATTTCGAAGCAAGTGCTACTTTCAGACCATATTCTACCTTTTTTTTTAGATGAACAATATAATTGGTTGGGTTGAAAGATTACAAGGATTACACTGAGTCATCGGCACGATAGAAAGAACTCCCTAAAGTAATCTAAACTATTACATGCTCAACACAGACCTACCATCACACAACTAGACGTAGAGAAATGACTAAAAAATCTGGGGCCCCATGTTCTATCTAGTTATGCACCCCAAACTAAAGCGAGTTCAGTCGCTCTTCAACAACCTCGGGTGAGCGCGGGGCTGGGGTGAAAGCCATCTTCTTCTGCGGGGAGATCCGCCCTTTAAAATAAGCCCAAAACCAATAAACAGCAAATTCCAACATAGGCCCAGCCCAACAGCAGGCCAGGTTCCCAGGCCCAAGATTACACAAGTTGCCCTAGGAACCTGTTGACCAAGTTGACCGAGAGAGGGAATGCATCCCCGCCTCCAACGTTGACCGCGCCTCCATTGGCAACAAGCCGTGTGCCGACCATCAACGGCCCGCCAGTGCCGCCCCTCCACCACCTCGCGCCGCCGGAAAAACTGGTATCGCTCCCATCTATTTCGGTAGTCGCGCACGGCCAGCAATGATACCCAGGCCAGCAGCTTTCCTCAGCTTTCCACCGCCTCCGTCTTCGGGTCTTCCGCAGTCCAGACCCACCGAAGCAGCGAGGTGATCCATGCTGCCGGCCCTCCCTGGGACGGCCTCGTGACGGCCGACCTCGATCACCATCCATGCTGCACCAAGTCGCCCTTGCCTCTGGCCCGCCGACCTCGACCACCATCACCATCGAACCTGGAATCAAACTACGCAACAAACTTCAAATGAACTCAACTCAACAAACTCATCGCCTCGTCGGGAGCAGATGCTGCCGCAGACGATCAAAAACTTAGCCCTGCTAGGCGTCCTGATCGCTCACGAGAAACTCGGAGCAAGAGAGGAACATTTTTTTTCCTTGGGCTTCCGCGCTCTTAGATGACCATATTCTACCTTAAACTCACAATTGAGTATTTTCTCCGAAAATAAAATCCCTTCTTAAAATAAAACTACCATACATTCACTCAAACTGGTCCAGTGCAAAGCGTTGCAAACTACCTCCACTGAGCATAGCAATCTACTTTGTCAAAAGTGGTTTAGGATGTAGACATTAGAATTTTCTTCCCGGTGACACATATATGCTGGTGGTCAATCTTATACCACACCAAAGATCGACAACTCGTGCATTTTTTTCTCAAAACTAAGAGGAGTTAATCATTTATTTGTTTAATAATCCAGAAGAATGCAATCAAAAGACTACAAATAGTCAGTTGTAAGAACACATTTAGACCTACAACATGAATGTAAAAGACCAAACAAAAGCTGAAATTCAATCTGGGAAAATGAATACACTATTGGCTATACCCTATTTTAAGGTTCAAGTTGTAGGCATATATGGTATTTCATTCCTAAATATTCACAGTATCCTTACGGAACTAAAAGGTACAGAGAAGAGAGTAGAGTTGACAAAGAGGTTATCATGGTTACTCACCCCACTGATTACTTCGTTCACCAATTCTTTTGCTGCTTCAATTTGCTCTTGCCCTCCATTTATATATACCGATCTCTCAGTTGACATATCACCAGGAGGAAGGTGCAATGGTACAATCTGAACAAAACGAATGACTTAGATATAGTTGAAGTAAAAAATTAGAGCATATGAAACAAAATGATAATTCCATTATTTTTGCATCATTGCAACTTTTCAATGAACT
The DNA here is from genome assembly GCA_946800695.1 of Geum urbanum. Classification (NCBI taxonomy): domain Eukaryota; kingdom Viridiplantae; phylum Streptophyta; class Magnoliopsida; order Rosales; family Rosaceae; genus Geum; species Geum urbanum. Next base: position 8,126,198 of record OX327002.1, on the reverse strand, counting down.
CATCCCCAATATTTGTATACAGCTGGTAAGTTCTGTTTGATTTTGCATGAACTATGTAGATAAATATATATGCTGTCAAAACAATAAAAACTGGGCACTCAACCTAGCGAGCTGGTTCCAAGTTAAAACAGATTGAGCCAATAAATAAAATTCTCTTATCAGAACTATGTGTGATATCAGAAATTAATAACACAATGGCCGTCTGTAATATGAACTTCAATACTAGGAAACCATTAAACCTATTACACATAAATATAGCATCATGTGTTGCAAATATGAATCAAGTGTTGGTAAATGCAAGTGATAATACATAAGCTGCACTTCATTATATCATATAACAACTAGTACCCGTGACTTATTTTAAGCCCCTTATATACAGACCTGAATGCGAGCTCCTGACTTGGTTTGCATATTCCTGATAGTCTCACCCCCCTTCCCAATGATCAAAGCAACCTACACATATGAGCGTACGTATTAGCATTAGCCGCCTCAACAAAATGGAGAAGGCCAAAAAAAAATGTTTTGTCCTACCTTATTGTTTGGAACTTTCATGACAAACTGTTCACCTCCAGATTGCATCGGGTTGAATCCCTGGTTTGTAGATGGAGTAGAAGCCCCTGCATCTGCCTGTAAAAAAATAAACATCGGGGCTAAAGAGTACAATTTCTTAAGCTTGAAACAACAAGAAAATCAATGTAGAAAAAAAACACAAATGTAAGTTTTACCTCTGCTATAACATCATTGATAAGTTGTTCTGCCCTACTAATCTGTTCAGACGTACCAGTCAACTCCACATCCCTGGTCAGTGAATTAGGATCAGCTTCTGAATCCCTAGTGATCTGGATTTTAGCCCCTGATTGTGCTTGTAGTTGTTTTATCGTATCTCCTTGTTTTCCAATGATTACTCCAACCTGTAAGATGGAATAATAGTCAATGATTTTGTTACTACAGATAAGAAACTTTAGGGGTAATATACCATGTGAAGTCTGAAGATGAGAAAGACAAAAAAAGAAAAAAGAAAAAAAACGTTACCTTCCCATTTGGGATTTGTATCTTCTTGCTTGTGCCTGACCCGTATGATTGGCCTGTATGTCCAGTAAAAACTGAACTACTGTGTTAGTTTGATGAGCAAAGACTAGAAAGAGATTTCATACAGCTCAAGTAAAGATTGAGCTAACCATAAAGAACAAACATAACACCACACAAGTACAGAAAACAAAAGACAATGACGGAATTTAAACATGCAAAACATTATAAGAATTGGCCCGAAACGGTTATCCAATGTAAGAACTGAGTTCTATTAATAACAATTTAGCATCATACATAAATTCATCCATAGTTACTCTTTCTGGCCATTCGCTTAGCTCATGTCTCTACATCTTACATCAGCACCACCTATCCAATATCGCCATTAACGTCACTAAACTAATTGGGAGCCAGCCGGCAATAAAGCTCATGCTAGTCTAAACTCTCGATGACTAAAAGCTAGGGAGCTAGGGAGCTAGGTTTTAACAATTTCAATCTCAATTTCAATTCAGTGTTGGGAGTAAATTGAAAACCCTAGAGAAGAGAAAATAGTTAAGAGAAGAGTGAGACGGGAAGAGTATATACCGGGGTAGGCCGGAGCAGAGTAGGCGGCGGCGGGGTTGGGCTGCTGGAAGGAAGAGTCGTCGTCGAGTCGAGCACGCTTCGGCTCAGCACTAATGACGAGTCGGGCGGCGATTTCCTGAGCTTTTTGTTTTGCGAGTAGAAAGTTGTCTTCGTGCTTTCGCTTTGCTCCGTCGCCGCCGGTGGCTTCTGGATGTAGATCTTTCTCTTCGGTCATCGTTACCTGACTGAGTCGGGTGAGTCGAGACTCGCCGACCGACTCGGGTCGCAGAATGAGAAGAAGCAGCAGCGAGCGGAGGAAAACAGTTTGGGGAAAGGTGTCCAAAATAGAACTTTCTATTATTATTTATTATTATTTAAAATTTTAATTTTTTATTTTTCGGTAATATTTTTAACTAATAACTAACTGACACGTGTCATCTGATACTTGTCATTATCATCTGAAAAAATAGACATGTTTATTATGATTATTTATTTCATCGCGATTCTAAATTGACATTTTTTAAGTTATCATTTTTGACTCATTTTCTTCACGAAAGTTATAGAAAACAATAATATAAACTCGTGCGTATTTTTCTTGAATATTTCAGAGGTCCGAGCTATTTATTATGATTTTTTGAAGTTTCCGAGTAAATAGTTTATTTAAACTATTACAAATGATCAATATTTCTCAACCGTCGGATTGAAATTTCGAATGAAAATGGACGGGCCAGATCGATCTAGCCATTGGAGTCAGCTGCCCCGCTTTGCCACTTGTCGCCGTTTGATTGGTGAGTTAATTTTTTTAAACTGTTTTGCGGCGCCGAGTTTTAAAAAAATACCGAGCTCCCTGGCATCATCCACGTGCGTGGGATCCACCAAAGAGGACGATCTCCGTCGCGATCGATTTGGGGATGCTAGCGAGGACGTCCTCGACGTTAACGTTCGGTCGCCACGGACGATCTTCAACGCTGCACGCTTTTTTTGCCCCTCGCGATCAATTCCGGTGGGGCCCACGCTGAGAAGTCCCATTTCGGCCGAAATCCGGCTACCGCTGCATATGCTCTAAGGCTGGAATAAAACGGAAACAGCTTCTGTTAAGATAATGAGTTCATGCTGCAAAGGAATTAGGAGGTTTCAAATAGGGTTTCTTTGAATGGGCTGAGGACCTCATCCAGCGGCCGCCTCAGCCGTGTCGACCTTTGGTAGAGCCACGACGCCATAAGGGTTACCGGACGGGCAATGTTAGTGATTGAGAATAAACATGTAAGGGATTTATGGAGCGGTGTTGGTGCGGGTCAACGGGGATTGAAGACGGATGGCCGCCAATTGATTGTGGGCGGTAGTCTTCTTTGAATCCTAAGTGATCTGCCTTGGTGGATCCTCTCGTGTTCTGGCAGTCTTTGTTCCTTCCACGATTGGCTTGGTGGCTTGACACTAGCTAGGAAGAGTTTCTGGCATCGGAGTCTCTGCGGAGGGTGTTTTTTAGGTCACAGCTTCTTTTGGGCATGCTGGGCCCCTTGTTGTTTTGCAAGCCTGAGGCATGGTTTGAGCCTGGGGGTAACTTTAGGCGCACGTTGGGTTGAGTTTTTTTGTGTTAAGTTGTTGTGTTGTTAAGTGACCTTGATGATCCTTGTTTTAGGTAGGTAACTTGATTAAGGTCTAGGCAATTGATTTTTTTAGTCAGAGATTTAGAACCCTCATCGTCTTACTCCTGTTTGTCAAGTTACAAGTATTGAGCGTAATTGGTCTTAATGTAATTTACTCTAGAGGATTGTTTTCTATCGTACCGGTAACCGGTCAATTCTTTATAAATTACTACTTCAATAAAATTCTACCATCTTACATTTAACGGCAATGGCCACTGCCCCACACTTTAACTCGGGGCAGTGTTTGGAGTTGGAATTTGCAGTTGACAAACTTGACATGGTAGGTGCATGCCATGCTCTATTTCTGAAGAGGATCATATACGTTTCCACTTTTCAAAAGAAAGTTCTAACATATCTCAAAATTCATCCAAAGAAACATGTCTCTGGCAATATCTCTCACTTTGAAGTTATATTTCATTTTGATTACAAAGCGAATCCAAAACAACTCCTGAGGAATGAAGGATCAAAATGGAATGTGAATGAGCTGTAGTTGGTTGCTCTCATGGGATAATATCTACTTGACAACAATCAGGCCCAAGGCTTGGAACCTTGTTTCGATGCCAGCTGCATAGTTAACATTCTAGACTGCTATAACCAAACAACATGACTATTTCGCAATACCTGCAAGTCGTCCCCTCCAACTGAGTGAAAACAAAACAAAAATAGAGGGATAAAATTGAAGTCCTCTAGTTGGACAACACATGAGTGGTATTTCCATGAACTACTCGTTGGAACTCCATATTGGGGCCGCTTTCAAGTGACTTCTTGATCAGTGTAAAACTCACTTTATTGGTCGATATTTCACCTAAACCATAACAAAAGGGAGCGCTGTTATTTCCACAAGATCTGATCATCATGTGTAACATAATTAATGACATGTTGAGATGGAAAACAATAACATTACACTTGTAATGTATCAGAACAGTTTGACAATATTCAGAGTTAGAGAAGAGGGAAAGGAGATCAATGTAAAAACTAAAAGGGAATCCTGAGGAAGTTAACACATACCTATTGCAGTTTTGCACGAAATAATTAGAGTTTGTTTGGTTCAGAATGACTGCCACTTTCAGAATGGTGAGGTAACACAGTTCTTGATGCCCTCTGAGGTCTTCTGTACCACACAAATGCGAACCACAATGTTCTTAACAACCCACCATTGGCAATGTGCGGGATTAATATTCTGCCCCATAATGGATAATATGGACCTGGCAATTTGAGCAGTGTGAAGAAAATTGCCATGACAAACAGATGCCAGGGAACTTCTGCATCCTGACAATTAGGAAATGACAAACATGGTAAATCCAAACAAGCTTTGCCCATATAAAACTTGCTACAATAGAATGAGGAAACCTACCTACGAAACCAACCGAAACTTTGCAATTGTGTTCTATCTACCGTATGTAGAAGATCCCACTGAGCAATAACGAATGATTTAACACACAAATCTTTACCTTCAGGAGTGGAGAAACATCCAAGGCTGCCAGTTTCAATACTTCAGCAATAGCAATTCCAATGATGACAGGTACAGGAACCAAAAACAACTTCCTTTCTTGTGCACAGTAGGACATCTCGCTAAGAGAGGAAACTGCTAGCAGAGGTACACATAAGTATTTGGCAACTGCTAGTACAAGGTCAAGAATAAGTTGAATAAAGTTCAGTCCTGCTCTTTTCCATGGGAACGTCTTGACCGGCTGTGGAGAACTCTCCCATAACTTTCTTGCTTTATTGATTAAATAATTTATCTGCCCAGGGTCATCAGACTGTCCAGCAGCCATATTCATAGCACACGCAATATTTTTCTGGGAATTCTGATGCAAACAAGAAGGCTTAGCCCTCTGACCAAAGACATGTACTTCACTACACCGTGCCAAACCCTTTTGCCATAAAAAGAATCGTTAAAAAGAGAGAGGAAGCAACTCAACACAATATGCTTGACTCCTTCTATCAAGAATCAACATATCAACTATGTTCTCATTGTTTGACAAAGCTACTGACAAGCAAATACTATTTCCAAAGCCAAGACTCGCAAATTCCATTTGGATCCCCTAAATCACCATATGACCCTGCAATATGGCTCTAAGACAGCAGACCAAGTAATTCTTATTTTGACCATAAACTTCGGCATGGCCTCAGGTAAGATATTATGAACATTTCATAAAGAACTAATGCAGCGTGGAGCAGACACCAATCTCAACAACTGTAACCATTGTTAACGGAAAACCAATAGCCTACAAACATAAGTACTTCAAGAACTTTAGGGAGTTGAATTTAATTACATTTCATTAAATGAATAGGACCCGACACAAATTCAATTTTTTACCGAACAATAAACCAATCATCCTGAGCTGAGGTTCCATAATAGCATTAGCACTTTCAGGGTTTGTTCTCGAATGTAATCCATCTATCTATCCTACTTAAACCAATCATCAGTCATATAATTTCAGCTCAATTTCATTCATTTATCTCATCACATTATCAAAGCGTATGCAACCCAACAATAAACACAACATTAGAATTCAGTAACAAAATCATGAGTGCATTAAAAACAGACCCCCCAAACAAAATAATTAATTTTTTCAATTTCAAGAAGGAAATATATGAAAACAAACTGACCTTGAAGGCATGCATAGAAGTGGGAGGTTTATGATTCTTAAGGGAGAATTTGGTTGAAGCTTGGAGTTGGGTCGAAGCAGAGAACAAGTGAGAAGGACAAAGACTAGTGGCCATGGCTTAGAATGCTGAGACAAATTCAAAACCTAATTTGGTTAGAGTTTCTGTTGTTTGATTCGAAACACCATCGCACAGTAATTGGTTGTTAGGATAAGAATTTGAGTCGTCAAAGTTTCCGTCTGGAGGTGAGAGAAGAACAAGGGTTTAACTGGGGAGGCAAAAGGATCGGGTATTGATGGTAACTGATTACCCGACCCGACTCGACTCGCCCACCTTACACTTTAGCTACTCTATTGTATATTTCTTTGGCTTAATTGCTATCCTAAGGATCACTTGAGTGTTAATTTATTATTTTATGAATTTTTTCTGCTAATTTGTTACTGTAGAATTCATAAATTTGTCAATTGGTTATCTTGTATCTAATTACTTAATTTTTATCAATTTATTCATCAAATTATAAACATTTGAAAATACTTTGATATTCTAAATCCTCTATTATATTGATTTGAACGGAAAAAAAAACATGAAAAACTATTAAAAATTTAAACTTAGAGTAACAAACTGGCCAAATATTTTGCCTAATTTAATGTATATGTATCAAATTGACAGGACCAATTCCTAGGGTAGCAATGTAATACCCCCAAAATTAGTATAATAATTTATATTATTATATGACTCATTAACTGGAAAAATACCATAATTTTAGTTTAACCTTAGCGCCTTTAGATATTTTATAACAAATTGTCTGGCGAAAACAATGTATAAAAACGAGTTTTAAGGAAACATTAACAGAGTGGAGCAAATAGTCTAGTGGATACTCAAGTTCAAGTCAGGTATTCCTTGGTCTTGAGTTCGAGGCCACGAAACTGGATTCGCGAAACATTCAATGTCGTAGGTTAGTAAAAGTAATAACAATATTTTTACTCGAGCTAGAAACGGTAAGAAAACCCTATTTCCAAATAACCGATTTTCAGAAATGGAATTTTAGCGAAATGACCAAATTCTCTTTGTTCGTATTTGTTCTCTGAATTGAACTTTGTTTTTTAAGATTACAATTAATGCTTTTAATGGTCATGCTTATATATCAATTTGATGCTAATTATTATTGGTTTATGTGTTTTTCATTTTTTTTTACAATATATTACATTTTATTAGTAAACCACACATCTTCTTCACCTATTTATTTTACATTTACATTCAAAAATCTCTGCGTACATGTCTATAGCATCAAAGTGCACATACAAGTATGATTTTTCCACCTACATTACTATTTTTTTACAAGTGCACATTTACCCTAGAATTAGTAGCCCAATTATTCCATTATCATCTTGACTTGTAGAAGTCAATAGTAATGGTTGTAGATTAAATTCTCATGTCCCCTCACAAGGCCTATATATACATCCCCTTGAATTCAATCTGATAACACCCATTTCAATCAAGCCTTCACCGATTTAAACTCTCCCAAAGTGGCAATGCAACACACCTAAAGTCCTATACCAAAAACCTTCCTATTAAGCACATTTTAGTAACAGTTCATTTACTCCAAGAAGGACATCTTGAGTTAATCAAACACTTCATTCACCTAATGCAATTCTTGAGTAAGTACATGAGTGAATTTCTATACTTCTTTATCTTTAGGATTATATCAAAGTGCATAACTAAGCAAAAAAGGAAAATAATGAGCACTAGTGTAAGGTTAATATTTTTGGTACTGGAGAAATATTAATTACTCAAATATTTTTATATAATTAGATTTTACACAAAAAGTTATTCAACTCTGGCTTTTGAATCACTCAAAAATGTTAAGTAATGAGAAAGTTATGGCTAAAACAACTTTAGCTAATCTTTTTCTTAATCTTATTTGAAAACTCTTAAGATGCTCTTAACTTGAAATATTCACATCTCACTCATTTCTTAACCAAATTTAGTGATCTTTATATCAATACAAAGCTTAAGAGTTCAACTATAAATTTGAAAAGTTTCAATGGCATTGGCTAAGATTTATTAACTAATTCATCTGTGCAAATGAGTTTAATACAGAGCGCAACCATTTATGGACAGTTGCTAAACATATTTGTTTCTGAACTTGAGAACTCCCTATCAGAATTAATGACTATTACCATTAGATTCTTTTTTAAAAACATTTTGAGATAGTGTACTCACTTCTTTAATTTGAACATAATTCGGATTAATTATAAAACGGATCATATATAGGATTTCAGACGGACTACTGCCGAATGATACTTTTAGCCTAAGAATTAATAATTTAATTTTCTGCATTTGTACTTCGAATTCATTTACTTATTCACATTGTTTACTTCTTAAATTTGATTTGGAACTAATGGAGGTTTTCAGATGGACTAGCACTGAATGAAACTTTTGGACCGATGATAACTAATTTTTATTTCTGTTGAAGGAGAATAATAGATAGACTGAAAACTGTAACTCTTTCATTGATAGAATGTCTTATATATAAGTTTGATATAATCTGTTAAAATCAATATCCCGATATAAGAGGGATTCTCTGTATCTCTATCTATACTAAATCATATCTAATTAGGACAAGACACACACCAAAAGTTATGGAGAATAAATCTCTATAAACACTCCCCCTTGTGTCGATGGCCTAAAGAATGATGTATGACCTGCTGTCTCACTAAAAACCTCGCCAAAGGTAAACAAAACCTCATAGATAAAACAAAAGCTTTGTCTAAGGGAAAAAGAGTACAGTGCATCAACTACAAACGTTACTACATGTGATGTAGATTCCCCCTGATGTCTACAGAAATGTAACTCCCCCTGACTGTAAACTCAGCCATGGAGTTCTGATAACCTGCGCATACCAATGTATCTCACATGTTTCACGAATGTAGATTTAGGAAGTGTCATGATGAACAAGTCCGCAGCATTATCGGCCAAACCCACCTGGTTCACATGGATATTCAACATATGTTGTTGTTGTTGATTAAAGAAGAATTTTGGTGATATATGCTTTGTATTGTCACCCTTAATGTAACCCAACTTCATATGTTCAATGCATACCGCATTATCCTCAAAGATGCAAGTGGGAGCGGTCGTAGTATATGGTAATCCACTAGACCCTCGAATATGATGAATGACTGACATAAGCCAGACACATTCTCTAACCGCTTCATGCAAAGCAATAATTTCTGAATGATTCGAGGAAGTAGGAACAAGGGTTTGGTTAGTTTATCTCCAAGAAATCGTTGTGTTTCTCATAGTGAAAACATAATCAGCCTGTGAACGACCTTTGTGTGAGTCAGAGAGGTACCTAGCATCAGCAAATCTGACCAACACATCAACTAGTATTTCGGGGAACAGGGAACTGCAGTAAAACTGTTCACAACAGAGGAGGAGTTCGACAAGTCGAAATACTCACTCGACGGGTCGAACGAATGGTTCTGTTTGATCCAGGGTACCCGTTTCGACGGGTCGAAAACCTTTCCTCAACAGGTCGAAAGACACCCTCGGGTTATCACAGTTCACTCCCTTTGATGGGTCGAAAGCGTCAGAACTTGTATGTTGTGACTCAACCATCCATTTTCCGAGATTTTCTTGTTTCTCTCTATACTCTTGTAAGGGAATAGTAAACCTAGGTCAATGGAACCTTCAAGTATCTGAAGATTTATTTTACTCCATTCCAATGACGTTTCGTAGACGCAGAGCTAAATCTAGCTAACAAGTTCACTGAGAAGGCGATATCTGAACGTATGCACTGAGCTAGATATAACAAAACTCCAATAGCACTAAGATATTGAATTTTAGCTCCCAAGATTTCCTCCTCGTCATCTAGCAGACGAAATGGATCCTTCTTGGAGTCCAGACTGTGAACAACCATTGGCGTGCTAAAAGTGTGTGCTTTGTCCATATTAAATCGCCTGAGCATCTTTTGGACATAAACATATTGGCAAATAATGGTTCCACCAACTCGATATTCCAGCTCTAACCCGAGGCAAAATTGAGCCCTACCAAGGTCTTTCATCTCAAATTCAGATTTCAAGTAGCCAACCATCTCATTGATCTCATTAAGAGTCCTGATGATGTTCATATCATCTACATAGACAACTACTATAGCGAATCATGAACTTGTTCTTTTAATGAACACACAAGTGCATAATTCATCATTCTTGTATCCATTCTCAATCAAGTAGTCACTAAGACGTGTATACCACATCCTACCGGATTGTTTCAATCTATATAGTGAACGTCTCAATCTGATTACATGAGCACTCTGTGGTTTAGAGTTACTTAATTTGGGTATAGCAATGTCATCCGGCCCTCTCATATATATCTCTGAATCAAGATCCTCATAGAGGAGAACCACAGACAAGGCTGATCTGCTTGGCAGTATTTTTCTTGGTATTAGGAGACACATAAACTAAGGACTTTTCAAAACCGATAGCTTGTCCAGATAAATTGCAAAAAATATCTAAACACTTCTTTAAGATATTAGCTTATTCCACAGATGCCTCATCAAAGAGCATAAGGTCATCAACAAAAAATAAGTGAGATTAAAGGACCAATATGTGAGGACTTAACAGCTTTCCACAAACCAGAAGCCACCACTTCCTGTATCAAATGGGATAATTTTTCCATGCAGAGGACAAAGATATAAGGGGACAAGGGATCTCCTTGTCTTATCCCTCTTTTGGCAATAAAAGTTTCAGTTAACTCACTATTTAGAGAGATCTGGAAACTGGTAGAAGTGACACAGCTCATAATCAATTTTCTCAAATTTTCAAGCAAACTAGTTTCATTCAACACAGACTCAATAAAATCCCATTTGAGTCTATCATATGCCTTAGAAAGATCAATCTTCCAAGCAAAGAAACCAAGGTTACCTCTAGATTTCCGGAACTTATAGAGCATCTCCTGAACAATCATTATATTATCTGAAATGTGTCTCCCAGGTATGTAACTTACTTGATTAGGGATGATAAGTTTCTTCATTAATGGTCTGATTTTGGACACAACAGTTTTGGAAATAACCTTATACACAGTGCAACAAAGACTTATAGGCCTGAAATGCACCATATGCTGAAGTCTCTCAATTTTTGAAATCAAAGCAATAATGGTGTGATTGAAGCCAGGAGGAATAGAAGCCTCAAAGAAAGCATTTTTGACCAATTGTACCACCTCCTCAACATAAATGTCCCAATGCTTTTGGAAAATAATTGCAGGATAACCATCATATCTAGGAGTTTTAGGGCCTACAATGCCAAACATAGACTCCTTGACTTCCAAGGCAGTAACTGGCTTGCATAGCTACTCTATATCCCTTTCAGCAACAGTAGGAAATAGACATGGGATTATCACATCAGAGTCTTCATGATCAGGTTTTGCAAATAATTTTTCAAAGAAACAAACAACAATCTTTTTCATTTCATCAGAGCAAGTAGTCCAATTATCATCCTCATCAAACAGCCCCTCGATTTTGTTTCTCTTTCTTCTTACCAGAGTGGTGAGATGAAAGAATTGTATTGCTTTTCCCCTCCATAAGCCATTTAACTCTAGATTTTTGCTTCCAGTAGGTGTTTTCTTGCTCCAAAATTTGCTCATACTCACCAATAAGCTTAGTTTTCAAATCTAGAAGAAAAGGATTTGTACATCTGTCCATGGCTTTTTGAGTACCACCAATTCTTGCAAGTAACCTCCTCTTCTTTTTAAAAATGTTTCCAAAAACCTCACAATTCCACGGCCTAAGATCAGCAACCAGGCATTGAAGCTTGTGTTGAAACTCACCCTCTAAGGCCTGCCAAGAACTCTGAATAAAATTATCAGACTGCTCATTTGCCATCCACATAGCCTGAATCTTGAAAGGAACCAAGTTTTTATTCACACTGGTGTTAGATGATAATTTTAGTAAAATTGGATAGTAATCAGACCTAGTTTTAGGGAGATGCTGTACAAAAGCTTCAGAAAAAATAGTTCTCCATTCTTCACAATAAAAGGCCTTATCCAATCTCTCCTTCACTGTTTTGTTACCCCACGTATAGCAGAAGCCCTTAAAACCCAAATCTAATAGGGAGATCCTTTTAATCCAATCTCTGAAGAAACCAAATCTACCAACAATAACATCATTACTAGTATCATCCTCAGCAACTAACTCATTATAATCTCCAACAAAGAGACATGGAATATTTATTCTAGACCTCACAGCATCCAAAAAAGTCCATAACTGAGCTCTAGAAAAATTATTGGGACTGGCATAGAGCACACTCAAAAGCCAGGCAAGCTTGAGACCTTGTGTTACTCTGACAGTAACAGATTGAAAACTACTTTCTATGAAGTCAATATGACAATTATTTTCATTCCATAATAACCAGATACCTCCAGAGAAGCCCCTAGCATCAACATAACTGAATTTAGTGAAGCCAGGGTTCAACAAAAATTTCTTATTCCTGCTAAAAGGAACCCTAGGTTCACAAATAGCTAAAATATCAATAGAATGCATCATTATAAGGTCTGCAACAACAGACTTAAACCTCTCATTTCCTGCTCCTCTAGCATTCCAAAATAGAATAGTAGACATTTGGAAAGCAAAGAAAGATGTGGGATAACCCAAGTTCATGCATAAACCATACCTACTTCCATAAAAACAGGTAGGTTCTCATCACTGGTCAATTTGCTAGCATGTGCAAAAACTCCATTCACAAAATTATCACAAGCACTGGTTGATTCCATCTTCTTCACATTGCAGTTTTGTTCCTCGAGAGGACATCTGCCAAAAATGGTTGAAACGTCTCCAACTTTGGAGGCAACATCTTCAAACACCAATTTCTTCACCAACGCATCCTTCCCTTTACTTCCCTTACTGGTGCTAGCTTTCCTCTAGTAATGAGCTACATCCTTCACGCCAAGTTTAGCCGTACCATGATAGATATTGCCTTAGAGCCAGAGCCCACAACTCTTTGTCTGACTATACCAATCCCTCCAACCTTCACTTTAGGCTTCTGAGTTCTAGCATTAGTGACCCCCTCAATGGTCTGAACTCTCTTAGTATTTGAGGCTTCCTTCTGTTGGAAATTATTCCACAACTTAGCAAGATGAGTGTCTCCCCAATTTTTAGGAGCATCAGTAGATGGTTCTGTAGCAGTTACTCCAGGTGCTTCCTCAACATCTTTGAGGACATTAAACCTAGAGTGAGAACCCTCAGTTTTCTTAACAACACCTGTAGTTCTCTTCTTAGTCTTATAATTCATCATCATCCAAGCACCAATATCGTCTTTCCTTACTGCTGTAACATCCTTCTGTGCCTCAACACCACCCACAGCTTGCAGCATACCATCATCATCATCCCCTAGAGTGGCCTCATTAGTAGTTTCAGTTGCTGGCACCACAAGCTCTATAGCCATTTTCATCGAAGGGAATTTATCCTTTGCATGGCCATAACATCTACACTTAAAGAAAATGAGTGAAATTCTTTCATAGACAACATGCTATGCCACATTCTCAACTTCCACAAATGGTCTCAGAGGCTTGCTTAAGTCAACATCAACACACAGACGAGCAAACTTCCCTCTAACTTGCCCCTTGGTCAATTTGTCAACCTTCACCACATTTTCCAGAATAACACCAATCTCCTTCATGGTGAATGACTGAAAGAATTGAATAGGCAGATTCAAAATTCTCACCCATAAAGCCATAATACTAACATGGTCAGTTCTAGAATCAAAGCTGGAAAACCATTTACGAATCACCAATGTTTGGCCAGCCAAAATCCATGGCCCCTCACACATGTTCCATATCTTCCTCCAAATTTAATTTCACAATGAAATAGTCATTTGGGAGATCAATAAGCTTCCAACCCCCCTTCAGTTGCCATTTACGTCTTAATCCACGAAGCATGAAATCATAGCTATTCACTGAATTAGGTTTTCCCATTAGCTTGACAATCACGGAGTAACGCCACTCCAAATCTAGTTTGTCATGAACCTTCTTAAAGAAACACACATTTGGGCCATGAGCTCCAGCAAAGACAACACAGTCTTTGTTAGTCATGACAAAATCGTTGATCATAACATCATGAAATCTACTCAGGGGCTACGCAACTTGCTCACATAACTACCACATCCCACCGCAAGCCCAGATGTGGTCGGAGAACTTGTATCAGACACTTTCAGAGCCTCCAAAGTAGCCGTTATATAATCATTATTTTTGAGTTTCTTCCTCTTTGAAACCGCACTAGTATCTTTCATTTCCACTCCACCACTTCCCTTGGGAAGGGCGGCGAAGACAAACGTGGTCACCGTAACTCAAGGTTCATAAGCGACGAGCAGATCGATCGGAGATCAGAGGAAAAATTGCCCAATTGCTGAAAGAGTTTGCCATCGATATGGAGAGAATTTGGATCTAGGCGCGTGAGGTGCGTTGTCCCATTCTCAAATGAAGAGTGCTGCAAGTTTAAGCAACTTCCATCCATGTAGGATGTTGACATATGGGTTGCAGATGATAACATCAAGTAAATGTCAAAACTAAACCTCCACATAGACTTTGACATATTTACCAAACTTGAGAAAAATTTCTGGAACTAACCTTAGGTCTGCACTCCTTAGACTTTTTCCTAATATGTCTCGTGTTACAATGTAATTGGTTCAGTTTGTCAACTTTTTTCAAAGATGACTGAGCTAATGATAAGCTAAGCACAGAGAAACTCTCTCTCTCTCTCTCTCTCTCTCTCTCTCTCTCTCTCTCTCTCTCTCTCTCTCTCTCTCTCTCTCTCTCTCTCTCTCTCTCTCTCTCTCTCTCTCTCTCTCTCTCTCTCTCTCTCTCTCTCTCTCTCTCTCTCTCTCTCTCTCTCTCTCTCTCTCTCTCTCTCTACTGACTTCCATGCCTCCCCTCGCGGCCTTCCGGTGAATTCATGATCTGGTACTAGAGCTAATGCACAGCAGTGTGAGGCCGAATTGTGGTAGGAGATTTGACGTGGTTAGAGTTGCTAGTCGACAAGGTCGAGGCACGGCAACTAAGTGTCGATTAGCGACGACGGTTGTTGGAGAGCTCTAAGCTGACGCCGAAATGCTACGTAGCGCGAGGATGAGGTTGAGAAGCGAGCGGTTGAGCATAAGGCGGCGAGAGAATCTGCAAGCCCAGAGAGAGAGAGAGAGGTAGGCAACAGACGTTGGGCAGAGACTTGGTGGCGAATGTACGACGGTGGCTTGGAGGACGATCGACGAAAGCGAACTGGCATCTTGGTGTGTGAGAGAGAGAGTTTCGATAGCCTGAGCTTATCATAAGCTCGGTCAAAGATGATAAAAGTTGATGAATTGGAAGGCTAGGATTATGCCACTTGTCAAATTTGGTAAAAAAATATATTAGGTGTTTAATCCACTTTTTGGTGTACTGAACACCTAACATTTAAAGCGAACATCAGGGCTCGAATTACCACAAACAATTTGAACTTTTTACTTTTTACAACAGGAAGGAAAAAGGTTTCAAATTCCTTCTAAAGAAAAAAAAATTGAAGAATACTAAAGATATATTTATTTGTATAAATAAGTAATGCATTCTTCTAAGTTTGTGTACTCAGTAGGTTTAACAAACTTGGCCTTCTAGAAACTCTTTCAAAAACTCTAGAGCGCCACAAAACAGAGTTTTGCAACGCAACGCCTAATGGCCTCCTCTGATGGTGCATCCCGAAAGTTCTCGGCTGTCTTTGCAGTCACGGAGCGAGGCAAGACCTCGTTTAGCGTCAATGATGTCGAAAATTTGAAGCACTACGCTGTTGGTCGACTATTAGCGGCAAAAAAGGAAATTAGCCCCAAGGTCTTCATGGGAACGATCGCGGGGGTGTGGGATTTGAAGATAAGGTTATCAATCCGGCATCATGAGGGTCGCTTTGTTTTCTCGTTCGATGTGGAAGTCGAGAGGGATCGTATATTGAAAGAAGGGCCGTGGTTTTATGGAAAATCCAACTTGGTATTGAATGTGCTCGACGACGTAGGAGACGTCGGAGAGGTTGCACTGAACCGGATCCCGATTTGGGTCGAAGTGATGGGACTGCCACCATGCTTATAGACGGTGACTACCGTCAGATATATCGCAACTACTCTCGAAGAAATCATCTAGCTCAACGAGCCTGACATTCGAAGTGGCAAGCAAATTCGTGCTTGGATTTGGCACGGCGTGAACAAACCGATTAAGCAAGCATTTCCACCGAAGGTCTTTGATTTTGACGACATGGTAACATCAGTGAAATTCTGATATGATCGACTCTTTGGGTACTGCCAGACATGCAGCATCTTCGAACACGTTGTTTGTGGTGGTCCTCCGGACATTATGGCGGCCGAGGAAGCCATAGTGGCGCTGAACATTCCTGCCCCGAGAGTAAAGAATTAAATTGGGGTCGGTGCAGTTCGAGAGATCCTAGGTCAAGGAGGACTTCCTGGTCAAACCGGGACTCCTAGTTTGACTAGGAATCCCGTGGCTTCTCTAATCCCGATAGGCCCTATGGAAGTATTTATGGAAGCTCCAGGTTTCACATTGTCCTTCTTGGGTATCACTGTCACGGAGCTCGCTCGACAATTGGGTGCCTTCTCTTTTAAGTCACTAGAAGTTTCTACTCCAAGTGTGCAGTTTGCAAATGAGTCCAAGCTAGAAATGGGTAAGAAGAGGAAGACTTCGGATGCCACTAATTTCAACTCTAGTAGGTTGGTGAAGGTTTATCAACGACAGATTCGGGCTCCATTACCTACCCCGTCACAAGAGAATGAGCTTCTCTGTCAAGCCCTTACTACCTCTTTGACTAATGAATTTGGTCAAGTGCAGGTTTCTCCTTCAAAATGCAAGAGGGGCAAGCGTCTAGGTTCCAAAAACAAACCGAATGATGAGTCACAGGATGTGATGGCAGTGGTGACTGGATCACCAAAAGTGCACAAGAGAATCAGAGGCAGACATCTAGCTATGATATAGGCCGAGGATTAAGAACCAGCCATGAAATCATCCCATGGATGCGAGGGGAATAAGGCCATGGTAGTGGCGGAAGTGCAGGACCCTTGAGCCTCCCAAACTTAAGGTCTTGAGTAAGTTTAGGCAAACATTACCTTGATTTACCAGTGTTGATACTTGCCTATTCGCGCATGACATGTCCTCAGTTACTTTGATTTTCTCTTTGATTACAATGTTATTTAGTTATTGTAGGATTTTCTCTAGAATAACTTGGCAATGGTCTTTTCTTACGTACCCTCAGAGTGTCTACTGTTTAACCGTTGTATACTCCTTGATTAATAAAGTGCCTCGCGTCTTTGCCATAAAAAAAAAAGATTTATTTGTACTCTCTCTCTCTCTCTCGTTCCCAGCTTCTGTCCCTAGTTTTGGGCTGAATATCTAATTTAACATGATACAAAATCTCAAATCTCACTTCTGGAACAGAGATTAGATGATTGTAACGTGATAGTGAAGAGTTACAATTAGCCAAGCAGCTCCTGCATATAGCGTTACCACGTCAACTACCTGTTACAACAATAAAGTGACTCTTATCCGTCTAGGACACAGAAGTTAATTAACAAACCCTTACACACAGAGTAGCAGTTACTGAGCAACAAAGCTAGAGAAAAGAATGACAATGAAAGACACTCGGTGTTTGTTTATCTGAATGACACCTAGAACAAGAAACCACAATCGCAATATTTTTCAAAAGACAGAAATAGAGATGCTGATCGACCCAGTAAACTGTATCTCATCATGTGATGTCCTCTACTTATGGTGGTCTTAGACTCTTACAAGTTACAACTACAAAGAAAGAAAAACAAGTTTACAAGAATGGGTGTACACGTTTGCTTAATATCTGAAATGCGTAGATGAGGAAACGAGATTTGCAAAGCCAAAAATAAAGCTACGTAAACTGCTTACTCTGTGTCGTGATGACTAGGTTAAGGAAACAATGGCTGATAAAGAAGCCCTGTGATTTCTGGAAATCCCATCATTACATTAAGATTTTGTAGAGCCTGACCCGAAGCTCCCTTGACAAGGTTATCAATCTGCACCAACAACTTAAACCATTAGGCTAAAACTTCTTACTGGCATAGATGCAAAAGCTTTAATTTGTTTTGGTTTTTCATAAAGAGCTTACTGGAGAGGAAAAAAAAAGGGTAAAAGACAAGGTGGACAACTTTTACTTTTATTATTTCTTTATAAGAGATGGAGACTTTTAAAAATGCAAGGATGAAGAATGGAAACATACAACTGAAACTATTATTGCTCTTCCAGGGATTCGATCAGGAAACACGTTGATGAAACAATAATTAGATCCTCGAGTATTATGAGTGCGAGGTACAACTCCTTCCTCCAACAAAACTACAAAATATTCATCCTGCAACAGTAGAAAAGATGGAGACAAATAATCAATTTCACAACAAATGAGCAGAGAATAGTAATTATGGTGACATGAATAATATACTTCCTACAGTCACAACTACAGTACCAAAGCTTGGTTCACTAGTGTCAGGATAACATGCTCTAGTAATCAACAAAGTGACATTGGGAATCTATAGTTTCATACCTTGCAAATTACCATTGGATTTGTATTTTTTTCCAGAAGAGCATTTCAACCAAATGAAAAATTATAATTACCATGAATCCTATCAACCAAGTATAACACTTATCTCTGGTAGAGAGTGAAGGAGTGCTGCTGTAGTTCTAATATTGCTACAAATTGTTTATTAGTTCAAGGTTTAAAATTTGAGTCATTCAACCACTGATTTTACCGAGATGATAGCGTGTGCCTCTTAAATAATTATAGTCAACTAAATTTCATGCCCATCAATAGCGCAAGACAGACGACTGAAAAAGTAACAAGTCACATAAGCAAAAGTAAAACCAGTATACCTCATAAGTTAACTTCAGTTGGTGTCGCAAGTCCTTGATTTCTACCCCTTCAGTCATTTCCACATAAATAGTAGATTGCATCCCACGGCTCTAAAACAAAAGGTACAGAACCTCTGTAAACAAAGATTAAATTGGATATATATGAATATGAATGGGACATAGTTCAGTACTACATACCATTGGCATTAAATGTGGAGTAAAGCTAACAGTTACTTTTGAATTGGCAGCATCAGATAGTCCTTGCTCAATTTCCGGAACTAAATGTCAAAGATAAATTCAGGTCACTGTCATACAAAAATAAAAAGATTCCAGAACTACTTGTCACCAAAGATGACTACTCAACTATGTCACCAGAAGGACAACTATCTATTATAGATCAGAGAATTTCAACAATGTAAATTAGGGCTACAATACTCAAAATTCATGTTTGTTCAACAATGTAATGCAACTTCAACAAAATTTAAAACTTAATGAAGAACTTAATAACTGTCTTTCAATAGTGACCAGCAAAAGCATCTGAAATTAAATGATGTGATCAGATATTTAAGCACACTCCTTTAATAGCTCAAACCTAATAAGCATCTAGATTTCAAAAAACAAATTACCATAATTTTGTTCCCAGTTATTATTCACAAGTAATTAAAAGCCAAAGAAATAAAGAAATCAAGTGGAAAATCCAAATTCTGTAAATTGAAAAATCTTACCGTGACGATGGCGGGTAATGCCATAAGAATATATGCCCTCGGCTATTTCTGTGAACAAATTTGCCTCCTTGGCACCACGTCCTGCACAATTAAACGTTGCAAAAGTAGGATAACAAATATATATATCGGTAGATTTTGCATGAAACTGTAAGTGCATCCTAACCTGCTCCACTAACACCAGATTTTGAGTCGATAATAATATTTTTCGGTTGAACGAGATTAGCCTGGATAAACATGCCAAAATGTTGTGGATGATTAGTATGGGAAATAAAAACAGACTAAACACATAAAGCATGTCCATGTGATTGTCATCAGGTAAGCGACATCACAACTGCCGTTCTTATACTTATAAAAACTCAAAAGGCAATCTTCAGAAGAAAAGAGGCATATATCCAAAACTTTACAGTTTTCCCTCTACATGACTGTTCATTATAAAGATGGAATTTGCAGAGAACCTGTATAAAAGATACAAACCTTAAACAATGGAACAAGGGGAAGTTGAATAGAAGTTGGATAACAACCCGGGTTAGCAACTAGGCGTGCACTTTTAATGTCGTTCCTCATAAGCTCGGTCAAACCGTACACAGCTTCTTTCTGAACCAGAAAAATACATACATACTACAATGAGCAGAGAAAAATGAAAAAAGACATAACCAAGGGCAAGTTTAATTGGTACTTAAATATTCTGCTAAGTGAAAGTCTATAATCCAACAAACTTGATTGCCAGAATTCTTATTGGAAGCAGTTTGTTTCATAAAAAAGTGATGCTAGGTGGACTCAATTGTTCGCTAAGTGAAGACATACCTGCAACTCTGGTGCTCTATGTGCCTGACCATACCATTCTTCATACTCAGATATATCTTTTAGACGAAAGTCCTGTGAGTACCATCATATAATTTAAATGAGAGAAACTTCAAATTTACAGTAGGATGTAAATAAACATATTCAAAAAGGCGATTGAGTTGATCAAAGCATACAGCAGACAGATCCACGATCTTTAAACGCTCCGGAAGCCCTTTAATAATTTCCTGCAGATGAAATTTGTAAACTGTACATTTAGAAGGCAAGGAACACATTCAGTAAAGAAGAAGGATGTGCAGATACAAGTAACGAAGCAACCTGTGTGGTTCCATGTGGTAAACAACAAAATACTGCATCCACATCAGAAAAATCGGCATCCTTGATAGCAACCATCTTTGGCAGGTCCTGGAAACATTGACAAAGTCAAGCAAATGTAACATTAAAGTAAATATAACATATAAAGCATACCACTACTATATGATCAAAACTCACCATCAAATTGTCCATGAGACCAGTTACTTGAATATGACTAGGGGACAACCCAATCTTCAAACAGTAACAGTTTATCAAAATGATCACACTTACTTGGGATATTAGATGAGGAAATACTGATGCAATTGACTGTCCGGCTTTTCTATCAGCAGTCATCAAGGTAATGCCAAAGTGAGGATGATTTGCCAGGAGCCGAACGATCTTCCAGAAATACATGTAAGAACAAAATGATAAGAAATAAAATCAACTCAGCTTTTTCTAAAGGCAATGTTAACTCTTAGCTACTTTAACAAGCAAATGAAATTTTCTGACCCACTCAATTTCCAAAAATTGTTTGATCCGAGCTAAAGCTAGAAACTTTGGCATATAAAGAAATGCATCCAATACATGTAGTCAAGAACATTCTTTCTCACCGGTCTTTCTTCGAGAAATGAAGAATTGATAATCCTTCTCATCTCAAGATCAACTAGACAATTTTGAACCTTAGAAACCAATGCATGAGTACAAAAACAAGTTGGGCACTTACTTCAGAACCAGTGTAACCACTAGCTCCAAGAACACCAAGCCTAACTTGTTTCGCTTCTGCTTTCTGGGTGTTGGTATTCACAGAGCATTTCACAAAGCCCTTGCTTGCATTTGGCTTATTACACTCTAACTTCTTCACTCCACCCTGCGCAATGTACAAATATTTCAACTTTACGATACATAAACCTCAACCCAGCAAGACCCAAGTTCCCAATTCACAGAAAATTGACAGTGCATGACTTTTAAGTTTGAAGGGTACTGACCTTGTTCCATAACCACCTACTTTGGGGAAAATTGGAGCTGAAAGTTGCAGAGCTCATGCTCTATCCGAAAATGGAGAAGAAGCAGTGAAACGTTTCAACTGTGAATTCCAGGAAAACGAAGACCTGTGTTGGCGGCTCGCAGAGTTGGTTCAAGTTCAACGAGAGAAGAAGAAATCGTGTTGGCTTATTATGTCAGTGACAATTTCGAAATATCATTTTTTTAGGGGAAAGATAGTAATATATTTAAACTGATTTCCGACATGATAGAAATAACTCCTTATAACAAGCTATATTACATTGTGCTCATAAAAATGTTATAATATTACATAACTAAACGTGCTAGACGTAGAAGAACGACTAAAAAAATTCAGGTTCACATCATATCTAATTATCCACCCCAAACTATAGAAACAACAATCGTCGTTCTTTAGCCTGCACTATTGCTAGTGAGACCAGATCAGTTTCCACCAATAGAATTAGCCTAATTCGACTTTCTAGCCCAATCTTGAAGAACATCCCTAGGGTTTTAAAAAAAACCTTAGCCTCCAAAACTTTTCTATAGCCAGCGGCCAGCCACACCTTGGTTGCCGCCCTGACAGATACTACCACCATTGTTGTTGTCTCCATCAAGATCACCACCAAAGCCCCTCACTCTGCAACCTTGTTTCCAATCCCCAAATTTCAATCCTTTGATTGACAAGGAGAGGGCAAGTGAATAGGAAGAAGAGAGAACCCATAAGGATACCAAGGTACTAGAATCTCCATCACCATATCACCTTCGAACCACAATCTCTGAACCAAAATCTTGAACCTGCAACAATTGGAGACAAAATCTCCTCACAATTCTTTAACACTCTCAACAACTTAACGCTCAACAATCCTCTCTTTAAGTTTTTCCGGTCGCCAGAACTGTCACAAAGAAAAATTTTAGTCAAGAGAAGAGAGGAAAAAAATGTCTATTTCGAAATATCTTAAAACTGTTGGTAATACCAAAACTGAAATACCGAATATATTTTGTTGGTAATTTATTGCTCAATTTATAAAACCAAAAATCTTTAGTGGTAAAAAGTCATAATCTTTGATAACAGGATAATAATCCATTGGTTATTTCCTGAAATTAATACTTCTATGCTGGGAAGAATTGGTTGGCCTGTTACTGTTTTTGAAGGGAAAAATTCTTTGTTTGCTATAAGAGGTTTTAAAGCTCTCAGAGTTGATGGTTTTCCTGCAATCTTTTTTCAGAGGCATTGGTATATTTATGGTGATGAAGTGGTGCAAGTTGTGAAGGTTACTTTTAGTGAGTCTAAAATTCCTCATGGCCTGAATAATACCATTATTGCTTTGGTTCATAAAATTGAGGGACCTCAACATATGGTTAATTTTAGGCCTAATAGTTTGTGTTGCACAATTTACAAAGTCATCTAAAAAATTATTGTTTCTAGGATCAGACCAGTGTTACAACACTTTGTGAGTCCCAATCAAGTAAGCTACGTGCATGGGAGGCATATTTCAGATAATATTATGATTGCTCAAGAGATGCTCTTCTAGTTCATAAAATTTGTGGGAAAGCTTGCTTTTTTTGCTTGGAAAATAGATTTATCCAAGGCGTATGACATATTGAGGTGGGTTTTTATTGAGTTTGTGCTTTATAAGTCTCAGTTGCCTGTTAACCGTGTTAAGCTCATCATGAGTTGTGTGACTACAACTAGCTTTCAAATTTCTTAAATGGAGAGTTGACTGAGGCTTTTAAGGCTAGAAGAGGAATTAGGCAAGGTAATCCTTTATCTCCGTACATTTTTGTGCTTTGCATGGAGAAACTCTCTCATCTTATTCAATTGGCTGTGGAGTCTAATCTCTGAAATGCAGTCAAATCCTCACAAACTGGTCTGAAGGTTTCACATCTTTTTTTTTGCGGATGATCTCATTCTTTTTGCGGAAGCTACTAGTGATCAGGCTAGCACTTTGAAGAAATGCCTTGATTTGTTTTGCAATATGTTTGGTCAAGCTATATGTTTTGACAAGTCTTTGATATATGTGTCACCTAATACTTGTCCTGAGATAGCTGTTGAGATTAGCCAAATACAGTAAAACCTCGATAATTTAATAATCAATTAATTAATAACCTCGATAAAATAATATTTTTTTACAGGTCCCAACTAGGGAACTTGAGTATTAATTTAATGCTCGATTAATTAATAAACTCGCTAAATTAATAAATTTTGTCAGTCTCGAGGTTATTAATTTATCGAGGTTTTATTGTATGTGGTTCTCCTCTCGCTAAACATCTTGGTAAATATTTGGGGATGCCCTTTATTCACTCTCGAATTAATGAGCATACTTATGTTGGTGTCTTCGATAAGGTCCAAGCTAGACTGTCGGGATGGAAGAGCAAGGCCTTGAGCATGGCAGGTAGATTGACCTTGATTCGGTCCATTATTTCTTCCATGCCTATATACACTATGTGTACTGCCAAATTGCTTGAGAATTTGTGCCAGAAGATTGATAAGCTTAATAGAGACTTTCTATGGGGGGACTGTTGATAAAAAGAAGATTCACTTAATTAACTGGGATGATGTTTGTGTGCCTAAGCAACTTGGTTGTTTGGGGATCAAGAAGACTACAGATATGAACCAGGCGATGTTGGCTAAGGCTAGCTGGAGGCTATTTCGGAATGATATTGGTCTGTAGGCAAATATCTATAGAAAGAAGTATCTAAGAAAAATAATATGGTGTGCATTTGCTGAAATTGGAGCTGGAGGAGTTGTTAGAGATACTTCTTTCTTAGATACTGGAGGAGTTGGAGGAGTTGTTAGAGATCACAATGGACAGTGGATTGTTGGGTCTCTTGGCTCTTTACTTAATGCTAATTTTGATTAGCTTGTTGCTTTTTTCTAGGTCTTTTGACCTCTTATGTAACAAAAAAGAAGAAGTCATAATCTTTAGTTGCAATGGTGTTCTTTTTCTCAATTGTAGTTTGCCCAAAATTTGGAACATTCATAGATTACTGTATAGAGGAAAGTATCATTATATAATTTATTTATGGTCGGAGTATTTATTTACACGGTTCGTTTTTGGAATTGTTGGCAGAAAGCTAACCAGACATCTGATTCTATACATTAAGATTAAGATTACAATTATGAATTATCTATCTAATGCAGAAAAATATGGAGCTTGGGAATTTCTTCTTGGAGTCTGGCAATTCTCACCTGTTTTTGAGCTTTTAGGTGAAGATTGTGGCATGAGCTCCGACAACCGAAGTCTTTCACCGATTAACTTATTCTGTAACAAATACAATAGAAACGGAAATTAGTGTTACAGATCATAGCAACAATGGTACATCTACTTGAGACAAACTACAAAACAGATAAACTGACATATTTACTTACCTTCAACTTTAAATCCTGCAATTCTCTATCCAATGAAACAACTTTGGTCTTGAGTTGCTCCAGTGCCTCTTCAGCAACAGAAGGGCTTATATGAGGCACTGGTTTCGTTATCCCAGCTGCCTGAAAATTGGTTCAATAGGAAATATTACTCATTTCAGGTTAACTGGGGCGATTACAAGTCAACTGAGTTTTGTTTGCTTAGTCATGCTCAATATACCTTTAAAATGCTTGTACACAGGCCCAATAACTTCTGTGCTAATTGCATCTTCTCCTCCTCGATTTCCTATAGCAGAATCATGTATATTAAGCATCATACTAAAGGGGCACCTCTACGGCAAAAACAATTTAACTGTGCACTACTACTAACCTTCACTTTGGTACTCAATCGTTGCTCCTCATCAAAATCAATAAAAGAGTCTCTCCCACAGGAAGCACGATAGCGAGCAAGCTCTTCCTTGACACGTGTTAAATGAACTTCTGTCCGCCGAAGCTTAGCGCTAAGTTCTTCATTGCAAGCTTTTAGCATGTGATTTTCTTCCTGTTGCATTGTAAATATGACCTATTTAGATGGACTAGGAATGAAAGTGATAATTACCAAAAGTCTCAGTAGTGCATTTTTTGAAAGACATCAATAGTGTGATATCTATATTGGCAGTATCTTGCCTTGATTTTTGCATGGTGATGGATTCTTTGCTGGATGTTTTGCTGACCAGACAATTTATCTACTTCTCCCTCAAGTTCCATCACCTTCTTTTTATGATTTACGTTCTCCATCTACAAAGGTAAAATGAATTAAGCAAATAAATCAAGAATGTTCACATTATCTTGGGAATAATATTTCCAAAATTCAATCTCGACCTTGAGCATCTCATTTTCAGTTTTGTGCAACTGATCTCGCTGCCGAAGTTTTTCCAAAGCAATTTGGATAGCTATGGTTTCAGCCTGCTTTCTCTCAATTTCCTCAAGCCACCTGGAAAGAGCTCAACGAAACTTAATTCATGCGAGATTAAAAAAAAAATACAGGTCTAACCAAGTATGGCAGCTTTAAAGCATGCTCACCCTCGTCTTTCCTCTATGAATTCATTCAGCTGTTTTTTCAGCTTAAGTACCTCCTGCTCCTGAATAATGAATAAAAGTTAACATAACGAGACACAAAAGAATGAGCAAAAGATCTTCTCGTTAAGGTCCATGGTGTAATTTTGAAATAAATTTGTTGTTCCAGAGGTTTTCCAAAATATGCCCCATGTCATTGGGTGACAACAAATAATACAATTTGACAAAGTTATGCCTTTGGAATGAAAGACAATTCTGAATCAGCTATTTTAAGATTTTACCTTCTCCTTCGATTCAAAACTATGAATCCGGGCCTTCTCTGTGATCTTCTGCACTTGTTGATTATCCAATAGTGACTAGCATTGGCAAAAAGGAACAAGGTGAGATAGTCATAAAACGGAAACATAATCGTGCAAGCTCAATATGCAAGTTAATTCTGGCAAGATATGATACCTTTCATTTAGTTTTCCACATTCTATCTCTTGGGGTATGTATGGTATTTTTAATTATGAATGGTGATTTTCTTACTTGAAGTCATATATCCATTATACTGGATGCAGTGATGATAAAGTATAAATAATTAGGACAGCAGTTTGGAACTATATGAAGTACCGCGTAAGTGGTCATGTCTGACTTGACTCCAAGTAAGTCCCGAAGTACATCATGGGTCATGCTTTCGGAAGCAGCTATCCTGGCATTCAAATTAAATATCTGCTTCGCACCCAAGAGGAAAGGAATCAAAGTATGTTAGACAAATGTTAACAAAGTGAACCATATACTAGAGCTTTATAGTGAAGATAACAGGAAATACGTGGAACAAAATAACACTACCTCTTTCTGCCGATTGGATGCCAAGGATTCAAGCTCATCAATGCGGTTCCTTGCAGCCATAAGTTCCTCATCCCTCTCAGATTTTATTTGTTGTCCCAAGCCCAGCCCAATACATTTAAATGGAGAGCCAGAACCTCTGGACTTTGTGGCTTTCTCTGACTTGTTTAATGCAGAACTTGGAGCATGAGTGGTATGGGCTTCCAGTCTGGCTTGTTCAGCCATGGATTCCAGTGCCTTGAACTGTTCCGATATTATTAATTTAGAAAATTGGAAATATGTAGAAACAGAAACTAAATATAAAAATAATTTTGAAAAAGAAGAAGACTAAGAAGAGAGAACAGCGTGTAATTCTACATATACAATCTTACAACAACAATATACCTTTTGCTTGAAATCACAAGCCTGTGCTTCTGCGTGCAAATTCAACTCAGAGATATGCGCTTTATATTGGGCGATCTGTCAAGTAAAAAATTAACTACGAAATTGTAACATCAAATTTACATCAATTGAAATCAAAATCACATTAAGATAGTTTCGTTTGACGTGTGGTATAAGTGTAATAAGAGCTTCACCTCGGCATCCTTTGCAGCTATATCCCTCTCGAGTATTTGCATGCTCCAAAGGACATCTTGAAGGTTTTTCTCTTTATCGTCTAAATGTCTGTTTTGCAAATTGGAAACATCTTAGCGTCTATTTATTGAAACAATGATGTATTTGCATTTAAAAAAAAACTTGAGGAGGCTCTGCAATAAACCTGTTCATGTCGGCATTAGCATTTTCGACATTTAACATCTGGTGTTTTAAAGCATGAAGTTCACATTCAAGCTCTTCTCCATGCAATCTTTGTCGTTCAGCCTCCTCCTTGATAATATCAACCTAAAAAAGCACAAATACACGTGAGACCAACAAATATAGAAAAGTAGAACTAGATACATAAGACTTGAATGCACTTGGAGATTGGAATTTGACCTTATTTTGCAGCACATTTACAGTACGTTCAAGCTCTTCTACAGACTGCTCTAGGAGCTTCACCTCTGCCTCTTTCTCATCAACATGGGTCTTTCTTAATTCAGCTATCTGAAAGTCAGAGTAGAAAACTAGAATTAAGAAATGTAATAAAAGTTTCAGCAAAAAGATATAGTTTGTCTTCAGGAGGCATGTACCTGTTGAGCTTCATTTGCAATTGCTTCAATTTCATCAGTCCGTGTCTGTTCTCTTATGAGATTTTCTTTCAAATTTAGCATCTCAATGTGGAGAAGATCCCTCTGACCAGCAAGCTCATTCATACTGCACCTCAGGGATTCATTGGAGTCATTCAGTTGGCCAAGAGCATTACTCAATTCCAGAATTTCCAGTTTCAAGCTCTCAGTAATCTCTTCCTTCTCTGACAACTTATTCTCGAATAAACTTTTTGCTGCCAAGGCTTCTTCAATACAAGTTCTCAGGCCCATATTTTCACTGGACAGAACATCTAGAGATTCATACTTTTGTAATATATCCAACTTAAGATGAGAGATTATGTCTGTCTTCTCCTGCAATTGAGATTCAAGCATTTCGATATTAGAATTGGCCACATCAAGCTCAGATGATTTTACAGAAAGCTCATCCTCTAAAGCCTCCAAAGAAGCTATAACTTCCTTAATATCATCTTGTTCATCTTTAGTTTTAGATGCAGATTCCTGCAACAAGCTCAAATCGAATAACAGACCTTTAAGTACATCATCCTTCCTCAGTAACTCAGCTTGTAGAGAAATATTTTCAGACACCAACTCCTCCGCATGGCACTCTAAGTAATCAAACTGCTCTACAACTTTGTCCACAGTTTCATATATCTCATCAGAGATTTTGTCCAAGATCATCACACCATCTTCCTTTATAATACTGTGTAATTTGTCACCAATTGAATCCACAGTTTCCACGGAACGCATACAATTCTCAACTGTCGCACTCCACATGGTCAGCACATCATCCCTGCTTTTCTTTAGAGACCTAAGTTGCTCTCTGAAGAGAAAATTCTCTTCCTTCAATGTATCAGCATCGGTCTCAAACTTCTTCATCTCACTTTTAAGCGATTGATTCTCCATTTCCAAGCAGTTCATTCTCCTCAGCTCAGCATCTTTCTCCGTTAACACATCTTGAAGTCCATCTGATGAGGTCTGTAACATGTGAATTTCATTCTGCAAGATTTGGTTTTGTTCATCAAGGACAGCAATCTTACAGGATATCTGTTCTAAATTTCTTTCCTTGATATTTAAATCTTCTTGTAGCTTTTGGTATTCAGTTTCAAGTACATGGACCTGGCTCAACAACCTCACCTCTGTTATCCTAACTTCTCCAAGTTCACATTTCAAAACATCATTGGAAAGAGAAACATCACTTAAAAACTGAATATCCTGTTCAAGAGCCTTGTTTGAATTACTTATACGTGCAGTATGCAAATTGCTTTGGTCCAGCTTTATCAATAGATCATTCCTCTCCTTTTCAAGATAAGCAACCTCATCTTCTTCATCCACCAAGATCTGTTCTTTCAAAGTAGCATCGATCTTCAAAAGAACCACTTGTTTTTCACATTCTTCCAGCCCAACACAGCAATCAGTATGCTCTCTTTCAATGTCAGCTTTCTGAATACCCATCTCTCTTAACTCTGACATCAATACAACTGACTCAAAGTCTTTTACACACCAATCATCGAGTAGACACTCAGCTTGAAGTTCAAGTGCCTCCTCTTTTTCTTTGAGCAATTTCTCTTGATCTAAAAGGGACGTGCCAAAGTTTGAGTTACTCAACTCCACATCATTCAGTAAAATAGCAAGCTGGGATCCCATATAATTAGACCTCTGCAATATTAATTCCTCTTGAACCTGTAGCTCTGATATCTGTTTCTCAAAAGTAATCACCTTCATATTAAGCTTCCCAGCTGCCTCTTCATTGCTAGAGATGCGATCAAAACTGCTCTTAATGTCGTCAAGTAATTTACCCTTCAGAATCTGGCACATCTCAAGCTCTCTTTCGTGTTGCCTCAGATCAGCTATAACAGCATTAGATTCACACAGCCCATTCTCAAGCAGACCTTTCTCTGCGTTAAGCCTGGTCACTGCTTCCATAAATTTCCCCATGTGACAGAGGTGTAGCACTGACACAGCACAATCCTTCACAATTATGTCAGACCAGATGTCCTCCAGCATTATATGAACTATCTTTGAGGAATCTGCAAGTAAAGACTTCATGGAGCTAAAATCAGAGGATAGAAGCATGCAATTTTCTTCATAAGCAGCCTGGACCCCTGCTAGCATGCCCTCGAGCTCTACAACTACAGCCTTCATTTCCATTACATCTGATGCAAGCAAGCTTTCAACCTGCACCAACTTCTGATTGGTCATATGATTGTTAGCTTGCAAGCTTTGAACATCACTCCGTAAAACATCCGTTTCACTGATTAATACAGCTACTAGTTTCTTCAGTCTTTCTGTTTCAACCTTCATTTTTTCATTGGATATCATCAATTCATTGATCATAAAATCTGCTTCCTTCATAGTATCTTGAGCCTGTTCGAACTTGGAATAAATGCAAGCAGCCTCAGCAGATTTCTGGTCTGCAACTAACTTTGCATCATTGACTTCTAGTTCCATTAACTGCGAGGATAAAACAAGTAGTTGTTAAAGCTGTGATAAGCCAACACCAAAACATACTGTTGAGTGAGCACGAACAAAATTACAGTTATCATTACAGGAATGAAACATCAGAGGGGTTAAGATCAGATCAATTGACATATACTAGTATTTGAACAATATTATCACTATCTTAACATTAAAATAATTGTTTGTTCAATACACATAGAAGGGTGCAGGAGTATAGAAAATTATTGTCACAGAGAGAAGGGTGTAACACATGACGGAGAAGTGAAAGCACCTGAATTGACAAATCTATTACTTACCTCTTTTGTTTGGTCTGCAACTAACTTTGCATCATTGACTTCTAGTTCCATTAACTGCGAGGATAAAACAAGTAGTTGTTAAAGCTGTGATAAGCCAACACCAAAACATACTGTTGAGTGAGCACGAACAAAATTACAGTTATCATTACAGGAATGAAACATCAGAGGGGTTAAGATCAGATCAATTGACATATACTAGTATTTGAACAATATTATCACTATCTTAACATTAAAATAATTGTTTGTTCAATACACATAGAAGGGTGCAGGAGTATAGAAAATTATTGTCACAGAGAGAAGGGTGTAACACATGACGGAGAAGTGAAAGCACCTGAATTGACAAATCTATTACTTACCTCTTTTGTTTGGCAGCAATGGGATCCAGCTTCCCGCACAATCTTTTCAATTGCCTCTAGCTTCAGATTGAGAGCTTCCAACTTCAGTTTGGATTGCTCTTCTAAATCAATCATGGTTGATTGCAGATGAAGAATCTTAGAACCAAAAACTTCCAAGCTATCCCGACTCTGTTGCTCGGACTTGTGCATTAAATTGTTTTCATCGCGTAGTTTGACCATCTCAGCCTGCACCTCTTGTAAGCTATCAAGGGCAGCTTCAATTTCCTTTTTCAGAAGTAAGATGGTAACATCTCGACTACACGCATCCTTGGAAGGCTTCAGAATTTCTCGAGTACATGGATTATAGCAACGATTCCTTTGCCTTTCAAGAGAAAACTCAGAAGTATCATCATCGCTCCAGATTTCAACAAATTTCCTGTCTCCATTGTGGTCTTGAACTGGTTCCAAGGCTATCTGCAATACAGTAAGTAGGTTAGAACTTTTCAAAGACTTCTTTTACATCACAGACATGAACCTTATGACCAAAGTATCAGAGACTAAAAGATTAATTTATTACCTGTTCTCCACATTCTGCTTCAGAAGACTTATAAACTCCTTCTGCACTCTTCTTTTCACAGCTCTTTTGATCCTCTGGTTGTGGGTTCATGCATGACCTGAGTGTGGATACACCAGTTTTTAGCTCAGCCAGCTTCTTCCTCGTTGTCAGAATGTTCTCTTCAATCTCTTGTTCCATACTGGAAGAATGTTCCTGCTGGTCTAAAAGCTCCTTTCTTAAATTATCACAGGTTCTGTCCTGCTCAGCCCGCTGCCTACTCAAAGACTTAATTATTTCCTCAGCTTCTGTAATCGCAGTAGCCTGATCACTGAGTTGGGAAAGCTTCATGGAGATCAACTGTTCATTAGTCTTTATTGTGTCAGCATTACTTTCATTCATCTCAGCTAATCTATTGACAACTACGAAAGCAACTGTTGCACAGTGTGATGTGCTTCTGATCTGATCTTCAAGCAACCTCACTCTGTTCTCCAGCTTTTCCACAGTAGATATCTCTTTGTTCAACTGCATTTTCAAAAGGAGCATTTCTTTCTCTTTTGCACTATAATCCTGATGTTGTGCTTCGGTAATAGCTAGTGTTGCATCTCTAAGAGAGTTCAGCATGGACTCGACATCACTTTTCTTATTGTTTGCATCCTCTAAGCATGTCCTCATTTCTTCAATCAATGTTTCCTTCTCTGAGATGATTCGAACAGCCCTGCCAACTTGTTCAGAAATCCAAATCCTTTTCTCCGAAAAGGAATTGGATATTAGATCAAGCTGCTCAGTTGCATCAATCAGCAGCTCACAACCACCAGAAAGAACAACTTCAATCTCACTGGACAATAACGTCCATTCTTCTGATAACGTTCTTATTTTGCCATCTTTCTCCTTGAGCTCTTTACTAAGCCTTTCATTCTCTATTGAAAAGTTGTACAATTTCTCTTGCACCTCTTTCAGTTCATTTTCCAACATCAAAACATTCTTATTAACCTCCAGTTCTTTTAATTGACTATCTTGGACCTGCTGTTGAAGCATGCCAAGTTCTTCCTGCATACAGACGATTACCTCTGCAGTTTCAGCCTCAGCCTGCCTGCAGACTTCCTCCACTTCTTCTTCATTAGACATTTGAAATGCACGATCACTTTGGTACCGCATATTCATTATTTTTGCCAATTCAAGGGATTCTTGCATCCGCTTCAACTTTCCCTGTAGTGGAGAGTCATGATTGTTTGAACTGCTCAAAGGTGACAAATCTGTAAACTCCTTAGAACTGTGTTTCTCCTTAAGAGAACTTAGTTCAACCTCCTTTTCACTCAAAAGCTGCATATACTGGCTGTTGCTATTCCTCAGATCTTCCATCACATTGTTTGACATGACTTGCTCACACCCAAGAGCTTCAATGATGCATTTGGCTTCTTGCAGTTTGATGTTTGCATCATCATGTTGCTTGCTTATGAGACAAAGTTCTTCTTTCGCAAGCTGAAGATCTCTACTTAAGAAATACACTCTTTCCTCTTGAGAGATCCTCTCTTCCTTTAGAATGATATTCAGTATTTCCAACTCCAGATGAAAATGAATCACTTCTTCTGCATGTTTCCTTTCTATCTCCTCCCTTTGGACCTGGATACCACAGCTCAAATTAATATACGCGGAAATCAAAAGAATCCAAATCACAAAACATTAATGTGGCATCCTAATTGGTGGGCACATAGAACTAGGACTAGGCTCAGAGGAGTCATTCTTCCTCTATCCTGTCTCCGTAATAATAACAGTTTAGCAAAGCCAAATGAGTCATATATCATTGTAAGAAGCAGAAATACCTTTGGAGCCACACAACCAGCTTGTTCAATGGGTGTAGATCTCAGATTGCTCATTGTTATGCGAAGATCATCAACTTCTCTGTAACATATTGGAAACAGAAAAGTGACATGAGACATACAGAGATATCCTAAAATAATTAAGCTTTGGACATTGAATGAACTACCAAGTGAGCCTAAGACCATGAGAACTGAGAATAAGGGAGGAACCACATTTCTTACCTACAAAGTTTTGCATTCTCTTCCAAACAAGCATTTAAGCTGCGCCTACATTCATCTAATTCTTCACGAGTCTCTTTTAACTGAATAAATGAAAATTCAATACATATATTAAACAAAACTAATCAAGAAGTATTAGTATAATAACTAGATACGATGGAGTTCACCTCCAGATTGAGGGGATCGTTTTCTTTGTGAATGCACATGATTTCCTGTTTTGATGGAAAACATATAGTTAGTTCAAGAAAATTAAAGACCAAAGGTGCACCAATATTGGGTCTGCATACTGAATAAATTTGAATTGCAGAAAAATGCACAAGGGAGGTGCTAAGAAAAAGCTATTCCAGTCATCCTTCCATTGCTACCACATATTAAACAGACAAGCAGTATAAAGAAGTAAAACACTTGAGCTGAAGTAACCAACCTGGGATTCCAAGCTAAAGTTTGGATGGCTATGCTGCTTGAAGGGCCCATCAAGAAATTGAAGCAGCTGAAAATATAATTTTGTTTACCCAGTTAAACTTCTATCAGGGGGTAGAAAACATAACATATATTTTGTTAGGACTATAACTACCTGATCACGCAGTTTCGATACTTCATCCATGAGTACATCTCTCTCTCCTTCCTCATAAAATTCTTCTAATCTGTGAACGACACATGCCCATGATGCAGGAATGATAAGATTTTACAAAATAGTTCTTACTTCTTACAGATTAGATCTTGTAAAGCTTACCCTCTAAGTTGATGCAAAAGCCTTATATTCTCATAAGCGAACCGGGTCACTTCTGGATTCTTTTCAATTTTAGCTTGGAGGAGCTGGATTTCTTCAGAGAGTGCTCTGTTTTCATCGAGTAAATATGTCTCTGCGGGAATACAACCACCAAGAAGTGACTCCATTTTTTTTATTTTCTCTTCCCGAAACTTGAGCATCATTTTACTGCACCTTGTGTCTTCCTCTCTTTGACAAACCTAATAAGCAATAAGTTTCGAGTCAAGCCAATTTACCATCAGACTCCAATAGAAATAAAATTGAAACAAAAACAACAGTCCCAAAGTACCAAGCGGTTTAACTGCTCCTTTTCAGCTTCAAGTTGCTTGATAGTAGTTTCTGCCATTTTCTCCCTACGGAAGGCACCAACAAGTGTCTTCTCCAAAGATTTTAACTGATTCACAATGATTTGCTGCGATAAGTTACTCTTGATAGATGGTGATGAAATCATTTTAGTTTGTTTGACTACAATATGATGATGTTTTCCTACGGAGTTGTACATTTTGTTTTCTCATTAAATGACTAAAATGAGACAGCAGGTATCCAAATAAATTGTAATGAAGAAACAAACACTGGCACATACATGTCTATCTAAAATAAACAGCAGGTATTTAATTTAATGCTGATGAAGAAACAAATATCGACACATGTACTTATTCATTTCTCCAAATCAATGACAAAACATTCCTTACCTCCACAGAAATGACAATCATATACTAGACAAATTATTCAAGCAAAGCAAGAAGACCTGTTTGGTAGACATTTTCACAGTTCCTTTCAATTCATCATCAAGCATATCGTCCGGACATTCTAGCTCCATCTCACACTTGTTTCCAATACACTCACTTTTCTGTACTTGGTTGTCTTCATTATGGGTGAAACCAAATGACAACGACCGGGAGACATTGTGACGTTTCAGAATGGAGAGCTCCTCCTGTTCCAGAATTCACCTCATTAATATAACTATAAACAATTTAAAACATGAGAACATACATAAAATAGAAGATCAGCACTACCTTAAGAAGTCGAATTTGGTGTTTTAGAGCAATGCAATCTCCTGTAGAATCTTCATTCACCACAGCCTACACATTAACAGATTAGAAAATGATTTAGTGAGCCTACACATTAACAGATTAGAAAATGATTTAGTGATTGACTGATGCTTAATGAGTTCAATGACACGGCATATTGGCATCACTTAGTGTTTGAAACTTACATTGTTTTGGATAAGTTTTGCTCGCTGAGCAAACTTAAGCGTGTTCAATGTTTCAGCAGCACAACTGTAGAAAAGATAAATAAGTAAGCCATTCTTACAAAAAGGGTCCTTAAATTTCAGCAGCCAGTATACTATCAAAAATGATACCCAAGCTATTAATCAAAAGAATATAGACAAAAAACAAACCCGGCAGAAGGGCTGACATTTGAAATGATCATTGTTTTTGAGTTTCCCCCAAGTGAGTCCTGCAATAATGCGGTACCAAGACTACAATCATGTCTAAAAAGTAATATTGATTAAAACAGAACAGATGTTATTTTGATTAGCAATTAACCTGTAAAAGGAAGGTTAGCCTAGAGTCTCTATAAGGTATATGTTTTAGCCTCCCATTTGCCACATCTACTAGAACCATGATGACATGACTGCAAAAGACACATTCCCATTATCATCAAAAATTTATAAACATGACAACATGAACCAAGGAGATCTTAAGAAAGACAAAAATACCCAAGTGTAGATAATGATTTATTAATATTAGCTGCTTCCTTCAAACGCTCACCCTCGGCACCTGAACTTTTCTGCCTGTAAAGAGTCAGAAGGGTAAAGATCAGTCCAGCAACCACTTTATATCCTTTAATAAGCATGAAACTAATACTACCTTTCAGAACCAGCCAAATCAACTAGATTCAATCTAGCAAACCGTAGGTTAGTCGTTGAATCTTTTTCCCATCTGCTCTCAATTACACAAGTAAACACACTGTGTGAACGACTGCTTTCTCTGTTCATATTTGTTGCAGCGACTTTCCTATTGGAAGAACCCTACATCCAACAGATTACAATTGCATTGTAAGTATCAGACACATGCATGCATGCATATAAAGTAACGTGTGTACTCCACAGAACAATACACTTCTGCCACAACTTATCAAGATTATAATGAATGGTATTAACCTGTACTAGTAGCCTCAGAATATCACTCACGGTACGAACTTCAAATTCAGAGAGGTTTTCCACATAAACACCTTTCTTCACATCCTCCCTCAACTTGCGACACAAAAAACAATAGCATAATCAGAAAACCATCATGATAACCAAAGATCATACCCCTGCAGAAGAATGAACTTACAAGCAAATTGGTAGAAGTTGGATCAAGAAGATCTGTAATTTGTTCATTGTAAATCTCTAAGAAGGAGCACTTGCAATAATATTGCAGTTTCTCATCCCGCCGAATCTCCTCTTCCTATATAAAGAAAAAGTAGAACGATAAAGTGAAAAATTGTCCATTCTCGCATACCATTCAAATTAAACAAGAGCACAGTAACATATTACAGCTTGGATCCTTGCAAATAAAAACTCAAAAATGCGTGGCGTCATTCCACGATGTGGATTGGGGCTGTCTTCTAAATCGTCAATCTCACCAAGCATGGTGTATGTCTTCCCACTTCCTGTCTGCATGATCAAATAACCCACTGTTTTAAAAATCAACTCGGTCGCAATAAGTTATAACAGTGAGAACAACACTGAGTTATGAGGATCAAAAGAAATTTATAGCATACATTTTTGTGACATCTGAGTCTTAATGATTGGAACGTTTCTGTATATGAATCATACTATCAAAAGTTCAAAAGAAATCCTACGGCTTGTCCAATAGAAATATGTTAACTGAATTGTGCTTGGTGGCCCTCTCAGTAGTGGAACAACATAAATTCAAGCAGCAATATGAGTACAATTAAGCATCTTGGTTTCCCTAACATTGCCACAAAATTTTGCATTAATCTAGGTGGTCACTGATCAGCCAAATCCATTGGTGCTTATTTACATAAAATAAAAAAATAGTGGGTAAAATTTTGACTCTCAGCATAATTAAGCTCAGAGATGCAAGAACATGGCAATACTCAGGGATCTGAAACTACTATTGACAAAGAATTTGGTGTCAAAGATCGCCTAATTCCATGAATTACCTGACCATAGGCAAACATACAGCTATTGTACCCGGACAAGCAATTCTCCACCATCGGGAGACCAGCCATTCGGAAAAGCGTTTCCTGTAAAACAAGTCCCAAACTAAGCTAACACTTTATGATAAAGGAATTTTTGAAATAAAAATAAACAAGACATAGCACACTAAATTTTTCACAACCCACACCTGGTCAACAGTTTCACAGGCGACGTGATCAAATGTGAAATGCGTTTCAGGTTGCCCTATCCATGAAATAGTCTGAGCATTTTCTTGCTTCAGACACCTGTTGTAGCCATGTATACTCCTCTCCATGCTATTGAGAGGACGCACACGAATAAGAACCTAGACCAATTACACACATTAGCTTTCCTTCAAAGTTAGTCTGCAATGAAAATTCTATATACTTCAACTAAAGGGCAAAAATTAGATTACAAAAAATGAGAGTTTTACCTGTACACTGTGATCCATCCAAAAAGAAGTGTCTTCCTTGAGATCAAAGTGAGGTACTTCAACCGAATTCACCACTGTCGTAGAAGGACCACTCGAAACAGGAATCCCTTTGTACAATGCAGCATAGTTCCCAACTCGACCGCCAGCACTTCCATCCATTTTACCCCGAAAACCCGAATTCGGAGGCTTTGAAACGCTCTTTGTCGGAGTAGTGTGCGCAGAATTACTCTCCGAATAAGACAAAGCACCACCTTTCGCAGCCGTTCTGGCTACCCGAGGCGTCACATTGGCCAAGGTTCCGTTACCATTACCATTTCCACGGCCACCTCTGCTAGATTGGGCCGGATCCTCATGAAAATCACCGGAATCATTATTCCTCTGGGCCCACCCAAACCGTTTCCGAGTCGAAAACGCAGCTCCGTGCTTCTCCGGAGTCATCAGAGGCAAACCTGGAGCCTTAGTAGAAGCTTTAGTCGGTGTCTTATCAACCCTAGACCGGAATCCGGACTCTTGCTCCGGCTTAGGGTTCTGAGCTGGCTCTTGGATCGGGTGAAACGGAGCTCGCGATGATGACTCCGGGACGGGTCGGGTCGCCGCCGACGCAGCCGTTAAGTCCTTCGGGTTCACCGGCACGTTCTCGGCTTCTTCTTCTTGTTGTTGTT
This sequence comes from Geum urbanum, assembly GCA_946800695.1. NCBI lineage: Eukaryota > Viridiplantae > Streptophyta > Magnoliopsida > Rosales > Rosaceae > Geum > Geum urbanum. The sequence continues at coordinate 8,087,476 of OX327002.1, read as the reverse complement.
GTCGTTCTCTTCTTCCCGAATTCGATCGAAGGAACTTGAAATCCCTCAACATCCTGATGCTCAGAAATCCAACACAGATTTAACAAATTAGGGTTTCGAAACAACAAAAAAGATCGAATTTCAAAAGCAAATCGTAAATTACCTGAAAGACGAATTGAGAAACAAAATCTGAAGCGGGCGAAGTCCTATAGTTGATTTGGGCGACGAATCTGGGAAACGAAAACGAGTCGGTCGTGATTGGATGACGCGTCTCTTCTTCTTCTGGGTCTAGTAATAGCTCTGTTCTGAGCTCTGAGCATTTCTCAGTTCTCACAGTCACTTTGGAGTTTGAACACAAGTACAGAGAGAGAGAGAGAGAGAGAGATATGAAGGGGAGGGCTGAGATGCGGAGGTGGATTTGAAATTGGTGGGTCTGGAGAGGAGTGTCGCGCTTATTGTGATTTGAATTGTGAGGACTTTGTGGTAAAATGGTGGAGGGATGTGAGGTCAGGGGCAATGCCTATTCTTATGACAACAAATTCAAATTACAACGGCTATTACACGTTGTATGTGAAAGTGCGATATGAAGGCCCAAGCCCAGACTACAACTGGGAGCCTGGTTGGCCCAAAAGATTGAACTAAAGGCCCAAGCCCAAACTACAACTATAAGCCCTCTTATTTTTGATTTTTGGTTACATGAGAGGTCCAAAAGACCTAAAGCACAAGAACAAGAAAATATGAAAGGAATTAAAGATGTTAGAACAGTGTAACTGAGCATATATTCATTACTTCCAGGACAGATGAAAGGAATTAAATATGTTACCTGGAATACCCATTTCCTTCCATATTTTCAAGACCCTGGGACACTCTCTGAAAATATGGAGGAGAGTTTCATCCTGTTGATGAAAAATAGGGCATAAGGGATCGCTCGTAAGCCTCTTCCTCAATCTGTGAACATTGGTCAAAAGTTTACCGTGAACTAAGACCCATAAGCAAGTTTTCTGCTTGGGGGAATTTTCAGAGACCAAATAAAACTCCACATAGAATCAGCATTCTCAAACTCAAAAAAAGAATTGTAGGCACTTTTAACACTAAATATATCAGCATTCCAAATTTGAACATCCTTTCCACAAGCAGATAAGCCAGTAGGAACACATGTGAGCTTCTGTATAATATGATCAGGGAGCTCAACATACAATTTCTCCAAATCCTATCCATGATCATCCAAAAAATGAGCAATAGTAACACTAATGTCAACAATAGCATTAGGAAGACTGTGAGAAAGTAAAGGAGATTCAGCTATCCAGAAATCACTCCAAAATTTAATTTGTTGCCCATCCCCAACTCTCTGCTTGAGATTTTTTTTTTGAACAGCGAGGCACTATGCACCATACTCCTCCATGTGCTTGAGCAATTAGTAGTAGTCTGGAAGTCATCAGAAAAAAGATTAGTCTTCTTCAAATACTTTTGCCGATACATTTTCACCTAAAGCAGATCCTGCAATTGGACTTGACAAGCACAGCCTGGTTCATCTGACTGATCAACTTGATATCCAAACCACCTAACTTTTTGGGTTTACAAACAGAATCCCTATTGACCAAGTGAATTTTCCTCTTCTCACAAGTATCACCCCAAATGAAGTCTCTGTTGAGCTTGTCACCACCAGAAATACGTACTTAGGCGACGAAACAATTAAGGTTTTGTCGCCTAAGTGCGACTTAGACGATGAAATTTTTTTCGTCTCCCAATTTTTTTGGACCACAAAAATGATATTCGTCGCCTAAGAAATATCTTAGATGCCAGAACACATAAGTCGTTATCTAAATGTGTACTTAGACCGGGACTATTATGTTTCGTCGCCTAAGATGCACACTAAAACTACATAAAATCGATTTCGTCGGCTAAGTATGATATATTTAGACGACGAAACACTTTTTATCGTCGAAATAATCACTAAGACAATGAATTATGGAAATCGTCACCTTAGATTTATTAACATAGACGACGACAATGTAATTCATCGCCTAGGTACACACTTAGATGACGACATATAAGTTTTGTCGGCTAAGTGAGCACTTAGACGACGAAACTATTTTTGTCATCTAAGTGTATATCTAGGTGATGAAAATTTGTACTTGGGTGATGAATAATTTCGTCGCTTAAGAACACTCAATTATTAGATCAGATTCCTTTTTCTCCTCTCTCAACATACAACACCCACCGTACCTCCGATCCCGGCTGGCCAAAATTCATCAAATATTGATTTTTCAACCCCTGGAGTTCTAGTTTATCCGCTCATCTCCTTATCGATGAAGGTATTAACTCGTTTCTCTCGATTATTGTTTTTGAATTTAATATTGTACGTAATTATGTATGGTGATTGATTTTTCAGGTGAAATATTTCGGTGAATTTTTAGTTTCCGTCGACCTTAGCTAGCTTAATTACGTACTTGTTGTATTGCATTGCTAATCTAATTGTAAGCTAATTGATTAGTTAATTAGTATATTTAATTAATTTGATTAATTAATTATTTAAAGCAAGTTAGATTAAGCTAATTATTTCTAAAAATTGTTAAGCTAATAGTTTAAGCTAGGTACGCACGTAGTTAAGCTTAATTAATTGCATGTATGTTTTATATATTGTTAATTAAGCCAATTGTTAAGCTAATAGTTTAATTAAGATAATTATATGTTAATTAAGCCAATTCTATATATAAAATGTAAATGTATTTATATAAAGTTAATTAATAAAATAATATAAAATAATATTAGCTACATTAATTCTAGTATAAGATTGATTATAGCGTATATATGGCACTTAATTGATTGTGTTATGTAATTTGATAATATATATAGTATATTAGATTTATTAATTATTTGTTGAAAAATTATATAATATGATAATTATTAACTTACGCAGAAATATGGACAAAAGTTGGATACAATTGGTGAATAGAAGTGATATGCGGTATATGGACAAAACCAGAGAGTTTATGTTGTTTGTGCTAGAACATGGTCAGGGAATGAATCGTTACATGTGTCTGTACAGAAAATATCTTAACTATCATTTTGTGGAGGCCAATATTATGTCTTAACACCTGTATGACCATAATATGATGTGGAGTTACACTATGTGGAGTGAGCACGGTGAAGTAGTAGACTGTAGCTCAAGACCAGACTTCAGCTCAGAGTACAGTTACGATGGTGCCTCATCTAGCGGTAATGGCACCCTTGCTTGGAACCCCACTGTGAATTTGGTCCATGATGCTTTTCCGAAATTTACGGTGAACACCAACACGAAGATGGAGGTTATGATACCGCTCATCATGACACATTCCTCGCTGCCAACTTGGCTAATGACGCTATTAAGATGGATAAGTACAACAGGATGCTACTCGAACCTCAGACCCCGGTGTACCCTGGATGTCCAGAGAATGTGTTGCGATATATAATGGAGGAAATTCAGATAAAAACGAAGGATAAAATTCCAGACCATGCTTTTGACGAAATGCAAGAACACATATGTAAGTTGCTTCCTGATCATCACAAACTTCCGGAAACTCATTATAAGGTTAGAAAGATCTTGAGCAGCCTCGGCCTAAAGTATAAGAAAATTCACGCCTGCATAAATGATTGTGTGCTGTTTTACTAAGAGTATACACATTTGGACTATCGTCCTGTATGCAACCAGTGCAGATATGTGAACTGGAATAGGAGGAGTTAGAAGAAGCAAATTCCTGTGAAGATGCTTCGCTATTTTTCATTGATTCCTAGATTGCATCGCCTGTACATGTCTCTATACATAGTAGATGTGATGAGATTATACGCAGAACAACAAGCAGATGACGATGTGCTCCGACACGCGGCAGATGGTCAGACTTTTAAACATTTTGACAGGGAATTTCAAGACTTTGCAGCAGAGATTTGAAATGTTAGACTCAGAATTTTTATAGATAGATTCAATCTTTGGGGTATTAATAGCACTACCGTCAGCACTGAGCTAGTTTTTCTCATGCCGTATAATTTGCCTCCGTGCATGTGCATGAACATGGAATTTAATTTCCTTACTCTGCTAATTTCAGGTTCTAAATTTCCGGAAAAGTGTTTAGATGTGTACCTGAGACCATTGATCGACGAGATGAAACTGTTGTGGGAAAATAGAATCCCAACTTATGACAAGTTCACTGACACAATGTTAATGATGAGAGCAGCCGTAATGCAGACAATGAGCAATTTTCCTGCGTATGGTATGTTGGCATCTTAAACAACCAGAGGATAGAATAGTTGTTCTGTTTGTTTAGACGACGTCAATTCCAGTTGGCACGCGGGGAATGTGTGTTACCTGGGTCACCGTAGATAGCTTCCCCACGATCACCCATGACACTAGGATATGGATCATTTCAACGGGACTGTAGAGAATAATCATAAACCCCGATAGTGGTTTGGCGAACAGATTTTTGAGAGGTTAAACAACTTCTATTTCGGTGTGTTGACCACTGAAAAAGATGTAAAGAAACTTAATTCTCCTCACCATCCATACGATCTCAGCTATTGGCATTACATGAGTATTCTTTGAACTGCCTTACTGATTGAAGTTGAAACTCAGGAACTGCCTAGATGTCATGCACATAGAAAAGAATGTGTGCAACATCGTGGTGGAAACAATTCTTAGTATTAAGTTGAAGACTAAGAATACTCCCAAAGCGCAAAAAGATCTGGAATCTATAAATTTACGTCGTGTCTTGTGGTTAAGGAGGGATAGAGGATGAGTGTATAACAAGATGTCAGATGCACCTTACACAGTGAAGCCGACACTAAGGGGTTCTGTATTCAAATTCTTTAAAATTGTTCGTTATCCATCTACTTATGCAACGAATATATTTGGAGGAGTCGACGAGGTGCAACACAAGTTTATTGGTCTAAAGACTCATGACTATCACATTATGCTACAACGTTTGATTCCAACGGTAATTTGACTTTCTTTTCCTAAAGGCGTTGTCAAACCAATAGTAACATTGTGTAGATGGTGGCAGAGGTTATGCGCTAGAGAGCTGAAGAAGTCAGATGTAGTGTCCTTTGCAAATTAGAGAGGATTTTCTCTCCTGCTTTATTTAACATCATGATTCACCTCATAATCCATCTACTCGAACGTGTGCTGATTTCTAGTTTGGTCCACTACACTTAGATGTATCCTCAAGAAAGATACGTACAATTAGTTATAACGGTTTTTCATAATTTATATATATTTTTAGTGTTTCTACTATTCGTCAAAAAATTAATAATTAATTGTATGATTTTGCAGACAACTCGGACGATATAAAGGATTTGTGAAAAATAAATTTGTCCCAGATGACTCCATAACAGAGATATACCTAATATATGAGTGTGCTAGCTATTGCAACAGGTACCTCATGGATCCAGTCTAGACCACCGCTTCCAATCCAAATGCCTGCATCAATTTTTCAGTCATCATAGATGTTGTACGACCATTTAGAGGAGTATTAAAGGAAAAATTAACTAAAGAAGAACTTGTCGAAGTACATTGGGTAGTGTTGCGAGACTATGACGAGGTCGAGGATTACATGAAGCTCTACAGGGAGAGGATTCAGGCAACCAAACCAAACAAGAATCCTGCCTGAGTTGAAAAGGTGCTTAAGAAGAAGTTCCCCGATTATTTCCTCAAATGGATACATATGTTTAATTAATTTAAACCATGCACGCATATAGGTATATGATTAGTTATTTTTTAAATTAAGAAATCTGGATGGGAATAGGTGCCCACAGTAAATTCGAATGACATTTAGTGTTTGCTTATGCGAAGTGTTTTAGCTTAGTTTGTGCATGCATGTTTTTGGTTTCCTTTATTTTTAGGGGAAACTATGTCATGTTTTCGGTAGAAATTAAATACACATTCATATATATTTTTCAAATTTTTGTAGATGATTGCTCTACAGAAGTCCGATAATCACGAGGGGTGGTAGTCGTGAGAAAAGTACTTATTGGTCCATAAGCCGGTTAAACACTATATTTACCCTAGTTGTTTTGTGAACGGTGTAAAGTTTCATTCATTGGCTTGAGATAAAGGATGAAGAACACAATGCATATTACGGTGTTCTTGTTATGGTTGGGGAAGACAATGATGTCTATTACGGGGTTCTTGTTACCGTTGTTCATCTATTATGCGGGAATGATATCGGCATTTTTCTATTTAAGTGTAAATGATTCAAGTGTACTAAGGAAGATCTTGATCTTCTATCAGTGGATACAAACTCAAGTTGGTATGAGGATAAGCCATTCACTCTTGTTACCTTACTTAGGCAGGTGTTCTATCTGAATGATCTGAAAGCTGGTAAAGGTTGGAAAATAATAAACCATATGGCTCACCGAGGAATATGGAATGCTACAACACTTGAAAGGACGTCAGCGACTGACACTGAAGCGTATAGAGACAATGCATATCAAGAACCTAATACTTCCATCATCCCCAATATAAGTGAACTGATTCGGTATAACGAACGCTTATCCATGCCTGATGGCGCCATAGATCTTACTCAAAATGAGATTAGAGAGTCAGACAAGAATTTCCTTGAAGAGGAGCTGGAGGATGACGACGATGACGATTCAGACGACGGAGAGTATGATGATGAGGAGCAATTAGATGATAGTGAGGAGGATAATTCAAACGATGATGATTACGAGAATGAGGACTGATATGACAAAGCAATTATGTGTAATTAAATAATTAATTAAGGAAGGGTTTAAATTAATTTGCGGAAATGGAATTGCGTTAGTAATTAATTAATGTTTTTTGATGCATGTGTACAAAAGTTGGTCCAAGTACTTCAACAAATAGGATTAAAAATTTCCTCTTGCTCCCTACTTCTAACGAGCTGTTACACTACTCAGAAAGACATAACTCAAGAGGCAATCAGATGAACTGAAAGGCTCTTGATCATGACAAGAACATGCTCAACATCCTCAATTGAAATTTTTGTATGCTCGACGAGTTCACCTGATGCCCTCCATCCTCGCAGATCGACAGACTGTGCTCGCATAACATCAGCTCAATCATACGGAACAACATCCATATGGTTGCCCTTTCATGGAAGAAGCTGCCCAAAACGGAAAAGTTGAGGGTGAACAGCGAACTCTCGGTAATACTATTTAATTTTATTTATTTTTATAATTAATTACAAAGCATAAATGCATTATGTATGGGATTTTAATTTTTTATTTATTTTTCTAGGTACATTTTGATGTCAAAGGCAGACCGGAGATGTTGGAGCACATCGATGCCATGACTACGAACATTTTTAAGGATTGGAAGTATGACCTCCACACGTACTACCTGAAATATGGCATCTCGCATACCCTGTAGGAACTGCGAAATGAAAGAGGAGAGGAGTGACAATGGTTGGTCGGACACTTTGAGTCCAACAAGTATAAGGTTCACCTTCATTTTCTTTAATATAATCAAAATTGAATAATTTCTTATTTTTAATCATTCATTTATTATTTAACGATCTTTGTTGTGCAACAGACAAGGTCAGAAGCCAACAAGGCAAATCATTACAAGAAGACTGCCCACCATTCTTTGGGCTCGAAAGGGTTCATCCACATCGCAAAGGAGCACAGAGATGCGGGTTCAAAACATTGTTTCCTGGATGACAACGTCTCCGTTTATGTCAAACTCGGGGTCGTCAATGAAGCGAGTGAAGGCAGCGTAAGTAGCTCATCTTTCGTCGTCTAAGTACTTAGGCTAAGATTGTTAGACGATGAACCTTAGGTGACGAAAAATGTCACTTAGGCGACAAAATTGCTTCGTTGCCTAAGTGTAATTTTCTGGTCTTGTGTCCATCTTGTCCCATAGATCAATAGGTAATTTGGTCGTATTCATAGCATATACAGGGATGGACACCACACAAAACGCAACACGTCTGAAAATTTTCAGATTTTTCCAATACCTGTAGCTACGTCAAATAAATTGTACAAAAATAGGTCAATGAAAACAGAGAAAAAAATTATGCACAAGTATATTATTTACACGATATGAACATATTTACACAAACGAAATCACACAATAGATTTTTCAATCCCCGGCAACGGCGCCAAAAATTGATAACGCGTAAAACATGCATCAAATATTAACACAAAGTAGACACTCAACACATAGTTCACACGTATGCAATTTAAAACCCTTATTTGTAGATGTAGCATTGATAAGTAGGGATCGTTCTTAACCAGGGATTGAGGGTACTAATGCATGACAACGTTTGTAAACATAAAATAAAAGGTATGGGGGGTTTGAAAGTTTGTTTTTAATTACCTAATTTATTTACTAAAAACGTCTCAAACATAGCACATAATTCTAGGACTCTAACATGCATTGACTTATAGACAAGCAAACACGTAGAAGATCCTAAAACACATACCATGTTTTGAAACAAAAAGAAAACCTAATTAATTATATACAAGTGATCAACTTATTCCATAATCTAACTCATTTATTAACACATGCAAATAACAACACTACCGAAATCTCATAACCCTAAATTTTGATTAAACATGCATAATTCATATTTTGTGCTAGGCATCCCCTAAACACCATTGATCTAGACTAGGAATCCCTTAAATCAAAACCAAAGCATTAAGAACCAATAGTAGCATTGTGTAGATGGTGGCAGAAGTTATGCGCTAGACAATTGAAGAAGTCAAATGTAGTCGAATTAAAAGATGAGGTTATCTACATCCTTTGCAAATTAGAAAGGATTTTCCCATGCTTTCTTTGACGTCATGATCCACCTTCCCAAACAAGTGCTACTTTTGGGTCCGATCCACTACAATTGGATGTATCCTCAGGAAATGTACAATATTTTATCTACCGTAAATTTTTACACATGGTTTTCATCATTTATATCTATTATTATCTTACATATATATAAATTTTACCATTTTGTAGACAACTCGGACAGTACATAGGATTTGTCGAAAATCATTCTGCCCTGGATGACTGTCTAGCATAAACATACATAATACATGAGTGTGTAAGCTACTAAACATGTACCTCAAAGATCCGATTCAGACCACCGCTTCCATCGCCTCCAATACACTTGATCAATACAATATTTCAGTCGTCACAGATGTTGTACGACCGTTGGGAGTAGTATTAAATGAAAGCTTAAGTGAAGAAGAACTCATTTATGCGCATTGGGTAGTGTTGTGGAATTGTGATGCGGTCAAGCCGTACATTGCATATATCATAGGTCCAAAATTTAGACAGCCAATCCGAACATGAGTCCTAACGGGTGTGAATCCAATTATAAGAAGAACTTCCCAAATTATTTCCCCAAATAAAAATGTTTATTAATTTTTGCTTTAATATTTCATTATTTTACAAAAAATAAATCCGGATGTGAATAGGTGCCCACAGCTTGTTATTTTGGTGTTTGGTTATTCGAAGTGTTTTTTCTTCATATAGGTTTTTGGTTTTATTTCAATTTTAGGGGAAACTATGTCAAATTTTTGGTAGAATTACACATTCATATATCTTCTTCAAATTTTTGCAGGTAAGGAAACTAGAAAAATCCCCTGACAGCGGGGGGTGGGGGGGGGGGGTGGTCATGGAAAAAGTAATTATTGGCTAGTAAGCCGGTGCAACACAATATTTACCCCGGATGTGTTGTCAACGGGGAAAGTTCTGGCGTTGGAATGACTACAGAGAACTCTATTATGGCTGCTCAAAGGGAAACGGCTCCTCCTCATGCTCCCTCTGAAGCGACGACAACCCCAACAGTCACGGCGGTGACATCCTTGATGGCTGTGCCAGTGAATTCCTCTTCGGAAGCTACATCATCACAACTTGCGGGATCTTCCGACAAATCTGTTTGTTTTAGTGCCTGGCTCAAAGTGAACATAGGCACCTCAAGACCGCCCCCAAAAAACACTTGGGTGTTGGTGAAGGGGTTAAAACCGAGGCGAAGGGAAAGTCAACGAGGTAGAAAATCGAGGTGTCGTATGACGACTTCACCAAAGGCCCTCCGACGCCGAAGATTAACAGTTTGCTTATGATAAGAATCAGGTCTATTATACGGAATACGATACCTATGAAGGCGGCGACTTGGACAGACCTGGAGCAGAAGGAGAGGTTCACATTGTACCACGAATTCTCAGTAAGAGTTTCGATATATTTAATTAAATTAATTTTTTTAGAATTAATTACACATTGTAGGGTTTAGGAATTAAATTAATTTTTTTAATTTTTTTTTCGTAGCTTGTATTTGACATTGCTCAAGTAGAGGCGATGCATGAGTTCATACAGTCGACAACTAAGAAGTTTTTCTCCGAGTGGAAGTACTCGCTAAATAAAAACTACCTCAAGCACAGCTCTGTGAGTGTCCCATAAGAGTTGGTGGAATTGGCGTCCACGGTTTTTATTTTGGAATTTAGTTATTCGAAGTGTTTTCTTTATTGTACGTTTTTGGTTTCCTCCAATTTTAGGGGAAACTATGTCATATTTTCGGTAGAAATTTGACATTCTCACATTCATATTTTGTTCACAATATTAATTTTAAAAAAATAATTTATAATTTATTTTTTAATGCAAGAGAAAATGAAACAATTAGCCGAGGAGGAAATGATGCGCATATAGACAGAGAACCTGAAGATGACACCTGATGAGCTACCTCCTCAACCCTTCGAGACTCAAAATGATATTTACGATCGAAAACTCGTATGCCGACCCCAAGCTATACTTTTGCATATCCCTACTGTTGTGCTAGTAACTAAAGCATAGAGGAAGGCGTATGCAGTTTATTTGAATTGACACAGTTTTTTGTTTTTGTTTTTTTTACCTGTCAATGGTAGCCCAAAAGCTTCCTAGACTCAGAACAGATTCCTCGACCCATGTGAAATGGTCCACTATGCAGTACAGTGTCTGGCCACTTTGATAGTTTCGTGATTCGAACCTAGATTGGGAAGCATACCCAAATAGGCAAGAACCAATAAACCACATGCAGTGATTGAATTGACACAGTTACATGTACGTATTGGGATTGTTGAGACTAGAATGTTACATGTATTAATTTACAGAACAATAGTTCTGCGCTGATTTTTTTTTTTTTACTTCTCCTTTTTAATTAGTTTAAGCAAATGTCATGGATTATAGACATTTATTTGTTTATATTTTGTTCTATTTTTAGTGTTTTCCACAGAAGATGCTCAATTAAATTGTGTACCGATAATGGATGGGACCAGAAGGCAGGATGCATACGCACAACTCGGTACAATTGCAAGTTGACACTAAATTTTTTACTTGTTCACTTGCAAATTAGATTCAACATCGTATTTATATGTGTATGTTAATTAAATTATCCGTAGTTAAATGATCGAACCAACCGTGCCCCGCTTGGGACAATTGTTCTAGTGCATGCTATTCATTATTCAACCAAAGAAAAAATTATTAAAGAAAAAATTATTGGAATGATCACTCATGACAAACAAATATGAGTAATCATTTGAGTAATTTTTCTTTTAACCAAAACTACAATGTCGTATCCCATTTCAATCAATAGTACGTATGAGCAAAAGTATACGTTAGTCCGACTATTACATTTGATGAGATAATTATTCAAAACTCCTTTTAGGGAACATAATGGTTCGGGTGTTATGTTCTTATCTGGTCAATTCTAAGATCTTTTCTTCGGTGATTGTATAATGTGAAATGCATATTTAAATGGTACTTTTTATTGCCCCTACTTTGAATTATTAGTTGTTAATTGTTGTTGATTAATGGGTAGAACTTCGAAATTGGAAGATGCTTAATTTCGGTTAAGAGTGCATGACATGGATCGATACGTATCCTTCGTAAAAATCATGAACCTTCATCCACTAGTTAGAAGCAAATGCATTGGAGTCACCGGACCCTACGTCCACAATGCCAATATTAAATCCACGTTCGGATTTCGCCAATGCGAATGAGGTAACAATTTGGGTAGCCATAATAATAACTTTATACAAAACAGGTCATCGTCATCGTCATCTTCATCTTAATCTATCTCTAGAACCCTGTCTCATGCTGCAACTGGATAAGATCGCAAGAATGCCATATGGCTTTCGAACCCTAGCTAACTAACAAGATATATAATACAATCAAAGACTTGCAAGCAGAGAGAGAGAGAGAGAGAGAGAGAGAGAGTCAAGTGCCCCCTCAGGCCCCGGAAAGCCAATTAACCTAAGCTGCATGATGATACTGCTGGCGTCAAACTTCTAGTACTATTCTGTGGGGATACACTTAATTTGAACACGTGTAATCACTCGTAAATCACATGCATAGATAGTTTACAGGATAATTACCAGGTAAGCATTGCTAATCGTACCACTTTGACCTGTTTATTACTTGTTTAATTAATTTGGGGGTATAAATACACGTTCTGAGTCCATGTCGTCGACGGGATGTGGAGAACAGATAACGGAGAGAAGGAAGCTATAGAAGATCAATTGTGCGCGTATCCTAAAAGCGTAAAGCGAAAAGTGTGTAAATTAAGCTTGAAGTTGCTGCTATCTAGCTAGCTAGCAATGGTGATTCAGAGGTGGGAAATCTGTATGGAGCTTATAAAGCTTGCCATAGAGTTCGTCGTCGTCGTAGCAGAAGCTGTGGAGATTGTTCTTCAGCAGAACTTCCCTCACCCGACGACGACGTCGTCGTCGTCGTCGTCGCTTACGAGAAGTTCACCTTATGCCACTACGAATCTTCCTTTTGTTGGCTTTCTTCCTTGAGATCGATCAATTACATTAGTACGTTCATATATATATATATTGAAGCTCACGAATCACGATCATATCGAGTGCTTTTTGTTTCTGGAGATTAAGTTATATATATGCAGCCCAGTAAGCTTCGGGTTCGTTTGAGTACATTGTACTTAGATTTGCAGCTTATTCATTTTTGTCAGGAGATATATATATATATATATATGTACATTACTGCAATGATTCAGTTTTCCGTTTTGTTTAGAGAAATTGGGTTCTCAATTTCTTCGTGGAATTAGTCCGGATTTGTTGTAGCCGCACGTTGAGTATATGATACATTAATTCTTATGTTAGCACCAATTTGGTTAAAAGGGACTCAACGCGGTGAACTTTATCAATGCCGACTTTTGGGGTTTTGTAGTTGGAGTAGTTGATCGAGCGCGTACACCATTTTAGTCAATTTTCACGAAAATTGATTTTATGAAGCATGATTCGAACCTTTATCTCATCTTTAACAATATCAAGTGACTACTACACTAATTTTAAATTGTTAAAATTGATTTTAATAAGAATCTTCAAGAAGATGAGATCGAAATGCTTGCTTAACATCAAAACAAGTGGATGCAAGCATTATTCATACAAGTTTCGATTTGGTATATATCATCAAATTTCACAACGTAATTATTAGTTTTTCATAGTTTTCATAGATGGGTAAACATGAAGTGTGGGAATCTGATGGTACGTGTATACAGAATTAAGTTTATAGCTTTGCGACAAATCGATCTACACATACGATAAAGTTGTAATCCTTTTTCTGCAATTGGATCGCTTAAATGGATGCTTCTGAATTATTGGTCTTCAACAATATATTGCCTTACCTGTCTCGATCTCTAGTTATATGTCTCACAAACAATGAAGTCCACGTTCTCTAGCAAGGTGTAAAATGTAAAGAAAGGATACACATATATTGCACCAATAATTGAATCGAAAGTGCGCTTTAATTAGAAGAAAGTAATAGAAACAGCTCTAGTTTGGCTGATATTAATGGCTGGAGTGGTCCCGTCGGCCTTAATTTATAAATTGTTTAAAGGAATTATATTCTCCTATCTCTATCTCGGTGTGTGTTCTGTCTTAATTAGAATAAATATAGAGATTTTCTCAATCTTTAATTTACCAGGAGATATATTGTATTAGAATGCGATAATGATGAGCAAGAGTGTCTATAGAGGTCGAAAAGGTAGTCAATGACTTCTCAACTATGGCTTTTTCGTTCTTGACAACGCCACAAATAGCAAGCTCAGATTGCAACTCTAGCATATCCTGAAAAAAATCATTAATCTTGGGATAATCCATTAACCGGATTTGATCTCATCTCTCTATGAGTTTAGGAAGCTGTTTATCATGCACGTTGTTAAACCGTTCTTGTAAAGACACCCACAAACCTGCGGGGTCGTCCTTTAACAAGTATTGCTTTCTTAAAGCATGATGAATATATCTCTGTAGAAACATAAGAGCTTGAGCTTTACGAGCTATTGTGTCATCATTAGCTTGTGTTCCCGGTGGTAGTGGTTGGATTGTATCTATGAGTCTTTTACCAATGAAAGTGTTCCTCACATCTGAGACCTATCTATGGTATTCTGCTCTTGAAGATCAAGGATGTCAAATTTTAGCCTTGCTGGCTCAATCATCTACAAAATATAAGAGATGAATTAGTTTACCGATCGAAAAACCACGATCTCTAATCAAGTTTTAGGGAATAAGAAACATGATCCATTGATGTATGGTCACAAATATCGATGTGATAACTGGTGGTTTCATACCACACCCTATAAAACCATGACTAACTTAGAGTAGGTCTGGCCAAGAGATCTAAAGATCCGATCCGAAAGAACCGGATCTGTACGATTTGGTTCCAGATCTTTAAAAAAAATTGTGTTGTTTAAATTTCAGTTCCAGATCGGTTCCGGATTCTGATATTAAAAAATTACAATATCTGAAGAACCGTATTATACCTTATGAGTCACATAACCTTCAAAGGCCCAAATAAATTGGCCCAACCTAAGCCAGCTCAACCCACATACATTTTTTTTATTTTAGAAAATCCAAACACCTAACTCTAAGTTTTTCAATCTACAATCAGCCATTTCTCAGAAGAAGAAAAAAAATTCTCATTTCACCATTTTCAGTCTTTTCACGTTCTTAGCCCTAGAAAAAAATCCTAGTTTCCCGGCAACCGGACCTTCCTTCCCCAACCGCTCTTCTCGGCACGGCAACCGGGCCGTCTTTCCCGGTGCTAGTCGAACGACGACCTTGCCTCTACATGGCGACCCTTGGTCCTCCACGACCTGACGATCTCCCGCCCTCCACAACAAATCAGTAGATTGAGGTATTTAATTGATTTGTCGATTTGATTAGATAAGTTTGTTAGTTGTGTATTGATTTAATTACAAATAGAATTAGTAGATGGTGATATGTTTGTATGTTAATCAAAGTTACGTTCATTGATTGATTTACATTCGGCAGTATATCAATCAAAGTTATGTTCATGTATTGATTGAATTTGTTCGTATTTTTCTTCATTTTTATTAGAAATGGGAGAACCTTCCGTTTATAGTCCCTCTATTGTTAATGAAGCAGTCTCCAGGAGTCTAGTAATTGTCCAAGAGAGTGAAGAAGCATCGAAAAGTAAGGCTACTAGAAAAGGAAGCAGCCAGACTCTGCTGCAAAGCTTGCAAAGAGTTCTTCAAAAAGAAGCATGGTTTGGGATCATTTTGTGAAGACTTCAATTCCAATTATGAAGCAGGAGAATGGAGTCGAAGGGCTGGTTTCTCAAACTATGAAAGCTCTTTGTAAGTATTGTAAAGCTCAGATAACACATGTTTTGACTAATAGAACATCTTCCATGAGAAAACACATAATACAAAGTTGTAACAAGTATCGGGGTAAGTATGAAGGTGATGATAAGCAGACTACTTTAGGAGCAGATGAGGAAGATGACTTGTCTGTGATTCCTTGGTCTAAAGAAAGGTGTGTTAAGGCAGCAACTGTTATGGTTATTTTAGATGAGATGTCATTTTGTGCTATAGAGAAACCAGGGTTTAAATATTTTTGTAGGGTGACAATATATTCATGTGAGATGTTTAGCACATTTTGAACCTCATTTTGAGGTCTAGTTTGTTAGTGATGGAGATGTCAGTAGCTTCGATTAGAAATGCAGTTAGATATGTGAGAAGTTCAGCTTCAAAGACAGATGTTTTCAAAAAATGTGTAGAGAAAGAGGGTCTTGCCTTGAAGAAAGTGTGTGTTGGATGTGCCAACAAGGTGGAATTGGACATATATTATGTTGGAAACTGCATTAGAGCTTAAAGATGCATTTGATTGCTTGTCTGAGGAAGAATGAAACAAGTATAAGAGGTATTTTGATGAGGAAGAGCCGGTAGAAGACCTGTTGGATAAAGAAATAGAACCTACAACTTCACAAACGGTTTCATCCATGATTTTCATAGAACCGAACTAAATGCAATCAAACGGTTCTAGATCTGGATCTTGAATTTTTTTATCAGAACAGAACCGAATCCAAGGCTAACTCAGAGTCAAAAAATTATTGACTTCCCTTTATGTTTCATGTATATCGTGACTCCCCCAGGACCGTCACTATTGTTTAAAACTTTGAGGAGGAAGATTTGATCCTTTACTCACTCATACCTGCAATAATCCATAGGAACTAGAGGCATATATAAAATTCACGGTATTTAAACCTAAACCTAGACTTAGATCTAAGTGTTGCGGTAATTAATTTTTGCAACATAATTCTAAATTAAAGAAGTTAGTCGATTTATCTCGAGCGTGTTATGCTTGATATGAAAACTTCACTGAGATCGAAGTTTGAAGAAAAGAAAAATTCACAGGAGTCCAGGAACGGTATAGGGCTCCGGTGACGGACGTTGTTGTTCTAGCGGTGGAAGAAATTCCGGCGGGGGAGGTTTAGTGTTTAGGGTTTGAGTTGACTATCAATTCAAGAGCTGTTGATAACGTGTTGAAGGATAAATGAGATACACAAGTGATAGATAAGAAATTATCATTTATTCATTAATAGATGACCTTTAAATATGCATTAAAATCTGATACAATAAATCTCCTGGTAAATCAGGGATTGAAAAAAGCTCTATATCTACTCTAATTAGGACAAGACACACACTGAGATATCAGAAATATAATTTCCTTAAATATTAACGTTTTTAATTTTGGTAAAATTTTACATAAATAATCTACTCGATCATCATTATCTATATAACCAACTATAAATTTGTTAAAATATAAAAAAAATATATCTAACAAAAAAATACTCACTAATTTCCCAAACATTCCCATAAACTTAGTACCTTGATATTTAGTACTCGATATTTGAATTTTCAAGTATGGGTCATGGGTCCTCTTTAATTGGTGAACAAAAGTCTATGAGAGCATCTGCAGCGGAGCTGCATTTTAAGGACGTCCGGCGTGGGACCCAGAGGAAATAGGACGTCCGGCCGGAGAGAACGGTGCAACGGGGGGAGGAAGCGGCCTTGACCGGACGTTGACGCGAGGATCGTCCTCGCCGGCGTCCTCGGTTGAGGAAGAAGCAGGGAACGTCCGCCTGGTGGGCCCCACGCACGTGGGTGACGCCAGCGAGACCACCGTATGCTACCGGCATACAAAATTGATTCAAAGCATATTAACGCGCGTCTAAATAGGACTTCCTATGACTTGGAAATTTCCGGAAAATATTACCCGAAAATAAAAAATTAATATTTTAAATAATAATAAATAGTAATAGGAAGTCCTATTTTTAGCACCGCTGCACGAAAAACAGGAATAGAACTTCCTATTTTGAGGAATTCCTCAAATGGGTACGGATGCTCTGATACCAATTGAAAGTTGAAACTTATCCACCATTCATTTAACTAATCAAAGTGAACGAATTTGCAATCCTTGTTGCGATCACAATCATCACATGCATCGAAGCCAATTCATAGTGCGCATGGCTTTTATTTTACATGCAATTATACATAATTGAATAATTATCCATCATCTGCAGCAATTTTTTGGAGATGCACCCAAAACTCTAATGGCTTAGACATCATGGCCATGTGATCCGATCTTCTGATTTCCACAACACGATTAGGCCGATTTCTCTTAATCATCCACAGTTGAAAATCTTTTGTAGCAACCAAATCTCCACCTGAAATTACGAAAACTCGATTCACCGACCCGTATTTCTCCTTGGATAGCTTGAGTTCTTTGGACAGGTCTTGTTCACCAAACAAACGAAGTGGTCTCATTAACATGGCGGCCAATTCTACATCCTGTGACATATTATGTCTTCTGTCAATGACATACATAACCAGTTGGATTTCATATGTAGGTTGAAGATGAACACATAGTTGTATTTCAATTCAGTATGTCACTTACCTCCTTCGGGCTGAGTTGGTAAAGGTGAGTTGCCAAGTACAAGGGGCCAAATGTGAAAGTTGTAGGAGGGTTGTTTGGACCTTGATCATATGTAAACCGACTATCCATTTGAGGTTCTTGTCTTCGAAATGCCTATAAAAACACAAAATATAATTATTGAAAATGATCGACTACATCGATCTATTTTTTGTTCCATTACGTAGAAAACTGCCACTATGTAGTGACATTATTTACAAAAACGAGATCACAAGTTTTTTTTGTTGACATCAAAAGATCATAATTAAGTTCGAAACACTAGCTAAAAGAGAGAGAAAAAACAAGATTCAAGAACGATGTGACAATGTGACCTCGATCACTCAGCCTAAAATTCTTAACTTTATCTTGTATATTTAGAGACTAATATATATAAAAGGCTCACGATTGCTTATAAGTATGCAAGATCCTGCGAATTTATTTGAGTTTGACGCATGGTTCGTACAGTTCGTAGAGAAGAAATTACTGTAATTAGCCAAGTGATATTACTAGTAATTACCACCTCTTGTTGAAGAGTGGAGACATTGAAGTCCGGTCCAGGCATCGAAGCGGTGACAAAAACAGCTACAGAAACCTTACTGGGAAACCTCTCCATGGCTTGAGAAATGGCCAAGCCACCAAGGCTATGACCAACGAGGATAACTCTTTCATGTTGTGGAAGAGCTTCCATGAAATCCCTCAAGGGCTTGACGTAGTCGGAGAACGAGTACAGATCGTTAGCTTGTTGTGGGTCGACACCAGAAGCAGCTAGATCGAGGGCAGTAACATTGTGACCAGATGACTTTATCAGTTTAACAATCTTGTACCACGACCAAGCTCCATGGCATGATCCATGAATTAACACAAAGTGCTTCTGGTTTGTCTCTGTAGGCTCTGATGATGCCAAGGTCTTATTTCCCAAACCATATAGACTGACAAGAATCAACGGAATGATCAAATGCTGTTTTTTTTTATCCATTTAGTGGTATCGAATTGGTTTGGGAATTAAGCATGTTATATTATATATACTGTGGTTCCCCAAATTCAGAAAGGATTTGAAGGTTAGGTTTTGACTATCTTTATTTTATTTAGAGCAAAGCAGTGCTATTGGACCGTTTTTTCCTTTCGTTGAAATTTGAGTACGGCAGTTTTTTTGATGTTATCTGCAAGTGGCTTGGCAACCACGCCAATGGCCAGACCTAATTCAAGTTTTTCAAACTTGAATACCATATCCGACGAAAATAGAAAAAAACAGCGCGAATGACAGTTTCAATCGTCGGGTACAGTGCATTTTAGCCCACAGTATAAAATGTTGTCGGTAAAAAAAATTATAGCCGACGGTACATAAATGAACTGTCAGATATAGTTAAATCTCATGGTCGAGTATAGTTTTAGGATAGCCGACGACTGGTTTTACCAAACACCGACGATCTGATAAACTATAGCCGACGACCTATTTTATGTCGTCGACTATAGTTCATTATATAAACAGATCGAGCAGCAGCTCAACCATTCAAAAAAATTGGAGAAGAAAAACTCAAAACGCTCTCAAATTGTGGGTGTTTTCGGTAACTATCCAAAATAAGTTCGTGAAGCTATTTCCCGCTATATAGGTACGTATATATATGAATTTTGTAGATTGAGTTGATTTAATTAGATGAAAATATATATGTATAAATTTTGGAGATTGAGTTGATTTATGTGTGTTATATATAGATGAATTTTGGATATTGAGTTGATTTAATTAGATGAAAGTATATATGCATGTATAAATTTTGGAGATTGAGTTGATTTATGTGTTATATATATATATATATGAATTTTGGAGATTGAGTTGATTTAATTAGATGAAAATATATATATGTATAAATTTTGGAGATTGAGTTTATTTATGTGTTATATATATATGAATTTTGGAGATTGAGTTTATTTAATTAGATGAAAATATATATGTATATATGTGTGTTTATATATATGTTAATTGTTGATATATAGCTAGTATGCGTGCGTGCGTGCGTGCGTGCGTGCGTGCGTGCGTGCGTGCGTGCGTGCGTGCGTGCGTGAGTGTAACTTTGTAATTACACAGCTAGGTAGCTAGTAGATGATCGAATCAAAGATGTATATATATAAAAATTAAGTTAAAATTTTCAAGATGGACAAGAGTTGGATTTTGCTTCCAAGATGGGATCGAAATTATAAAATTGGAATGAAGAGTTTTGTTGGATATGTGAAGGCTAATTCTAATGTGAATGATATTCATTATTGCCCGTGTAAACGCTGTCAATATCGGAGCGATACATATCGTTTTACCATTGATACAGTATGGGAGCCCTTAAAGAAAAACGGGTTTTGGGATAAGTACACGTGTTGGATTTATCATGGTGAAACATTATCAGCGGGTCAGCATGATCATGGGCAATATCCTCAGATTGCCAGCACATCCAATAATCCAACAACGAAGTTGATCAATGATGTGTTTTCTTATGAGAGCGGTGTATTAGCTCAAGCAATAGATAATGATCCCGCCGTTGGGGGCTTCCCTAATATTGAGTCAGTCCAACAATTACATACAGCTGTTAACATTACTGGTATGGACAAGTACAACAACCTGATTGCATTCCAACAGACCCCGTTGTACAACGAGTGTAGTATGATTGTTCTTGAAACTGTCATGGGAGTAATGAAGTTGAAAGTGGAGAACAAAATGAGTGCCAATGCTATTAATGATTGGTTAAAGTGGACTGCTTCGGTGCTGCCCCTTGGTCATCGTCTTCCTACCACTCATCGTAAGGTGCGACATATCTTGAAACATCTTGGCCTTTCCTACATGAAAATCCATGCATGCAGATATGATTGCGTTCTCTTCTGGGGTGAAGATGTTGACGGAAATGATCTTGAATGCCTTAATGCCTGCCCAGTATGTGGTACAGATAAGTATAAGTTTACTCCTACATGGAACAAGAAAGCTGTGAAGATACTTCGGTATTTCCCGCTGATTGATAGGCTGGAACGGTTGTTCATGTGTGCACACATGGCCGAAGCTATGAGATGGTGGGTTGAGAGGAATTTGCCTGACGATGATACCCTTATACACCCTGCTGACGGAGAGGCTTGGAAGCACATGCTCAGGGAGTTTTCTCATTTTGTATCAAAGGTCCCAAATGTTTGGCTGGGGCTCTCATCTGACAGATTCAACCCTTTTGGCAACATGAGTCTTCAATACAGTATATGACCAGTTATTTTGGTACCGTACAACCTTCATTCATAGATGTGCATGAAGAAGGAATATAATATGCTCTCTCTGTTAATTCCAGAGCTGGGTTATCCAAGAAAGTGTCTCGATGTGTATTTGAGACCCCTGATTGAGGAGCTTAAGTACCTGAGTGAATTTGACCATCCCACTTATGACAAGTACAAAACCAGATATTCTAGATGCATGCCATGGTTGTTGGCACCATCAGTGATTTTTCTGCCTGCAGGATGTTGTTAGGTAACGTTACCAAAGGATACAGGGCTTGTTCAGAGTGCATGACTGTTAAGTGTTGAAGACCTCATTGCAGGAAGATTGTCCAGATGCGTCATTATTGTTGGCTTCCACATAATCACCCATGGCGGCAGGATCCCGAGGCTTTTGATGGGACTGTAGAAACGAGTGTGCAACCCAGGAAATGGACGGGGGATGAAATTTTGGAAGTGCTAAATGAATACGATTTTGGGCAGCTGAGCAATCATCCTGAAATAGTGGCATCAATACCTGACAAACCCGACATGTATAAATTCTGGACACACATAAACATATTCTGGGGACTCCCGTACTGGCCCAAGTTGTCGATCAGGCACTATCTAGATCTCATGCACATAGAGGAGAATGTGTACGAAAGTGTGGTGGGCACAATGCTGAATTGAGAGAGGAAAACTAAAGACAGCCTAAGGCACGCATTAATCTGAAAAGAATGAATTTGCAGAAACATTTGTGCTTGAGAGAAGGGAAGAAAAAAAATCCCTCAAGCTCCTTACACCATCAAGCTTGACCAGAAGAATGAAATTTTTAGGTGGATGGGTAACGTCAAATATCCTTCAGGCTATGCAGGCAATATAGGCCGGTGTGTTAACTTTCGGGACAATAAGATGTATGGATTAAAGAGTCATGACTGCCATATATTGCTTCAACGCCTCTTCCCTATTTTCATTCATGGGTACCTACCGAAAGATGTGGTGGAGCCATTAGTGGCGTTGTCAAGATTCTTTCAGAATTTATGCACTAAAGAAGTGAAAAAATCAGACCTGGGAGAAATGCAGCAGGACATCATTTTTATCATGTGAAAATTTAAGAGGATATTTCCCCCAAATATTTTTGATATCATGCCTCACCTGATAATCCATCTTCCCGAACAATTGTTGTTTACCGGCCCGGTACACTACAGTTGGATGTATCTTGTGGAAAGGTACGTACAATTCAACATCTGAATTTGGCTCTAATTTTTTTTAACATTATTTGAAAATTATCATAATATGCACTTTTTAACTTGATAGACAACTGGGGGACTACAAAAACTATATGGCTAATAAATCCGCACCTGAAGGATGTATAGCTAAAACATATCTTGCGCACGAGTGCATAACATACACCAAGTTGTATTTAGGAGCATTGGAGGACCCTCCGCAACATATGCCGGTAGATGAACCACAGTTCAAACTTTCTATCCTCTCATATGATGTTGAAATTGGTAGAAATTTTCCAAAGTCGTACCAGTTGGAACAATATGAGCTAGTCATTGCCCACTGGTGGATATTGTTTAACTGTCCTGAAGTACAATATTGGAAAAACTTCCATCTATACTATCCTCAGGTTGGCGGTGATCTGAAGTACCACAATAGGGAGTTTGCAAACTATTTTGGCGGCTAGGTACGTCTATATATATACTTATTGATATATATAATTTAATATCATGACGTTTGTCATCTAACATGTCGGTTATTACTGCTTCAGATGAACCACGTAGAGTATGATGGTATTGACTATTACAGTGTTCTCCATTCAGTGGTTGAACTAATTTATGGGGAATGCATGACATTGCACTTGTTTAAGTGTAGATGGTTTGATACTAGCCCTCAGAACATAAGGACCGATGACTACGGAACATTTTTGGTGAATACTGCTACAACATGGTATGAAGATGACCCTTTTGTTTTTGCCACATCGGTAAAACAAGTGTTTTATCTTGATGATCTTGTGCACAAAGGCGCATGGAAAGTAGTTAACCATGTTGTTCCAAGAAACATATACAGTGCTACTACACTTGGTGATACTGTAGAGAATGAAGAAGTTATTGCATACCAAGATTCGAACGCAATTAATATTTCAGATTCCTCGATAATTCGACTTAACAATGTGAGTTCGGGTAATGTGGTTCGACTTCCTCTAGTAGAACTTAGTGATGTCAATCCAAATGAAGACAACGAAGACTCCGGTGAAGAGGAGCAACACATATTACCAGAAATTAACATGAATACCGAATCAAACTCAAGCGATGATTCTGTTTATTTGCCTTGATAAGTTAAAAATGAATGTGTTAAATTTACTTGTTTGTGATGATCATACATACGTGTTTGTTAAATTTACGTGTTTGTTAAAGGGTGATGATCCAAAATTACTTAAACAGGTTTTTGTGTGAATTGTGTTTTCAAATGATCAAGGCTAATTTTTCAAAAAAAAATTCAGGGTATACCCGACTATTTTTACCATTTCTTGTCTGGTATAGTATACCCAATGACGTTCGTATGACACGTCGTCGGCTATACTATAACCGACAATGTTCATACGACACGTCGTCGGATATAGTATACCTGACAAGAAGTATTTTAAGTCGTTGGGTATACCCTGAATCCTTTTAACCCGAAAACGGTGAGGAGCCCGAGCCATTTCAACCCTTTACCTCAAATCCCTCTCCTCTCTCCCAAGTCGCCGCCGCCTTCCCCATTTCAACTTTTTCCCCTCAAAATCCCCATTTCTAACCCGTAAACCCAATTTCCCTTTCCTCTCCTCCTCCTAAACAAAAAAATCCCAAATTCTCTCTCCTCTCCACCTCGGCCCTCCAAAGCCGCCTCTACCGCCGCCGCCTAAGCCACCCCTCCACCTCTTCTCTCTCTCTACAGTTCAGTAACTTTCTCTCTCTCTCTCTATCTCTATCTCTCTCTTTCTCTCTCGATGATTGTGATTGTGATTGTAATATTTATGATTGTGATTGTGATTTAGGTGATTAGGTTTGTGAAATTATGGATCAAAATTATTGTGATTGTGAGATTATGAATTGTGTTTAGGTTATGTGATTGTGATTAGGTTATGGGATTGTGATTAGGTTATGGGATTTTTTTTTAGGTCATTGTTTGATGATTTTATTGACGTTGAAGATGCTAAAATTATGTGAATTTTAGGAATCATGCATTTGTTTTCAGGTAAAGGAAAGAAGGCGACATCTAAGAATCGAGAAAACGGGTCCAGTGGCGACAGTTGTGGATCTAGCTTGAACAATCGGCCTCACCAGCCTTATGGTGGCCCATACAATAATCGTTGCTGGCAACGGCTTGTAGGCTAGGAGACACCTGCGCATGATAATGTGGCCGACCCCCAATGACCACAGAGCTCAAGGCAGCTTTTGTTCTCTAACAGGAACCAGACGTCTACGCCCGGCTCTACGGGACCCTTCACGTTAAGGTTTTCCAGACATGAGCCACGTGTCGAGTATGCCCAGCTATACGGGTCCTTCTCCTTCGGTCGTTGTTTGCTAGAAATGAACCGGCCAGAACTAACTCCAGGTCCTTCTCTCGGTCATGCTGGTGGTTCAGGGACATTGTCATCCGGACAACAAGGAGGTGTCGTCCCTTCTCACCTCTATTTTCCCTCGCAGGACGTACCTGTCCTGCCATATGTCGATGACACGGGAAACCTTATACTAGATGTCGATGATGAGGGAAACCTTATTCACATCCACCCGAAGGAAGCATACGTCTTTCAGCCGTTTGATACACCTTTGAAAAGAGCGAGGATAGTAAACGCATCGACGTCAGAATCATTGGGTAAATAATAAATATATGCATTATTTAATTTCAAAATTTCCAATAGTTTTTATATTAAATTGGGTGATCCTGTTTTAATTTTTTTATTTTGTCTTATGTGACAGACGTCAGAAGGGAGAAAAAAGTAAAGACCAGAGGCTGTGTTGTAGAGAAGCAATTTCAGAAGGATGTCGAGGCTTATGGGCCACTGGTCATAGAGACCGACTAGCAAGGATAGGTAAGAAAGGGACAAAGTCCTTGTTCTATGGTCAGAGTTGTCCTCAGTCCCTCAGTCCGTGAAGGACCAAGTGAATAATGCGATGTCGGTGAGTTAGATATTCATTGTATATGTCTACTTATATTAATTAATTCCTTTAAAATATAAATATATTAACATAAAAAAATAGGACATTACAGGTGTGGTTCAATGTTCGGGAGGAACATAAATCCACATGGGCAAATGAGGTTCAAGGAGGAAAGTGACGGGAGTTATATAATATTTATTTAGATGTCACAGGGATTATGTGATATTTTTCTAACATTTGTGTCACATATATAGATAGAAAGAGTGAAATAATGAGCTTTGTAAGTTCTGGAAGAAAAATAACATGCTCAATGACCGTTCGGGTGCCCCAATGGAGTTCATGTTTAGGGAGTACGAGTGGAAGTGGCTTCTAATCCACTTCAATGCCCCACTATTTGAGGTATATATTTAATATCATATGTATTTACTTGTGGATAATTTGGCGTTGATAGTTTCTAAATCAATTTTTTTAATATATATTTATGAAACAAAGTAATTTCCTCCATAAACGCGAGGAACCGAGCAAAGAACACAGACAACCATCACGGCGGTTCTAGACCATATGTGTCTTATATGGAGGAGGCAATGACCTAACACCCTGAAGAAAATCTGTTCCTATGGATGTATGAAAAAAGGCATCCTCAGTCCCACGAACAAGTTGTAAGTATTGTGCCCTTATAAGTTTACAACTTGCTTACATATGTATTTTCCCTATTTTTAATGTATGTTTACTAATATCTTATTTTCTTATCATTGTCAATTAGGCTCATTTAAGGGAAACAGTTGAGGAGGTGTTGACTCAGATTGCGAGGGAGCGAAACCTTAATATCTCGGATGATGAGCTTCCCCAGGTCATATCTCAGATCGATCAATCTGATTTAAGGGTTGGGGCGAGGATCATTGGGAACGTTTTCCCACCACGAATGAGCAATTACTATTGCAAGAGTTTGTGACGGCAAGGTGATGGGATATTGAAGAACACGTCTAGTTTCCAACGCAAATCGGGATCTTCCAAGGCCCAGCTAAAGAAGCAACTTCTTAGGCAGACTGGGGAGTATCAGAGCAAGATAGAAGAGACTCAGCGACAAATGACCCAGAAAATGGAGGAGATGCGTCAAAAGATGGCCCGGCAGCAAGTTGAGAAGTTAGCTCGGATGCGAGTTGAAATGGCTAGGAATTTTGAAGGCATGAACTCAACCCTTCAGACGCAAGGAATAAATGCCCTGACCCAAGGTTGGAGTCCATTGACTCCATCTAACCAGCACTCTTACGATGCCCCACATGAGCAGCAGGATTTGCCCGATGATGATGGTAGTGGCCCATCTTATCTCCGCAACTTTGACTTTGGCAACATTAGTTTATATGCATGTGTTTCAAAATTAAATGCTAAATTTTTTAGAAGTTTGTGTTTTGTGTTTATTTTGAAGCTGTTATGCGTTGTTGGACATTGTGGAAATGAAAATATATGTTCGTTGGCTATTTTGAAATTGTAGGTTCTGGGAATGGTAAATCCAGAATCTGCAGTTTTTTTTTCTTCAGAAAATTGCATACTATAGCCGACGACATGTACCAAAGTTTTCGGCTATAGTAAAAAATTCTCGACGACCAGCAAAACTATACCCGACAGGTAGAGAAACTATACCTGACGATCAATATACCTAGTCGTTGGCTATAGTATCCTCCGGTCAAACAATTTTGACCGAACCAGGAAGGTTTGCCCGACGACTTTCCATTCGAAAGTCATCGGTTATTGTTTGGAACTATAGTCGACAATGGTTGGTCGTCGGCTATAGTTTGGACCCATAGCCGACAAGGTGCACCAAAGGTCGTCAGCTATAGTATAGCTGACAACCTTTTACTGACGACACCATAGCCGACGACATGTTTTTGGCCATACTATAGCCGACGACTTTGGGCTAATAGGCAGACGACTTCATGTCGTCGGCTATAGTACATATGGTGGTAGCGATACGTTGTAGGCTTGTTCTCCAATTAAAATGGACGAGCACATCCAACAACTATGATCGAAAAGTAATTAACATGACTTCTTTTTTTATAATTTTTGTGTCTTTGAATCACAACTGTTAGATGTGCTCATTTATTTTCATCCCTTAAATTGTGTCATATCAAACTTCACTACCAGAAAAATGCATTTAGGCAATGAAACAATTTCGTTGCCTAAGTGACAATTTTCGTTGCCTAAGTTTCATCGTCTAAGTGTCATCGTGTAAGCACTTAGAAGACAAAAAAATAAAATTTCGTCGCTTAAGTGACATCTTAGACTATGAAACTTACTTCGTCGTCTGAGTGTTTACACAACAAAAATTTTCTACAAAAGACGACGAAATTTTTCGTCATGTACAATACTTTAGAGGACGAAATTTTTTGCATCGTCTAACATGTAGTTTATTTATTTATTTTTAAAATATAAATTTAATTAAAAATCAAATAATAAATTAAAAAAAATACTCATTATATATATTAAATATAAAAAGTGTACGTGCATCGATCGAAGTATATATACACACTACGAAACTAAACTGGGAGTATGGATATCGTTGATTCCCCCGCTGCCGCTCGGATCATCGTGTCCAGAATCTCGAGGAGTGGCATATGGCTGACACTTGGGTAGAGGTTGCATGCCTATCGACTTGAGGAACTTGATCATGAAGCTCATATGAGTCTGGGTCAATCGAATATGCTCCTTGGCAGATCGAGCTTGTTCCCGGGTCGATTGAGCTTGCTAAGAGACCGATTGAGCCTCCTCTTGGGCCGCTCGAACCCGCTTCTCAGCAGCAGCAGTACTCGAATGCCTACTCGCCGATGTGGATGACTGGGTCAAATCTTGATGGACCGCCCGTCCAAAACTATGAATCTCCTTCCCAGGTCAGCGGCCAAAAACTGCATCGGCAATATTTATCTGACTTTCCTTCGATAGAGGAGGCCGCTCTTTAGGCGTCATCTCTGGGTTTTCCAAATTTGCCCACGTCAATTCCTCCTGGGTGATTTGTATCAACTTCTTCTGAAATTAATCATGTGAACAATATATGAATGTTTATTTATATAAAAAAATTGGCATAGTTTCCCCTAAAAATGGAGCAAACCAAAAATATGCACGAAAGAAAATACTTCAAATAACCAATTTCAACATAACAAATTAACCTTGGGCACCGATTCCCATTCAGATTTCTTAAGTTCAGAATCATAATTTAGCCAATTAAACTAAATTCCAAGAGCACCACCTAATTAAATTTCCTAATCATAATTCAATTTCTTCAAACCAACCATAAGATTAAATCCAATCAATTTCAGAAGTACGACTAAATTCAATCAATTTGGAGAAAATGGTTACTTACACCACGTTCACTCACGGTATCGGCTTGCCCGGACTTGACGTAAGCGGACATGCTGACATCGAGATAACAATACTTTGAACCCGCATCTCTATGAGCCTTTGCAAGGTCGATGAACCTTTTGGAGCCCGAATTATGGTGGCTGGTCTATTTCTCACGATAAGCCATGTTAGCCTCCGACCTTCTCTGTTTCATAACAAGGAAAATTAAATAATAAATAAATATTTAAAAGTAAGCAATGATTCATTTTTATTACATTAAAGAAAATGAAGACGAACCTTAAACTTCTCAGACTCAAAGTGCTTGACCAACCATTCACACTCGTTTTTCCTTTCCATATGTAACTCTTTTGGGACAATCAAGGCGCTGTGTTCCTTGTAGTGTTTGTGCAGATCGTACTTCCAATTCTTGTAAATGCAGATAGTCATATCCTCTACGTATTTCCACATCTCTGGTTTGGTTTCATAGTCATAATGTACCTAGGAAAAATAAATAAAAAATTAAATTCCTAGACCCTATGCCTCTATGCTTTGTAATTAATTATGAAAGTAAATAAAATTAAATAGATCTTATTACTGAGAGTTCGTGGTACACCCTGAACTTTTTGGCTTGGGGAAGCTCATCCTAAGAAGGGGCCTTCTTACGTATGATAGATTTAATGTTGTGCAAGCACAAACTTCTCAGCTTCGACGTCGGAGGGCCTCTGGTGAACTCGTCGAGCATCACCTCGATCTTCTTCCCCATTGACTTATTATCCTCTCGACTTAGCTCCTTCATAAGTCCTCGAGTACATTTGGGGACCGGGACTGAGGCGTCCCTCCTGTTCACTTTGCGTCGGGCACTATAGAAAACAGAATCGTTGACGGATTCTTGGGGACCTTGTGATGCTGTCGAAGCGGAAATCTCTGGTTCGACAGTATAAGTTGTAGCCATTTCATTTGGATCATTCAGTATCATTTGAGAAGTTGCAAGAGCCATAAGGGTCTCCTTTGAGGTTTGACCTCAACCCAACTGTCATCCTATGGATAGGAATTCGACAGCCTTATCTTGTGTAGTGCGCCACTTCCTACCTCCAGGCATATCAATTAAGCTGTACGCCATCAAAAATTAACAATATTTACTGAAAAAAACCATATTCATCAAAATACATCTATACCAAAATAACAAAAATTTCATCTAATACGGAGATTATTCAACTTAAGTCTCATTACATGCTCATCGTTATTCATTCCTGCCTTATCCATTTTCATTGAACAAAGTACATAATTACAGGATCCATCAATAACAATTCTATATAAACTCCATGATCAGAACATAATCACCATAATCTCAATAATGTCTATAATCGGAACACAAGTTTGAGAATAATCTCAATCAACAACAATTCTACATTATCTCTCTATCAACATAATCTCCACCAATAAGAATACACAATCCTAAGTTCATCAATCCATAATACATTATCTTCATCAACAATCCACAAATTCATCAATAAACAAATCCACATCATTCTAAATTTATCAATCCAACAATCCATATAATTCACATAATCCACAAATTCAACAATCCACATAATCCTAATTATACAGAGAGAGAGAGAGAGAGAGAGAGAGAGAGAGAGAGAGAGAGAGAAATCCCTAGTAAATTTTGGAACCTGTATATCATATGACTTTATTTAGCGACTCAATTGATGAAGTGACCATTTTGATATATTTAATCAAATTTGAGTAATCGTTTTGATATATGTCATACAATACGTATCAAACTATCGATCTTGACATAGTTGGGTGACCATTTGACCAATTTTTTCTTGATTTAAAACCATAGCCCTTTAATGATGAGAAATATCTTCAATTGTAACCTCAATTTTATCTTAGGAGGAATATTGTGTTTCAATTTTTCTCAGTGATACTAATGGTATCTGAGCAAATGTCTGCAAATCATATGCAGGGACATATTTCCCTTATGTAATGCATGCATGGTTGTTCAATATGGAATTCAAATCTTTTTTGAGGTTCATCTCGGAAAAGAGTGATCGAGTGTTGCGTCATCCACACTATTAGATTTTTCTTTTTCATAATCTCATATAGTAGATGTCCAACTCCATCACAACTTATCACAGAACCATAATTAATAGTAGGAAAATATTCCAAAGACTAGTTGTTGTCGCTATGTTAAATAGTATCTCGCTCTCACAATATAAACTCCATTTTTTTAAGTACAAACATAACTGAGAATGGATGACTTAGAATTGAGAGAATTGCGGTAGCTTCACCGATATAAATGAATGATTATAAAATATGTTGGTAATCAGTCTCAAATAATAATAAGTTTGAAAGTGAACAAAATTATCATATATTCAAATCAACAAAAAAAAAATCAAATTAACAACTATTATTGCATTTCAATGAAGATCGATGGACGTCTATGTCAGAAAGAGGCACTCAATACCAATCTTCTTTTTCTTTGGATTCACTTTTTTGGGCCTGCAAATATATTCTAGGACTTCTCTCCAATGTTGGGAAATGAACATATTTGTATTGCTTATCCACATTAACTTCATAGTATAAAATGGTCATGTATCATTACAGTATCTAGAACTTAACCAATTATTACAGTGAATTTCCACTACTAAATTTTCAAGTCGAAAATCTACATATGCTATACTAATATGTATATATATATCACCCGTTGCACATAATACAATCCCTAAAACGAGTCAAAGAATGTGTAGAGTGACCTATTTTCCAGCTTTATAGTCAATTTTAATATATTTACTAAATAATATATTATAACGAAAAATACAAATAAATTAACAAAAAGATTGAACGAGAAGAAAATATAAACGTACATGAGTATAAATTAGCAAGAAAATGATAGTTGGCAATATAAAACTCAACCAATTTAATTCGACTTCATATGTAAAACTATAAACATCAAAAAAGAAAGAAAAAATTAGTATATAATCCAAGTTAATGAATCAAAAAAGATGTTGCACGAAAATGAGAGTATCCATTAACTCTCCTCCGGTGTCAACATGTTCTAAGCCACCAAAATAAATTACTCTTTCACATATTTGAAGGCTTCATCAAGGCTCAATGTAGATGGATCACTTCCGTTCAAAGTACTTGTGCATGCTAATTTTGCAGCCTCGTGTCCATTCCTATCATTCATAAAAGTATCGACATCCTTTAAACAGCTATCATAACTTCTATTGTCATAGAATTCATCATCTGCATAGTTTCATAATCAAAAGTTTAAGTCATATTAGCAATCATAGAATAATGACATCAAAATCATATAGTAAAACGGAAAAAACTTAAATTGATGGGTTTGTAATTGCATCTGTATACATGTTTTATTTCCATCATCTATAACAAGATAGATTTACTCCAAATAAATATGTTCAGAATTAAATACTAGCGTAATCTTCAAAATTAGACACAAACATGTGAACATTTATGTTTTCCTTGACATCCTCTTCAGTTATAGGTTTTTCTTCTCCACTTCTCACAATCATACAGTAAAACAGAAAAAACTTAAATTGATGGGTTCCTCATTGCATCAGTATACATGTTTTGATTCGATCATTTACAACAAAATAGATTTAGTCCAAATAAATATGTATATAATTAAATGCTCGCGTCATCTTCAAAATTAGACACAAACATTTGAACAACTATGTTTTCCTTAACATCTTCTTCAGTTCTTGGTATTTCTTCTCCACTTCTCACAAGTTCACAAATTGTGGAATGACTATATGTTTTGGTATAACTCTCCATTTGTTCTCATGTTTAAAAACATGACACAATATGTCCGGCTATGGTTGTTGTTTGACTAACATCATTATATAAATTGGTCATATATCATCGCAGTTTTTAAAACTTGGCAAATCACCAAAGATAATCTCTATTTTTTCAAGTAGAAAATTCATATCAACTTTACTGTTATGTACCACTCGTCAGACATAATACCCGTTCTTAAGACGAGTCAAAGAATGTCCACAACGATCTATGTTTCCAGCTCTCCTGTCAATATCAATATTATTAGTGAATAATATTTTACTTCAAAAAGTAATAAACACATAAATCGATGAAAATAAAAACATAAACATACATGGGTGGTGTTGTTACTAGTTGTTCTTCCCAAATATTCCCCGGGATATAGAATATGACCACTTATTTGTCTTCCAAATTGATAAAAAGATGAGTTAGAAATATAAAACTCATCTACTATATTATTGAGCTTCATTAAAGTCTCACTAAAATTCAGCTTCATGAGTAAGTTTAACCGTAAGATTAATAAGACATATATCATATCGATCACCATATGGAGAAAATTAATTTTTTTTGAAAAAGTGAAATAAAACTAGTAATCAGACGGTTAAAGAAGAAAATTAACACTAACGTTTACTTTAAAAAAATATTTCATATCTTCTTGTGCATTTTACATACTCTAGTATCCACACCTAGTATGATGTTTTGCACAATAATAACTAAAATGTATGAGAATGATTCGGTTCTACCTGTTAATTTTAGGATTCGATTCTAACTATTATTTTTAGGAAACGGAACTAAATCGTTCAATTTACATACAATTAAATTGATTCCTTGTATTTAAAATATATAATCGTTTGAAATCAAACCGGTTCATGAATCGATTCGATCTCACGATTCTTCTGTTTAGAACCAAACCCAAAATCTGTGTTTACCTTGTACTCATTAGTAATCAGTCATCACTAGATTTTAAAAGTGAGATAATAAAAGTGAGATTTTAAGAAATGTGTCACTGAATGGAGCACATATATGTGTTTGGGTTTCTATTTTGACATTAATACTTTGACAAGTTGTTACCCCATGTCGTCTATCATATAAGCTTTATATATATAAAACATAAAATTACCCTAGTTTCTCTAGTTTTGAGAAAGCCAACGTCGTCTCGTACGTCGACATCCTCTTTGTTCAACAACATGTTGGACTCCATTGAGCAGGTTGCAGTGTCCTTCTTATCCGCCTTGGCTTTCAGCGCAGAGACAGTGGATGTCAGCCGGCACTTAAGCTGGTCTGCTTCCCGCGAGCCTTAAGTTTTGCATAACAGCCTCATAACTCTCAGAAGCCGGGTTCTGGAGTCACAGCTGAACTCTGTCCCGCTGCTAGTGTGGAAGACGAGTTTTACTCGACGACGGAGTTTAGATGGTGATGTTTTTGTTCACTTGGGACTTTGTCCCACGCGGCTCGGTGAAAGGGAGCTCTTGTAATGGAATTAGGGGTGGCACGAAACTGCAAGTCAAGTCTGACCGGGTTCTGGCTTTCCCGTGGATGGCATCAAGGTAAGTCGAGAAAATTCCAACTTGTTGGAGATTGTTGGAAGCTAAAGGCAGAGGCTGCTCGGAGCCGGCGGTGTGAGTCTTTGATAATTCTGGTAGTGGCTCGTCGGGATCGAGGATTGTGTAGAGGCTCGTGTTGCACCAAGAGTTCGCGGTGGTGACGTTAAGTTAGTGGTTGCGATTTGAGCTGTTTCTTGCCGCTGGGGCTCACATGTTCCAATTTGGGCTGTTGGGCCTAAACTAAGGGTTGTTGGGTCTGTTGAGATTTGGGACTCAAGCGGGCTGTCTCTGGGCCACTTGCATGTGGTGATTTGGTAACTTTGTTGATTTTAATGCTTATACAAACCACAAACTGCTCCGACTCAAAATGGTTGACCAACCAATCCCACTCGGGTCTCCTTTCCTCCTGAAACTCCTTTGAGGCTACGTCGTATTTCTTGTAGTGCTTGTGCAGTTGATGCTTCCATCTCCTATAAACGTCCGCGACCGAGTTCTCTACGGGTTCCAACATCTCCGTGGTTTGGTTCAAGGCGAAGTGTACCTATGAAAAAAGAGAGATTAAATTAATTGATAAACCCCGTAATTTAAATTATTTATAAAATAAATAAAATTAAATAACCCATATTAATTACCGAGAGTTCGCGGACAACTCTGAGCCACTCTGCTTCCTCCAGCAGCTCCCAAGTAAAGGCTATCATATGTATCTTGCTCTGTACTATATTCCTAGTCTGAGTCGACGTCAAGCTGGTGAGCTCCTTCGACGGAGTGAATTTGGTGAAAACATCGTATACCACGTCGATCCATTTCCTAAGCCTCTTGGTTGTCTCCTCGATTTTGCGCCCATTCACAAATCCCCGAGTACGTTTGGGGGCCGAGGCTGAGGGGTCCCTACTCGTTACTTTGTGTCTGACGCTAATGCAACAAGACTGTTGTATGGATGACCCAGAGTTGGAAGACGGATTCGCCTGCTCGTCTACTACAGGCGACTGGTCATTAGGTCTAACCAGAATGGTTGATGACTGTTGACATAGGTCGTGAGTCGTAACGGCCTCCTCTAACCCTTAGGCCCCCCAACCCAACCGTTCGAATGACGATTCCAATGTGGCCTTCCGCTGTTGTTTGGTTTGCCTCTTCTTTCCGTCAGACATCTTAAGTACCTATTCGACAACCGAAACCATTAAAAACACATTCATACCATATGCACATATGAGCAACATCAACATATAATGTGCAAAACCATTCCAAACAATTTACCATACTGTCATTCGAAACCATTCATAATTAACCATATCGCTATCAATTCATCTATTTCACAATGCAATCAATCCAAATTGATCAACATGCCTCAATTCATCCTTAATTCATATCATAGTTGCACTGATTCAATCTCACAGCTATCAATCCACCTCACAGTAACCCAGTTTAATACACATCACACCTCAATCATCCAATATCACATTCGTAATCATCCAAATTTATTTTAACCTTAATCAATCCTATATCACAGTAGCACATAATGAACCTATATCACATTAATCCATAAATTACCGTTCAAAAAAACTATACAACAGTAGCATCAATTATCACTCAACATCACAGTAGCATAAAAAATTCACATTAGCAACAATCTAACAGTAGCGAGAGAGAGAGAGAGAGAGAGAGAGAGAGAGAGAGAGGAGAAAGTGTTGTGAGATTTGGTGGCGGTGGATTGTAGGCCAGTGAGAGGCGGCGGCAGCGGAGAGTAGGCCTAAGATTGTGCAGGAGGCTGCGATGACAGGGTTTTTTTTTCGGAGGAGGCAGTGGGGTGGGGGGAATATAGCGTTTAGGAGGCGGCGGCAAGGGGTGTTCGACGACGGAGGTGGGGGTGGATGGTTTAGGGGCCAGTGAAAACAGCTTGAGAGATTGAGGGTGGTAGTGGCGATTTAACCCGGGAGGAATTTTTTTGGGTTTAGAAAATTAGGGATTTCCGGGAAAGGGATCGATTTCGATCGATCTTATTAAGGCTCTTAGGCGACGAAACTTAATGGTTCATCGTCTAAGTATACTTAGATGACGAACCACATTTATTTCGTGATCTAAAATGATTTTTGAAATTTTCTCAAAAATTTGGCGGGAAATATGGACTGTTAGCATAAGCCTATTTCACAAACGCTTACTGAACAGACACGCGAAAGGAAGAAGGAAAAAGCCAGTAGTAGAGCATCAAGTCACACATCAAAGGAGGAGGAGATGATACGTTTTCAGGTAAATATATAATGCATTCATTGTCATTAATGGAGGAGGATCCCGATCATTCGACAAAATCGCTTCCTTAATCAATACCAGTTTACCTCTCTTTCACCCATTCTTACTTAAGTATCGGAGCGTGTTAGGCGGCCAACCCCGCCTACAGTTCTGATGTCTATCTCAATCTTAACAGCTCAGTACATGTGAAATAGAGCCAACACTTCATTTCGTTCAATCTACATTATCAGGTGTTTAACCTATATCTGCTCGGATTACGGTAAAAACATTTGGCATTGTCTACGGGTTCTTTCTCCCCCAAATTAGGAAAAGCCCGCCTAAAATCTCTTTCCATCTATGGACCCACCTCTCACCCCTGGCTGAAACACTAACTCCTCAGCCTCTGCCAAGCATTGGCAATGATGTCCCATCCAACTCGGTAATCCCAACTCCACGTGCCCCTGAGAAGGTAGGCAAAGATGTCTCTGTTTGACTCCTTCAAGATCTGGAGCTCCTCAGACATGAGCGTGACACCAAGCACTCGACTAGGCAAGAAATTTAGAGTATCTTGGATGCCCTTTGGCAGAACCATTAGGAGCGAGAATCCATAAATTACACAACCAACCGTCCGAACCCTCCGGGCATTCAAATCTCAACTCCGCTCCATCACCCTTTTTTCCCTGGGCTACGCTCTCCCCTATAGCCTACAACATCTGACGCAGCCGCCCAATTCTGGCTGGGTTAGATCCTGAGGTTCGTCAAGGACTCTTTAGTCATCAACAAGGCATGAATGCAGTCTACATACCTTGCATGACTCCTTTCTCGGTATCCATCACTAGAGTCGGACGAGACTAGCATGCTAAAGCATCCAAGGGTCCACGGTATTCTGGACGGGATAGCCCACACGTTCATCTGGACGAAATTTCTCTCCGCCACCATAGGGCGACATCTCAATGATGCCACCCTATGTTATCTCTTTCTGGAAACATTAATGACGAATCGTTGAAATTTTTCTTTGAGCTACCTGAGGGCACCCTTGACTCATTCACAGATTTTACAGACGCCTTTCTCAAGCAGTATCGACTACAGGGTAGGTATGATACGACTGATGCCGTATTTGCTGTCAAGCAGGTGAAACACGAGTACTTATCGTCCTTCATCGATCGATTTTGGACTGCCGCCCAGTCGTACTGCCATCTCGACAAGAAGATAGCCATTGCAATGCTTATCTAGAGCCTCACACCTTCCCCATTCAAAGAAAAATCATCAAACGACAACATTCGATGGACTATGGCGAACTTGTCGATAAGGTTGTAGAGAAGGCATAGATCAGTAAACTTGTGTTTAGTGGTCAATCTTACCCCTGAAGCGATAATTCTACAACTTCCTTGCATGGCAACAACTCACATCCGCATTAGTTCAAAAGGCAGAAGTTCACTCAGGATGACAAGCGGGGCACCCCGCCCTTTCCATATGAAAATGCCCATCACAGGCGTAATACTACCACCGATCACAACCGGCAGGTCCAGCACCCAGCCCATATAATTTTCACTGTCGCCAATGCTACGTATGCTGAAATATTAGCCAATAGCAAAACGCTAATTGATGTTTCACCTCCACCCAGATGCCGGACGACCTCCCTACACAACACTAACAAATGGTGCGACTATCACTCCAACAAATTGCACAATACAGAAGATTGCTTTACCTTAAAGAAAGTCGTCCAATAGCTCATTGATGAGAGCAAGTTAGATCAGTACAATGCAAGCGGCCCATCACCGCGATAGGTCACGCTCATCGAACTATGGAGAATGATCAACATAATATTTGGGGGCAAGCAGAAATCATGCGACGCGTGGGAATGTTAAATTTATCCACCGATAATGACACCAAGGCTCAGCGGCGCTCATGGGACCCTATTACCTTTTTTTGCGGTAGACAAGTGTGGTGCATGTCCAACGGACGCCCCGTTTTTTATCGATGTCGTGGGTCGATCGCTTCAAAATCCAACGCATCCTAATCAATTCTGAAACTACTGCAAACATCATGTTTTTGCCTTCTTACTATCAGTTGGGCCGCCCGAAAAATAAATTATTGCAGGATAGTGAAAATTTGATGGGTTTCTCGGGCTACATTGTTTACCCACTAGGCTGTTGATCTACGCATTTTATGCTTGATTCTTAACGTCTTTCTCTTTTCATTTAGCTTTGTTTTGACCTTAATACTATCATTTCTTACTTACTTTGTTGTTTTTAGGTTTTGAATAAAGGAGTACAATAAAGGAGGTGATTTGGAGCATAAAATGAGATAAGTGGAGAAGTGTCCTAAATCAACTAGGAATGACGTAGCAAAATATGGATCCGAAATGGTCTTCTCAAGTTACTAAAATGACGCAAGGCAAAATGAAGACATTTCAAATGGTGGATCGAAAATCAGCAAGCATTTTGGGCAAAATCAAGCAAGGAGATATTACCAAATAGATGGAGGATCAAAAACATCAAGTATATCTCAAAAATGCCTTATTTGAAGATCAAAATATCCTACAATATATGGTAGGTTTGGCCGAAATGACTTGGAGCTCAAGAAATACAAGATATGGAAAGATCAAGATTTCCCTACTCCTAGTAGGAAGAGGAAGATATGCCTGCCAGCTCATCAATCTTCAACGTATCACAAAATCTGCAATTCAACTCCAAATATAGTGATCATATATTTCTTCTTCAAGTTCTCGAGCTGATCTTTCCAACGAATCCAAAATCATAATTTTCTGAGCTCTAGAACTCCCGGAAAAGACGTTTCAAGACAGGCTGTCACAAGCTGGCAATTCTACCCGGGTACACTAGGAAAACCTAGTTTGGAGAGGAAAGTTGGAATTCTTCACCTATAAATACAAGAGCTAGGCCTCATTCTCAATCATCACTCATTCTAGACGCCTAAGCTCAGCCTAAACACTACTCCCTCTCCAAAGACTCAAGACGCCATATAAGAAGAAGGTTATACCATCCTACCGCCTCCAAACTGCCTCCATCGACATATAGGGCAATCCCGAGTGTCTCCTCCACCAAAGTAAAGTTGGCTACACCTCAAGCTCCATAGGGCAATCCCGAGGAATTAAAAGTGTAACTCGATTTCTCTTTACATTGTAACCCCTTTTTGTATGAACTCTTGTGTTTAAGGATTGGTCTTTAGTATTTCGGTTTTCTGTACTTGTTTTGATTTCAATTGTCTTCCATGTGTTCTAGTTTCTTAAAGTTCTATGATGCATGTTTATCTAATCGTAATGCTTTGGCTTAGATATAGGGCAATCCCGAGTCTAGATCAATGGTATGTGTATAGGGCAATCCCGAGCACGAGAATGAAGTGTAAACATGTGTTATGTGAAATTAAGAAGTTAGGATTTCGATTGACATTGTTTGATTGCAGGTTACGAAGGAGTAAGGGTAAGTTTAGATGAGTCGATCACATGTAAATAATAGCTTAGGTTTATTTTCGGTCTAGTAAGCATGTTTAGGATTCTTTGTTCTTAATTGTTTTCTACTTGTCTATGAGTGAAGCATGTTAGAACCTAGGATTTCTCGATGTGTTTGCTATGCCATGTTTTAGTGTTTATTTTCGTAGAGTACAAAACAACTTTTTTTAAACCCCCCTTTTTAACCATAGCGTAAATATGCATGCACCCTCAATCCCCGGTTAAGAACGATACCCTATTTACCAATGCTACATCTACACCAAGGGTTTTAATTGTTTATGCGTTTTTGTTGATTGTTAAGTGTTAATTTAATGGTTGCAAAGTCGTGTATAAGCTGTGATTCTCTACGCTTATGTCTGGGAGAACCAGGGACTCCCCAATGGGAAGTCACAACCAATTTTATCATTTGCAGCGTCCCATCCTCTTACAACATTATATTCGGGTGCCCCGCTCTGATGAAGCTCAAAGTCATTTTAGCACAACATATGTTGTATTTACAGTTTCCCACCGATTGTGTTACTGGATCTGTGCAAGGCACTCAGTTCGTAGAGCACCCAGTAAATCTCCATACGAGTGAAGTCTCCTGGCAAGAAATTTTGGAACAACTAGAAGAAAAAACACTTTAGTCGACGAAAAAAATTCGTCGATCTATTAGACTTTTTCGTCAGCTAAAGTAAAAGTTGACGAACTTTCATCGGCTAAAGGTCGTCGGCCATTACTTTAGCCGACGAATTTTTAGACTTTTTCCTATGAAAGTATTTATAAATCGTCGGCTAAAGTTTGCATTTTTCTAAAGAAAAAAAATTGTAGATTTTGGATTTCTATTCCCAAAACCTCCAGAATTTGTAAATTCAACAATTTTATTTCCACAATAGCCAGCAATACATAAAATGAAAACAAAACATATTTTTATTAACAAACACAATTTCACCTAAACCCTAAATTCCAAAACAAATCTGAAATTTTAAACTTTACTCGAGAGATTTCTGGCCAGTGACGGCGACAGGCGGTTGGGTGACAGACAGAGAGAGAGAGAGGGTGGCGAGTTGGGCGGCAGATAGAGAGAGAGAGAGAGAGAGAGAGAGAGAGAGAGAGAGAGAGAGAGAGAGAGAGAGAGAGAGAGAGAGAGAGAGAGAGAGAGAGAGAGAGAGAGAGAGAGATTGTTGGGATGAAACATATCGATTTAAACCTGAGGACTTTAGCCGACGACACAAAAAAATCGTCGACTAATGTATAGCCGACGAAAATGCATTTATTATTGTCGGCTATAGTATAGCCGACGACACGTGTCCCAGTCGTCAGCTAAATTTACATAATTTTCATCAGCTAAAGTGTGACTTTAGCCGATGATTTTTTTTTATTAAAGCCGACATTTTTTTTCCGTAAGCTAAAGTATAGTATAGCTGACGAAAAAAAAGTCATCGGCCTGCTTTGTTTAATTTCATCGGCTAAAGTATTTTTTCTGGTAGTGAACTCAACAATGCTGACCCTGTTATTACTACTCCGGACGACCCTAGGGATGGTGCAAACTTTGTGCGCCCGGCCGGCTATAAGGATAATGTAGTTGATGTACAGATCGACCCAGATTACCTTGAGCGGACTGTCGAGATTGGCGCCCAGTTAAGTCCAGATATTGCCAGGAACCTTACCGCCTTGCTCCAAGAATTTTTTCTTGGTCTTCTACTGACATGCCATGTATTTCTGTAGATCTCATCTCACATAGGCTAAGCATAAATCTAGGGGCCCACTTGGTCAAACAGAAGAGATGCGCTTATGATAAAGAGCAATATGATGCAATGCAAGTAGAGGTGTAACGCTTGCTAAAAATCAGCTTTATCCGCATGGTGAATTATCCCAAATGGATTTTGAACACAGTAATGGTCAAGAAGAGTAACGGGATGAGGAACATGTGTGTGGACTATACCAATCTGAACAAGGCATGCCCAAAAGATAGCTTCTCACATTACCTGCCTTCATCAGTCTCAAGCATTATTTGGCTTCAATCCCTACATTATCCTGCCCAGTCAAAGGGGATGTATTTTTCTTGTATCTCGCTGCTTCTACCATTGCTGTTAGTTCCGCCCTTGTCAAGAGAGAGAGAGGGATGCAGAACTCCCAGTATTCTATGTGGGTAAGGGTATGACAGATGCCGAAGCTCGGTACCCAACTCTTGAAAAAGTCACTTTAGCACTCGTCACAGCTGCTAAGAGGATGCGCCCATATTTTCAAGCACACAACATTCACGTACTTACCACCTTGCCGCTTTAGCAAGTTCTTCAATCACCAAACCATAATGGGTGCCTAAGCAAGTTGGTCATTGAGCTGAGCGAGTTTGACATTGAGTACAAACCTCGAACCGCTCTCAAGGGTAAGGACGCCATTGAATTCATTGTTGAATGTATTGGCCTTGATCCCACCCAGTCAGTCATCGAAAAAAGTGGTAAAAGCATCAACATCCCTACTGCTCAGAGGTCTAGATGGGAGTTGTACGTAGATGGATCCAGAAACCAACAAGCAAGTAGTGTTGACGTTATCCTTAGTGGCCCACAGGGAGCCCATGTGGAATACGCACTACGATTTGATTTCTTGGCCTCGAACAATGATGTAGAGTACGAAGCTCTTATTGCTGGATTACATCTCTTATTGGGATATCAGTATATTCAGTGATTCACAATTGGTGGTGAACCAAGTAACGGGGGACTTTGAGGCTAAGGATGGGCATATGAGTGCTTACCTGGCGCTCACCAAATTTTTGCTTGGGAAATTAATATCTTACATGATCACACTGGTACCTCACGCCCAAAATGAAAAGGCTGATGCAATGGCCCAACTGGCTACTACCTATCTTGCCTCGAAAGATAGGTGGGTCGAAACTCTATCCAAACCCAGCACCAACTGAGCCTTTTTAAGCTACTCCCGGTAGTGCCCACTAAACCAAGTTATATTGACCCCATATATTTGTATAAGACCAAAGGTATGCTCCCGCCTGACAAGGCAGAGGCGCGAACGATTGTTGCACGCTTAACTAATTTTAGTATCGAGCCGGGCATTTGTATAAGCATGGATGGACGTGGCCAAATTTGAAGTGTGTCACCCCAACAGCCGGGCGGGGCATATTAACA
This sequence comes from Geum urbanum, assembly GCA_946800695.1. Lineage (NCBI taxonomy): Eukaryota > Viridiplantae > Streptophyta > Magnoliopsida > Rosales > Rosaceae > Geum > Geum urbanum. Next base: position 8,044,437 of record OX327002.1, on the reverse strand, counting down.
TAAATTCATAGTGGAGTATGCGGGCACTATATAGGCACTCAATCCTTCGCGCATAAGGCTCTTCTGAGTGGCTTATGGTAGCCCATGATACATGCAGATGCTACTGCATTTGCTGAGAAGTACCACGAATGTCATTTACACACCCACAAACATCATTTGTCGACTATCCTGCTCTCAATCATCATCTCACCTATACCCTTTGCCCAGTGGGGACTCGATCTCATCGGTGAGGTGCCTAAGATAAATGGCCAATACAAGTACATTGTATTCATCATTGATTACCACACCAAGTTTATCAAAGCTGAGCCACTAGTGAAGGTCACGGCTGAGAAGATCCTTAAATTTCTATAGCGTACACGTTACTGTCGCTATGGCGCCCACATCAATATCATCACTGACAATGGACCTCAGTTCAACAACAATGAGTTCATCTAGTTCTGCAAGAAATTGGGGACTACGGTCTTGTTCTCTTCTCTCGCCCACCCCTAGTGTAATGGCCAAGTAGAAACTGCCAAAAAGATCATCAAGGATGGGTTGAAAAAGAAGATATGCGATATCAGAAGAGGCGACCCGCATTTTGGCAGATGGGTATATGAACTACCTGGTATCCTATGATCTATCTGCACAATTGCTACCAAGGCAACGGGCAAAACTCCTTTCGCGTTAACCTTCGAATCTGAGGCACTGCTCCCGCTCGAGATCACTCATTAAAGCTCTCGTGTTAATGTCTTTGACCCAGCCCCAAATAACGAAGGGTTATGCTTGGACACTGATTTTCTCGATGAACGGTGACACGCAGCCCACCTTCAAAATACGGCTAATAAGCAAAGAATTGCTTGATTGTATAATAAGTGTGTGAATTTATTGTATAATAAGTGTGTGAAGGTCCGCTGACTTTGTGTTGGGAATTGGATAATGAATGCCATCTAGACACCTGTCAAATCTCTCCATCCAAGCTGGGAAGGTCCATATCAGATTACAGAGGAGGTCCGTCCAAGAACTTTCTATCTAAAGGATGATACTGGGCATATTCTATCACACCCTTGGAATTCTGCCCCCCTATGGAAATACTATCATTGAGCTATACCCGCCTGATATAAGGCAAATATCTTTGAATGTGTGCCCGCCCATTTTTTCTGTATGACATATTGTTCCACTCAATAAAAAGTATATCTTTCGTCGATTTTTCCAAAAATGTTGCTCATAAAAAAAAGCACTTCAGTAAAATTGAGCAACCCATCGACTTACTTATACAACTCATAGAAGAATAAATATTTCATATTGCAAATAAAGCGGGTCATATAAGAAAATATTGTCTTACACAAAAAAGAAGAAGAAGGAAGCAACACCAAACAAAGGGAAATAACATTCGTCCTCAAAACAAGAAATGTAAACTCCCGCCCATTCACTATACTACCACTCACAAGCCCTTATTCTTTTTGAATTTATCCTAATCGAAGTAAAGGGATGTTTTCATTTGCTCAAAAAGGGCGGCCTGAGCTTCCGCCCATACTTTTTTCTTCTCTGCTTGCCCTTCCCCTGCTTTGAAAGCTTTTACAGCCTCTGATCTTATCTGCTCCATTTGCTCCTTGTTCAGCAGCAGATCTTGCAAATCTTCAATGTGGAATGACAACACTTTAATTTCTTCCTCAAGCTTATCTTTCACCTCTCTCCACTTCACCCGCTTGGCTTCTAGTGCCTGCATCAGTTCGTTCAACATTCTCTCCACCTCATTTTTCTCCTTATTCGCTTCCTTTGCATCTTCTTCGGTGGTCTTTTTCTCTCCATTCAACCTCTCTACTTGCACGTCTTCCTTCTTCAGATTCCTCTCCAGGCATTTCTCCGCTTCCTCTACCTTCTTAAGCTCACCCAAATGATTCTCATACTGAACACGCAGGGCTGCCATCTCGGCCACTTGACTCTCACTCCCTTCATCCTCCGAAGCAAGGTAGAGTTTGTGGCCCGTTTGGATGTGCTCAGATAGGATCACCTATAGATTCACTTTAGGCGGGGTTGAGCATGTTTGCACTTGGTGAACGCTGTCATACCCATAATCAATTGCTTCTGACACTACCAGCAGAACCATTATACCCGACGAGTTTCCAAAAAATAGGCCGACGAGAACCCTTGTCGTCGGTTATAGTTAACTATAATCGACGACCTAAGTACCTCGTCGGTTATAGTGATTTAACCGACGATGTATTCTAATCGTCGGGTATAGTTTCCCACTATTACCGACGACCTTTTTTTAACTATTACCAACGATTAGAATACATCGTCGGCTATAGTTGCTTATTTTAGATCCATTCTGGACAGCAGCTCTGTCATTCAAAAAAAATCTCCCACAAAAACTGAAAACACTCTTAAATCATTGGGTGTTATCGAAAACTGTCCACAATGAGTGCGTGATTTATTATATATAGGTACGTACTTATATATATAGGTATATATATGCATGCATGTGTGTGTTGATTAATGTTGATGTATATATAGCTAGATCGAGTATGTTGAGATATATATTGTTGATTTTGAGTTGATTGTTGAGTTTGAGTAATTGATGGTTTATTTTGAGTGATTGATAGTTGAGTTGGAGTAATTTTCGTTGATTATTGTGAATATATGGTGATTTATTTGATTATTGTGATTATTATAGGGTTAATTGTGATTATTATGGGTAATATTGTGATTATCGTGATGTTTCGGTTAATTGTGATTATAGTGTGGTTATTTAGATTTTTGTGATTATAGTTAGAGTATATATTTAAATTATGGGAATTTTAATAATATTTATATTAATTGATTGATTGTACGTTGATTTTGAGTTAAATTAGACGAAAATATATATGAATAATTAGGGATCGAGTAGAATAATTAGACGAAAATAATTTATATATATGAATATAAGTTAGACGAAAATATATATATATATGTTCATTTGTAATTAGGGATCGAGTAGAATAATTAAATTATGTAATATATGTATAATATGAATATTGATATATATATATATAGCTAGATATATATATATTTTGATGAATTTTTAATTAATTAGATCATTGGTATATATACAGTTATAATTTTCAAGATGAACAAGAGTTGGATGTGTCTTCCAAGATGGGATGTAAGATATCACCGTGGAATTAGGAGTTTTGTGGAATATGTGAAGGTTAATTGTGGAGGGATGACAATTCATTATTGTTCGTGTATGAAATGTTAGTGTCGCAGCGAGCGATATCGTTTTCACATCGATAAAGTATTGGAGCACTTGAAAAAAAACGGGTTTTGGGATAAGTACACATGTTGGATTTATCACGGTGAGAGCTCATCAGTTGGTCAGCATGATCAGGGATAATTTTTTGAGAGTGGCAGTACATCCAATGATCCAACAACAAGGTTGATCAAAGATATGTTTCCTCATGAGAGCAGTGTATTTGCTGAAGCACCATATATCCCTCCCCTCCGTTAGGGGGTTTCCCTCATATTGAGCCAGTCTAGCAATTACCTACAGTTGTCAACACTGCTGGTATGGACAAGTACAACAATCTCATTGCCTTCCAACAGACCCCGTTGTACAACGAGTGTAATAAGACTGTTCTTGAAAGTGTTATGGGAGTAATGAAGCTAAAAGTGGAGAACAAAATGAGTGTGAAGGCTATTGATGATTGGCTGAAGTGGTCTGGTTCGTTGTTGCCCCCCGGTCATCACCTTCCTACCACTCATCGTAAGGTGCGACAGATCCTGAAACATCTTGGCCTTTCCTACATCAAAATACATGCTTGTAGATATGATTGCATTCTGTTCTGGGGTGAAGATGCTTATGGGAATGATCTTGAATCCCTTGATGGTTGCCCGATATGTGATACAGATAGGTATAAGTTGACTCCTACTGGAAACAAAAAAGCTGTGAAGATACTTCGGTATTTTCCGCTGATAGATAGGCTAGAATGGTTGTTCATGTCTGCACACACGGCTGAAGCTATGAGATGGTGGGCCGAGATGAATTTGCCCGACGGTGATACGTACCCTTATACACCCTACTGACGGAGAGGCTTGGAAGAACATGGTGAGGGAGTTTGCTTATTTTGCATCAGAGGTTCGAAATGTTTGGCTGGGGCTTTCATCTGATGGATTCAACCCTTTTGGCAACATGAGTCTTCAATACAGTATATGGCCAGTTATTTTGGTACCGTACAACCTTCCTCCATGGATGTGCATGAAGAAAGAATACAATATGCTCACTATGATAATTCCAGGGCCGGGTTATCCAAGAAAGTGTCTCAATATTAGGGCTGTTAATATCGAATCGAAAACCGAAAAAAAAACCGAACCGAAAACGAATCGTAACCGAAAAAATCGAAATCGAAAAAATACCGAACCGAAAAATAAAAAAACCGAACCGAACCGAAAAATTCGGTTCGGTTTCGGTTTTCGTCTCCAAAAAAACCGAAAAAACCGAACCGAATCGTTTGAACTGAAATGAATAAAACGACGTCGTTTTATAAGTGTCAATCAAGTTTGATGTTATTGGGTATGTTGTTGAATATCTTTTTTTGTCCCATATGAAAGTAGTATTTGGTATGTGCCATAGTTTGATACTTAACAATGATTATTGGGGTTCTTGTAGATTTAAGAAAAGGAATGCTAAGTTACCAAAGAAAAACTCCCTAGCTGAGAAAATGAGAATTGATTCAATTGAGTGTTTTTATGTGATATTTGTATTGTATTTTTATTTGGATGGACTGTAGATTGTTTTAAACTTGGACTATGGAGTGTGGACTTTGGTTTATGTTTGAAACTTTGAATTTGTGATGTAAACTTTCGGTAAACATTTGGCTATTTGCTATGGTTTGAAACTTTGAATGTGTGATTTGTGATTAATTATATTTGTTGTAGTTTGATTTGATTTGATTTGACATAAACTATGTTTCACACTTTCACAAAGTTATTGAAAAAAATAGCTAATGAAGATCTTTGAATTTTCGAAACTAATAGAAATAAATAGTATTTTTTTAGAAAGTTTTTTTTATTTAAAAAAAAACCGAAAAAAAACCGAAAAAACCGGAAAAAAAACCGAACCGAACTGAACCGAAACCATTTGGTTTTTTGTAAAAAAATCAAGAAAACCGAATCGAACCGAACCGATTAAAAAATACGATTCGATTTTCGGTTCGGCCTAATAACCGAATCGTTTGTACCGATTAACAGCCCTACTCAATATGTATTTGAGACCCTTGATTGAGAAGCTTAAGTACCTGAGTGAGCATGGTCATCCCACTTATGACAAGTTCAAAAATGAGATGTTCCAGATGCATGCCATGATTGTCGGCACCATTAGCGATTTTTCTGCATGCGGGATGTTGTCGGGCAACGTTACCAGGGGATACAAGGCTTGTCCAGAGTGCATGACTGTTGAGTGTTGCAGACCTCATTGCAGGAAGATTGTACAGATGCGTCATCATTGTTGGCTTCCACATGATCACCCATTTCGGGAGGATATGGAGGCATTTGATGGGATTGTGGAAACAGGTGAGCAGCCGAGGAGATGGACGGGGAATGAAATATTGGAAGTGCTAAATGAATACGATTTTGGGCAGCTCAGTAATCATTCTGAGATAGTGGCGTCAATACCTGACAAACCCGACATGTATAAATTCTGGATACACAAATATATTTTTTGGAAACTTCCATATTGGTCCAAGTTGCTGATCAGACACTACTTAGATGTCATGCACATAGAGAAAAATGTGTACGAGAGTGTGGTCGGCACAATGTTGAATTGTGAGGGAAAAAATAAAGACGACCCGAAGGCACGCATTGATATGAAAATAATGGGATTGCAAAAACATTTGTGGTTGAGAGATGGGAAGAAAAAAATGCCTCAGGCTCCTTATACCATCAAGCCAGCTCAGAAGACTAAAATTTTTGGCTGGATGAGTAATGTTAGGTATCCTTCTGGCTATGCAGGAAATATAAGTCAGTGTGTTAACTTCAGAGACAATAAGATGTACGGACTAAAGAGTCATGATTGTCATATACTGCTTCAACGCCTCTTCCCTGTTTTCATTCGAGGGTACCTGCCAAAGAGGTGGTGGAGCCATTAGTGGCTTTGTCAAGATTCTTTCAGAAGTTATGCACGGGAGAAGTGAAGAAATCGGACATGTTGGAAATGCAACAGGTTATCATTTTTATCATGTGCAAATTGGAAAGGATATTTCCTCCAATTTTTTTCGACATCATGCCTCATCTGATGCTCCATCTTCTGGAACAATTGTTGCTTACTGGTCCAGTACACTACACATGGATGTATCCCATGGAAAGGTACGTAAGGATGTATCCCATGGCTATTTCTTTAATATTATTTATTCACTTATTTTACAATAATCATAACATGCTCTTTAATTACCACTTTATAGACAATTAGGGGACTACAAAGACTATGTGATGAACAAATCCGCACCCGAAGGGCGTATCGCTGAAGCATATATTGCGCACGAGTGCGTAACGTATATCAAGTTGTATTTGGGAGCGTTGGAGGACCCTTCACAACATATGCCGGCAGATGAACCGCATTTCAACCTTTCGATCATCTCTAATGATGTTGAAGTTTTTGGAAAGTTGCCCAACTCGTACAATTTGGAACCATATGAGCTAGTCATTGCCCACTGGTTGGTATTGATTAACTGTCCAGAAGTTCACTTTTGAAAAAATCTGCACATTTACTACCCTGCTATTGCCAGTGATGTTGAGTACCACAATAAGACGTTCGCAAACTATTTTGGCAAATAGGTACGTATATAGATATATTTACTTGTATATATATAAATGGTGTACTATTTTCCTATTTAAAGTTAAGTTAATGATCATATTCAGATGAACCATGTACAAGATGATGGTATCCCTCAGTGGTCACAAGAATTGAGGCTCTTGGCGCAGAAACCTGTAACTTCCAGAGTTTATCCTATGTGTAAGGTAAATTGCGTGCTATTTATTTGTGAACATAGAGATGTTAGACAATGAACACAGAATTCGGGGGCAATGGTGCATGGTAGGCAAAATGGAGTTGACTATTATGGTGTTCTCCATTCAGTTGTCGAATTAATATCTGGGGAAAGCATCACAGTGCACTTGTTTAAGTGTAGATTGTTTGATACCGACCCTGAGAACACAAGGACCGATCAATTCGACATATTTTATGTGAATACTGCTACAAGCTGGTATGAAGATGATCCATTTGTTCTGGCCACGAAGGTGAAACAGTTGTTCTATCTTGATGATCTTGTGCACAAAGGCGCCTGGAAAGTTGTTAACCACGTTTTTCCAAGAAACATATACAGTGGTTTGACACTTGGTGTGGCCGCAGATAATGAAGAAGTTACTGCATACCAAGAGCCGAACGCAACTGGTATTCCTGAATCCTCAACAATTCGCCTTACTAATGTGATACAGGGTAGTGTGGTATGAATTCCTCGACCTGAACTTATTGATGTAAATCAAAATGAAGACGATGAAGTCTCAGGTGACGAGGGCTTACACATCTTACTTGAAATTAACTCATAAACCGAGTCAGACTCAAGCGATGATTCGGACTATGTGCCTTAGTGATTTAAAGTATTAATTTACAAATGGATGTATACGTATGTTAATTTGAGTATGAACGTGCAATGTTTCTCGATGTGTATGACGGTACGTGACTGGAACGTACGTGCAATTTGAGTATATATGAACGTGCAATTCAATGAATGTCATTCGTGATATGTATTAATTTGGGATTAATTATAGTTTAACATTGTTATAAGTAGTATTTATGAGGAAAAATAAAAGAAAACGGAAGAGTAAAAAAAGACTATACCCGGCGATGTCCCTAGTATGAATGTCGTCGGGTATAAGACTATACCCGACGACTATACTTATATCGTCGGGTATAAGTCTCGGGTTATAACCCCCAAAATGGCAGAACACGAAACAGAAACTGTGCATTAGAGAGAGAGAAGAAACTGCTGTGTGAGAGAGAGAAGAAACTGCTCCGGGAGAGAGAGAAGCAAACCACTGCCGCCGCTGCCGATCTCCATCCTAAACAGGTCCTCTCTCCCTCTCTCTCTCCCTAAATCCCTAAATCCCCCAATTTCAATTTTTTTTAGTTTGGTTCAATTTTTGTTTAGTTTGTCGATAATGTAAGTAAATGTTTAGGTTTAGGGTGTGATTAGATACATATATGTGTGATTGTGTGAATTTATTTTTTTTGCATATATGGGATTATTTAGAGTATATAGGGAATTTTGTTGAATTTTGATTAAAATGGGATTTTGTTGATTTTGGTTTGCATATATATATGGGAAAACTATGCCGATTTTTGTTTTGCATATTAGGAATATATATATGATTATCATGATTTTTGTAATATTTTTTTTCATATATGGGATTAATTATGAATAAATGAATATATGATTTTTATATATTAATATATATATATATATATGAGATTATTACAATTTTCTGTAATTTATGAGATTATTAATTTTGTGTTAATTTGAAAAAAATGTGACATTAATATGGCATTATGTTAGATTAATGTGAATTAATTTAAATTATTATACATTAATGTGAAGTAATATGGAATTGGTAGATTAATATGGATTAATTTGAATTTTTTTGGAATATATGAGATTATTAATTATGAGTTAATTTGGAAATATGTGAATTAATATGACATTTGTTAGATTAATGTGAATTAATTAGAATTATTCTACATTAATTTTAATTAATATGACATTTGTTAGATTAATGTGAATTAATTAGAATTATTCTACATTAATTTTAATTAATTTGGAATTTGGCAGATTAATGTGAAATAATTATAATAATATTATTTAGATATATTAAAACTATATAAATTTGATTATGTTACATATATATTTATAGAAAGTATGAATTGGTTGAACTGCGGTGCTTCTAAAGGGGGGTCGAGAGGGAGATCAGGACGTGGGGATGAGGGTAGCACAAGTCAGTCTGCATCTGAATCCGGATCCGGATCCGCCAGTATCGGCAACACCTATAGCCGTCCTCCCAGCTCTCGGCACCGTGCACTACTTGGTCAGGGACCGCCTGAGCAGCAGGAAGTCGAGCCTCGCCGAACCTCCAGCGTGAGGAGGCTTTATGAGGACAGTCGCACGCCTTCAATGGATAGTGCGACTCAATCCTTAGCCAGGGTACGACTATGTCCGCCGTCTACCATATTCTTACCCTTGGAAATCCCAACGATACCCCTCGTCGATCCCATGGGCATGCCTGTCCCATGGGTATGTACCTTTCCCGTCACCTCTATGGAGTGTGAGGACTCCGGGATTATGCACCGATAATTCAGGTAAATATTAATAAGTGATATCTTTTTACTTACTAATATTTAAATAAAAAACGGTGTTCATGTTTAATTTTTTTTTACAAATTGTTATAGGCACGATCGTGGCTGGTGGAGAAAAGAAGAAGACCAGAGGCCCCATCGTTGGCAAGTTACTGGACGACGCGATTAGGGCTACCGATGGTGGACAATTGATGATTAAGACTGGGGCTGGAGGCGAGGTGATCGAAGGAAAGCTCACTCGATAGTATGCAGGGATGACGGGCAGCATCATACGGGATAGAGTCCCAATGCTGTGGCCAGATTGGAATTCGGTGCCACACTGCGTCAAATACGAACTGAATAATGCGTTGTCGGTGAGTAGAATTTTATATTCATTATATATCTTTTCTGTATAAATTTTTAATATTAATATATATGCATTGCAGAGGTGGTTCCGCATGGACAACGACATCAGACCCACGTGGGCAGGTGAAGTGCAAGGGAGCAGGTTACGTGATTCATTTGTTGTGATTTTTTTCATTTGTTGTGATTTTGTTTATAAGTTACTAACATTTGTGTTTTATTAATATAGGTACAAGGAGTGAAAGGGCGAGCTGAAGAAGTATTGGAAAAAGTACGGCGATGATCGTTCGGGTACCCTTAGCGAGTTTCGTTATAGGGAGTACGAGTGGCGATGGCTTGTGATTCACTTCAACAACCCGAAATTGAAGGTATGCAACCTGTTCGATTAAGTTTTGTTCTATCGTATTTCCCCAAAATTATTTGGCTAGCTAACAGTGTTTTTTGATGTTGGATTAATTGAACATGCTATTTCTGAAGTAAACACAATAAATCGGAGCAAAAACACAAAAAATCATCATGCCGGTTCCAGATCATACTCGAGTTGGATCGAGGAGGCGGCCAAGCACCCAGAAGTCTCTCCGCTTGTCTATACGATGCAGCACACATATCCGCAGTCCCTCAAAGATGCTGTAAATGTCCTTACAAAAAAAAACATGTTTCTAAATTTTTTGTATGTTTACATTAATTGACATATTATTTTTCTTTGTCAATTAGGCGAGAGTTCAGGAGGTGATCCCGAAGGTGTTGACTCAGGTGGCGAGAGAGCTCTATCCCAACACCCCGGATGCGGAACTCCCGATTGATCAGATTGATCAATCTGATCCTACCATAGTGGCCAAGATCATGTCAACCGCTATCCCTTCAGGGAAGAACACTTTCTACTGTAGGGGGCTCGGAAAGTTGGGTCAAGGGCTGCTGAAGAAGACTCCCGAATTCTCCCGCGGATCGGGATCTTCCAAAACTAATCAGCTACAGAAGCAGCTTTAGAGGCAAGCGATGGAGATGGAATCTCAACGGCTACGGATGGAGGAGCTGGAGCGGGCGAGAGCCGCCAAGCAGAAGGCGCGAGCCGCATAGCAGAATCTGTTGGCCGAGCAGCAGCAGATGATGGGGACATGGATGCACTGTTATGCACAGTTGCAGGCGTCTGGAATCCAGATGGCTCCCCCACCCTTTTTCAGTACATCATAGTCGCAGCCACAGCCGCAGCAGCAGACGCCGGACCAGGGAGAGTCTTCCAACCCTTTTGACAACATCTTCTTAGGAAACCCATAGTACGTAGATATATATTGATTAGAACGATTTCTGTTTTTTTATTGGATTTACGTGTATAGTTTGAACGTTTTTTTTGTTGTGAACAATATTGGTGCTTTATTTTTGGAAATGCAGGTTTTGGGATGAAACCCAGAATCTGCATAATTTTTTTTTAAATTCACATATTATAACCGACGAGAATAGTCCATGTCGTCGGCTATAATTCCCTCCATGGTCAACCAGTTTGACCAGGGGAGGAAGTATACCCGACGACTTCTCGTCAGTTATTATACCACTATACCCGACGACAACCCTAAATCCTAAACCCTTAACTCTGTCGATTATGGTTGACCACTATAGCCGACGATATCCCAAACCCTTGTCGTCGGGTATACTATCACCGACGCTTCATTTTCGATGTTATACCTGACGACGCCTCGTCGGGTATACCTATAACCGACGATGTAATTGAACAGACCGACGACTTTATGTCATCAGCTTTAGTTATTCTTCTGGTAGTGTGATACCCGCTTGACATATCCAGAGTGGAGAGTGGTCATACCCTCTACGACCTGTGTGGCCCAGGCCATGGGTGTCCCAATAGGCGGTGGGGTCAGACGGGGTTGGAAGATTTGCACATTTCCCTTATCTAGGTCTTCGACCTCTTCATGCTGCATCGACTTATTAGGGCGGGTCTCTGAATGGGAAGAGGGGGAGTGAAGTCTCATTGTCGTTTTCTAAAGCTTGTTATCAATTTTCGCCTTCTTCTTCTCCGCTCGCTTGCTCTCATACTCTAATATTTTCTCCAGGTTGCTCTGCCTGGACTAACCAGAACAGTGGCAACTCACTTCCTCCTCGGTCGCCTGGTCAGTTCTAGGGTGACCGTCTCGATCTTAATTTCGCAGGTTCCCTTTTTCTGCAGCAACTTTCGCCCGATTCCCATCCAGGCTAATTCCGGTTGTAATCAACACTGGCTGTCGTTGAGCGGCTTCACTCTACATAGGAACAGTCTGGGGTACCTCCCCATCCTCAAAAGCACCATCTACCATGGCTTGCACATTTTCGGCATGTACCGCTTGAAATAGCAGCTGCTCAAGTTCATTACCCATTCCGTCCATTTTCTTGGTCGTCGAGGTCTTGGGGAATTTCACTGCATATGATTTCCACCCACTTCAAATTAGCTACTACAAATCCATATATGCGGGCTACAAACATAATTTACTCGGTTAGCTCAATTACCTGGACGACGACTTAAACCTGTTCGTTCCAACAAATCCCAATGGTTCAAGGCGGTGAGTGAGCAACAATCCCGTTCGTTTTTCCAGGTGTATGTGATCTTCTTTAACCGTTATTTCTCTTCTCGATAATGAGGAAAGCTCCGTTTAACTGCAACGTAAACGGACAAACATGTTAAGTATATGCAAGCAAAATAGCAAAAGGAACTTAACCCTCATCTATGGCATATACCTATCACTTGGAAAGCTAGGGAGACTCGTTGCATATTGGCTCTGGCTTCTTGACTTACAGCCTCCCTAAATTCTCATTCCCCGCCCACTAATACGGCTCCTTTTCTCCAGACAGGTGCAAATGTAGGCATATTGATAACAAACCATGACTTACCCCTATTTGTAAACGTAGCTGTACCATTATCCCCTACCCTATTGGAATACCCTAGCTCACATAGGGACATTAGTTTTGCTATCGTGGGATGCCTAAGCCCAGATAGATTAAACACGGTGTGGAAGGCTTGCAAAAATCTTAATGATAAGCGGGCCACATTATCATATCAACACGTTTAACCTGGCTAGCATGTATTGCATATATGGGTATAATGACAGCACCAACCCATGTGTAATGTGGAAACTCTGCACATATGTAAACCCTTCTGGGGGGCGCACCGCCGATTCACTATCTTTTAAGCGCCTCAAGATGACATTCGCAGGGATTCTATTGTCCCGTCGTAGGGGCTCTATTTGTTTATCTAATAAGGTACTCATCGGTTCCTGGGTTGCTGTCCCATCGCTTAAACGAAATAAACACAGCCCGCCTGTCCCAATTGGGAAGTGCGGCTGTCAAAGTTCTTCCTACTGTAGGAAAAGCATATGTTTGCTTCCTATCCCTCTACCTCCCCACCGTATTTTTCTTCCTCTTGCCTAGTTCCAGCATCTGCTCCTCCCGTCCTGCCCTGCTCCTAACTCAACTCTTTGTTGAGCCATCCACCTAGGCTCAGAGGTCAGGTACGCATCAATAGCAGCATCTTCCATCCTGTGCGGGGCTAACAATAAAAGGAGAGACATGTTAAGGTCATCTCCATGCATAAGCGGCACTGCATTGCTAAAACTAGGCATCAAATCAGACAACGCAGAAGTCATACTCTCACTATACGACTCAAGTCCTACCGCCCCTAAGCCCATTTCGGTGAAGGAAATTTTTTCCTCTAGGCGAAATTTCCTCTAGTTTACTATTCTATATTCGCCACTTGATACTTCTATCACTTCTTCCGCATCCATTCTCATCTCTCTCAAGCGGCCTAAAATAAAGGAGCACATACATCAGACGCCTACTTTTATTCCTTTTCCTAAAAAACACTTTGGATTTCCCAAACTTCCATTCCACTCTATTAAACAAGGTGTTTTTTTTTACGTTTTCTTTAGTTCATGTATTTTTTGCAACTTTACATTTTCCAAATTCATACCAAACCCGGATTCCCCAAAACCCTAGAAACCAACCCAGAAACATGCACCATTCGAGCGAACTCCATGACTAATCATCATGTGTAAAGTCCTTCCATTTGCTACTCTATGAACTAAGTGCGACATGACATTACACTCACCAACAAGTTACACTCATTGTTTGGTTCGAGTAAGTCATATCTCTGATTTTAGGAGAATCGCTTAGGCTACAAATAGTCACACAATCACTAATGTGATGTGCCTGTTTATGTTTACATATCTATCTTATGGTCTCTCCTTCATATTTTAAACGAACCATTCTTTTCTATGGAGTTGAAGGGGACTATGGGGTACGCCCATAAAGCTTGATAAAAATAAAATAAAATCAAGCGTGTAGGAAATGGGCGGACATATTCAACTCCCCATTCAAGAATGATCTTGACAATGGTGACTTGGGGGACTTGTTAGCATAAGCCTATTTCAGACACGCTTACTGAAGAGACACGCGAAAAGAAGCATGAAAAAGCCAGCAGTAGCACATCAAGTCCCACATCGAAGGAGGATGAGATGACGCATTTCCAGGTAAATATATAATGCACTGATTGTCATTAATGGAGGGTGATCTTGATCATCCGACAAAATTGCTTCCTTAATCAATACCATTTTACCTCTCTTTCACCTATTCTTATTTAAGCATCGGAGCGTGTTAGGCGGCCAACCCCGGCTACACTTCTATCTCAATCTTAGCAGCGTAGTACACGTGAAATAGAGCCAACACTTCATTTGGCTCAATCTACATCATCAAGTGTTTAACCTATATCCGCTCAGATTACGGTAAAAACATGGACCGCCAAATTTTGGGGGTTAGATGGCGAACATATTATACACGTCGTCTAAGTCTTAAACATAGGCGACGAAACCGCTAGTTTTCGTCGCTTAAGTGGTACTTAGGCGGCGAAACTTGGGTATTTTCGTCGTCTCAATGGAAGTTTTTTTAATTTTTTTTTAAATATATGTAAAATTAATTGTTAGTTATTGCTTATAAATTAAATAATCAAAAATCAATTGATAGATATAACCATTATAATTATACAATATTGTAGAAAATAATTTATCTCCAATTCGGATTAGTTTAGGATTCAATCAATTAAATATAATGATGAAAAAGTTTTAAAAGACGGAATCAATCATACAAAATAAATCGTGAACCTGTTTCCGAAGTTACGGGTGTTTGTCTTGCCGGAAAAACTTAATTTATCAACTAGATAGAGATTATTTGAAATATGATGAAAAAAAATTATTTAAGACTACAAACTTGTTATATATCTACTAATATTGTATAACTTAAGTGTTCGTATATATATATTCACTCAACATCAATATTAAAGAAATTAAATTTGGAAAAAAACAACCGTTGAATATATTCATCATAACATAATATGTTAGTGGACGAATTTTTAGGAAATACGAAGATTTGTTAATAGCTTGATCGGAGGAGACAACCTTAAAACCGAAGTACTCAACAAAATGAAAACATTTATATACGAATTTTCGTAACTTTGATTATGTAACGGTCGACACTCAAAAGTAAAAAATTGTGTACTTTATGCCCTCGACGAAAAAAATATTCATTTTAAGATGGTATAAATGGTCGTGCTCTTTTCTGGAGGCAATTAATAAAATTCATCTTAGAGGACGAAACAACGATATTTTGTCATTTAAGTGGCAACTTAGATGACAAACTAAACCTGTTTCGTCGTGTAAGATTTTGAGGGTCAAGGTTTAGGGGTTTAGGTTTATTGATTAGGTTTAAGGTTTAGGTTTACCTTAGGCGATGATTGGAACTGTTTCGTCATCTAAGTGTACTTGAACGACGAACCGTGATTGGTTCGTCGTCTAAACCCCTACTTGGACGACAAAACTACTTTGTTTCATCATCTAAGATTATTTTTATAACAGAAAAGCATCATCCTCTTGTTTGACACAAAATCATACCTGTAAGACAAAACAAGTATTACAAATACTCTAAATTAATCCAAACCGAATTCAATCCATCGATCAATCGATCCGGCCATCCATCAATAAATTGCACGTACGCGTACAAATTAATTAAATAATTCTATTCGAATTCCATCTTATTAATTTACACATGCATCAATCACTTCGATCATCATAATTAGGGGTGAGATTTGGGGGGTTTGGTTTGGTTTTGGCTAAAAACCGTAACCAAACTAAAATATTTTTTACAGTTCTGTTCGGTTCTACTTTTTAGTTTTTAAAAGAAAATTTTGATTTTATTCGGTTCGGTTTGGTTCATTTTTTTTTTCAGATTTTTTCGGTTTCTTTTGGTTTTTTACATAATGCATAAAAAATAACTTTTGAATAAATAACTAAAAAAGTATCTATAAATTTCTTTTTTTGAGTTGCCTAAAATTTTAATTAGCTCCTATGAGAGAAATTGAAAAGAATTGTGCATAAAAAATTAGAATTTTAGGAGTTTAAGGTTTTTTTTTGCATATATTTCTATAATATATTACAAAATTTTCAAAATGATGTCTTTTTCTACATACTTCGGTTTTTTGGTTCAGTTCAGTTTTTATAAATTAAAAATCATAACCGAACCAAATATTTCGATTTTTTTGGGTTTCGATTTTTTTCGGTTTGGTTTTTATCGGATGCGGTTTTTTTCGGTCGCGGCTCAGTTTGGTTTTTATCGGATGCGGTTTTTTTTGTTTTCGGTTTCAATGTCCCACCCCTAATCATAATCTTCATCAATGTCCTTCCTCCTCACTCTGATCATGTTCTTCTTCATCGTCGTCCTCATCATCATCATCATCATCATCATCATCATCATCATCATCATCGTCGTCGTCGTCGTCGTCTACGAAATCTTCTTCCTTTGGTTCCTCTTCATAGGCATTAATATTGTCTAGGTCAATATTAATGTCGTCGTCGTCCTCCTCCTCTACGAAATCTTCTTCCTTTGGTTCCTCTTCATAGGCATTAATATTGTCTAGGTTAATGATCTCTTGTTCAATAAGACCCGTGTTGCCATTAGGTTAGGGTAAGGTTTCGTTAAATCGAATAAGTTGCTTTGTGTCTGGAATGACAGAAGTATTATGCTCTTGATATACATGGCAGACAGAACAACCACTGTATCCTTCAGTTTTGTAAGATGTCAACATCCCATATGTAGGAAAATCGTTGATGGTCCATATTATAGTTACTTTTATCATGAACATTATGTCAGTGAACTTGTCAGAAGTTGTGACTTCTTTTTCCTAAAATAGTTTGAGCTCGTCGATCAATGGTCTAAGGTACACATCTAAACACTTTCTGGGAGACTTGGGACATGAAATTAGCAGAGTAAGAAAATTAAATTCCTTGTTCATACACATCCACTGAGGCTGATTATACGGCATGAGAATAACTGGTCATGTGCTGACAGCAGTGCTATTATTACCTTAATGATTGAATCCATTAGTAGAAAGTCCAAGTCTAACATTTTGAACCTTTGCTATAAAGTCTTGAAATTCCCTGTAGTCTCACCATCTGCTGGATGTCTAAGCACATCGTCATTTATTCTCTTTTCCACGTACCATGTCATCGCTTGTGCTATATTTCGAGACATTTACAAACGCTGTAGTTAGGGAATCAACTAAAAATAGCGAAGCACCTTCACAATAACCTTCTCTTTGAACTCCTTACATTAGACTTAAACCACCTGGACTTGTTGCATACATGACCGTAGTCCAACTGGGCATTCTCCTTGTAAAAAAATACACAATCATTTCTACACTCGTGGATTTTCTCGTACTTCAGACTGAGGCTGCTCAACATCTTTTTTACCTTGTAATGAGAATCGGGAAGCTTGTTATCCTTAGGAAACAAATCACATATACGTTGCTGTATATTGTTAAAACCAGTGTCTGAGATTTTGCGCTTCACTTTGTACTCTATCTGAGTCATAATGAATTGCAAGACATTCAATTCATATCCATCATACACCGGGTCTGAGCTTAAAGTAGCATGTTGTTGTGCTTATCCATCTTAGTAGTATCAGTGTTCGGAAAGGCTGGAGAGACTACGTAATAATGAGAATTATCATAACCTCCCTATTCGTGTTGGTGTATAACATGATTGAATGCCGGAAAAGCAATATGCACCCTGATAACTATATCCTGAGCTTAAAAATAGTTCTGAGTTGTAGTCTACTACTTCACCATGCTTACTCCGTGTAGTGTAACTCCACATCATACCGTAGTCATATAGGTGTTGAGTCATAACAGTAACCCGTCACAAACTGATTGTTAAGACATCTTCTGCAGGGACACCTATATTGCTTCTTTCCTTGACCATGTTGTACCGCAAACGAAATAAACTGACAGATTCCATCCATATACCTCTCATCGCTTCTATTCGCCAACTGTATCCAACTTTTGTCCATATTTTTGTGTAAGTTAAACGACACATAAATTGAACTATCGAATAAGCCATAAATATACAATTGCAAAAAAAATGTCAGTCTAACGAGCTTCTTATAATTCTTAACTTACAATATATATATTCATCATATATAATTAAATAACATAGCACAGTAATATATGTATTTTACACATATAAATCCATTGATGAATATATATTGTGTAATTATCAACTAATTAATCTAGCTAAAATTTAATCAACTAATTATAAACTAATCCACTAATCAACTAATTATCAACTAAGTATCAATTAATCTAACATTTAATCAACACACACACATATATATGAATATATAATTAATTAAGGAATTAATCATCAAACATGCATGATATTCATACCATTGTTTTATAGCTAGCTACCTAACAACTAATGCATACTATATTGTGCTCGCCGGAAATTTTCGTTGGATTTTATCACCAGATAACTCCATTACCGTACGTAATTAAATTTAAAAAAATAATTAATCGAGAGATACGAGTTAATACCTTCACCGATTAAGATGTATTTGGGTAATCTTAAGCTCCGGAGGTGGGAAACGTATATATGAAGCGAAGATTTGAGAGAGTTTTTCTAGGGTAAGATGGTGAAAGATGAGAGAGAGAGAGAGAGAGAGAGAGAGAGAGAGAGAGGATATCTTATCTAAATAATTGATTCCACTTAGACGACGAATTTTTTCGTAGCCTAAATTGAATTTTTTGTCGCCGAAGTGAAATTTTAGGCAACGAAACGAACTTCGTTGCCTAAGGCATCATTTAAGTGATGAAAAATGTTATTTGTCATCTTAGATGGTTTACTTAGGCGACAAAGATTTTTTTTGTCATTTTAGATATATTTTTAGACGACGACATATTTATTTCACCATTTAAGTTGTGACTTAGACGACGAATATATATTTTGTCGCCTACGTGATATCTTAGGCGACGAAATATTTTTTCGTCGACTAAATGCTACCTAAACAACGAAAAAAAAATTAGGCGACGAAAGAAATGTTCGTCGTCCAAATTTACTTAGGCGAAGAAACCTGAATGGTTTTGTCCCTAAAATGAGCTTTTTTGGTAGTGTTCGATTCTCAGGAGGAAGAACCAAGGGGACTACAAAACAATCAACAAAATTGCCAAGAAGAAAATTATAGAATGAAAGCTGATATATTTTTCTTCTATGGAAACTTACAGATCGAAGAATTTCTTGGTTGACTTTCGGAAGTGGATAGGTTCCTCAATTTAATGGATCCCCAGAAGACAAGCAAGTGAACTCCGTGATCGATGGCTGCCGGTATATCTAGGCGGAAAAATTAAAGGGCTCTTCCTCCTTGTCTCCTCATGGTTCGATTGGGACCAACCTTGATCCCAGTGGTGGCTCGACGACGTCGCTGCTTCATTGGACACATTTTTAGATGAGTTTATGTTGGGTACTTTTTTTTGTCGAAATCCGGCTGAATTACATCTTCGTGTAGTTAGACATTTTATTGTAATCGTTGAGATCTTTCCAATGGTGTGTCAATCGCCGCCGTTGGTGGTGGCACATGGGCTACACACACTGCCATGTGCAGCGGCGAGTTTGTCGCAACTCGTAGCCGCAAAATTTTCCGGATCTGTGTCTAGTTATATATCGTTATGTTCGTGTCAACGATACGAACATAGCCAAGAGGTTCAAACAACATTTACACTATGTCGATCCAGTGGGTGAGCAGTGGTGTCGAGTGTCACCATCGGTGGCAGTGCTGCCGATGGAGAAGTGTCTTATATCATTAGGTGTGTCTTATATCATTACAACTGTTTCGTCATAACAAGTTGGTTTGATAGGTTCTTACACTAAATTAGTCGAATTGGATTTCGGTCCGAGTAGCTTTCTCGATTTAATATTTATCGACTTTATGATTTCCGAATAGGGTCAAGATGTCACATAATATTTTCTTCTATTAAGTAATCAAATTTGATCAATTTTTTTTATTAAAGTCTACTTGGTCTAGGCATGGGACGGATCAGCTCAATTTTTTGTCGTCTTTATCCATATTTCTAACGAGATGAGACGAGATTGAGCATTTTAAAAATCTGTCTCGATCATCCCGAAACCCAAATGAGATGGAATGAGATGGACCAGGATGAGTCCAATTTCAGGTCTAATTTGGAATCAACATTTAATACAATATTAAACAATAAAAATATGAATGAGACGAGACAAACCAAATTTCAGACTCAATATAAAATGAACATAGTTTGATAAGAACAAGTCTACAAATACAAAAAATAACATCGTTTTACTTGATGTTTAATTTAAAGCATTAAATCTACAAGCGGTTTTATATATTCTATGCATGTTTAATTGATACTGCTTGATCTATTAATTAAGAGAGAATGAGCTTTTACAGTTATCATGGTCAAATATTTTTAATGTCATAGAATACCACAAACAATATATAAGTTCAATATAATAGAATTTAATAGAGTAAGGGTAATATAGTAGAACAATATAAACACACTTACATATTGAAAAAAGATAAACTGAAGATTTATATTTTTTCATCTCGTAAAAGAAAACTACCTCCTCCCACACCCATCGAGTGTGTCTATCCTCTAGTTTAATTTATATTACAAGCAGTGTGATCCTTTTATCGTTGTCGGTAATATTAATCTTTTTGTCAAATATGGATAATTATTTGATAATTTAATATGTCGAGTCTTAATAAAATAAATGGTAGAATAGAGAAAATATATTATTTAAGACAAAACGGGTTTATCGAGATTTCAAAATCAAGACCCAATTCCGTCTGTTTCTACCAAATTCCGCAAGGGTCTTTAGCAGAAGAGTGGGTTGAACTCTTTCGGGCTGACATGGTCTATTGCGCGTTTGTCGTCCTTTATTTGCTGTTAAGAAAAATACAGCAAACGGACGTTAGGAGTCTTGACGGGGTGTTCCCGCCTTCGACTCTCCGACGCTCTAGCTAGAATGTATGGAGTGTAACAGTAGTATTGGTAGAGTAATGGGCGTACCTTTTATCTATCATAAATGTGTTGCTCATATTGGTGGTTGAGTATGGAGATTGTTGTTGTTCTTCGATGTGGGATCTTTGCCTATCTTGTACATGGCTTGCCCTGATACTTTGCGTTTACCGTACCGAATGCGTGGACGTTCGGATGGTGTTAGTTCTTTGTTTAAAGTTGAACCCTGCATTGCTGCCTTGCGTTTGATCTAAGTTGTGTTGATCCGTTTTTAGTGACCAAGTGTGCGGTAATTGTGTGTTACGGGATCACACACTAACAAGTCCCCCAAGTCCCCAAGACAAGGGAATCAGCTCTTGATTGGGGAGTTGTAAAGCTTTTTCCCGGTTGCGCACACGTGGTCACTCGGGGAGGGGTCCGTGCCCCGATACCTCGAGTCCCCCAACTCTCTGATGAAGAGCTGGTCTGAGGTCGGATGTCGAATGTTCTTGCTGTTTGGAGCTGCTTTCGTGGCGACAAGCGATGTTGTTACTCGTCCCATTATAATGCAAACATTGTTGCTGTTCGACTATCGGGGTGGACTCTGAAACATGATGTTGCTGTTTGGAGCTGCTTTCGTGGCGACAAGCAATGTTGCTACTCGTCCCACGATAGTGCGAACGTTGTTGCTGTTCGACTATCGGGGTGGACTCCGAAACTTGATGTTGCTGTTTGGAGCCGCATTTGTGGCGACAAGCGATGTTGCTACTTGACCCACGATAGTGTGAACGTTGTTGCTGTTTGACTATCGGGGTGGACTCCGAAACATGATGTTGCTGTTTGGAGCCGCTTTCGTGGCGATAAGCGATGTTGCTACTCGGCTCACGATAGTGCAAACATTGTTGCTGTTTGACTATTGGGGTGGACCCTGAAACTTGATGTTGCTGTTTGGAGCCGCTTTCATGGCAACTAGTGATGTTGCTACTAGTCCCACGATAATGTGAACATTGTTGCTGTTCGACTATCGAGGTGGACTCTAAAACTTGATGTTGCTGTTTGGAGCCGCTTTCATGGCGACAAGCGATGTTGCTACTCTCGTCCCACGATAGTGCGAATGTTGTTGCTGTTCGACTATCGGGGTGGACTCTGAAACTTGACATTGCTATTTTTGGAGTGGGCTCCCCCTGTCTTTTCGCATTCTGACCTTTTCAACTTCGTAATGGTTACCTGTCGTTTGATATGCTCGTGTCAGTGCCGTTTTGACAGTTTGTTTGCTGCATGTGGGACGCGTGGCGCACAGAATTTGGAGTAATAGGCTAATTAATTTTGGCAGGAGCGCGTGGGGCGCATGGGACACGTGTCGTAATCCAGCGGTTGGAAGCGCTGGAAATGGACGGTAGGTGTTCGCCTAGGGTTAGTTTCATTGCCTATAAATAGCTTGGCTTTCACTTTCACTTTTTTACATTTTCGCTTCTCAACTGAAACTCAGCCGAAACGCCTTCCCGAAGCTCTTTGTGATCAATTTGGAGTTTTTGCCGTCTTGTGGATCTTCCTCTCATCTTTAAAGGTAATTTCATGTTCTTTTTTGCTTCAAAAATGTGTGATTCGTGTTGCTCTGGTGTGTTTGCACTTGAAACTGTTCGTGGTACTATTGTGGTAATTTTTGGATTTTTGTGGTATGTTTCTTGTGATTTTGCTAGTGTATAGTACGTTTGGCTAGGTAAGGTACTGCGTTTCTCTGTTTTCTAGCTTAAAAAAAGAATTTCTGGGTTTTTTGCTTTCTGGGTTTTCTCGGTTCGTTACGAAGAACAGTATTGTTCTTTGAGGTTTTTTTTTTTGGGATTTTGATTTGTTTTTGGGTATTACGAAATGGTGGGTACCTGTTTGTGCTATTTGAAGAACTGAGGTCGTGACATACTCCACGCGCTCGCCGTTTGCAATTGGCTTATTCTCACATTTTCTTTTCTCTTAGGATCATGAAATTTGTAGCCGTTTCAAGCGATGAGTCCCTTCCGCAAACCCCTAGGTTCGGTATAGGGTCAAACGGTCCAGCCAATAGTATTTTGGACTCTTCGTCTGATAGCGTACTGAGCCTCTCCCCTCTGTCTGATAACGCTGGTAGTGCAATGCGTAGGTGATCCACCCCGAATATGGAGAAGAGCGAGTCTGTCATGGTGCGATCCAAGCGTCAAGGTCCGTCTATGATACGCAGTGGTGAAGTGTCAACCTCATCTTCCAGGGGTTCACAAGGTTACGTGATCCTGCCCCGTGGTGTTCGGGCATCAGGATCTGCTCTCCCCGTACTCCCTCGAGGCGGGCTCGAGCTTTGGCGTCTTGCAGATGGGTAGGCGGTTCAGGAGCCGGAGGGGTCCCCGTTCATACGCGAGATCGAACGGTGGTACCGAGACTACCACATTCCTTAAACGGTGAAGCTGAGGGCCCACCGTAAAGGTGAATCGTTCATGTGTCCTCGTCGTGGTCACGTTTGTGTGAGCAAGTTCTAGCTTAAGGATGAGCTGAAGCTGCCTCTCCACCCATTCTTCCGATACGCCCTCGCCCTCTTCAACATCATGCCTGGCCGGTGTGGTCCCACGCTTACGCTCGTGCTGATCGCGTTTCACAATATTTGGAAACTCAGTGGGTGCAAATCCCCACCCGTGCGGAGATCGGGCATTTGTTTCGTTTAAAGTATTCCCTTCTTATGAAGGACAAGAGTACGATAGCGGTGGAGCCTCGAACGAAGTAGTGGTTAAAGGAATCCCCGTCCTCTTCGACTGCCTGGCGCTGGTATCATTGTCTTGTCAGGGGTGAGTGTGAGTTCGACAAGCCAGTTGAGGCACTTTCGCATGGGCGCGATTAGATATATCGAGTCCTCGAGTTCTTTCAGCCTTTAGGTGTGGTGTTGTAGTGTTGCCGGTTATCGACGTTTGTCTGCTAATCTCTTTTCGTATTCGTGCTTGCTAATGCCCTGTTTTTTGTAGATCAACGATCATATCCCCTCACCCGTTTGGAGGAAAGGCGTTTGGCTAGAATCAAGTTCTCTTTTGATCCCCATCTGGATGCGAGGAACTTTTGGGCGGCCAACCACTGGGAGCAAGTTGAACGGTGTGGTCTCTCACGCCCTTCCAGTATGTTCGTGACCTCTCTATTTGGTGCGTTTGCTTATGTCGTTTGTGTGGCTTTTCAGACTGACGTTCTCTCTCTCTTTTTTTTTGCAGCAAAAATGAAGAAATCTCGTTCCTAGACTAAGCAAGATGCGGCCCAGCAGTGCATGCTGGTGCTGATGGAAAGGGCCAGGTAGGCCCATATGGTAGTGGAGGATGGGAATGGCAACCTTGTCTAGGGTGACACACCTCAACCCGTGTTCCACCATCCGGACTCCAACCAGTATCTCAACCCAGTTCCCGAGGTTGATGAAGAAGTGGAGGCCGTGGGTGTCACTGCCGGGGCTTTAGCTATACGGGCCGCTACTCCTGAAGACCGGGTGGAGGAGGCTACTCTCGACACCCGTCGAGGGGAAGAGGGTGAATAAGCCCTAAAGGACCGCCTCCGCTGAGAGAAGGATGTGTGGAGTAAGAAGTGTTGTGTGCGCCAGATCGACCGCGGGGACAAGCGTCAGAGTCAAGGTCAACCGCGCTCCCATTCTCGGAGCAAGTCCCACTCTTCGGCTAAGACTGTCTCCTCCAAGAGTACATTCGAACTCTTTTCCCTCTGTCAGCCTGGAGATGCGGGGGTGCCTAAGCTGGTTTTGCGCCGGCCAGAAGATTAGGGGGAGTCGAGTCGTCCTCTTAAACGTCCAAGGGGTCCATCCACCAAGGCCTCGCCGGACGTCAATATTGTTGTGGCGGGCGAAACGGCCCTGTCCTCCGAGTTCCTTACTTTCATCCAGAGCTCCATGGGTGTGGGCATCAAGTCATTGCAGAAGTGGCGTCAGCTCGGCGCGACTCCGAGCGAGTCTCTGAATGCAGTGTTTGATACCTACACCCAGCTCCAGCACTAGCTCTTCCTTATCTAGGGCTTAGAGGGGTCGATGTTGCAGACTACTGTGCTGTCCAAGGCGAAAGCTGAGAGTAGGTGGCTGTCGACCAAAGTTGGCAAGTTGAATCATGCTCTCATGAGGTTTACTGATATAGCCAATCGCAAGATCTCTCGAGTGAACGAGCTGGTTCGTGAGCTCGATGAGATGAAGAAGGAGATGGGGGAGTTTCAGTCTGGGATCGCAATCCTGGAGACGGATCTTGCCTCTCTCTGGTAGTCCAATGGTGCTCGGATTGTGGAGTTGGAGCATGAACTGGCTGAGGCTCGCACTCATATGATAGAGGATATTCACAGGAAGATTGCAGAGGAGGCGGTGGCCGAGTTCAAGGCGTCGTCTGAGTTTGAGAAGGTCAAGGCCGATGCGATCGAGGCTTTCAAGAATTCGGATGAGTTCGAGGAGTTGGTTGCTGCTGAGGCCAATGTCCAGTGTGAGGAATTCTCCACACTCGTGCTCCCGTCCATTAAGGTGGACGAGTTTGAGGCGTGGCAAGTTGCTGAGGCTAAAAAGCTGAAGCTTTCGCTTGAGGAGCCGGATGGCGGGTTGCATGCTGGGGATGGGGTGCCGGAGACGGAGGAAGGTGGGGCTGATGCAGCTACTAAGGCTAACTGATTATCTTGTACTTTCGCTTCTTCTTTTTTGCTATGTAGTATTTTTCTCTAGCGTCTGCGTGCGTTTGTTTGTCTTTGAATGAGATCTAAGTACAACTTTTG
Source organism: Geum urbanum (assembly GCA_946800695.1). Lineage (NCBI taxonomy): Eukaryota > Viridiplantae > Streptophyta > Magnoliopsida > Rosales > Rosaceae > Geum > Geum urbanum. The sequence goes on along the minus strand of OX327002.1, from coordinate 8,018,659 downwards.
GAGATATATCTAAGTACCTTTGTTTTGTTTACATTGCCAGTCTGAATGCGTTTGATTTACATTAATACTTTCATTGTCATTGGCTAAAAACAAACGCGCGAATGTACTCATACAAAAAGTTACACAAACGTTGGATGTACGTGCGACGGTGCCAATCAAATGTAGGCAAATACACACTTAGTGGAAATATTTCCTCAAGTACTGTATGTTCCAGGGGTTGCCTAGCCTTCCTCCGAACATGTCCTTGAAGTAGAACGTGCCTGGGCTTGCGACTGCGTCGATGACGTATGGACCTTCCAATGACAGGTGTAAACTCTTTGGCTTTGTTTGGATTGCGTTCATGACCCAGTCCCCCAGTTGAAATGGGCGCTCCCCGACACGTTGGTTGAATAGACGAGTGACTCGCTGCTTGTTCATGGTGTTGTGAAGATGTGTCGTGTCGCACTTCTCCTCGAGAAGGTCGTTGTCGAGTCGTAGCCCTTCTCCGTTTGTGGTGGGGTTATATCTTTCAATTCTTGGGCTTCTGTATGTGAGTTCGAGTTGTAGTACGACCTCCATTCTCATGTGAGGCTAAACGAGGTTTCTCCTGTCGCTGCCGTTACAGTTGTTCGGATTGTCCATAAAATATTTCTTCTTGTCGTTGCAGTTGCAGTGTGGCCATTGTCCGTACCGGATGTCTCATTTCTCGATGAGTTTGATTTTCTTCTTGATTCCCTCTTTGATGATTTTTTTGGCTGCTTCTACCTGTCCGTTTGTCTGGGGGTGTGCTGGTGATGCGAATATCAGGTTGGTGCCTTGCTTCCTGTAGAATGCCTTAAGCTTGTCGTTGTGGAATTGTGGCCCATTATCGGTGATGATGTTGAGTGGTGTGCTGTAGCGACAGTAGAGAAAACACCAGAGGAATATCTTGACCTTTTTGGTTGGTATTTTTGACCATCGGTTCGGCCACGATAAACTTGGTATGGTAGTCAATGATCACGATGATGTAGCAATACTGGCCCTTGGATTTTGGAAGTTCTACGATGAGATCGAGTCCCTACTGTGCAAACGAAACTAGAGAAGTGAGAATCAATATGGGTACTGCAGGCGTATGGTTCTTGTGTGCGTATAGTTGGCATTTGTGGCTAATCATCATAATTGCGGTTGCGTCAGCATGGATGGTAGGCCACTAGAATCCGCTTCGGAGTGCCTTCTGTGCGATTGATCGTACTCTTACGTGATGACCATATACGCTTGAATGGATTTCCCTAAGTACCATGTCGCCTCTCTCTGGTGTAACGCATTTGAGGTTGGCCCATGTCTTCTCCTGTCGGTATAGACTGTTATGTTGGATGCTGAAGTTGACTACTCTGGCTATGATGTTTCGTGTTTATGCCCGGTCTGCTGGGTGTTCGCCCTTGGTTTTGTATTTAATGATTGAGTCCATCCAACTAGCCACGTGTGGCTCAATGATGAAGATCTCTTGTGTTTTCGTGATGCTTGGTCCTTTCAAGACTTCCACTACCCTTTGCCCTGGCTCCGTATGGACGGGCGATGTAGCCAAACAGGCGAGTGCTTCTGCTTCTGCCCCTGGGATGTGGTTGTTGTTGAAAAACTTGAACTTGCTTAGCATCGTGTGAATGTCGCCGAGATATGTTGTCATCGTATCGCTCTTTGTTTTGAAGTCGCCCCAGTTAACGACCAGTTGTGAGTCGCTGAAGATGTTGATAGTCGGGGATTCTGAGTTCCGGGCTAGTTGTAGTCTGGCAATGAGGGCTTCATATTCGACCTTGTTGTTTATGGCTTTGAATTCCAATCTGAGTGCGTACTCTGCTCGTATGCCCCCTGGCCCGGTAATGATGATTCCGGCCCCACTAGTGTTCTTAGTGCACGACCCGTCTACGTAGAGGTTCCATGGTGATTCAGGTTTTGGGGGCTCCTGGTCAGGGATGTCTGTGCTAACGGGTGCTGTGCTATCAGGAGCAGGCTTTGTTGTATCTTCAGCCTCAGTGTACTCGGTTATGGAGTTTGCGACGGCCTGACCCTTTATTGACGTTCGGGGCGTATAATGGATGTTTTATTCGCTCAACTCGACGACCCATTTTACCAAGCGGCCGCTGTGATCGGGAGATTGCAGCACTTGTCGTAGTGGAACGTTTATAAGAACGTGGATGTTGTGGGCCTGGAAGTATGGCCTGAGTCGTTTGGCTATTGTTACGAGTGCGAGTGCCACCTTCTCGATTGTTAGGTAACGGGTCTCGGGTGGTGTCATGCCCTTTCCGGTGTAGAAAAATGGCAGTTCCGAGCTTGTTTCCCTCCGAACAAGGGCGGAACTAATGACCGTTAGAGAAATAGATATATATATATATACAAGGTTTTTCCTTTCACGGGCCTGGATAGGAGGGGGATTGAGGCCAGAAATTGCTTGATGGATGTGAATGCGGCTTAACAATTGGATGTCCAAATGACGTTATGTTTGTTTGTAGTTCGGAGGGCCTTGAAGAACGGTGCACATTTGTCTGAGTAGCGAGATATGAAACGATTCAAGGACGCTAGTTTTCCCGTTAGGCTTTGGAGCTCGGCCTTGGTCGTTAGAGGTTGCATGTCTAGTATTGCCTTGACCTTCGTGTTGGAGGCTTCGATACCCTGTTGGCTGATGATGTACCCAAGGAACTTGCTTGTTGTTATGCCGAATGTGCATTTAGTCGGGTTCAATCGCGTGCCATTCTTGATCAAGAGCTCGAGTACGGTTCGTAGGTGTTCGGGATGGTCTACTGCCTTGGTGCTTTTGACCAGTATGTCATCAATGTATACTTCCACGATTTCGCCCGTTTGCCCATCGAATATGATATTCATCAATCTTTGGTAGGTGGAGCCTACGTTCTTGTGGCCGAACGGCATGACTACGTAATAGTAGAGTCCTTTGTCTGTAGTGAAGCAGGTGGCCTCCTGGTCTTCATGGTTCATGAGGATTTGGTTGTACCCTGAATATACGTCCATCATGGAGAGCAGTTCGTGTCCTGCAGTGGCGTCCACCAGCTAATTGATCTTGGGCAGTGGGAAGTTATCTTTCAGGTAGGCTTTGTTCTGATTGTTGTAATCTATGCACATGCGCCATGATCCGTTGTGCTTCTTGACCATAACGGTGTTAGAGATCCATTTTGGGTAGTCAACATTTCGGATGAAACCGATCTTCTGTAGTCTGTCCACCTCCGCGTGCATGGTCGTGTATCGTTCTTGGTCATACGCCCGTCGTTTCTGCTTGACCGGCTTCGCAATTGGATTAATGCTAAGTTTATGGGAGATGATGCTTGAGGCGATTCTGGGCATGTCCATGTAAGACCATGCGAACACCTGCTGGCAATCAGATAGGATCTGAACCAGTTTGGCTGCTATGTTTGGCTCTAGCTGGGTACCGATGCAGATCTTGCGCAGCTCTTCTTATTCCGTGGCCAGCTGGATTGCGTTCAGCCCATCCATTAGGTCATCGGGTTGCTGTTCTTTGGGGGAGTCTTCTGCCACTGTGAGTACCTCCAATCGTGTGTTGTCTTCGTCTGGTCGTGCAACCTTTTCTATGAAATCTTACCCTCTGATCGTGCCGATTCCGTAATCTGTTGGGAACTTGGCCAAGAGCATGTGGTTGCGATGATCATCTTTAGCTTCGAGATGCTGGGTCGTCCTAGGATCATGTTGTAGGACGTGCAAATGTCTACAATGACGAAGTCCGTTCTGATCTCGTTCTGGGGGGTGTCTGGCGTCCCGACGCCAAATCGCATACAGTCACTCCTGAGTGGGTATGTGGTTTCGTCCTGAGTCATCTTGCACCTCGGGAGCTTGAGCCCCTCGTATGCCTCCTGAAAGATGATGTTAGCGGATGCCCCGTTGTCGATGAGAATACGCTTAATAAGATATCAATCTACCACTCTATCAATGACGAATGAGAGTGTGTTGTTCCGGTTGCCCTCCTCTTTGCTACAGGAGAAAGTGATTGGAGGCCAATCCTTCTGCCTGCATTTACTGGATTCCCGGGATGTATTGCGAATACGTCCCTTGGGCCAGGCTCTTCCCGCTCTTGTGGGCATTCAGGCTTCCGCTTCCCTCCCGAGAAATTGTTCATTGTACCCCTCGTTCGTATGTTTGCAACCTGTCGTTCGATGTTCGGCCTCTGGAAGATTAACGTTCCCTCGTTGTGTAGCCGCTCGATTTCCCTTGCCAGGATTTTGTAGTCGTTGGTGTTGTGGGTGTTTGAATCATGGCAAATGCACCACGTTCCCCTATTATTCCGCATGAAGGGGATACCGGGTGCTCTCGACCTTGGTGGGCGGATCTGACTTTTATTTTACTTGAGCACCTCCTCATTCGAGGCCTGGGTGATCAAGAAGATTTTGCGGCATGGGTGGAAATCTCTGGGTGGCGGTAGTGGGTTCTGTCGGGTTGGGGTTTGCATCTGCGATGCGCTTGCTGATATTGTTTAGTGGTTTTGTGTTCGCGGTAGTGGCTCTCACGTTTGCGGGAGGTTAATTCGGGTTGTGTTTTTGGTTGTGGGCTTTTAGCTATGTTGGGGGATGGTGGGTGGTGCATGTAGTTGGGTGCTTACGAGGGTAGGGCTGCGTTTGGACCTTGTGCTCCGTATACACGGGTTTTCACCAGTGCCTTCTGTATGATCAGGTCGATGACCTAGTCGTACCCGAGGTGGTCCTTCCTGACCTTGTGCTCCATTTTTGCCACGTTTTTGTCGAGGTTCCTGCATGTGTTCGCAAGGGCTCTCCATCGATTGATGAAGCAGGACAGGTTTTCAGTGTCTCCCTGATGGATCTTGAAGAGTGTGCTGGCGATGTTGTACTTGCCTTGCAGCTGATATTTTTTGAGGAAACACTCTGTTAGTTCCTCGAACGAGTGTATCGATCCAGTGGGCACCTCCTAGAACTAGTTTCGCGCTTCTTCCGTTAACGTCTCTTGGAACAGAAAGTAGAGGATTGAGTCCAAGTACTGAGTACCTGTGGTGGTGGGTTGATACTCGTCGATGTGTGTTCGTGGATCTCCCTTCCTATTGAATCTGCTGATCTTGGAATATGGGTCATTGCCCTATGCTATGATGACGTCCGATAATGGGCTTACACGGGGCGTGTACATCCCCTTTGGCCCTATGTGCATGCTTTTCTTTAGTGATGTGATTTCGGCCTCCATCTCTTCCATCCGTTGGAGCATGGCATCCTCGATTGTCGCGGTTAGTTCCTCATCATCGTATTCCTGTATTCTTTGGGGCGGTGGGGGTGGGCCCGAAAGTTAGTTGTTTCACAGTCCTCATGGTGGGTTGATTCTAATGACCTTCCTACTCGCTCTTGGTTCCTCTGTTGGTCCTGGCTCCTTGTGTTGGGTCTCCCGACTCCGGAGGAACGCATCAAGTCGTTTCTCCAATCGCTGTCGGGCCTGGCGTTCCTGATCTTTTTCGATTCTGGCCGATTAGAGTTCCTTCACAAGATGGGCTGCACCTTCATCCTCTGTTAGGTCGTTGATGCTGCTGATTGCGTCTACGGGTGTGTCTCTTATCTTCCTGCTTTCCGGTGTGATGTGGTTTGTCGCCATCTTTGCTGCTAGTTTTGGCTTTCATACTCTTTTTTCGTGGGGTTTTCATACGTGGTTTACAATTGCTCATTTCCCACAGACGGTGCCAATTGTTTCTACCAAATTCCGCAAGGGTCTTTAGCAGAAGAATGGGTTGAGCTCTTTCGGGCTGACCAGGTCTATCGCGTGTATGTCGTCCTTTACCTGCTGTTAAGAACAATACACCAAGCAGGCGTTATGAGTCTTGACGGGGTGTTCTCGCCTTCGACTCTCCGACGCTCTAGTTAGAATGTATGGAGTGTAACAGTAGTATTGGTAGAGTAACGGGCGTACCTTGTATCTGTCATAAATGTGTTGCTTATATTGGTGGTTGAGTATGGAGATTGTTACTGTTCCTCGATGTGGGATCTTTGCCTATCTAGTACATGGCCTGCCCTGGTACTTTGCGTTTACCGTATCGAACGCGTGGACGTTCAGATGATGTTGGTTCTTTGTTTAAAGTTGAAGCCTGCATTGCTGCCTTGTGTTTGGTCTAAGCTATGTTGATCCATTTTTAGTGACTAAGTGTGCGGTAATTGTGTGTTACGAGATCACACACTAACACCGTCCCTAAAAAATGGGACAGGGCAAGTTAAGACGGAATAGTGGAAATTTTAATTTTCATGTTGTTCGTGCTGCTCCTTGCAAGATCAAGATGGGATTGAATCAAGTTTGAGATTTGCAAAATTTGTACTTTTCTGGTATTAGATTTTTTAAATTTGGATTTAAAAGATATATATTTTGCTTAATTAATTATATGTGTGACTGATAACGCGTAAAACATGCATCAAATATTAACACAAAGTAGACACTCAACACATATCTCACACGTATGCAATTTAAAACCCTTCTTTGTAGATGTAGTATTGATAAGTAAGGATCGTTCTTAACCGGGGATTGAGGGTACTAATGCATGACAACGTTTATAAACAGAGAATAAAATGTATGGGGGGTTTGCAAGTTTGGATTAATTAACTACGAAAAAAAGAACAGAAATTGGTAAGCAAACATATTCAGAAATCTTAGATTCTGTCATGCTTCACTCATAGACAAGTAGAAAACAAACAAGAACAAAGAATCATAAACATGCTTGCTAGACCAAAAACAAAATACTAACTAATATATACAAGTGATCATCCCGTCTAATTAACCTAGCCGATTTCATGCTAGAAGACTTTAGTAGACAACGAAATTCATAACTCTAAATCTAACTACACATGCTTGTTTATTGTATAGAAGTGCGACTCAGCGTCTTGACGTTGTTGCCGGGGATCGAACCCGGGCCGCCCGCGTGACCAGCAGGAATACTTACCATTATACTATAACTAGCGTCTAAACACCCTAAACAATTTCATCTTAAATAAGTTCATCGAAACCTGCAAAAGAGAGAGACTTAGCGTATCATCTAGAACATGGCATCGAAGCATTACACTCAAAACAAGCATATGTAAAAGACTTAGAATTATAAACCCATGGAAGCTACAAAAGAAATCAAAACATATAGTTGAAAACCAAACTGATTCTTCATCAAATAACCGAAACAAATCCAATACAAAAACAAAGAATGAAAATAGAAGGTCATGGGTACACTTTGAATCCGTGAATCGCACTGCAACTCTAGGTGCTTGATGACTTCTAGGGAGGATGGTTCTCACTCACAAGGAACTAAGCGTATTGTGAGTGATCCGAGGCTCGTTGAGGCTGAACACTTCGGCTTTGGAGAGGCTGGATGGGTTCTTTATGGAGGAGAGGTATTTTTGCAGAGCTTTGGCTTCTAAGATGGGTGATGATCATGAATGAGTCGAGCTCCCCTTTATATAGGAGAAGGGTAGGGTTTTTCCTACCAAAACAAGACCTTCCACATTAAAATCGGGGAAATCTGATCAGCTGTAATAAAACGCGTTTTTCCGGAGTTCCAGATCTTGAAAAATTATGATTCTTATTTCATTGGAAAGCTTATTCAAAGGGATATAAAATCCATATAAGGAACGCCATATTTAGAATTGAATTGGATTTACTATGGATTTTAGAAGTTAAGTGACCTAGCTGCCCTGTTTTCTTCTTCTTCAAGGAAAAGGAAATCTTCATATCTTCAAATCTTGCATTCTTTATTCCCTAATAATTCTTGGCCGAATCTGGCATATTCTTGCACATATTTTGTCCCTCAAATCAGGTCTTAAAATTCATATAATATCTCCCAAAATTCATCCATTATATGCTCCATATATTCTGCCATATTTGCTCTTTCCTGGGTCGCGCAGGAGAAATGTCTTCATCTTTTTGTCCACCATTTTGGTATCCATTTCATTTGGCATTTGGTTTCCAATTCTTGACACCATATGGGAGTGCATTTTAGTAACCATTTGAAGACCATTCCTCGGACAATTTCTTCTCTGGAATTCGAAGCTTCTTCCTTAGCACGCTTTTAGCTCATTTCTGCCCCCTTTATGAATTCCTCCTTATTTTGTCCTATAATTCATAAAGTAAGTAGGATACAAAGATACTAAGTTCTAAACAAAGCTAAATGTAAAGAGAAAGACGTTAAGAATCAAGCATAAAATGCGTAGATCAGTGACGTATGACCGGTCATACATGCAGACCACGCACCAACGAACGAAACCTACCAACAAACCGACAAACCTAAAAAAAACTCAAAATTCATAGCTGAACAAGAGGGAGTTTTCTCCGCCACAGGAAGTCATTGCACTGTTTCAGCTCCGTAGTCGACATACACGTACTCACGACTGTGTGAGCCCTTTTCTCTCGAGTTAGGCCCGTATTTATCGGATTAGATTACTTCTTTTATGCCAAATTGTTGAGAAGTTCTGCAGTGTGCGGAACAGTAATGTGCGGATTGGTAAAATGATATTATACTTTTAATGAATAGTAAATAATAGTGAATAGTGCGCCGTGCACAATAACAATGAATATAAGCCCGGAAAATTTTATCAAGAAGAAAAGTTACTTAATTAAAAATTTAAACTTGCCTTCATTAAATCGATGTTTCACATATGGTTTCTTACCGGGCTACTCCTGCGAATAAGCTCACTGCTGAAAAACTCTTACTTTTAAAATGATTTCTCTTTTGATTAATTTTCTAGTATAATTTACTAAGAAATAAAACATGCTTAAATTAACTTAATTTTCCACCTTTTGGGTGGTAGTCCGCCTCCTAGGGGATCAACTGAGTATGAATAAATACAGATGACTCATTTTCTTCCTCTTTCTGGGTGAGCTTAATGAGTTTTTATAAACACACATAAAACAAATTGAAAGGTATACAGTGGGAAACCATAGATTTATTTATTCAAACAAATTTACAGATTGCAGATCCAGAGCCTCACTCTCTGATAAACAGTTATAAGCTATTTAGCCACTCATACTTACTTGAGGATGAAAAAGCTTGAACAGTTGCTTCGACTCTAAAATTCTCAGGCTTTTCTATTCTCTGATTCTGATTTTTTGATGCCTCTACACTAAGACTCAAAGCTCCTTATATAGAGAGCGGATTTCAAAACAGAATTGAAACACAAACTAAAAATAGTAACTCCACCAGTGATAATTCTTTGATGCAGACAGGGCATCTTCTTTCCTCCATTGTCTTCTTTTGGAAAGCGGATTTTTTGGGATAAGGATGTCTCCTACTTAGAGAAGAAGACAATACGATTTTGTCCATATTTACAGGTCATCCATGGAATGCTTGAATTTGGGTTTCCATTGTAACTGTCGCATACTAGCGCAAGATACTGTCCTTGGATGATTCTGACGTAATGATATGGAGGAATGTATTCATTTTCTCCGTTAGACTTCTGTATCCATTCTGGAGGTGTAGACATGAACTTCAATCTAAGAATGCAGTTACTCTTCCTGACATTCTTGACTGTATTGTAGATAATTGCTGGCAATTCTTTGGGATCTTCATTTATCTTTATCCATAGATTATGGACAAATCCATTCTCTACTAACCACAATTTGTGCTCCTGCGGATGCTCACTCTGAACGTTTACTAAATATCTTCCTAGGAAGGGTCCTGGGATAACAAAAATAGTGTTTAAGAGATCTTCATCGGGTGTATAATTGCCAATATGTCTGTGGAACTTGAACCATTCTGATTCTTTTAGTGCTTGAATATGAATTTTAGCAATCTCTGGAGTTCTAATATACAACGTTGCTGGTTCATTAACCATGCTTAGTGGTTTCTTCTTCTGACTTAGTTCTATTGCCAAGGCGTCCATGGTCTCTATCATGAGTCTTTTGTCATTCTCTTGGAAAGCAAACATTAAATTATCCAACAATGCCCTCTGGTGGGATGCTAGATTCTGGTCAGTTTGGAAGACTACTTCTGAGAAGGTGTTCAGCTGATATTTGAAGATGTTTTCAAAACCTGTAGGAAAAATTCTGCTTTTTGGCAAAGCAGCAGCCATTAATGGTCTTGATTTGCCTTTACCATCTGCCGTTTGAGACGGACTAGCCAATCCTTTCCCCTGGGATTGATCAGTTAAGGCTGGTCTTTTGGGACACAGCAAAAAACTCTTGAGGAGTTTTTCAACTAGTTCTTCTTATTGGTTAGACTCCTTTCCTGGCCTTCTGCTTCTTGGATTACGTCCTTCATCGTCACTTCTCTTATACATGGCCATTTCTCTAGTTAAAGCGTCTGGCAGATAGTTCCTATTTCCTGCAATTAATTCCACATCATAATCATATTTCTTAAGAAATAATTGTCAGTTAGCTAATCTTCCCCTATCTGCAGCTCTATCAAGTTTGAAGTTTTTGAAATTTTTCGCTCTTGCGCAATTTGTTCTCACGATGAAGGGTTTTCCTAAAAATGAGGGAGAATTCTCGATTGTCTTTTTGATGGCCAAAACTTCTTTTTCCCCTGTGGGATAATTCTGCTCTGCAACATTGAACTTGCCACTGCAGAATTTCAAAATCTTCTCAGTTTTAGTGCCTGGCTCTCTTGCCAGTACCACACTTGCCCAGAAGTTGTCACTAGCATCAGTCTCAAGGATGATTTTTTCATTTTCTTCAGGTGGATGTAGTGGTGGAAAATGTTTGCATAGGTCTTTGATTTGCCTGACGATCTTTTCATCATCTTCTGTGAACTTCCAAAGCTCTTTTTGAGCTTGTTTTGGGCGACATGATTCTGTTAGTCCAGCAATTTTAGGAAGGAAGTCTCTTCTATAATTTATGACTCATAAAAATCTCTATAGACTTTTAGCGTCAAGAATTCTGTCTGGATATTTCCAGGCCTTCTCCAGGATATGAGGCTGAAGCTTGATGACTCTGTTCTTTATGTTGATTCCTAAGAAATTAATTTCATCTAGGACAAGAAAGACTTTCTTCTCTCTTAAGATGATCCCATGTTAGACGATGAGCTTGACTACTTCAAAGAGATGATTCATGTGTTCTTCTTTGTTCTTTGAGAACATAAGAATGTCGTCTATGTAGACAACACAGAAGTCAGCCACTTGTTTGAATATATTGTCCATTTTTCTCTGGAAAATGGATGGAGATTGTTTTAGCCTAAAAGGCATTACTAGCCATTCATAATGTCCTTGTGGAGTTCCAAAGGCTATGAGAGGAATGCTGTCAGGATGCATTTTGACTTGCCAGAATCCTGATTTAGCGTCAAACTTTAAAAACACCTTGGCTCCTCTGAGCCTGTTGATTAGCACTCTTGCTTGTGCTATATGATAACTGTTTTTTACGGTTTTCTTGTTGACGTCTCTGTAGTCTATCACCATTCTTGCTTTCCCACGAACTTCTTCTGCATGATTTCTGACATAGAAAGTTGGAGCATGATGAGGACTTTTTGATGGTTTGATCAATCCTTTCTGCAAGAGTTCAGCTATATCTTTTCTAAACTCTTTTTGATCTTCTTCTTTGTATTGGGGAATGGATTTTACGTGACAGATTGAATTCATGTCATGTAACTTGAGCTCACAGACCACTGGGTCCTTTTCCCAAAACTTCAGAGGATTGATATCGATATTTTGTCCGAGTATTTATTTGATTTCTCCAAGGGTGTGTCTCTTCTGTTTCTCGAGTTTAGCCTTGAAGTGCTTAAGATTATTCTCTTTTATAAACGCGGCTTCTACTGTTCCATCTTCGTCTCTTGATGACTCTTCACTGAGCAACTCTTCTTATTGCGTGTGTTGGTTATTAGGAGCTTTATAAGACACAGAGTAATGATACTTGTCTTGATCATAAATGGGCGCAATGGTAGGATCTTCGTTCTCGAATCTAGTCTTCATGCTGGGTTTCTTGGAGTTCCTTGCTTTATTTTTGAGGATTTTCTCTTGTTCACACTTGTCACAGTCTCTCTTGAGAATGTTGTAGACAGTGTGTTCTTTGAGTTGGATTTTGGTAGGGGCATGAGGTGGAGCATCTGGATGTTTGAATTCTCTGTCGCCGTGAAACCTCCAGAATTCCATTTCATCATAATCTTCTTCTGATGATGATGATTCTTCGACAAGCAACTCTTCTTGGTGCTTGTATTGCAGAATTGTTTCGAATGTGGTTTGTATTCACCACTATTCTGTTACGATCTCTAATATTGCTTTGTGAATCCTGGTCCAACAATACTTTTAGCTTCTTTAAGCCTTTATGTCCAGAAAATTTTGTGATTCTTCTCGAAGCCTAATAAGTTCACTTCTGGCTTCTAGATGAAAGTTTGTTGTAGCAAGAAATCATTGCCAATTAAGATGTCTGAGTCTTGGCCTTGTGATTGCCAAACATTTTCAATGAAAAAGGTTTCTCCTCCTATCGAGACTTGAACCTTTTTAGCAAAAGTATTCATGAAGATTCTTCTTCCTTCTACCGTCTTTTCGATTGCATTTCTTTTTGGATCTGTTATCCACAACTCTTCTGGTATAGCAAACTTTTTTGCTAGACTGAAGCCGGAACCGTTATCTACAAAGGCATGTAGATGATACTTCATGTATCCTAGAAGTTTTAATCCAATCTCCATGTAGTTATTGAATCTACTTGTAGAAACAATTGCTACCTTGCATAGAAGGAACAATTGCTAGAAACAATTACTTAATCCACTTGTAGAAACAATTGCTACCTTGCATAGAAACAATTACTTAATCCAATCTTCGTACTCCTGTTCAATAATCTGGTTTATTGAATTCTTCTTTGTTTTTCTCCTTGCTTCAGCTATGAAGCATTCTTTGTGATAAGTTTTCCCTGTTGCTTCACAGAACATGGGAAATCCTCTCTTTTCCTTGCATTGATAGAAGTCGCAAATGAATGTTCCCTTGTTGACTTTGTAGGAAGAAATCCATTATGCTTTCTTCCCAATTCTTTATCTCAAGAAGATAAACCTATCTAGGTTCTTCTTCTTCAGATTCTGAATCTGATTCTTCTGACGATTCATCTTCTAAACAGACTGAATAGACTGATATTTCTTCATCTTCTTCTGGTGAATAGACTACTTCGTAGCCTTTCAGATTTGCCATCTCTATGACTCCTTCATATTCCTTGAGAAGAGCTTTTGAACTTTTCTTCTCTTTCTTGGGACATTCGTTAGCATAGTGTCATTCGGCTTTGCACAACCAACATCTACAAGATATATTCTTTTCAGGTTCTTGATAGGATCTTGTCTTCTTGAAAAATCTCTTTTTGGGATTTTATTTTTCTCTTCTGTAATTGGAGCTTCTTTTAAACCTCCAACTCTTCTTTCCATTTCTCTTGAAACGTTTTTGGAAGTAGTTCTTCTTTTGCCTCTTTTATTTGCACCCCCAATTGGTTGGTATATCTATCATTCTTGAACAAAAGTCACTTATTTCCTTGAGCTACTTCTTGGCAGCTTTTGCTCTGGTGTTGGCTTTGTATTGATCGCACATTAGTTGCCTGATTATTTCTGCAATTCCTCCCACTGAAAACCTCTCTAGAGGCTTTTCTTCTATGTTTTCTCTCATGGCTGTCATCCATGGTTTAGGGAGCTTCCTATGTAGGAGGTGTACCAGGTCGGTATTTTCAAACTCTCCTATTGTGCAGTAGTACTCTTGGAATTCATTCAAATATTCTTCGAAGTACTTCATGTCGTAGATTTTGAAAGCATATATGTTGGATTTTTCTATCTCTTTAGTTTTTTCTCCAACATATGAGATGTCTCCGCAGAATTGATCATAGAGCGGAGTGGCAAAAGTATACAGATTTCTTTTTCTTTTTATGTCTTGCAACCTGGTTACATAGTGATGCTTGAAGTGTTCCCGGTAGACTTTTTTGGAAATTGATCAGCCTATTGTCTTGTAGGACGCATAGAACTGAACAATCTAGGCCTTCTCTGGTCAGTAGCTTTATGCCAACTTGGACTGCTCCAATATGCATGAACTTAAAGTTTGTTTTTCTGGCTTTAGAAACTTCTTCGGGTGTAACCAAAGAGATCTGTTTCTTATGTTGTTGCTGGTGTGATGAATTCAAGGATTTTGAATTGATGGTTGTCCATCATATCAAAACTTCATCTCTTATAGATTTGTTTGAATTCAAACTTCGGAATTGAAGCATTTCAAACGTTGTTCTCGATTTCGTTGAATTCAAATTCTTCTGAGTTCACCAGCTGCACTGATTTTTTCTTGAAGATGCTCAACATATTTATGTTGCGAATGTGTTCTGATTTGGGTTCTTTCAACTTGAATGCTGAGGGATTTGATGAAGAATCCTGGAAAAATGGCTTTGGCATTGGGTTCCCTTTTGGAACCTTTAGTGGTCCGAAATCATTAGTTTTTCTAATGATAGTTCGAGGTGGACTAGTGCTTGACATTTGATGTTCTTGGGCTTTCTTCTGGACATAGTCGAGGATCTTCATCTGTTGAAGATCTAGTATCTCAATCTTACTATCAATTCTTGTTAATAGTTCTTGTTTTTCCTCCGGCTGCCTCTGTATGTAATCCACCTTAGCCTCCAATTTCTATAATTGGTTGCTGATTGCTGGAATAATTTTTAGATACTTTTTGCATCTAAAATTTTCTGATAATATTTCTTGTTGCCTTGCATCTGATGCTTCAAATAGAATCTAGTTTCTCTATTATCTTCTCAGTTGCTGATCCCATTGTTGGGATTTTGAGCTATTGCAAGCTCTGATACTAGTTGATCTACATATCTAACCAATGCTCAAATAAACCTTTAGATAGATAAACGGTGCAAGAGATTTTCTATTCTTGCTTTGTCTCTTAACAAGTTTTCAAGAAAAGTTTGTTCTTTCCTAATTTTGAGATTATGAATTGCTTGTTCTAAAAGACGAGGATGGGCTGCTATTGATCTTTCGAATAATTTAATTCTCTCTTTTGTATTAGTGATAAAGTCTCTTAAAATTTTAAATTTAGAACTTAAATCACTTGTTTATTGACAGTGAGAAATTTTTTATGATGGAAGATAACTGTTTACCTTTGAGTATCGATGATAGATTTTTAGCTGTATGCGTTAGAATAGATAAATTATGAACCCATTACGCTTTCAAATATAAAAAAGAAATAAAAATGCTAAAAATGATATTTTTGAAAAAGTGATGAAAAATAGTACCGGGCACACACTACCGTACGGAGCACTATAGGTGCACTCCCAAATTGCTGCCCATTCTCTAAATCTTGATCGGCTTCTTCTCCTTCTTCTTCTTCAATTCTTTTCTGGTTGGTTTCTCACCGTCTGAAACTCATCAAAGACTCTAGCTTCCATTAAAATTCTTCAGATTTAATCAAGCACGTACACCTTTCAATTTGAGTTAATCGCTCATCTGATCGATCGAGCTGTTTTTTTTTTTCAGGCTGCAGGAAATGTCGAAGACGTCGACTGAGCTGTTTGCTAAGTTGGAGACTGATGTTGAGATCAAGGCGTCTGCTGGCAAGTACCACGACCTCTACGCACGAAGGTCATTCCATCTTTCGAAAATCTGTTCTGATAAAATCCAGAGCTGTGATTTACTTGAAGGTCACTGGGGACAACTGGGTTCACTCATCCACTGGAATTATTGCTATGGTATGTGACACGTACTAGCTTCATATCATTCCTATAATCCTATCAACCTTGCCTGTAAGCTATAGCTAGCTATCAACTTAATCTCAATTTAGTTATGCTTAGTTTGAATCTCCTTGGATCTTAAATCTGATGATCAAATCTGTGCATAAATTAAATTAACTCCACGACGTGTTAATTTATTTGGGAAATTTTATTTTATTTTTTTGTCTCTGTCAAATTTACATATGCAGATGGGAAAGCTACAGTGGCTACGGACTTGATTGAAGCCGTGGACGACGAAAAGAATACTGTGACAGTTAGAGTTCATGATGGACCCCTTCTGAACTACTACAAAAGCTTCAGGCTAATTGTTGAGGCCACTGACAAAGAAGATTATGGGAGCAGCAGCAGCTTGGTTCATTTGACTATGGAGTATGAAAAGCTCAACGACCAAGTTTCAGACCCACATAGCTTGCTCCAGTTCATGGCTGATCTCTCCAAAGACATGGGTGCTTATCTTAGCACCCAACCATAAGCACACCAACAACAAAACGTACACATCGAAATGAAGATCTGTGTGCTCCTATATATTGCTGCAGCTGTTAATTATAATAACAGTGTATGAACATTCTGTGTATGAAGATTTGGGACTTGTTCCTTTTATAGATGTTCATTCTGTGTATGAACATTTTATGAGAGACTCCTATTATTAAAGCTTCTACTAAAGCTTCTTCTAAGCCGATATCATAGCCGTTAATTAAATATAAAAATTTATTCAAGTTTCTCTAACTTTTTTTTTTATTAAGCATCAACTCATTGATCAGCAATCGTACACATAATATTCCACCATATATAGCTAACAAAAGAATCGTTACTTAAGTAGGACTATCTTTATACTTGAAATTAGACGTACTACTTCCTAAAACTACTAGTCTAACTTCCATGAAGCTCTTTGATAGTCGCATAAATATGCGACTTTTGTGTGTTTATTTGTACTCTCATACTTGATTTATTATTGTTATTCGAGTGAATTAATTATGTTTATTTGTTTTTAGGTATTTCAGAGATTAATGAAGAAAATGAGATTAAATAATACAATTTGGGAGTTAATTGGAGCATGTGATGATGTGAATTGTACCTAGTTGATTAGGAGGCTTGATATTTATATATATATATATATATATATTTATATATATATAGCTAACTAGAAAGAAGAGGTAGACTTGGAATTGCTCCTTGGCGAGGGGGTTTTGTCTTTGGGGAGCAGTTTTGAGGCAAAAGAGGTCTACAATTGGATATGCCTAGCACGTGATTCCTGGCTATGTTAATTAGCTAATGCTAATTATATATTTAACTAGAAGAAGAAGTGGAATAGGAGTCTAGGACAGCTTGGACTTCAGATATATATATATATATATATAACAATTGGAACGTGATGGAGAAGGAGGAGGACTTGGGAGATTAAAAAGAGACAGAGACGAAACAAAACAGAGAAGACAGTTCTCTTGCATCAAGCCTAGGACGATCACGTCGTCGTCAAGAGTTTATTCTTTCTCCATAATTTAATTTATCTCTTACGGATTATTTGATGTTATTATCTAAGACTATGAGTACCTAAATTCCTTTTGTTAGGGGGCTGCTTGAAGCCCTGTAGATGAAGTCTTTTTAAGGCATACACCTAAACCTAGTTTTGCATATTCTTTGAATGAGGTTTCTTTCTCTGAATGATTCACCATATGAATTCTTATATGTTTGCTTTGGTGGCCAATTTAGTATGCATGCTAGGATTCTATTGTCATGAGATACAAGCGACTGAAGATAATTTCTTCCACCAAATTCTCTATAGTGATACACTGATTTTACCGTCAGAAGATTGAAATCCATAGGTCTAGCGAGACACGCTCATAGTGTACTTGTGAATCCTTGTAGCTTCTCAAACTTTTTTTAGAATTTAATTCTTTCTTATTTGTAAACCTTGGGGTCCATGACTATGAGCTCATAGAGGGATAGATGTAGGGGAGGTCTATGACAAACCTGCATAGGCATAAGAATTAGGTAATAGGATGTGGTTATAACGATCAACTCTTCCTGGGAACTTTCATTCATCGAATTTGTGCTTTAGGTTAAGTATGTATTAGAATGATGGAATGGTGGTGGTTTGAGAATGATGGAATGGTGGTGGTTTGCATGCTTTTTAACTCAT
Organism: Geum urbanum; assembly: GCA_946800695.1. Classification (NCBI taxonomy): domain Eukaryota; kingdom Viridiplantae; phylum Streptophyta; class Magnoliopsida; order Rosales; family Rosaceae; genus Geum; species Geum urbanum. The sequence goes on along the minus strand of OX327002.1, from coordinate 8,000,913 downwards.
TAATCATATAGTTTAAACTCTTTTGCATTCATTAGCATCTTTACTTTCAGCATTTATTTTCTGCATTAGCTGTACCTTGGCCGAATTATTTCGGCTACCAAACTATTCAGAACACTCTCAAATTTTGTGTAGTAGTCCGCCACTATGTCTAGTTCATTGTGTCCAAATTTCGTGTTATTTGGGTTTGTTTAGCTTAAGTTCGTAGTGTCATTAATGTAATGTAGTCGAGTCTGTCAGCATTGTATTTTAGTGTTAGGATTTAGTTTCATAAATTCCTTGTGTTCGATAACCCATATTTATCATATTATATTGATATATCCAGGTTGTGAATATAGTATCTTTGCATATGTGTTTACCCACCTTGTCAAATTTTAGCGCCGTTGCGGGGAAATTACTTAATTCTAAGTCATAATAGAGTCTTTAAATTTCCAGCTTTGTTTTCTTTTCTTTTCTTTTCTTTTCTTTTCTTTTTCCTTTTGAGTTTTATAGTTTGTTTAGTGTGCAGGAACGTTGTGTATGCGTACTAGGCACACTAAAAGCGCTGAGTCATTATTACTTGATCCAGAGATTGAACGCTTAGCAAGGAAAAACAGAAAGAAGCAGGGACAATGGTCCATGAACGTGATCAGTGGTGGTGAACTATCTGAGCAAGAAAGACATTCAGGTTCAGAGTCTGAGTTTGAGGAAGAACAACATATCCTAACACCACCACCATCGCCAAGAAGAATGGCAAATGCAACCAAGTTGAGAGAGTCCTTTGTGCCAGGCACAGGTGCAACAGATTCACCAATCGTTCTACCATAAAATTTGGGGCCTTATTCTATTCCTCCATCCCTCATATCAAATCTGCTACTCTTCAGAGGAACGCCTTCTGAAGACCCTCAAGACTATCTCAATGAATTCACAACATTGTGCAAAATCCAGAGATCAACTAATGTGGAAGAGGATACTGTCAAGCTCCTCTTGTTTTCGTTCTCTTTGAAGGAGCAAGCAAAAACATGGTATAACTCTTTAGCTCCTCTATCTATGGACACATGGGAGAAGATGTGCTCTGCATTTATGAAAGTGTTTTACTCTGCTTCCCGTACCAAGAACTTGAAGAAGCAAATTAGCACATTCAGGCAGAAAGACAGTGATGAATTACATGAAGCCTGGAGCTAGTTTAAGAGTCTTCTTCGACAATGCTCTCATCATAAATTTGACCTTAATACTCAAATTAAGTTCTTCTATGAAGGACTTGATTATTTTAATAGGTCAAAGCTTGATTTAGCTTGTGGGGGAAATTAGTGAAATATGACTGGAGCTGAAGCCAAGGAAGTTGTTGAGAATTAAGTTGAAAATTCAAGGCAATTCTAGTCAAGGGATAGATCCATGGGAGCAAGTAGACGATCTCTCAATGCAGTTGTAATCGATAGAGCCATGGACAAAAAGATTAAGCTTTATGGAGAATGATATTGCTTTGATTGCTAGTAGTCTGAAAGTGAGCAAGAAGACAACAGTTGCTGCAGCTCAGGTTGTGTGCACTCTATGTTCAGCTACTAGCCATCGAGCAGAAGATTGTCCCAAGTTCAGAGCAGATGAAAAGGTTGATCAAGAAGAAGAAGCAAACTACTTCCAGAGACAACCCAACACATATGGTGAAAATAGGGATTTGTTGAGTTATAGGAGCAACAATGTGCTCAATCCTCCTATTGTTCCACCAGGTTTTCAGCAGAGACAACCTACAGAAGATGGGCAATAATTTGGCCAAAGGCGTGTGCCTCAGCAACAACAAGCTCAAGCTCAAACATCATTAGGAAATTCTACCTTAGAAGCCATGATGCAACAAATGATGTTTGATAACAAGAAGGAGCGAGAGGAGAATAGTGCCTTTCGCTAAGATATTAAGGCCACAGCTTAAGAACTCAAGGCTACAACTCTGCAGCAAAGAAAGGCAATTGACTTGCTGGAGTGACAAATAAGCCAAATGCAGCAAACAATGGCTCAAGTCAAGGAAGGAAGTCTTCCTAGCAACACTCTTCACAATCCCAACACAAAATATGAAGCTCATGCAATGACCTTGAAGAGTGGGAAGATGTTGGAGGAACTGCCTAAGTCAACAAAGAGAAAGTGGGAGGAGCCCGTGCTCGAACAACTTGTCCCTTGCAAGCCGTTGGACAAGCTGTCAGAAGATTTTGAAGGAACCCATATTCGAGCCATCAAAAATGCACCTGAAATATAAGAACTGACAAATCAAAAATCAGGCCAGGTATCCTCTACTCCTTCTCCTTCTATTATTCCTAATGTACATTTTCCTAGCAGGTTAAAGAAGTAGGTGAAGGTTGACAAGGAGAAGGAGATCTTGGATGTTTTTAGGAAGGTAGGAGTAAACATTTCCTTGTTGGATATGATCAAGTAGATAGCACAGTATGCAAAGTTCCTGAAATATTTGTGCACAACAAAGAGAAAATTCAATGGGACTAAGACTGTGGCTTTGGGAGAGAGAGTATCTACAGTGCTTCAAAGAAAGCTTCCACCTAAGTTGGGTGATCCAGGACGTTTTACGATCCCATGTACCATCGGTGATCACAGGTTTGCGGGTGCTTGACTTGATTTAGGTGCTTCCATTAATTTAATACCATACACTGCTTATAACAAGTTAAAAATGGGAGAACTTATTCCCACAGGTGTCACCATTAAACTTGTTGATCGGTCTAATTGTTACCCTCGAGGTATTATTGAGGATGTTTTGGTATAGGTGGGAGATTTGATATTCCCAGCAGATTTCTTTGTACTGGAGATGGAGCATGAACCAATGCCATCAGAAATACCATTGATTCTTGGGAGACCGTTTTTGAGAACAGCGCGTACAAAGATAGATTGTTTTGATGGATCATTGAGTATAGAAGTAGCTAAGGAGAAAATTCACTTCAATATTTATGAAGCTCTCAAACATCCAAATAGTGATGATGCTTATTTATGTTGTTCAATTGACACTTTGAGAGTTTTGTGCATGAGTTTATTCAATATTCATTGGAGGAGGATCATTTGAGGAAGGTTATAGAGGTTTCCAGGAAAGAAGACGTTCCATGGGTGGAATTCGACCCGACAAAAATTCCCTCACAGAATTTTCAACCTGTTGAAAAAGAGCTTGGCGAGGGAGGTAGGAAGTTTGGTGAGGTCGGTATAGAGCTTGGCGAGGAGAAGAAATTTCAAGCCGTTAAGTTTGAACCTGTTTTTGAGATTGCTTCAGCTGAGGATCTTGAAATGGAACAGGAGTATTTTGCTATGGAAGAAGCACTTGAATCCTTACTAAGTATGAAAGGTAAGTCATACAAACCTATTTCTCTTCCAGTTTCAGATGATATTCTTGTTTCGTCTATACAGGTGGCACCCACATTAGAGCTAAAACTTCTTCCCGAGCATTTAAAATATGCTTTCTTGGGGGAGAATGATACGTTCCCAGTTATCATCTCTTCCAAGCTCTCAACATTACATGAGGAGAAGTTGTTGAGTGTACTTAAGGAGTACAAGGCCGTCATTGGATGGACGGTAGCCAATATCAAGGGCATCTGCCCAACATTATGTACTCACAGGATCCATCTGGAGGAGGGAGCTAAGCCAACAAGGGAAGCTCAACGTCGTCTTAACCCTCCCATGATGGAAGTTTTCAAGAAAGAAGTAATTAAGCTTCGCGATGCAAGTATCATTTATGCTATTTCTGACAGCAAATGGATTAGTTTTGTGCAGGTAGTGCCCAAACGTTCAGGAATCACAATGGTAAAGAATGATGAGAACGTGTTGGTGCCTCAAAGAGTCCAAATGAGATGGAGAGTGTGTATTGACTACCACAATCTCAATGCCACCACAAGAAAACATCACTTTCTACTCCCATTCATTGATCAAATGTTGGAAAGGTTGGTAGGTCAAGCATATTATTGTTTCTTGGATGGTTATTCAGGGTACAACTAGATAGCTATCCATAAGGATGATCAAGAGTATACTACCTTCATGTGCCCATATGGAACTTTTGCATATCGAATGATGCCCTTTGGTCTATGCAACGCACCTGCCACATTTCAGAGGTGTATGATGAGTATTTTCTCAGACATGGATGAAAAGATAATTGAGGTATTTATGGATGATTTCTCTGTATTCGGTGATTCTTTTGACTTATGCCTTCATAATCTAGCTATGGTTTTAGAATGTTGTGTAGAAACTAACATTGTACTTAATTGGGAAAAATGCCACTTTATGGTGGAACAAGGTATTGTTTTGGGACATGTCATATCAGCTAGAGGTATTGAGGTTGATAAAGCTAAGGTTGATATTGTGCGTACCTTACCCCCTCCTTCTACTGTGAAGGAGGTGTGATCTTTTCTTGGACATGCAGGAATTTATCGCAGGTTTATTAAGGATTTTTCCAAGATAGCCCGACCATTGTGTGCATCGCTGCAAAAACACATAGCTTTCAATTTCACCGATGAGTGCTTGCAAGAATTCAATAAGCTCAAGGAGTTGCTCACTACAGCTCCCATCATACAAGCACCTAATTGGAGTCTACCATTTAAGCTTATGTGTGATGCTTCAGACTATGTTGTTGGCGCTGTTCTTGGCCAACGACCACAAAGACTTCCACATGTCATCTACAATGCCTCCAAGACGCTAAATGATGCACAGTTGAATTATTCAACTACAGAAAAGGAGTTCTTGGCAGTGATTTTTGCTCTTGAAAAGTTTAGATCTTACTTTAGGAACTAAAGTTATCATTTTTTCTAACCATGCAGCTTTGAGATATTTGATGATTAAACAGGATGCCAAGCCCAGGTAGATTCGATGGATGCTCTTACTTCAGGAGTTTAACATTGAGATCAAAGACAATAAGGGTTCTGAGAATGTGGTGGCGGATCACTTGAGTAGACTCACCCATGGTTCCAACGCAGAAAAGGACAATCTTCCTCTCAGAGATAGTTTTCTGGATGAACAGCTTCTTATTCTCTAAGATATGGTGCCATGGTATGCAGACATTGTTAACTACAAGGTGAGTAAGCTCATTCCACCCAATTTTAGCAGATCTCAGAAATACAAACTGGTCAAGGAAGCCAGGTATTACATATGGGATGAGCCATACCTCTGGAAACATTATACCGATGACATCATCCGCATGTGCATACTCGAATCTGAATTTCAATCTATTCTATCTTTCTGTCACTCACATGCAGGTGATGGACACTTTGGAGGGAAGAAGACAGCTCTCAAAGTGCTTGAGAGTGGATTTTATTGGCCAACTTTGTTCCATGAAGCTCAAGTCATATACAAAACATGTGAGAGGTGTCAAATGACAGGTAACCTCAGTCCAAGAGACCAAATGCTCAACACCGTATTGTTGTTGTAATATTTGATGTGTGGGGTATTGATTTTATGGGACCATTCCCTAACTCCCAAGGTTATTTGTTTATTCTTCTCGGTGTGGATTATGTTTCTAAGTGGGTGGAAGCCAAAGCCACCCGCACTAACAATGCTAAGGTTGTTCTTTGTTTTCTGAAAGACATTTTTGCTAGATTTGGAACACTTAGATGCATTATCAGCGATGGAGGATCTTATTTTTGCAATAGAACCTTTGATACTTTGCTCCGAAAGTACAATATAACACATACACCTTATCATCCTCAAACCAGCGGGCAAGTAGAGGTGTCAAATATGGAGATCAAGCAAATCCTTGAGAAGATAGTCGGGCCAACCCAGAAGGATTGGAGTCAACACCTTGATGAAGCGTTGTTGGCTTACATGATAACATATATGACACCTATTGGAATGTCTTCTTATAAGTTGGTGTATGAGAAAAATTGCCATCTTCCGGTGGAATTGGAGCACAAGGCATTTTGGGCTGTTAAGAAGTTCAATTTTGACATAGATGATGCGGGTTTGTATAGGAAGTTGCAACTGAATGAGCTTGATGAGATTAAGCACAATGCCTATGAGTCCAGCAGGATTTAGAAGGAAAAAACTAAAACTTTTCATGACCGAAATATTAAGAGAAAAGAATTTGTCGTTGGTCAAAAAGTTTTACTCTTCAGTAGTCGTCTACGCTTGTTTCCAAGTAAGCTGAAAAGTAGATGGACTGGACCTTATGTTATCACTAATGTTTACCCTCATGGTCCTATAGAGATTGTGAGTTCAAAAACAGGGAAGACATTTAAAGTGAATGGACATCGACTCAATCCCTTTTATGAGTCATCTGTGGAGCATGTCGTGGAGGATGCAAACCTCGAAGAGGAGTCTCCTTGTGTGGATTGATGAGAATTGTCGTCTGGCTAAAGACATTAAACTTAGCGTTACTTGGGAGACAACCCATGTGGATGGAGAAACTGGCGACCAGATTTGATTTCTTATCCCTTCTCCTTTGCTTTATTTTTTCTCCATGTCTAGTGTAATTTGTGATGTGTTATGTGTCTCATTTTCCATGCTAGTTTGATGTATTACATGCTTTAGTTTTGTTTTACATTGAGGACAATGCAAATTTCAAGTGTGGAGTGAGGTTTATATCATATCCTTAGCGTCTATATATAAATTTTTCGTTTTTTTATTTGATACTTTGCAATTCTCTGTTTTGTGTAATTAATTTTCCATAGCTAGAGATCTCATAAAATTCTGAAATTTTTAGGAAATTTTTATACATGTATCTAGTTTATGCTCATAAAATTTCAGCTCATTCCGATGTGTGATTAATTCTGTATAAATCTTGCGAGTGGGCTGAGTCTGGCGAGCAAAAGCCTGATGGGGTCTTTTCCGATGACTAGTTCGTCATGGAAGGGTTTCCTTGCCAAAGTTTGGTATTTTTGATTTTTTCTTTATTTTTCTTGTGTGTTTTAGTGTCTTATTTGAAAAAACAATTACAAAATGAAAAAGTGTCAAGAAAATACAAAAAGAGTCTCTTGTTTTGAGTCTTAGGTGCCCTTAACTAGTCCATGATGTGATTATATCTTCCGAAATTGTGACTAAAAGATGATCATGTTATATGAGTTTCTTTGGTTAATTCTGATATATGGTGAATATGCGAATGTGTAGTGGATGTAGAAACAAGTTAACATGGTACAAATATTTTTTGGCATGCTTAAACTTTGTTGAGATTTATTTAACCTGTGAGCGATTGAGTCTAAATGTGATACACATACTTTCTTTATTGAGTGTCAATTGCTTGCCACAGATTAAGTTAATGGACTCAAGATATTACTAGAACTTGCTCTTGTGATTTTCAAAGCTTATAGTCAATACATGTTTTGATAGAGGAAGTGATAAAGGCATTTATGGGACACCACCATAGTCATATAAGCCAGTGTCCTGACTTTGTGTACACAAGATGTGCACCCCTTAGTTAACCACTTTGAGCCTACATGTGAAACTTTTTATCATCACCAACATATCTCCGACCTTGAATCTTAGAATAGTTATATCTTTACCTTTGTTCTAGGACTTGGTAGAGTTATACATGAGACGGGTATGTGAAGACGGCGACAATGTCGAAAGGTGATGCAAAGAAATAAGTGTGGGGTATCAAGCTAGTGTGAATGAAGAAAAAAAATCAAAAAAGAAAAAAAAAATGCGATGTCTAGCTTGATACCCCAGGTTAACTGTTGATGAAAACAATGATGTGAAGGCCCAAGAAGATGAAATTCGGCCACGAAAGTGAGAAGATCATGGTTGTAAAGTTTGAAGAAGTCTCTTATTTAGTGCTCTACTAGGTTCTAGAATCATATTTGAATTCCTTATCCATTTATTCTTTAACCTATGAGCCAAGCCCCATTACAACCTTTTAAAGTCCTTTTGATCCTCAAGATGGCAGCATTTGATCTGTGGAGATTAGCTAGTCACAAGAGTGAGCATATGGTTTGGTCCATTTGGCAAGTAATTGAGTTGAGTGAAAACCTTAGACATATTTTGAGTGAAACACTTATGAGAGCATATCGATGTGAGGTTGAATCTTGACTTGTTTGTTGCATGTTGCAACTCATTTTACCATGATTATGTCTTCGTCCAACATATTACATGTGTGTCATACATTGAAATTAATTTTTGAAACTTTGTGGAATAGAAATTTGAAGTCATACTAATCTTGGTGTTACAATTATGAAAGATTGTTGAGACAACATGTTAAGGGCATTAGAGTCATGTAGTTAGAGTCTTTGAGTCTTTTCAGAGTTTTAGTTTAATATTTTGTGTGACGACCCGAACCAGAGTCAGATGTGTGTTTGGAACGATTCTCGATATTTGAGTTTAGTCGCAGTTTTGTGATATTATGTGCTTTGTCGATTCGATTCGCGACTTTGTTTTCGGTTGAGAATTTGGTTTGAGTGTCTTCACGGAAATGGTAGAGTACGTGATTTCGAGCTCATGGGCAGTTCCGGAAGATTTTTCCGATAACCGAGGAATATTTTATGATTATTTGAAGTTTCGGGTTCCGACGAGTTTATCCGATTGTTTCGAGCTTATCCGAATCATTTCGTATTTTCATTTCGGACCGTTGATCGACCCGAGGGACGAGTATAAATATCGAAAAGTCGAAGAATAGTCGAGAATTAGTCGGGAACTTCATTTTAGGCGTTGACCACTTGCAAAATTGTTGACTTTCCTATTTTGGAAAGTAGACCAGCTGCCGAAAGGGGAAAGTTTCCCAAACGGGAAGTTGATTTCCGGCGACCGGATTCCGGCCACCATCGGCCACGGGACAGGTACAGATCGAACCTCTATGTGATTTCGAGTACGTTGGTATACGTTTTGATGAGATTTAGTGAGGTTTTGGGGTAACCCGAGCTATGTCGATCGGGATGGAATCGCCGGTGACGGTGGAGGTGGTTCCGGCGACTGTTGAGGGCCGTGAGGTTGGGGGTTTTGCTCCCCACACCTTGGTGGAGCTTCCTGGTTGATCTGTTTTGGACGAGGAGGTGTTTAAAGGAGAACCCGATTAGGGATTCCGGCATGATTTTCTGAGTGGTTTTGGTTTAATTGGACGGGTTCCGATAGGATTTGAGCTACGGGGTAGAAGGGAAACTTGCTCGCCTTGATGAGACCTAGGGAACTGGAGAGTTTGGCCGTGTGATTTCACCGTTGACGGCGCGCCGCCGCCGCCGCCGGCGGTCAACGGTGGGGGAAAAAGTTGACTTTTCAGATTTCGATGTAATTAGTGTCATTTTTCTCGTAATCACGCCCTGATTATCGTACGGAGGTTTTCGGGTTGATTTGGTTAGCCGATTTTCAGTCGAGATTTCGAGTTGGGATTTCGGGATTTCCGTAATTCATTTTGCACTGCATTTCGTATTTTCGGGAACAGTTGGTTTCCGTGCATCTGTACAATGTTAAGGATTACGATATTGATCAGTTGTATTTTACGAATATATTCAGGGGATCGAGATCGGGATCGTGATCGAGCATCTGGCGAGGGATCTTCCGCCGGTCCTCGAGATTAGCGCGAGTGCGCGTTTTGCTCATCTGTGAGTGGACAATTTATTTTCACGGATTGATTGCGAGTCGTTTATATACGTTTTATGAACATGAGCATGCAGCAAAATTATGGTTTTACGAGCATGAGATTTCATACGAGATTATGATTATATGAGCATGTGTTTACGATTATACGATTATATTTATACGGATATACGTATACGAATATGCATACACTTATATGTTGTTTCATGCATTTGCATCGATTTGCTTGTGATTTGGTTTTCACAGAGTACAGTCTCAGTTACGTTGTTGTATCGATACACCTTGCCTCGTCGGCTGATCCCCGACGGAGGGCCGCCTGGAGGGGCGTTTCCCCAACCAGGCCGGTGAGGGGCGTATTCCCCGAAACCGAGGCCATTTCTGGCTTAGAATCACGTGGTAGTCAAGGACTCCGTGGTTCAGACTGTACTAGCACGGTGGAGTCCATGAGTGACCCCGTGGGATTTTACTTGCATGCTCAGTACATTGGAGGAGTATAAGTTTTACCTCGTGTACTTATTATTTTATGTTCCTGGACTCGCATATGTATTTTAAACATATATATTAACTGGTGAAAGACATTTATTTTCGTCCACTCACTCTAACGTGTTTATTGTCTTTCACCTGGGCTTTTCGGTTTCCGTGCCCAGTTTGCAGTTCAGGTTTGGGGTTTCACGTCGCGGTTTGGAGGCTAGTGATCAGAGTCACCTGTGTTTTCCAGTAGGTTCTTGTTTCACCTACTGAAGTACATATTGTATATGTTTTACTCTAGAGGTCGCTCTGATACATTCTGATACATGTTGTGCGGATTTTCACAGATATACATATATACATAGTACAGTTTACTTATTGTTGTTGATTATATTGATGTTGAGAAATCCGGATGGGATTGGTGCCCACGGTTTGCTTTTTGTGGTATAGGACGAAGTGTTAATTTCCGCGTGCAGGTTATGGTAATTCCACGCTAGTAACGAAACTCTGCCGAAATTTTAAAAAAATTTTGTTGGTTCGTATTTTCGAGGGGTTTGATTCCGGTTTAGGTAACTGAATCGGGATTGGGTCCTTTCAGCTTGGTATCAGAGCATTAGGTTGTCAGATTCTGTAGACTCTTGTAGTTGTGACGCTTAGGGTATTTGAGTTGATACAGCATGACTGGAGTGATGACCCGACTGGCCAGCGGTACTCATCAATACTTCGGGTGTTGTATGTCCTCAAATATCTGCTGTTTCATGATTACGTTCTTTCTGCTTGTACCTAATGCTTGTCTTGTATCAGTAGGATGCCTCCTCGACGTGGTCCCCGTGTTGATCGGGATGATGATCCTGATGAGGATCGCCGAACGCGCGACTTGCTGATGCGAGTGCTGCGTTTGGAAGAGCGTTTTGACCCTGTGGTCAAGGCTCGCACTGCGGGTGCTACTGTATTTTCGGGTTCAGTTGATCCAGAGATATGCGAGGCATGGTTGGTTCAGATTGAGCGTGTTTGTGAGCGTCTGCAGTTTACACCTGAGCAGATGACAGTAGCCGCAGTTGGTTTACTTGAGGGGGATGCATACTTTTGGTGGGTTTGTACTGACAGAGTTCCTGTGGATACTCCGTGGACATTGTTTCGTGATCTGTTTATGCGGAGGTATTTCAATCAGGCTACCCAGCAGCGCAAGTACGAGGAGTTCACGAACTTGAGGCAGGGCAGTTTGTCTGTACTTGAGTATCGGGATCGTTTTACTCGTTTGTCTCGTTTTGCGCGGGATATGGTGGCTATAGAGGAAGCCAAGTGTCGTAGGTTTGAGCTGGGATTGAATCTGAACATCAAGGCGACACTGACTACGATGCCTCGGAACAATTTTGATGAGTTTGTTAGTGCTGCACTCCGAGGCGAGGATATTGAGCAGGAGAGACAGCAGAGGTACCAGCCGAGGCGATTCGAGGAAGGTGGACCGAGTCAGGGGCCTTCGAAGAGGCAGAGTTCTGATACTTCTGGTTCAGCTTCATCCTTAGGCGGTGGATCTTACCGCCTACCAGTTAGTACATCGAGGCGGAGACCGTTTTGGAGGAGAGATCGACCACAGCGGCCACAGGCTAGTACAGGTTCCAGCGGTTCTAGTTATCCTCGGCGCACTGGTGGCACATTTGCAGTACCGAGGGAGTACCCGTTGTGTAGTCTCTGCAGTCGACATCATGTGGGTCCGTGTCAGCGAGGTCCTGTCACTTGTTTCTGTTGTGGCCAGGTGGGTCACTATGCGAGGGAGTGTCCTCAGTTATATGGCGGTGACGGACAGGCAGCCCAGAGTTCCGGAGTTGAGCGAGGTGCCACTTCGGGAGCTCGACCAGCACAGACTGCAGGTCAGGGTAGACAGCAGGGTCAGCCCCAGCGAGGACGACCAGCCAGACAGGCGAGAGTTCATGCTATGACTATGCGTGAGGGCAGAGCATCACCGGAGGTCGTTATCGGTACGTTACATGTTTTCGGTATTCCAGTAGTTGCATTGTTAGATCCAGGTGCCACACATTCATTCATATCATTTAGACTGTCATCATTGGCTACGGTACCTGCATCTCCACTTCCGGGGTTGTAGAGAGTGTTGTATCCGTCAGGTGAGGTTGTGAGCATCGGTTGGGTTTACCGAGATTGTGAGGTGTTTATCGATGGCCATGGTTTAGCCGCTGATCTGTTACTGCTTGATATTGTGGATTTTGATCTGATATTGGGTATGGACTTTTTGGAGTCGCACTGGGCCATGTTTGATTGCCACAGGAAGGAGGTCGCATTTCGACGACTAGGGTTGCCTGAGATACTGTTTCGTGGTGAGAAGAACACTTCCCTACCGTGTTTGATTTCCGCGATGAGGGCGGATCGGTTGATGAAGAAGGGTTGTGTTGCTTACTTAGCCCATGTTGTGGACACTACAGCTGCAGTGCCGGATATTGGTAGTATTGAGGTTGTGTCTGAGTTTCCGGATGTGTTTCCAGCAGAGTTACCTGGTATACCCCCTGTGCGGGAGATTGATTTTACCATTGAGTTGTTGCCGGGTACTGGACCGATTTCCCAGACACCGTACCGGATGGCGCCTGCAGAGTTGAGGGAGTTGCAGATTCAGCTTCAGGAGTTGTTGGAGAAGGGATTCATTCGACCGAGTGTTTCTCCGTGGGGTGCTCCAGTGTTGTTTGTGCGGAAGAAGGACGGGTCCATGCGGTTGTGCATCGACTATCGGAAGCTGAATCAGATTACGGTGAGGAACAAGTATCCATTGCCACGGATTGACGACTTGTTCGATCAGCTGAAGGGAGCAGCAGTCTTTTCGAAGATTGATCTTCGATCCGGATATCACCAGTTGAGGATCCGGGATTCAGATGTGGCTAGGACAGCTTTCAGGACACGGTATGGGCATTATGAGTTTCTAGTTATGCCGTTTGGGTTGACCAACGTCCCCGCAGCTTTCATGGACTTGATGAATCGGGTGTTTCGACGATTCCTTGACAAGTTCGTGATTGTATTCATTGATGATATTTTGATATATTCGAGGAGTGTGGGCCAGCACAAGAAGCACTTACGAGCAGTGTTGCGGACTTTGCGGGACCATCAGCTGTTCGCGAAGTTTAGCAAGTGTGAGTTCTAGTTGGATAGTGTGAAGTTTCTGGGCCACGTGATTTCGGCCGAGGGAGTTAGTGTTGATCCTGACAAGATTGAGGCCGTACTGAATTGGAGTCGACCCACTACTGTACCGGAGATTCGAAGTTTCTTGGGGTTGGCAGGCTATTATCGTCGGTTTGTTCAGGATTTCTCCCGGATAGCTACACCACTGACCAGGTTGACGAAGAAGGGCGTCAAGTTTGAGTGGTCTGATGCGTGCGAGGAGAGTTACTTGCTCCTAAAGGAGAGATTGACTACCGCACCGGTTCTGACGTTGCCAGACGACAGTGGTGAGTTTGTTGTGTATAGCGATGCGTCGAAGTTGGGCCTTGGCTGTGTGCTGATGCAGCATGGTAGAGTCGTGGCATATGGTTCCAGACAGCTGAAACCGCACGAGGTCAACTATCCGACGCATGATTTGGAGTTAGCCGCTATCGTGTTAGCGTTGAAGAGTTGGAGACATTATTTATATGGTGCTCAGTGTAAAATTTACACTGACCACAAGAGTCTCACTTACTTGCGAACGCAGCCGGATCTGAACATGAGGCAGCGCCGATGGATGGAGTTGATCAATGATTATGATTGTACGTTCGAGTACCATCCAGGGAAGGCTAACATTGTAGCGGATGCACTTAGCCGGAAATCTGGAGCCTCATTGTTTCACATGTGTGTGGCCAGAGTGTCGATGTTAGCTGAGCTTCGAGCTACAGGTGCTGTGTTTGAGTATGATGATGATGGAGCTTTGTTAGCCAGTTTCCAGGTTCGACCTGTGTTGGTTGATCAGGTACGGGAGGCACAGGATTCAGATCCCTACTTGCTGGGCAAGAAGACCATGATACGAAATGGTGTGCCTACAGAGTTCCGATTGAGCGACGACGGTACATTGTTGTTCAGAGGTAGGCTATGTGTGCCCCGAGACGAGGACTTGAAGAAGGAGATTCTGGATGAGGCCCACAGTTCAGCGTATGCAATGCATCCCGGAGGTACGAAGATGTTCCGTACACTTCGAGCGTACTATTGGTGGCGCAACATGAAGCGGGAGATTGCCGCATACGTGAGTCGATGTTTGATTTGTCAGCAGGTGAAGGCGGAGAGACAGAAACCTGCAGGGAAACTACAGCCACTTGAGATTCCAGTTTGGAAGTGGGAGCACATTACGATGGATTTCGTCTATCAGTTGCCGCGTACTTCGGCGGGCAACACTGGTATTTGGGTTATTGTTGACCGACTGACGAAATCCGCACACTTTCTTGCACTTCCAGGGAAGATTTCAGTGGGCAGACTGGCTAAGTTGTACTTATCAGAGATTGTTCGCTTGCATGGTGTGCCTGTGTCGATTGTTTCTGACCGAGATAGTCAGTTCACTTCTGAGTTTTGGCAGGCTTTACAGCGAGCGTTGGGCACGAGGTTGCGATTTAGTACAGATTTTCATCCTCAGACTGATGGGCAGTCCGAGCGGACCATTCAGACACTTGAGGATATGCTGAGATCGTGTGTGTTGCAGTTTCGTGGAAACTGGGATCAGCAGTTGCATTTGATCGAGTTCGCCTACAACAACAGCTATCAGGCCAGTATTGAGATGGCACCGTACGAGGCTCTGTACGGGAAGCAGTGCCGCACTCCATTGTGTTGGAGTGAGGTGGGCGAGCGTTGGCTCATTGGTCCGGATTTGGTGAAAACCACGATGGAGGACATTCAGGTTATTCGGGATCGACTGAAGATTGCCCAAGATCGGCAGAAGAGTTACGCGGATGTGAGGAGGAAGAGCTTGGAGTTCGAGGTCGGTGATTGGGTCTTCCTGAAACTATCTCCGTGGAGGGGAGTAGTGCGTTTCGGGAAGCGTGGCAAGCTTCAACCGCGGTACATTGGTCTGTATGAGATTACGGAGAGGGTTGGAGTTGTTGCTTACAGACTTGAGTTACCGACAGAGATGGCTCGTGTTCATGATGTCTTCCATGTTTCAATGTTGCGGAAGTACATCTCGGATCCTTCACATGTGTTAGCCCCACAGCAGTTGCCGATCAGGGAGGACTTATCGTATGTTGAGGAGCCAGTGCAGATTCTCGATCGACGTGAGCAGGAGCTGAGGCACCGTGTGATTCTGCTGGTGAAGGTCTTGTGGCAGAACCATTCAGTTGAGGAGGCCACCTGGGAGACCGAGCAGCGTATGCGGGAGCAGTATCCTCATCTGTTCACATGACAGGTACGTAAATTTCGAGGTCGAAATTTTTTTAAGGGGGGTAGATTTGTGACGACCCGAACCAGAGTCAGATGTGTGTTTGGAACGATTCTCGATATTTGAGTTTAGTCGCAGTTTTGTGATATTATGTGCTTTGTCGATTCGATTCGCGACTTTGTTTTCGGTTGAGAATTTGGTTTGAGTGTCTTCACGGAAATGGTAGAGTACGTGATTTCGAGCTCATGGGCAGTTCCGGAAGATTTTTCCGATAACCGAGGAATATTTTATGATTATTTGAAGTTTCGGGTTCCGACGAGTTTATCCGATTGTTTCGAGCTTATCCGAATCATTTCGTATTTTCATTTCGGACCGTTGATCGACCCGAGGGACGAGTATAAATATCGAAAAGTCGAAGAATAGTCGAGAATTAGTCGGGAACTTCATTTTAGGCGTTGACCACTTGCAAAATTGTTGACTTTCCTATTTTGGAAAGTAGACCAGCTGCCGAAAGGGGAAAGTTTCCCAAACGGGAAGTTGATTTCCGGCGACCGGATTCCGGCCACCATCGGCCACGGGACAGGTACAGATCGAACCTCTATGTGATTTCGAGTACGTTGGTATACGTTTTGATGAGATTTAGTGAGGTTTTGGGGTAACCCGAGCTATGTCGATCGGGATGGAATCGCCGGTGACGGTGGAGGTGGTTCCGGCGACTGTTGAGGGCCGTGAGGTTGGGGGTTTTGCTCCCCACACCTTGGTGGAGCTTCCTGGTTGATCTGTTTTGGACGAGGAGGTGTTTAAAGGAGAACCCGATTAGGGATTCCGGCATGATTTTCTGAGTGGTTTTGGTTTAATTGGACGGGTTCCGATAGGATTTGAGCTACGGGGTAGAAGGGAAACTTGCTCGCCTTGATGAGACCTAGGGAACTGGAGAGTTTGGCCGTGTGATTTCACCGTTGACGGCGCGCCGCCGCCGCCGGCGGCGGTCAACGGTGGGGGAAAAAGTTGACTTTTCAGATTTCGATGTAATTAGTGTCATTTTTCTCGTAATCACGCCCTGATTATCGTACGGAGGTTTTCGGGTTGATTTGGTTAGCCGATTTTCAGTCGAGATTTCGAGTTGGGATTTCGGGATTTCCGTAATTCATTTTGCACTGCATTTCGTATTTTCGGGAACAGTTGGTTTCCGTGCATCTGTACAATGTTAAGGATTACGATATTGATCAGTTGTATTTTACGAATATATTCAGGGGATCGAGATCGGGATCGTGATCGAGCATCTGGCGAGGGATCTTCCGCCGGTCCTCGAGATTAGCGCGAGTGCGCGTTTTGCTCATCTGTGAGTGGACAATTTATTTTCACGGATTGATTGCGAGTCGTTTATATACGTTTTATGAACATGAGCATGCAGCATGATTATGGTTTTACGAGCATGAGATTTCATACGAGATTATGATTATATGAGCATGTGTTTACGATTATACGATTATATTTATACGGATATACGTATACGAATATGCATACACTTATATGTTGTTTCATGCATTTGCATCGATTTGCTTGTGATTTGGTTTTCACAGAGTACAGTCTCAGTTACGTTGTTGTATCGATACACCTTGCCTCGTCGGCTGATCCCCGACGGAGGGCCGCCTGGAGGGGCGTTTCCCCAACCAGGCCGGTGAGGGGCGTATTCCCCGAAACCGAGGCCATTTCTGGCTTAGAATCACGTGGTAGTCAAGGACTCCGTGGTTCAGACTGTACTAGCACGGTGGAGTCCATGAGTGACCCCGTGGGATTTTACTTGCATGCTCAGTACATTGGAGGAGTATAAGTTTTACCTCGTGTACTTATTATTTTATGTTCCTGGACTCGCATATGTATTTTAAACATATATATTAACTGGTGAAAGACATTTATTTTCGTCCACTCACTCTAACGTGTTTATTGTCTTTCACCTGGGCTTTTCGGTTTCCGTGCCCAGTTTGCAGTTCAGGTTTGGGGTTTCACGTCGCGGTTTGGAGGCTAGTGATCAGAGTCACCTGTGTTTTCCAGTAGGTTCTTGTTTCACCTACTGAAGTACATATTGTATATGTTTTACTCTAGAGGTCGCTCTGATACATTCTGATACATGTTGTGCGAATTTTCACAGATATACATATATACATAGTACAGTTTACTTATTGTTGTTGATTATATTGATGTTGAGAAATCCGGATGGGATTGGTGCCCACGGTTTGCTTTTTGTGGTATAGGACGAAGTGTTAATTTCCGCGTGCAGGTTATGGTAATTCCACGCTAGTAACGAAACTCTGCCGAAATTTTAAAATTTTTTTGTTGGTTCGTATTTTCGAGGGGTTTGATTCCGGTTTAGGTAACTGAATCGGGATTGGGTCCTTTCATTTTGCTCGAGGACTAGCAACGTCTAAGTGTGAGGTATTTTGATAGTCGTATAAATATGGGACTTTTGTGTATTTATTTGTACTCTCATACTTGATTTATTATTGTTATTTGAGTAAATTAATTATATTTATTTGTTTTTAGGTATTTCAGAAGTTAATGAAGAAAATGAGATTAAATAATACAATTTAGGAGTTAATTGGAGCATGTGATGATGGGGATTGTACCTAGTTGATTAAGAGACGTGATATTTATATATATATATATATATGGTTTGGCGAGGAGCAGCCTGGCGAGGAGCAGCCTGGCGAGGACAAGCTTGGTGAGAAAGACAATACAAGAAGTCTATTTGCAAAATTTGATTGGTTAGCACGTGTTGTTTAGTTAGGTGATTATACCTAGTTAAATTGGTTGATATATATATATAGCTAACTAGAAAGAAGAGGCAGACTTGGAGTTGCTCCTTGGTGAGGGGGTTTTGTCTTTGGGGAGCAGTTTTGAGGCAAAACAGGTTTGCAATTTGATATGCTTGGCACGTGATGGCTAACTATGTTAATTAGTTATTGCTAATTATTTATATTTAGCTAGAAAAAGAAGTAGAATAGGAGTCTGGAACAGCTTGGACTTTGGAGATATATATATATATATATATATATATAAACAAGTGGAACGTGATGGAGAAGGAGGACTTGGGAGATTAAAAAGTGGCAGAGATGAAACAGAACAGAGAAGAGAGTTCTCTTGCATCAAGCTTAGGACGATCACGTCGTCGTCAAGAGTTTATTCTTTCTCCATAATTTAATTTATCTCTTATGGATTCTTTGATGTTATTATCTAAGACTATGAGTAGCTAAATTCCTTTTGTTCGAAGGCTGCTTGAAGCCCCGTAGATGAAGTCTTTTTAATGCATACACTTTAACCTAGTTTTGCATATTCTTTGAATGAGGTTTCTTTCTCTGAATGATTCACCGTATGAATTCTTGTATGTTTACTTTGGTGGCCAATTTAGTATGCATACTAGGATTCTATTGTCATGAGATACAGGTGACTGGAGATAATTTCTTCCATCGGATTCTCTATAGTGATACACTGATTTTACCGTCAGGAGATTGAAATCCATAAGTCTAGCGAGACACGCCCATAGTGTACTAGTAAATCCTTGTAGCTTCTCAAACCTTTTCTAGAGTTTAATTCTTTCTTCTTTGTAAACCTTGGGGTCCATGACTATGAGTTCATAGAGGGATAGATGTATGGGAGGTCTATGACAGACCTGCATAGGCATAAGGATTATGTAATAGGATGTGGTTGTAACGATCAACTCTTCCTGGGAACTTTCATTCATCGAATATGCGCATTAGGTTAAGTATGTATTAGAATGATGGAATGGTGGTGGTGGATTGCATGCTTCTTAACTCATTAATCACATAGTTTAAACCCTTTTGCATTCATTAGCATCTTTACTTTCAGCATTTATTTTCTGCATTAGTTGTAGCTTGGCCGAATTATTTCGGGGACCAAAACTATTCATAACACCCTCAAATTTTGTGTGGTAGTCCACCACTGTGTCTAGTTCATTGTGTCAAAATTTCGTGTTATTTGCGTCTTTATAGCTTAGGTTTGTAGTATCATTAGTGTACTGTAGTCGAGTCTGTCAACATTGTAGTTTAGTGTTAAGATTTAATTTCACCAATTCCTAGTGTTCGATAACCCCTATTTATCATACTATATTGATATATTCAGGTTGTGAATACAGTTTATTTGCATAGGTGTTTACCTGCCTTGCCACTCTTCCAATCATCTAGCGACTATCCCAAATAAACAATTTTAACTAATCACTAGTTAATTGACGATGTCAATTAAATCTCCATAGATGATTCCAGAGAAGGATTCTCTGGAACCTCCACATTCATCACGGGAACAGGCTCGTCCGATGTCGCTATACCATAAAAAGCTTCAATCCAAGCCAAACCATCAACCCAATTCAAGCTCAAAATGCTCCAAGGGTCTTTACTAGAACCCTAGCCCAAGACCAAGTCGTGAGAGAGTGGCCTAGTCACAACCCAAGGCCCACCCTTATCTAGTTCCCAAATCCACAATCCGCTACAAGACGCACTCCCATCGCCGTCGCCGCTACTAGTAACTTGCAGCTACCATCGGCCACCCTTCCACAAACGTTGACGCTATGCGAGAGCCGCTGGAAATCGAATGGTAACCATTGCACCACCGCACCATAGTTGTAGACTAAACCTTGAAATACGACTTGCACCACCATCAATTGATGGCGCCTCCGTCCTCTCTCTCAATGATGAACTCCTCTCCTTCGGAAGAAGGAAAGAAGGCAAATGAGAATTGGCAAACACCAAATTTTCTCTCTTCCAGCCCCCAATGAGTCGTCGAAACACTGATTGAAATCCCAACATAGTGGCCGCCAGAAAAAATGAAAGGAGGTGGCAACCCCTAATCCCTAAGAGAGAAGACATTAAAGTTTCTCTAACTAACCAAACTCATCTTGTCAACCTTGTTGAAATTATCACGTAAATCATATATTCTTGTCAAATTTGTAAGGCAAAAAAATATGATATTTTCTGCTATTTTAGAAATCAAACTAGATAAAAAAAAAACCTGCGCACGAGGCATGAGTGATGTATGATAAAGAAAAAAATAACTAATTTCATTAATCATCAGCCGAATTATTATGTAATTCTATATGAAAAGTTAGGTTTGCAAAATAATTCAGAAATTGTTAAATCATTCGATCAACAATACACTAAAGAAATTAACGAAGATAATTCAATGTAGTACAAACTACAAAGCCAATATTCATAGGGGTCGGCAAAAAGCCCGGCCTGGCCCGGCCCGGCTGTACCTCAACAACATTTTAATATATGCGGGCCGGGCCGGGCCGGGCTTTATCTTTTATATAAGGATCCGAGCCCGGCCCATTCAAGCGGGCTTTTGCGGGCTTTTGCTGGCCGGGCCTTTGCGGGCTTTTACGGGCTGGGCCTATCGGGCTTTAATTATTAAAAAATTAAGACATTTCAAAATAAACGTAACCTTCATCCATGCACCGGGGTTTAAACGTACTCCGACGAGTCTAAATTTTGCGTACGATGTTTATCACTATAAGATGGAGTTTTCTACATGTCCTCGTTTATTATTAAAACATATTTAATTCTTATATTGCTTGAATTCTCCATATGTATATTAATGTTCTTACGTTTGTTCATTTGTTATATGGAATGAAATACTTTTGTGAAACTTAATCGAACATGTTTAATTATTTTATAAAATTGACCGTTAGATTGATTGGTTAGAATATTATAACCATGCATGCCTTTAAAATTTTATAAATTTTGGACTTGATTTAGACATCGATCCATGTATTTCGCCAAATGTGACCATAGTACTCTTACAACTAAAACGAAAATTACCCCTCCCGAAAATAATTTTTTAACATCAAATTTTGGACACATACTCTTATGGAATACATATCTATCTCATAGTATCAAAAAAATTGACATAAAAAATTGATTTATCTACTCCCCCCATAGGAAAATAAGGAAAATAAGATGAGTGTATTTTAGTGTTTTCACAAATTTTGTTTAATTGTATTGACTGGGATCCAAACGTACTTCGATTAGGCTAATTTTTACGTACGGTGTCTTTTATTACAAGGTGAACTATTATATTGGCCTTCTTTATTGTTAAAACATTTTTAATTCTTATATTGCGTGAATTCTCTACATGCACACTAATGTTCTTATCTTTATTCCTTGGTTATATGGGTTGAAAGACCTTTGTGAAACGTAATCGATCATGTATCATCATTTTACAAAACTGACTGTCAGATTGGTTGCTCATAATATTCTAAGCATGCCGTTAAAAATTTATAAATTTTGGACTTGATTTAGACCTACATCTATGAGTTTCGCTAAATGTGACTGTAGTACCCTTACAACTAAAACATAAATTACCCATCCCTAAAGGAATTTTTTAAGATCAAAATTTTAACACACATTCTTATAAATTACATATCTATCTCATAGTGTCAAAAAAATTGATATAAAAATTTAATTTATCTAGTTTCTCCATGGAAAAATAAGCAATATATAAGAGAAGGGTATTGATGTCATTTCACACACTCTCAATTAAACTCTCACCATTGAAAAATTACAAGATCTAATCTGAACCATCTATTATATTTACTGTTTTACTGTGTAAATCGATAAAAAAATTACAATGAAACCCTAACCCTAACCCCTAAACCCTAAACCCTAACCCCTAACCCCTAAACCCTAACTTTCTCTAAACCTCAAAATTCCTAAAACCTAAAATCTAACTTACTCTAAACCTCAAAATTCCTAAACCTTAACTTACCCTAAATCTCAATCCCCTAAACCCTAACTTACCTTAAACCTAAACCCTAACTTAATTATCCTAAACTTTAAACAATGATTTAATAGTAAAATAGATACACAAATATAACTATATATGGAATTCCAATATTTGATCAATATATGTATATGTAATATATTAATATAGACATACACAAATATAAAAAATATATATATATAGTACTAGTCACTATATTATATATATAAGTGTAGGTATAATGATATACGTACTACTATCTTATATATAAAAAATTGACTGTCGGATTGGTTGTTCATAATATTCTAAGTAGGCCGTCCCTAATTTTTATAAATTTTGGACCTAAACCCTAAACCCTAAAACCTAAACCCCAAACCCTAAACCCTAAAAAAATTACAATAAAATCCTAGAACCGGAACCCTAACTTACCCTAAACCTCAAATTCCTAAACTTTAACTTACCATAAATCTTAATCTCCTAAACCCTAATTTACCCTAAACCTAAACCCTAACTTATGCTAAACTTTAAATAATGACTTAATAGTAAAATAGATACACAAATTTAATTATATATGGAATTCAAATATTCAATCTATCCATGTATATGTAATATATTAATATATATACACAAATGTAAAATATATATCTATATAGTATTAGTCTATTAGACTACTAGTCACTATATTATATATATATGTCAATATGCGTGTAGGTAAACATTAACTAGGTATAAATTGTATAATGATTAAAATTCATTAAATGATTTAATGATATATGTCAATATGTGTGCGGGCTTTGACGGGCCGGGCTTTAGATCTCTAAACCATGGTCGGCCCACCAACCACCTTGGCGGGTTTTTGCGGGTTTTTTTGCGGGCCGGGCCGGGCTTTTAGCCCACGGGCTTGCGGGCCTCCACCGGCCCACGAGGCCCACGGGCCAAATGATGACCCCTAAATATTCAAATGAGGTATCTAAACTAAAGCATAGTAGGTACTTGGCCTTGACATAATGTAAGGTTGACAATGAAATCAAAAGTGATTTCCAAAGAAGTGTAAATATGTAATCTAGATCACATCTTAGGAAGCTAAATACTGATGACTTGGGAAAAGATTTTGTTAACCGTTGCTTTGTCAGTGTATTCATCTTGTCCTCTCTTGTCCCCAAGTTTTTCTATTCAACCCCATATTCTGTCCCCTTTTATCATTTTTCTCCATCCAGTAATATTGACGCCAAATATGAAATAGACCTCCGTGATTTTTTTTCACATAAGAATAAACCAATGATATATATATCCTGTAACGAATTATTGTGTCAATAACTTATTTGGAAGCTTAGAGCGCGTAAGCATATTAGTGTCATTTTTTGTGTGTGCATATTTGAAAGGAATCAACCCTAGTTTAGCTAGTAAACTAGAATTAAATGCTAACGATTAACTAAACTTTGAGAAATTCTACAAAAATTTTGACATAATTCTCCTTGAAAACTGAACAACCCAAAAACCTGCAAGAAGAAAACACTTCTAAACCAACTCCCCACAAACAAACCATGAACCACCGATTGTCCATCCGGATTTCTCAACAAATAACATAAACAAGAACCAGGAATTTAACTCAGGAATTTAAAAACGTATGTACAATAAGCTGGTTCTGAACACAAAGAAAAAAATAACTCGACTGCTACTCGAGAAACTAAAAATAACATAATACAACTGGAATTCAGAATGACTTCTATGAACATATGAAACATAAGAAAACGTCTGACAGTGATCTGGAACCTACTAAATGAACAATTGACAGGTGGACTCAAAGTCTTCGATGACACCACGCAAATTTAGGATTTAAACTGCAGCCTGAGCGACAGAAACCGAAAAACCCAGGGAAATACATTTAAAATATAAAACGTTAGAGTGAGTGGACAAAAATAACGTAGCTACGTAAATTGATAAAACTGTACTAATATGCCTTTCCACTAATTTCTGTAAAATAAAGCGAGTTGAAATATAATAAACTGAAATACAATGGAGGTGGTCGTTCAAGGTATTTTTCCTAATCCAGAACGACAAAATATATGAAAAGTATGGTGATGAGATTGTCTAGCGTGTTTGTCCTAACCCGAGACAATCTGGGTCAAGCAATGTGTTTGTCCTAACCCAGTATGACTGACTATCCGGTGATCAGTCGAATAGCTAGGGCATTGATGCTACTAAATAAACCATTAAAAAGTAAACCTCCAAATAATACTCTGAAAACATACCGTAAACCGCAATACGTAAAAGTATGAACTCACTATCAACTGTAAAAATAAAAGTTCACTCACAAGTCTACGGCTGAAATCAATCTTATCGCGATCAAACCGTTGAACGGACTAAAAATAATTTTCTTTTTAATAATATCTCGTGCAGATTTCCGATAAACATAAGAAATAACTTGCTTATTCGAAAAGTTTTCTGAAAATTCCTACGAGTTTGAAATTAAATACTCTATAATTTTCGTGAAGAAAGTTAAATCAAATTCTCACCCGGTGAAAAAGTCGTTAACAACCTCGATAATACGACTAATCTGTGATAAAGCTTAATATAATACAATAAGCGCGTAATTTCGGTTCAGGTCGTAACAATATTAGAGTCATTAAGTATAAAAGTTTTTATGTATAAATTAATCTCAACATCATACAAAATAACAAGAAAAACATTGATAAAATACATTTCAAATGATGGGCATGATTTATTCAATTCTCCTATGCTTAAGACTTATGTACGTTTCCACATGTCAATCATAGTGGCAAAGAGATCACATACATTCTTTAGTTTAGTATAGCAACACTAATCAACACATGTTAGATTGTATTTGTACAGTGAAACATGAGTTGCACCATCATCATTCGAAATAAAACCTCAATTTCTCTATGTTTCTCCATGAACCCACTACATTATCTCAGAGTTTAACTTAGTGCTCAAGAAAACACTGAGCCAAATGATTCCATAGTACAATATTGAGCTATACCGTAGTGATCAATCTATTCTATGCATAGGATGCAAAAGCTGCTGTCATTCCATGAGAAGCATGTAGTACCCAGACCTACAAGACAAACACCTATGTGAATCAAAACTTCATAACATAAAACGAAATCGGTCGAGCCCAAGCAAATTACAAAAGAAATCAAAACAAAAACAAAGACGAAATTGATGAAATTCAAGCAGATCAACAAATGAAATCAGAGCAGCATAGATGAGAGCAAATCAGCATACATTAAAGCAACAAAGAAGAAATAATAAATTGAAAGCTGACCTTGATGAATTCCTCAAGGTAATACCCAATTTGTGATCTTGCTGCTCGCAGGCGATGGTAATAAACTCTGGTCTGTGATGAGAGCGACAGAGAGAAAGAGAAACGGGCAAGAAGAAAGAATGGCGGAACGATGGATTTTTTCATTTATTCGGTGACATGTGTTGTAAATATATGCAAATTGAGGACAAAATAGACTTTTTCTGCGCGAATTGTAGAATGATGCAGCTTGACTCAAGTTTAGTATAAAGTAAATTTTATCAAGAGTTTATATTACAGTCCACTATCCACATGCAATGGTTTTCAGTAATTATATATATATATATATATAAAATGGTTTCCAGTAATCATATATCCATGACTCATGAACAGGTCACACATGCAGACCATGCACCATGCACCATGCACCAACGAACGAAACCCACCGACAAACACGATCGAACTAACAAACCGAAAAAGAAAAATAAATTAATAGCTTAACATGTAAGAGAGTTTCTTATCAAAAGAGTATTTTCCACCACAGAGAAGTCGTTTGCACGGTTTCAGCTCCGTAGTCACACTCATACCTAGTTGGTCCAGATTAATTAACAATTAAATTTGTGAGCCCTAAACTCTCTAGGAAGGAGCATGTAAAAGATCTTGATATCCCAATCAATTAAGACCCGTATTTATCGGATTAGATTACTTTCTTTTATGCCAAATTGCCGCTAGCTCGATCGACGACTTTTTCAAAAAAAATTTGGTTGTTTTCTCACCCTCTGAAAACTCATCAAAGACTCTTCCATTGAAATTCTTCAGATTTAATCAAGCACGTACATCCATCCATTTTGGTTTTTAGGGTAGTTAAGCAACTCTCGATTCTCACTCCACGTTAACGTACTCCTTTCAATTTCAGTTTATTGCTCAGCTGATCTGATCGAGCTGTTTTTTGGGCCGGAAATGTCGACGACGTCTGAGCTGTTTGGTAAGTTGGAGACGGATGTTGAAATCAACGCGCCTGCGGCCAAGTACCACGAGCTCTACACGCGACGGCCACACCATCTTCCAAAAATCTGCCCTGATAAAATTCAGAGCTGTGATTTACTTGAAGGTCAATGGGGCCATCTGGGTTCAATCATCCACTGGAATTATTGCTATGGTATGTGAAACTATGCCAACCCATATTAATCCTATATTTGTTAGCTAGTACTATCACTTCGAAGCAGTTTATGCTACGTAGTTTAATTAAACTTTGATCGATCTGCTAAGGTATTTGATAAACTAAAAATACAGCTAAACATGTAACACTATGGTTATTAATTTCTAGTAGTCGATAGAGTTTGTACACGCCCTACACTCCAAAAAAGAAAGGAAAAAAGGAGAAAACACAAATTTCTTCTCCCAATATGTTGTCGGCGGCCTTGTGTCGAGATCCAGGAGGAAAAGTATGCATTCGTCTAACTAGCGTCTTAGTTATAGACTTAGAGCAACTTCAGTAGATTCCCTATAAGTCATTTCTAGCTAAAATATAAAGATTTTCTATTAAAATTCACTCCAGCAGCTCCCCCATCTTATTAGTTAGTTTAGGGATTCCCTATATTTCATGTTTTCATCTCCTATTCTTATACCGAAAACATGAATTATAGGTAACGAAACATTCAATATTGTAATTAATTCTTTCCTTCTAGATTGCAAATGTAATTAATAATTATATTAATAAATAAATATTTTATTATCAACCAATCAAAACTAAACATGTGTTTAGAACTAACTACATTTTAAGTGATATTGTTGGAGTAAATTATACAAGCGACTAGCTAAAATAGGTTTCGACTTTATTTTTGAACAAAATAAGCAAACTTTTTATGACATTGTTGGAGTTGCTCTTATAGTGAGTTGGGAAGCCATTTATCGGTTTTCTCTTCTACCTGGGCTGCTACACCGAGTTGGGCTTCGTGGGAAGATGTGGTTATGTAGCTAGAGCTATGGATCGATGGGGTAGCTGGCTTTTACTCCATTGCGTTCGCCATAGACCTTGCCCCCCGACGCCGTATCTCTCATTTTCAGAAATCTCCATTGGTTTTGTTGAAATTGGAGATCCCATATCAAAACAGGACAAGATAAAATATAACTTAAATGTGGACGTGTGTTAAGAGATTTACTCCCTCAACCTTTTGAATATTAATTAGTCTAAAGTTAAGTGAATTTTGCTTATCTACAAATATACAGGGTCAAGTAATATAATTGTATGAAAGTCGAGTGTCGAATCCACAAAGATTGACTAACCCCATTCTATAACTTTTTTTGATTAAGTCATTTAATTACATGACACACAAACAAGTAATGCAACAAAGAAACACGAAATATGGAAAAGAATCTTACAACGTCAAGTCCTTTAGAGACTCAACATTGCAAGGGATGATTAAACTACGGTGAGTGATTTAACGAAAGGTTGATTAGTTGTTTATGATAGTGTCAAGATGGTAAATAGAGATCATCACAAATTTAAGATAAAAGAATGGTTGGCTAAGGATACCCCCGTTAACCATTTGATGCTCAAACAATGTCCAATTTAAGGTCATAAGGTGTTTAGAACGGTGTATATGCTTAAACGTCTTTTGGATCATCAAAACAAATCATTTCATTGTCCAAATCATGTTCTCTCGGATCACTCTTGGTTATGGGCCGAAACGCCTAAGCATTTTGGGATTCTAGAAGGTTTCGGGCCATCCATGAAGCATAAAGTAAACCAAGATTAGGAGCTAGCTAAACTTGTGGTGCTAGGCTCCTAATGTATTTCATGCGTAATGTGTTTGGTTGCAAACACGCGTGAAGATTATGGCTGGCTTCCCTTCCCAAGCCTCTTTTAGAGTAATTGGAAACGGGTTCTAATGAATTCTGTCAACTCACATCTATTGGGTTTCGAGTCGAAAGAATCAACACTAGGTACAAAGCCTCTCGGTTCATTGTAAGCTTAACCGAAAACCCTCGAGTCACTTGGACCTCAAAGTGTTTCGATTCATGCTCAAGCGCAAGGAAACAAAATCCTAAGCTTAACCTTTTAAGTCTAAGTCTAAGTCATGTTACATGCTCATCTATTACCTAAGTGAATGGCTAGTTCCCTTAAGTGTCATTTCTTAGTCCATTAGACAAATTATAACTTAGACAAAGCTAAGACATGCATAAGTAGAGCTAATCCTTAAGCACAAACATATAAACATGCCACAATCACATACACACAACAACAAACTCATTCAATAGCATGAAACACCCAAAACACATTCATTACCATAAATCAAAGCATCATTGTTCTACATCAAATGGCTGGGGTTTGACCCCTAGCCTCCCATAAGAAAACTACTCACTACTTATACCTAAAATAGAGTATAAATACTCATAAAAAAATAGAAATAACCCAAGAGTCCTCAAAGCTAAGCTTCTAAGATCTTCCAGCTCTTCCTCCACTCCTTTCTCCTTTCTTGCTTCTAGATCCAACAAAGAGGATGAATCACCACCTTGAGCCTTGATGAGAGGATGGATTGGAGTATATGATGGTGGTTATGAAGGATTTCTAGGCTTTTTAGTAGTGAAAATGTGTAGAGAGAGTGCTAGAGGGAGGGTTTAAGAGATAATGAGGGCTAAGGAGAGATGCTAAAACTATGACAAAGTGTAAAATGAGATCAGTTGTGTCTAGGATAAGAGGGGAGCTCGAAAATATAAAGCACAAGGAGATATTTTGGCTTTCTAATTCAAACTAAATTGTTAGAGACATAATCCTAAAAATTTGGTCTAAGTGGTCCTCAAATGAGTCACCAAATGGTCCCAAATTCATGTGACTTGCACGTGCTCATCATCTCACATAATTTGCATTTACATTTGGCTTCAAATATCTTCATGGTGACTTGATAATTTGACCAAGAGTTGACCACCGGAGTTGACCGTGTTGACCACTAGAGTTGACTTCCGGTGACTGAAATCTTGGAATATTTTGGCGAAGCTCCAGCCTTTGTTTTTTGTCTTTTTCCAAACATTGTTCTATCTTCTCCCACGGCCCAGAAAATGTTCTCACCTTCATCGGAAAGCGCATAATCATCGTCTTTTATCCCATTTTCTTGTCAAACCATGATTTCCTAACATAAATAGGAAATGCTATAAGATTGATGCTTTATTCATGAGAAACAAGAAATAAGCATGGAGTTAGGTATATAATAATAACATAATTATGGACGACCTAACAAACTACCTCACACTTAAATTTTGCTTGTCCTCAACCAAACAGAAAATAAATGAAAACACACTAAGCAAGACTCAAAACATAAAAGAAACACAAGATCACACAGAAGTATGCAAGTGTCCCACAATGGGGAACATTTTTCTCAAAGAACCATGACTAATGGATTGAACTCCTCTTAAGCACAATTAGAATATGAAATAAATGCATGTCTAATAAGCCAAACATGCTACATGTCAAACCAAATGCATGCATTGAGATGTATTTAAACTAACATGTTCATCACCATCTAACTCACAAGATATCACTCAATGAATTCAAGTGTCCAAATGGTTAGTATTTGTACTCAAAAAATCAAATTTGTCACGTGTTTTTCATAGGCTTGATTTTCAACCAAATACTCCAACAATAACACACAAGAGTTTCAAATCAAGAGGATTTTTATTTAGGTTGGAATTGAGCTTAAAGGAATGAGGTTCAATGAAAGAAAGTGATAGGATAATCAAAGACTAAACAACCTAACAAGCAATTCACATGTTGAAGTTCCTCTAAACTACTTCTAGGCGCTACTATTTCCCCTTTTCAAATCAAACCACTACCCAAAATACTTATTTTTTGTACAACACACACTATTTTTGAATTTTCTGTATTTTTTTCAAACACGACTTTTTTTGTAGAACTCTTTTCTCTTTTTTATTTTTCTCTTTGCTTTTCTTTGGTACTTTTTTTTATTTTTCTTTTCTTTTTGAACTACTAAAAAACTAAACAAGCATATGACCAACACAAGAATTCCTCACCTCATATTTATCTCTTGACATTCATGCAACAAGTACAACACTAAAATCGCATCCTAATAGGAGTTCATCATTGCTTGCTATTTTGATGAGCTAGAGGTAGGATAAGTGTTTAAGCTAGGTTGTGGTGTTCATGAAATAAAAGGTTAAGTATTTAAAAGACTCAAATTGGCTCACTAAAGGATATATGCATCATAGGTTCATAAGCTATTTGGTCATGGTGGTGATCATAATGCCTCTATCATCTTTGAAAACTACTTATGATTTGGAAAAATATTTTGCACGATTTCAAGCAAGTTCTAGATTACACTTAATCAATTGATATCATACATGAAAGAAATTGTGCATTATATAAGCTAGTCATGCACAATTCGGCTCAAATTCTCACATAGATAAAAATAGATTTAAAACATGTTAATCCATCTTTTTCTCAAATGAACACATTTTGAGAGACATATTTTTCAACCAATTAAAAATGCATTGTTTTCACTTTTTCACACATACCTAAAATTATGCAATCCACTAGCTATAAATTCAATTTCATCATCGGGAACCATTATTATTAGGATACAAACACACCAAAACACACATATTTTTGCATTGTATTTTTCTCAAATTTTTAGGATAAGGAGTGATAATGACTTAACCTACTACCTCACACTTTAAAACCAAATTGTTCTCAATTTGCATCAAGCCACATAGTAGACAAAAGTGTAAAAGAGATAACATACGCATTATCAAACCACATTTTATTCCGCTAACACATGTTCTCCTAGGCATATCAACTAGAATGTATTCACACTAAATGGGTCATATAGTCTCTAAGAAGTAGTGAAGCTATTAGCTAGAGTCCTATCAACCACAATGGGGGCATGCATACTAACCATATTTTAAAGGAAAACAACATTGTAATCAAACATATAACATGAAAGATCTCACACTTAGAACTTTCAAACACCTTAGCATTGAATGATCGAAAACTTATAAAGGCATTAATTAAGTTCATAGCAACAAGAATCTTATCATGTATCACACAAGACTACAACACTCTAACATGACTCCAAACAATACACTAATGGTACTTAGGCATCATTCTTAAGCATATCCATATCAAGCAAGGAAATAAAGAGAGTATGCAAATGCTTTGTCAACGGTCTCCAAGCTCCATATGCATAAAAATATAAACCAACGAAGGTCAAGTTAGGCTTCACCATCCAAAGGTGCATACTGATTTCTCATGATCCTCTACAGTGCTCTCAGACTTGTCTTGGCTTCAAGTTATTGCTCTATACTCCATGCCATAAAGCCTCAAGCTCTTTGGTCTTCGAAAATCAACTGTGGCAGGACACTCCTCGATAGGTCGAGAGATTCCCTTGATGGGTCAAAAAGTGACCTAGACTGGACAATAGCGTATAGTCGACGAGTCGAGAAGAACCTTCTACATGTCAAGAATTCCAAGAATTGAGCTTGCAAAGCTTGGCTATATTGTTGCAATTCTCCTGCTCAAATCCCATGTCCTTAGCTTCCAAAAGTACTTCACATCAACAAACACACACATTATACACAACTAACATATAAGCTATACACAAATAAAGTGGTAAGATGCTCATCCAAATCATCAATAAGGCATCACAATATCACATGAATGCAACAAAGATAAGAATCACCACAAAAACTCAAAACATAGCAAGTAACATCATTGACATTACCCGAAATGTGTCAAAGATGTTCAAATGGAAGTTACACACCATGAAAATTCCTACAAAGTCTTAAGATAAGAGGTTAGACAAAAACTACATTATATAAGCAAAAGAAAAAAAAAGGAACACTAAGAGTCTTCATCCATCTATATTTTCATCAACCACATCATTATGCGCCATGTCTTCATTTGCATCGTTGGATGTCTCAACACTTCCACCGGAGTATCGAAGCTCCAAAGCACTCATCCTATCACCAAGGGTACTCATCACGTGCATCACTTCCGCATGGTTGGTCCCCATCTCTCCAAAATATCCCTCAAAGTACGCATGCATATCCAGGGTCATCCCTTTTGGAAGACCTTGGGCTTAAGAGGAAGAATAAGCACCACCAACCTGGTGAGAAGAGGGAAGTCGGGCGGTCACCCCGAGACTCTTGGACACCACGGCATCATTGAGTTTGCCATGAGGTGGTGACAACTCATTCTTGTTTGCCAAAATCCCACTAACTCCACTAGATAGACATAGGTAAGTGATGAGATATGGGAAAATTAAAGGCCATCTACCTTCAATGCATCCAATGATGGAGTCATAGATGAGTTTTCCAAACTTAACTTTTTCTACCTCATTCATCATGGTAGGCATGGCTTGGTTTCCCTTCTTGTTCATCTCACTATTATGGAGATGAGGTTTCACATTGTGCTTGACAAATAACCAAAGGACTTGGCAGAGTAGGGTGAGGTCCCCACATTGGAAAGATCCGTTTCTATGATCTGGTACTCTACCCTCCACACTAGCTTCTACCACAAAGTCATCCCAAGAAACCGCATCATAACTATCTCTAAAAGCTTCTCTCTCCATCTTCGTGAGGGTTGGGAGCTTCAAAAGTTTCTCTATGGCTTGAGAATAGGGAACAATTTTCTTATTCTTGAACATGAAGGTCCTCCCCTACTACCATCCGATATGGTGTCCTTGAATGTGTCATAGAAGTCTCTCACCATTCGCTAATCATACCCGTAAAATCCATTGGTGAGCGTACGAATGCCATATTACCTCAAGAAGGCCCTGAAGTTCGGATCTAGTGGCCTCCTCAGCGACATATCTCTCTGCATAAATTTGATGCAATTTTTTCACCTTTGGGTACACAACCTTACCCCTCTTCAATACCTTCATAAGTGGCTCTTGTTAGGAGGGAGGATTTTATGGCACATTCTTCTTTTGTGGTGGCATCCTGATGATGATGATGATGATGATGATGGATAAACTTGGACACCCAGAACATATTATACAAACAAAACTTAGAACTCATAACAACAACACATATATGCAATTTTCATACCTAAGAAACTATATCATTGTCACCAATTCATCTCAATGCATTTCATCGCCAAGACAACAATCTAGTACTTATGTATGAAAATCACATCACATTGACCACTTGAAAATGCTTGATTCAAGAGTTCTCTAACATGGCATCATTATAATCTCATCAATTCTAATTCAAGAGAAACATATTAGAGTCTCAAAGCATACTTTCACACAAAGTAACACAATTGTCATGTTAGGGTCATCAAGTTCTTAGTTCAAGTACTTGTCCAATTAAGTAATGCTATACAATTTTGAACCAAAACCTCAATAATCCTTCCTAAAAAACTGTATTACGACTAAAACACACAAAACACCCAACTACACAAAACTTGCTTCACAATTTCGGCCAAATCATGGATAATCAGATTTTCACCAAAAAATTTCGATAAGTTTTCATGCAATTGGTAACAATTTCCAACTACCCATTAGTCCTCGATCATGAATTCAAGCATACATTGGCAAGAACAACACAAAAACATACCTTAATTCGAAAATTCAAACCTAGGGTTCATGCTCATAGTTTACCAACAAATTTCATCCAATTGAAGCAAATAGAGGCAATAATCCAACAACACATGAGTTAAAATCAATGGATTATGACCTCAACTGTCCACAACCATCACAAAACCACATCAAATTCACATCGATTTCAAATTCGAAAATAAGGAGTTCAAGAACAATACCTCTAGAAAGATGAATCAAAACCTCTCCAATCACACAATCACCACACACAAGCAAGAACAAGCCTTGAATTCAAAAAAATTGAGAGATTTTGGGTGATTTTTGGGGTTAGAGAGTGTTAGAGGGGGAGAGAGATTGAAATAGAGTAAGAGAAACCCAATTTTTTCGAAGGAGAGGTAGAGAGAAGAATTAAAAATGGAAGATAATAGTATTTTTTCAAGTCAAACTCGGGTCAACCCTTGCCTTAGACCAGTCCTCGACGGGTCGAAGGATTGTCTCGACCCGTTGAATGAACACTACTGACTCAACTTTTGCACTTTTTAACCGGCCGAAGAGGAAGAATTATCATTATTTGACTCATCGAGAATTTCCATACTTTTGACTCTTAATTAAAGACCAATTCTCCCACAAAAATGTCACAGAACTTGCACACTTCCTATCACAAATGTCACATGCACAAAGCTAACATACTAAACACACAAGCAAGCAATAAAGCATAGAAATTAAAAGTGAGATGAGAGATTAGAGATGCTCCCCCTTGAAGACCGAAACATGTTTTCCATAGTCACCAAAAATCACCAACATGCAAGACCAACTTTGATGCAAGATAAACTTTGGTCTTACCTTCTATCTGAGGTATCTTTGGATGCTTCTTCAAATTTACCTCTCCGGGTTTGCATAACCATGACCTCCACCACTTCATACTTATTCCTTTAGCTAAACAAATGGTGCCCGACAATTTCGGGTTCAAGTTTAACGATCTTAACACGGTCAGTGATGGGCGCAAAGTATTTAAAGCACCATGGTGGGGTTATTAGAGTGATGGACCTCCCCATTCCACTTCCTTATTAGCTCCTCCAAAGATACCACTTGTTCTTCATGAAGCTCAAAAGACTTCCCATTCTTCAAGTTTCTCAAACACACTACTCCATTTGGGTAAATCTCAAGTAGTTTGTAGCATACAACTCTTGAGGGATCAGAGTTCTTCAAGGTGACTTTGCTTTCGATGACTAACTTGTCTTCCCCATTCTTGTCCGGCTTTGACCTCTTCTTTTGCCGGCTCATTCCCTTGTCTGATGCCTCCCAATCTTCGACACTCAGCTTTTTGGTTTTCGGCTTATTATAGCTAAAATATTCATCATCCTCGACCCCATCATCCACAACTACAATGCTCACGACTTTTAGACTCTGGATTGGCTTGGAGTCCTTAAAGATTTTGAATGTCTCGGTCTTCTCAAAGACCGTCATGGTGAGCACACCTGCCTTGACATTTATCTTTGTTCCGGTTGTAGCCATAAAGGCTCTTCCAAAGATGATAAAATCTGCATATCATATAGGCTCCTCCATGTCAAATATCATGAAGTCGGACAGTATCACAAGTTTACCAATCACCACTAACACATCTTCAACTATACCCCTCGGATGCACCACACTTCAATCGGGAAGTTATAATGATATACTCACCGGTTTGATGCTCCTTAAATCGATCTCTTTGCATACCGAGTAAGACATCAAGTTGATAGAAGCACCAAGATCCAACAAGGTCCTTGGAAAGTACTTCGTTTCAATGGTACATGACATGGTAAAGCTTTCCGGATCGGCTAACTTCTCAGGTATCTTTCTTTGGATAATTGCTGACACCGTGGCATTAAGCTTCACTTTCTTGGACCTTTCTGCCTCTTGCAAATTATTCTTAAGTCTTTTGTTTGTACAAATCTTCTTCAAGAACTTAGAGTACATGAGAATAGTTTGAATGATGTCAAGAAGAGGTATATTAATTTCCATCTTCTTGAAGAATCCAAACATTCCTTTATTTTTCGATCCATGTTAGCTTGTGCTCTCTCCTTGTTCTTTACTTAGGATAAGGGTAGGTATACATCCTCATCTCGTTGAACCCCTTCAAAATGCGCCTTTGACTTTTCTTGACTCTTCTGTTCGACGGGTCGAGAGGTTTTCTCGAAGGGTAGAAAAGTGGTATTTTTCTAGACAATAGGCTCCTCTTGACAGGTTGACTGTGGGTCTCGACCCGTCGAGTTCTGGGCAGCGTTTTCTCATCTTGCTTTCCTCAAATCAATCTTGGAATACTCTTTATCTATATCTCTATCCTCTAAACCTTTTCCGACAACCCCAAGTTGACTCAATCCATTATCGGAACCCACTGACTCAACCTCAAACTCGTCTTCTTCATCATTTGACTCATCAACATCTTCATATAGAATCAAAGCGATTTTTTCTTCAAATTGCACAACTTTATCCCTACTTTTAGTGCCCTTCTCAAATACGGGAGGGTTTTTAGACACAAGTGGTGTGTCTAAGTCCTCGTCATCATCATTCTCTATAATAGGAGCATCTCCATAGTTCTCAAATCCCTTTCCGGATCTCAATACCGCATTCACCATATTCACTTGATGCTTGGGAGAGAAATTTCTCTTAGTAGTAGATGGGAACCCATGAGCCTTGCCACCTCTTTGACCTTGATGTACCTTAGCTAACTGACTCACTTGCATCTCCAACTTGTGGAAGGCACTTTGACTTTCATTCAAGAGTGCTTGATTGTCTCATTTCATACTCATGAAGATCTCAAGGAATGTATTCTTATCTTTCGCTTGAGTCTTAGCTACCTCCTCTTGACTCTTGACAAGCCTAGCTAGAAGGTCATCCGTGATAGATTTTGGTGCTTCCAATTGAGGTGTAGGAATTGGTTCTTCAAGAAATGGTGGTTGTTAACCCCTAGGAACAAATGGTGCCCTCGGTTGGTAAGTGTTACCACCCTAGGCATTGGAAAATCCTCTATTTGGTCTTGGTGCGAATCCGGGAGCTTCTTGATGATTTGACAAACCCTTGCTTTCACTTCCTAAGGAACCATAGTTTCCTTGGTTTCTGCTTGATTGTACATTCCTCCTTGCCATTGGAAACTACCATTTGGTCTTGGCAACCCACCTTGTCCATCATGGTTGCCTTGTCCTTGACTACCCCATGAGAAGTTAGGGTGGGTCCTCAAAACTGGATTGTAAGTGTTGGAGTAATGGTTGTTCCTTGGTTGACCATAGAAGAGTCCTTTGCATTCTTCAATTATATCAAGGTAGTCTACTTGGTGAGAGCAACTAAGGGTCTCATGCATCGTGCTCTCACAAAACATGCAAGTGACCGACTCCATATTAATTTCTGACACTTGGTGTACTTGACCTTAATTATGGTTTTGCTTCATAAAGAGTCAAACTTCTTGTTCATAGTATCCTTATGCTCTTGATGGCTTCATCTCGCACATGTGCTCCCTTAACTTCATAAATACCACCCTGGTTGGCTTGTGTACCCTCTCTCATAGAAACCGCGGGCTTCCTCACACTTGGCTTCACATTCCACAGGGCCGACCTTTTAGATATCTTTGAGTTTGTCTCTCAAACTTGATGAGAAAAATCAGTCTTAATTGCCCCGCATCCATATTCTTTATTTTCAACCTTGCACATGCTTCCTCAAACTCCAAAATATGTGAGTAAGGGTCGGAGTTAGCATGGCCCAAAAACATGGGGAAAGTTTGGAGGAAACTCGGTTTGATTTCCAATGACTCCCCCACCAAAGGTTGTAACACAATGCACCTGGTATGTGCAGTCAAAGAGGGTAAGGCACATTTTCTCAATAGACTTCCTTCATAAACTTCATCCTCCATGGTAGTTTTCTCTCGTACTAGAGGCTCAATTTCTTGCTCAATTGGCGGATCCAGCTCAATGCGAAAGACACGAGCTCCAAGTGTTGGATTCTCGCATCTACCTTTTACTGCTATGTCAAACAAATTCCCAAATTCTTCTCAGTTCTCTAACCTTAACAATGGAATACCACCCACTTCTTCACTATTAGTACTCGAACCTGCTTTACAATGAGCCACTTTTACGAAACCCAAATTAGACCT
This sequence comes from Geum urbanum, assembly GCA_946800695.1. Taxonomy (NCBI): domain Eukaryota; kingdom Viridiplantae; phylum Streptophyta; class Magnoliopsida; order Rosales; family Rosaceae; genus Geum; species Geum urbanum. Next base: position 7,962,937 of record OX327002.1, on the reverse strand, counting down.
CCACAAAATAGATGGTGAGCTTGAAGATGGAGTGTGTAGATTTGAATGATGGAATGACATAACCTGAAAAACACACTAAGCAACCACTTGAGATTAGTCCTCAAAACCCTTAAAGTATTCAAAGCCTTGAGGGCCTTCCACGGTACTTCTTTGGCACCTCCCTCAAGGAAACATCAATGAGCACTCTAAGAATTTGAATGTGATTGTGGTACATGGTGTAGTGGCGTTCACTGTGCAATGGATACCAAAGTCAATTGGCTTAAGTTATCCGATATACCAAAATCACGAAATAAGGTCATGCATAATGATCTAGGGTGTTACAAAAAGTAAGTTTGCTAGATTTAAACTCTCTAACTACTATGCTTAAAGTAAAGACACTAATTTAGACATGCTCTCAAGAATATAAACAACTCAAAGTAAGTGAACAAGAAATAAGTGAAACAACATTCAAGCACAATAAATTCTCGACGGATCGAAGGTATTCCTCGATTAGTCGAATGCAAGCTCCTGTGTCTCTTATGCACCAATCTCGATGGGTCGAGCAGAATGCCCTGCAAAAGGTTAGAAGCACAAGTCTAACACAAGTTTATACTCAAAGTATCTATCAAAGCATTCGAGAGATAATAGACAAGGGAAACAAAGTCCTAGATGGCAAAATGAACAAAAACTACAAAGCTAACAATAAATGTCACACAAAATGTTTAGGTTTACTGCAATTAAAAGCAAACCGAAGCTAAGAAATCAAAATTGAACTTAATCCCCGGCAACAACGCCAAAAACTTGTTAAGAGATTTACTCTCTCAACTTTTTGATTAATTAGTCTAAGGCTAAGTCAATTTCTCTTACTCGCAAGTATATGGGGTCAAGTAATATAATTTGTATAGAAGTTGACTGTCGAATTGACGAGGATTGACTAACCCGATTTTATAGCTTTTTCCAATTAAGTCCTTTAATTACGTGACATACAAACTAGTAATGCAACAAAGAAACATGAAATATGGAAATGAATCTTACAACGTCAAGTCCTTTGGAGATTCAACATTGCAAGGGATGATTAAACTACGTTGAGTGATTTGACGAAATGTTGATTGGTTGTTTACAACTAGTGCCAAGATGGTAAATAGAGATGAACACAAATTTAAGATAAAAGAATGGTTGACTAGGGATTCCCCCGTTAACCATTTGATGCTCAAACAATGTCTAATTTAAGGTCATGAGGTGTTTAGTCCGATTTACATGCTAAAACGTCTTTTGGATCATAAAAACAAATCTTTTCATTGTCCAAACCATGTCCTCTCGGGTCACGCTTGGTTATGGGCTGAAACACCTAGGCCTTTTAGGATTCTAGAAGGTTTCGCTCTATCCATGAAGCATAAAGTAAACCAAGATTATGAGCTAGACTTTTGGTTCTAGGCTTCTAATGCATTTCATGCATAATAAGTTTGCTTGCAAACACACCTGAAAATTATGGATGACATCCATTTTTAAGCCTCTTTTGGAGTACTCGGGAATAGATTCTATTGAATCCTCCCAACTCGTACCTATTGGGTTATGAGTTAAAAGAACCAACACTAGCTACAAAGCCTCTCAGTCCATTGTAAGCTTAAATGAAAACTCTTGAGTCAATTGGACCTCAAAAGAGTTTCAACTCATGCACAACCGCAAGGAAACCAAATCATAATCTTAACCTTTTAAGTCTAAGCCTAAGTCATATTACATACTCATTTATTACCTAAGTCAAGTGTCATTTCTTAGTCCCTTAGACAAATCCTAACTTAGCCAAAGCTAAAACATGCATAAGTAGAGCTAATCATTAAGCACACACATATCAACATGCCACAATCACATCACACACACACACCAAACTCATTCAATATCATGAAACATCCAAAACATACTCATTAGCATAAATCGAAGCATCATTATTTTACATCAAATGGCTAGGGTTTGACCTCTTGCTTCCCTAAGGAAACTACTTACTACTCATAGCTAAAATAGAGTATAGATACATGATTTAGAGAGAGATAAGTGAATAAAAATAACTTAAGAGTCCCCAAAGCCAAGGTTCTAAAGCCTACGTGGCCCTCAAATGAGTCACCAAATGGTCTCAAACTCATGTGACTTGCATGTGCTCTTCATCTCACTTGAATTTACATTTGCATTTGGCTTCAAATATCTTAATGACGGCTTGATGACTTGACCAAGAGTTGACTGCCAGAGTTGACCGCCAGAGTTTACTTCTGGTGACCGAAATCTTGGAATATTCCGACGAAGCTCCGACGACCATATTTCGTCTTTTTTTGAAACATTGTTCCATCTTCTCCCACGACCTCAGAAATGTCCTCGCCTTCTTCATAAAGCGCATAATCATCGTATCTTAGCCAAATTCCGTGCCAAATCATGATTTCCTAACATATATAGGAAACACTATAAGAATAATGCTTTATTTATGAGAAACAAGCAATAAACATGAAGTTAAAGATATAATAATAACATAATTATGGACCTAACAATAATTATGGACCTAACAATGTGTTATTCATAATTGTACAGAGACATTTTGAGATAAAACCTAACACCTTAAAAGTAATCCCGATAATATTGTAACAATATTAGACCCCACGTGTCATGCCTATCCGGCTGGAACATCAATGCTATAACTCTTGTGTATATGTACTATATGCTTATAACAATTTATTTTTTTGCAGTTAAATGATATTTAACATGGTTAATAAAAAAAACTAAAGATATTAAAATTTATTATATAACAACTTATAAAAGTAACTACAAGCCGATTATTCCACATCTTCCAAACGTAACTAGGGGTCTAGTGTCATTTATGCTTCTGAATCTCGTTCGATGCATGTTCAACTCCAGATCGAGCAGTCTTACAAAACTTACACACACACATAAATATATATATATATATATATATATATATATGTGCAGGTGGGCAAACTACAGTGGGTACGGACTTGATTGAAGCCTTGGACGCAGAAAAGAATTCTGTGACAGTCAGAGTTCATGATGGACCCATTCTTATGCACTACAAAAGCTTCAAGCTAATTGTTGAGGCCACTGACAAGCTGGGAGATGGGAGCAGCAACAGCTGCTTGGTACATTTGACTATGGAGTATGAAAAGCTTAACGACCAAGTTTCAGACCCGCATAGCTTGCTCCAGTTCATAGCTGATCTCTCGAAAGACATGGGTGCTCACCTTAGCACCCAATCATAAGCTAGTACACCTACGTACAAGGCTACAAGTCTACACTAGGAAAATTTGTTTGCCCCTGTGGATGTAGATAATAATTCTATGTAATAAAATTAAGGGTAAATTTCTATTTTTCTATCAGTGGTTTGTCATCAATATTATTTTACTACATAATTTTTTAAATTTGATTATTTCACTACCTCTAATTTGTCATCAACTTCAGTTTATTACTTGACTTTTCGTTTTTAATCATTGTAATACCTTAACTCTTCGATTCTAATCATTTTACTACTTCAACTCAATATTTTTCATCACTTTTAACCTCTATTTAGTTTATGTGTTATGTTTAAATTTCAAAAGTCAGGTTGTACAATGATCAGTTTTGAAAAGTTTAGATAGTTAAATGATCAATCTTAACAAGTTTAGGTAGTGAAATGATGAAATTAGAAAAATGAAGTATTGAACTGATGTTTGACCCAAACCACAGGTAGGAAACATAAATTTGCCCTAAAATTAACACAAGGAGCTAGCTAGTGGATCAAGTTCATTCTGTTCAATTCTTTTCTCTGGCTATCTACTATTGTATGTTCATTTTATGTTCGAAAATTTGGAACTTGTTCCTTTTATTTTGGAGAAGGTTATAAGCTTTCTAGTTCACTAAGTATTTGTGTTAGTGAAGTCATTTTATAAGTCAAATTTACATCAAAAGCTAAATGTAGCTAACTATTTTATAACTTTTGATTTACCGTTGAAAGCTATTCTCAAGTTAAAGTTAAATATAAACCCTAGTTTCTCTTCTAAGAGAAAACCTTGGTCCTAGTCGGTGGCATCCTTTTGGTGTGTACGTCGTGTTTTCTTCTCATCTTCCTCCTCTGCTTTTGCCTATTTCACATCATCATGAACAAGACCAGCACCATTGCTGCTCATTTTTCCTCGACCCTGGCCCTAGATGATGAAGAGGGAATCGTGGATCTTTATCTGGGAGGGCAACCATCAATGAATAGGTCAACAAAGAGTTTTTTGATTGCTTGATTGCTTACTTTTAAGACATATGATAGAGGTGCACTAACTCGCAGATTGGCACGAATGTGGTGAGTCTAAAGCCAAATGGAAGTTCAGAACCATGGGGATCACTTTCTCCTTGCGTTTGACAAGGAAAGCGACTGGAACAGGGTGTATAAAGGAGGTGATTGAGATTTTGACAACACCATCATTCAAATTGTGAAATATGATGGCATGGAAAGAGTTGATATGGTTACGATTGACACCATTATCTTTTGGGTGAAGATCATCAACGTCCCTCCGAGGTACCATACAGAGGAGAACGCTTTCAAGATTGGTGTGACACTAGGCGAGTTTGAAGATTATGACATAGATGAGTTTGCGAGAGGTGTGATTAAGGTTCAGATTCAACACGAACTCTCCAATCAGATAAAGGATTAGATTTAGCAATAATATTTTTAGAGAGTGGAACCTAAAATAGGGTTTCAATATGATTATGTTACAGGGAGGTCTGCCAGCTGCTGGAGAGTGGACCACTATAGGAAGCCCTGCTTTCGGGTTTCGTTAGGAGTGAGGTTCCAGTAAACAACAACCCTAGCCAGTCCTAGGGTCTTTGGAGCACTTTCATTGGGCTTTGAGAAGCCGATGGGTCCTCTGGCGATGACAAGGAGTGGATCAGGTCAAGGGATCTTCACTAACACGATAAAGAGTCAACAACAACAGTCGAGTCTGACAACTAGGAGACCAATACGCATTCACCATCGGCAGCTTGTTTTTGAGGAGGAAGGGGAACCTAACGAGGTTGCTGCTGCGTCGGAAGAGTGTGTCATGTCTGGTAAGGGTAAACAATTTGATCTCTCTGTTGATGAGAATGGGGAGATGCAGATTTTACAGGCTGATCGAGGAGATACATGAGGAAGATAGTGAAGCTACAGCTCAAGATGTGGAGACTGTAAAGGAAACCCTAGTACCGGAACATGTGGTGTCGAAGGATGACATAGAGGATGTAAGTGTTGAGGAGAGTGCAGTTATGCAAGCTAGGCAAGAGAATGAGACTGAAGACTTTGTGGAAGGTAGTGTTGTGCAGGCCACTATCACTACGAAAATACCAACTTAGATGACTAACCAAATTCGTCATCTAAGAGAGCGTTTTCATAGTCCAAAAGCTTAGACGGTGAAATATTTGTCGTTTAAGTTTCATCGTAGAAGTTTCGTGAGCTAGGTACGGTTTCATGATTTAAATTTGCTCTAAGGCAATGAAACATATTTTGTCGTCTCACATTCAGAGCCGACGAAAAATTAGATCTCAAAACGACGAAAATGTTTGTCGCATAACAGCTCTTGGACGACAATTTTTTTTGTTCATCATCTAAATGTTTACACTTAGACGACGAAAGAAAGAGATTCATCGTCTTGGTTTTAACACTTGAACGATGATATTCGTCATATAACTAGTCCTCAGAGATGATTAACCATTTTTCGTCGTCTAATGCTTTGCCTCTTTGACGACGAAAAATACTATGTTCGTTGTCCTGTTGTATTAATATTACAAAAAATATATAATTGCATAATTAACAATATAATAAAATTTATTAAAAATATTTCATTAAGAAAATATTTATTAAAATAATATATATTTAATACATATATAAAAAGTGTTTTGAAATACAAACTATGAATTTAAAGAAGTCACATTGGGAGTTGCGATTCCGCCAATTCGCACACTGCCTCCATGGTCATCATGTCCTGGATCCTGAAGCATGACAATTGGATGACAAGTGTGAGGAGGAGGATTATAGCCCAACCCCTTGAGGAAATCGTACATTCCTTTGACCTGATCTCTAAGAGCTTTAGTCTCCTCTTGGGTTGCTCGAGCCTTCTCCTGGGTCCTTATAGCGTCCTCTTGAGTCTTATCCATGACCGCTCAGACCTGTTCCTCGACAACCATTGCACTCGAATGCCTACTCAACGACGGTGAAGACTGGCTTAAATCTCACACGTCTGCCTATCCAAACCCACGAATCTCCTTCCCTGGTCGGCGACTGAGTGTTTGATCGTAAATCTCGAGTTGAGCCTCGAAGGATAAAGGAGGCAGCTCATTAGGCGTCATATCCGGATTCTCTGCTTGTTAGTACTTAATATTCTCCTGCGCCAATTGTTTCATCTTCTCCCACATTAAAAATAATATATGAATGTTAATTTCTACCAAAATTCTAGCATAATTTCCCCTAAAACTAGAGGAAACCAAAAACTTGCATGAAAGAAAACACTTTGAATAACTAAATTTTCTAAAATAACAAACCATAAGCACCGATTTTCATCTGGATTTCTCAAGTTTAGAATAATAAAAAAGTGCTATTTTGTTAGGAAATTTTTTTCACTTTCTTAATGCTACTATGTTTTAGTACTATTTTGGGTCTTATAGTTGGATTAATTAGCTGGTTGGTTTGAACTGAAATCAGATGTGGTTTCTTAAACTTCAATTGAATCAATTTTCTTTAATTTGTAAAAAAGAATTACTTACAAGATTTTGACTTGCATTATCGTCTTGCTCGGGCCTCACGTATGCAGTCTCGTATTGATCAATATAGCAATGCTTTGAACCTTCTCTTTATGAGCCTTTGCCACAAAGACGAACAGCTGCGAACTCGTCCGATGCGACAATGCCTTCTTATCACGGTTACGCTTGTTGGCCGCCGACTTTTTCTGTTTCACAACAAAAGAACTTAAATAATAATATTAGTCAGTTAATACATTCACAAAAAAACTATTACCTTATACTCATCAAACTCAAAGTGTGCGACCAACCAATCCCACTCTTCCTACCTTTCCTTCAACTCCAGTGGGACAGAGCCGCGCTCGATGTAGTACTTATGTAGATCGTGCTTCCAGTTCTTGAAAATACTATGTGCTTTCGACTCTATGAAGTCATGCATCACCTGTACTTGACCAATCTCATATACAAGCTACGAAAAAAAAATTATTAATTCTTACAAAGATTAAATTATTAAAAATACTTTAGAAATTAAATTAAATTAAATAGACCGAAACTCTTACCGTGAGTTCGTGGTATAATGGAAACCTATCATCCAGCTCCAGAATTTTCCAACTCGCTGCCTTTATAAGTATCTTGTTCCATATGAAAACTTGATGCTTTTCATAAACAAACTGTTGATGTCCTTCGTTGGAGAGCCTCTAGTCCATTTGTCGTATAGTACATTGATCTTTGCCATGTTGACTTTACCATCGCATCGACTTTAGCCACCTTCACCAACCTCGAGTGTGTTTCGGGGGAGGTCCTAAGGTGTCCTTGTTCACTTTGCATCGGGCGCTAAAGTACACATATTCGCCGGTAGATGCCAAATGTTGTGACGCCCCAAGTTGCAAAAGAGGAATTCACTGGCATGGCAGTTGAGGGTATCACTGGCGCTTCTGTCGGGGTTGTCGTCACTTCAAATGAAGTATGAGGACGAATCATTGTCCTTTGAGTAGATGTAACGGTGTTATCTGACATGGAAACCCCATGCAAACGCCACATCATTATTTGATATTCCTTTTCCCTCTCTTTTTCGGTCTGCCTCTTCTTCCTGATAGACATCTTTATCACTAGAACCAAAAATAAAAAACATCAATCATATGAAATCACTAATTCTATACGAATTCAACAACATCAATCATACAACAAATAGCATAACCATGTGAACCGCATTGATGGATAGCATCAATTTCTATCTGCCATACAAAATCTAAAACATCAAATTGAATAACCTACATGTATACAATTAAACAAACTGGGAATGCCGAAGAAAAGGAGCGATTTAATTCCTTATGAAAAAGTAAGACAGAGAAGACAAGGTACATAAATTCACCCTAAAACAATGAAGAAACCAAAACCCAGAATATATACCCATGAAGTTGCTGATACAAATTCATATGACCCAAAAAGGCAATTAGACAAATGCTATGGTAAGTCATAATACTATGTAGTTGTTCTACTAGCACAAATTACTCATATAAAACCAAACTTTGCAACGGTTCAACGATCACTATTAAAACCCTCATTTCAACTCTCAATAATAGCCCAACTATCAAGGACCAAACTTTCTGTTTGCATATATCAGACATGTGTGGAAAAAAAATTAGAGAAAATGATAACAAACAAGAGAAAGTAGAAGAAGCTCACCGAAAACTCAAAGTCAGAATCAACAATGCCCTCAAAAATTGAAGTACACGATAGAGAGAGGAGAGAGGAGAAATGAGAGGATGCAGTGGCATCAAACAGAGGATAGGAAGTGGCATCGTCGTTGTCGAAGAAAGGAGGCGAGGTTGTTCAACGTTTGGCAAGAGGAGAAGAGAGGAGAGAAAGTGCATAGGAGAGGAGGCGGCATCGTCAGAGAGAAGAGGCGAGGTTGTTCGTTGTTCGGAGAGAGGACTAGAGGGAATAAAATGAAATTAGGGGTCAATTGAATCTAATCAAAACTGAATTGGGGGATCTTTAAAACGACTTAGACGTCTAGGTCAAACAAATTCGTCATCTAAATTCTTTAAAAAAATCCCTTAAAAAATTGCGGAAATATAAACCCCGCTTAATTTTTGGGCTTGGACAACAAAGTCTAACAGTTTCATCGTCTAAGTAATTAATTTTGGACTTAGACGATAAAATAAAATGGTTTTCGTTGCCTAAGAATTAAATTAATTGTTGTATTTTTCAGAGATATCTGAAAATTTATTTTAGGTTACGTGCTTAATAATCATTGTAAATCAACGTCATATATAAGCATTACATTTATACGATGTTGTAAAAAATAAATTCAACACAAATTGGATTAGTTTAGGGCCGGATTCGATCGAGTTAATTTAGTGATTATCGACAAATAGTCAAATGATGGAAATGATCGTAAAATATAATTTATAAATCTGTTTTCAAAGTCACGAATGTTTCCACTGATGTAGAAACTAAATATATCAAATGCATAGAAATTAATTGAAAATTGACATAAATTTTTTATGAAATACTAAATACTTGTTATACATCTATAAATGTTGTATAACTTATGTGGTCGTATGTCTATATTCACTCCACATCAATATTGACGAAATTGAATTTGAACCAAACAATTATTAGATATATTCATCACGTACAACATAATATGTAGGTAGACGAAATTTTGATCAATACAAAGTTTGTTAAGGGTTTGATCAGCCTAGTCAACCATAATACAAAATTTTCAACAAAATGGAAACATTTATAAATGAATCTTCGTAACTCCATTTCTTGAACCATTGATACTCACAGTCTAGGTATTGTTTATTCTATACCCTAAATGAATAAAATTTGTATTATAATATGGTACACGTGATCGTACTCATAAAGGTTAGATTGTGAAACTAATCTTAGACAACAACAAAAATTTGAAATTCATCGTCTAAGATGAACTTTGACGACAATCATACACTTATTCGTCATCATCTAAATGGTCGTTAAGTTTATGATTCAGGGGTTATGGTTAGGGTAAGCTCTTAGACGACGAATATTTCATTAATTCGTCGTCTAAGCGTTACTTAAATGACGAATAATTCTTCATTTCGTCGTCTAAGTTGTCCTCGTAAAGATAAAACTATCTACGTTTATTTTTTAAATTATTCCCGTAAGACAATCTAACTATTACAAATAGCTTAAACACCATTTAATTTCTATAAGACATTAGAATTATTACCAATTCAAAACACTCGTCGGAATTTAATAATTAGAATATATATTAATACGAAGACACTTAATTTAATTACAAACATACTATTTATCACAAATATTTATACAACAATATTAATCATCAATTATAGCCAGCATAATCTGCATCATCTGAATCATCTTCCTCACCTAGCTCATTTGCCTCATCTGACGGGTATTCGTCGTCATCTTCTGGCTCATCTTCAGTTGTATCGATATTCGCTAGCTGTCCAATCTCAATTGAAGAAATATCTGTGTAACCTTCAAGACTGGGTAAGTGTTCGTTCAAATGAATAAGTTGATCGGTGTCAGGGATGACAACAGTATTAGACTCTGGATATGCATTAACATTATTCGGTTCAATGTCACTTCAAGTGTTGTGCCACTCTATATATTTTGGTGAGACATATGATTAACTACTTTCCAACATTCACCCTCTTTCAGATCATCCAGATAGAACACCTGCTTGATCAAGGTGGCAAGAGCGAATGGCTCATCTTCATACCATTTTGTGTTTGTATTGATTGATAAAAGGCCAAGATCTTCCTTCATATGCTTGAACCATTTACACTTGAAAAGCATTACAAGTATCATATTCCCATATAGTAGCTCAACAACTTTATCAAGAATCTCGTAGTATACATCATCATTTCCCCTTACCATAATTCCAGTGTTTTGTGTTCTTTTGCCTTCATCTCGATTTAATGTTAGAAGCTTTACCATGTTGAGCCAACAAGCATTATAAATATTTTGTGCCACCGGCTTATGGACCAATAAGTGCAACTCAAAAGGCCACCACCCGTTGTCAGGTTCTTTTTCTAGTTCAAGCATCTGCAATATTCTCAACAAGTACAATATGAATGTTAATTTCTATCAAAAATTTGACATAGTTTCCTATAAAACTAAATGAAACCAAAAATTTGCACGAAAGAAAACACTTCGAATAACTAAATTCCAAATAACAAATCGTGGGCCTCTAGTCCCATCCAGGTTTTTCATGTTTAAAATAATGAAATATTAGACCAATAATTAGTTAACATACCCATTTCTTGAAATAAGTATGGAACTTCTTCTTATGCTCCTTATCACACCAGTTAAGACTCTTGTTCGGATTGTCTCTCTGAATTTTGGACCTATCCTCCATAAAGAAAGAATCAACCTTATCATAGTCCTGCAGTGCTACCCAGTGAGCCTCAATGAGTTTCTCTTTACTTAAGCTTTCATTTAATACTGCTCCAGAAGGTCATACAACATTTGTGACAACTGAAAGATTGTAGCGATCATGTGTATTGGAGGCAGTGGAAGGGACTGGATCTTTGAGGTATGTGTCATAGTAGGTTACATACTCATGTACAAGGTATAAATGTGTTATAGAGCCATACAAGGCAGAATGATTTTTTACAAATCTTTTATATTGTCCGAGTTATCTGCAAAATTGATAATTTAATATGTAAGACAATAATAGATATAAATGATTAAAACCATGTTTAAAAAATTTACGATACATGAAATATTATACATTTTTAGAGGACAGAACCACATGTAGTGTACCTGACCAGTAAGCAGCACTTGTTCAGGGAGGTAGATGATGAGATGAATCATGATGTCAAAGAAAGCAAGGAAAAAATCATCTCTAATTTGCAAAGAATATAGACAATCTCTTTTTTCAATTCGACCACATTTGACTTCTTCAACTCTCTAGCTCATAACTTCTGCCACCATGTGCACAATGCTCCTATTAGGTTAACGATGTCATGAGGCAAATATGCTCGAACTAGCACCAGAATCAGACGTTGCCGCCTAACATGACAATCACGAGTCTTTAGACTATTGAACTTGTGTTCGCTTACTTTTACAAATCGATATATATTCACTGCATAATTAGATGGATACCAAACACCTTTAGACCAATTGAGTGCTTCTCCTCTCAATGTCTTTTTCACTATGTAAGGTGCATCTGACATCTTGTCTCCATTTCTTAACCACAAGTGTAAACACATAGATTCCAAATCTTTATGCACTTTGGCAATATCCTTAGTCTTAAACTTGATACCGAGAATTGTTCTCGCCACGTTGTTGCACACATTCTTTTCTATGTGCATGGCATCTAGATTGTTCCTAATTTTCAATTTTGACCAGTAAGGGAGTTTGAAGAAAATACTCATGTGAGTCCAATATTTAAGAAGTTCGGGAGGGTATAGATTGTAGGCTGTCACAGAATCATCATTCCTCAACACACCGAAATCGAAGATAGACAACCTCTCAAGAATCTCATCACCATATCATTGTCGAGGTTTCAGATCATTCTCTACTGCGCCGTCGAACTTATCATTATCCCTTCGTCATTCTTGATCCTCAAGAAGCCATCTACGGTGACCCATTGGATAATGGCAAAACTAATCTTATAGCTTAGTCTTTTAGCCATAAGGTCTAGTTTTATCTAATGAACTTTGATACTCTAGGCCTAATTTTCAAAGGGTTTCGCTATGTTAGGTTATGTGTTTTTCGGTGCTTATTTGTGACGGAAAAAAACCTTTTCTAACTCAATGTATTAATAATACCTCACTGCTTTGTCTAGAATTTCCTCTCATTGAGTTAGAAAGGGTTAGGTTAGGTGTTTTCGGTGTATTTGGCTAATGATCTAATGCAATCTCGCATTTTTTCGTAAAAAAGAAGAAGTTAAATTTAAATATATATAAGTAGCTAAATATAGCAAGAGATTTGAATTTAATTATAGTTACTATGTTGAAGCTGATTTTAGCTAAAAATAAAAATAAAATAGTTTTTAGCTACTCTATTGAAGATGCTAATTGTTGAAAACCGATCATACAATATATATTGCTCATTGTTGAACAAATTTTTCTCATTGATAACTTTTGTGTTAATCAAAAGAAAAATATTTGGGTCCAAACTCAATTGGACATCATCGTCAAACTACTACCATTTATAAAATTTTCGGTTTGCGATTTTTAAAATCAAGACCACTTAACATGCAATTTATCTCATAAGAGCAATTCCAGCAGATTCCTTATAAATTATTTTTAGCTAAAATATAAAGATTTTCTCTTAAAATTCACTCCAGCAGCTCCCATATCTTATTAGCCAATTTAAGGATTCCCTATATTTCATGTTTTCATCCCCTATTCTTATACCGAAAACATAAATTATAGGTAACGAAACATTCAATATTGTAATTAATACTTTCCTTCTAGATTGTAAATGTAATTAATAATTATATTAATAAATAAATATTTTATTATCAACCAATCAAAACTAAGCATGTGTTTAAATCTAACTACATTTTAAGTGATATTGTTGGAGTAAATTTATACAAGTGATTAGCTAAAATAGATTTCGGCTTCATTTTTTAACAAAATAAGCAAACTTTCTGTGATATTGTTGGAGTTGCTCTAAGGATCGTATATACAAAAATTTGATCAAATCAGAGACAATTTACTCATTAAATTTTGTAAATCTAATAAATAGTTATTAATGAAATGTTAAAATTTACAATATCCACCAATTTATCTAATATAATAAAGTTAGATACCAAACAGCCTTCATTTTTGATTCATTTTTAGTAAGTTGATCTTCAACTCATGATCTATACGATATGCAATCTCAATTATAAAATTACAAACCGAAAATTGTATGAATGAGAATAATTTGGACGATTGTATCCAATTAAATTTGGAGCCACATATTTTCCTGACTAAAAACAAAAACTTTCACAATTTCACATATCGGGCCAATTGGGTGTAACCCAGCCCAACCCACCAGTAGACCCGACTCAACCGAGCCCCGATTCTTTATTCTCTTCCCTCACTGTTTTCAATCTTTTCAATTCTTGTCTGATTCTCTCAGGCTTCTCAGTTCACTAAAACACCATGGATTCGCAGACCCAGAACACGTCGTTGCAGAGGCTTCAAAATGTGGAGAAGGTAAGCAAACGATATTAAAGGTCTGTGCTTTCTGTAAACAACGATTTTGGGTACTGAATTTTTTGCTTAATTGGGACAGAGAATCGTTAGGGTTTTGGAGCTTGCCGGGAGTGTGATGGACGAGCTTGCAAACCCTACTGGTCCTAGAAGGGAAGCCATCAACAACCATGTCCGCGAGTTCATGCAATTGATCAAGGTCACTCTCTTAGCTATATATATTTACATTTAAAGTTCCAGTCTTTATCAAATTTTAAGAGATCCCAGAATTGAATTTTTGATTATTAGATTGCTAAATTTGCATTTACAATGTATCGTGATGAAATTGAGGTAAATTTGAGACTTGGGTTATTCAATATCGAATGAAGAACTTAAATAATGGTGATCCTTGTATTAAGATAGTACTATGGGGAAACATGTGAGGAACCTTTGAGCTGGGTGAGTGTGGCTTAGTCTCCAGCTTGACCATTTGTAGTCTAAGGTTATAGTTTTGGGCTTTGGCTGATTGTTTTGAATATTGGGGATGGGGATTTAGGAATATTTGTTTCTTTTGTGAAACAGGATATTCAAGTGGCATTGCGGGATGAGATCAAGAGTGCATGTGATTACCGTCCATTTGAGAAGTGTGATTACAGTTCAAGAATAGCGAATGAGATTTGTAGCAAGAAACTGGAATATGTCATGTCACAGTTAGATGGAATGAAAGAAACAATCGATGATTATCATTCTGCAGTTTGAAGATGTTTGACAGACCATTTAAGATGTTGAGAGTTACTATCATCACAGAGAGCACCCACCCATGCTGGATGGTTCCACTCTCAGAGAGGATTGATAAGAATGTAAGAGAATCTGGTATAGAACTGCCAGTAAACATACTTGTATTGCAATTAGTCCTCTAGTCTGTTGTATTGTGAGGCTGGGGCCAAGTTACTCAGTTATAGACTTTCTGTCGCCGATTATGAATTGGTTGTTATGTTTTGTTCTTTCTTTCTTCTCTCATGTAATGATATTATGATCACATCAATAGAAGGTTTTTTCACTAGCTGGATCGTTTTTGTTTGTTTTCCTTATATTATGCATTAAGAACTGTTAAGTATTTGGATAGCTTAGAGGCACCCATGTGAGTCTTTTACTATTCAGTTGGTCTCAAAATTCTCAACCCCCACCATGTAGGCTCAGTGCCATATAAAAAGCTTAGAGTGACTTCTTCATACGAGAAGTTCACTGGCATTCAAATTGCTTATATTGGCATTCTTCCTTGAGCTTGATTTGTTGTCTAGGGAGATTCACTAGCTAGCTTATGAGTTTAATACTGAAAAATTATACAACCCGGTATTTAATCTCCACTATAAAGCTTCAGGATTGTTTAAATTGTACTAAGATTTGCTTATTCCCTTTTGCCAGAAGAGATTTGTGGATTTCTGTGGAGATTCAATTGATTGGTAAAGATGGCTTTTCTTTTGTCTTTAATTATTGTCCCAAAAAAAAAGGCTTTGAAACCCCACGGTTGATCACTTGCAAGAACCCCCATTCTTTGCATGCATTACCTATTTCTCTTACAGTTCCTTCAACAGCTTCAGGGTCAGACATGGAGTTTGGGGAGTTCATTGCCAATAGTGCTGGTAAAAATATGTGAAACTGTGAAAGTAGTTATCACACCATGATGCAATTATTCTTACTACTACGCTTATACGGCAGTACATTATTTTCTTATTTGATAGACACTGTTCTCGTTGTTCAGGAGGGAAGGATAGTAACAATTATGATCAGAGTGAAATTCCTAATGCGGCCTCTTATTCAGGTACCCTGAAATGATAAATCTGGATGTTTTCTTCTTTGAGTTTCTTGAAATTACTGAGCTTTTTGTGACACATAAATTTGCCCCAGCTGTAGGGCCAATACTTGGCAGGGTTTTGCTTATTGGTGAGCTCCTCCAAGGGCTTAACTTGTGTGTAGTGTGCTGGGTTGAGGAAGAATGGAACGGAGAATCTTTCCTTCTCTGAGTTCACCATCACCCTGTGTTCCACACTTTCATATTTGTCATTACTCCATACCTGCACAATTGCATAAACATATCCATTTGTGAAGATTAAGAGATAAACATGCACACAGTCATCGACTAATTCAGCATGAATTCGGTCTAGACAGTACGATAACATGCACAATCGATTTGACATGTCTTGCAGTTATTCTGGTTCACAATTCAGTATGCTGATATATACATCTGTACAATGTTCTTGTTCGTTATTAGCTTTTGATTACTTGATAATGAGTCTTCTAAATTTGTTTCCGTAGATGTTGTAAATGCTCAATTGTTTAAGCCAAGCTATTAGGGGGAAGTGAAAGTTCAAAGTTGATGTAAAGTTGGTAGAATAATCTACCTGAATAATGTCACCAACATTGATGATATAGGCATTTGGGGTAGGTCTAACCCGAATCCACTCTCCATCTGTTTTTCTCTTCACCTCCAATCCTCCAACCTCGTCTTGTGCCAGCACGGTTAAAGCACCGGCATCTTTGTGGCGAGTAACACCGAGAGCTAACTGCGGTGAAGGGCACGGCGGATAGTGATTGAGTCTGATAAAACTTGTTTGGTCCTTGAAGTAACTGTTGAACCTGTCTTCTGGCAAGCCTAAGCTCAAGGCAATTAGTCCCATCAGCTTTAGAGATAACTTCTCTACTTCTTGGGAATATTCTTCAAGCACTTCCCTGAGCACAACCACAATATCAACACTGAACACATGGGCAATGAATTCGGATTCAAGGATCGATATGCATATATATGAAGTGGGAATCAAGTTACCTCAATTCAGGAGGGTTCTCAGGCCACTGGTTAAACCACTTGGTCTCCTCCTTATCATCAGGCTCAGTCGAAGCAGGGACTAATGTAGGCTCCTCCACAAGGAAATCAAATAACTCCTTCCAGTCTCTAACATTTTTGGTATGCTCGGCGTCATAATAACCAACCACACACTTTTCATCCCTTCTAATCTTTCTCTTCTCCTCCAAAGGCTGTGCGAAGAACTTCTTCGCCGCACTCTCAAGCTTCTGCGACTTTTCTAATGGCACACCATGGTTGATTACTTGGAAGAAACCCCATTCCTCGCATGCATTGCCTATTTCTCTAACAAGTTCTTCAATGGCTTCAGGGTCGGGAGGAATGGAGTCTGGGGAGTTCACTGGAGATAGGTCTATCAATGGAATGCCTTGGGCTTCGATGATGGAGAGTCTAGGTCTGTGTTCAGGGTCTTGGATGAAAGCTGGATCGATTTCTCCCATTACTAGCTAGCTACTGTTCTTCTTGGTCTGGTAAGTGGTAACAATCTAAGCTTGTAAACTAGTACATGATGTTGAAACAAATGTTTGTTTTTATAATGACGTGAGTGGTTGAAGCTTCTAACATGAACTTGGACGGGTTTTAATTTGTTACGTACACATGTTAAATACGTAAGAGAGTAGTAATTAAAGTTGTGTACGATCGCTTTGTTTTGGAGGTTGGTTATGAGACTTGTGACAAAATTCACTCTTACCTAGATTTTACAATAACAACAAAACAAAACCAGATAATTTAAATTACAATTAAACATCATTCAGAGGTCTTCGTTAGTTCCACCGACAATTTTATATCCCCAGCAGGCTTAATGCTCCCGACCCCATCATGCTTGGCAAGTCCATACCATTCTGTCTTGCCTACCATCTTTGGAAAAGGTATCTTGGCTCGACCCACACACCCTATGCTTGGATTGCCGGAGGTTCCGGGTTTGCATATGTTCCATTCCTTGTTGTATAACAAAACCTCAATGTTCAAAAAAACCGCTTCATGTTTCAAAGGGTCTATATTCAATGTGATTTTCTCTGCCCTTTTGGTTGGCTTCACTTGTTTTTTATTTGGATCCTCTTCTGGCCTGAGCTTCAATTGTCTTTCAAAAGTGCACTGTTTTCCGTCTATTTCCATCCACCACACGACTTTGTAGTCCGGTGAAGGGACGTCACGTAAGATGATTCTGTAGAGCTCAAGTGTCAATTCCATGACATCAACTTTTTTTGCTTGCACAATTTCATCATTCCTCTTCTTTTGCAACAGTGTTGATATGCAGGTACCACTGCTCTCATTCTGTCTTCTCTCTGTCATTAGAGATTGTGTAGCTAGCTGTATGCAGAATCAGTTTCGAAGTGGCATGGGAGATTGTAAAGACTGCTGAAGAGTATTTATAAATGTCTCAAATGTTATGCACTTCTAATCATACATGGACTATGAAAGGTTTCCTTCTAATACGGTTTCGATACGAATAAACAAACTCCTTTTTGTGTTAGGAAAAGAAATCCAAATGGCATTTGATTCGAAGCATGCCACATTGCGTCAAGCCCTCAACTGATCGAGACTCAAACCAGACTTGACATCACGTACTATTAGTTTATGAATGGACATTGCAAAGTTTACTTAGCTGATGGGATGTACATTCTTAATTAGCTAGCCTCTGCTGTGGTCAGTAAACATTAAACAGATTCATTAAAGGGAATAACGATGCCACTAATGAATCGGACTGCAGATAATATTCGATCACTCATCTCAAACTTACCACGTGATTGAAGGGGTAGACACATAATATAGATTCGGTGAAAGAGAAAGAAGTGCATGCATGTGATGATCTTTCTGGAGTATCAGAACCATTGGAAAAGATGCAACGTACGTTTGATAGTAGATAACTAGATTTGTAACATGCATGTGCATACTATTTAGGAATTCTTGTTATGAACGTATTCTAATTTAATTTGTTGTTTCTTGGTTTCCAAGTCTCATTGGAATCCGGGATTTCACCGTTCTCATTGGTTGTTTAGTTTGGAAAGTATATCACAGGTATTCCTTTTGTTTAGGAATTCAAGTTTATTATTTTCTTGGTATGCAAGTTTTATTGTATCTTGATATTCAAGTTTGATTTGGACTCCCGATTTGTATATAAGCAACAAACCAATTTTTTTTTAAGGATTCATTCATGCATTCAAAACAAAATCAGAAAACATGAAGCTTGTATAAGTTTTTGTTTCCCGTTGATTTCCATGGCTCCTCTCACTACGTTATTGCCTAGAAGATCAGACGAGAGTTTCTCACCCTCACAACAATTTGGTCGAAGAAGAGTACGTAGTATGGGCCCGATGGAATTAAGATCTGGTCACGTCGAAGAAGATGAAGAACAACAATAATAAGAAGGTCTTGATGGCTCAGGATCTGAGCAAGCTGGATCTAACTCGGTTAGATCCATCGTCGCCAGAAATCATATCTCGTCAGGCGACGATCAACATTTGCACAATAGGCAAGAGCGCAACATAACCATAAAAACCGGATATGCGAATGCCAAGATATACAAGTGTGGCGGTTGCCCTAGGCCGGAATGCTACAAGTCCTACGGCAGCGGCAAGGAATAGACTCCACTATGTGACCGGTGTGGGAGTTCTATGAAGCTAGAGAGACATGTATCCTTTGTAGACTGCCCTGGTCATGAGGCACTGATGGGTACTATGCTTAATGGTGTGTCAATTATGGATGGAGCTTTACTTGTGGTGGCTGCCGACGAGAAGTTCCCACAAGAACAGACTAAGGAGCATCTTGAAGCTGTTGAGATCATGTCTCTTAAGCACAACACTGTGCTTCAGAACAAAGTTGATCTTGTTCTAGACAAGGCCATGTAGCAGAAGAAGATGATGAAGGAGTGGTTTCGGGGAACTGTGGCTGAAGATGCAGCGATTGTGCCTATTGCTGCGCAACTCAAGTATAATATCGATGCGGTGAATGAGTACATTGTGAAGAACATTCCTATTCCGAAAAGAGACTTTGCGTCGCCTCCGTATATGAGGATCATTCGTTCGTTTGATGTCAACAAACCCGGGTTTGGGATTGATGAGATAAAAGGTGCTGTGGCTGGTGGTACCCTTCTTAAGGGTGTTTTGAAAATGAATCAATTGGTGGAAGTTCGTCCTGGTCTTGTTGTCAAAGATGAGAAGGGGAAATTCTTGAGGTGTACGCCATTGTATTCAAGGATAGTTTCCTTGTTTGCTGAGGAAAACGAGTTACAGTTTGCTGTGCCAGGAGGTCTAATTGGGGTTGGAACAACCATGGATCCTGCTTTGACACGAGGCAATAGATTGGTTGGTCAAGTTGTTGGGGATGTTGGGTCACTTCCTGATGTGTATTCACAACTTGAGGTGCACTACCACATGACAAAAGGATCGGCAGAGAAGAAAGGGGTCTCAAAGCTACACAAGAATGACATTGTGATGTTGAATATTGGTTCCAAGGCTACAGAAGCAAAGCTTGTTGCTGTGAAGGAGGATAGTAGGGTGAAGTTGCAACTCATCACGGCTCCAGTTTGCACTAACATAGGTGACAAAGTGGCTATTAGTCAAAGAGTCGAGAAGCAGAAGCCTCGGTGTCTTATCGCTTGGGGCGAGATTACAGCTGGGAAAACTCTTGACGTTGAACCTTGCCCTATCATAGCTGCTGACTCCACAGATCAGTAAGACAAGAGAACAAGAACTGGTGACTTATTAGGCACTTCCAATTTTTTGTTGATGTTTTTCTTTTTCGGTCTGAGTTTTGGTCATGTCTGTTAGCATGATTCCCTCTTCCTCTAATTCCGTTGATTAAATGTAGTTATTCTCCATTATAACATAGATCTGTAACTGATGTATAGCCTACATTATTATTCTCCATTATAGCATGGATTTGTAACAGCTGCTGTAGCTATATATATATATATACACTCAAATGTAAGAGTGTTGAGTGAAGACAATACAAATTATACAACTCTACATGGTATCAGATTCTTAGGTGTTTCTTCTTCCCTTCGATTCTGGTTTTTAAGACATACCTCTTGTCTTTCTCTCTTTTCTACACTCCTCTTATATCTCATGGCCTTCGCCAATCCTGCTCCTATAGGATAACAACAATTTTTCGAACTCCTCATTTGTGCTCCGGGCCTACTACTTTAGTTCCTTTTGCTGGTGCTCATATTTCCAGTGACCCAAATTGGTATCCTGATATTGGCGCAACTCATCACATGACCGCCATGCCTCTTCACAATGCTCAACCTTATGGTGGTCCATACAATGTGTACATGGGTAACGGTGATTCGATGTCTATTTCTCATACCGGTGACCTTTTCTTGTCCTTAGATCACTCTAAATTTTCTCTACAAAATGTTTATCGCATCCCTTCTATTCGTAAAAATCTATTGTCTGTCACTCGTTTCACTAAAGATAATTGTGTCTTCTTTCTCTTTGCTCCTCATTATTATCAAATATATTGTTTACTTACTGGTCGCTTGTTGTTTCAGGGTCCATGTAAAGATGGTCTCTATCCTCTTCATTTGTCTTCCACTTCTGCTAGTCCTCAAGCTCTTGCTTCCATTCATTCCACTCTTGGGCACAATCGTCTAGGTCATCCTTCGTCGTCTGTCTTGGCTCGTTTAGGGCCTACTATTGGTACTAAACTATCTTCTAATTCTTTTTGTACTCGGTGTGCACTCAGCAAATCTCATCGATTACCTTTTCCAATTAATCATTCTTCTGCTTCTTTTCTCTTTTATGTTATTCATAGCGATGTCTGGATGTCTTCTACTCAATCTGTCAGCGGTTTCAAATACTACGTTCTTTTTACTGATGAATACTCTCGTTATACATGGTTTTATCCTATGCGCAAGAAAAATGAAGTTTTAACTCACTTTCAAACTCTTGTTGCCATGATTCGTACTATATTTCAGGGTTCAATTCAATATCTTCAAAGTGACAACGGAACCGAATATGTTAATAAGGCTTTTTCTCAATATTGTACATCTTTGGGAATCCAACAACGGTTCTCTTGCCCTTATACCCCACAACAAAATGGACTCGCTGAAAGAAAACATCATCACATTGCCACCATGGCCCGGACCTTACTTCTCACTTTGGGTGCACCTCAAAAACTTTGGGTTGAAGCAATTCTCACCTCTGTGTATGTCATAAATTTACTTCCTACTCCTACTCTCAATTGGGATACTCCCCACACTCGTCTCTATGGCCACTCTTCTTCCTATTCGTCTCTTCGAGTTTTTGGATGTTCTTGTTTCCCTTTTCTTGGTCATCAGGTTTTCAATAAATTGTCGAGTCGTAGTATAGAGTGTGTTTTTCTTGGTTATAGTCCTCATCATAAAGGTTATCGGTGTCTAGATCCTCAAACTGATCGTGTCTATATCTCGCGTCACGTTGTCGTTAATGAAACACATTTTCCATATAAAAGATGCCTTGCCAGTACATAAAAATTCTGATGCAGACCTCATTGAGTTCACTCTTCTGCAAAGCCCATTACATTCGCAGGCCTCCTCAAGTTCTTCTTCCTTGGGCCCGAGCACACCTGCCATAACTTAAGCCTCAAAAACTCCAATCTCAAGTCAAGTCAATCTTCCTCTCTTTGGTGACTTTGGTCGAGCGAACACAGTGACCAACATCCCTCAATCTTCTCAGGGCACCAAACCCCAATCATCAGCCTCATCCCAGCCTCCGTCGCCGACTTTCAATCAGCCCCCTCAAATTGTTGAGACTCGCAGCGACCACTCTTCATCGCGCGGCGATGGTGCTCTGCCTCGTGCGACTTCACTACGTAATGGTGCACCCATTGTATACTGTCGTCGTCCCCCTGCCTCGACTCCCGGACAGTGCTCTCTCATCCCATCCCCAGAAACTACTGTGATTCTTCAAGCCAACACCGCCGCTCTCCCTGACCAAGCAGTCGCTGCTCCTCTACCGATTGGTGCAGCCTTAGCAGCCAATTCACCGATTCCGACGCTGCTTGATCCTCTGGCACCTCCACTAGTTCAGTCGGTTCATCCCATGATTACTCGGAGTCATGACGGCACACTCCCACATAAACAGCGCACCAATAGCTCTGTCAGGTACCTGCCTCCTCGTGCATTACTTTTTGTGATCGACTCTGTGGATCCTACTTGTTACACACAGGCATCGAAGCATGCCTGACAAGGCGGGTAAACACCTCTCAAAGATACCCTATTCACAACCTGAATATGTCAATGTAGCAAGATAAATAGGGGTTGTCGAACACAAGGAATTGGTGAAAGTAAATCCTAACAAACTACTATACTGACAGACTCGACTACAGTACACTAATAATAATGCGAACTTAATCTAGACAGACTCAAATGCTACGAAATTTAGACACAATTAACTAGACACAGTGGCGGACTACCACACAAAATTTTAGGGTTTTCTGAGTTGATTTGGTTACCGAAATAAATCGGCTAAGCTACAGCTAATGCAGAAATCAGTAAATTGCAGAAAGTAAATTGTTGTAGGAAATCAATGAGATATGAATGTTAAGAACTTCTCTCCACCCTAGACATACTTACGACCTCCCCAATATAATTGAACTAACCATGGATGGATACTCCCCACATAAGAGCTTTGGTTAAGTCATCTTGTGTATTACACTCTCTTACTTGGCATAAAAGAGGGAGGGACAATCCGCTCGATCTTGATCCTCGCTTAACCAACTTATACATATGGTGATGTAAGCCTAGAGAACTGAAGTCATTACGTTCTAAGAATGTTTGAAGAATAACAGAGCTTCTAGGGTTGATAAGGTGGTCACCCTTTCATCACTAAGGCTTGTTTCACACAAATTCATGTTTGTCTCTAGAGAATATGCAACGATAAGGTGGTCATATACATAATCAAGAATATAGATCCTAAGCCATGAATCTAAGCGTGCACTCAAAGAAACATGAACATAGAAATCATACGGTGAGAAAACAGTAAAACAAAACCCATCCAAATAATTAATAGAATCAAAAGGGGTTCAAAATTGTAAGTATATCTAGGGCTTCAATCAGCCCCTAACAAAGGAAATTTAGCTACACATAGTCTTAGATAATAACATTGAAGAATTCATGAAAGATGAACAAAAGAAGAAGAAGAAATAAACTCTTGATCCCCGTCGGGATCGCAGGCTCGCAATACAGCTCCTTTTTTTCTTCCACTACTTCTTCTTTCTCTATTCTTCTTTATTTTTTCTTTTTCTCTTATTCTCTCTCTTCTCTCGCTAGCTCACCCCCTTCTTTAGCTAGCTAAATATATATATAAGCATGCACTAGGTCAATTCCTAGCTAGCCCACGTGCCAGCAATCCAACTCCAAGTGGAGTTCTTCCCAAAGTCCAACTCCACTCCATTACTTCTCATAATCCAAGCAGCTCACCAAGCTGCAAATATATAAATATATATCATTTAGCTAGTTTAATTAAACTAGCAAAACCCATGTGCTCTTTTCATCACGTGCTCGCCAAGGACTCCAACAGTATCCTTCATGGATTACAATTCTTACACCTCGTAAGTCTTCCTCTTCCACAATAACTCTTAAAATATATTATTTAATCTCCTTTTCTTCATTAATCTCCAAAATACCTAAAAATAAATGAACATAATTAATTCACTCAATTAATAACAATAAACTAAATGTAGGGAACAAATTAAATACCGAATAGACGCATAAAGATGCTACTATCAATGCCCATTGGCGTCAGGCTATGGTAGACGAGATTAATGCATTACTCAAAAATCAGACTTGGGCACTTGTTCCTCCGTCTTCACATCAAAATCCAGTTGGTTGCAAATGGGTCTTCCGGACAAAGCATAACTCTGATGGGTCTATCGAGCGGTACAAAGCACGGCTAGTGGCCAAAGAGTTTCATCAACAGCTTGGTATAGACTATGCCGAAACATTTAGTCCTGTCATTAAGCCAACCACCATTCGAACCGTTCTCAGCCTTGCGGTGTCTCGTTGCTGGCCCCTTCGACAATTGGACGTCAAGAATGCCTTTCTTCATGGTCTTCTTCAAGAAGATGTCTACATGGTTCAACCTCTAGGGTTTGTTGATGTTGCTCGTCCATCATATGTTTGCAAATTACACAAAGCCCTTTATGGCCTGAAACAGGCTCCTCGAGCATGGTTTCAACGAATGAGTTCATTCCTGCTCTCCATCGGGTTTCGCCACAGCATGGATGACTCCCTATTTTCTTCTATATGTTGATGACATTGTCATTACAGGTAGTGATGTTGGTATTCTGCAACAGTTTATTGACAAACTTGGTCATGCTTTCGACATTATGGATCTTGGGCCCCTCCGTTACTTCCTTGGCCTTCAAGTCTTGCCTCATTCTGATGGTATTCACATAAGTCAAGTGAAGTATGCTTCTGATATTCTGGTCAAACATGATCTTTTGCTGAGTAAACCTATCAGCACACCCATGTCAGCAAAATCCGTCCTTAATTCTATTGATGGTGATTTGCTTACCAATCCTACAGTTTTTCGTGAAATGGTTGGCTCCTTGCAGTATATCTTACAATCACACGCCCCGACACTGCCTTTGCCGTTAATTTTGTTTCTCAGTTTATGGCTCAGCCCCCTGATTCTCACCTGACTGCAGTCAAGCACATCTTGCGCTATATCAAAGGTACTCTCAGTCATGGTTTGCTCTTTCGTCCTCAACGCCAACATGTGACTTGCCGCATACTCTGATGCCGACTGGGCTGGTTGTCTGGAGTCTCGCCACTCCACTTCTGCCTATCTTGTCTATCTTGGGTCAAACCTGATTTCATGGTGTTCTAAGAAGCAGCCGACTGTAGCTCGTTCGAGTGCCGAATCTGAGTACCGCTCTCTTGCCCATGCCAGTGCCAAAACAACGTGGTTAAGCTTCTTGTTGTATGAACTTGGTGCACAAATTCAGTTCCCTGTTCTGCTTTATTGTGATAACCTGAGCGCCACTTACATGGCCAACAATCTGGTGTTTCATGCTCGCACAAAACACATTGAGTTGGATTATCACTTTGTTCGGGAAAAAGTTGCTTTAGGAAGTCATCGTGTTTGTTTCATCCCCTCTGTAAACCAGCCGGCTGATTTACTCACCAAACAGCTTCATAAACATCGATTCAATGTGCTGTGTCGCAAACTTGTAAGTCAAGGACCCTCAAGTTTGAAGGGGGGTGTTAGCATGATTCCCTCTTCCTCTAATTCCGTTGATTAAATGTAGTTATTCTCCATTATAGCATAGATCTGTAACTGATGTATAACCTACATTATTTTTCTCTATTATAGCATGGATTTGTAACAGTAGCTGCTGTAGCTATATATATACTCAAATGTAAAAGCGTTGAGTGAAGACAATACAAATTATACAATTCTACAATGTCTGATTCCAAATTATTTTCTGCTGTTTTGTGATTATTGAATTTGATTTATAAAGGAGAACTCAAGTCTTTGTATGGAATCTAATTTTTTGATATAGTACTTTCCGTGTTAAGTCTAATCTGCAAGCATACACGTGGTTCTTTTTATTGCTCATTTGGTTCAACAACCACACCATGATCCGATGTTTCTTACTACTACATTATACATCAGGACATTATTTTCTGGACTGATAGGCACTCTTCTGACTCGTTAATAACATAGTTCAGGAAGCTGAAATAACATTATGATCAGATGTGAAACTCCTAACCGGGCCGCTTATTCAGATACCCTGAAATGATCAATTTGAATGTTTTCAGCCTTGAGTTTCTTGAAATTACTGAGCTTTCTGCGAGTCAGAAACTTTCCCCAGCTATAGGGCCTGTACTTGGCAGGGTTTTGTTTACTGGTGAGCTCCTCCAAGGGCTTAACTTCTGTGTAGTGTGCTGGATTCAGGAAGAAAGGAACAGAAAACCTTTCCTTGTCTGAGTTCACCATCACCCTGTGTTCTACACTCTCATACCTATCATTACTCCACACCTGCATAAAAATATCCCATTCAAATTGTAAATGTCACATTCGTTCTAACTTGGTTTGCATGACCTTATAATCTTAGGCTAGTAAAAGTAGAAGGCAATCTTTGCTACCAACTGTCATATATTATGTTCACATATATGGCAATTCAAAGTAGACTTACCTGAATAATATCACAAACATTAATGATATAGGCATTCGGGGTAGGTCTAACCCGAATCCACGCTCCATCTGTTTTTCTCTTCACCTCCAATCCTCCAACCTCGTCTTGTGCCAGCACGGTTAAAGCACCGGCATCCTTGTGGCGACCAACACCAAGAGCTAACTGAGGTGAAGGGCAAGGTGGATAGTGATTGAGTCTGATAAAACTTGTTTGGTCCTTGAAGTAGCTGTTGAACCTGTCGTCTGGTAAGCCTAGGCTCAAGGCAATTAATCCCATCAATTTTAGGGATAACTTTTCTAATTCTTGAGAATACTCTTCAAGCACTTCCCTGATAAACAAAATAGAGAACATCATAAAAGCAGACTAATTAGAATTCATAATGTATGGTCTATATAGATCACAAACAACTGATCAAGGTACCTTAATTCAGGAGGGTTCTCAGGCCATTGATTAAGCCACTCAGTCTCTTCCTTGTCATCAGGCTCAGTCGAAGCGGGGACTAATGTAGGCTCCTGCACAAGGAAATCAAACACCTCCTTCCAGTCTCTAACATTCTTGGTATGCTCAGTGTCATAGTAACCAACCACACATTTTTCATCCCTCCTGATCTTCCTCTTCTCCTCCAAAGGCTGAGCAAAGAACTTCTTCGCCGCAATGCCAAGCTTCTGGGACTTTTCCAATGGCACTCCATGGTTGATCACTTGAAAGAAACCCCATTCTTTGCATGCGTTGCCTATTTCTGTAACAAGTCTTTCAATTGGTTTAGGGTCAGGAGGGGTGGAATATGAGGAACTTATAGGAGATAGGTCTATCAATGGTATGCCTTCGTCTTCGATGATGGAGAGCTTAGGCCTGTGTTCAGGGTCTTGCAAGAAAGCTGGATCAACTTCTCCCATGGCAACTAACCTTGATCTTGCCTTTGTAACAATCTAAGTTAATTTGTAGATTAGTACATGATGTGGAACGAAATGTTGGTTTTATAGTAAGTTGAGGGGTACGGTTGAAGCTTCTACATTGAACCTGGACGGGTTTTCATCACAAATGTTGGATTACATAGTCCTGCACCGTTTGTTTTGGATGGTTCTGAGACTTGTGACGTTTGTGCTTACCTAGATAAACTAGAATAACAACATTCGAGACTTAAGCCAAACTTAACACCAATAATAATTATTATGATTTATAAATGGACATTGCAAATTAGTGGATGGGATCGGATTTAAATTGTAATCTGTATCAGCTTTGTCACTAGCTCTGTTCCAAAAAAGGTATGCGAATTAAACGTCAAAAATATGTATTTATATAATTTAATAATTTTAAATAAATAAAATTAGTAAAAATTCGGCCAAATTTTTTAAAAATTTTTTAAAGGAAGAAAACAGGGAAAATTCAATAAATAAAAAATAAAAAAAAAAATTTTATTGAAAAAAACGTAAAATTTGCAAATAATTCAGCTGAGTAAAAAAATACATTTTTTCCCTAATCTTTCAAAAAATTCAAGAAACGAATGTTTTTTAAAAAAAATCGACACCAATAATTTGCGAATTAACTAATTAACTAGGGTCACTAGTCACTACGTACGTGACACTTCCCTGAACGAGACTAATCAAGGGAATCTAAGACGCCACCAATATATCAAATTGAACACGTGATTGAAGAGATTTAGACACATAATATAGGATAGGTGATGAGTGCTGCATATGATCAATCTTCTCAATTAGCAGAAACCATTGAAGATACAACGTTTGTTAAGATTTTTGATAGTATGTTTCATTTCACTGCAATTTTTTTTAAGGAAAACGCTAAATTTCAATTAAAAGATTTAAGGTACATCATCAAATAAAACACCCTCTAGGAATGTTGGTGCATCAAAAAAAACTATGGGATGTGTGCATTCAACAACGTCCACCTAGCTAGAACATAGGCTACTCTATTACAATCACGGGTATGGTGGACAAACACTGAATTTAGATTCTGGTCTAGCAGCTCTTGGACATCCTCCATTGAGGCCTGAAATTCCACGGCAATAGAGTTTATATCATATGTTGCTTTAACCACAATAAGAGAATCAGAGCTAAAACTTATAGGATGAAAGTTATAGTCTACTGAACATGCATGCTTCATACGCGGCTTCCACCTCCACTGACAGTGGTGAGTATTGGCCTTCCAAGCGCCGGCCCATTATCATTGTAAAACGGCCAAACCAGTCACGGACCACTGTATCCACTCCTCCTCTAGCAGATGCACAATCAAAAGCTCCGTCCATACTGATACAACAGCGTCCAATAGGGGGGACCTTCCATCGTTGAGGTTTCCGTAACGGTTTGGGAGGCCGCTAATTCACAAAAAGGTAGTATTCATGCCAAGCGATAGTTTGTCACCCACGAACTCAACTTGATTCCACACCTTATCATTACGGGCCTTCCAAATGAACCATATCATTGCATAGTTCTGATGCAAGTGAAAAGTGCAGTATGAACTTTTGCAATAACATGACTAACTGTTACACTAATATATTCATGGTAAAACTATTTCAATTTCTCAACACATTAATTTAGAGATAGCGGGTGACATGCTGATAACATAGCCTGGAAACTTGTTAAGAACACAGGATGGAGGAGAAAGATGGATGCAAAAGTAAAGGAGGTTTTATTTCAAATCCTGTGACTTTGATCAGATGAAACAGAAACCACAAGAACCAACAAAAAAGCTCTTACTGATTATATACCGAGCAAAGGCTAACAGTTCACCCTATGATCTACTATGGTAACCTGAAATAATGAATTTGGATATTCTCTCCATCAAGTTTTTTAAGATCACTACGGTTTCTGGTAGCAAAGAACTTTCCTCAGTTGTATTCCCTGTATTTGGCGGGGTTTTCATCATTCAGTAGCTCCTCCAAGGATTTCACCATCACATGGTGAGCTGGGAAGAAGAAGGGAATCGAAAACCTCTCTCTCTCAGAATTCACCACTACTCTGTGCTCCACACTCTCATATTTGTCATTGCTCCAAACCTGTACACAGAATCCCATTCTTAACTTTACAACCCTTAAATTCCAATGTCAGTCTATTTCATGATTATGGCTTCTGATGGTGTTCTTTTCTATTATCTCAAATCATGCATATTGTGTCCTATCATCAATTCCTGATAGTGTCCCTAAAATCTGAATTCACCTAAACTCTGCTCCAAATTGGCAGTTTTGCAACACCTCAAGTCAGTCTAAACTTCCAAGATCTCTAGTACATTGTCAGAGTATCGATCGGATATAAGTATATAATACACTAAAACCAAAGTGACAGTCTACTATAGTAACACAAGATGTAAGTCAAGGCAAGAGTAGTACATTGCCCTAATGATGTGTCTGTGTGTGATAATGTTCCAAACTTCCATGAGACAAATGACAAATTCAGTGAAAGTTCAAGATTCATGAATGTGATACCTGAACCATGTCACCCACATTGATAATATAGGCATTTGGGGTTGGTGTCACTGGAATCCATTCTTCATCAGATTTCTGCCTAACTTCTAGTCCTCCAACATCATCTTGAGCAAGGACGGTTAAGGCACCGGCATCCTTGTGTGGGCCAACGCCCAGAGCTAAATGTGGAAAAGGGCACAGAGGATAGTGATTGAACCTGACCAAGCTGATCTGGTTATCTTCAAAGAAGTCACTGAACTTGTTTTCTGGCTGGTCTAAACTCAAACCAATAAGTCCCAATAACTTGTGAGATAGTTTTTCCACTGCTCTAGCATACTCCTGGCAAACCTCTCTGCTCAATATAAATGCAGAAAATTAGCATCAGATTCAGGGAAGTTTATCAGAAGAAGTTTAAAACCCAATTTTCCGGCACTGCTACTAAACTATACCAGTTATTCATTTTCCCAGATTATGTTTGTTCTCAGTTCACAAAAGCAGTCTAAAACTGACCGACTGTATCTAGCACATGATCTTATCAGACTAGCAAGTAATAAGATTACCTGAACTCAGGAGGGTACTGAGGCCACTGATTAGTCAAAATCCTCAACTCCTTATCATCAACCTCACGTGATGCTGGGATTATAGTCCTGTCTTCAACCAAGAAATCAAACACTTCCTTCCACTCCCTCACATTTTTGGTGTTCTCACCATCATGGTAACCCGCGGCATTCTCCATGTCTCTCTTCACCTTCTTCTTTTCTTCAACTGGTAACTCAAAGAACCTCTTACAAACCTCCTCCATTTTCTCACACAAGTCCAACGGCACCCCATGATTGACAACTTGGAAAAATCCCCACTTTTGGCGAGCATGCCCTATTTCTGAGACAAGCTGTTTGGTATCATCACCATGGCTGCTGCTTAACACTGAGAGGTCTATTATGGGGATGTCATCGTCTACTGGAATTGTGGGTTTGAGCTTTGGCCTCTGATCAATGGCTTGGACAAAGGCTGTTGAACTTCTCCCATGGCTGAAGATTCAAGAACCGATTGGCGCTGAAATGCTGTGCTGTTGAAACTGGGTATTTGGTGAAAGGATTTGGTTGATGGTTATTATATACAGACGATACAGTATCTTTGGATTTTTATGCTCATGATTTTGTCTTTGCATATTGAATATAGACGGGTTTTGAGGTTAGATGGAGGTATAACTGCAACTTTGACCGGTCGTCCAACACAATGACATAATGAAGCTGTTGTTGGAAACATATGGATTAATAGAAAGATGAAATGAACCAAGTCATGAATAATACCTTTTTAATCCAGGAAATACATGACCTCTAGTCTCTACCTTCCTCAATGTTCTTAAACTGTAAAAGAAAGCTTTCATTTTTAGGATACTAGAAAAGAACATTGAACTTCATATCCAGTGGTACAACATAGCAGTTCAAACGACATGAGAAGTCGAACCCACTTTCCAGATAGGACTATTTACAAAGCTAATCAAAATATATAGCTTCTGACGGGTTGGAGGAACTGGGTTATTTAAGCAGCAGGCATAGAGGTTGAAACCAACACATAAGACAAGGAGTGGATTCCATCCTGGATTTTGCTCAGAGCTGTGGTCTGGTCGTTGCGGAGATGTTCAGAGAAGGACTTTGCTTTTTCCTGCACCGATGTCTGTGGAAGAACTTCTTGGGATTCTGCCGATGCACCTTTTATGGCTGCTATGTAAGCTTCAGCAACATCAGATATGCCTGTAAAGTTCCGTGACCTGTTAGTTGAGTATCTTATACAATTCAAGTATTAGAAAATATTGAGCGAGCTTATAATGAAACTTAGAATATACATATCCACCTATTCCCCATGGCTTAACTATGTAGCCGCCAATGGATTGGCATTCAACTCAAAAGGAACAGGAATCAATAGGAAACAAATTTTAGCCACCCACAGAAAATTGCACCAGGATTGCTGTGCTGTAGACTTTGGAAATTAGCCCCCTAAAGTAGAGTATATTAACTTAGAACCTCAAGCCTTATAAGAGACACTATATTGAGGTTCAATATATTGCCCTTATGTTTCACTTTCATAGCATACAATAGACTGATCAGTTAGCATCCGACAACTCTTAGCTACAGACAATCTGATCTGATAGAGCATTTTCCTCATGACTATAACAGAACAGTGAGAATACGATGACAAAAACTACTGAAATGTAATGAATTGTGTGTATGACAACACAATAAAAGGGCACCAGGAAGTCAACCTGTAATGAAACTGCCGGACACTGCTTCGACATATCCTGTCATTTCTTGTGCTTTTGCTCTGATTATCTTTGCCTTTCCGACAGAATCTTCAGGCCAATCAATATTCCCCAAATCAGCATCCACATCTCCTGCCTGAGTTTTGTTTGCATTAGATATGACGGCCTTACCGAGCATTAGCAGTTGAGACACCGCAGAACAGCAAAGTTCAGAGAGCCTCTGCAAAGACATGAAAATATCAGAACTACTAACCCCAAGTCAACAGAAGTAAAGCCACTAGTACAATATCACTATCGTACATGAACGCCCTCCGAGTGAAGACTCTCTAATCTGCTGGTGGTTCTTTGAATTATATCATTAACAGCCAGTCCTGCTAAGGCACTCGTGAACCTGAAAAATATTAAAGCACAGACAATGCTCAGAATCTGTAAAATAGGGAATTGTCCCCTAAAAGGGCAGGTGTCATCCAAGGACACAGATGAAGGGCAGACAACTACAACTTCTATTAGATATCTGCTGCTGAAATTGAAATATGCATAATGATGAGGCTGGTATGCATGATAACTACCTACTTCTATTATCCGACATCTAATGCAAATTGCACTTGGTTTAATACTACACACACCACCATTCATATCAAGTACGAAATTGATGGGACGCTGAAGCTACATGATCACAGATGTAAGTCAGCTTTTAACCCATCAGGAATGACGGAGACTCAGATGTGTCGTATTATAAATGTTCACGGCTCAGGTAATCTTATAATCGTAATTAATCAAAGATTTCAAAAATAACATAAGAGTTAGAAAGAACAAGGAATTATTACCCAGCAGCCATATCAGCAGCTTTGCTAACGCTTGAATCATGTAAGCTCTTCATCTCATCACTATTTCCATCAGCTCCAGTCTCTTTCTTTTTGCCCTTATCCGAGTCTGCACCACTTCCATCCAAATCAGTATTCAGACTGAAAATCTGCTGAACCAGCTTAAGCTTTCCATCATAAACAGATTTCTGCTCTGCTGATAATTTTCCTTTTCTCCGATTAAAAAGTAGTGCATAATGGTTCGACAATGCCTCAAGTTCCTGACAGTATCACAACATAACAGCTTCAACAAAGTTATTCCTTATGATAACAAATTCAAGCTCACAATTAAGAAAGTGACCTCCAATTGTTCTGGACCTCCATATATGTAGAAACATCGATCAAATCCCACTTCCTCATATAACTGATCCTCTTCACCTTCCTGGTCAGAGTTCTTAGAACTCTTATCAACTTCAATACCGGTTTCTGTGATCAGAAGATCCATGGTTTCCTTGCCTACAAGCTCAAGCACTTGCATTCCCTTCGAGGTAAAAGCTTTTCCAGTCTGTAAAATGAAACAAAGAAATAAACATGATGCAAGAATAGTCAGCAAGTAGAGACAAGGAGACCTTTAAAAAGTAAAAGAGCCAAGTAAAAGGTGAATGCAAACCTCTAACAATGATGGTGCTACAGAACCAGCGCCATCTCGCTGGATAGATCCTGCTAGGTTAGCAGCTGAATTCTCAAGCCTATAAAACATACCGCAAAGAGTTAAAAGTTATTTCCTAGTTGCATAAATGCACCCTTTCTGAACTTATGAAACTATCTTCACTACATTCCTGTTACTGTCTTCACGAAGGAAGCTGTTTCACATGCAAAAACAAAACAGTGAATCTTCTATTTTCAGCAGAAATACTAACAAATCCAAGTGCAGTGGACATACTTTTGAACTAGATCGGTTCCCCCTCTAAAAGCACTTCCTAATGCCTGCCATGCTCCAGAAGCAAAGTTCTCCACAGAACTATCAAGTACCTTCACACGCTGCATATAAGAAAAGAATTTATGAACAACAGTTGAATAAGTGAACAGACATACCATATCCAATCAAACAAAAGGAGTAAATAAATGTAAATCATTTTTGAGATATCAATTGAAGTGCACTGAATATTGGAAGAGATAGTTTTGCAGATGATTATTTTCATTCATTACATTACAGCCAACAAATAAAGAGTATACTAGACTCCATCAGAAAACTTTACTTACCTAAAATTGTAAATGTAAGATGAATAAATATGACTGCTGGTCGGCAGATATACAAAGTATATAAGACCTTTTAGATAAAGGACTTGCCTGGCTGAGAAACGAATCTTCACTTGCTTTCTCCAATCTCTCGAGAACAGCCTTTTGTTGCTTGTCGTTCTCGTCTTGGCTCTCATGTCCAGTATCCTCTTCCTCCTCCTTGGAAGATTCTTCAGAGTCCTCAGCAGGGTTTTGCATGTCCGCGATGCTCTTCGCTGCCGTCTGAGCAGCCGCAGCCGCCTGTATCCACAAATAACCACTCTCAAGTCTCAACACAAACTTCGATAAAAAAAAAAAAAAAGAAGTCTCAACACAAACACATTTCCCAAACCTAACCTCTTAGTAATCCAAATGTCTAACAATGTCTTACACTTATATCCAAATATAACAACTCGTACACTCACTCGATCAAATTGCGGAAATTTTCTCAATCTTATAAACCCTAATTTCCCAAATGATATGAAATTAGCTAAATTTATGATATCAAGTTGAATATTCACATGCATTAGTGAAAATCGTAGAGAGAGAGAGAGAGAGAGAGATGATGCTTACGTTGCGAGAGATCTCTTCGGCTGCTTTTTGGAGATCTTTGAAAACGGAGGAGAATCCCCAGCCTCCCCATCCTCCTCCGCTGTTCGCCGCCGGTGCTTCCGCCTCTGCTTCTGCTTTTGGTTCTGATTTTGCTTCTGGTAGTTGAGGAGGAGCTTTCTCTTCCTTGAGTGGCTGTTTCTCTTCCTCCATTGTTGGTTTGTACCCTAAGATCTTAGACAATCCAGAGAAAATGGGGGTTTGATTAATATTTTTCTTTTGTTGGGGGAGTTCAGCTGTGTGTGTGCAAGTTGTTGAAGACGAAGGAACTATCTGATTTCATTCAGCGTGTTTTCGGAGGCAATAGAAGGATGCGACGCCGTTTTGATGTTTTTAAGTCAGGCCACTATTTGTTCATCGTGTGTTACTACTTTCACTTTTTTTTTTCTACGAATAACTTTTATTAAAAAACTCATCACAGACGATGAAAACACCCCCAGACAAAAGAAGAAAATATCCTAACAACAAACTATTACTGCTGCCTCTGCAATATCACACAAGCACAATCACTCGTGTCAAGATCGTCAGGGAAAGCATAATATAAGTTGAATCCAAATAATACAATTCGAGCCGACACCAAAATAATCCCAACAGACATATCAATTGATAACTAACACCAATAACAGTGCTAGCTTCTTCTACCACCAAGACCAAGAGAAACCCAAGTTGTCAATCGGGACCAAAGATCCAAATCAAGAAACACAAACAAGGACAAGAACATAACTAGAAACAATGGAAAATGGGGGGTAAGAAACTTATGTGTGAGTTCCTATAATCACCAAGGTAAGTGTTTTGCTCCATCTCTTAGCGAGTCACTCTCAGGTGGCAACTATAAGCACCCTTGACCAATCATCTCACTTCATTGAGGTTGGGGGTAAAGAGTACTAAACTGATTTAGAATTGGCTAACCAACGATATAAAAACTTGTGAAATTATCCGATGATAATTGAAACTAAGACTCGACATAGCCAGAGCAACCACCATTCTGGTGTATATACTAGACAAAGCCAGAAGCGCCACCACATGGGTGTATGAGCTGGACATTGCCAGAATAAACACCACAAAAGATGTAAACTAGTTGACAAAGAACGCCAAACAAATTATTTGACTTAAGCAAAAATATAATGGGTCAAGGGATACCTCCCAAGCCCAAAAAAGGCATAGTCCATCAAAAACAATGGAAGTGGGTAATCCTTCCCTAAACATAGCGCAACAGAGCCTGCCCTAGACATAGCGCAACCACCTCTATTGTATCCTTCGCCTATAATCCTCCTGAATGACCGTTAAGAGCCCACAAGTGGTAGAGCACCAAAAAACAACAACTAACTTCAACATAATCCGATTTAGGAAACTCAGATCTGGGTAAAACGACAGTATGCTCACTGATACCCAAAACTCATTCACCACATAGAAAAGACCCATGACCCCGCGCGCCTACCACTTTTGTCGGAGCACGTCGCCACTGACCGACCAGTAACAGTCAAACGACAAAACCAAGAAACGTTATGCCAAAAACAGCAACCCACCACCATTGCCTAGAAAAGCTAGGATGTCGATCTCCAAACATGATGCCATGTCGGGACTGCACTACCTGTTCAGCTGCACCCGCGACGCAGTGACACAGTTGAAGGCCAACGCCGGCGATGCGAGCCTCGGACGATTGCAACCAGATACCTTTGTCGACAAAGCTTTTTATCGCTCTATTTTTTTTTGCCCGTGAGGCGTGTTCCTATAATTATTGAGATTGCAACTCAGATCTGAGTTGTTAGGGATTCTCTTCCAAGTTATGTTACTACTTACTAGGTTAAGCTTGTGACTACTACATAAAAGAGGATGTACACACTTGAATTAATGTTTTATTGAAAACATGCATAGACTTTTCGATCATGAGGATTAGGGAATAGTGTTTCTTCAAACTCTATACCCGAAGACATTCGTATTGAAGCTCCACCAATTCGACCCACCTCGATCTTGATTCTTGAACCATGCTTAAAGTGGTTTTCAGGATTAAAAAAGCAATTACATACACGAGACTTAATCAGAAATGTTCATGAACCATATTGTTCATTTTTCTAATTCATATATCATCTAAAAATTTGTATCTCATTTTGTTGTATTATGTATGTTTGTTGTTTAATCTTGTATCATATCGATCAATAAATAAAATTAGGTAGAAGTTACAATGCAAGGCATCTGGAAGGAAGGAACTAATGAACGTAACAAACAAAAAAGTACAAGTAGTTCAACTTCAGTAAGAACTTGGTCTACAATACTAAAATTACACATCATGAAATTGATACACTAGAGTGATTTCTAATAGCCAGGGAACATCGACGGTGGCGGTGATAAGTATTGTGCACCAAGATTTGGTGGAAGGACTACACACCATTGATGGGAGGTTTTGGAGATTTCATATGAGCAGGGGGTGGAGATTGAGTTGGAGTTGGATTTCGAGTAGAAGGAGGTGGTGAGTGAACTGGCTGAGGTGGTGGCGGATCTGCCTTAGGTGCTAGAGGTAGTTCGACTTTAGGTGTTGGTGGCGGTTCAACTTTTGGTATCAGTGGTGGCTCAACTTTAGATTTTGGAGGCGGTTCAACTTTCGGTGTCAGAGGAGGCTCAGCTTTCGGTGTTGGAGGAGGCTCAATTTTAGGTGTTGGCGGAGACCCAACTTTAGGTGTTGGAGGCAGTTCAACTTTTGGTGTCGGTGATGGCTCAACTTTAGGTGTTGGAGGCGGTTCAACTTTTGGTGTCGGAGCAGGCTCAACTTTTGTTGTTGGAGGAGGCTCAACTTTAGATGTTGGTGGAGGCCCAACTTTAGGTTTTGGAGGAGTTTCAACTTTCAGTGTCAATGGTGACTCAGCCTTAGGTGTTGGCGATGGTGGTGGCTCAGATTTAGATGTTGGGGGAGGTTTAACTTTTAGTGTTGTTGGTGGCTCTGTTTAGGTGTTGGAGGTAGTCCGATTTTAGGTTTGGGTGGAGGCTTGGAATTAGGTGTTGGAGGAGGCTCGACTTTAGGTGTTGGTGGAGGCCCAACTTTAGGTACGTGTTGGAGGCGTTTTAACTTTCGGTGTCGGAGGTGGCTCGGCCTTGGGTGTTGGCGGTGGCAGTGGCTCCGTTATAGGTGTTGAGGGCGGTTCAACTTTTAGTGTCAGAGTAGGCTCAACTTTCGATGTTAGAGGAGGCCCGAATTTAGGTGTTGGTGGAGACCCAACTTTCGGTGTTAGAGGCATTTCAACTTTCGGGGTTGGTGGTGGCTCGGCCTTAAGTGTTGGCGGTGGCGGTGACGGTGCCTTAGCTTTAGGTGTTGGGGGAGATTCAACTTTTGGTGTTGTTGACGGCTCTCGCTCCTATGCTTTTATGTACCTAAGAAATTTTTGAATTCGCAGGTCAGGGGCACGATCAGTTCAGGAGATTGAGTGATAAGACCATCCGGAAGTAAGGGACAAGGAGGCCGAGAATGAGATAATTTGGCAGATCTGGAGGATAACTATGACATTATCAAGATAGAATGCCAGACACAAAAAGGAAGAGAATCATAGAATGACAATGGCAAATAGAGCTTTTGCACATTTTCGTTAATCCATGAACATGATTCATATAGACACATAGACCCATGGATCCATACATCTCGATTGGAAAAGAATCAATAGAAAAGAAAGAATAGGAATTGATCGATATATTTTTTGAAACAAACGAAAAGGAAAAGAAAGACGAGACATAAATCGTGTTAGAGGCAGTTTGATTTTAGGTTTGGGGGGATGCTCGAAATTAGGTGTTGGTGGTGACTCAGCTTTAGGTGTTGAGGGCGGTTCAATTCAACTTTTGGTGTCGGTGGTGGTTCAGGTTTAAGTGCTGGCGGTGGTTCAAATTTTGATGTCGGTGGTGGCTCGACTTTTGGCGTTGGTGGTGGTTCAGCCTTAGGAGTGGGAGGTGGTGCCTCAGACTTACTCGGAGTCTTCGGCTTTTCTGGTTGGGTAGGCCTGACACAAGTCTGGCTACAATCCACAGGCTTAGTGATCATAGGAAAACAAGTACTAGCTTGTATTCTTCTGCTTAGGTCTCCCGGGCAAATTGCCTTCATCGTTAAATACTACTTTAGACTTGGGATATGACAAGAACTTCTGATCCACCCGTTGAAGTAGTTATTAGCAAATGTAAAATTTTCCAAATTGAGCAAAGAACATAGCTTCTCCGGCACCAACCCCGTCAAGTTATTGAACCCATTATCCACAACCTCAATGCTCTCAAGGTCCAAAAAACTCTTGGGCAACGTCCCCACGAACCTATTATTGCTCACATCTAGAACCTTCACCTGCCCTAGATGACCAGGCTCCTCAGGGAAGTACCCACCAATATCGTTGTTCATGAATATCAGCTCATCAAGATTCGGCATCTTCCCAATGCTTCTCGGCATTCACCCACTGAACTTTATGAACGCAAAAGTCACAACGGAAGCTGTGGAGTTCCCAAGCGTCTCCGGAATCGAAGACGTGAAGAGGTTGTGGTTCAATAAAATGGCATCAAACGGCTTCAAAATTAACT
Organism: Geum urbanum; assembly: GCA_946800695.1. Lineage (NCBI taxonomy): Eukaryota > Viridiplantae > Streptophyta > Magnoliopsida > Rosales > Rosaceae > Geum > Geum urbanum. Next base: position 7,923,183 of record OX327002.1, on the reverse strand, counting down.
GTGGAGGTATCTGCCCTTCAAACTCGTTGTATCTAATGTCAAGGTACTTTATCTCCGGCCATTCTAAAACCACCATTGGAAACTCGTCGACGAATCTATTGTTGCTGATGTCAAACTCAAACATGAGTTTAAGCCTCTTGAAACTCTGAGGTACAATGCCGCAGAACCTGTTGGAGTTAAGGTGAGGAGAGCAAGATCTGTCAGGAGTCGGAATTCAACAGGAAAGTGACCGGCGATGTCGGCGTTGTTAAGGTCAAGTCCTGCAACGACGTTTGGGGTCGTCAAGAGCTGGAGCGCATGTAAGTCCATTGTAGTTGCACACATCGGGTCCGACCCAGTTTCCGGTGAAGTTAGTAGGATCGGTTAGATGGAGGTTTTGAGTGCATGGAGGGCAACGTAGGCTGTCTTGTGCCTCTCACATTCAAATATGAGGTTCGCGTCAACTTCAATTTTATAGTCATTCGGGAGGTCACCGTTTTCGGGGAGTGTCAAGAGTTGGCGTTGAGCTATGGCTGAGGCTTCGACATTGGTCAAGGCTGAGGTGAGGGACGTTAAAGAAGAAATGTAAATGGAGAATATGATGAGAGAACAGCCGAGAGCCCCCAGCTTGTGTTTATGTGTGAGAAGTGTTGCCATGGTGGTGGCCTAATTGCTTAACGCAAAAACATATTATATTATGAAAGGAACGAGGTTGTTGATCGACATTTTTGACAGCCATGCATGGAATAGGTTCTGAAGAAGGTCTTTATCTTGTTGAAAATCAGTGCCCGACAATGTCACTTCATCAATGGTAGATACTTCAAGGACTTGGTTCAAACAACAATGGCTACATCAATCCTTCTAATAACTCTACCACTTGTTTTCTTTTTTTCTCTCACGAAATTTTGTAGTTAATCTTGATATAGAAACTAGAATTAAACTTTTTAAAATGGATAAGAAAAACAATTAAGATTATTAACTGATAAATCATGGTATAATTTGGTTTTAAGGAAAGATCATTAATGATCGGTTTAAAAAAAGAAATATCTATATATAATTAAGATAATGAAACGAACCAGAATAAATTTAAAACTCAAATATAAAATGGCAAGATTTGTATTTTGATTTTCATTATAGTGTCAAAATTTTAAATTATATGTCACATATGATTTGAGACCTCCACCTTATTGTCTCATTGAGGCCCCCTAGCATTACCAATATCTATAATGAGCGGAATCAACTCAAGTTAAACTCGCAACAGTAAGAGAAGGTACTCCATTGCTCGATTACGACTCAAGACCTATGTCCGTTCATTAATTTGCAAAAAGCTTAACAATCCATGTGTAATCACACAAACATGTTATGGAGGAAGTAGGAACAAGGATCATTGGACATTGAGAAACTTGAACCCTACTCTATGTACTTTCTGGTAGAATGTCAATTCTACTGTTTTCATACTGATCATAAGCATTTATACCTCATTCTTGGAAATAAAATCAGAATGAAAATCAAACCAGAATGGGATATCTTTGATCTCTGTGGTATTAGAGTTTGTAGACATATTCGCATCTATGTTAGTTTTGTCTATATTTCATGGAGCAGAAACATTTTCTATTGCATTTCAGTGATTTCACTAAGCGTTTGTGGCTAAATACTAGAAACTTCTATAAACTTATGAAGAATCTGAAGGGACTTGGTTGTTCATATGAAATATAGAAAAAGACAGCCAAGGCCAAGGATAGTAACAATAATACAAAAAATCCAACCACCCTAATATTTAGATAACAAAAGACACAGGCCTAAGGCCTAAAATGTAATATCAGTAGCCCAAACCTGCTAAGCCCCTCAAAAAGACATTTTTACCCCTGTATATAATTGAAATCTGCTTCAACTCGCCGTCATTCCATTCATTTCTTCAGCGACTCTGAAACTATACAAACATCTTCATTCCCCTTAATTTGCATGCTTCATTTCCTCATGTCTAATTAGAGTATCAAACGCAGCATCTAGCTCGCTTTGGGACGCAGTTTTGATCGTAGTATCAGGCTCACTTCAGGACGCAGTTTCGATTATAATTTTCAGTCTCGATTCAAGGTTTGCACCGCTACTGCATTTTTTCTACTAAGAAATCGACTATTTCAGTCAGGGTTTTGTGTCGGGATGCTACTACGTTTGGGTTGTTAAAATTCTACGCATTTTGGCTTTGTTTTCGTTGATTTTTAAGATGATACTATGTTTAATTTCAGGATGATACTATGTAGTGTTGTTTATTATATATCAATAGAGATTGGGCTTCCTTGTAATGATTTTGAGTTGATACTGTACTTTTGATTCATAAATTAGGGTTCCGCTGAAATTTTTCCAAAATAATGAGTATCTCTGCTACTAAGTTTTGTTTTTGGGTGCTGTTGATGAATGCATGATCTGATACTGTGTTTATTTATTGTTGTTATCTATTCAATGGTTACTACTAAGCTTTTCATGCTTTTGAATGTGTTATACCGTGACATGTTTGTTTTCTCCAATGCTGCTGTATTTTGTTTCTACACTCACTTGATTCTGTATTTTACAATGTTGACTCTATAGCTATTTGTGAATGCCTAATACTTGAAAAAATGGGAAATAATCATATTTTTGTATTTTTCTTTGTAGATATGAAGAAGAACTAGAAGAAGATGAGTGTCATATCAAAAAAATAGGGAAAGGTAGCCACTGACTAAGCTTAAGGATCGTGATGTTGTCGTGGATTCTTCGGATGAACATGCTGATATTGAATTTAAGGATAATGAGGATTGTGATACTGACATGGAGTCATCCAATGAAGATTTTGATACTGAATCTGATGAGAGTGAGGGGTGATACTGACATGGAGTCCTCGGAGGAAGACGCTGATATTGAATCTGAGGAGAGTGAGGCGGGTGATAATGACATGGAGTACTGAGTCCTCGGAGGAAGACGCTGATACTGAATTTGAGGCTAAGAAGCGCTAGTGAACAATGCAAATTTGATGAAATTTAGGAACTATGTTATGTAAACTTAAACAGCTGCTACTGATGCTATGTTATTTATTTTTCAGTCATGCCTTCTTCATTTAAGAATGAAAATTCAGTTCAATTGCAAAATAAGGATGAACTGCTACTGTATAAAATGCCCTGATACTGAAAATAAAAGAAAAAAGAACAATGTTATTGAAAAAATTAGACTGCTACTGAACTCTTTTTTTTCTCATTTGACATAACAGCAGCCCAACCTGTTAATCCCCCTAAAAAGATGCTTATACCCCCTCTATAACATTAAAATATGCTTCAGTCGCGCCCATTCGCTTCATTTCTCCAATAGGTGCCACTGCTACTACGAAAACCTCTCGTCTGCTACCAACTCCACACATTTGAACGCCTCATTTTCTCCCCTCTGACATGATTCCAACTATAAAACACAGTATCAGGTACACTTCGGGATGCAATATCACCTTCTTCATCTTCGCTCTACAAAAGGTTTGCTACTGTGTTTTTCTACTAAGAAATCGATTATTTCAATTAAGGTTTTGTTTCGGGATGCTGCTACGTTTGGGTTGTTGAATTTCTACACACTTTGGCTTTGTTTTCGCTGATTTTTAGATGATATAATGTTGAGTTTTGGGAGGAAAATCTTCGGAAACACAAACGGGTTAAAAATATGATAATGTGTTTGTTGTTGCTACTTGTATATCGATGAACATTGAGCTTTGTTGTAATGATTCTGCTTTGATATTGTGCTTTCGATTCATAAATTAGGGTTTCGACAGAATTTTTCCCTAAAACTAAACTCAGTTTATCTAGTACTGATTTTTGTCTTTTGGTATATTTGAGAAACTATTAGTGTTAGTTTTTATGATTCTCCAATGTTACTGTTAATGCATGCATGATCTGATACTGTGTTTCTTTGTTGTTGATAAATGATTATCTGTAGGTGATATTGTGTTTTCGCATTAATGAAAATATAAAGTTTGATTTAACTTATTACTGTCTTTGTTTTTACACTCACTTGATACTGTTGAGTTGAATATATTGCTTGTCAATTGTTGATACTGAAAAAGTTGATGTGTCAATGGTTGCTACTGAACTTTTCATGATTTTGAATATGTTATACTGTGGTATTTATGTTTTTTCCACTGTACTGCTATTGGGATAATCCTATTTGCGTATTTATATTTGTAGAAATGAAGAAGAATGTTGTAAAGTCAGCAAAAACTGGGAAGGGAGGGATAGCAGATATGAAGAAATCTGTAAAAGTAAAAGGCAAAAAAGAGTTGCAAACCCAGTTGCACAACACAGATGCTCGACATCTGCAACATAGGGTGAAATGATATATTGGTGTAAGAAGTGATTTCGAAACACACTAAGAAGCAAGGATGCTACTGAGGGATAAGCTTTACTCCACACCTTTCGATCAAGACCATACTCAGAGCATTTTACGAACAGAAAACAGATGTTGCTGAGAAGAAATTGGCTAAAATGATGCGTAAGCTTCTTGGTGGCTTTGAGGAGAAGGAAAAGAAGTTCACTATCGGAAAGGAAATGGGTCACGTCAAACCCAATAAAGACGTGGAAAATCTGTTCGGCATTAGAAACTCAGGTAAATGTATCTATAATTTTTGGAGTTGTTTTGAATTGATGCTGATTGTTAACTGTTACTGAATCCTTGGCTATTATCATCAGAAGCAATGGTCCCTATGGACAAGAATGACTGTAACAAACTAACAGATAGTCAGTTTATCAACCACTATTTCATTAAGCGTCCACTACGGAAACTCATACAAGATCCTTTGAACGATGTGATTTCGATACGTGCCGAAAATGAGCACTGGGTGGAGGACACAACAAAGCTAATAATAACATATCTCTTCTGCACTTTCTTTTTTGCCAGCTCAAGATCCACATTGGCATGGTGCTTCGTAAAACTAATTGACAATCTTGACAACTTGGGGACATATAACTGAGTAGAGGCTATCCTTAGATACTTGATGAATTACTTGACCGACATAAAAAAAGACAAAAGTCTGAGTGGATGTATTCTTCTAGTAGCGGTAAGTACTGAAACTCATTCAAAACATAAGATGCATTTGCTTCTACTGGGAAAATAGAAATAAGGCATGAAATGTTGAACTGATATGTTTGTTTTATTCTATTTGTAGTATTGGCTTTGCGAGAACACTACATTGATAGAGGAAAAAGAATTTAAAAATGATGTCGAAGATGAACCGATCGATGTTACTTTTGTCAAGTGGTATTTGGAAAAACTATAGAAAAAGCTGCAGACGACGAACATAGATGACATTAAGGTAGAAAAACGCTCGATTAAAAAAAAGAATAAATTATTGTGTTGATGTTACTAATCCTAATAGTAATATTGTCTATTGATATTGATCACATTCAAAAAAATATTCCAACTTGCAAGTTTAGCGATCAGCAAGTTAGCAAAAATGGTGGCCCCTGCTTTTAAAGATAATGATTTTGCAACTCCGACAGTAAAAAAAAGGGAGAGCCGTGACAAAGGGAGAAAAACAAAAAAAGAAAGCAAAGAAGGTTGAGGAAAATCAAAAGCACAAGGAAGCGAGTGTTTCGGTAAAAAATACAAGCTGCTACTGCCATTTTTCATTTATGTGTGTACTGAATCTGACCATTATTGTATGAAACTTGCACAGAAGACACATCGACAAACAAAAGCTGAGTGTGACAGAATAGAACAAAGAGAAAAAGAAGTCAAAGAAATGGATTTCACATTAGCAATTTGGGTAAGTGCATTATACCTCTACATTAACGTACAACTCTATAATTGTGATAACTTCTATCCTAAATGCATAATGTGCAGCATCATAATCAACTGATACTATCAATAAGTCCTCCCGTAGAGCCAGCTTGGGTAGACGAAGATGGTGAAAGGTCTGATGATGAAGAAACAGTATCAGACATTTAACTTGACACGTAAGTGCCTCCGGATCATGAAGATGATACTGAGCAAACGAAACCAACCTCACCTGTTATTGGAGCTACTAAGGCGGGCAAGAATGATGATAATCCTGATCATGATGACGATGGCTTGGTATTTCCTGAATTTGATTTGGAGAGCCTCGCAAAAGTAGCTCCTATTATCAGCAAGGACATGTTTACTTTCAATTCCAGCATTAATGGAGAATATGCGCTTGCTACTAAAGCACCTCAGAAAGCTGTTGCAGCTGAGGATCCTGATGCAAACAAAGTTGCTACTGAAGATTCTGCATGGGACAAGCAAGGTGGTGCTGGTATTGAAACCCCTGCAACAACTTAGAATGTTGTTATTGACCTTTCTGAAGCAAATAATGTTGCTACTAAATAGGATGAACAAGCCAAGCTCGATAATGATTCAACCCCACAGTTTAACTACCAAGACTACTTCACCGATCCATACCCATGTCCCCTGGTTCAACCAAGTGCCCTGGTTTCTCAATTACTCAAAGAGGGGTTGCAGACAACAAACGTCAAAGCTAATGTCGAGATTCAAAAAAATGATCAGAGAAGGTACACCAAAGAGGAACTTGAAGAATGAAAAGAGATGCTACTATGTGAAGCCAACCTTAAAACCCCACTAGACCTCTTTACAGAGCACTTGTTGACCGCAATTACAGAGTGGTAGAAAAAAGCAAAGTTAAGCAAGAAATGGTCAACTAGACAATAGAATCTTACAGGAGAAAAAATGATTACATCCAGAGGTTATGGGAGGAAAATGAAGAATACAAGCATAAAACCGTTATTCTGACGAACATGTTGAATCGTAAGAACGAGGAGTTGAACGATCTAAGGGACAGATGCAAACGCTTGGTTCAATGAAAAAAATGGATGAATAGTGCTATTGATAATGCTTCTACTACTATTGAGAGGGATTCAGAGGATCTTGTAGGATCGAGTGCTACTACTACCGAGAGAGCATATAAGGATCTTGCAAGGTCGGATGCTGCTGATGCTACTGGGGAAAATGATAATGATGCAAATGAACCTATAATGAGGTTATATGTAAGAAGGATAAAAAAACAGACAAGACAGAAAGGAGAAAATGATGTTAGAGTTTAAGGTCACAATTCCATGCAAAAGAAAGGCCGAGAGAGAGGTTATCGACGTGGCGCACGAAGCAAAAGAAGGAGTAAAGAATGATGTCAAGGACAACCCAAGAAAAAGGGGGACGACTCTAAAATGGAAGAATTATGTTGTTTACCGCAAATTGGATGAGGAGCATAAGTTCTTGCTAAAGGAGTACTTGAAAAAGAAGGACTAATCATAAATATAAAAATAGTTATAGAGTATATACTTATCGAAATTAAGTAATTGATAATAATATATGTTCATTTTATGCAGCCTTCCTTTCATAACGGGGGTGTTTAGAGATGACATGGAGGATCTGTTGAAGGATGTAGAAATTTCAAACTTCATCGTCAACACTTACATGCCATTCATCCAGAAGCGTCAGACAAAACAACGTTTCTACATGAAGTGCGAATACACCTTAAGTTTTGTGTGATGTTGCTACTAAATTTTTTGCTAAATTATTAATTGTAATTTGCAAATGGTTGAGATTAAAAATCATGTATGTATATGTTGGTCTATGTACATTGCTACTACTAACTTCTTGCCATATGCTACTACAAATGCTACAACATAGTAATACACGTGAGGACTATTAACAAGTTGGTCATGATTCTAACAGAGACAAGGGCAAGTCTGGAAGGGAAGGAAATTGTGTTTTTCCCAGTTATGCACACGAAGTGTGACAACCACTTTAGCATGTTGGTGTTTGACACAAGCTCTAAAGAATGGACACACTACAACTCCACAAGTTGGATAGAAGAATGTTCGGAAGACCCAGACTACGACAGAGCAATAACGATGGTATGTATAGAACTTGTTTTATATATGCATGTTGAATGCTACTACTAAATAAATTATGATAATGTTTTTTTATTAATGGCAGATACTGATTGTAGAAAGACAAAACGTAATGGTCTTGGTCTCAACAATATGAGAATGAAAAGTTAGATAGCTTGCATAAATTGGATGAAAAACTCAAATTTGTTTTCCCAATCACAAATCATCGGACATGTGCAAGACAATGGCCAATGTAAGTAGTTAATAAAATTTGTCTTCCTTGGTAGATGTAACTGAACTTGAAACTACATTATTCTTTACTACTACTGAACCAAACATTAGGGTTCCCCCTTCATTCTATTCTTTGTATTTTGCAGGAAAGGCTATGCTGAATTTTTGTGCTCAAGTATTGCACAAAGATTCTGACAGAGTTCATGGACAAATGAGAGCTATATGTCGAAGTACATGGGGCATGGGATGTAGGTGCTAGTACTGTACTATGTAGGATTTAGAATATGAAGTAATTCTGAATAGAATGTAGTACATACAAAAATGTCAATGTAGAAAATTTAACATCTAAGACTGATACTACTGTTATTATGCTCAAGTTTAACTATTGAATCTCTACTACTGAAAAACAAGAAGTTCATTGCTTCAAAAAAATTCACTGTTATTGGTAACACAAGGTCGTAGATTTGAAATTTTTTTTAAATCAAGCAACGTGACGCTGCACCGCAGGACACAACTGAACAAAATATTATTTTTTCAATTGCTACTTATTCTATTTCAGTTGCTACTGAAGTGCAACTGAAGATTAGTCGATATGAACTTCAGATATGGACTAATACATTATAAACATGTCTTTGATACTGTAGCATTAAATTTGGCAGCCTTTCAATGAGAGATGCACTGATACTAAACATGGGACATGCGTTCATACTAAATACTGTAGATGCACTGATGCTAAACATGTAACATGCACTGATACTGAAATAAAAGACACTATAAAAAAGCACACTTCTCTTTACACAAAAAATCAGTGCTGCTGAAAAAAAACATATAAAAAGAAATATAAAAATGAACAATTATTGCTGGAGTAAAAACATACATTATTTTGCTTATAAACTGCTACTAAACAAATAGACTACCAAAATGTCTGATACTAAACAAAGTCTAACACTCAGTAGCACTACTGTTAAACAAGAACATATTCTATTATATTCAGCAGCGTGTCGCTGCACCCTGACCAATTACTGATACTGCTTCTAAATTGAACAGCAAAAATTGAAGTCTGCTACTGAATCCAGTAGAAAACTCCAATATAGCCAGAGCATTCTTGGCATCAAACAAAATTAAGAGTTTTTCTAACTGATAGAGATATTGCATGTCCAAGCATTGTGATGGCCGACTTGATGACATTAACCACAAGTAACGGACCTCAAAAATTCACCAAATGACTTCTTTCTTCTAGTCCTTGGCCTTCCAGGGGTTTTTCTCATAATGGGAGGTTTTAGAGCACGTACCATCTCTAAAACTTTCAGAAGACGGATTATCCAAATCTGGAACTGGCCAGATTGGAAGTTCATATGCTTGCCTGTAAAACCTTGTCTTCCAGTAGTCTTCAATATACATATACATAAGTTTCTGTGCCTTTTGAATTGCTTGAACAACATGTGCACAAGGAAAGCAATGAAACTTCCACCAATAGCAAGAGCAAGTTCTATGATCGAGATGCATCATAAAGGTATTCTCTTCAGTAAAAACCTCAAACACTCTTTCGCGGTTTTTTCTCTATTTTTGGACACAAAATACTCTGCCATTGGACAGATTCATCCTTCTTTTAGAGAACTTCTCCATTAAATTCATAAGGATGGTTTCAACCATCAGCGGTAGTGGCATACACCTATCATCATTTATCATACTATTGTAGCTCTCTACAAGGACATTGCTAATCTCACCATATCTATTTCTCGAAAAATAAGCAATAGCATAATTTTCAGGATGCAAGTCCTCCAAAAAACTCTTGATCGGACCTCGATCTGATATTTTCAACTGCTCCATCCTTTCATTGAATATCTTCTTTGTTCTCGCATAAACACAATTACTGAATTGACTCAGAATTTTCTTCTTGAACTCAACAATAAAGGTACTTGGATACCTCCCATTAAGATTATTTTTCAAATGCTTGTACCAGTAAGAATGGGGAGAAGATGGAAAAACCTTTGTAATAGTATCGATAAGTCTCAAACCCCTATCAGTCATGAAAATGACATTGCGAGCATCATCATTCAACATAATTGTCAGCTACTCAAGAACCAAGTCCAATTGTCTTTACTTTCAGAATCAACAATAGAAAATGCAAGTGGAAAAATTTATGCAAAATTACACATAAAAAGTATAGTAACACATAGGTTAGATTATCGCTAATGCTGCTACTGCAAATTCACACAGAACAAAAGAAAAATAGTAAATACTGATACTTCTGATACCAAAATGATGAAGCAAACATTCAAAGTGCTGCTACTAAAAATACATATCAAAAAGCAATAAGGATCTCAGCAACTGCTACTAAAAAGTATGAATCTCATAACCGATAATCAAAATAGAAAAGCAGTACCTTTGTTACCGTTTTTTGCACAAGCACCCAAAGCATCCCTTTGTACTTATTTTTGATGAATGTCCCATCTAGAAACAACATTGGTTGGCAGAATCTGAATCCTATAATGGATGCTTAATACCCAACACACAAATGCCGAAACCTCCCATCCTTTTCTTCAAGAACAACATCTGAAACAGGGTTGGTTCCTCTCAAAGCATCAGTATACCATGGCAGTAGAGCATATCCAGTGCTCTCAGTGCCATTCAAAACATGATTGGCAATGTACCTAGCCTTATATGTTATGTGGTACTGAATATCAACACCAAAATTTACCTTCAAGTCATTTATAATCTGTTTCTACTTGAACAAAGGGTCAGATCGCAATTTTTCAGCTACGATTGTGGCAACAACTTTACACCTTAACCTTTTAGGATTTTTGCGAGATGCAATTGTGACACACGTGTAGGGATGATAATGGGTAGGGTAGGAATATAGAAATACCATACTCATACTGAGTCTATATTCTGTCCCTGTACCCATCCTAATATTTTATAGGGTGTTACCCGTACCCATATCTGTTGGATACTAGGATTTCCATACCCGCCTGTTACCCGTGAAAAAATATGTTAAAAGAGAAAACGATTAAAAGAAAAACTATAAACTAAAATATAAAAATTAGAATAGGTATAGAATGTTCTCATTTTCAACTTCCGGAGAAACTTGAATCTCTTGACATAAGAATCGTTGAAGGCCATTAACGAACTAAACAATTCACGTACGGTTTCTAGTTTGAGAGTTGGACGAGGAATGCATCAGGCGGCAAGATAGACTAGATATATAGGATATATATATATATAGCTAAGGTAGTAACGTACTAGGATTTTGGTATATATATATATCTGGAGATTCGTAGGTGCGGAGGTCCGTATATTTCAATGTATGCAAATTTCTTAATTTGGTTAAATTTTAAGTCATATATTCACATCGATATCTCCACCATTCAGATTTTTGGTCTTAGTGTATAGATCCCTTGTGAAAAGTTTCATTCAATTTGGTGATGGTTAAGTTACCTAACTAGATTAAATTAACGAACGGATAGAAATCAGTAAAATCGGAACCGTTCATGTATGTAACTGGTAAATCACGATTTTGAGAACCCAAATGATCACATGATTGATCTATCTATATATATATATATCTATAAACTGAACGGTGGAGATGTGATTATGTGACCAAAACATTGGCCAAATCAAGAAAATCCGCATGTTTCAATATATGCGGAGGTCCGCATCAAGAAGCCTTGCATATATTTATATATATTATAGTTTTTATATATAGTTAAATTAATGATTATTTAATTTAAAATCTTATATATATATAAAGTAATTATTATACATAATATATATTATATAATAAAAAAATATAAAAGTTTAATTTAATATTCTTATTGGGTGGGTATGGATATCAAAATACCACACCCACCCCGTTCTTGTACAAAAAATCAGGGTATTGGGTACATCCGTACCCGTTACCCATTTTCACCCGTTTGTGTTCTCTATTAGGGTCAAATACCCGATTAATACCCAACCCGATGGGTATTATTGTCATCCATACACACATGTGTTCGTTATTCAGCTTCTTCATGTAGAAGTAGTCGTTAGTTTCACATAAATAACCATGGACAAGCCACTCACACCCTTTTTGAGAACATGCTGCTTTAAACAAAAATGATCATTCTTGACATATTTGAATTCAAAACCTTTCTCCACAGACTACTTACATAATTTCTCCTTAAACTCAACTGCTCCGCCACTTAAAAACTATCCAACGTTACTGGTGTAATCACCCCACTCAGCACAGCAGAACTTCCTCTTATCACTCTTACTAACAAAGTTTCACAGTTTCATGTTGTTATCTTCCTCATAGTTTAAATCATCGCTACTGACAGCTTCTTCATTTTGGTACTGAATACATAAAACATCAGCCACAACTATATTGGGAACACATGCTTCTTTAACAACACCCGAACAACATTGAACACATGGATCTTTATCCATTTGGAAGCAAGTAGATATTCGTATACCTCAAACATCGAAACAATGTCTTCATCTGTGTCCAAAATATTATTAAGGGAATAGCTAGAAAAGTATCTCAAAGTGAACTGCCCAAGTTTTAAATTTTGAAACCAAGAACAAAGTTGAATGCGAAGACAATAAAAATTAGTTGACTTCATCACTGGGATAAGAAGGCTTTCAGTTCTAAATGTAACCTCCGTAAGCTTCGTAAGTGACGACATCACTACACAGAAAATTAAAGGGAAAAACATTACTGATATTGAATTAAAACTGGAACACAAAAACATCAAAACAAGTAACATGCCGCTGCACCGCAGGCCACACCTCTCTTTCGACATTTTCAGTAATTGCCAATAAACACATTAATAAAAGAGAAAATCACCATCGTGATGAACAACTAAAATCAGTTCAAAAATTAACCATACAATAGTACCTGAGAGTGAACAAAAATTGCAACTCAAAAACACCAACAATGAGAAGTAAAACAATTAAAGAAAATGCTACTGAAAAAACAAAATTAAAGCAATTGCTATTGAAAAACAAAATTAAAGCAATTGCTACTGAAACTCGAGTAACTGATGCTGGAAAATAATTAGATACAGGATCTGCTACTGAAACTCAAGCAATTGCTACTGAAAAATAGCAAACACAACTACTACTAAAATTAAACTCGAGTTAGCATCATAGATTGCAACATTACAACAACGACGACAACAAACATTGCCCACCTGCTACATCACCACATAATAACAACAACTATATACCCTGCTATTGAACTTTGTATAGCAATATCACAATCAAAGACAAAATATAGAAACTGCACCAGCGAAACATCACAATTTTTGTACCACATTTATTCACAAAAATGTACAAAAATGTACCACATTATAAAAACTGTACCAGAAAAACTGCACCACCGTCATTTTTGTGATTACCACATTTTATTCACAACCTATTCACCAAAATGTACAAAAATGTACCACATTTTCTTTGTGATTAGCATATAATGAAAACAAGGGAATAAAAGACAGCCTAGGTTGACCACGGGGATCGAGATTGAAAATAAAGTATTTTAATAAACCAACCGTACAATGTGATCGTTGAACTATTATAAAAATGTGGTAAAACGTTTATCTAGTTTCTGCATAATTTCTATCTCGATCTGTATGGTCAAACGCGGCAGTCGTTTATACCCCTATTTTTTACTTTCACTAATTTCGTCTTATCGGCAACTTCGGCAATTCAATTTTTGCACTCCTCATGTCCACGACATTGTCGGGGTGCCTCTGTCTATAGTTATGGCATTACACTTTCTCAAATGGATGTGTGATAACATTTCCCTTTGAGAGTCGTATAATGAAAATAGGGGCATAAATAACCGTCGAGATTGACTGCGCGGATCGAGGGCATAAAAACCAGCTCAAATTTTTGCACTACATATACAATAGTCCTATGTCCCCATCCTACAATCTATTTCTTCATATTCGATTTGTTTCTAATTTTTTTACTTTTGAAGTGTCGTATTAGTTCAAAGCATCCAACAAGTTATACAACACTAGTGGGCATATCGTCAGTTCATTCCTTCCATTGACATGAATTAGCAATTTAACTAATATAAGATATTTTAAGTCAAATAAGTCACCATAAGATGATCGTGCATATTTTTAAATAATTTTTCTGATGACCTAGCTATTTATTTTTTACTTTTGAGTGCATCAAATTGCGAATTTCGTTCAAAAATAACAATCGAGTATGTCGATCGAGCTCAAAACGGTCACCAAATTTGGTCATATATTTTTGGGTAGTGCATAATAATCCGTTGATATAATCGTACGGTCAGTTTTATCCATTTTATGTTATAGCTACTAGTAAAATTTTCAAACAATTCTATTTTATTATAATTAATGAATGATAATCTAACGAGCATTTGGTCTTGAATTTTTTTTCGTGTTAGATAACTTTAGAGTACGTAATGTTGACATCACAAAGGTTCTATGGAAATTTTCGTAGTAATTTTTAGAATTGTGGATGATTTGGTTTATTTTTTAGAAAGATATGTAATTAAAGAAATTTATGATAAAAAAAATAAAATTTGGGTGCACCTGAACCAAGTTACATATCCTGAAACAACGATTACGTTTTTAAAAACTTATCGTTGAATAATATTGAATAACTAAGATCGTTCATCTAACGAATTATATCGTCGAGAACGTCGCATTCTCGAATTACGTGATTCCTGAACTCCCAACGAGTTAATGATCTGAACATAATTAAAATGTCCGAACTCATTCCTAAATCACAACACGACTCGCCTTGAATCAATGCCCATCTTGAAAATCATAAAACGTATAATTAAATCCAATTAAATCCAATCCCGACAATAAACTAAGTCTTATTGATTCGAAAACCTCAACATTAAACTCAGTGCGTTATTACAATCAAAACGACATACAATTTCTACCTGAAAACACCTCCGCCGGAGCACTGCCATGGACCACCACCGGCGATGCCATCCTCTTTTTTCAGCAAACCGAGGCTCATCTTGTGCAAAATCATGCCAACAACAACTTTCATAACTACATCAAAGTCCAATTAATTCTCAACTCACCGAATTTCAGTTTGAAACCAAGAACATGAAAAATTCAACAAATATTCAAATCGTCTATTCGAGCTCCTCCGATTGAATTAGGAAGTAACCAAGGTATGGTTAGCTTCTGGTGGCAACGGCTACAAAGCCCAGAGGGTCTCCTTGATCGATTTAAGCTCGAACACAAACACTCCCAATTTCTAGGCTTCTTACGAATCTGTTCGGTTTTATCAATTTTTGAACTCCATTGATAAGAATTAGATTCGTTGGTGTATTGGAGATTGTAGAGGGGACCAAGCCAAAACTTTTGACACCTCACTTGCTCTGATTGGTGACCGACCGGCGCACCACTGCCGACAACAGTAAGAGGGTGACAAAGGTCGCGGGAGAGAAGAGAGAGTGCGTGAGGGAGAGAGGAAAACCTTCCATAAATGGTAACTTGCCACTTTCCAAAATCGGAAACTCTATTTATACTTGTATAATTACCGTAACATAAATTTCCCGACAAACTTCATCTTAACATAACTTCTTCGTCGTAACTCTGATTTTAACACTTAACGTGGCTATAATCTCGTCTCGATAAACTTAACGACTTTCCACAATATAATTCCCCGAAATGGAAATTCTTACTTATACTTATCCATTCATGACTATTATATTTCCGATGAACTTCGGCTGATCATAACTTGTGACGACCCGAAACAGAATCAGTAGAGTAATCGGTTTAATTCTCGACTTAGCGCGTAATCGCAGTTTTCTGATAATTAATTGATTAGCCGGTTTGAATCACGACTTAATTATCGGCCGAGAATTTGAGTTGAGTCTCTTCTCGAGAGTTGTTGTACATGTGATTTTGAGTTCGTGGGCGGTTCCGGATTATTATTTCGACGACCGAGGAATATCTTATGAATATTTGAAGTTTTGGAATTTCGTCGAGTATATCCATTCGTATCGAGTTTATCCGAATCGTAATTGTTATCCGTTTTGGACCGTCGATCATCCCGAGACGCGAGTATAAATATCGAAAATAGTCAAAAAATTGTCGAAAACGCTATTCGGGAAGTTTGACCGCTGTTGACAGTTGACTTTTTCGCGTTGACCGGAGCTCCTCTGTGCTTACGAACTGCAGCCGTCGATTTCTGAGATTCCGGCCACTTCAGGCCTTGAGACTGGTATGGTTAGCTTCCTCTCTTCATTTGCAATGCATTGGAACTTGGTTTGACTTGAATTGATGCTGTTTTGAGCTAGAACGAACTCGAGAAAGTATAGGTTTTTTGCCGGATTCGGGTGGCCGGCTCCGGTCACTTTTGAGGTCAGGTGTTTGGGGGGAAAGGTTCCCCTCAACCTCTAGTTGCTTTGGGTAGAAGGAATTCAGGGTTGGTTGCCGATTTGAAGCTCGCCGGAAAGTCACCGGAATCCATGGATTCCGTGACTTTCAAGGCAATTTTCGGCCACTGTGGTGGTTGGTTGGTGGTGGTCCTTTAAGAGAAGTTGTAGGGCTTGTTATGATGAGCATTTCTGGAAAGTTTGGTAGTGTTTGGACGCCGTCGCCACCGCTCCGCCGCCGCCGCCGGTGGTCCGCGGCGGTGCTCCGGCGAGGTCCGATTTTTCGAGATTTTTATGTGTTTCCGACTCGTTTTCGCGCTCCAAATGCAGTCGTGAGGTTTTTGAGATGATTTGGGTGCCGGATTTTTAGTCGAGGGTTTATGCGGAGAGTTTTGGGAATTTCGTCGATTATTTTGTACCGCGTAATATATTTCCGGGAACAGTTGGTTTCCGAGGTGTGGTACAGTGTTGTGAATTGTGATTTTGATCAGATATATTTTTATGATTATTCAGGGGATCGAGATTATGCTTCGGGCGAGGTATCTTCCGCCGGACCACGTGATTAGCGCGAGTGCGCGTTTTGCTCACCTGTGAGTGGACAATTTCTTTTCACTGATTAGTCGCGAGTCTTAAATACACGTTTTACGAGAATGAGCATGCATATGAGATTATGATTTATATGAGCATGTGTTTTACGATTATGCATTTGCGAATACGCATCGACGAATATGTTTATACAATTATGTATTACGTATATGCATTTACATTATGTTTTATACACTTGCATAGAACTATTTATGATTTGGTTTACACAGAGTACAGTCACAGTATATATTGTTGTATCGATACACTTGCATCCCGGCTGATCCCTGAGGATGTTTACCGAGGGAGGCTGTGACCCCTGACCCGAGGCCTTTACCGGGGGGCAGACCTCTGACCTAAGAAATAACTCCGTGCTGAAATCCCTATACCCTCAAATCTCGAATCTGAACTGGCTCACACAATCGCCAAGTGTTCCTGCATAAGGAACATATAGGGTACACAACACGTAACAAACCTGAAACACAGTTCCGCCACACGAAACACAACGCAACATACACAAAAGCCAACACTATAGGCGACGCCGAACTATACGGCACAACACACACTCGCCTATGACCACATACGGATCAAAATCACATGGCGAATCACAACTCAGTCTATACACATTAACACAACTTACACACTCATAACAACACAGCTCAAACATCGGACTCGGGCAATTATCAACCCATTTCCGCTAATCTGATAGTCTGTGGTAGCACATTCCACAAAATCTGAATCAAACGCCAACTCAAACCCAAACCAAACTCACTCCAACACAATGGAGTACAACAACATACCTCAAATCAACATCAAACAACCTCAAAACCACAGTGGTTCACAAACTGGTATTGCAAGCAAACTCAAACCGCTGAAACTGCTGGTCCCGAATCCTCCGGAACTGCAATACCAAGGTCCACAACATGCCCTCCAAAGCCTGAATAGTCCTCGAAGATCGCTCACCAATATGAGGACAAGGACCGGTACTAACTCGTAATCTGGTCCCTAATGCTCGCTGCAAAGCTCGCCAACACACAGTCGTAGCTGATTACCTCGATCGGCGAACTGGGACAAAAATACACCACGTAGATGGCCAATCACCGTCAAACACAATCATGCCAGCTCACCACTGAAATCGTCTCCGAAAGTATAAGGAAACGTACTAAATTCATCAAACGATCCACAAGGTCTAATAACTAGTATCACAAACCAAGGTGTACAAACACACACAATCACAGCAGCAACCGTCACGTCTAACCGGAAATCTCAAATGGCTAACACATCTCGACAAGTCTCTGCCTCCTAGCCATCGCCAGTCGACGAATGTGGCATCAACACACACAAGCTGCTACATTGTTCTTCATGTTGCGTCACGAGTAATAAACTCAAAGTATCTGATACATCTCCGCAGCACTAGCGCCAAACACGCCCAAAACAATTAGCTTCAACGTCATCACACTCAAACTCAGCTTCCGTAGCACATAACTCATCTAACACGGAAACTCGAGCCACAAGCACACATGAAATACTGAAGCTCCTGACTCTTGACTGAATGCATCAGCAACAACATCCCAAATGGATAGTCAAAGTACGATCTCAAGCCTTTCTCGAACAAACTCAAAGATACAGCCATAGTCGTTAGCCGACTCCATCCATCAACACTGCCTCAAGCCCAAATCTGGCCGAAAACGCAAGTGGATGAAACTCAATGGTCGGTGTACGTCCTACACCATGCTGCACGCCATAGCAGTAGTGTCTCCAACTCTCTGATGCTAACACAAGAACAGCTACACCCAATACCATACACAGGATACGTAGCTTCATAAAGTTCCACTGCCTGAAACCATGAGCCACCGCTCTGCTACACAACATCAAAACATAACCAAATCCATACCTCGATGCATCGCTATAAACCATGAACTCGTCGCGGTCGTCAGGTAAGGTTAAAACCGAAGCAACAGTCAACCATCCTGCATGAGTAAGTAACTCTCCTCGCATGCATCGAACCACTCGAACTTGACACCTTCTTCGTCAATTCGGAAAATGAAATGACAATCCGGGAAAATCCTGCACAAGCCGCCGGTAATAGCCTGCCAAACCCGAGAGACTCCTGATCTCTGGTACCATGGTAGGTCAACCTCAAATCAACATGGCTTCTAACCGGTCGGAACCCATGCCGACTCCCTCGGATAGCACCACACAGCCCAACATCCTCACACTAATCGATCAAAATTCTCACTGGCTGAACTTCGCAAATGGCTGATCATCTCGCGAAGTCCACAAAATCGCTCGCAACCGCTTCAGGTACTGGCTCACACTCCTGGAATACATCAGGTTTTTGCCAACAAACATGACCGCAAACTCGTCCAGATTCGTCTGAACACATGGTCCATCAAGTCCACACAATCTACGAGGGCATTGGTCAACCAAACAGCGTGACCAAAAACTCCTGATGTCCGTACCAAGATCCGAAAGCTGACATAGCCACCTCTGACTCATCGATCCACAACTGATGGTATCCAGATCCGAAATCAATCTTCGACAAGACTGAAGCTCTCGCGAGCTGATCAAACCAATCATCAATTCGAAGCGGAGGATACTCACTCTCCTCTGATGCGAATCAGGCTTCGGGCAGTCAATGCACCACCACGTTGGTTGGTATTCAATACACCACCTCGTCGAACCAACCAACATCCGTACACACAATACAAAAGCACACCACACAGATACCCGGAGTCGCATAAAATCTCCTGAAACCTCCTCTTGCAACTCCTGGAGTCGAAACTGTAGCTCCATCAGCTCCGCTGGCTCAGAACGACAAGGTGTCAGTAAAATGAGTCCAGCGCCCGGTACAAACTCAATGGTGTAGTCAGTCTCCCGAACTGGAGGAACACCTGGTAACTCCTCCGGAATACACCTGGAACCTCTAGAACCAACACAATATCACCAATGTCAAACACACCAACCACAGTATCCACAACATGAGCTAAGCAAATAACACAACTCGTCTCCATCATCCGCTCGACCATCACCGCGAAACAGCATCTCGGGAAAAGTCTGGTCGTCGAAACACCACCTCCTTCTCGAGGTACTCGAACACAGCCAAATGCGTCGTCCGTAAATCCATACTCACAATCACACCAAAACCACAATGTCCAGCTATAACAGATCCGCGGCTAACCCATATCCTCCAGCAAGGATCTCGCAACCTCCAGATGGATGCAACATTCTGCAAAGCCTCGAAAGTGAGATGCAGGTACAATAGCCATGGATATCAAGCAACAGTAACCTCGGAGAAAAATCTGTCCTCAAACAAGGTCATGGCACGAAATCCAACATGCCCAACTAGCCGCCCACGTCAAATGCGACTTACTGAATAACTCGTCAAAAAGGCTACATTGATCAGACTTCAGGAACAACATGAGGATCTCCTCGTAAACTCTGAGCTACCAAACCGCTAACATAGCTGGCCGAGGCGCTCCCTCGTAACGTGACCCTCCTGGCCACCGAAACAGCAACTGAGAGTGTACCACAAACATAAGTCACCGCAACACCTGCTGCGTGAAAGGATCACCAACGATCGCCCAAACTCATGCCACAGAAGCAAGTCCGCTACTCTGCGATCTCCACCATCGCCAAACGGATCAGCAGAGGATCCTCAACATAATCGAAAAGACCACAGTCTGATGAAATCACTGATCCCGAAGTGTTGGAACTTAACCTCATCAAAATCTCGACTAAATCCACTTTCCTCAAACCATCACATCAAAGACCGTGTACATCTTTCCATCACCATAGCCTCACCACTGAGTGCAACACACTAAGCTCCTCACGGATGTCTCGAGGCACATCAATCAGAATCTCTCTGATGCTCAGGTTCAAACTCGTCTTGAACCTCGTACACTGCTTCCTCTGAAGCCACATAACTCGTGCAAACAGGAACAATCATGTGAACAATGCATCACTGCCTCAGGTGGGTAAACACTCCACATATGATTGCTGGATAGCCTGTTAAACCATTACCGTATACACAACACCTTGAATGTAGGCCATGGAGTCGCAACCGGAACTCACACAATATCAGCCCACAAAACACGATAATCTGAATCAAGCAAACATCACTGCCACAATTCACAGTTCTGAGGCAACATATAGACGCTCATATACACATCCCCAGGCAAACCGTGCCACACATATCTTTGAACTCTGAATACTCATTCGAATCCACTGTTCTCTAGCAAATCGCACGTCGATTGATCCTCAACAGGATCCACAACCGAAACGACACGGAAAGCACGTCAGGAGGCATCCTAATGAATACAGTATCGTTCACAACAAGTGGAACGTAATCATGGAACTTCAAATATTTGAAAGCATACAACACCCGGAATTTGATGATTATCCACCGGCCGGTCGGGTCACCATTCCAGACATGCTGTACATTCTCAAATATCCTTAGTAAACACGACTACAGAAGTCTACAGAACTTATAACCTAGTGCTCTGATACCAAGCTGAAAGGACCCAACCCCGATTTAGCTTCCTAAATCGGAATCAAAACCCTTTCGAAAACACGAACCAACAAAAACTTTTCGAAATTTGGGCAGAGTTTCGTTACTAGCGTGGAATTACCATTACCTGCACGCGGAAAATACACTTCATCCTATGCCACAAAAAGCAAACCGTGGGCACCAATCCCATCCAGATTTCTCAATATATCAACAGTAAAGTAAAACATTATATATATATATACTTTACTGAAATCCGGTATAAAATCGTATAACATATACCACAGAAAGCTCAGAGCGACATCTAATACATAATCATATACGCATACCACAGTAGGCAGAACAATAAGCATACTGGATGAAACAAGATTGCTCGAGCACTATGCCTCCGACCACGACGTGCGACACCAGAGCCTGAACTGCAAACTGGGCACAAAAACTGAAAAGCCCAGGGGAAAGATAATAAACACGTTAGAGTGAGTGGACGAAAATAAATGTCTTTCACCAGTTAATATATATGCTATAAAAACATATGCGAGTCCAGGTAAATAAAAACAATATAGTACACGAGGTAAAACTCATACTCCTCCAGTGTACTGAGCATGCAAATAAAATCCCACGGGGTCACTCATGGACTCCTCCGTGCTAGTACAGTCTGAACCACGGAGTCCTTGACTACCACGTGATTCTAAGCCAGAAATTGCCTCGGTTCCGGGGAATACGCCCCTCACCGGTCTGGTTGGGGAAACGCCCCTCCAGGCGGCCCTCCGTCGGGGATCAGCCGACGAGGCAAGGTGTATCGATACAACAACGTAACTGAGACTGTACTCTGTGTAAACCAAATCATAAACAGTTCGATGCAAATGCATAAAACAGCATATAAAAGTGGATGCATGTCGTATACGTATATCCGTATAAACATATTCGTATAATCGTAAACACATGCTTATATAATCGTAATCTCGTATGAAATCTCATGCTCGTAAAACCATAATCACGCTGCATGCTCAAGTTCATAAATCACATAAAAGACTCGCAAGATTTCCGTGAAAAGAAATTGTCCACTCACAGACTTGCGTAACGCGTATCGTGTTAACCCGTGATCCGGCGGAAAGTCCCTCGCCAAACGAACGATCACGAACACCTGAATATTCACAAAATCCATTTCTCAAAATCATAACTCGACAATACAAGACAGATCACGAGAAACCACCGTTCTTGGAAAGTCATAACTCAATGTCGACGAACTGTCGAAAATCCATATATAACACCTCAATACCTCGCTTTACTTTCGGTCGCTCAATTCGAAAAACGAACCTCCCCACTGCGATCGGAGCGCGGTTTCGAGTCAAATGACATGCAACTTGTCGAAAGTCAAAAAGTCAACCCGTTGACCGTTGATCGCCACCGCCGGACGTGAAATTTCACGGCGGAGCCACCCCCATTCCACTCCAAATCGTCCACTGAGCAACTTTCATAACTGCAACAAAGTCCAATTCAAACTCTAACTCATCCAATTTCACGAAAAACCGAATTGGTACCAAATTTTCCAATCCAAAATTCTCCATGTACACATCGAATTGGATTACCAAACTTACAGGGTAGCTTCAAGGGGATGAGAGCTACAAAGCCCAACCAAAAATTCAGCTCGAATCAGTCTAATTTGAACAACCCGAATTCATCAAAATACCTTGAATTTTGGCCGGATTTCTCCCTCTTTCCGGCGAGCCTTGCCGTGAAAGGAAGCCGGAGTCACCCTCAAGGGACCAAGGCGCGTCGAATGAGACCAAGAGCAAGCCGTGGGGTGGCCGGAATCCCCACGCCGCCATGGAGGTCGTGAGCCACCGTCGAAGTCTCCTCCACCACTCGGTCAAACAAGGTCAAACAAAGTCAACATAATAATTCAGTCTTTGACTTTTCCAAAGGGGCAAGTCCACTATTTATAGTTTCCCAAAATGGAAACCCCAATAAATGCATTTCGCGACAACTAAAAACCTCCGTAACTCTCGTGTCGTAACTCCGATTCCGATAATTCTCGTGGCCACGAACTCATCTCAACATATTCTTCCAATATCATCCAAAGTCAACCACACTGGCCAAATGGATAAAAAGTCAACCCTTCGAACCAACACACATTTAAATCGATCAAACAGTCCACAATCACAAATAATCATAACTAAATCTTCGTAACTCAAAATCATTCTCCGGAAGTTCCCACAAACTCGAAATTAAATTCCGAACAACTTCCATGAAGGATCCGAAGCCAAATTCTCGTCCGATAATTTAGTCGCGAACAAACCTGCCATTTAAATCTGTTTCCGTTGAAACTTCAAATATTCATAACTATTTCCTCGGTCGTCCAAATAACGATCCGGAATCGCCCACGAACTCGTAATCACACGTACAACGACTCTCGAGAAGAGACCCAGCTCCAATTCTCGGTCAATAATTTAGTCGTTAAGAAAGCTGGCGGTTTCAACACTGTCGTAACTCTGCGACTATGCGACTTAACTGCTGATTCTGTTCCGAGTCATCACAGATTGCGAGTCTTATTACACGTTTTACGAACTTGAGCATGCATACTAGATTTCGATTTACATGAGCATGTGTTATACGAATATGCCTATACCAGTATATATTACGTATATACAATTATATATTGTTTCATGCATTTGCATTGAACTATTTACGATTTGGTTTACACAGAGTACAGTTTATATATATTGTTGTATCGATACACTCGCATCCTGGCTGATCCCCGAGGATGTGTACCGGGGGAGGCTGTGACTCCTGACCCGAGGCCTTTACCGGGGGAAGGCAGACCTCTGACCTGATGCCTTTCTGGCTCGAATCACGTGTGGGTCTGGGATCCCGTGATTCGGACTGTACTAGCACGGATGTGTCCACGAGTGACCCCGTGGGATTTTTATGCATGCTCTGTACGCGTGAGGAGTTAGAGTTTCCCTCGTGTACGTACGCGTGAGGAGTTAGAGTCTCCCTCGTGTACCATTTCTTTATTTATGCATCTAGACTCGCATATGTTTTTATAACTTATATATTATTCGGCGAAAGACATTTATCTTTTCGTCCACTCACTCTAACAGTTTTCATGTCTTTCCCTTTGGCTTTTCGGTTTTCGTGCCCAGTTTGCAGTTCAGGTTCTGGTGTTTCACGTCGCGGTTGGAGGCTAGTGATCAGAGCTACCTGTGTTTTCCAATAGGTTCTTGTTTCGCCTACTGATGTACATATTGTATATATTTACACTAGAGGTCGCTCTGATACATTCTGATACATGTTTTATGCAGATTTCACAGATATATTATATATATTACTATATATTTACAGTTTATTGATTATGATATGATGTTGAAAAATCCGGATGGGATTGGTGCCCACGGTTTGGATTTTGTGGCATAGGACAAAGTGTTATTTTCAGGGTGCAGGTTTATGCAATTCCGCGTTAGTAACGTTACTCTGCCGAAATTTTGAATGATTTTTGTTGGTTCGTGTTTTCAGAAGGGGTTCGATTCCAGTTTAGGTAACTGAATCGGGGTTGGATCATTTCATTTCATCTTCGAAATTTACGCATATACGAGTAAAACACCAATGGGTACTACTCCAATATGAGTTTGTTCAACTTGCAATTAACATCCCCAATTACGAGAACTGTCCATTTATATGGTCACCATACAAACATCTTGCTACAAAGTCTGTCTATTCTAATCTCGAGTCTAAATCACTACTCAATAAAAACCTGATACATGAGAGCGTCCTGATCCAAATTCTGTAACATAAATACCGGGAAACATCAAGTACATATGCCAACTCTAATAGCAAATTCTACTAATGTAAGTGAGCCTATCCAGTTAGTCCAGCCTGGCATCCCCCAAGCTACAATCTTTATAAGATACTGCATGAATGGTGGTGCGACTCAAACTCCTGTAGTGATTCCCTGATCACTTCCAGAATCCTGCACCGAAAACTTAACTGAGGTGTCCCTCCGCATACACGCAAATAAAATGACCCTCCAGGCCATAAAAGTCTCAAGCTGAGGACTCAGACTAACCATACTAAGGTCGAAACATAAGTGGCATGGGTATCTGACCAATTTTAGGGAACATTCTGACCCTACTCAAATTCCTAATTCTTTAAAATTTTACTGAAAATTGGGCATAGTTTCCCCAGAAACTTAAGGAAACCAAAAACCTACACGAAGAGAACACTTCCAATATCAAATCCCACAAACAAACCGTGGGCACTGATTCCCATCCGAATTTCTCATAATCAATATGCACAATACTATGAACATAAATCACTAATACTCGTTTGAATTTGTGCATCGCAATGTTCACAAACCAAAACATCTTCTCAATTCATATAACTCTCGTTCGATACATTGTAAAGACTCACTCAAATATTTGAACCTATAAACCAAACCGCACTAAAAGCTAAGTCTCACTAGCTCATAACAAGACCCACGTATAGCATATGGAAAATTATCCAATGCTGAAAAATTCGTTGGAAATAGATACACCTTACTTCAAGTATCTGTCCACTAGAGGTGCTAAAACAAAGAGGCGCTAATTTACATAGCCAAACTTACTCTCGAATTGAATAGCTGAATTGATGCCACTATACTCATTCTACAACTACCGAGATTTATGATTTTTTAGACACTAGATGCTTAACCAATAAAACTAATCCGAGGATGAGAATGCTAGGAAGTTTAAGAAATGTAACAACTCTTATCCAAAACCTTGATAACAACATCATCATCCTCGCGAACCCTCTTGATTCAAAACAAGGAAAATTATATTTTTGACCTGGCTACACATCATAAAAGATATCTTAATAGAGGGAAGTGTGTTCACGACATAAAATGAACACGGCCTAATCATGAAGAGGTTTGTGTAGAGAAACTTAAGGTTAATCCTGAATAACCAAATTAAATAAATAGAATCATAAGATAGTGAATAAATATCCATTGTTGAGGTCAATAGGAAACTCTCAACACGTCAAGGTGACCAGTGGTGATTAAACCAAATTTCATGTAGTCTGAGGCAGCTATATACCTCGAGCATTACAAATTCGCTCAAGGAAAAAGCGATAAATAAGGAAATTGAACATCTGAAATGAAATATGTAAGCATTCTAGCGATATTCCCTGGCTGAAATCATTGCAGATTGTGATACAAATGTGAAGTTACGGGACGGTAACGTAATCCACAAGAACTTTTCCATGTACCCAGTTGACTAAGGCATAATCTAGTTACTCCTTACCTCCGACGTCAACCACGACACAAAGCGCATCACCGAACCTAGTGATAAAGCTACATGGAGAGAAAACTATTTGATTATCTTATACTAGTACTTGTAGGCAACCAACCCAACGAAAATCGAATCAAGAAAAGGAAGCCTCAGAACAATATCTGAAATAAAGATAGAGGTTGACTAGAAAAGATGACGGAAAATTTGATACTTAAGTCAGTTTGTGTTAAAGAGTAAGAAAATAGGGTTATATATGGTAATATGCCTTGAATCTGGTTTGTATGCTGGTAGCACACGGTAGCTAAATATAATCTGAGTCATATTGGACTTAAATTTTCTGTTAGGCCTACCATTCAGGGGTATATATATATCATTTAGGTTATTTAACCTAGTGTGATATTCTGTAATCTGTAATTTGGTTTCCTCAATATAATAAATTTGTTCTCCTTCTGCCGTGGACGTAGCTAACATATTGTTAATAAACCACGTAAATCTTTGTTCTTTCTTACATTCATTATAACAAGATAAAACTTACTCTCAATAAAACACACTTTCCCCAAAAATATCAGAGGATCAACTTGAGCTCTGTAATAAATTTCATCTTCAATTTCACGATTACACCATATCCTTGCTACTCAATTCACATCAACCACAACTATGGCATTGCATATTTTTCCGATGGGACAGAAAACATATTCACCCAAAGAACTTTATGTTGAAGCTACAGAAATTACTGAAATCGCTAAAATCACCAACTCAAGGGTTAATGACTCCAAAGTCTAAAGTATGTCCATTGAGGGAAAACCGGTCTCTAAGAGCATTCATAAGGAAACCTTACTTCTCGTAGTTATCATCACAAACACCTCGTCTACTACAGTAACAATACCCATGACTCACATCGTCGAAACAAATATGGAATGAAGAAAAATACAAAACGAGCACAGGAAAAAGGATTGTTGATACCAAATAACTGAGGGAAAATGATTATGAGACTATCAAATATTGTGTTTTCCCCATAGAGCAACCTCATATCTCAACTAACATTCGAGTCGATGCTACGGGTCGATAACTAAACAAACTATTTTTACCGATCGATGCTACGGGTCGATCAAAATATGGATGCCCCATGAAGATTGGTAAGGTTTGAAGAAAATTAGATTTGATCTCAAAAGATTTGCCCACTAACGGTTAAAGAACAATACAACCGGTATGCATTGACAAAAACGGTAAAACACTATCCCTCAAAGGTCTTACTTCAATAATGTCCTCATTTTTGATGAGTTCTTCCTCGAAAAGAGGGTTCAAAGGCATGAAACCTAAAAACACACTAAGCAACCAATAGATATTAGTTCTCTAAACTCCTAGAGTGACTCAAAGCCTTGAGGGCCTTCCATGGTACTTTTTTGGCACCCTCGTCAAGGAAATATCAATGAGACCCTAAGAGTTTGAATGTGATTTTGGTACTTGGAATAGTGGCATTCACTGTGCAATAGACACCGAAATGAACTAAGGTAAGGCTTACGTTATCCAATATACAAAAATCACAAAATCAGGTCCTAATGTTTTAGGGTGTTGCAGTAAATAAGTTTTCTAAATCTAGACTCTCTAACTAAACATGTTTTAAATCAATTGCACTAAGTTAGATCCATGTATGGAAATTTCGGCTGACTGAATGGCAATTTTGACGGGCTGAATGTACGCTCCTATGTCTCTTTAGCATGATTTTTTACTAGTTGAGAAGAATTCTCTGGGGGTTGAGCATAATTTCTTGCAAAAGGTTAGAAGCACAAGTCTAACACAAGTTCATACCCACCAATAAGACTAAAATATAGAATATCAGCCATGAGCCTTCTTTCTTCTCTAGTTTTGGGACAAGATTTTGCACTAAGCTTGAAATAATTAGCAAGGGGAGTACTTACTGATTTCATCGCTACTCCCACATTGAAACGCTACAGCAACTTTTCAAGATATTTCTTACGAGTCAAATAAACAATGCCCACGTCTCTAATCTGGGTTATCTCTATTCCAAGAATCTTTTTGGCTTCACCAGGATCCTTCATCTCAAAATGAATCTTCATTTGAGCCTTCAAATTCTCAATCTTCTGCATATTCTTATAAGCAATCAACATATCATCAACATAAATCAACAAATAGATGAAACTCCCATCCGGCAATCTTTTGAAGTAAACACAATGATCATATTCACTTCTCATATATCCTGCAATCTTTTGAAGTAAACACAATGATCATATTAACTTCTCAAATATCTCAAAGCATTCAAGAGATCAAAGACGATCAAAACAAAGTCCTAAATGGAAAAATGAACAAAAACTACAAAGTTAAGAAACAAATGTCATACACATGTCCGGATACTCTGCAATCAAAGGCTAACCGAAGCTAAGAAATCAAAATGAAATCAATCCCCGGCAACAGCGCCAAAAACTTGTTGAAGAATTTATTCCCCTCAACCTTTTGACTATTAATTAGTCTAAGGCTAAGTGAATTTCTCTTATTCGCAAGTATACGGGGTCAAGTTATAGAATTTGTAAAGAAGTCCAGTGTCGAACCCACGAGGAATGACTACTTAAACTCCTTGGCTTAAACTGATTAGGTCCTAGATTGCGGTATTACCTAATTAAACATGCAATGTGACGCAAAACTAATTAATGAAAATGTGAAATATGTCTTACCTAGCTAAGTCCTTTGGTAACCTAACTATGCAAGGGGTGGTGTAACTACAATGAATGATTATTTGATTGATGGTTGTTTAACAAACTAAATTAAGGGAAAACATAAAGTAAAACAAAACAAAACAATGAAAATGTTTGGTCAACTAGAGATGTTGCCACTAGCCAACTTAATATACCAACAATATCTAAGTTATGAGTTTAGTCTTATTCACACTTGCTTGTCCAATTCGTGATCCTTTCGAGTCACCATTAGTTGTGAACCAAATCTCCTAGGCCACTAAGGCACTAGAAGTGTTCCGGTTCAACATTCAAATATAAAGCAAACCGAAACTAGAATGCATCTCAACTACGAATCGTATCCTAATCATACCACATGTCTAATGAGTTCAATATGTGTTCATTTATGAAGAATGTGAATAGATTTCCTTCATAAGTCCCTATTAGAGGACATGAAAGTAGGTTCTAATGAATTTTCCTATTCCACACCTTTTAGAACATAAATTAGAAGAAGTAAGAATTAGTTACAAAGCCCTTGAGTTATTTGGACTTCAAGAAGGCTCTAGTCCATGCTCAAACCCATTGAAAACCAAACCTTAAACCTATCTTCTCAAATGCAACCTAAGTCATGCTTACATGTTTATCTTCCTTAGGTGAGTGACTAGTTCACTTAGGTTCATTTTTAGCTTCCCTAAATAAATCTCAACTTAGTCATGGCTAAGGGATAAACATGAAAACATTGAATCAAGCCCAAACATACAAGCATACCATAATCACATAACCAGCTATCAAACTCATTCACAACATGTAGTACACTAAACCAAATTCAATTCCATAACTCAAAACATAATTATATGTACATCAAATAGGTTAGGGCTAAATCCTAGCCTTTCAAAACGCAACTACTCACTATACATACTGTAAAGCAAGTTTAGATACATAATTGAAGAGATATAAAGGTGTAGAGATAACCCAAGAACTCTCAAGCAAGCTAAGTCAGCTTTGGTTTTCAAGCTCCATCTAGGCTCCCAAATGCATGCAAGCTTGTAGATAAGGTAAAGGAGACCTCTAGGACCCCAAGAGGCAAAGGAGAAGAGTGATTATATCCCATCTCCTTGAGCTCTAGAAATCTCAACAAACCCTAAAATAGAGATAAGACGAGGAAATATTAGATTGCACAAAGAGGGATGTATAATCAAGTGAGGAGGAGGAGGAAAGGAAGCAAGGTAGCTCCACCTCAAGAGGCTGTTTTGGTGGTGGTAGAGAGAGTATTTGAGGTGGAGGAGAAAGCTAAAGAGTTGGGGGGGGGGAGTGAGGGCTAACTCTAGATGCAAAAACTATGACAAACTTGAGAAATGAGATGTGTTATGTTGGTGATCCATATGGAGCTCGAACTAGGGAGGATATGGGAGAGAAAATGGGGTGTTTTGTGAGCCCTTAGATTTTCTATAGTGGCCATGAAGTTTGATCTAAGGGCTACAACTTCTGATCTCATTTTTTGGCTTCTAGACTAAAGTCCAAACCGTGCTTAATACATCCATAATTCAAATGTGTGACACCCTAACCAAATCAGCTAGGATTTTTATCTAGGTGGTTTGGGATTCCTTTGGGCCTAGCTAAGAGTGTTTAGGCCTTACTTAGTGATCCGGCCGGCCATGGACAAATCCGACGATTTTTCAGTAGCTTCCGAAAATTTTTGATGACCACTTTTTGTCATTTTTCCAAAGTTTCTCCAAATTCTCTCTTAACTTTAGAAATACGCTCGGCTTCTCTAAAAAGTGATTAATTATCATCTTTGAGAGTGTTTCTGTGTCAACTCCTAATTTTCTAGCATAAACAAGAAATGTTATAAAAATTATGCTTTAT
Organism: Geum urbanum; assembly: GCA_946800695.1. Lineage (NCBI taxonomy): Eukaryota > Viridiplantae > Streptophyta > Magnoliopsida > Rosales > Rosaceae > Geum > Geum urbanum. Next base: position 7,891,834 of record OX327002.1, on the reverse strand, counting down.
TCATATAAGACAAGCGATAAGCATAAAGTTAGGGACATAATTAGAATATAAATATGGACCTAACTTGAAGCATCAACAATGGGCCAATGTCACCAACAATTTGTTCTTCCTCAATGTCTTCATCACCAGCAATATCAAATATGGGGTCAGAGTCAACGTCAAGATCATCAGCAAACAGACATCGAGATTTTGATTTTTGACAATCCACTTAGCGATGACCAATTTTCCCATAATTAAGTTGCGGAGCCCATCAGTAGATCGAGTCGGAGTAAGCAATTTCTCAGGCACAGAGACTTCTTGTGGTGGAGTTATAGAAGAGCTGGGACTAGGATTAGTGCTTGCCCGAGTGTTGTTATTAGTGCGACGAGCCAATTGTTTCTCTGCATACAAACCCTTTGGTGTGCCTCAAAAATAAATAACGGATCAAACATATTAAGAACATCCTAAAGTTAGAATCACAAGCCGCCAATATAGGGTAAAACCAACTGGGTTACGGATTCACTAATTTTTGTATATGCCAGAAGTTGATAAAAGTCAGTGGTATAATCATCGACAGATCGCGTACCTTGGCATAAGTTCTAGAAACGCTGATACAGCTCTCATTCATAGTTATATGGCAAAAAGGCTACACATATTTCTTCTTGAATTTCTCCCACAATACAATCTTTGCCATACCACTATGAACCCTTGTTGCCTTAGTTTGCTGTCACCATGCCTAAGCTCTATCTCTCAATTTGGTAACCACCAATGGAACACATCTAGGATCTGGAACCTCTTTAAATTTCAATATGTCTTCAACTATGGCCAGCCAATCAAGAAATTCGTCAGCTTGCAATCCACCATGAAATCTAGAAGGTCAACCTTAAACCTCGATTCCCAATGACGATGATCTTGTCAGCCACGATCATGAGCGAACAGATTGTCATCGTAATCATGGGCATCGTTGCCATCACTGGATTCTGACTCACTATGTGGGTGTTGAAAAGCAGCCATTTGCTGCCTTAAGGCTTCAACTTGCTGGCACAATTGTGCGGCCTCATCGCGGTGGTACACGTCATCAAGGTGGGCATCGTTACGTCTCCTCGGCGGTATATCATAGAACCAGACTAAGATTGATACCGATGCAGCAGACACAACCAATAGAGGTATAACCACACAAAGCTTTGAGATAAATCTCAGTTTATTTTCATATATCATAGTCTGCCTTTCACCAGAGCATAATATAACTTATATACAAAGAAAGCAAGCTGGTGGAAATATGAAAAGGTTTCTAACAATTGCAAAACTTGATAAAAATCTGCAAAACGTCTCCTATTACTACTCAAAGGGTGGTATCGGTTAATTCAAACTGATAATGCTGCATTCAAACTAGGTTCTTGTGGGATTTTTGGGACTTGGGGTGATCCAAATAAGATAGGAACTCCCATTCAGTATGCATTGCATCACCAGTACTCCCTATTTGAAATGTATTTTCTCTAAAAAAAATAGCAAATTGAGAATTAGGGTTGCTTTATGACCAAGGAGTTGAACTATCTGCTGACGAGTAAGGTTCAAATCCTAATACTCACGTCTATCGTCAAAATTTTACATGCAGCGAATGGCCGTGTAGCAATAGTGGAAAAATACGAGTCCCTATGGAAGAAGGTGGTACTGGATCCAGCCGCACTCGCAAAGAAGCAAGTTGAAGAGCAATGTCTATTGTTGCTATAGTTTGGGGTGCATAATTAGATAGGATGTGGGGCCTGAATTTTTTTAGTCATTTTCACTACGTCTAGCCCGTCTAGTTATGTAATGGTATTTGTGCTAAGCGTGTAATAACATAGGTTACTTTAGGGAGTTCTTCTATCGAGCCAATAATCGATATTCTCCTTATAATTTATCAGACCTAATGAATTTCTACCGCTTCATCTCTAAAAAAAAAAAATCATTCATCCCAACACATTGTAACTTTTAGAGCTTAATCAAGATTTATGAGTCAAATGACAGAAAAAAATCGAGCCAAGAAAATAAAGACATGGTTCCAAATAATGTTAAGAGGTCCTATAGAGTGAGGATGTCTTTAAGCACTTAAGCCCTTGTCTTCTTAGAAATAAGAAAATTGGTGAATTTCCTTGTGATTGCATGGTTATCCATATTAAGATGGATTATGTTGATTCTATTTGTAATAAAAATAAAAAGAATATGAAGCTTCAACGTACTTGATAGGGCTAGATTTTGTTATTTCAACTTTGTTTAACATTCACACATTTTATATTGTCTTTTCATGCTTATTTATCTTTTTTTGTGTCACATGGAGAGCTTTACGGATTTTATTTTTATTTTGTATAAGCATCTAGTCGAGTGATAAAGCTCTCACACCTTCGAGATTTTCTTTATTCTATAACCAAAAATCTAGATCCCGTCAAGTTTCAACTCGTGGATTCACCCAGAGGCTAGAGGGTAGTCATAATCAGACATTTCAAAACCGCATCATATCATTTCAGATTCCTAATCCTACACACATAAATATATATATACACACACACACAAAGATATTTGTACTTGAAGTACTAGAAGTACCCCATAAATCCTTGATCAATCGATGTGTTTCATGGTCAGGAGCATGGGAATGCCAAGCCGGGTGTGTTCCACTAAATTATAGGTACTTGAAGTACCACTTGCGAAACAGCTTATCAACATCTCTTTTTGGAGGTCTCCTTCTACACCCTTAAAATCAAATCATTTAGAAAATATTTAACAACACGAGGCTGAATGAAATGCAAATTAAAATAATAATAAGGTACCTCTAGATGAGTTCAAAGTAGGCTCTCCAGCAACCATACGACTCATCAAATTCCAGCGTCGACCATTAATCTGTACAAAACTCAAAATAGTCATGACCAAAATTCATTGAGGCCCAATTTATTGAAGGGGACAAAGGGTCGTAGGATGGTGCATATATTGAGAAAGGGATACGTACTAGAGAGCTCGTTCTTGCACTTTTCGATTAAGGTTGGGCCTCTGATGGTACGTCTGATTGAATGGCTGCTTTTGGGCCTCCAACATTTAAAGTTAAGCCGCTGCCAGCGTTTAAAGCCGAACCCTTGCCAACACCAACACCTAAGCCGAAGCCGCCTCCAACACCTAAAGTCGAACCGCCACCAACACCTAAGGAGGAGCTGTCGCTAACCCCTAAGGTCGAGCCACCGCCTTCCCCCAAAGTTGAGGCGCCTCTAACCGTAAAGTCTGAGCCACCACTAACACCTAGATCAGAGCCACCTTTACTCCCTAAAGTTAAGCCACTACCCACACCTAAAGTCGAGCTAGGTGGAGGAGGTTCAACTTTTGGCGTCAAAGGTGCCTCGACTTCAGGTGTTAAAGGTGGCTCAGCTTTAGGTGGTGGAGGCGATTCAACTTCTGGTGGTGGAGATGGTTCAACTTTTTGTGATGGTGGTGGCTCGAATTTAGGTGTCAAAGGTGGCTCATCTTTAGGTGGAGAAGGCGATTCAACTTTTGGTGGTGGAGGAGGTTCAGTTTTTGGTGGTGGAGGCGGTGGCTCAATTGTAGGTGTTAAAGGTGGCTCAGCTTTAGGTGGTGGAGACGATTCAACTTTAGGTGGTGGAGGAGGTTCAACTTTTGGTGGCGGAGGCAGTTCAACTTTTAGTGTCGACGGTGGCTCGATTTCATGTGTTAAAGGTGGCTCAGCTTTTGGTGGTGGAGGCGGTTCAACTTTTGGTGGTGGAGATGGTTCAACTTTTTGTGATGGTGGTGGCTCGAATTTAGGTGTCAAAGGTGGCTCAGCTTTAGGTGGAGGAGGCGATTCAACTTTTGGTGGTGGAGGAGGTTCAACTTTTGGTGGTAGAGGCGGTGGCTCAATTGTAGGTGTTAAAGGTGGCTCAGCTTTAGGTGGTGGAGACGATTCAACTTTAGGTGGTGGATGAGGTTCAACTTTTGGTGGCAGAGGCAGTTCAACTTTTGGTGTCGACGGTGGCTCGATTTCATGTGTTAAAGGTGGCTTAGCTTTTGGTGGTGGAGGCGGTTCAACTTTTGGTGGTGGAGATGGTTCAACTTTTTGTGATGGTGGTGGCTCGAATTTAGGTGTCAAAGGTGACTCAGCTTTAGGTGGAGGAGGCGATTCAACTTTTGGTGGTGGAGGAGGTTCAACTTTTAGTGGTGGAGGCGGTGGCTCAATTGTAGGTGTTAAAGGTGGCTCAGCTTTAGGTGGTGGAGACGATTCAACTTTAGGTGGTGGAGGAGGTTCAACTTTTGGTGGCGGAGGCAGTTCAACTTTTGGTGTCGACGGTGGCTCGATTTCATGTGTTAAAGGTGGCTCAGCTTTAGGTGGTGGAGGCGGTTCAACTTTTGGAGTCGGCGGTGACTCGAATTTAGGTGTTGAAGGTGGCTGTGTTGTAGGTGCCGGAGACGGAGACGGAGACAGTTCAACTTTAGGCGTTGATGGTGGCCCGGCTTTAGGTGTTGATGGTGATTGAGCCTTTGGTGTCTCGGTCATACTCGGAGTCTCTAGCTTTTCTGGTTCAGAAGGCTCGACACAAGTCTTGGTACAATTTGCAGGCTTAGAGATTACAGGGAAACATGTCCTAGTATCCTTCTGCTTAGGTCTCCCTGGCAAACAGTTGCCTTCATCGTTGAATACCACTTTAGACTTGGGATATGACAAACATTTCTGATCCAAACCATTAAAGTAGTTATTAGCAAACGTAAAGTTGACCAAATTGGGCAAAGAACATAGCTTCTCGGGCACTAATCCCGTCAAGTTGTTGAACCCAATATCCAAAACCTCAATGCTCTTGAGGCCCAAGAGACCCTTAGGCAACGACCCCACAAACCCATTATTGCTCACATCCATAACCTTGACGTTCCCTAAATGACCAAGCTCCTCGGGGAAGCACCCGCCAATATTGTTATTCGTGAATATAAACTCATCCAGATTAGGCATCTTCCCAATACTAATCGGCATGCACCCATTGAACTTGTTGAATGCAAAAGTGACAACGGAAGCCGTGGAATTCCCAAGCGTCTCTGGAATCGAAGACGTGAAACGGTTGTTGTTCAAGAAAATGGCATCTAACGACTTCAAAAACAACTGCGGAGGTATCTGTCCTTCAAACTCGTTGTATCTTATGTCAAAGTACTTGATCTCTAGCCATTCTAGAACCACCGTGGGAAACTCGCCAACGAATCTGTTGTTGCTAATGTCGAACTCGAACATGAGTTTAAGCCTCTTGAAACTTTGTGGTACGATTCCACAGAATCTGTTGGAGTTAAGGTGAAGGAGAGCAAGATCAGTCAGGAGTCCAAATTCAACAGGAAAGTGAGCGGCGATGTCGGCGTGGTTGAGGTCTAGACCTTCCACGACGGTAAGTTTGGGGTCGTCAAGAGCAGGAGCGCAGACAATGCCGTTGTAGTTGCACACGTCGGGTCCAACCCAGTTTTCGGTGAAGTTAGTAGGATCGGAGTAGATGGAGGTTTTGAGTGCATGGAGGGCAACATAGGCCGTCTTGAGCCTGTCAGATTGGAATGTGAGATTTGAATCAACTTCAATTTTAAAGTCAATTGGGAGGTCCCCATTGTCGGGGAGTGTCAAGAGCTGTTGCTGAGCTATGGCCGAGGCTTCGACATTGGTCAAGGCCAAGGTGAGGGACGAGAAGCATGAAATGTAAATGGAGAATACGATGAGAGAGCAGCCGAGAACCCTCGTCCTGTGTTTTTGTGTGAGAAGAGTTGCCATGGCGGTGGCCTAATTAGTCCAAAAACATGTTAGATTATGAAAGGAACAAGTTTGTTGATCGACAGTTTCGACAGCCATTGAATACGTTTTGAAGGTGGTCTTGTTTTTGAAGATCAGAGTCCGACAATTATGGAGCTCTTTACATGCACCCACCAAATTTGGAGGTACTTTCAATTTTTAGTCCTGAGAACTAGCATTTGTCTAAAATGGACAATTGACCTGGTCCTTCTATAAAACAGTCCGTGGTCAACCTGATTTTGGCGCGGTAAATTCTGAAGAGATTGAAAACTCAGTTTAATCAATCATTGTTTATGCATGATTTGTGTATCTCTATCAGTTGGCATGGATGAGACTTGAGAAAAAAAAACCTATAAATAGTTAGTAGCTATTGAGAACCACCAAAATATATCATACTGTTGGTTGGCATACGAATTGAGGAATGGCTTACATCGAATAAGCGGCATTACCTGAAGTCAATGTAGCAGCAGTGTGCTTTCGCAATACCTGTTAATCTAGCTGCAGAAGAAGCTTAACAATCTATGTGTAACCCAGATCATAACTTGTTATGGAGGAAGTGAGAATGGGGATCATGGGACTTTGGAGAACTTGATTCTGCTGTACATAACTACATACCTAACTAGCATGTTGTTAGTGTTTTGAAACTAATTATAAGTTTTGACAGCGGATTCTTGGAAAGTACTAGACTTACAAGAGCAAGTTCAGCGGCGCTTATTTAGCCTGGTTGCCACGTTGATTTAACCCCAAAAAGTGAAAAAGTGGTAATTTCGACTCTCCACCGGTATTTTCTTACCCAGGCAAGAACTCCTCTGGGTCAATTCCTAGGGCAATTCTAGTCTCCTGAACTGACTCAACTGCCACATGTTGCTCTCGATCTTGGCCGTACACATCATCGATGCTGCTACACAGATCGTTCTCTCTATCCTATTTTGCCTCTGAGCTCAGAAAGAGACGGCAGTAAACTAGGTTGCCATACTAACTTGTTTTTCTAGTCGACATCAGTGTGGTCCGGCACCGATCGAAGTACGGCATGGGAGCAACAACGGTTTCCCAAGTCGTGAAGCTGAACTTTGTACGCGACCCGGTCGAAGTATGGCGAGAGAAATCGTGTACACTTTTATCCACGAATGTCATTGTGGAGGTTAAGTTCCTATCTTTCTTTCATGTCTGATCTTGTGCTTGATTACGATGTTTAACGATGTTAGCTTTAGGTTTCAATTGTTTCTAATTGTTCGACTGACAATTTGATATTTACCATACTGAAGTTTTGAAATTTTTGGATGAGATCATGTGTAGTATTATTACTATATATGGTGGCTCTGGCCTGCAAAGGCTATGCCCTTTCGGTACTTTGTAGAATTGAGTGTACAATGACGAAATTTGTCTTATCCAAAAGTGTCTTCGTATGCTACATAAATTTAATTCTCTGCTAGAATTATGGAGAGGGTTCCTCTAGCTGTGTATGGATACCTAGAATAAACATGTAAGCATCCCATGTTCAATTGTAGTTTGTGGATATTGTTCATTGGAAATTTGAAAGGGATTCTGGTTTGGTTTGGCAAGAGTTCTGGGATGCTAGTCTTTTTCTTTTTCTTTTTCACATGAGATTATCTTATTGATTTTATTTGGAATATTAATTGAACAATAGGTGTTTGGAAAGTGGAGGTGAACTTATGCTGATCTCAATATAATTGAAGTTTATGCATAAAAATATCATTCATTGTTGGAGTTGTTACTCTCTGCATAAATGCATTGATTGACAGTTAAATTGAACAGTGTACCCTTCCTGTTTAAATTGAACAGTGTACCTGTTTGGGCCTGTTGCGCTCGAACAGTACCCATCTGAATTTTAATGATATAATCAAATATCTTTGGAGGCTCATAATCTCAAATTTGTGGAGAATTCTTGTTATGGGACGATCAGCTATTAGTACATTTGTATTGCACTCATGTAGTCATGTTCATATGGGAGGAGCTGAGATTCAATGATGCTTTACAACGTTGTCCCGATGTGTCTGGAGACCTACAAGTTGTGCAAGAGAACCTTCATATTTGAAGTAGAATCTAAGAGGGTTTTCTGTTGATAGATTGGCTACTGATGCATTGCTATTATGCTTAATATGAAAACTATGTAATACACTACGTACTTATGTTGTTGCATATTTCTGTTGTTGCATATTTCTCTTCAACTCAAGAGTGGACAATTTATATTCGATTACATGTTTGGTTTTGTAGAGTATTCATTTGGATCTTTGAATATTGGAATGAAGGAGTGTTTTGGCTTCATTTTTTCGATTATCGTTTTTACCTGTCATCTGTTTGGTGAGCAGTAATAAACAACATTATAAAAACTTGGTGGTTTAAAAATATACGATGCCTTTCAAGTTTCAATGTCGAGTTACCTAAAGCAATAACAGTCAAAAACACATAGTTTACTAACTTTACTCATACCATATTGCCATATTCATCTTGATAGCTAGAAATTGAACGAATATGATTTTCATTTCCAATTATGACTCGACATGATTATATATGTATTATGTATGATTTTACAAAGCTGAATGGCAGTATAGAAACCGGTGAAAAACAGTGTTGGAATAAAAATTTGCATATTAATTATATATGTCATTTAAATTTTATAATAAATAAAATAAAATTCTGACCTTGACTTACAGTAACGGATGGAAAACACTATCGAAAAGTGAACGGCACGTCACTGACCTACTGCCCTAGTGCCCCAGCGACTCTGACCCCGTGACCCAATGGATGAACTTGCTCTAATGGAAATCAAAATCAAAGCAACTGCCGAGGGATTGGGATATAATGCTTATATACATGTGTTATATGTTTCTTTAGTATGTATTCACTATTCATGAAACAGAAACCTTTTCTGTTGAGTTCCACTATATATAGTTGAATGACTTGAATGTATTCGGTTACTTATTTTCCATACTTATATACCATTATGGAAAGGAACCAAGGTTTGTAGATCTGTGGTAGTGTATTGTGGAAGAGAGTTTCTGGGTTATACTCATCCAACTTTTTAACCTGAGAAATGAGAACTATCAAATTGAAACGAAAATTGCAATCTCGTCACAACTTCCATTCCATTCTCTAGATATATACACGCCTACACTTGACATGAGTTTGCTATTAATTTCTAATGGAACTTGCCACAAGTATCCCATTCTTGAAAATAAACCGAGAGAAATGGATATCGAATAGGCAGTAATCCTACTTCATCAAAAAATTCTCATCTCAGTGAAACAAAACTGAAATTGTAGCCGACAAGTATAACAATTCTACAGCAATAAACAAAACTCACCTCTAAGCTTGTTTTCATATGGGGATGGCACTAACAAGCCTAGCCCCAACTCTGTCCAACCTATTCACCGTCGCCGCCGCTCTCAACTTCCCTTGTTCAAAAAACGCCGCCTCCATCCGCTCTCCGATCTCCTTCCCCTTCTCGGCATTGTCCGTCACCGCCACCGCGGTTGGCCCTGCCCCGCTGATGGTGCACCCGAAAGCCCCTGCCTCCATTGCTGCCTTCTTCACCGCTTCCATTCCCGGAATCAGCGGAGCCCTATAGGGCTCCACGATCACATCCGACGACAACGCCCTGCCGAGCCTCGCCACGTCGCCCTGAAGCACCGCCGCCACCAGCGCCGCCGCCTGGCTCGAGTTCCACACGTGGTGGGCCATCTTCACCTCCCCCGGCAGCGCCGCCCTCATCTTCTTCGTCGGAGCCTCGAACTCCGGGCTCACCAGGACGAATATAAGCTCCTTATCGGCAGGAAATCTCAGCCTCACCAAATCCAACGGCGGCGGTTCGTAGCTCTGAATCAGAACAAAGCCTCCCATCAACGCCGGAGCAATGTTGTCGGCGTGGTACCCGGCGACCTTCTCCTCCGACTTCAGCCCGGCGTGCACCAGCTCCTCGACAGTCAGCTTGCCGCCGAAAATCTCGTTGACGGCGACGGCGGCCGCGGCGGCGCTGGCGGCGGAGGAGCCAAGGCCGCTGCCGAGAGGGAGGCCTTTCTGAAGAGAGAGTGAGAGTCCCACGGAGCGGACGCCGAGCATCTTCATGACTTCAATAGCGGCGATTCCGGCGCAGTTCCAGAGAGGGTTCTTGCTCAGCTTCTTCTTGGAGCTCCGGTCGCCGGCGACTATGTCGGAGATGAAGATCTCGCCGGGGAGGACGGTGGGGTCGACGGTGAGGGAGACAAAGTCGCCGAGGCCGTCGACGGCGCAGCCGAGGAAGTCGAAGCCGGGGCCGAGATTGGCGACTGTGGCGGGGGCGAAGGCCTTGACGGAAGCGTAGACGGGTTCGGGTCGGGTAGAGTGAGAGAGATTGCAGCGGAAAATGGGTTTCGGGTTTGGAGTTGGTATCGGCGTGAAGAGCCTCAAGGGTGAAGCTTGGTGATGGCAGAGGGCCATAGCTGACTGTAACAACATGAACACGGATACTGCTATTTATCGACTTCCTTACCCCATGAAGCATGTAAACGCTATAAACCCATTAAAATTTGATAAACCTAGCTAGGACTGGAGGTACTTGTTTGTCACCTTGCTCCTATGTGACCACATTACAAAATGCAGCCTCCCTCATATATCCATGTGAAATGAAAGACATTTGAGCTCTGGGGATATTTCATGGTGCCAAGACTGACATTTTAAGTTAGGATATCCTAATTTTGCAATTGAGTTTGCCAGAGTTGGAGAGTGAATGCCGAATCTCTATCTCTAGCTGTTTAATTCTGCAAGGAATTTGGAACCTTTTATTGACAGAATTAAACATTATTTTGAATGCCCTTCAACTTGTAGTTTGTCAAAGCCATGAACAATTGCTGCAACCAAACCAGCCCTTATTACTTTGCTTCTGCTACTAACACATCAGTGCCCCCGAGCTGTTTTGTGGAAGCTAAAATTGAAAATCTTGCAGAAGTTATACTCTTTGTGACAAATGAATCAAAGTTCAACTTCATGAAAGTTGGAGGTGGAGGATCTGCACTTTACTGGCCAGAATAGTTTTCCTACCTGAGGGAGGATTGTCATTCCAGTTTATGCTAATTAACAAGCACCCTCTTCCTTGCCAAAAGAAACGAAATATAGCCTGTGCTTTTAAATGTACTATGACCTTGTTCGACAAGTTTTACCCCAACATATATTCACATTGTAAAGTTCTTAAAACATTTTATTCACTGTCATCTGAGGGGAAATTCTTATATATGATGAAGGATCAGGGCCATGGGAAATTTTAGACCAAAACTCCCACATTTACAAGACCACAAAAACACAGCACTACATCATTTCAGAACCCTAATTCTACACATATACACACACAGTGACACAGAACAGAAAATTGAAGTATATGCAGTATAACTACGATTACTCAAAGTACCCCATAAAACCATCGATCAATCAATCTGTTTCATGGTCAGGAGCCTGAGAAAACCAAGCCGGGTGAGTCCCTTTGACCCTAAGAAGCCTTGTGAAGGCGGAATCCGGCATTCTCGAACTCTGTTCCTCCTCAATCTCTTCGGCGGACTTGGGTAACCCATCTGGTATAGGACAATGCCTCTCCTCTGCTTTCACTTCTTCTTGTATGGGATTCGACGAATTGAATCCGTACGTCTTCCCTTTGTGGATTGCAGCAATTCCATGTAAGCATCCCACTAGTGACTTTATACCCCCCGCTTGCAATATCAGCTTCTCCACATCTCCTTTTGGTGTCTCCTTCTGCACCCACACACACACACACACAAAAACAAACAACATCATCTTACAAGTTACAACAGAACAGGTTTCACAACACAACAAGAAGAAACCCCAAAAAAGAAAACAAGACAGGGTTATGTATGTACCTCTAGATCTTTGAGCTCAAAGTAGGCTCTCCAGCAACCATATGACTCATCACCTTCCAGCGTGGAACAGTATTCTGTACCATAAACAAAATCAAGTTATAACTTATAACCAAAATTCATTGATATGCCCGATATATATATTTGAAAATGGGTATGTACCAGAGAGCTCGTTCTCGCATTTTTCGATCAAGGTAGGGCCTTTAATGGCGCGGTCGAATTTGGAGCGGCTGAAAGGCTCGAGGTTTGGTACAGATTGGTTTCTTGAAGAACAAAATACAGCTAATTTTTGAGGTCGAGGATGAAAATCATGGTTGGATTCGAAGATGAAAGGAGTAGAAGGACATGAACGAACAAGGAGTGACTTCATCATCTGAAAAACTTTCTCTTCAAGATTTGGTCTTTTTGGACTTCTGGGTTTGGCTTTGGTGTTCAAAGATTTGGTATCAGTGTTTGAGGTAGGATCGGACTTTATATTTGTGGATAAGGATGAGATATTTTATTTTGAGGGTCTTCTTTTTCCTTTTTTCTTTGTAAAAGATATTTGTGTGATGTTAGCATCACACGACTGTGAGTGAAAGATTGTAACGTGGAAGATGTAAAACTCGGGTTATACGGACTGGGTCACCGCTTTTAAAGTGGGATTACCAAGATTAGATTGTGAATTTTGGGGAAAACAGCGGCGGCGTTTTCAGCGAGCTAAGATGTGGCGGTTTGTCATTTATGTACAATTATTTTTGTTTTTCTGAAATATTTTTACGTATTAATTGGTGTGTACAAAGTTCGGAATGAAAGTTCATTTCGCACCTCAAGAGTTTAGGTCGGCTGTTTTTTTTCTCCGTTTTTGGATTTCATTTTGGGTCATCAAAATTTGAAATTTTGATGCTTGTACTATAGGTGAAGCTAGACAAATAGTATTTGGTGATCGGACTACTAGGAATCATGAAATAATAAACGGAAAAATTATAATAATGTAATGTAGTTATCATGTTATCAACATATTACATGGCTCTAGCATTTTAACCAAAGTTCTTAGGTTAAGGTTTTCCTCTTATGATTATGTTTTACCCTAGCAGAGCTTTGCTAGGTTTTGGTGTGCGCCTCTTTCAGCGGCCATGCCTTCCTCTTCAAAGAGACATGTCGGCTCCCTCTTGGTCTTGGATGTCTGGTGTTTGTGATGGAGGAGTTCGTTTCATAGAGCTCGACAATGCGATCTGAGAGGATTGGGGGCTGACGGCCATCTTTGGCAAGTTAGTTAGTCGTTTGGGTTGTGCTCGGTCAGCTCAGATTGTTTGGGACCGAGGGCATCCAGTGCGGCTGGGGTTGGTCTTCTCCAGTTGTGTTTGGGGATCATCGAGTCCTTGACATCGTCTTCCTGCTAAGAGGGGTGAGCAGATTGGCAGGTTAAAAGGGTTTGGGAAGTGGTGTTCCAGACATCGTCGATCTTGGGGCAATAGCAGTCTTGGTTGCTAGCGACGCAAGGTGGCGGTTTGCTGGGCATGGCTTCGTACGTCACCTTTCAGTTGTGACCATAATCTTGGTTTCGTACATCCCTTTTAGGCTTTGGGTAATGTATCTTGGGTTTGGATCTTGGTTTCTTATCCTTTTTGGATCTGGATCTGGATCTGGATCTGGATCTGGGATTCAAGTGGTATTTTGGTTAGAGTTTGTTTTAGTCTCTTTCTTGGGGCTTGTCGGTCATGTGCTCGCTCCAGTAGGAGTCTAAAACATTATTGGTTCTAGTTACGAATTGTAGGGCCTAATTGGTCTGTCTGCCCAACAATGTCTCTTAATCATGATCACATGGTTTTCTTGCACTCATCCAAGAGGTTTCATTTCGGTCTAGGTCCTGCTAGGGCGCAGAGATTTTTTAGGAGTGTTGGTACTCCTAAAGTCGTGCCCTTTCAAGAAAATCTCTGTATAATGTAACCTTACATTTGTGTTAATATGACAAGCCTTTCGATTAAAAAAACATATTACACCATCGCAATTAATTCTTTCTCTACATCGCATCACCAATACTAGAAAAAAAGCCGCACTTGATGTGTGTGGAACAACGAAAATGAGAGTCTAGATACAAAAAATATATATATAGCAGTTATCTTTGTTTTTCCACGTTTTCTTTTCCTTTTTAAAAAAAGTTTCAGTTTCTACTTTTGCTTCTGAAGTAAGATTGAAATTTATGCCCTCTGGTATCCCGGCTGTCGCTGACCCATTTCAGGTCACACAAGGCTAAGCTCCTTGGAGAGGACTACCTCACTTTACTATAAAAGCATTAGTCACTAACTATTTTTTTATTATGGGCATTTTAGGAAATTCATATTTTGGGGAAACCGATGACACCAAAGAGAGGGACTTGGCTTTATTATAGTAGAGATATTTTGGAAGATTGTCGTAACTAGGGATGAGACATTGTAACCGAAAACCGAAAAAAATTTCAAGCCAAATTTGAGTGCGGCCGAGAAAAACTGAACCCAATAAGAACCAAACTGAAAAAGAAAAAAAAAACAAAACTGAAACATTTGGTTCGGTTTTGGTTTTGAATTATAAAAACCGAACCGAACTGAAAAACTGAAGTACGTAAAAAAAGACATCATTTTTGGTATTTTGTAATATATTATATAAATATATGCAAAATAAAAACCATAAACTTCTTAAATCATAATTTATTTATGCATAATCCTTGTCAAATTCTCTCATATAGACGAATTAAAATGTTAGGCGACTCAAAAAATAGTGTTTTTGGTTGCCTCCGTCCAGTTTAAAGTTTGTATCCTGAGATTGCACGTCATCGACAGAGGCATAGAGTCCGTGTCCCTATACTCATCTAGTAGGTTTCTAGCTTAACCTGCTAGTCTTGTGTATTATGTAAATTAGAAGTCGCTCTAAATACTGTATAGAGTTTGTTTTCATTGTGTTGTATTTTCTCATTCAGTTTTCAGATTTCTTATCACCTTCTGTAAACAGTTTATATTTCTAGTGGATTCAGTGTTTGGTTGATTTGAGAAATTCGGTTGGGATTTGGTACCCACGGTTTTTTTGTGTGGCCATTTTAGAAGTGTGTTTTCTTTTCAGGTTTTTGGGTTTCTTTATTTTAAAAGAAATTCTGGCAAAATTTTTGTAGGTTATGTTGTCGTTAGGGCTTAATTCCGATTTAGGCAACTAAATCGGGATCAGGTCCTTTCACTTACAGTATTAATTTTGGCAATAGGTGCAAAAGTCTCATGGTAGTCAACTCCATACTTCTGGGTATAATCTTTGGCAACCATCCTAGCCTTGTAGTGATCAGTACTTCCATCAGCTTTAAGTTTCACAATAAACATTCAGCGACGTTCAACTATCTTCTTACCAGCACTACCAGAAAAAACACTTTATCCGCCGAAAAGAATTTGCCAACCTGTTTGACATTTTCATCGACTAAAGTAAAAACCGACTAACGTTCGTCGGCTATAGTGTCATTGGCTAAAGGTCGTCGGTGATACTTTAGCCAACGACAATAGTAGCAGTCGTTGGTTTAAGTATGGACATTAACCGACGACAAATTTAGTCATCGGCATAAAGTTTGGACTTTAGCCGACGACTTTGTACACTTTTGCCAACGAAATGTCGTCGGCCAAAACTTCCCCGCTGGTCAAAATGGTTGACCCGAACTTGACTTTAGCCGACGACTGGTAAAGAATTTCATCGGCTAAAGTTTTTTCTCATCATCGGCTTACGTTTGAAACTCGTTGGCTAAGTATGAAACTTGTTGACTTGAGTCTACATTTTAGCCGATGACTTTGACTATTGTCATCGGCTAAGATTGTTGATTTCTGGAAAAAAAAACTACAGATTTTGGTTTATATTCCCAGAACCTGCCAATTACACAATTTTATATTTATAATAGCCAACAACACATAAAATGAAAACAAAACACATATTTACCAACAAATCCACATAACACCTAAACTAAGGGTTATCCAAATCTATGTTTCGGAAAACAAATGGGGTACTACCATCATCTTACAGATCCTCCTGCTAATGTGGAGCATTGAAAAGGAGCTGGATTGATGGCAACGGAGGTGGGGGCGGGAGTCCAGAAGTCTAAAATTGTTCACACCACGCCTGATACCAGGAAGACATCTGAGCCTACTGGGCGGCCACGTAAGCACGAGTCTAAGCCTCCTGCGTTAATCTCACCTGCTCCATCTGAGCCTGTTGGGCGACCACGATAGCATGAGTCTCAGCCTCCTGCGCTAATCTCGCCTGCTCCATCGCTTCCATTTATCTCTGATGTTCCATCGTCTGCTTATGCAGTTGCTCTTGTAGCTGAGCAGCCTTGGAAGATGCCGACTTTTGTGAGAAACTAGGAGTGTTCTTCAAGACCTTATCGCCCTGCTGTCTTAGACCCCTACAATAGTAATTATTCTCTCATGGTGGGAAAGCGTGACCCATGATCCTCGCCTCTATCGTCACATCAGATTGATCAATCTGAGAGATGGCATGGGGGAGGTCCTCATCCCGCGTCTCTGGCCATTGCTCCCTTACCATCTGAATCAACAACACTTTAGTCCCTTCCCTCAATCTCACCTAATTGACAAGGAAAAAAACACATTAGTAAACATATATAAAAAAATGAGTGAAAATACAACTATAAACAAATATGTTAATTAAGTTATAAGGGCATAAGACTTATAATATCTTCAGTGGACTGGGGATACACTTTCTTGTATGTATACACATACGGGTTGCCTTCAAGGTATTCGATCGCCTCCTCCATCCAACTCGTAAATGGTCTAGATCCGGCATGATGGTTACTCGTGTTGTGCCCCCAGTTCGCCGCGTTTATTGCAGAAATGGCCTTGTTGGATAAACATATATTAAAAAAAATATTAGGAAACTAATTTTGCCAAATAGGATACAAGTAAATACAAATATGATGTTACATACCTCATATTTTGGGTTGTTGAAGTGGACTAGAAGCCACTACCACTCGTACTCCCTATACATAAACTCAATAGAGGTACCCAAACGGTTGTTGCCATGCGTTTTCTAGTGGTTATGGAGCTCATTTTTCCACTTCTTGTACCTATATATGCAACACAAATGTTAGAAAGTGATAATATATGATCAACAAAATATCTCAATATATAAAATATAACTCCCACCACCTTTTTCCTTGCGTGTCATTTGCCCACGTGGATTTAACGTGCTCCAGAATAACAAATCACACATGCAATGTGCCCATTTATGGTAATATATTTATTAGGACTTAATTAATATAGGTAGACATACATAATGAATATCTAACATACTCACCGATATAGAATTGTTCACCATGTTCTTCACACACTGTGGTACCGAGAACCACTCTCCCCATAGAAAAGGGACCATGTCCCGTATGATACATCCTACTTGGCTGGGGTACTTGCACGTCTTTGCCCCCAACTTCACTGATCCATCCTCTGTGGTCTCTATGACCACTGGCCTGCTGTTCTTGACAATCTTATCAAGACCCTTACTGGTGACGGGGCCTCTGCTTTTTTTTTTTTTGCATCCAACATCTATCACATAAAATAAAGTAAAAAGATTAAAACATAAGCACCCAATTTAATATACAAAATATTAATAAGTTATAAATTAAATAATCAATGTATTTAATATTTACCCGATTCTGAATTCGATGTGTTTATTACCCTCGCACTAACAAGAGGTGTATCAAATGGCACATAAATGTATGCTTGTTGCGGGGTAATGTAACTAAGATGTCCTGGAATAGGCACTCTCCATTCATCGATAGCAGGTATGGTAGGTACGCTCTGGGAATGAAGAGGTGAGGTGGCGGCATTTGTACCCCCGATGACGAGCTACCTGAAGCATTAGCCTGAGAGGTAGAAGGAGCTTGAGCTGTAGAGGAAGAAGGCTCTGGCTGGTTAATGGGAGGCATACAGACACCCGAATGAGCAGGACCCATAGAGCTAGCCGGTGAAGGCATGGGGGAGCGATCTTGCGTGAAAAGTTGCCTCGTGTTTTGTGGTCGGTGGTGGCTGCCCACTACATCTTGCTATAGTGGCTGATCAAGTAGCTGACGGCGTCGAGAGTTCAGAGGGCCGCAAAATGTGGTGTGAGGGTACGTTGTTGTGTATAGAGATAGCCTCAGAACTGTTGACGCTAGATTGTTGTCCCTTAGATCCCTTCTTAGACTTGAAGATATTCATGATGCCTACAATAAAAACCACCCATAAATACATATAATCTACACTTACCGATACCAATCTGTTTATCCAATATGCAATACCAATACTAATCTACAATACATATAATCTGTCTACCAATACCAATCTGCAATACATATAATCTGCAATACCAATACCATAACCATTCATACACAATACATATCCAATCTACAATACGAAGCAATACCATACCAATACCATTATAATCTGCAAGCCACTGTTTATCCAACAACAACAAAATTCATAACCTAATCTAAAATTGCCATAATCTAATCCATACCAATCAATTATCATAATCGTTAAACATAAACATAAACCATTACCATGTATCATTCAACATAAATGTGACGACCCGAACCAGAATAAGTAGAGTAATCAACGTAATCCACGAGTTAGTGTGTAATCGCGGTTTATCGATAATTGTGTGGTTTGCCGGTTTCGTTTACGACTTAATTATCGGCAGAGAATTTGAGTTGAGTCTCTTCTCGAGAATTGTAGTGCACGTGATTTCGAGCTCGAGGGCGGTTCTGGATGATTTTTCCGATAACCGAGGAATATAATATGATTATTTGAAGTTTCGGAATATCGACGAGTTTATCCGTTCGTATCTTGTTTATCCGAATTGTAATGGATATCTGTTTTGGACCGTTGATCGTCCCGAGGCGCGAGTATAAATATCGGAAATAGTCGAAAATGCACTGTTTGGAAGTTTGACCGACATTTGACCAAATTTGGTGAGTTGACCCGTGTTGACCGAGGAGGAGAACCGGCCACCGTTTGACTCGCCGGCGACTTTCATTTTCCGGCCATCTCCGGCTTTGATTTGGGTATGAATCGATTCCTCTCTTCATTTGCAACTGTTTTGAACTTGGAATTGCTTGATTTTGTTTTGATTTGAGGGAGAAATTACGGTTTGAAAATTGAGGATTTTTGGGCGGAATCGGCTTCGACGGTGGACGGCGTTCCGGCAATTTTCCGAGGGGGGTTTGTGGTGGAAAAGGTTGGGTTTGAGGTAGGTAGGTTACCCCTTGAAGTTGGGAGGCAGTGATGGCCTCATGGTGACAGAATCGGTCCGGGAAGTTTTCCGCCCGGTTTGGACCATCGTGGCTTTCGAGCTGGATTCCGGCCACGGTGGTGGTTGGATGGTGGTGGTCCCTTTATTAAAGTTGTTCGCCTTGTTGAGGAGATCATTGTGGCAGCTCGGTCGCCGGGAAAACTCTCCGGTTGACGGTGCACCGCAGGCGGTGGTTAACGCCGGAGCTCCAGTGACCCGTTGACTTTTTGGATTTCGATATTTTTAATGTCATTTTTCTCGTAATCGCACCCTGATCGTCGCCTTGAGGTTTTCGAGTTGATTTGGGTATCAAATTTTCAGTCGAGGGTTTCGAGTGGAGATTTCAGGAATTTCGTCGATTATTTTGCACAGTATTATATGTTTCCGGGAACGGTTAGTTTCCGAGGTGTGGTACAGTGTTGTGGATTATGATTTTAATCAGATATATTTTATGACTATTCAGGGGATCGAGATCATTCTTCGAGCGAGGGATCTTCCGCCGGGCCACGTGATTAGCGCGAGTGCGCGCTCTGCTGATCTGTGAGTGGACATTTTTATATTTTCACAGTTGTTTGCGAGTTCGTGAATTTTCATGATTTTCCGTATTTACTTTATACGATGTTGAGATATATATTATTTTCGGAGGTATTATTTTATATTTATTGGTGATGGCATTACTGCATCGATGCTTCGGCTACTCGGCTACTCGGCTGATCACCGGTAGTCCGCCAGAGTTGAGAGATTCCTCTGGACCAAAGTTGAGAGATTCCTCTGGGCAGGGTTGAGAGATTCCCATGTATGTCGTCGGGGTTGAGAGATTCCCATGGCCTATCACCGTCGGGTTTGAGAGATTCACCTGACAGTCGGGCTTGAGAGATTCGTCTGGCAACCTCCATATATACTTTCTGAACTCGCATTGTTTTATATTGATTATGTATATGAACTGGTGAAAGGCATATGTTTATTTTCTTCCACTCACTCTAACGTTTTTATTGCCTTTCCCCTGGGCTTTTCGATTTCCGTGCCCAGTTTGCAGTTCGGATTCTGGTGTCTCACGTCGCGGTCGGAGGCTAGTGGTTCGAGCTACCTGTGTTTTCCAGTAGGTTTCTTGCTTCCCCTACTGTTGTATATTTTGTATATATATACACTAGAGGTCGCTCTGATACGTTCTGATACAAGTTTTATACGATTTTTCCCGGATATACTATATATTACAGTTATGTTTACTGTTTAATGTTACTGTTATGATATTGAGAAATCCGGATGGGATTGGTGCCCACGGTTTGGCTTTTGTGGCATAGAATGAAGTGTTATTTTCCGGGTGCAGGTAATGGCAATTCCACGTTAGTAGCGTTACTCTGCCGAAATTTTAATGGTTTTTGTTGGTTCACATTTTCAGAAGGGGTTTGATTCCGGTTTAGGAAACTAAATCAGGGTTGGGTTCTTTCAGCTTGGTATCAGAGCATTAGGTTGTCAGATTCTTTAGACTCTTGTAGTTGTGACGCTTATGGTATTTGAGTTTGTACAACATGACTGGAGTGATGACCCGACTGGCCAGCGGTACTCATCAATACTTCGGGTGTTGTGTGTTCTCAAATATCTGAGGTCTCATGATTACGTTCCTTCTGCTTGTACCTAATGCTTGTCTTGTATTAGTAGGATGCCTCCTCGACGTGGTCCCCATGTTGATCGGGAAGAGGATCCTGATATGGATCGCCAGATGCACGACTTGCCGATGCGAGTGTTGCGTTTGGAAGAGCGTTTTGACCCTGTGGTCAAAGCTCGTATTGCTGGTGCGACTGTCTTTTCGGGTTCAGCTGATCCAGAGATGTGTGAGGCATGGTTGGTTCAGGTTGAACGAGTTTGTGAGCATCTGCGTTTTACCCCTGAGCAGATGACAGTGGCAGCAATCTGATTACTTGAGTTAGATGCATACTTCTGGTGGGTTAACACCGATAGAGTTCCAGTTGATACTTTGTGGACTTTGTTCCGAGACTTATTTATGCGGAGATACTTCAACCAGGCTACCCAGCAGCGTAAGTATGAGGAGTTTACGAACTTGAGACAAGGCAGCATGTCTGTGCTTGAGTACCGGGACAGGCCCGCTTATCTCGTTTTACGCGTGATATAGTGGCTACTGAGGAAGCCAAGTGTCGTAGATTTGAGCTGGGTTTGAACTTGAATATTAAGGGGACTCTGACTACGATGCCTCGGAACAACTTCGATGAGTTTTTCAGTGCAGCACTCCGAGGTGAGGATATCGAGAAGGAGAGGAAGATGAGGTACCAGCCTAGACGGTTTGAGGAGGGTGGACCGAGTCAGATGAGGAGTTTACGAACTTGAGACAGGGCAGCATGTATGTGCTTGAGTACCGGGACAGGCCCGCTTATCTCGTTTTGCGCGTGATATAGTGGCTACTGAGGAAGCCAAGTGCCGTAGATTTGAGCTGGGTTTGAACTTGAATATTAAGGGGACTCTGACTACGATGCCTCGGAACAACTTCGATGAGTTTTTCAGTGCAGCACTCCGAGGTGAGGATATCGAGAAGGAGAGGCAGATGAGGTACCAGCCTAGAAGGTTTGAGGAGGGTGGACCGAGTCAGGGGCCTTCAAAGAGGCAGAGTTCTGATACTTCAGGTTCGGCTTCATCCTCGAGTAGTGGACCATATAGACCAGCAGCTAGTGCATTGAGGCAGAGGCAGAGATGGAGGAGAGATCGACCGCAGCGACCACAGGCTAGTGGGGGTTCCAGCGATTCTAGTTATCCTCGGCGTACCGGTGGCTCTTTTGCCGTACCGAGGGAGTACCCGTTGTGTAGTCTCTGTAGCAGACATCATGTTGGTCCGTGTCAGCGAGACCCTGTTACTTGTTTTCGCTGTGGCCAGGTGGGTCACTATGCGAGGGAGTGTTTCCAGCTTGATGGTGCTGGTGGACAGGCGGCCCAGAGTTCCGGAGGAGACCGAGGTGCCACTTTTGGGGCTCGACCAGTACAGTATGCAGGCCAGGGCGGACAGTAGGGACATCCTCAGCGTGGACGACCAGCCGGGCAGGCGAGGGTTCATGCCATGACTTTGCGAGAGGGCAGAGCTTCACCGGAGGTCGTTATCGGTACGTTGCATATCTTTGGTATTCCAGTACTTACATTGTTAGATCCAGGTGTCACACATTCGTTCATGTCATATAGACTATCATCATTAGCTACGGTACCTGCGTCTCCACTTCCGGGGTTGTGGAGAGTATTGTATCCGTCTGGTGAGATTGTGAGTATTGGCTGGATGTACCGGGACTGTGAGATTTTTATTGGAGGCTATTGCTTAGCCACAGATTTGTTATTGCTTGATATCGTCGACTTTGATTTGATCTTGGGTATGGACTTCTTGGAGACGCATTGGACCATGTTTGACTGTCACAAGAAGGAGGTTGCATTTCGACGACCAGGCTTTCCCGAGATATTGTTTCGCGGCGAAAAGAACACTTCATTACCATGTTTGATTTCCGCAATGAGGGCGGATCAGATGATGACGAAGGGCTGTGTTGCTTACTTAGCTCATGTGGTAGACACTACGGCAGCTGTGCCGGACCTTGGCGGTATTGAGGTTGTTTCCGAATTTCCAGAGGAGTTACCGGGTATACCTCGAGTTCGGGAGATTGACTTCACTATTGAGTTGTTAGCGGGTACAGAACCCATTTCTCAGGCACCGTATCGTATGGCGCCAACGGAGCTGAAAGAGTTACAGGTTCAGCTCCAGGAGTTGCTAGAGAAGGGTTTTATTCGACCCAGTGTTTCTCCATGGGGTGCCCCAGTTTTATTTGTGCGGAAGAAAGATGGATCTATGCGGTTGTGCATCGACTACCGGAAGCTGAATAAAGTTACAGTGAAGAACAAATATCCATTGCCGCGGATTGATGATTTGTTCGATCGGCTCAAGGGAGCTTCAGTCTTTTTGAAGATTGATCTTCGATCTGGATATCACCAGTTGAGGATCCGAGAGTCTGATGTTGCCAGGACATCTTTCAGGTCGCGGTATGGGCATTACGAGTTTTTGGTTATGCCGTTTGGGTTGACCAACGCCCCCGCAGCTTTCATGGACTTGATGAATCGGGTGTTCAGACGGTTTCTGGACAAGTTCGTGATTGTGTTTATCGATGATATTCTGATCTATTCCAGGAGTGTGGGCCAGCATAAAAAGCATTTGCAAGCGGTGTTGCGGATTTTGCGGGACCATCAGTTGTTTGCGAAGTTCAGCAAGTGCGAGTTTTGGCTGGACAGTGTGAAGTTTCTGGGCCACGTGATATCGGCTAAGGGAGTCAGCGTTGATCCTGACAAGATTGAGGCCGTGCTGAATTGGAGTAGAGCTACCACTGTACCGGAGGTCCGGAGTTTCTTGGGTTTGGCAGGCTACTACCGGCGGTTTGTACAGGATTTTTCTCAGATTGCTACCCCTTTGACCAGACTGACAAAGAAGGGCGTCAAGTTTGAGTGGTCTGATGCATATGAGGAAAGTTATTTGCTCCTGAAGGAGAAGTTGACTACTGCACCGGTTCTGACATTACCAGACGACAGCGGTGAGTTTGTGGTTTATAGTGATGCGTCGAAGTTGGGACTAGGTTGTGTGTTGATGAAACATGGCAGAGTTGTAGCCTACGGTTCCAGACAGTTGAAACCACATGAAGTCAACTATCCGACCCATGATTTGGCGTTGGAGTTGATCAACGACTATGATTGCACTTTTGAGTACCATCTAGGGAAGGCCAATGTTGTGGCTGATGCACTTAGCCAGAAATCCGGAGCTTCGTTGTTTCATGTGTGTGTGGCTAGAGTATCTATGTTAGCCGAGCTTCGTGCTACGGGAGTCGAGTTTGAGTGGGATGACGAAGGAGCCTTGTTAGCCAGTTTTCAGGTTCGACCCGTGTTGGTTGATCAGGTTCGGGAGGCTCAGGATTTAGATTCCTACCTGTTTGGCAAGAAGACCATGATACGGAATGGTGTGCCTACAGAGTTTCGATTGAGCGATGACGGTACGTTGTTGTTCAGAGGTAGATTGTGTGTGCACAGATACGAGAGCTTGAAGAAGGAGATTCTGGATGAGGCCCATAGTTCGGCGTATGCAATGCATCCCGGGGGTATGAAGATGTTTCGTACACTTCGAGCGTATTACTGGTGGCGCAACATGAAGCGGGAAATTGCCGCATATGTGAGCCGATGTTTGATTTGTCAGCAGGTTAAAGCGGAGAGGCAGAAACCTGCAGGGAAATTACAGCCACTGGAGATTCCAGTTTGGAAGTGGGAGCACATTACCATGGATTTCATTTATCAGTTGCCGCGTACTTCGGCTGTCAACACTGGTATTTGGGTTATTGTGGATCGACTGACGAAATCAGCTCATTTTCTCGCACTTCCGGGGAAGATATCAGTGGGCAGATTGGCCAAGCTGTATTTGTCAGAGATTGTTCGACTGCACGGAGTGCCTATGTCTATTGTTTCTGACCGAGACAGTCAGTTTACTTCTGAGTTCTGGCAGGCATTGCAGCGAGCCATGGGCACGAGGTTGCGTTTCAGTACAGATTTTCATCCTCAGACTGACTGACACTCGAGGATATGTTGCGGTCATGTGTGTTGCAGTTTCGCGGGAATTGGGACCAGCAACTGCATTTTATAGAGTTCGCCTACAACAATAGCTATCAGGCCAATATTGAGATGGCACCGTATGAAGCCCTGTATGGGAGGCAGTGCCGCACTCCGTTGTGTTGGAGTGAGGTGGGCGAGCGATGGCTTATTGGCCCTG
This sequence comes from Geum urbanum, assembly GCA_946800695.1. Taxonomy (NCBI): domain Eukaryota; kingdom Viridiplantae; phylum Streptophyta; class Magnoliopsida; order Rosales; family Rosaceae; genus Geum; species Geum urbanum. The sequence goes on along the minus strand of OX327002.1, from coordinate 7,867,173 downwards.
ATCTGGTAAAGAGCACTATGGAGGATGTCCAGATTATCCGGGACAGATTGAAGATCGCCCAGGATCGTCAGAAGAGTTATGCGGGCGTGAGGAGGAAAAGTCTTGAGTTTGAGGTAGGCGATTGGGTCTTCCTGAAACTATCTCAGTGGAGGGGTATCGTGCATTTCGGGAAGTGTGGCAAGCTTCGACCATGATACATTGGTCCGTACGAGATCACCGAGAGGGTTGGAGCTGTTGCTTACAGACTTGAGTTACCGGCTGAGATGGCTCGTGTTCATGATGTTTTCCACGTTTCGATGTTGCAGAAGTACATCTCAGATCCTTCGCATGTGTTGTCCCCACAGCAGTTACCGATCCGAGAGGATTTGACGTACGTGGAGGAGCCGGTACAGATTCTCGATCGTCGTGAGCAGGAGTTGAGGCACCGTGTTATACCACTAGTGAAGGTCTTATGGCAGAATCACTCAGTTGAGGAGGCCACCTAGGAGACTGAGCAGCGTATGCGAGAGCAGTATCCTCATCTATTCACTTGACAGGTACGGAAATTTCGAGGTCGAAATTTTTTTAAGGGGGGTAGATTTGTGACGACCCGAACCAGAATTAGTAGAGTAATCAGCGTAATCCACGAGTTAGTGTGTAATCGCGGTTTGTCAATTATTGTGTGCTTTGCCGGTTTCGTTTACGACTTAATTATCGGCCGAGAATTTGAGTTGATCTCATCTCGAGAATTGTAGTGCACGTGATTTTGAGCTCGAGGGCGGTTCCGGATGATTTTTTCGATAACCGAGGAATATAATATGATTATTTGAAGTTTCGGAATATCGATGAGTTTATCCGTTCGTATCGTGTTTATCCGAATTGTAATGGATATACGTTTTGGACCGTCGATCGTCCCGAGGTGCAAGTATAAATATCAGAAATAGTCGAAAATTGTCGAAAATGCACTGTTTGGAAGTTTGACCGACGTTTGACCAAATTTGGTGAGTTGACCCGTGTTGACCGAGGAGGAGAACCGGCCACCGTTTGACTCGCCGGCGACTTTCGTTTTCCGGCCATCTCAGACTTTGATTTGGGTATGAATTGATTCCTCTCTTCATTTGCAACTGTTTTGAACTTGGAATTGCTTGATTTGGTTTTGATTTGAGGGAGAAATTACGGTTTGAAAATTGGGGATTTTTGGCCGGAATCGGCTTCGACGGTGGACGGCATTTCGGCGACTTTCTGAGGGGGGTTTGTGGTGGAAAAGGTTGGGCTTGAGGTAGGTAGGTTACCCCTTGAATTTGGGAGGCCGTGATGGCCTCACGGTGACGGAATCGGTCCGGGAAGTTTTCCGGCCGGTTTGAACCACCGTGGCTTTCGAGCTGGATTCTGGCCACGGTGGTGGTTGGATGGTGGTGGTCCCTTTGTTAAAGTTGTTTGCCTTGTTAAGGAGATCATTGTGGCAGCTCGGTCGCCGGGAAAACTCTTCGGTTGACGGTGCGCCGCAGGCGGCGGCGGCGGTCAAAGCCGGAGCTCCGACGACCAGTTGACTTTTTGGATTTCGATGTTTTTAATTTTGTTTTTCTCGTAATCGCGCCCCGATCGTCGCCTTGAGGTTTTCGAGTTGATTTGGGTATCAGATTTTCAGTCGAGGGTTTCGAGTGGAGATTTCAGGAATTTCGTCGATTATTTTGCACACTATTATATGTTTCCGGGAACGGTTGGTTTCTGAGGTGTGGTACAGTGTTGTGGATTTTGATTTTGATCAGATATATTTTATGACTATTCAGGGGATCGAGATCGTGCTTCGGGCGAGGGATCTTCCGTCGGGCCACGTGATTAGCGCGAGTGCGCGCTCTGCTGATCTGTGAGTGGACATTTTTATATTTTCACAGTTGTTTGCGAGTTCGTGAATTTTCATGATTTTCCGTATTTACTTTATACGATGTTGAGATATATATTATTTTTGGAGGTATTATTTTATATTTATTGGTGATGGCATTACTGCATCGATGCTTCGGCTACTCGGCTGATCACCGGTAGTCCGCCAGAGTTGAGAGATTCCTCTGGACTAGAGTTGAGAGATTCCTCTGGGCAGGGTTGAGAGATTCCCATGTATGCCGCCGGGGTTGAGAGATTCCCATGGCCTATCACCGTCGGGTTTGAGCGATTCACCTGACAGTCGGGCTTGAGAGATTCGCCTGGCAACCTCTATATATACTTTCCGAACTCGCATTGTTTTATATTGATTATGTATATGAACTGGTGAAAGGCATATGTTTATTTCCTCCACTCACTCTAACGTTTTTATTGCCTTTTCCCTGGGCTTTTCGGTTTCCGTGCCCAGTTTGCAGTTCGGATTCTGGTGTCTCACGTCGCGGTTGGAGGCTAGTGGTTCGAGCTACCTGTGTTTTCCAGTAGGTTTCTTGTTTCGCCTACTGTTGTATATTTTGTGTATATATACACTAGATGTCGCTCTGATACGTTCTGATACAAGTTTTATACGGTTTTTCCTGGATATACTATATATTACAATTATGTTTACTGTTTAATGTTATTATTACGATATTGAGAAATCCGGATGGGATTGGTGCCCACGGTTTGGCTTTTGTGGCATAGGATGAAGTGTTATTTTCTAGGTGCAGGTAATGGCAATTCCGCATTAGTAGTGTTACTCTGCCAAAATTTTAATGGTTTTTGTTGGTTCACATTTTCAGAAGGGGTTTGATTCCGGTTTAGGAAACTAAATCAGGGTTGGGTCATTTCAATAAAAATAAGCTAAACCATTCCAATACCAAAACATATACATTAATAGTTTATCCCAAAAGAAAAAATCACAACCTTATCTGAAATTGCAGATGAGAGTGAGAGAGAGAGAGAGTGTGAGGTAAAACCTGAAATGAAGTAGAGGTGAGAGAGGCAGCAGCGGGCAGCGAGCGGCGGCGGTCTGGACGAGCGGTGGAGAGAGAGAGGAAACCCTAATTTTTGGGGAGGGGAGGGCGGTCTGAGCTAGGCGGGGTGGTCGAGGCAGATCAGTCAAGGCGACGGCAGGTTTGGCGAGCAACGAGCAACAACGGTTTGGACGAGAGAGAGAGAGAGAGAGAGAGAGAGAGAGGAAATCCTAATTTTCAGAGAGGAGGGCAGTCTGGGCTAGGTGGGCTGGTCGAGGCGGGTCAGTTGAGGCGGCGGCAGGTTCAGCAAGAAACGGCATTCTGGACGTGGCAGCGGCGGATGGAAAGAGAAAGAAATTAGGGTTTCTAAGCGAGAGGAGAGGTGGTTTGGGCAAACTAGGGATATAAACTCGATGACTTTAGCCGACGACGTAAAAAAGTATAGCCGATGAAAAGGCTATTTATTATTGTCGGCTATACTTTGGCTGACGACATCTATCACAGTCGACGACTAAAGTAACTTTAGTCGATGACTTTTGTCTATTTCATCGAGTAAATTGTGAAAATACTTTAAAAAATTAAACCCATGTGAAAACACGTTTCACACAAATTCCTGTTTAACTAAGACGCATAATCAGAATCATAACAATCATGTGAAGTGTGAAAATACTTTTAAAAATTAGGTTCATGTGAAAACACATTTAACACAAATTCCTGTTTAACTAAGGCTCATATTTAGAATCATCGCTTAAGTCTTCCTCAGTGTCTGAGTTAATTTTTGGTAATATGTGCTGCTCTTTGTCACCGAAGTCTTCGTCGGCGGCATTTGGATCAACATCAATAAGCCTTACATCGTCATCACGAATTTGAACCACAACACCCGGTCTCACATTATTAAGGCGAATTGTAGAGGATTCAGAAATACCAACTACATTCGGCTCTTGGTATGCAGTATCTTCTTCATTATCTGCGGCCTCTCCAAGTGTAGCAGCATTGTATATGTTTCTTGGAACGACATGGTTGTCTACATTCCACGCGTCTTTGTACACCAGATCATCAACATAAAACACTTGTTTTACTGTTGTGAAAAAAATAAAAGGGTCAACTTCATACAAGCTTCTAGCAGTATTCACCTAAAATATTCCGTACTGATCGGTCCTTGTGTTCTATGGGTTAGTATCAAATCATATATACTTAAATAAGTGCACTATCATTGCCTTCCCTATAAATTAGTTCAACCACTTAATAGAGAACACCGTAATAGTCAATGTCATTCCGCCCACCATGCACCACAACCCCAGAATCCTGCATTCTCTGTTTACCGTCTCTATATTCACATATAAATTGCACGCCATTAACCTTACACATCGGATAAATTCTTGAAGTTTTTAGTTTCATCGCCAAAAACTTCAATGGGTGACCATCAAATTGTATATGGTTCATCTGAAAAAATAATCGCAACCATTAACTTTAAATATGAACATTGATATTTATATATATATAAATATATATATAGCAGTAAATATATATAGACGTACCCAGCCGCTAAAATAGTTTGCAAACTCCCTATTGTGGTACTCAAAATCACCGGCAACCTCATCACAGTAAAGATGGAAGTCTTTCCAGTATTGAACTTTTGGACAGTTAATCAATACCCACCAGTGAGCAATAACTAGCTCATATGGTTCCAACTTGTATGATTTTGGCAATTTTCCATAAACTTCATCATCATAGGAGAGGATAGAAAGATTGAACTATGGTTCATCTACCGGCATATATTGTGGAGGGTCCTCCAACGCTCCCAAATACAACTTGGTGTATGTTACACACTCCTGCGCAAGATATGCTTCAGTTATACATCCTTTAGGCGTGGATTTATTAGCCACATAGTCTGTGTAGTCCCCCAGTTGTCTATCAAGTTGTAAAGTGCATGTTATGATTATTGAAAAATAATTTTATATAAAAACATATTGATCTTTGGATGTTGAATCATACCTATCAATGGAATACATCCAAGTGTAGTGTACTGGACTAGTAAGTAACAATTGTTCGGGAAGATGGATCATCAGGTGAGGCATGATGTCAAAAAAATTTGGGAGAAATATCCTTTCAAATTTGCACATTATAAAAATGATATCCTCTTGCATTTCCTTCAGGTCTGATTTTTTCATTTCTATAGTGCATAACTTCTGAAAGAATCTTGACAACGTTACTAACGGCTCCACTACTTGACGGGGCAGGTATGATCGAATGAAAACAGGGAAGAGAGGTTGAAGCAATATATGACAGTCGTTACTCTTTAATCCGTACATCTTATTGTCCAAGAAGTTAACACACTGACCTATATTTCCTGCATTGCCTAACATTACCCATCCACCTAAAAATTTCATTCTTCTGTTCAGGTTTGACGGTGTATGAAGCTTAAGGCATTTTTTCTTCCCTTCTTTCAACCTTAAATGTTTTCGTAAACCCATTGTTTTCAGATCAATGCGTTCCTTAAGGCCGTCTTTAGTTTTTTCCTCCCAATTCAACACTGTGCCTACCACATTTTCGCACACATTCTTTTCTATTTGCATGACATCTAGGTAGTGTCTGATCAATAACTTACTCTAGTACGAGACTTTCCAGAATATGCTTTTGTGTGTCCAGAATTTATACTTGTCAAGTCTGTCAGGTATTGTCGCCACTATATTAGGATGATTGCTGAGCTGTTCAAAATCGTATTCATTTAGCACTTCCAAAATTTCATCCCCTGTCCATCTCCTAGGTTGCACATCCTTTTCTACAGTCCCATAAAATGCTTTGTCATCCTCTCGCCATAGGTGATCAAGTCCCAGCCAACGATGGTGGCACATTTGGACAATCTTCATGCAATAAAGTCTGCCGCACTTATCAGTCAGGCACTCTGGACAAGTTCTGTATCCCCTAACAACGTTGTCCGACAACATCCCGCGGGCAGAAAAATTACTGATGGTGCCTACAACCATAACAAGCATCTGGAACATTTTGTGATTGTACTTGTCATAAGTGAGATGACCAACATTCCATAGAAACTTGAGCTCCTCAATCAAGGGTCTCGAATACATATCCATACACTTTCCTGGATAACCCAACACTGGAATTAACAGAGTCAGCATATTGTATTCTTACTTCATGCACATCCATGGAGGAAGGTTGTACGGTACCAAAATAACTGGTCATATACCATATTGAAGACTCATGTTGCCAACAAGGTTGAATCCATCAGATGAGAGCCTGAGCCAAACATTTTGAACATCTGATGCAAAATCAAGATACACCTTAACGACGTGCTTCCAAGCCTCTCCGTCAGCAGGGTGTGTAAATGTATCATCATCAGGCAAATTCCTCTCGGTGTGCCCTCTCATAGCTTTGGCCGTGTATGAAGACATGTACAACCGTTCCAGCATACCCCTCAGTGGGAAGTATCGAAGTAGCTTTACAACTTTCTTATTCCCTGCAGAAATAAACTTAAACCTATCTGTATGACATACCAGACATGCATCAAGGTTTTCAAGATCATTCCCTTCAGGATCTTTACTCTAGAAGAGAATGAAATTATATCTGCATGCATGGATTTTTATGTAGGTAAGGCCAAGATTTTTTAGCATATGTCGCACCTTACGATGAGTGGTAAGAAGGCGATGACCGGGGGACAGCAACGAAGTAATCAAATTCAGATAATTATCAACAACCTTGACACTCAATTTGTTCTCCACTTTGACCTTCATTACTCCCATGACCATTTTAAGAACAGTCTTATTATACCCATCGTACAACGGGGTCTGTTGGAAGACAATCAGTTTGTTGTACTTGTCAATACCGGTAGTGTTGATAGCTCTTGGGATATCTTATACTTGAGAAAATACACCACTCTCATAAGGAAACACATCATTGATCAACCTCGTTGTTGGATCATTGGATGTACTGGCCCTCTCAGGAAATTACCCATGGTCATGCTGACCCGCGGATGATGTTTCACCGTGATAAATCCAACATGTGTATTTATCCAAAAACCCGCTATTCTTCAGGTGCTCCCATACTATATCAATGGAAAAATAATACAAATCGTTGCAACACTGACATTTCGTACACGAATAATAATGAATTGTATTCCCGTTAGCATTAGCCTTCACATATTCCACAAAATTCCACATTCCAACGGCATATCTTCGATCTCATTTTGGAAGACAAATCCAACTCGATCTTTGTCTATCCTGAATATATATATATACACATACATACACTAATTAAAAACTCATCATTATATTTATGTATATCTTTAAACTACAAATTATCACTACAAGAAAATGAGTCATTATCGGCGAGATTCCGGCCAACAAGGCCGGCGACCGGAAAAGTCGCCGGTAATGTCCATCATTACCGGCGACTTACTCCGCCGCCGGTAATGTGGCCGGAATCTCGCCGGTAATGTTCCAAAACATTACCGGCGACTCCAACCGTCGCCGGCAATGTTTAGGTACACATTTCCGGCGATTTTCCGGCCGGAATTTCGCCGGAAATGTGTGCCTAGACATTGTCGGCGACGGTTGGAGTCGCCGGTAATGTTTTGGAACATTACCGGCGAGATTCCGGCGTAACGTCGCCGGTAATGTCTTCATTTCCGGCGACTTACTCCGTCGCCGGCAATGTGTCTTATATTAGATGCCGGATGGGGCAGCTCGATCATTCAATCATTTTGAGCGAAAAAAATCCAGAGAAATCGAAAGAAGGAAAACGTACGCTCTGAAATCGATCATTCGGTATATTGTCAAAATTAAGGCGCGCGTCGAAAACTCGATCACTCGGGAAGCTATATATATAGGTACGTAGGTGTATATATACGTATATGTGGTATATATATATATATGTGTGTGTGTGTTGATCAAATCCAATTCGTGAGATATATATGAAATGTTGTTGATGTACGGTCACCGAAACGAGAAAACAGGTTGTAGTTAATCTTGTGTCTGAATCAATGACTGGTATTATCGTATTGTTATCAGAGCCAGGCTTAACAGAGCCTCCTCCTACCCAGTCAAATACGTTTTGAATTGAAAAAAGGAGAATACTATCATCGAGTACTGAATCGAATTCAGAGATTAGATCGATATATATACATATGCATGCATGTGTTGATTTAATGAGAGTTGAATTGAGAGATCACGTCGATTATTAGTAGTGAATGTGTGTATATATATATAACTAATACGTAAAATTGTTAGAATTTTCAGGATGGACAAGAGTTGGATGAGCCTCGAAAGATGGGATGTCAGATATCACCAGGGAATTAGGAGTTTTGTGGATTTTGTGAAGGCTAATTGTGGAGACACTACACTTCATTATTGCCCGTGTAAAGAATGTAAGTGTTTCAGCGATCGATTTCGATTTCCCATTGATAAAGTCCAGAGGCACCTGAGTAAATACGGGTTTTGGGATAAGTACACTTGTCGGATTTATCACGGTGAAACATCGGTAGCGGGTCCGCATGATCATGGACAATTTGGTGAGAGGGCCAGTCCACGCTATGATCATGGAGATTTTGCTGAGAGGGGCAGTTCATCCTATGATCAAACATCGATGTTAATCAATGATATGTTTCCTCATGAGAGCGGTGTATTTGCTGATGAAGCACCAAATGTCCCTCCCGTCGTTGAGGGTTTCCCCCATATCGAGCCAGTCGAACCATTACCTGGAGGTCATGTCAACACAAGCGGTATGGACAAGTACAACAACCTGATTGCATTGCAACAGACTCCGTTGTACGACGGTTGTAGTAAGACTGTTCTTGAAAGTGTGATGGGAGTGATGCAGCTCAAAATGGAGAACAAAATGTCTGTCAAAGCTGTTGATTCTTGGTTGAAGTGGACTGCTTCGCTACTGCCACCCGGTCATCGTCTTCCTACCACTCATCATAAGGTGCGACATATCCTGAAAGATCTTGGGCTTTCCTACATCAAAATCCATGCATGCAGATATGATTGTATTCTCTTCTGGGGAAAAGATCTCGAAGACCTTGAAGCCTGCCCGGTATGTTTTACAGAAAGGTATAAGTTGACTCCTGCAGGCAACAAGAAAGCTGTGAAGATACTTCGATATTTCCCGCTTATTGATAGGCTGGAGCGGTTGTTCATGTGTGCTTTCACGGCGGAGGCAATGAGATGGTGGGCTGAGAGGAACTTGCCTGACGATGACACCCTTATACACCCTTCCGACGGAGAGGCTTAGAAGCACATGGTCAGGGAGTTTGATCATTTTGCAGCAGAGGTCCGAAATGTTTGGCTAGGGCTCTCATCTGACGGATTCAACCATTTTGGCAACATGAGTCTTCAATACAGTATATGGCCAGTTATTTTGGTACCGTACAACCTTCCACCATGGATGTGCATGAAGAAGGAATACAATATGCTCACTCTGTTAATTCCGGGCCCGGGTTATCCAGGAAAGTATCTCGATGTGTATTTGAGGCCTTTAATTGAGGAGCTTAAGTACCTGAGTGAGTGTGGCCACCCCACTTACGATAGGTTCAAAAAGGAGATGTTCCAGATGCATGCCATGCTTGTTGGCACCATCAGTGATTTTCCTGCCCGCGGTATGTTGTCGGGCAACGTTACCAGGGGTTACAGGGCTTGTTCAGAGTGCATGACGGTTGATTGTTGCAGTCCTCATTGCAGTAAAATTGTTCAGATGCGTCACCGTTGTTGACTTCCATATGATCACCTATTTAGGCAGGATCCAGACGCGTTTGATGGGACTGTGGAAACAGGTGTGGCACCCAGGCGATGGACAGGGGAAGAAATTTTGGAAGTGTTGAATGAATACGATTTTGGCCAGCTGAGCAATCATCCTGACATAGTGGCGTCAATTCCAGACAAGCCCGAAAGGTATAAGTTTTGGACACACAAGAGCATATTCTGGGAACTCTCCTACTGGCCCAGGTTGCCTATCAGACATTACCTAGATGTCATGCACATAGAGAAGAATGTGTGTGAAAGTGTGGTGGGCACAGTTCTTAACTTGGAGGGGAAAACAAAAGACATCCCTAAGGCACGCATTGATCTGAAAGCAATGGGTGTGCGGAAAAATTTGTGGTTAAGAGATGGTAAGAGAAAAATGCCGCAAGCTCCGTACACCGTAAAGCCGAAGCATAAGCATGAAATTTTTCGGTGGCTGAGTAATGTCAGGTATATATTCTTATGGCTATGTAGGAATTTGGCCTTAAATTTTTAGCGGAGTATATATGGTTATATGCGAGAAATATAATTGGTCCATATATATGGCTTTATCTATATATATGCAGGTATCCTTATGGCTATGCAGGAAATATAAGCAGGTGTGTTAACTTCCGGGACAATAAGATGTACGGATTAAAGAGTCATGACTGCCATGTACTGCTTCAACGCCTTTTCCCTATTTTCATTCGAGGGTACATGCCCAAAGAGGTGGTGGAGCCGTTGGTGGCCTTGTCAAGATTCTTTCAGAAGTTATGCACCAGGGAAGTTAAAAAAGCAGACCTGAGGGAGATGCAAGATGACATCATTTTTATCATGTGCAAGCTTGAGAGGATATTTCCCCCAAATTTTTTCGACATAATGCCGCACCTGATGATCCATCTTCCCGAACAATTGTTGCTTACCGGTCCCGTACACTACACTTGGATGTATCCCATGGAAATGTACAAATGATTCATAAATTTGGTTTGCCTATGTTTTTATATGTAAATTCTTGTGGTTAAGTAAGTTAACATGTACTTGTTAACTTGTAGACAATTGGGAGCCTACAAGGACTATGTGAAGAATAAATATGCACCTGAAGGGTGTATCGCTGAAGCATATCTTGCGCACGAGTGTGTAACGTACACCAAAGTGTACCTCGAAAATGTAGAGGACCCCCAACAACATATGCCGATAGATGAACCCCAGTTCAACCTTTCTATCATCTCCAGTGACGTGGTAGTACAGAGAAGCTTGCCAAAGTCGTACAAGTTGGATGGAAATGAGGTAGCCATTGCCCACTGGTCGGTACTGATTAACTGTCAAGAAGTACAATATTGGAAAAACTATCATCTTCACTGCCCTGCTATTGCCGGAAATGTTGATTACCACAACAAGATGTTTGCAAACTACTTTGGTCAATGGGTAAGTATATGTGTATATGTATATTTTTATATATATCTTTATATAGCATGTATGTATGTACGTGGTTTCAAGATGACATAATTTCTTCTGTACGTATTAATATATGGACGTTTTCAGATGAACCATGTAGCAGATGATGGTTGCCCAGAGTGGTCAAACGAATTGAGGGTCCTGGCGATGAAACTGATTGCTTCAAAATTTTACTCGATGTGTCAGGTCAATGGCGTGAAATTTATATGTGAAAATCGAGACGACCGACTGAAAACACAGAATTGTGGGGTGATGGTCCATGGTGGGCAGGATGGCGTTGACTATTACGGTGTCCTTCATTCAGTTGTTGAACTAATTTATGGGAACCGCATGAAAGTGCACTTGTTCAAGTGTAGATGGTTTGATACTAGCCCGGAGAACACAAGGACCGATCAGTACGGAACATTTTCGGTGAATACCGCTACTAGCTGGTATGAAGATGACCCTTTCGTTCTTGCCTCATCAGTAAAACAAGTGTTTTACCTGGACGATCTTCTTAACAAAGTCCCGTGGAAGGTGGTTAACCATGTTGCTCATAGAAACATATACAGTGCTGCCACACTTGGTGATACCGCAGATGATGAGGAAGTTACTGCATACCAAGAGCCAAACGCTTTTGACATTCCGGAATCATCTACGATTCGCCTTAATAATGTGAGATCTGGGAGTGTGGTTCGAATTACTGGAGTAGAACTTCTCGATGTTAATCCATATGAAGTTGACGCTGATTCAGATGACGAGGAGCGGCACATATTGCCAGAGGTTACCTATGAAACCGAGTCAGACTCAAGTGATGAAGATGATTACGATTATCATCCTTAGTACGTTGGAAATTGTAGTCGGAAATTGTAGTCGGCAAATGTACGTAGTAAAATGTACGTAGTAAAATGTTTAAGGAAATTGTAGTCGGAAAATGTACTCGGAAATTGTATGTAGTCGGAAATTGTACGTAGTCGGAAATTTTATGTAGTCGGAAATTGAACGTAGTCGGAAATCGGAACCGTAGTCGGAAATAGAACGTAGTCGGAAATCGGAACCGTAGTCGGAAATCGGCACCGTAGTCGGAAATTGAACGTAGTCGGAAATCGGAACCGTAGTCGGAAATTGAACGTAGTCGGAAATCGGAACCGTAGTCGGAAATTGTACGTAGTCGGTAATTATGTAGTCGGAAAATGGTCGGAAATTGGTCGATCGGATAATAGTCGACAAATAATGACATTACCAACGAGTTGACAAGCAACTCGTTGGTAATGTCATTACCAACGACTTAGCAACTCGTGGGAAATGTCATTACCAACGACGTTGACCGACCTCGCCGGCAATGGTGGCGGTATAGCTCGAGCTCGAGCTCCTCCTCCCCATTTCTCTTCGGCCTAACTCAATTCTCTCTTCCCTCTTCCCTCTCTTAGCACGAATTTCTGATATCTCCCCTCTCCTCAATCCTCTCTTCTCTCTTCCCTCTCCCCTCTCTTCCTCTCCTCCCCTCTCTCCTCCCCTCTCTCCTCCTCCCCTCCTCCTCTTCCTCCTCCCCTCACCTCCGTCGCCGGCAAAGTTGGGTCGAGCTCCACCATGGCAGGTTTGAGCTCACTCTCTCTCCCTCTCTCTCTCCCTCTCTCTCTCTCTCATTCCACAATATTTTTTTTGTGTATTTTAATTAATTAAATTTTGATAATTGTGGGATGTATATATGTATGCATGTGGACAATATTTGTAAAATGTAATTAAGGTATGTATGAAAATTGTGGGAAAAAAATGTGGATAATTGTGGGGTGAAGGAGCAATATATGTGATGTATATATGTGAAAAATTAATTAATATATATGGAATGTATATATATACGTATGTTTGAAAAATGTGGAAAATTAATTAGCTAGGGTGAATTGGATTAATATGTGATGTATATATATGTGTGTGAATTAAGGTGAAATTAAGATTCATGATCGATGTATATATGTGTGAAAAATTTAAAGCCGGAAATGATGTATGTATATATGTTAAGTTAGGTGATATAGTTGTTAATTTAACGTATAATAGGTGATATTGGAACCATACCAAATCGGAACCGGAACGGTTTCAAACCGGAACTGTTTATAACCGGAACCGTTTGAAAACAAACGGTTCCGGTTTCAAACGGTTCCGGTTCCAAACCGTTCCGGTTCTGATTTTTTATAGAACCGAAACGGTTTGGAACCGGAACCGTTTCGAACCGGAACTGTTTGTAACCAGAACCGTTATGTTACAAACGGCTCCGGTTACAAACAGTTCCGGTTTCAAACGGTTCCGGTTCCAAACCGTTCCGGTATTTCTGATTTGTTATAGAACCGAAACAGTTTGGAACCGGAACCGTTTGGAACCGGAACTATTTGTAACCGGAACCGTTTGTAATATAACGGTTCCAGGTTCAAACGGTTCCTGTTCCAAACCGTTCCGGTTCTGATTTGTTATAGAACCCCAGTTCCCATGACTATTACGGTGTCCATGCCAGGAGGTTTTGCGGCTAATTGGCTTCGGAGAGGTTCCCGAAATAGTGGAGGGAACAGTAGTCAAGCTTCCTCCTCCGCCGCAGTTAGCAACACGCCCAGTGGGCCAATGATGAGTGCTCGCACGAGAGCCTTGCTAGAGGCGCGAGCTGAGGAGGAAGCTGCACGATCAAGAGCCGTGCAACCGGAAGTTGAGCCTCGAGCCTCAGTCTCCAGACGCTCAATCAGCAGACGTCCCTCCGGTGGCAGAGCCTCAGACGAGCGACAGTCAATGGGGGCATCAGAAACTCCCTCAATCCGAATGCCCCATATTCGCCCGGTGCCTACTCCCGTTTCACGGGAATCATCTGAGACACATGGTGGTGCTGGCGCCGCCTCATCGTCCAGGCCTCGTCTATCTCCGCCGTCCGGTCTCTTCCTACCCGACGAGATTCCTGTCATCCCTGAATTCGATGATAGGGGGATGCCTGTTTATATTGAAGGACGGCCGGAGTTCCTGAGCGTGGAGGAAGCGTATAACTTCCTCCCGTTCGACCCCGTGTATCTTTGGAGTGTGAGGTGCACCAACCAACAAACGGACGATGCAGGTAAATTTTATTTAACATCAGATTGATTACTTAATTAATACTTAAGACTTGCGATAGGTTCAATTAATGATATCAATTTGTTGACATTGTATTATTAGGCAATTTCGTTAATGGGACTGGAAAACGGAAAGGGGCTAGAGGCACCTGCACCGGGAAGAGACTTGAGCAGGCCACCGGCGGAAGGAAAACGCCCATAAGGGCCAATGAGGATGGCGAGGTGATCGAGGCATTCGACACCACGCGCAAATATGTCAGCATGGCCGGTGCGATCTGATTCACACCATTATTAAGTACTAAATTAACACTTAACACTCAACAACAATGAGTCAATTAAAACCCTTTTTAGTAGATGTAGCATTGGTAAATAGGGATCGTTCTTAACCGGGGATTGAGGGTGCATGCATAACTATGCTAGGTTTGTTTATGGGGGTGCGAGATTTGGTTTGTTTAACTAATGGCCTACGAAATTTAAACCTAATTCTACTATGTACACGTGATCATCACATCATGTCTACCTCCACCATTTTCATGCTTCACTTACCCAGTATCAACGAAATTCTTACCTTCAACCTGCAATTTATACACATGCTTTTAAGAGTGCGACGAAGAGCGCCTACACCTTAATTTATCTAAGATTCATACAAAACATGCTAGGGAGGAACAAAGAGCGTATCACCCAAAACATTAAGAAGCTTTAAGCATACAAGCATGCATACAAGTCAAAGACCAAAACTAAGAACACATGGAAGATAACATAAGTAAGTAAAAACGTATAGCCTTTATTAAACAAATCACAAGTCGTAAACCGAATTCTTTACAAGACAAAAGATGAGATAGAAGGTTTATGGTTACACTTTTGGAGTCTGTGAAGAGCACTAACAACGCCTCGAGTGGATGGATTCTCAAGAACAAGACGAAGAGCGCCGATTATTCTTGATCCGTGAGGAGGGAGCTTCGGCCTTGGAGGGGATTAGGCTTAGGACGACTTGGGAGGTGTTTTGGGCAGAGCTTTGCTGTCTATGATGTGTGATCCCCTTGAAAGAGTCGAGCTTCCCTTTATATAGAAGAAGATTAGGAAACTTCCCACCTTCTGAAAGCTGTCAAATATGACCCTTCTGTATTAAAAGCTACGTTTCGGACGTTTTACAACTTCAAACGGCGTGATTCTTTCGGCACTAGAAAATAGACTTCCAGGGCTTTTTAGCTATGTATTAATTGTGCCATAATTCCTCCTAACGCGCCTTCACTGCCCATTAAAGTTGGCTGTTACGCAGAATGACCTGTACCTACTAAATCCGGGATTTCTGAATATCTACACATTGTAACGGCATGATTCCAGTGGGGTTGGAAACTAGACTTCCATATGTTTCTAAGCATGCCTCACATGTGTCCAAATTCGTTTTAAAATGATTTTAATGGCCTGTTGAATTGGGCTGATCTGCATCGACAGATTTCTAGATTTCTAACTTTCGGTCCATCTTCTTCTTTTGGGCTTCTTTCTCTCCAATTCTTCATTGGCCGAAAATACCATGTAATTGCACATATTTTGGGCTTTAAATCATATCCAAATAATCTTGGAATATTCTCCACAAATGTGGCCCAAGTATCCTCCATGAATTCGGCAAGAACATGCTTTCCATGATCGCGCAGGAGAAAAGTCTTCATCTTTATTTGCACCATTTTTATTTGTCACATGGTTTCCAATTCTTGATGGAATTTGAGAATACATTTTAGAAACCATTTGAAGACCATTTCTCGTATCATTTCTTCTCCGGATTTAGGAACTTTGTCCTTATCCCGCTTTTAGCTCCAAAACGCCTCATTTATTGTTCCACCTTTATTTTCTACCTAAAAACATAAAATAAGTTAGAAACATATCTACTAAGCATAAAACAAAGTTAAATGTAGAGAGAAAGACATTAAAAATCAAGCATAAAATGCATAGATCACGATCGTGCGGGACAAGGTCCCAATGCTTTGGCCAGATTGGGAATCTGTGCCTATCTACGTGAAGATGCAAGTGCATAATGCACTCAGTGTGAGTAAAATCGTATTTTCATTACGTAAATTTTACATTTATTAATTAAGTCCGAATAAATATATATATAATTTTACCTTTTATATATTCATATTGCAGGTGTGGTTTGACGTGGATGAAGTTCTTATTCACACGTGGGTAGAGCGTCAACTATATATGAGGTGATGTGCTTCGACTTATTTGAATATATATCGAGTTAGATTTTTGTTTATCAAGTGTTTTAATATCTCTAACTTTTTTTCCTTCTTTTAATATAGGTATAAAGAGTGGAAGAACGAGCTTTCTTCCCATTACACTGTATACAAGGAGCTAGGCCGAGGTTCCACCCCTAGCGAATTCCGGTTTAGGGAGTACGAGTGGCTGTGGCTGATAGCCCACTTCGAGCACCCCAAAGCTCGGGTATGCATCCTTAATATATCTTTCAAGCCTAATGTATCGTATCAGATTGAAATAGTTAGTTACTAATTTTTTTTCATATGTTTATTAAACAAGGCGATTTCGAAGACGAACCGGGCGAATAGATTGAAAAACACCAGGGCCCATCATGCAGGTTCACTCAACTACATGGGTTGGTCGACTAAGGCGCAGCAACAACAAGAGGTGAACCCGTTGGTGTATATTCATCAGAAGTTCTACCCTCAGTGCCCTGAAGAAGAGGTAAGTCTTTCGCCTCTCCATGTGTTAATAAAACTATTTTTCAAGATGGAAATAGATTTTGTTAGCTAATACGTTGTTCATTTTCCCTTTTCAATTAGTCGAGAGTGGAGGAGGCGACCGCAGAAGTGACCATGAGTATAGCTCGGACTAACCATCCTGACTGCTCCGAGGAAGAAGTCACCCAGTATGCCTCTCAGATCGATCCGCTTGATCCCCCGATAGCGGCTCGGATCATGGCAAAAGCGTGCGGGACTGGAAAGAATACCTACTACTGTAGGGGAATGGGCACGGCGGGCGAATGACTATTAAAGAACACTTCAGAATACTCTACCGGGTCAAGAAGTTCAACTTCTAGTCGTAACCTCGCGGCGGAGCTTCATAGGATGCAGAGGGAGTTGGAGGAGCAAAAGAGGCAGATGGCCGAGTACCAAATGCAGCAGACACAGGTGCAGGCTCAGATGTACACATGGATGCGGACGATGTACGAGGCTCAGACTACCGGACAACCCTTCCCCACACCTCCCCCGGTCCCTCATATCCCTACCTATCCACCACCACCACCGCACCAGTCAACGCCAGAGCAAGACCAAGGTAGCCACCAGAATTCAAATGAGTACATGGATTACTTCAACCCTGATGACCCGCAAGTTCCTGGACCTGACCTGTAGTTGTAGTTAATTTTTTTATCGTCGTTGCTATTTGTACTGTACGTTGGACATTTATGTTGAACTTGTATGACTGTCTTTGCTATGTGTACTGTTGAACTTGTATGATTGTACGGTTTATCCGGTTCAATGCAGGTTATGGAATTGGGCCCAATCCAGAACCGCGTTTTTTTTTCAAAATTTTTCCCCACATTGCCGGCGACATGGACTCGAGTCGCCGGCAATGTCTCAAATTCCGGCCACGGCGGCGCTGCCATTGCCGGCCACGGCGTTTCCCGTCGCCGGCAATGTCAACACCGGCGGGGAATCACCGGCGACGTCATTGCCGGCGACAAGTCGCCGGTAATGTCAATTCCGGCGAAAAAAAAATACAAGGCCGGCGACGGCAGGTCGCCGGTAATGTCTCCATTTCTGGTAGTGTATATTAATTCTTCTAATACTTAATTACAAATTAACACATACTAAATATATGCATAATATCAACAATTAACATAGAATTATATATATTGATATATTTTCATTGAAATCAACTCAAAATTAACAATTAATATATATAATAATTTAACTCAAAATCAACAATCAACACACATATATATATGTACCTATATATATGTAGCGGGATATAGCTTCATGAATTCATTTTGGATAGCTTCCGACAACACCCAATGATTTGAGAGCGTTTGTGTTTTTCTCACAGTTTTTTTTGAATGAATGAGTTGCTGCCTAGATCTGTAAACATAAAGAACTTTAGCCGACGATATTATTATTTCGTCGGCTAAAAGACATAATTTTAGTCTACTAAAAAAAAAAAATTTCGTTGGCAAAAGTCACACTTTAGCCGACGACATTTTAACCCCGTCGGCTAATTTTAGCCGACGAGTGAAAAATTTACACGACGATGCAAAGTGGTCGTCGGCTAAAGTGTAGTATGGCCGACGAAAAAAAAATCGTCGTCTTTTTTTTCTTACTTTCGTCGGCTAAAATATTTTTTCTAGTAGTGCAAGTGGCATAAGAACCATATCTCAAGTTTCATTCTTCTGCAAGGTTTCTAATTCCTTGTTCATAGCTTTTTTCTATTTGGGATATGCCAAAGAATCCTGTACATTGCTAGGAATAGATACTGAAGATAATGTATTAACGACAAGTGCATGAGACTCAGACAACCTATGTTGGGAGATATAGTTAGCAATAAGCTATTTGGCTTTAGCATCTATCCTAGGCTCATATTGTTACTTAAAAATTCCCTTAGGAACTCGATTAGATTTACGTACCTCATGTGGAACACTGTGAAGGGAGATCTCAGTTGGTGATGTAGACAGGGGAATCAAAGCTTCAATACTATCTCGATACTATTCAGAAGGTAAATCAGTCGCCAAGTTCTCATTGGTCAAAGAGGAATTTTTGATGGGTAGAGATATAGCTCTCGATCCATCGAAGCTAGCATTCAGGTCTTCTAATACAAGGTCTTCGTTGCATTGAGAAATACCCTTTGATGCATTGATGCAGTTTCTCGAGGATTCACTACTCGTAGTCTTCGATGGATCAACGGAATGGTTTGATCCATCAAAGCCATCCCTCGGGTCTTTATTGCTCAAAGTCTTCGATGGATCGAGGGAATGGTTCGATCTATCAAAGCCATCCCTCGGGTCTACACTAGTTCGATCCTTCGATCCATCAAAAGCAGCTCTCGGGTCCCCTATTTGAGACATGCTAGAGCTCCCAAATATCAACTTCAATTGTTCCAGCTCTTTAAATTCCCGCAAATCCAGAGTATTTCTTTCATATTTGCTTCTCTCCCCCTGAAGGAAAAACGCTGCACTCATCCTGAGTAAAAGGGTTCAAATTCCTAAAAGAAGACATCAAGGGAACAAAAGTCTTTTTTGTGAGAGGATCATAACATCGATAACCTTTCTGAAAATTAACATAGCCAATAAAGACACACTTCAAGGCACATGGATCAAGCTTGCCTCTCATTTGCTTGTTGATGTGAACATACACAGGTCCAAAAACTCTAGGTTCGAAATTAGAGAGAGAAGGGACATTCAATATCTCATGAAGCTACTAGTATGAAGTCTAAAACTCAATGACACAAGACAGAGTATGGTTGATCCAATAATCAGGAGATGTAATAGCCGCACCCCAATAAGAGCGAGGTATGCCAAATAAAGAGGCACAAGCAACCTCCAACAAAGTCCTGTTCATATGCTCTGCCAAGCCATTATGTTGAGGAGTATAAGTAATAGAGGTTTGATGACGGATTCCATGAGAGCTCAGATAATTCGACATGACATTATTGACATACTTACCACCATTGTCAGATTGAAGAACACGGATAGGCTGCTAGTATTGAGTTGTCACCAACTTATGAAATTCTACGAATCGGATGAACACATCACTCTTGCTAGATCATCAAGCAAACCTATATCATCCGGGTATACTCACCAATAAAAGTAACAAATTAACGAGCTTCAATAAGTGTAGAAATCAGAGCAGGAGCCCAAACATCAGAATGAATTTTTATAAACGAAATTGAGCATTTATTCAAACTTGGAGAATAAGTAATATGGTGACTCTTGGCCAGTTCATAAACATCACATTTAAACTTAGACGCATCAACACCCGAAAACAGATGGGGTTGTAACCTCCTAAGATAACCAAAATTAAAATGACCTAAACGACAATGCCATAACTAGATGGTTTCCTTGGTTTTATTCAAATTGCTAACACTGTTAGTTTGACTCAACAAACTCAGCTGCTTCTCTCCACTTGATGTCAAATTGAGATAGTACAACTTCTCACGTCTAATACCATACCCAAGAATCTGCCGAGTTAGAATGCTCTGAAAAACACAAAAATTGGGATAAAATGTGACAGAGCAAGAAAGGGCCATATTGATTTGGCTAACAGACAAAAGATTATATGTAAAAGATGAAACATTTAAGATATAATCAATGGTTAAAGATGGAGAGAGAGTAATAGAACCTTCAACAACAACAGAAGAAGGGGAACTATTAACAGTAGATACACTAGGTAAATGAGAGGGATGAATTAAGTTAATTAGGCTAGGGGTATTAGTCATGTGATCGGATGCCCCATTATCAATTATCCAAGCACTATTTCCACAAGATGCAGCAAGAGAGGCCTTACCAGACATACCTGATTGGACTATATTAGTAGAGGGATTCATGGAGAGAAGTGTCTTATGTGGACGACTGCCTCACCAATCCGAATATCCAATAGAAGGAAAGCAATTATCCTTGGAGTGACCTTTATCCTTGCACAGTGGACATATAGAGTTGGCATATGGATTGGGAGGATGAACAGGGCTGGAGGACTCAGAAGAGCGGAAGGTAGAGAACGACCGTCGTTGAGCCACGACGGCCTAAGCGTTGGGAGCGGGGACCGACGGAGGTGGTGGTAGAGATCTGGTGGTCGTCATGACAGCAGGCTGGCCTGGGCCAGTTGAGCTCAATGAACATGAGCATAAGTCTTGTTAAGACTCAACAAATTCTCCTTAGAAGCTTCCCTCGAACCCGATCAAATTCAGAATCCAATCCTCCCAAGAACATGAAAACCCAAAACATAGATTTTTAGTTGTTGTCTTGGACAACTGCGGTCATGGTATTAGAAAATGAGGCAACACGTTGATCAACTTCTTCGAGCCAAGCGACCAACTCATTGTAGTAGATATAGAGGGGCTGCCTTGCTTGTTTGGTAGTGAAGCACAGGTGGTGCAATTCATAAATTTGGGTAAAGTACGAATCATCATAGTAGGTGTGGTGTAGGGCATTCCAAATTCCTGCAGCAGTCTTGAGATGAAGATATCTGTTGATGATGGAGGGAGACATGTTGTCAATCAACCAAGTTCTCACCATCTTGTTATCAGTAGCCCAAGTAAGATACTCAGATGTGTCTATAAGAGGAGCAGCTGAAGCACCGATAAGGAATCCAAGCGTGTTACGGCCTCCAATGCGCATCTCCATAACAGGAGCCCAGGTAGAGTAATTGGAATCATTCAAGAGAACTCCAATGAGAAAAGATGAGTTTTCTTGGTTGTAGTGGATAACAAGTGGAATCTGAGGGTGAGGTTGGAGAGAAGAAATCACGATAGAGTCAGATCCTCCTTTCATGGCAGCGAAATTTAGGTGTAGTGAGGGCCTAATTCACCCAAGTACTATTTGTAGTTCCTCTAAGACCACCTCCAATGATGGAGGTTCCATACCTCATAATAGGACTTTTGAAAAAAATCTCATCTCCAACCCATGAAAATCCTAGTCATATACCTTAAAACTAAGTTCTATACCCTATTTTAGGTTCTAAAATAGAACCTCATATGAGGTATAGAACCTTGGTAAAATTGGTGGGCCCTGTTGGGCAACAACCAATGTATATTTAATTTACCCTATATATTTAATAGCCATTCCTCTTAAATTAAGAAAAAATACTGAATAAAAATGAGTATACACTCAATGAAAAAAAAACACTAAAAAAAACTTTTATTTCTTTTAATATGTATACATTAATATTAAAAGAAATATATAATAAAGATTATAAGTTTTAAGGTATAATGTATAAGACCTTATGGTTGGAGATAAGAAGTCTCATCTTAAAATGAGGTATGAGACTTTGATGGTTGGAGATGGGAATGTTCTATATTGAATAGTGATTTTACAAGGTCTCATAATAGGGTATAGAACCTCCATTGTTGGAGATGCTCTAACATATTACAACTTAGGCAAGGTCATAACATGCTCAAGAAAACCATAGATCAAGCCCAAACATATGAACATATCACCAAATAACCATCCATAGCATTTCATACCTAAAATCAAACTCAATTTCATAAACCAAATAACCATTGTTCTACATCAAATTGGCTAGGGTTTGACCCCTAGCCTTGCATACACAAACTACTCACTACCCATATATAAAATAGTGTTTAGATACAAGAATAGAAGCTAAGAGAGTGAGAAATAATTGAAGGGTTCTAAGATAAGTTCCACCAAACTAGTAGGCTTCACCCATAGCTCTTCAAGCTTCTAACACCACTTCTTGAACTCCATTTGCATCCAACATTTGAAGAGGAGGAAACGACAACCTCTAAGACTCGAAGAAGTCAAGGAGAAGATGAATTACTTCCCACTTCTTTAAGCTCTAGAGAATCACTCAAACTTTGGAGGTAAACATGAAAGGAGAAAGTGATAGATGGTGATGAGGGAGAGTGGAAGATGTTCTGTCAAGGCTTGCAAGGCTAGATCTCTTGAATTTGTAGATGGTTGGATGAGAAATCTAGCTTCTCTTTAGAGAACTCAACTAAGAATCATAGAAAGAAGCTAGAGAAAAAACTAGAGAGAAAATAGCTATCAAAACTAAAATGTGAGTAGAAAATGAAGTTGTAAAATGTGGTGGTATGTGGGAGACAAGGGGAGCTCGAAATTATAAAACTAAGGGAGATATTTTCTAGCTTTAATTTAAAATTCAAATGTAGAGAAAAGCTTAGGTATGATCCATAATTTTAGTGATAAATGTGGTCCTAAGGTGACTCACTATGACATGTACTTCTCATGCGACTTGCTCTTACCCAAAATATCTCTATGGATGACTTGAAGTTTTGACCCAAGCTTGACCATGATATAGTTGACTGTCAGAGTTGACCGATGATCGGAATCTCGGAATATTACGGTGAAGCTCCAGCGACCGATTTTCGTCTTTTTCTCAAAGTCACTCTATCTTCTCTTGTGACTTTGAAAATGCATTTGTCTTCTAAAAAAAGTGTATAATTTCTGTTCTTTAGTGCGTTCTCACGCCTATACACCATTTCCCAACATAAATTGAAAACATCATAAGAGTAATGCTTTATTCATGAAAAACAAACAAGAAGCGTAAAGTTAGAGACGTAATTAGAACATAATTATGGACCTAACAAAGATAATTTCTATCTTTGTAGATTTGAGACGGGTTTTTTTTCATGTGATATCTGGATTTTACCGGTCTTATCACTTTCATACATGAACTTTGTAAAATATCAATTGCGTACATGAACTTTCAAAGCATTATCAACGTGATACCTCGAACATATTTTCCATCAATCTCCGTCTAAATTGTTGACGTGACAAACGAAAAAATTTGAATGCAAGGTTAAAATACCAGTTTACCCTCATATCACATTTTATTTAATTTCTCATTTTATTTTTAATTCATAATTTGGTTGGGTCGAACCAGACCCGACCGAGACATATATATTTTTTTAATTTCTGAATGAAGAAAAAAAATGTCGAGTCCAGGGTATTGATACCCGACTCGAAAACCCGACAAGCTTAATTTGGTCTTTCTCCTCCTCGCCGAGCCGCTAAAAATGTATGGTATTTTACAAAGATCACTTGGTAGTCAAGTGGTAATGTATTGACTCTCTTCCTAAAAGGTCTGAGGTTTGAACCTCGGCAATGAACAAGTATTTTTAAGCATTTAAAAAAGGAAATAAAACATTTAAAATTCTTTTAAAAAAATTAATAATAAATTAAAAAACAAATTATATTTAAAATTATTGGTTTACCTTTCGAATATGAAAATTCTGCCTGCCACGTCAAAAATTCAGACGGAGATTAACGAAAAATTTGTTCGAGGGATAAAGTTTTAAAAGTCCAGGTATGTAATTAATATTTTACAAAATTCAGGTATGAAAATGATAAGATCATTAAAATTTAGGTATCACATAATATTTTTTTCTATTCGAGAAAGTAAAACTATCAACATCAACAAAGTAAAACAAGTAGCAGATTCGGAAACAAGTTGAAACTTCATCAAATTTTGGAAACTTACAAAATAATCATTTATTAGCACTTCATCTAAAAAACAGATAAAAAACAATGTAAAATATGCCAAAGAACATGGAGACAGGTCACTCTATTTTCTTCATCTCATGAAAGACAACTCAATTTTTCTGTATAATGTTCCCCACACTCCATCCACATTAATTAATCAAAACAAAAATACAAAACAAAGTCTATAATTTTCATTTTATGTATCTTTTTCCCAAATTATTGCAAACGACTCCTCCCCTGAAATCAAACGTGGACAACACCCAGCAGCAGCCTCTAAACTACGCGTAACGAAAATACCGAACAACACAA
The DNA here is from genome assembly GCA_946800695.1 of Geum urbanum. Taxonomy (NCBI): domain Eukaryota; kingdom Viridiplantae; phylum Streptophyta; class Magnoliopsida; order Rosales; family Rosaceae; genus Geum; species Geum urbanum. The sequence goes on along the minus strand of OX327002.1, from coordinate 7,842,560 downwards.
AATGGTAATAATAATATTAATAATAATAATACATTTCAAATTTAAAAAAAAGACCCCAAAAATTAAAAGAAAGTTCGTCTTCGTCTTCGTCTTCTTCAACATCTGATGGTCCGAAATCGAATTTGCTCTTACAGAGAGAAAGAGAGAGAGAGCTGTGGTGGAGCCAAACCAGACACTCTTCCCTTCTTCTTTTTTTCCAAAGGGTTTCGGGGGTCCCACCACCTTCGATCTTTGCTTGACGCTGAAGCTTATTTTTTTGGGTTTGGAGAGTTGATTAGGGTCTCTGCGGCGGCGGAATTTCGGAGGAAGCTGAAATTTCTAGGGTTTTAGAGAAAGGACGAGAAAGATGAAGAAGGCGATTAGAAGCATAGAGGATCTGATCGAAGAGGTTAAGCTTCGAATTGTATGGTGGGCGCTGTTCGTCTTCGCTGTTACATACTTCCTCACGCGTAAGTTTTTTTTCTTCTTCTTCAAATTTTACATGTAATTTTTCTCGATTTTTATATCTTGTTTCTGCTTCGCGTGTGTTGTAGTTTAAACAATATTTTTTTATTTTATTTTTTATGATTAGTAATCTACAGCTTACTGATTACTCTCTAAGTTTTGCTTCGGAGACTCAATTAGATGAAATTTCAATGTTAATGTGTGATTTCCTTGCCATGTGTATGTGAACAGTTGTAGAGTTTAGCTGTGAATAAATGGAGGTTAAAATTGTGGGAAATGTGATGTAGCGAAAGTTGGGTTGGTCTTTTGTTTGTTTCATTATAGTGCTGTCAATTTTGCTTTTGTGATTGACTTCAGATACAAGCAAATCAATGTGGATGAATCTTCCCATAGCAATCGTACTGGTCTCGGTACTGCGCATGCTATTAAATGAGTTGGAGTTTAGTTGGAAGCAAAAATCTGTTCGTCCAAAAACGTATTTGGCCCATTTGGAGAAGAAACAGTTGTCTGTGAACGATTCTCGTCTTTCTACTTCACTGCCACCGCCGAAATGGAAAAGGAGAATTGGTTCTCCAATTGTAGAGGAGGCTATGAAAGATTTCATTGACAAAATTCTCAAGGATTTTGTGATTGATTTATGGTATTCCGATATAACGCCAGACAAGGAGGCTCCAGAGCAAATACGTGCGATTATCATGGATGCTCTCGGTGAAGTATCGGCAAGAGTTAAAGAGATAAACCTCGTTGACTTGTTAACTAGGTAGCCTTCTGTTTCTAATGGAATTTAACCATCTGGAATTGTCTGGAACTTTATGTCGTCGAAGCAACATAGATGAACGTTGTCTGTTGTCAATTATTGCAGGGATATTATAGATTTGATAGGAGATCACATTGAGCTTTTCAGAAGAAACCAAGCTGCTATAGGTGTGGATGTTATGAAAACATTGTCTTCGGAAGAGAGAGATGAGAGGTTAAAACATCATCTTATGTCTTCGAAGGAGCTCCATCCTGCATTAATATCACCTGGGAGTGAGTACAAGGTGTGAGTGAAGTGTTTTTGCAAGATTAAGTTATGAATTTAAATGTTATTTGTTGGATTCAGGTTTAATATTTTAGTTCTTCTGTAGTATCTTCAGCAGCTCATGGGTGGAGTGATAGCGGTGGTGCTAAGGCCTCGAGAAGCGCAATGTCCAGTGGTTCGGTCCATTGCCAGAGAACTTTTAGCGAGCTTGGTAATTGAACCTGTTATGAATTTCGCAAGTCCTGGGTATGTTAATGAATATTTCATTTAACTATTACAGTGTCAATCTTTTTGCTTTTTTGCCTTTTGCATTCTTGTTCAGTTTTTTTTTCTTGGGTTGTAAAAAGACATGTCTCCTGTGAGTATTACCATGACTCCAGAAATGTGGTTTCTAACAAAGCTGGAGCTATTGCAACAATAGTTGTATGAAGCTGTAGTATATGCATTTTAACTTCCATTCTCCTTTCGTCAGGTATATCAATGAGTTGATTGAATATGTTTTGGAGGCCGTCAAAGATTACATATTTAAGGAGGTGGGTGGTGATCAGTCTACTGCAGAGGGGGTACGAGATCATGATTCTTCCTTGAGGAAATATGCAACATTTAATCAGAGGACTGATATGACCTTAATGAAAAGTGAAAATCAGAGAGAAACATCCTTCGATGACAACACATTACTTGAAGATCCCTTGCAGCAGCGGTCTGCTGATTGGGCACGAGCTTTGGAGGCTACGACAAAGAGAAGGACTGAAGTTCTTACTCCTGAGAATCTAGAAAACATGTGGACGAAAGGAAGAAATTATAAAAAAAAAGAACAGAAGAGAAAAGTAACTGTCAAGGAACCTGTTCTGAAGGGTTCAGCGGCAGATAGTGGTGTGCCTGCTAAAAATTCGGGGAAGGAAATGCTAGCTAACAGACATGCAACTATTGCAGGAGTGGAAGATAGATCTACTGTTAAGCTAGTCCATCAAACAAGCATTGACACCCAATCTAGTGATGGGACTAAAACGGAGTTACATCTCTCCTCTGATCCCAACATGGAATCAATTTTTAAGGAAGGCCATCTTGTTGATGAAATGGATGACACTGAAAATCTTGCTGCCATTGGAACCAAAAGTAGGCTTAAAAGATCAAATAGCACATCTGCTTTGAAAATCCAACCTGACACAAAAAGAGCATTGACGCAAGCTGGAGGGCCAATCATTTCAGAGTTCTATAGCCCTGAATCTAGCAGGCATATAGATTATCAGATCAGTAAGAGTGTCTCTGATATGGTAGTCCGCAGTGTAGGACAGCACATTCCTAAGCTAAGGTGCCGGGTAAGTGTTCTTTTAGGCAGTTTTGGGATATGGAATACTAGGGGAATATAGTTGAAGAAATCTTGTGGAGCTCATTAGTTAAACTGTGCAGCTTCTCAAATTTGGAACTATATATTATCACCCCATTGTTCTGGATCGTGATTGTTTTTTCCTTTCATGCCATGTCTGTACAGGTTATGGGAGCATACTTTGAGAAAATTGGGTCAAAATCCTTTGCAGTTTATTCTATTGCTGTGACAGATGCAGAGAACAGAACATGGTTTGTTAAACGAAGGTTGTGATCTCATCTGTATCTTTGGATTAAGAAGATTTTTATTTATATTAGTATGACATGATTATTTTTAGTTTCAGTTTTTTTGCAAATACAAGTGTACTTATATAATAATATTCAACTAATGAGGATGTTGTCTTTCAAAAAAATGCAAGGATAACATTATTGTAGCCCTCTTCCGGTGTCATCATGTTTATTATACTCGGTCCTTTTGTTTCCCTTCACTATTGTAGATGCAACAGCTTAGATAAATTAGATAACTTTCAGTTATTTTGGTCTCACCCTGGTATATACATATCATTGAGCATCCTCTGTTTGTCTAAATGATGAAAGTTATGAGCAAATGGTTTCAAAATTATTGAAATTGTAAGAATGAACCTGATGGATATTCTTGAAAAATAATTCAGATCACTGGACAACGTTGCAGGGTGGTATCACATAGAGATCCTTGTTATTCTCAGAAATAAGACATGAACATTAGACAAAGTAATAACAATACTGTATAATGTGCATCTATATTAAAATAGCTCCGGAAGTCTTTAGTATAACACAATACGTTCCAGTGATACAGTTTTCTATTTTAACTTTTTACTTTTCCACTAATCTGCAGATATAGGAATTTCGAGCGACTACACCGCTATCTCAAAGAAATTCCAAATTACACCTTGCATTTGCCGCCCAAAAGAATATTCTCATCAAGCACAGAGGATGCTTTTGTTCATCAGCGATGTATCCAACTTGACAGATATCTGCAGGTATCATTCATATTCTTCAATGAGTATATTTTTCTCCTCTCTGCTTCCCCATTCTCCTCCTGCTGTAATTAAGCTGCATTTTACAGGATCTCCTGTCAATAGCGAACGTTGCCGAACAACACGAGGTGTGGGATTTTTTAAGTGTTTCTTCAAAGGTATGTGGGACCTTATTTTTGCATCTATATCTGTCTATAACTCTATGTATGCTTTTAATGTGAGGTGACCTTGATTTTTGTACCCCCTCCAAGCTAAACACTTCATAAAGAAAACCTGGAAACGGAACGATTATTTGAGACAAGAAAATCCAAATTTTTTGCAATATTTAGAGAAAGGAAATTACTATGTCGGAGACAAATAGTACCTCTGCAATATATGATAATGGCAACTGTAACGATACAAGTATGCAAGCTCGTTCGTCTATTATTTCTACAATAGAGTTGTTTCTTATTTTCTTTGTATTTTTCGCCCAACTATCCTGTGCTCAATGATGGTGCATATGATCCATTATGAACAGCTACAATGCAGGCATCTTGTGTTTCACAAAGAATTGGCATTTCAATTTTACAGTATGTTCGAGTTTAATATATTGATTAATCAACCGTTTGATTTTTATTTAACTGCTAGAAGCAGGTCAATGGGGTTTACCCATCTGCAAGAAGCACAACATTTATATGAACCTATTTGAATTTGAAAACTGTTATCCATACTGCTTCTCATATGAATTTACTAAAATATTCTGCTGTTTTGTTTTTGTTTTAGAATTACTCTTTCGGAAAATCTCCCTCGGTGATGAGAACTCTTGCAGGTACTTGATATTTTTTTTTCTTTTATAACTTTTATTTCTTTATTGCTTGTAATTTGATCTTTTGTGTGGCCGTTCTACCGCTACAGTATTAGTAAGAATTATTAGGTCTATCGCTTGGTATTGAGGACTTCAAACATTCGTTCAGGACCCAACCTTTTTTTTTAGAGTTTCCAGTCTTATAAAGATTATAGAGGTTCAGCAGGTGGCCCCAGTTTCAAGGTTGCATTTTGCATATTGGGTTTAGGGACAATTTACGCACAAATAATTTTACGATTTTTTTTTAAATAAAAGATTTATAATTCACACATCTTAATACAATATTTGGGGGCAACCACAAGCCACGGAAAGAGCTGATTTGAATAATTTGTAGTTCGTACATGTTTTCTTAAAGTGGTATCCTTTGACATGTACACTCAAAATTTAGACACAACAATAAATTACCTATGTTTTTTTTATGTTATGGCTGTCTTTGTTCATAAAGTGTACCCAATGGACATGAACAATCTATATTCATGTGTGCAACAGCACACATACCCATGTCGTTTTGGTGTTATGGCTATATTTCATTTCATATAGAACTAAAGTATATGGTTATGTCTCTAATTAGCTGACGGTTGTTTGGCATTATTAATTGTAATCAGTCAATGTGGATGATGCTGTCGACGATATTGTTCGCCAGTTTAAAGGGGTATCAGATGGTTTAATGCGTGCAGTTGTTGGTCCACCAGAGGCCTCATCTTCAATTCCTGCCTTGAACTGGAACCCAGATGAGACAAGCGGAAATGTTTCAAGGCAAAGCACAGGGGAAATGCTTAGTAGCTTTTCTGATTGTGAGCCAGCTGACAAAGATAAAGTTTCTGACCCCTTGGAAGTCGGATCTAGTGCACAGAACAGTGGGTGGCATTCAGACAATGAATTGAACTTCAAGGGTTATCCTCCTCGGATTAAACATTCAAAAAGCTTAGGTATGGAGAAGAATGATGATTTGCTTGCAAGGTCTGGGGTTGGTGACAATAGTTTTGCAAGTTTTGATCCAATTGGAATGCCACCTGAGGTATTATTAAGTTCATCTCCGTTCATCTTGGTTATCCTTGATTGTTCCTGTCAGATACTTTTGCTTTATCTTAAGATACTTGAGTCAAACACTATTGGTGCTACAAATAAGTGTTTGTGGTTGTAATGTTCTTTTGACATATAGGCCACTAATATGCTAAGAGTTGGCCTAGTCAAAGTATAAGGGCATTGTATTTTACTGTAGAGGTGGTATCATTATTTCATATGCAACTGAATTCACCAAGAAATCACCTCATGTGGCATATCATTCAGTAAAAGTTTCTGATAAGGTGGTATCTTGTACCACATGAGCTGCAGCATATGGTAGTACGATGAAAGTGGCTCACCTATTTATTCAGTAATTTTCCTTATTTTTTCACTTGGGATAGTGAAACCTTGATTCTCTTCCAAAATAGATTTACTCTTGGAGTTTCTGACCTTATGAAATTATGACATAGGTTCAAGCATACCTAAGACTAGATCTACTGGAGGTTGTCACCACTGAAAACTAAAAAAAATGTGGTTCAGAAGTTCCACATGGACTTAGTTTTTTGTGAGAATTTAGGATCCTGACTACTGTGTGGCTCTCATCAGAGTTGTTTTGACATAACCAGACTTCAGGGCTTGGGGTCATAACACTGAGTAGCTGTGAGTTGCAAAATTTTTAATACAACTTTCAGTGGACATTATTGGTTCCTCTGGGTTTAGATCGTATCTGAATTGTTAAAACACATTTAGAATTTTGGAATAGTTTCTGTATGATGTCTACAACTGTGACTAATATGAGTGTTACATACCTTGTTTCTTTCAGTGGACTCCACCGAATGTCAGCGTACCTTTGTTGAATCTAGTGGACAAGGTATTTCAGCTAAAGAGAAGGGGATGGCTAAGGTGAGTTCTTTCATGTCTCAATTTCTGCATGAAAAGTTGTTAGTAACTATGGGGATACTTTTTTTTTTCTTTCATTTTTGTCTATTCTTGCGGTGGATACTTTTTTTTTTCTTTCATTTTTGTCTATTCTTGCGGTGTTTTATAATGTATTTTTGTATCTCCGAGTGCACCTGATGCTTATATACGCTCTAGTAAATTATTGTATAAAAACATTTGAACGCATGATGTATCTATGCAGTTTGTTTTGTTCTTGTGATTTTTTCTACTTCTTTGGCAAAGACAACGACTTCGGTGGTATTCGCCAACACACCAGTAAAAACTGTCAACCAGTTGGTGATGTTGAAAGTTTCATTAAACAATGCCACATTATGTCATTGCTGTATAGATTTGTTACTGTATGCGCCTTCTCTCATTGTCGTGGTTCTCTTTCCATTTGATTCCGCATTCGATTATGTTATTTTCATATATAAATATGATCTGTTGAGTTAATCAAGTTTTGCTTTTTTTGGTGCTTCTAATGAACCGCATTCTATAGTCGTTTTAGCTTCACTTTTCTGCGATTATTTACATCTTACTTTGTTCTAGCCTTCTGGCATGTTCTGCTTTGATTTTGTGTTAACTGTTTAGTGCCCCTGAAAATATCTTACTATGGAACTTTTCCTTTTTCGGATTGCTTCTGACGTTTTCAAATAACATTTTGACCAGGAAGAACTTGACTGATGTCTCTCAAAACCAGTTCCAAGTGCTTCAAACTTAATTAAACATTTTTTTAATATTTATGTAATTTGTTATTAATTAATTTTATTTATTTTAATATGTATTATTTTAACTGCCTTGGATATCTCAAAAGCAATCCCAAACAGGATTGTTATTTTGTGAGAGAACTGTGAGTCACTTATAAAAGTTCTTTCCTTAATCACTTGGCCTGCATACAATGTTCCTAGTACTGGTCCAATAATAAACAGGACTCATAATTACCATACATAATTGATTTCTTTCCGGCTTATGTTTGCTTATGCAGAAGACAGGTCTTTTGGATGTCGAAACAAATACTACAGTTGATGATGGAGGATGCTATCGATGACTGGCTCTTGAGGCAGATTCAATTGCTTCGAAGGGAGGATATCATAGCCTCTGGAATTCGATGGCTTCAAGATGTAAGGACAGGAACAGTAATAAGAACTACTGTTACTCTTTTATATAAAAAATGATCGAGTCCTAGTCTATTTCCTGGCCCACCATTATCAGTTGGCCAGTAATTAAGATTTATATACATGTTATCCTGAAATCTTATATACCGTCTGTCCAAGTCATCATGAATACTGAAGAGCAATATTATAGAATTAAATACAGTTTTGGTAACAAGTGTGTATACGTAATCACATATACTGGCATAACTACTGCTCTTTGCATGAATACTGAAGAGAAGTTAAATGAAAATAATTCAGTTTCAGTGACCACTGCTGATTATTAACTGCATACACAATAGGATAACTATGTCTCCTATGGGTAAATGGAGTTGTCTTTTAGTCTAAGGCAGGTCCTGAACTCTGATTGTCCAAAGTATCTATCATATAAATGCAAATGTGTTTTTGAATATGATTCTTTTTAGGATTGAACATTTAATCGTTAAACCTTGTAGTTAGCATAGAATTTCTGATCTTGTGGAGTAAAAGCCTAAACTCATTGCCGAGTGTCCTTTTCATTTTCAATTTATATCTTGTGTTGAAATATTTTACTTGCTCCTTAAATATTGTAAATTTACGTGTTTTCTTCTCTTGTATTAATGCTTATGTTTTTCTATCGGAGATTGTGCTTACAATTGAAGGGGAAGTTGATATGTCCTCATGTTTCATAGATTTATCTGTTATAAGCCGTTATGTCAAACAAAAATTGGACCATATGATACATGTTTTGAGATGTGTTTTGGTTTTTAAGGCCCAGTTTGGTATTGAGTTTTGGGAGAGAAAATAGCTTAATCTTATCATAGTAGGTTGTCAGCCTGTTTGGTTAATATTCTATATCTGTGTTTTCCAAAATTTTTGGGCCAATTAACACAGAAATCAAAAGCAGCCAAGGGGTTGCTTTTTCTTAACTGTATTTTTCTCACTATTAATTTATTTCACCACTGATTTTTCCCACCATACTTGATCACACCTCAATACCAAACTAAGCCTAAGTAAGTTTTTCTCTTAGGTTCTATGGCCAAATGGGACATTCTTCATTAAAATTGGCAATTCTCAAGTTGATAATCAGAACTCTTCATATATGAGTCAACAAAGTGGAAGTAAGGCCGGTAAACCGGGTTCATTTGAGCAGCAGCTTGAGGCCGCTCGTAGAGCTAATGATCTGAAGAAACTGCTCTTTGGTGAGTAATTGGTACCATCTCTTTAATAGTCAATGTTCATCTAGGTGTTCTAGACTTACTTTTGGGATCAATGTCTTGGTATTCCTGCTCCAGGTTCTTCCTCATTCTTGATTATGCAGAGAAATCCATGTTTCATGAGTAGCAGCGTTTGCAATGCTCAATTGAATTTTGTGTAGAAGTCTATGATTTAACCAAGTCAATAGATATACATTACATTTTGCATTTCAGGAGTATTAGAGTCCTGAGAGTTCATGCTGATAGTACAAAGATAATATTGAGAGAATAATAACTTGCTTCTAGAAGTAGGTTATCATCACTTGTGTATGATCTTGTTCTAAATAAAAAGAAGTTTCAAAATTAATGGAAGACTTGTTCATGAAGCAAACTCAAGGATCTTTAGCCACTTTCTAGTTACAAGCGTACATACATATTAAATTCAAGTATATGCACACACGTAAATGTATACATACGAAGGGGTGTTTGATTATTGTGAAGCTCAGTCATTTGTGTTTCTGTCTGAATATTACTATATCTAGTCCCTGGTTGACTAAAACCTCGTTACCTACCTCTGATAGATGGAGCTCCGACAGCATTAGTCAGCTTAATTGGGGCTAAGCAGTACAGACGTTGTGCAAGAGACATTTATTATTTCACTCAGGTTAGTCTGTTTTCAGATTGCATTTTCTAATGTTAGTTTGTTGATAAGGTACGCTGCTTCCTCAACAAAAATATAACTTTATCTCTTCGGACTAGTGGTTAATTGTGAATTATTGTATGGTGCAGTCTACTATATGTGTTAAGCAGCTTGCATATGCGATACTTGAACTGGCGCTTGTGTCGATATTCCCAGAGCTTCATGATCTTGTTCTTGATATTCATGAGAAGATGCGTGCGAATCAAACTGTACAGTGAACACTAGTCCGCTCCATTGGCTCTTCCACATGAACGCTAATCTCAAAAGATACCATGGTTTGGTAGATGGGCAAAGTTCAGTTCTCGTGGCATTGACGGTGGTATTCATTCAACGGAAACATGAGTCATGAGTCAAACTTCAATTCTTTTGGAAACGTGGGTAACAGCTCTTGCTGTGTCCTATTTTCTGCTGTACAAAGATGTAGATAGTAGGCAGGTGTATAGGCATCATCATTTTTGTGTATATCTTGTAGGGTTTTTCTTTTCTGTTCCAGACTCAAGAATATAATGAGCACTTTTTCATTGCATTTGTCAACCTCTCTCACTCCTGCTGCACCGTAGCTTTTGCATCTAATCTATTTTACACGTCAGGAGAAAATTCATCCCATCAATACCACTAAATCAACCAAAAAATTTAGGCAGAGTTGCCATTTAGTATCAGCATGTACCAAAGTTATTTTAGTTGATCAAATTAAACCACCGCAAGTGGCCTAGTAGTCAAGCTTCAAGCCTTCGAGGTATAAAACTCTCCGTTTCAAATTACGAAGTTGTCAATTGCAGCATAATTGGCACCAGGACTTTCGAAACTACTCGGATAGCACCGTTATCTCTAATGGTACTTCCGTTCATTCAAGACTTGAGTCTTTACGTGGACTAAAATGGCAGAATAAGATGAGTGAGAGCATCTCCAACTACTTGGAGCATTCACACCCATTCGAAAAATTCTATTGGCCTAGGAATTTTTGTCACTATTCATTAAATAGGATGTTCTATTCATGATTTTTGCGCATCAATGCAACAAATAAGAATTCATATTACGATTCATTAATTATAAAAACTAATTTTATTTAATTGTTAGTAATATTTTCATCCAATAACTAGTCGACATGTATCATGATCGTCTAAATTATTGAACCAAATTTTCGATAAGATTTCCGATGAGTCATAATATGACACGTGTCACTTCCACGTGACGTTATCGTCTAAATTATTGATGAAGATTTCTGGTAAGATGTCCGCGATCAGTCATTTTGTGATACGTGTCACATCCAAGTATTGTTGTCAGCTAAATTATTGATGAAGATTTTCGGTAAGATTTTTGACCAGCCATTATGTGACATGTGTCACATCCACGTGTCATTGTCGGCTAAATTATTGGATGAAGATTTTTGGTAAGATTTCCGACTAATAAGGATGTGACATGTGTATTCATCTTTGAACAAGAGCATCGTCTATGGCTCTTTGAAACCTCCCAACATCTACAAGTCACTTGATATTCTACACTCGTAAATACATATCTTCAAACACTTCTTCACATTCCCTCATCAGTAAGATGAATCATTTCGATTACGAAGAGTCTTCTAAGAGGAGGCGACAACAACGCCAACAAGTTACCGCAATTTCTAATTCCTTCATCACTGATGCGGTCATGGTAGCTGTAGAGTTTGTCGATGAGCCACCTCGTCGCCGCCGTCCAAACGAACCAAGGCAGAGGGAAGCAACGGGACGGAATCTGATGGAAGATTACTTCATCGAACGCCCTATTTTCAACGTGCAAGATTTTTGCCAGAGGTTGCGAATGAGCACGAACTTGTTCAACCGCTTCAAGACAAAACTCTCAACCACGACCCATTTTGGCATCAAAGAGCAGATGCCACTGGATTGCAAAGATTTCTTCCCGAACAAAAGATGACTGGTGCTCTACGAATGTTGGCGTACGGCGCTGCTGTAGATTAGTGTACTGAAATCACAAGGATAGAGGGAATCAACAATACTAGAATGCATGAAGAAGTGGTGCACATAAGTATACTTGCTTTATAAAGACCGCTACCTCCGTGCTCTAAATGCAACAGACATCACTCAAATTCTAAGAAGGGGAAGGAAGCGGGGATTTCCTGGTATGATTGGAAGCATCGACTGCATGTACTGGGAATGGAAGAACTGCCCAAGAGCTTGACAAAGGTCATACTTAGGGCGAAAGACTCGTCCCACCATAATCTTAGAGGCGGTAGCGTCATATGACACATGGATGTGGCACAACTTCTTCGAGGTGCCTGGAGCACAAAATAATATTACTGTGCTCAACAGCTCGGATATCTTCGATGTGCTCCTTGCCAGAAGAAGCTCGCAATCAACTTATAAAGTCAACGGTATAACGTACCACAACACTTATTATCTAGCTGATGGAATATATCCGGGGTACTCCTCGTTTGTCAAAATAATTTTCAATCCCCAGAATCCACAACAGAAGTTGTTCGTACAGAAACAAGAGGCATATCGCAAAGATATGGAGATGTGCTTTGGGATCTTATAATCTCGTTGGGCAATTATTCGTCATTCAGCTATGTGTCATCACACATTGACATTGAAAATGATCATGTTGGCTTGCATCATAATGCATAACATGATTGTTGAGGAAGAATTTATGGAGGACAATTTTAAGGAGAACGAAGAAGATAATCTACAAAACCCAACTAGTACTTTCATAGTTTATGATGGGCAGGTGGATGAAAATGGTAATCGAATTCCTTTTGAGCCGGTTGGAAGAGATCAACATCAACAACAGTTTAGCGACCATCTCGTTGATCTCCAATCAGTTTATCTCCATGGAGAGCTTTAAAAAGACTTAGTGAAGCACAACTAGTTTCTTGAAACCGGTGAACAACTCTAAATAACGTGTTTGATTTATGTGCATTTGCATTTTGTGTGTTTACATTTTGTGTGTTTTCATTTTGTGTGCTTCCTTTTTGTGTGTTTACATTTTATGTTGTTTGAATATAATTTATTATGTTTTAATGTAATGTATTTGAAGCTTATCTAAATAAATAAAGTGCATTTTTATTTCTTCAAAATTTAAATTACATAATGACATGTCAAACATAGATTTATTATTAAGACAAACTAATTAAACTAATCACTAAAATCAAGGTTGCGGGGACGATGACAATTTGTAAAGCTTACATCACCAACTTCTTCTTCATCGTCATCTACTTGCTTAAAGATTTTTTCTATTCTCTTCATGTAGTACCTCTTTGAATTTGGGTTCATAGCCTCAAAATTCAGCGTCATGATCCTTGTTTCTTCCTCTTGTGCCCTCAATTTGTAGTTTTTCTCATCAAGCATTCATGACTTTTCTTCATTTACCTTTTGTCAATCTGTGAAATTTTTTTGATTAGCCGCAATGCTCTTCAAAGTCTCATCTCTAACCTCATTCTTAGGTGTCATGACCTTTCCCCCCCTTCTTTTTGCTTCCTTGGCCGCCTTCACTCCTTAAGGTCTAGCGGGACTCAAGGTACCTTCAAAGTTGCTTTATGGTGTTAGAATCACTTCATCCTCACTCAAGTTGATGGTAGGAGGCACTTCACTAACGGGAGGAGTAGCTTCGAAGTTGGAATGGTAAGAAGGTGGAGTACTAGTTTCGACGGGTCTAAAAGAGAGATGATGCTTGACCACTTCCTAACACTCAAAGTTCGTATACTCTTTTTTTTTTGACACATAAAATGTTTGAGCTTTCCTTAACTACAAAAAAAAAATAAAAAATAACGAATTGATATGTCACAATAATATCAAATAAAACGGACTTAACATTTTTTATTTCATAAAATCAAATAAAATTGAGAGGACCACCATAAATAAATCCTTACCTTATCTTGCAAATTTTCGCCGGATTCTGGATTCCTTCTTGCGTATGCAAGCGCTGCACTCTATTGTGTCAAGTTTGACTTCAACTTAGCAAAACGGGAGGTAAGTGCATTTTGGGTCCTAGCCTCCACCCTTGATTCACCATGACCTATCTCCCAATTTTCTTGGTAATCGGCATAAATTTTTTCCCACATTTTGTCGACCTTTTGTTTATTGCCGGAGATAGGATCCACGCCTTGATGACAATAAGATATGCATAATTGTACATCTTCGGAAAGAAGCTAATTGGTAGACATCTTTTGCAAAAACTAAAAATAATGAGAGAAGTGAGAGAAAAGAGAGGGAGGAGGATGATAATTTTGTTGTGCACAAATTGTTGTGAGGTTTTAGGAAAATGAAGGTAATATTTATAGAAAAATAGTAGGGGATCATTTGTATTTTTTTTGGGATATTTTCGGATTTTTTTTTGCATATTGTAGCCGTTGTCTTTGAATCAGGGTCATCCGATCAAATTTTAGATTCAAAATGGACGGACCAGATTCACAAAGCTGTTGGGGCTGCACTGGCCGACAGGCCCGCCACATGGCTGCCTGTCATTGGCTAGTAACTTGTCCGTTAATTTTTTTTTATTGCTTTACCAGGGACGACTTCCTCTCCCACGATCAATTTCTGATTGGCTGAGAGAACGTTCTCTCCGTCAATGTTCGGTCACCCCCCCTATTTGCACCACTACAAAAAAATTTGGCCGGGGATGCCTTATTTTTGGTGGGACCCACGGAGAGGATGTCCAATTTTTCCCAGATTTCTCCCCCAGTGCAGATGCTCTTAGAGCATATGCATTGATGTAGCACCTCTTATTGGGGTTGCACCTCCTATTTGAGGAGGTGTTGTCACTATTCATCGAATATGAGATGCAGTTTCTGTTTTACGTGCAGCGGTGTAAAAATTAGCACCTCCTATTACTATTCATTAATTATAAATTTTAATTTTTTATTTCATGGTAAGATTTTTAACCAATAAATATACGACATGTGTTATTTTCGTTTAAATAATGTGACCATATTTCTGGTAAGATTTTTGATCAATGACGAGATGACATATGTCACGCCCAATAAGGAGTAGACACGTGTCATTCCCACAGTATGTTATCATCTAAATATGTTTTTATTTTATTTTATGTTATTTGATTTTAATTTACTATATTTTTATGTAATGTGTTTGAGTTTTATCTAAATAAAGAAACCAACGTTTTTATTTCTTGAAAATTTAAATTACATAATAACAAGTCAAGCTTAGATTTGTTATAAAGACAAACTAAACTAATCAATAAAATTAAGTGGGCGATAACAGTTTGAAAATATTGCACCGCTATCTTCTCCTTCATTGCCATCTACTTGCTTAAGGATGTATATTTTCCTCTTCATGAAATACCACTTTGAATTTGGGGTCATAACATCCATATCCATCGACATGATCCTTATTTCTTTAGCTAAAGCCCTCAAATTGTAGTCTTTCTCTTGAATGGTGAGTTGCGCTTTGTGTAAAATAAACTCACTATCCTCAATTGCTTTTTGGCCGACGAGCCAAATTTTTTGATTAGCCATAATGTATTTCAAAGCCTCATCGCGTACTTCATTTGTAGGAGTCATGACTTTTTCCCCTTTTTTTCTTGCTTCCCTGGCCACTTTCACTCCCATTGGTCTTACCAGACTAGAGGGACCTTGAAGGTTGCTTTGAGGTGTGGAAACCACTGGAGAAGTTGTTCGTCGATCATTTCGGCACAACATTGCCAGAAACCAGCATCAGTAAATTGGTTGCCACAAGCCAGGTGCCATCCGAGAGTCTAGTGATGTTCTTACACCATTTCAGGTTAGAGTATACTTTATGCAAGACTCCTCTTACAAAGGACACCATCATTGACATGGTGATCAATGGTTTAGAAGACCAATACCATCGTCTGTTCCTCAACAATAAGCATCCTTCACTGAATGAGTTCATCGTTATGGTTACAAAGACTTACAATGTCATGCAGGAGAGGGACAACATACATAACTTTTCGAAGGGGACTTATGCACCTAGATCGTCCTACTCGGAGAGAAAAAAGCCAGCAACTATGACTTATATTGAAGACTCTGCTGATGATGAG
The DNA here is from genome assembly GCA_946800695.1 of Geum urbanum. Taxonomy (NCBI): domain Eukaryota; kingdom Viridiplantae; phylum Streptophyta; class Magnoliopsida; order Rosales; family Rosaceae; genus Geum; species Geum urbanum. The sequence continues at coordinate 7,826,933 of OX327002.1, read as the reverse complement.
TACGAGTCTAAAGGTGAGCACATTCGCGCTATCAGGCTAACCTTTAAATCAGTGCTCAGGCCATGGAAGCTCTAGCAAAACAAAGGTCCAGTGAAACTCTCGACAGTGGCTTTTACCAAGTCAGAGTTCCAGACCTACAAGTACGATGCCAACTTGACTCACAAGATCCTGGACGAGTTGATTAGTTTATGAATGGCGAAGACAGATTTTAGACCTCTCCCTAGTGCTGAGCAACTAAAAGGAAAGAAGTATTGCAAGTTCCTTGGCATGTGGAACCACTCTACCAAGGAATGTGTAAAAATCAAGGACCAAATCTAGAAGTGGATCGACGAGGGAAAGCTAGCTCTAGAGTCATCGCCCAAGATGGTCTCACTAGTTGATTCTCAGTTGTTCCCTGATCCACAAATCAACATGGTAGAGATACAGGGATTCCCAGCTAGGCAAGGGGCAAACAGGGGTGCGAGAAGGTTAAACGAGCCCAAGCGAGCTCAACCAACAAGAACACCCAGGCCTTTGCGGCAATATACTTTCAATTAGGATCACATGAATGAAATCCTTGATGAACTAATCATGGTGAATCTGATCAATTATATGCCTGTGAAGGGGCTTGAAGACCTAGCTTATATGGGGCCAGGTGATTATTTTTGCAGGTACCACAAAAATTTTGGGCACACAACTTCTTCTTGCTTTAGTTTGAAGAACAGTGTCCAAAGCTTGTTGGATTATAGGGTGATCGGCTTTGGCCAAGGAGAGGGATCAAGAAATAATCTTAGACCACTGCCACCGTTTCACAAGAAACTTAGGCAGGTGGTACCAGCCTCAAAGGCAGAGCCTACTAAAAAGCCTGAGCCATCATAGAAACTGAAGCAGCGATTCACATATGATGTGTCACGAGTGTTAGAAATCCTAGATTACCTGATACAAGCAAAAATCGCTGAAGTACCTAACGGGCCATTGCCAGATCCCACAAGTATGGAAGGGCTCCCATATTGCTGTTTCCACCATGCCTGGACTCACACAACCTAGAAATGTATGAGCCTGAAGTTTAGGATTTAACGGTGGATAGACAAGGGTGAAAATTCCATCGAGCTGCAGGGCGAGAACATGGCTCAAGACAACGATGCTGGTGATAAATTTATTGATGGCATGGTATAGATGCAACGGTCCAATCCCAACAAAAGAAAATTGACCTTGGATCTCTATATTGAGAGAGAAGTGACCAAGGCAGCAAAGCCGCCACCTTCTGCTAAAGGTAAGAAAAATGTGGACCCAAGGGCAGAATCCCTAATGGCATTGTGCTCTCGCTGCAAGGTCCACTGTGAACTGAAGATATCTGAGGAACTGATAGAGGCTGTCAATGTGTGCCAGAGCTGGTCTCTTCACCTGATCATTACCAACCCAACAGTGCACGAGAGCTAAACATGAGAGACTCGCAAGCCTACAAGCGAATGCGAGCATCAGAACGTTTCTTGAAATCAACGGCAACAATAGAGTTCAAGGACAAAAATGACCTCACCAAACTTTACATACCACCAGCATCAAGAAACATCACCAAAGAGAATGTTTGCTATGTAAAGGAAAAGGGAAACACGATAGAGGTCACTCCCAGCAGGCGAAGGAACCTACAACATCGTATTGGCTAGGCCAAGAGGGCACTGGAGGCACTACACATGGTTCTCGTTCAACTAGAGGACCTGGCTTATATATCTAAAGAGTTGGAGCAATGGCTCAATACGTTGGCAACTAACCCCATAGTAGTCTTTGGTTAAAAGTCTCATGAGCCCAAGGTACAAACAGCCAGACCCAGCGTTTTCTATCGCAACCTTGAATTGCTTTCAAAAGCTCAGGTTCAAGAACTTATCCTTGAGGTTCAGCGAGTTCGATCATAGGAGATTTGGGGACAAAAAGCAGGTTGTGAACACTAAAGATCTACAGCCCATCGTGCTCAAAAGTTTTCATCGAGCAATTGAGCCCAATGAAGCACATATCACTTCAAGTGAGACACGAGGATTTGGGTGGAGACCAAAGCCACTGGTCAAAGAAGAAAGAAAGAAAGCCCTGGCTCAAAATCAAACTAAGGCTACCTTTTCTTCAGTAACCCAGAGTAGTGGTTTATTTTCCCCTGTAAGTATTGAACCTAAATCTGAGGTTCCTTTTGAGGATCGCCTAGTAGAAGCTCTGAGAGCCATGGATCCTGTTGACTAAGATATGGCAGAGGCGAAACCACAAATGACTACAGATGCGAATGAAGAAGCTGTCGACGACTAGGAGTTGGTTGACTACGACGAAGAGAGGAGCCACAAACCATGTTTAGGTGAGGAGTATGATGTGAATATGGTATTCATCTTACCCTCCAAGTTTGCAGGTTCGACAGTTAGACAACCAAGCTCAACACCTTCCCTCACCAGGGAGGTAGTTTTGGATAAGCCAAATACAGTGAGCAACCTGGCGACGATCAGCCAGGAAGGGGAAAATGGGGAGCAACAACTACTCTCAGTGCATCCAAAAATTGACCTGTCATTAATGAAGGTATACATGTTGTTTAACAATCCAACCTTGAACATGGCCATGCATATGAGACTCTTTTACGTTACCACCAAGGTTCAGGGGATATCCCTCAACAAAATGCTAGTAGATTCTGGAGTAGCTGTGAACATCATCACTGTTAAGACAATGGGAGTATTGGGCATCCCCAAGTCTTAAATTTAAGAAACGTCTCTCAATGTCTAGAATTTCCAAGGTAACATATTTAAAACCCCACATTGTCTTTCTTCACGTGCAGGTTGGACTAGCAGCCGGGACATATACCTTCTTTATGGCAGAGTGCACGACATCGTACAGTGTAATACTCAGATGAGGCTGAATTTATAGAAGCTATTATATGCCATCATCCTTCTATCAGTAGATGGTGTTGTGGAACATGGAGTCAAGGGAAGCAAAAGTCATTGATGTAGATCCTCGTCCATACTCAGTATCAACCAACAATATTGATGCCAACTACTATAATGGAGACATGTGGTCATTGGAAGTATATGGAATCGATCAGAAGGGCCGCCCCATGAGGGTGATAGCCTCTCAATTAGCTCAATGGGGCATCATACAGGAGAGCAAAGATGAACTCTGCCCTTTCACCATTGAGCTACCAAAAAAGGTGTCTCGATGTTAGGGCCTCTATCAGACATAGAGGCAGAGGCTTGTAACTCTCTCCACGACCGTCTACATGAATATCAGATGGAGAAATAAGCCTACGAGCATGTTCCAATGATTGTAGCCTTATAATATATGGATGACGATGTGTTGCATGAATCAGAAGAGGAGGAGACTATCCAACTAGCTCTCACAACCTTGGATGATACTCTACCTAAAGTTAAGGATCCCATAGAGAAAATCAATCTGGGAACCACAGAAGAGCTAATGATTGTGGATATTAGTACCTTCTTAGAGCCTGAGGAACGAAAGAGGCTCATTGAATTGCTACATGAGTATACAAATTGCTTTGTAGAGAAATATGAGGATATGCTAGGACTGTCGCCAGACTTGGTTTGTCACAACCTTCCAATCATAGAAGGAAAGAAACCAGTGAAGCAAGAGATGTATAGGATGAATACCGAGACAACAATTCTAGTGAAAAAAGAGATTCAAAAGATGCTCATGTCAGGTATCATCAAAGTAGCCAAGTACAAGGGGTGGCTGTTTAACATCGTCCCAGTCAGGAGGAAGAAGGGGAAGAGGAGAGTCTGTGTCAACTACCGCGATCTCAACAATGCTACGCCAAAGGATGCATATCCCATGCCAGTGGCAGACTTGCCGGTTGATTCAGTGGCTCACCATGAGATGTTGTCCTTCATGGATGACATAGCTATGTATCACCAAATTCTAGTGGGTGAAGCTAAAAGACACAAGACAACATTTAGATTCCCTAGTTTTGCCAATGTTTTTGAGTATGTGGACATGCCATTCAGACTTAAAAATATTGGGTCCACTTACCAACGAGCCATGAATCTAATCTTCCATGACCTCATAGGAAAAATCATAGAGGTTTACATTGATGATGTGGTGGTAAAAATTAAACACATGATGAATCACATAGACGACTTGAGAAAGGTGTTCGATTGCATGAGGCTGCACCAGTTGAAGATGAACCCCGCCAAGTACATCTTTAGAGTACAAGCGGGAGACTTCTTGGGTTTCCTAGTCTACCAACAAGGGATTGAAGTACCCGATGACAAGAAGGAGGCAGTGCTCAATGCCAGCCTACCAAAGAATAAGACGGAGCTTCAACGTTTGCTGGGTAAAATAAATTTTCTGAGAAGGTTTTTTGCTAATGTAGCAGAGAAGGTCCAACTGTTCTCGCCGCTACTCAAGCTTCAAAATCAGAAAGACTTTATATGGGAGCCTATCCATCAAGAGGCTTTCAACACCATAAATGCATATCTCGCTAACCCACCAGTCTTCGTCCCGCCAAGGCATGGAGTGCCTCTCAAGCTCTATATATCTGCTATCGAGCATTCTATTGGGAGTTTGTTGGCACAAGATGATACAGCCAATACAGAACGGGTCATCTTCTACCTTATTCGTACACTTGCAGATTATGAGACAAGATACTCGCCCATCGAAATTTTTTGCCTAGTCTTGTATTTTTCAGGATGCAAGTTGAGGTATTATATGCTATGATTTACCACGTGTGTCATCGCTTAAATAGATTTAGTAAAGTACATGCTCTCACGGCCTATACTAAGGGGTCGTATTAGAAAGTGGATTCTTGCCCTGTTTGAATTTTCGCTGCAATATGTTCCACAGAAGGTAGTTAAAGACCAGGCCGTGGCCAACTTTATAGCTCACCATCCAATGCTAGATGTTCGCAAGGGCAAGGAATTGGAGCTATTACGCATTGCACTTGCTCCTTGGCTCCTCTACTTCGATGGTTCAAGCACCAGTACCATGGCTGGGGAAGGAATAACCTTGGTTAATCCAGACGGGGGCACTTTCTCTTACTCATTCAGGCTGGACTTTCATTGTAGCAAGAATCAGGCTGAATATGAGGCCCTCATCATTGGTCTGGATATGCTGATAGACTTGGACGTCACTGACGTCCACGTTCGAGGGGACTCTTTGCTCATAATACGATAGTTTGAGACCAAATACAGAGCATGTGCCATACTTGAGCCATATGCAAAGCGAGCAGCTAAGTTGTTGGGGCTATTCACTGAATTAACGTTGGAACATATCCCTTGCGATCAAAACCAGGCGGCCAATGAATTAGCCCAACTTGCCACAGGGGTCAGTCTCCAAGATGGCATTCACGAACGTATTCTAAAGGTTGAGCGACGTACGTTACCCTCTTTTCGAGCTAGGTAGGAGGACAACAAAAAATGGAATATGGCCACACTTGATCACATTGATACGGATTGGCGACAACCTATTGTCTCATACCTCAAGGACCCAAATGTCCCCATCGACAAACGCATTCATTTTTCTCGCTCCTAATTATGTACTAAGGAACGAAGAGTTATACAGGCGAGGGGAAGAAGGGATCCTCCTCTGATGCGTGTACAGCCGAGATGCTAAGCAGCTGATGAGACAAATACACCTAGGGGAAGGAGGGGCATATCAAGCAGGCCCCAAGATGCGCTGGCTATTGCGGCGTCATGGTTATTATTGGCCTACTATCCTCAAGGATTGTATCGCCTTCACCAAAGGGTGCATCAATTGTCAAGATAATGGACTAATCAGTCATATACCCAACATCCCTATGCAAACAATCATCAAGCCTTAGCCTGCTCGAGGTTGGGCATTGGACTTAATCGGGATGATTCTCCCCCACTCTTCTGAGAGGCATAAGTACATCATGGTGGCTACAGATTTCTTCACCAAATGGGTGCAATCCAGACCTTTACAAGTAGCTTCGGCTGGTACCATTTGAAGATTCTTGTTTGAAGACATTATTTACAGGTTTGGTATCCCCAGAGTGTTTCGTATCAGATAAGGGGCCAACTTTCATGTCTGGAGTGGTCGACATCTTGATGCAAGATCTGGGCATTCACTTTCTTCACTCCACTCCTTACTATGCTTAGTCCAACAGTCAGGCCAAGGTGACCAACGAGCTTATCTTACATATCCTCAAACGCATGCTTGTAGACAATCCTCACCTATGGGATGTAGACTTATTCAACACACTTTAAGCGTATCGTACTAGCAAGCGTAACTCCACATAGACCATCCCCTATGCCTTAGTGTTTAAACACGATGCAGTTTTACCCTTGGAACTCAGCGTCCAATCATTAAGAGTGATGGAGCAGCACGACTTGATTGGCGAGGACTACGTCCAAGCAATGTGGCAAGAGCTAGAAGACTTAAACGAGCAGCATCTAGAGGCTTACAAACATCTCTGCACCGAGAAGAGAAAGGTAGCTCGATCCTATGATAGCTGTACAAGGAGCATGAGTTTTGTAGAAGGAAAGTTAGTCTGGAAGGCGGTGCTATCAATTAGCGAGAAACTCGAAGGTCGCGTCAAGTGGTCCCGCAAGTGGGAAAGTCCATACATTATCGATCATCTTCTAGGACGTAGAGCCGTTCACCTTCGCGATCGCGATGGTATAATCCATGCAAATCCCATCAACGATCGCTTCTTGAAGAAATATATCACGCCAGTGTGTGAGTACGAGGACCCGTCTGAGGCAGCATAATTGAGTTTGCCCACACTCGCTTACTATTGCTCGCATGATCAAACTCAAGGGGCAACCCATATAGTAGACTGTTAAAGCCAACCTCTGTGGCTAAATTTTTGAATTTTGAATTTTTGCTCTAAGTAAAAATAGACATGTCGCCAATTCCTATGGCCAAACATTATGAAATAAAAAATCTGTTTGGATTTCATTTTGTAAAGCCAACGTTTGTGGCTAAGTTGTTAAGTAATACGATGTTGTTCTAATTTGTTTTGTCAAAGGGATCAATGCTTTACAATGCTGAGGCAGAATTAGTAAAAGTATTACAAAAATACACATAATAAGTACATGGAATCAAGTTTTTATTGAAGTACAAACAGGTACAAAGGCTTTGCGGCCTTAAGCTCTGATTCCATGGAAAAGAACAAGGGACATGCAAGTCTAAACTAACAACCAAAAGGTATACTAAAAGAAGAAGGATGCAGACGAAGAAAAGAAATGGGAGTGGAACACCAGGCCAAAGACCACCGAAAAAGGAAGAATGCATCCTTTCAGTCAATTATCATTGGCACTGATGAGGCAGTTCCGACCTTCGCATCTCCTTCGAGAAGGAGCCGGTTGTTGTTAACTTCTCGCTTACCACCTCCCAGACCCACGTAAATAGAGAATGATAGCACAACAACTTCATGTTCTTCCCCCAACATTAACACTGATACAAAGTGTACCCAAATCCCTTGAATGGCAAATGAAGAGCTGCTGCTATTGAGTTTCGTCGATGAGGACCCTCCCCGACGTTGAGACTTTTCTCTCCCAAAAATACTAGGGGCAACTTTACGAAGGTTGAACCTGGGTATAGATATCACTACCTACCCCAGGTTTAGGCATGGATATCACTATCTAGGGTCGGAGACAGGAGGTATAAGATTTGGTGGAAATCCTTTAAGGTAGAGCCAGAGGAAGTGCTCTGAAGAGAACATCTTTGTTCTGAACAAGAATAAGGAATGGCTATTCTGTACTTCTTATCAAGTGAGGTATCTATAGAGAACCTAACCCTAGAGGTTCTGCACCAAAATGAAATAATGAGAAGCATCGGTTCAACGCACCAATTAATGGTGGAGATATGTTGGCTCCGAGATCTAACCGCTTTGATGATGGTTCGTCCTTTCTGAGAGAGGATGATTACTGCCATTTATTCCCAGATGGTCGAATGTAGAAGGTGTGTTCCTTGGAGGATGAGGAGCGACGTGATTGATTTGATGACACGTTTTTCAAATTTTAATTTTGGAATTAATCGACTTAATGGGATGACTCCGTTGGTTAGTTTTTTGTAATTTATGTCAAAGGCCTATATCTAAGGTCCACTTGGGGATACACTAAGTTTGTTTATGGGCTTATGCCAGAAGCTTGAGAACAGCTCGATGTAGCTTGATTTGAGCGTAAGTGCAAAAATTGAGCTTAATATTATATGGCCCATTAACATTAACAAATATCAATTTACAAAGAAGAAAAGCCCAAATTTTTAATGCGGATGATAGTTAATTTAATCTCTACTATGGCGTGCTTGGACTTGGCCCATTTGTCAGAGAATGCGTCAAAGGATGAGGAAAAGTCTCTCTTAGCTTCTTTGAGGGAATCAACCCGGGCAGCATTCTCTGCAGCAGTTACTCGCCAGTCACGCGAGCTGGGCTAGAGGCGGCCCGCAGGACAGTAACCTCTACTTGAAGCCAGTCTAATTATGCTTCTTTCTCTGCCAAAACTCTGTTGCGATCCTTGACACTCTTGAGGAAATCCTAGAGCTGTTGGTGTTCAGAATGTACGAGCTGTGCTCACTCCCGCCTGATTTCAGAATGATGCCTCAGACGATGGGACTATTCATTCTTTTCAGCCTGCAACCCTTGGAGGTGTTGGAGGTTCTGTTGATACCGGGTCAATAAGGGAGCAAGCTCGCAAGGAGTAAGGGGTAGTAACTTCGTGACCTCACCCAAGATTACCTTAAGGACTTTAGAGTAGTCGATGTCGATCTTGAGAAGGGGCCGTATTTTTCCATTGGTGAGGGTAATCTCTGCAGGGCTAGGGGTGTGATCATGAACTTGTCAAACAAGGCCCTAAGGTCACCAGTAGGAGAAAAGACAACTATGACATCCACAGTAGGACCAGAAGAACTAGAGGTCTGGGAGAATTCAGCGCTAGGATCGTAAAAATCCTCTGTACTAAACAGGCGCCTTGAAGGAGTCTTGGACGAAAACCGCAAGGTCGTCCTGCTCAATGGTCATTGGTTCTTTAATGTTGGCAAGAGTGGTAACTGGAGGTGAAGGAGGATCGGCAACAATCACATCTTCTGGGATATTGTCTAGAGCAGTCTCTAGATCGCCCTTGAACATAATCAAGGCATTAGAAGGCCCAGGTTTCTGGAAAATCCAGAGAAAGTTAAAAAGAAAATCTGGGTAACAAGAGGAAATATTTAGATTTAAAAATTATACTGTCATTTTTTACCTCTGTCTCGCCAGAGACATTATGTGGTGACTGAACCTTGGGCGAGCCTGTATTTTTTAGAGGCTCATCACGTTCGTTGTCGATATCATCTTGAGGCCCAACACTGGGGCACTCTACTCTCTCCTCTTTGCGAGGGTCAGGGGTAGCTGCTTTTCTAGGAATTTCCACCATTTGACCCTTAGAAGGATAGAACTGGCCATGCCAGCCGAAATGAACATCTTCAAAGTTGGAAGGTTCCTCTTGATTGTCGCTAGTGTTGCCTCCAGTTTGGTGAGCAACTTCTATCGCTTTAGAGGTTACTTCCTCATCTTCAATCGCGCATGTGCCAACACCCTCCTTAGGAGAAATGCTGACCAAGTTGCCAGCCTCAGGCTAAGTCTCCTCGTGGTCCATGGTCTACAGATACAAAAAACAAGTTAGAGGAGAAAATAAATATTCATACTCCAAGGATATGGTAGAGTAGTGTTACCTCGTCGGCAGGGTCGATAGAAGGCCGAACCAGTGATCGTCGTTGTCGCTTGCTTAGATGAGGAATTTCTACTCCTTCCTTAAGCGATGGAGAGGGGACATGAGACATTTCAGGATTACCAAAAAGAATGGACTTTCCTTTTCATTGGTTATCCCAATATGGCTGGTCATGTTGGTCGCACTAGAGATCAACCTCATTGGATGCCTCGAATCCCCGTCCAGGCTGGGCTAAGGGTGTGGAGGAAGAGCAAGTTTGAAAGCGGCTGCGTTGTTGCCCCCATCGAAGGTTTTTGGTATCACTCTTAGAGGGAGTTCGTCGAGCTTTCTTGGGAGCAGCATGGATCCAAACCGATGATAGCTAACATTAAAAGTTTTAGATAATGGGATTTAATCCCTGGTATGATATAAATGATGACTTACCAGTTGGGCAGGTTCAACTGCTTCATTTTCAGCCTCGACTACTTCGAGATTAGAATTCGAAGTGACAACACTTCTAGCATGGCGAGAGTGTTGTTTCCTCTTGGAAGGACCTGCATCGGGACTGACCATCAGGTCCTGTATTTTTTTGGCCTACAAGGACTATAGACCGTTAGAATTGCCAATAGCAGTGGCAAGATTGAAATGTCAAAAGATTTGAAGAACTTATAGTGGGTCGCGACGTTGATGTATCAGGGTCATCTGGTGTATCATACCGAAGGGCTTCTAGGTCATAGGGGGAAGTAAAGAAGGAGTCGAAGTCCTTAAAGATCGCGGCAAAGAGAGTCATGGGCCGTACGGTGCAAATCCTATCCCAGAATTGAGTCTGCCAAGCTTAGTAATGGTGAGTTACACCAAATGATGGTCTAAAGGGGACAACAAAGGCTTTGTTTGGTAGCACCATAATGGGAAAACTAAAGTGGGGGTCTTTCGCATCATCCACGAGGGGATTCATATGCGCCCGCCAGTTGTTATAGCGATTGCCAGAGTTGACCAAGGGCATCGGTGCATCCTGAGTTAGCCTGAGCTGGCAAGAGAAGTGATTGGGAGCATATAGCTCATGGTAGACCTTGTTGGGGTCAGGGACTTTCAGATCCCCACAGGTGTGACTCTGAATAAAAATTATCCTCGCCGTGTCATTTTGCTCAGGCGAGGGAAGGAAGCCAATCGCTAGATCTTCAAGGAAGCGGCGCTGGATGATCAGCTCAGTAGTATTCGACGAAAAGCCACTAAGCGAGTAGAAGACCATGAAACTGTTATGATAAGTCAGAGGGTTATCATGGAGAAATTGCATGAGCGTTTTTCCCAAGAGTACCCCGGCTTGGAACGGCCGCACGGATGATGAAACACGGGGAAGTAGACCTGCAACCAGAGGTCTATCATCCAGAGTGGGCTAGGAAAGTTAAACTTCATTGGGTCTAGAGAAATCCATCGCAATCTATGGTAAAGGCAGGCGAGGATGGATTGGGCAAGACCTGTCTTGGTGTCCTCCAATAGAGCTTCGGCGAGGGTATTCCAGCTTTTGTTAACCTTGCTGGAGGCGGTGCAGAAAACATATTTCGACATCCATTATTCTAGGAAGGCAATACTCTTATAGGCTGTTGTGTTATCCTTGAAGCCTTTGAACCAAGCTATGTAGGAACCGGGTCGAAATTGCCTGGCCGTGTCTTTCGCGAGGTAGGGATCCCCTTGCTTCCATGCTGAATCGACGATTGGAATGCCAAAAATGGTTACCAGGTCGAGTATAGTTATACTCATATCTCTACAAGGGAAACAAAAGTAAATGCAGCTCATATCCCAGAAGCACATTGCAACGGTAAATTATGCTCGATTACCCCCTTTGGGTAAAGTGAAACAGAGATCTAGGAAGTGAGAAATGCTAGCCATTTCCCAGCGACGATGGTCAAGTTTTCGGTGAGCAAGGCACCAGGCCCTTTCATCTGTAAAATTCGATGGTCTTTTACCCAATTAGCAAATGACGTCTTTGTGATTCTACCCTGTCGGTACCGCTGGTGTTCTCCAGAAGATCAGAGTGGAGCGGCAGACTGGTGTGAAGGGTTTGGAAGAGGGCTAGATTGAACGGCGTCTGGATGAATGGACCTAGTTGGCCAGTTGCATTATCAGACAGCTTTAGGACGACAGTGGAGCTAGGATTCTTCCTTTCCGTGATAGAATACACCATGTTTGCAAAGTGTCAACAATCTCTGGAGAGATGTGAAGTAGAGGGTTTGCTTGGTAGTGCCACGTGTTGACCGGGAAAGCTGACTAGAAAAGAGAGATGAAAGCTTCTAGAGGAAGTTTAGTTAATCAAGGAGGTTGGAAGTAGAAGAGCGTTTTGGGAAATGAGATTTTGACAAATCGTGTGCGCTTAAATAACATCGCATCATTAAGGGTGCGATTCAGAAATGAAACGAGCTGAAGTGGCATCGCAAATGGGAATTACCGTTTGACCCCAGCCGACGTGTCACAATTACAAACCTCTTCGATTGCACCTAGGCTTTATCTCGAGGCTTAAAGGACAATGTTTGGACCCAAAATAAACGGTCTTTATTTTTATGGACTTTGACATAAATGGGCCGATAGCAGCGGCTCGTGCGAGATATAGTGACCTTTTCTAAAGAGGGAAGGATTTCTTAGCGATCTTGTCATTAAGTCTTAGATTTTAATTGAAAGACCTAAGAAGTAAGAATCCCGGGCAATTAGAGTCATTAAGTGAGTCTGAGTGTAAGGAATCTTATGATTACTATGGCAAGTTACCATATTTTCCAATATTGAGGAAATCTTTATGTAATCGAGTTCCCACGATTATACAAACTTCACTCTCAGCAAAACAACCTTCTCATCTCGAGAAACCCTAGCAACCAGCGATTAAAAGATCTTCACCCGAAGGAGCGTGAGCATTTGGAGATTCAAGAACGCACCCATGTGTTCTCAACATTACGTCAAGGAGATTGTTCTACTTCACACCAAAAGAGCTGTGTAGTATCAATTTTCGTGGGTAAGCTAGAGACATGAAGAAACCAAGTCCAAGGCCTTCTAGATAAAAAAGAATCCATCAGACGGGGTTGGTGCTCTCCCTGTCCATAACATCGCTTCTTAGAAGTCAGGTAGATGCCTAAGCTACGTTCAACACTCTTCTGCCTCTGGGAAGTGGCACACCGACGCACACCTACATCACCGTTGAGTAAAAGAGACAGTTTGTGGACTTCTCAGAACCCTGGGAATTTCTGAGCCAAACACTTGGTATGTTCCCTTATCGGTTAGTATATGGGAAGATATGTAAATTGTCGGTTGAGCTAGAGCACAAGACGTATTGGGCAATCAAGAAGCTCAACTTTGATTTAGGCAAAATGGGAGATGTTAGTGTATGCTACTATACCACCTAAATACGGGTACTTAGCCACTAATCGGAACAACACCACCGATACTGAACACAAGACAGCAGCAAGAGATACAACTTCACTGATGGGTCCAACCCTAAAAGAATAGCCACGCGCCTAATTTGACATCATCAGTATCGGGTTCAGAAGAGAGAGATCCCACATCGAAGAAAAGCAAAAGGCAACTACCTCAACCACCTTCATAATAAACTCATTTATAACTAGTCAAAGATACGCCATATACTCAACTCTTACTATCACTATTATATCCGATACATATTCTGACTTAGGCATTGGAGTGTCGAAGGTGGGCCAACCCCGTCAAGACCTCTAACTCTCGTTTGTGTATTGTTTCTAATAGGAACGAAGCAGAGAAGTGGACGAGAGAATCACTACCAAATAAACCTTACCCCTACTTATATTAGTAACCTAACAAAAATTGGTTGAAACAGGAGAGAAGCGTAAACTTGACTTGTGTGAGCTTGATGAGTTTCGAATGGAGGCATATGAGATAATAGATACTGTAGTTGGTATTGTTGTGATTGGTTTAATTGGTATTTCTCGCGAGCTCTTTTTATTTTAGTTGTGTACAAGAAGAGGACCAAGCTCTACCATGACAAGGCTCAAGAAGGATTTCTATGTTGGCCAACAAGTTGTCCTATATATAACACTTAAGACTCAAGCTATTTTCGGGGAAGTTGAAATAATTTCCCTTCTCACAAGACATTGAAATGATGATAGGTGGATCTGGTAATTGGTCTGTTTCAATTTAAGGTGGTATGGTGTGTTTGAAGTGGTGCGAGTGTTTCCACATGGAGCAATTGAGATCAAGAATCCTCTTGACATAAGCCAATTCAAGATCAATGGATATAGATTGAAGTCGTACCTACAAGCAAGTGTGGGAGTGGAAGATGAGGTTCTCAACCTTAAGAATGCTCCTATTGCCCCTTTTCACTAATTGAAGAACAATGGATCGGCCACGACATCCTTAAAACAAAGCCCTAAATGAAGGTGTAATGATCGTGTAAGCCCCTTGAAACCAACCTTGAAGAAACGATAACAATGATGATTAGTACGGAAGATAAGACCAATATCTTTCATGTTGGTGACTTTAGGAAACACGAATCAGTTTTCAAAGGAGAGCATTTCTCAATTTCTTCATATTTCAATTTTCTAGTCTCTCAATTTTGCTTTTCATTTTTTAGTGTTAGATTTTGTGTTCTTCTAATCTCTGAAACTTGTTCTTGTAATTGGGAACATTAGAAGGGTAAAATAAAAAAATTTACATGAATAATGGGGTTAACTGAAATTTCATTTTAAATTTTAGGTTCCCAAGAGAGCCAAACGCGTGTCAGCACCTATAGTAGTTCCATACTCCCGCCATTATAACCCTTCCCCCTCTGAGACCTCCCACACGCGCACGTGCGCACACACACACACAGAGACTCAGACTCAGACTCAGACTCCCACAACATGGTGGCGGCTCGAAGAAACCGAGCCGCAGACAACGGCGAAGAACCCGGAACCGGTGAGACTGCGGACTACGAGCAAATCAGAGACCAAAGAATCAGAGAGAACAAGGAAAGAATGCAGAAGCTGGGCATCTTCGAACTCACACAGCAGCTCAAGAAATCCAAACCAGCCTCCGCTCGCGGCCCAAAGAACCCTAAATCTCCGCCTAAACCCATTTCTGGGTCCCCATCAAGGCGCTCTTCTAGGTAATTAAACCCAAAATTTCTTCTGAAGATTTAATATAAATTCTATGTTAAATAATGGGGTCTAGTAAGGAATTGGGGTTATTTGGGTTTTAGGTTGAAAGATGTGGCTCCGGTGAGCTACGCGGAGAAGAGTTCACCCAAAGGGAAGAAGGGTTCCTCATGGGATGGTGAGATTAAAATCAAAGAGGGTGAGAGGCCTGAGATTTATACAGATGAACATGAAAAGCTATTGGGTGATTGTAAGGAGACTTGGGAGCTCTCGGTTGATGGGTATGGAGAAGACAGGAAGCGGATTTACGATGCCATTAAGGGTGAAACGTGCCACCAATGCAGGTACCTCATTCTGGGTTTGTTTGAGTTTTCCTTGGATTATTGCGGACTTTGGAATTCTCGGGATATGTTGTTCATTTAGTTTATGGATAGTGATTTGTTGAAGGAAACTTGATTGATTAGCTAGTAATGTCGTTCCTAACATTTGTGAAGTTTTAATTGAGGACTGTACAATGCTTAGCCATGTACACTACTTCTGTTGAGTGGCTCACTCAGTTGCTTCACGAAAAAACCATTACCTGGACATAGTAGTCCTGTGCGACGTTAATTGTAACTCAAACCGATTTCAAGCTAATGTGAATCAATCTGTTTGTCGTTTATGGTGAAAATTTCAAGGTATACATTGAATTGTAATGAACATCACTTATTTGCATGAAATTCTTGGGTTTTATCTTTTAGAAATGATGTTATTTTTATGAAATTTATGAACTTATATATCTTCCTCTGTTTACTCCAGACCAAGATCTAGAATCATTCCAATTTCAGTACTTTGTGCTCAATAGCAAGTAGATGTCGTATCATTAATTAGGTTATCCAAACACTTTCACTTGATTGAATTGCTTGAGGATAGAAGGAAATGTAGCACTAAAGAGGTATTGTCACATGACGCAAAGTTTGCTTGCATTGAAATTTGCAAAACATTAACTGATCTCTCAAAAGATTTGTTCCTTCCTATTCTTCTTCTTTTGAGTCTTTCAGTTTAATGTTGGTTCTGGGTGTAATCCTATTCATTAGAAAATCAGATCTTTCAGACTCAACAGACTTTGCTTTTATGAAAGATAAATGATCAAAAGACTACACGATCCAGTAAGGAATTGACCATACTTGTGTTTGCTTGACATGATATGTTTTCTTTCAGGCAGAAAACTCTTGGTCAGCATACGCATTGCTGCAAATGTGTCTTGGTCCAGGGACAGCTGTGCGGGGATTGCTTATACATGAGGTGTTTTTTGTTTCTTTTAGCAATTTTTCAATGTTAGTTCCTACCAGTTACATTGGGTGAAAGATTTCACGTGGACTTTGGGCAACTCACAGGAAGATTTTGGGAAACAACATCAGTTTTTTGTTATCTGCAGTTCTACACTCTTTTCCTGTTGTTCAAAGTCCTATGTATTAACTGTTAGCTCACTCCACAGATATGGTGAGAATGTGATTGAAGCCAACCAAAATCCTAAATGGGTGTGTCCTGTATGCCGTGGCATCTGCAACTGCAGTCTTTGCCGTAAAGAAAAAGGATGGGAGCCTACTGGTAATATGTATAGGAAGGTCAGCCCTATCACTTTACACATGCAAGTATACCTGGTCATTACATATTTTAAAGTTAAATTCTTGTTTCACTGTGGATCTTTCGTTATCTCAGTTGATATCCTTATATCCTTGCATGATCAACTTGATATCCATACTATGGCTAAACTTCATCAACTCACCAGGTCATATCACTGGGTTACAAGTCTGTGGCACACTATCTCATTCAAACCCGTCGTTCCCAAAAAAACTCTGAAACCTCAAATCCGAAGGATACAAAACAAGTGGTGCAAGAGGGACACTCAACCAAGGGAGAAGAAATGAAAGAAGTGAAGGACAAAGATGTCCACAACATGAAGGATGCTGGTACTGGCGCTGGAGTTACTAATGCAGTTAATGGTGAGACAAATGGGGTGAGAAGGAGCACAAGAACGAGGAACAACTAAAAATTTGTAGATCATGTAACTGACTCACATGAAGTCTCTCTTATCATTTGCCTTGTGAAAGTTTGACCGATGAAAGATTACCGGGTTGGCGGCAAACACTTTTTGAGCTCGAACATCCCATTTTTGTGAGCACAAGAACTCTAATGTAGTAGAGTTTCTGGAGCTTTTGAATTTGCAGTGGAAAATTTTTCCTTTGCATTGTAAATTTGTAATCGTATTCATGGAAGTATGAGTTTTGTCTACTCCTTTTGAGTTGCAAATGAAAAGAACAGGTTTCCTCTATATTTCTAGTGTCTGGTGTATAAATTTGTCTGTCAAGTTTACATAGTACAGGGACCAAAATGGAAATTTAGCCGTCCTCTCCATCTAACATGTGTCGCTCGCTCATTGAGACTCTCCCGCCAAAACCAATCCTGTTCACACAGCCCTAAATTCAGTTCCCAATTCCAACACTGAGACTGTGAGAGAGAGTGACGCGATGGTGACTCGGAGAGCCGCAGCTGCTGGAGGCGGAGAAGAAGCCGCAGAGAAAAATGGAACCGCGGCAGCGGCTGTTTCTGACTATGAGCAGATCAGAGCTCGGAGGATCAAAGAGAACATGGCCAGATTGCAGGGCATGGGCATTTTCGACCTTACACGTCAGCTCAATTCCTTCAAACCTAAACCTCCGAAGCGACCTCGCCGGAGCGATGATCTTTCCGTTCAGGCCGAAACCCATCCGTCACGGCGATCTTCCAGGTTTACCATTCTTCAATCTATGAACTTGTTTAATTAGTGTGAAATTTACAGAGGGTTTTTGAAAATTTAGGGTTTTTGTGAATCAATTTTGTTAAGTTGCAAAATGTGGAACCTGTAAGTCATACTGAGACTGTGAAGAAGGCCTCGGTTGAACCAAAAAAGATTAGAAGAGTTAGAAACCCTTCACAAAATGTAAGCAACCCCCAAAAGAAGAGAAGTCTTTCGATTCGGATTCGGAGACTGAGACGGACTCAGAGCCAGGCTCAGAATTGGACCTGGAGTCGAATTCAGACTCGGACTTGGAGGTTAAAGTTAAAATACCAATTCGAATTTCTGGGTCTCCGCCAAGGCGTTCTACTAGGTAATCCCCATTTCACTTACAAAATGCTTCGGGCATTGTGCTCTTTTTATGATTGTTTGTTTTTGGGTAGGTTGAAGGATGTGTCTCCAGTGAGGTATCCATATCGTCACTGAAACGGTTGACGTAAGACGACAGATTCTCAGAGCCTCCCTGCCGAACAGAGAAAAAAGACTTTGCGGTGTTGTGACGCGTTTGCAACCGATATCGTTTGAGAAAAGTGTCCATAAGTTCTTCGAATGAGGATGTAGCTTCATGTATATTAAGGGTCATCCCAGTTACACTTGTCAGGCTTCCAATCTATCCAGTGGTGTGTTTTTCATGTAAATCACGCAACGTTAATTCTGATTCAAATCAGACTGTGATCTGTGTAGCTTCTTTGTTGATATTTAGTGATTTAGTGATCATTTCAAGCCTTACATTGAATTATACTGTGCATAGATTTCTTTCCCCTTGTTCTACTGATCAAGGCTGTATACACCACAGTTTTTGTGTTGTCTAGAGCTTCTTTATGTACTCATTTATCTTTTATGGCTTTAAGCTTACAGTACATTAGATGCGTATAATGCTTATAACTGAATATGTTATTACATTTTATGTTGATCCTGTGAAGGCTGGTCTTGTAGCAAACCTATCCTTGTTTGAGTCTTATGGTCCTCTTAATCTCTTATTGTTTGAGTCTTACAGTGAAGGCTGCTCTTGTAGAAACCTATCCTTGTCCATTACTACAACCACAAAAAAGATGGACCAGTTGCTAAGCTGGTTTTAGAAATAACTCAATCCTAGTTCAAAGAAGAATCTAAAACTATAATTTCAATTTTCTTTTATTTTTACATCTTAATGTGGAACTCTCAAGCTTTGCAGAAACTATTGGGAAAAAATATCTGATGCTATTCTGCAATGTTTCCTTTTGATTTGATGTTTGAACAGTGCCTCTCTGTACCGAAACTTCTTAGTTATATTTAATTTTGCCTCAACTGTAGTTTACTCTACAATACCTTACCTTTAGTTCCAAGCTTGGCTTTGGGCACCATTAGTTCTTTTTGTCACTTTCAATCCAACAGAAAATGGTAACTTCCTAAAGGATGCAGCAAAGGCTTAAACTATTCATATTTGTGCTAATACTTCTCATCTACTATATATCTATGCTTTTATATGAGCATACATTTTAGTTGCTGCCTAAAAGTTGGCTTGACATGTTTCCTTTCAGCCAGAGAACTCTTGGTGAGCTAACACATTGCAGCAAATGCGACTTGGTCCAAGGGCAATTTTGTGGAGATTGCTTGGCCATGGGGTTGGTTTCTTAGAGTTTTTTCCTGAAAGTAACTTATCTTTCCAAAGACGCGCAACAGAAGAAAAATGTTACATTATAGCTTGAGGAAAGTTCTACAGATTTCCAAAGAAATTCCATTGATTAATTTGTTAGCAAACTCAATTTAATTTCCTCATTCCACAGATATGGGGAGAATGTGATCGAAGCTAATCAAAATCCTGACTGGATTTACCCTGTTTGTCGGGGTATCTGTAACTGCAGTCTCTGCCTGCATGGGAAGGTTAGCTCTATTTTACATAGCTCTTGAGGGCAAATATAAAGATCTCCTATGACTTGTTCAAAACATAATCAAATGGAAGATATAATGCACTAGAACACATATGCACACACACAAGAAAGTAGAGATATGGAGACATGCCTCCATGCAATCCATAGTTTGAGAATCATGGCTTTTGTGTGCATGGTGGAAAAGAAAGACCAAAGAAAACTAACCCGGTGCACCAATGGCTAGTTTTGTTTGTGATACAGTTCATAGATTATAAGCACTTTATTAGTCAGAACCTTATTGTAGTTCACAGGATTTAATATGATTCTAATAAAACAAAGAATAAACAGGAACTAATGCAAAATAATTTCAAACAAGAACTGGACGGACACCTTGTGGGGAAAGAAGAAATGATAAAGGCGAACTTCTTGGATAGTGAGCATGTTCCTGCAGAAGATGTGGTCAAGCAAGATGCTGCTACTATTTTTGTTGCTGTTGATAGTGATAGTGAAACAAAAAAACAACCAAGAATGTGCACAAGGACTAGTAATGTGCATGTTGCTGCAGAAGACATATGCAAGCAAGATCCTACTGCTGATGAGGCTGTTGATTGTCAGACAAAAAAGGGTAATGTGCGTGTTGCTTTAGCAGACTTGGGCATCCTAGATGCTGCTGGTGACAACGTTAATGGAGAGTCTAAGATACAATGAAGGAGCACAAGGACAAGCAGGAAGTAATGACATGAAGGGCCGCCCAAAGTAGTAAAAAGTAGTCTTGGACCAATTGTTGTCAGGTTGGAACTTGGGAGAAACTGGACTGTTTGAACAAAAATATCTCCCCTTTTGATATCAAGTCAACTGTTACACCCCCAAATCTGAGGATGGCATCCAAAGCCTCAACATGGCATGTCTTGCGCCAAGTTGAGGTGCTCAGCGGGAATCTGTGAGAGAAGCAAGGCAGCAGCATGGCATAAGTCGGGACTTGGCATGCAGCAGAAGCGTGCAAGACGGACAGGGAGTGCGCGAGGTAGACTGGACTGGCAGACCAGAGGCCTCTAGAGGTAACCAGCGTGGCCGTTCTGCGCCAGGCAGGTGCGAGTCGTGGGCTGCATGTGGCAGTGCAGGCTGCGAGGAAGCAGAACTGAATGCAGGGTCTTGGTGGCGGCTTGACATGAATTGAGAAGCTTTCGAAAGGTGGCATTTGAAGGCAGGTTACAAGAGAAGGCAGTTTCCAATCCGAGTCAGCAAGTGGCGGTTGCGACAGAGGAGGTTACGAGGACTTAGTGGCAGAAGTTACTTGTCGGTTACTTAGTCTTATCTTGTAATAGAAGTTTAGGGAAGTTACTTGATGTAATCCTAAACTTAGTGGGTCGAGCGGTTACTCGATCTTATCTCGATCTTATCTCGATGGCAGTTTTGGGGATGTCAACTGCTATAGTCATGGTGACTATAAATACAGCCAGTATGTGTGAATATTCGGCGGAGAAGAAGTCTGATGTGAATTACCACATAAATTCCTTTGTTAGTGTGAGTAATAGAGGCTGAGAATTTCCCGTAACTTTGTGTGTGTTTTCAGTCGACTCTAATCCCCTATCCTTAGTGCATGGGTGCTAGGATAGTAAAACACTTTGGTGCCTGGGAAACACTTGAGTGTTAGTGTAGATCGGCATTGGCAGTCTGCTTGCTGCCATGCTAAGTGTGCCAAGGAAGTGCATACAATCAGCCTAGTCTGAAGGCCAAGGGTGGGTTGAGTGTGAGGAGGTTGCGAACCTCGCCAACAAGCAGTAGTGTGTCGTGTCAAGGGCAACGCACGATGACATTAGGCAGTCCCCGAGAACAATACGAGTCCACTATGCAAACTCAGCACGTGTTGACGCTACGACGTTGAACCTCGCTACAACTTGTCCACAGCACAAGTTGGGTTCTACGGTGAGTTAGTTGGCCTTGGCGACGTGACTGCTAAGGCGCCATCGCAGGAGTCAAGAGTGCGGAAAAAATTCAGGTGCACAGCTACGGTCCCGTGACTCAACTAAGATAGGGCACCTTAATGTTTTGTGAAGTATTTATTTTGCGTAGGAAAGTTTCTTTGAATTGCAGTTTTCTTTTGTACATGGCAATATCAGTAGTATTTTGTACACTAGTCTTGCTATTGAAAGAATTCTTTCAGGAATGTATCTGTAGCTCAGCTGTGATCTGTATGTGATTCTGCATCTAGAACTATGTTTCACCGAAACTGACATCGACACCGCGACACGGACACGGCGCGACACCGCGACATGACAAATCTCAAAAATACAAGTTTCGACACGGCAAATAATTAATAAATATATATGTATGTTTAATTATAACAAATACTAGAAACATGAAATAAATTCATTACATAACCAAATCTAACCATAAAACTCAATCCATTTCATAACAACTTATAGGATATTAAAATCAAATATAACTAAATGCAAGTGATAAACTAAGACAATAGTGTGTAAGTGCATCACTTATGATAGAGAAGAGAATAACGGCTTGGGTAATTAGAGCTTCTATTTTTTTAATATTGTTTTTGTTTTTGTTTTTAATTATAAATTAATGAGGTGGTGTCACACTTATGGCGTAGCATGTCCATTTGATGACATGGCGTGTCGTCAAGGTGCCGCAAAAGTCAACATTTTTTGACACGCCACGTGACATGTCGGACATGGTGTCGGGCGTGTCGGGCGTGTCGGGGTGTCGGGAAGTGTGGAAACTCTGACACTCCACTGTAGTGGATAGTGGAGTATCGGTGCAACAAATTCTAGAATGACCACATAACAACTCCGAACAAATTAATTTGTCGTATCCTCAAAAAGCTTTTGCAAACAAAAACCATTGTTGTTAACTTTGAAATTTGAACTACGTTCATTTGTCCTTGCACAATTCAAATCATGTCGTCATGTACAGGGTATGTCTTGAGTTATATAAATACCGTCCTGTGATCTGCATGATTCTAAATCGTATACAACTACAAATTTCAGTATAGTTGGTCATATGAGAAGATTCTTGAATAGGCCGTAGAGCGAATATTTTCGTAGATTTTTCACCTCATACCATGAGTTAAGCACTTCAAGATGCTTGTCTGTTCCTGAGAAAGTGAGCTGTATGCTTAGATTACAGTCAAAAGTCCCACCATTGCTTTTGCATTTCGAGTTTGGTACTGCACAGTCCTCGCCATTGAGGCAGGCAGAGTAGTCCCCAGAGCATGCTTTGCATCCCATTTTCTTCCAGAACAAGTTTTGAAGAGTTCCCTTGTCAAATTCAAGCACCTGTTGAACATAGAATTCAAGCTTCAATACTGCTACGAGAATGGAAGCGAGAAACAGAGAGAGCTATATTTATCAACAAGGGTTAAAAGTGTACCAAGGTGAAGCTAGTTATTGTGTTGGTCTGATCAGCAACCAATATTGGGGTTGATCTTGCTGCATACTTACTTCCAGCAAATGCTACCATATATCCTCCTGCCTTGGTCTGAGCATTTCATAAAAATTTCATCACTTGAATAGCTTAAAACTAGATGATATGAGATGATCAAGATTGTTCTTGACAATGTTGAACAGGAATAGTCAGAACTCAGGAAGTGTTTTCAGAAGAAACACTTTGATAAATGCTTTTATATCAAGCAGCACTGTGCTTTTGATCAAAGCGCTGCGAAATAAAAGCTGATGACATAAGGACTAGAAAGTGCATACTAAAGGATACAATTCTGGAACGAACTTCAAATGCAACTTCAAACAATCCTCATAGCATAAAAATCTTCATCTCATAAGCTCATAGCATATATATAGAAACACACACAAAAGTAACACATAAGCTGATCATGAGTTCTTGAATCTCATACCAGATTGAACGTGCTATCGATAGTGAGGAATGAGATCTCGTCCACTTTAGGCCTGAATAAAGCAAGTTGAGCATCACCTCCTGCCAAGGACAAGCGCTTATCACACGGCGAAAGCTGAGTCTGGTTTAGAAAGAATGAATCTTTGGTGGAAAATGCAAGGCCAAAAGTAAAACCGTCCCATCTTTGGATTTTTGCGTCCGAGCAAGGATCAAAAACACCATTTGTATCACTTCCGGCAACAAACACAGTCATCATCATTATCATCAACACCAACACCAACACGATCATGATCAGCCTCTTAGTCGTAGACTTCGTCTCGGTCATGATGATCTTGAAGCAGTAATTAAGAAGAAAGGGAAAAAACATTAACCAATTTACAAGTAGTTGTATCTTTTTCGGGCGATTAATACTATGTTCGTGGCATAGGAGAAATTATTAACTAATACAGATGACATGCATAGGTTAAAAAAAACAAGAAAATTTAGATGTAAACGATTCTACATATCTCAAATTTATTCGACCAAAAAATAAATGAATTGAAGATAGATAGAAAGGTACCGTACCTGAGAGAATTAGGGTTGTTGTTCTGAGCTCAGGAAATATTGTTGCAAATTGTACTCAGAGAATCTATGAATGATGATCGAAGCAGATGGTTTGTCAATGTAGGACCTCCTGGTGCGGCGGTTTATATATGTACGTTTGTGTTGTTTGATAGTAATCGTAGTATTATCGTTCATCTGGGACGCGCCAAAACGGTTATTCAGGCATAAGTAATGGATCTTGTCCAAACAAGGGTTATGTAAGTCGATGTTATTTTTTTTTATATCTATACCAGCTTATGTGCGTGCGGAAGAGCGTAGCACTCGCGCGTGCGTATTATCAGTATATTTATTAAACATATCTCCATATATTTTAGAAATCATTATATATTGCTTTTTTTAGTTTATTAATGGAAATTCTTAACATAAGTTCTAAAAGATTATAAGAAGCTAGCTACCCTCTTTTGGATACAAATAAAATGCTAGCCTCTTGGTCTCATTGAGCTAAGGCTTTTTAGTTTTCAATATTCTACTGTTTTAATGTAGTTAATGAGATAGTCCTATACACAGATGTTTAAACAATTAAAACTCTTTTTGGCATACATTTTTACTACAATAAAGGGAAGCCCCTTCTATCGTGTCATTACCATACCAAAATTTAGAAAACCAAAACTAACCTTATAAATATCGAACATCCGAAAAAAATAAAAAAATTCATGCAATGATTAAAAGACTACTATTGTAAAATTACCAGGATTAAAAATATTAGAAAAAAAATAAACTAAAAGAAGAGGAAGTACGCGTGAAGGGGCAGAAACATTCCGAGCAAAAAAAAAGGAAGAGCATTCGATTAAGCAACTGTTGTGGAATTGCTGTGGAGTAGTGGCCGCATGATTAGAGATGGGTCTGAGCAACTATATTTACCTATCCTTACAAACCAAGCACCATCAATTTGGTATCCTCTCCGACTCGAAAATCGTTGAAGGAAGCAACTTGGTATATACCTCTGAGTTTGAATTCAAAATCCAATCGCTACTGCTGCATGTTGCTTTGTTGTTCTACTTCTTCGTCAGGTAAAGCCTCACTTTGATTATCACGGTAGAAGTTACATTTGGGTTTTTTTTATTTGTATATGAGTAATTGTTTTTGAGAAATCGAATTGGGTATTCAAGGATTTAAGCTAAATCTTTATTATGTAAGAAGTTTAGGTAAACAACACTATATCCGGATAGATTGAAAGAAGATGGATTTGCATGATGGTTGTAATTCTATGATCTTTGTAGGAATGAAGTGGTAAACTCTTCTAAGAATCGGTGTAGAAGATGATGTATGACTTGAGTAGAAATTGGGTATTCAAGGATTTAAGCTAAATCTTTATTCTGGGGGTTTTGGATTGGTACTGTAAGAAGTTTAGGTAAACAACACTATATCCGGATTCAATCTATTTTAGATTAAAAGAAGATGGATTTGCATGATGGTTGTAATTCTATGATCTTTGTAGGAATGAAGTGGTAAACTCTTCTAAGAAAGAAGCTTTTATGTTTGCATTTTCATAACTGGGTTGCATCTCATATTATGCTTGGATACAATATATATAGGGATGTTAATGGCAGTGCCATTCCAATTCACACATGGAATATTACAAGTATATAACAATCAAATAATGCTTTCCAACTGTTCGTAGTTGTATCTTCTTATATTAATTAACTTTCTGTTTTTAACACTCTAACATGTACGCATGAAAGAAGATAAACAAGGAGGAGAACGAAAGATAGATTTCATTGGATTAGAAGCAGAGTCAATGTATTTATATGAAGCTACGGAGAGATTAGAAAGAGAAAAAAGTAACCCGGCGTTTGCATGTTTAAGTACAACATCTTCCAATTAATTGATCTTCAAAGCAATTGGCTTGGAGAGCAAATTATATGTATTGCTCAATGTCAACGTCACAACGTGATCTGATGCTTGATTACAGTACTGGCATAGGAAATTATATAATTTATACATTTCAACTGTTGTGAATATCATCAATTTGATAGACATGGATGACATATTAATATAGTGTAGAATAGATAAGTGACATGAATGACAATTTTAAGATGATCAGATGATCATTAAGATGATCGATTATTGCGGTAATTGATTACGCTAAAATAACTATGTAACTGTCAATTTATACATGAGACCATCACATCCAACTCAACTTACTCCCATGTTCTCATTAGATGATCAACTACAAAGCTGAGAGCATAATCCCATTATGTGTGGAGACGCTTTAGTTTTGCATGTAGTCCCCATTGCGAATTTAGGGGTGGAGAGGCTTTAGTTTTTGGATTGTACTATCTGAAGTGTGTCAACTTTAATAAATATAGCATTGACCATGAGCATTTCATGTAGCTAAGCCAATTACAGAATTGTTAGAGAATCATTAAACTTAAATTTTGATTTTGATGTAGTTTGGTTCAAATGGGATTGATTTTGATTTCTTTATGTTTGCGGTATGTTCGTCTAATTTGTCATTCAAGGCAGGTGAAAAGATTGACATGGCATAAGTCTGCTTATCTTTAGTTTATGTAGTCTATCAAGATTTAAGAATGCTCATGTGGAGTGCGCAAATTGCTTTCTTTTATAGGGGTGTTTAAGAATGGATCCTCTAGACTATGACTCAAGAGAGGAATTTGTTGCATATGTTGTCATAGCTAAGCTGTAATGTTGTATTGATTCTTCTCCCCCTCTCCCCCGAATTCAGTATACATTCTTTTGATGTTCCCAACAAATCCTGACCTTCATAATTTTATCCAATCTGATTTTCAGGTGGCGGTGAAGACAAACAAGTTACCTCTGCACGAAAACATCAGCCATAAATGGTTTGAAGCTCCAGTGTTTCTGCTTATTTGCAGAAGATATTAAGTTGTTAGTGTTGTGTTAAGTGCTTCAGTAATCTTCTTCATCACTTATTGTCATGTCCATATGCAACTACAAGATGTCTAATATGAAAAGTGGCTATTTTGGCACATTCTCAGGACTAAACAATGAAGTTAGATGTTCTTAAGCGGTCCTCTTTACTGTCTATTAACATTTCATTATCAAATCTACCTGAGATTGATTTGGTTGTGTGTAGATATAAGATTTGATAATTAGCTTTTGTCATTTCAGAATGTTCATGGTAGTTTCAAGATCTTGAAGTTGTAGGGGGTTAAGGCATGCAGATTATTGAAAACCACGTATGACTTCAACTAGAAAATGTATTTACCCTCTGCATTCTCTGTAATTTAATCATAATTAATCTCTTTATTGCAGTGGCCAATCGCTCAATTGTATCCAAACTTATATTCTTGCACCCCTGAATTATCTAGACTGGGATGAAGCATCTTACTAATTGTCTGTTTGAAATCCATGCCCAACACTGAGCACAGTGAGTTCAATGTACCCAAGTGCGCCTGTATTTGCTTCAGCCAAACACTATGCAAAAATAGAAATAATAAATAAATGAATTAGTAACCAAATATTATGAACTATAAAGCCACATACAACCAAATGGTATATGAAACTGATTCTACACAATTGTAATCTGAGCTTTTATTCTACACAATTGTAATCTGAGCTTTTATTTTATCTAATCTATGCTATAAAATAACAAAATTTTGGAGTCATATCTTGGTTTTGGAAAGCTTAGAGTGGATATAATCTGTTATATAGGAATCTAATGTTGAGGTAATTTAGTTGACATATCCTTTGACAACCTCTCGATATACTAACTATGCCTAACCCTACGTTTTGTGGTTGTGAACGGAAATTGACTCACTAGGGTACTCATCCCTTAATTTGACAATATCCTTATTTTTCAGGCTTTTCCCCATCAGTAATATATGGCTTACTGGTAAATTTAGTTGACATAACAAGTGTATCTACAATAAGTGTGTTTGATTACTATTCGATGTTAATTTGCTCAGATTTGGAGGAAGTAAGCATTTGTAAGGTAATTTCGATATAGTTCAGGCGAGATTGAGTTATATATAGCATGATGAAAACTTTGCCAACTTAATATCTATAGTGTTCATTTTTTAATTATATGGGGAAGCTTCATTTTACTGTTATCAATGAAAACAGTCCCTTTAGTTTAAACCCTTTTTTGCTCACTAAAACTGTAATGAGTATGCCACGTCAATATGTTATATATGTCATGAGAATTACAATATTTTAAATAGATCAAAAAGGTGAGCGAGACCAGAACTGGCCATCAAAATGACTCTTTCTTTTACTTTTGTTCACAAAAAGTATATCTCTACTACAATAAAGGGAAACCCCTTCTATTGTGTCATTACCATACCAAAATCTAGAAAACCAAAACTAACCCTATAAATATTGAACATTCGAAAAAAAAATAAAAAAATTCATGCAATGATAAAAGGCTACTATTGTAAAATTACAAGGATTAAAAATATTAGAAAAAAAATAAACTAAAAGAAGAGGAAGTACGCGTGAAGGGGTAGAAACATTCCGAGCAAAAAAAAAAGGAAGAGCATTCGATTAAGCAACTGTTGTGGAACTACTGTGGAGTAGTGGCCGCATGATTAGAGATGGGTTTGAGCAACTATATTTACCTATCCTTACAAACCAAGCACCATCAATTTAGTATCCTCTCCGACTCGAAAATCGTTCAAGGAAGCAACTTGGTATATACCTCTGAGTTTGAATTCAAAATCCAATCGCTACTGCTGTTGCCTTGTTGTTCTACTTCTTCGTCAGGTAAAGCCTCGCTTTGATTATCACGGTAGAAGTTACATTTGGGTTTTTTTTATTTGTATATGAGTAATTGTTTTTGATAAATCGAATTGGGTATTCAAGGATTTAAGCTAAATCTTTATTCTGTAAGAAGTTTAGGTAAACAACACTATATCCGGATAGATTGAAAGAAGATGGATTTGCATGATGGTTGTAATTCTATGGTCTTTGTAGGAATGAAGTGGTAAACTCTTCTAAGAATCGGTGTAGAAGATGATGTATGACTTGAGTAGAAATTGGGTATTCAAGGATTTAAGCTAAATCTTTATTCTGGGGTTTTTGGATTGGTACTGTAAGAAGTTTAGGTAAACAACACTATATCCAGATTCAATCTATTTTAGATTAAAAGAAGATGGATTTGCATGATGGTTGTAATTCTATGATCTTTGTAGGAATGAAGTGGTAAACTCTTCTAAGAAAGAAGCTTTTATGTTTGCATTTTCATAACTGGGTTGCGTCTCATATTATGCTTGGATACAATATAGGGATGTTAATGGCAGTGCCATTCCAATTCACACATGGAATATTACAATTATATAACAATCAAATAATGCTTTCCAACTGTTCGTAGTTGTATCTTCTTATATTAATTAACTTTCTATTTTTAACACTCTAACATGTACGCATGAAAGAAGATAAACAAGGAGGAGAACGAAAGATAGATTTCATTGGATTAGAAGCAGAGTCAATGTATTTATATGAAGTTACAGAGAGATTAGAAAGAGAAAAAAGTAACCCGACCTTTGCATGTTTAAGTACAGCATCTTCCAATTAATTGATCTTCAAAGCAATTGGCTTGGAGAGCAAATTATATGTATTGCTCATTGTCAACGTCACAACGTGATCTGATGCTTGATTACAGTACTGGCATAGGAAATTATATAATTTATACATTTCAACTGTTGTGAATATCATCAATTTGATAGACATGGATGACATATTAATATAGTGTAGAATAGATAAGTGACATGAATGACAATTTTAAGATGATCAGATGATCATTAAGATGATCGATTATTGCGGTAATTGATTACGCTAAAATCACTATGTAACTGTCAATTTATACATGAGACCATCCCATCCAACTCAACTTACTCCCATGTCCTCATTAGATGATCAACTACAAAGCTGAGAGCATAATTCCATTATGTGTGGAGACGCTTTAATTTTGCATGTAGACTGGGATGAAGCATCTTACTAATTGTCTGTTTGAAATCCATGCCAAACACTGAGCACAGTGAGTTCAATGTACCCAAGTGCGCCTGTATTTACTTCAGCCAAACACTTTGCAAAAATAGAAATAATAAATAAATGAATTAGTAACCAAATATTATGAACTATAAAGCCACATACAACCAAATGGTATATGAAACTGATTCTACACAATTGTAATCTGAGCTTTTATTTTATCTAATCTATGCTATAAAATAACGAAATTTTGGAGTCATATCTTGGTTTTGGAAAGATTAGAGTGGATATAATCTGTTATATAGGAATCTAATGTTGAGGTAATTTAGTTGACATATCCTTTGACAACCTCTCGATATACTAACTATGCCTAACCCTACGTTTTGTGGTTGTGAACGGAAATTGACTCACTAGGGTACTCATCCCTTAATTTGACAATATCCTTATTTTTCAGGCTTTTCCCCATCAGTAATATATGGCTTACTGGTAAATTTAGTTGACATAACAAGTGTATCTACAATAAGTGTGTTTGATTACCACTACAACATTTTTGCCCATTACCGGTGAGATCACCGGAGACAAGGCCGGCGACCGGAAAAGTCGCCGGTAATGTTCAACATTACCGGCGACTTAGCCCGTCGCCGGCAATGTCGCCGGAATCTCGCCGGTAATGTTGCAAAACATTACCGGCGACTCCAACCGTCGCCGGCAATGTCTAGGAAGACATTACCGGCGATTTTCCGGCGGGAATTTCGCCGGAAATGTCTCCCTAGACATTGCCGGCGACGGTTGGAGTCGCCGGTAATGTTTTGCAACATTACCGGCGAGATTCCGGCGTAAAGTCGCCGGTAATGTCTTCATTTCCGGCGACTTACTCCGTCGCCGGCAATGTGTCTTATATTAGATGCCGGATCGGGCAGCTCGATCATTCAATCATTTTGAGCGAAAAAAATCCAGAGAAATCGAAAGAAGGAAAACGTACGCTCTGAAATCGATCATTCGGTATATTGTCAAAATTAAGGCGGGCGTCGAAAACTCGATCACTCGGGAAGTTATTTATATAGGTACGTAGGTGTATATATATATACGTATATGTGGTATATATATATGTGTGTGTGTGTGTGTGTTGATCAAATCCAATTCGTGAGATATATATATATATATATATATATATGAAATGTTGTTGATGTACGATCACCGAAACGAGAAAACAGCTTGTAGTTAATCTTGTGTCTGAATCAATGACTGGTATTATCGTATTGTTATCGGAGCCAGGCTTAACAGAGATTAGATCGATATATCATTGAGTACTATCATCGAGTACTGAATACGTACTATCATCGAGTACTGAATCGAATTCAGAGATTAGATCGATATATATACATATGCATGCATGTGTTGATTTAATTAGAGTTGAATTGAGAGATTACGTCGATTATTAGTTGTGAATGTGTGTATATATATATAATTAATACGTAAAATTGTTAGAATTTTCAGGATGGACAAGAGTTGGATGAGCCTCGAAAGATGGGATGTCAGATATCACGAGGGAATTAGGAGTTTTGTGGATTTTGTGAAGGCTAATTTTGGAGACACTACACTTCATTATTGCCCGTGTAAAGAATGTAAGTGTTTCAGCGATCGATTTCGATTTCCCATTGATAAAGTGCAGAGGCACCTGAGTAAATACGGGTTTTGGGATAAGTACACTTGTTGGATTTATCACGGTGAAACATCGGTAGCGGGTCCGCATGATCATGGACAATTTGGTGAGAGGGCCAGTCCACGCTATGATTATGGACATTTTGCTGAGAGGGGCAGTTCATCCTATGATCCAACATCGATGTTAATCAATGATATGTTTCCTCATGAGAGCGGTGTATTTGCTGATGAAGCACCAAATCTCCCTCCCGTCGTTGAGGGTTTCCCCCATATCGAGCCAGTCGAACCATTACCTGGAGGTCATGCCAACACAAGCGGTATGGACAAGTACAACAACCTGATTGCATTGCAACAGACTCCGTTGTACGACGGTTGTAGTAAGACTGTTCTTGAAAGTGTGATGGGAGTGATGCAGCTAAAAATGGAGAACAAAATGTCTGTCAAAGCTGTTGATTCTTGGTTGAAGTGGACTGCTTCGCTACTGCCACCCGGTCATCGTCTTCCTACCACTCATCATAAGGTGCGACATATCCTGAAAGATCTTGGGCTTTCCTACATCAAAATCCATGCATGCAGATATGATTGTATTCTCTTCTGGGGAAAAGATCTCGAAGACCTTGAAGCATGCCCGGTATGTTTTACAGAAAGGTATAAGTTGACTCCTGCAGGCAACAAGAAAGCTGTGAAGATACTTCGATATTTCCCGCTTATTGATAGGCTGGAGCGGTTGTTCATGTGTGCTTTCACGGCCGAGGCAATGAGATGGTGGGCTGAGAGGAACTTGCCTGACGATGACACCCTTATACACCCTTCCGACGGAGAGGCTTGGAAGCACATGGTCAGGGAGTTTGATCATTTTGCAGCAGAGGTCCGAAATGTTTGGCTAGGGCTTTCATCTGACGGATTCAACCCTTTTGGCAACATGAGTCTTCAATACAGTATATGGCCAGTTATTTTGGTACCGTACAACCTTCCACCATGGATGTGCATGAAGAAGGAATACAATATGCTCACTCTGTTAATTCCGGGCCCGGGTTATCCAGGAAAGTGTCTCGATGTGTATTTGAGGCCTTTGATTGAGGAGCTTAAGTACCTGAGTGAGTGTGGCCACCCCACTTACGATAGGTTCAAAAAGGAGATGTTCCAGATGCATGCCATGCTTGTTGGCACCATCAGTGATTTTCCTGCCCGCGGTATGTTGTCGGGCAACGTTACCAGGGGTTACAGGGCTTGTTCAGAGTGCATGACGGTTGATTGTTGCAGTCCTCATTGCAGTAAAATTGTCTCGATGCGTCACCGTTGTTGGCTTCCATATGATCACCCATTTAGGCAGGATCCAGACGCGTTTGATGGGACTGTTGAAACTGGTGTGGCACCCAGGCGATGGACAGGGGACGAAATTTTGGAAGTGTTGAATGAATACGATTTTGGCCAGCTGAGCAATCATCCTGACATAGTGGCGTCAATTCCAGAAAAGCCCGAAAGGTATAAGTTTTGGACACACAAGAGCATATTCTGGGAACTCTCCTACTGGCCCAGGTTGCCTATCAGACATTACCTAGATGTCATGCACATAGAGAAGAATGTGTGTGAAAGTGTGGTGGGCATAGTTCTTAACTTGGAGGGGAAAACAAAAGACATCCCTAAGGCACGCATTGATCTTAAAGCAATGGGTGTGCAGAAACATTTGTGGTTAAGAGATGGTAAGAGAAAAATGCCGCAAGCTCCGTACACCGTAAAGCCGAAGCATAAGCATGAAATTTTTCGGTGGCTGAGTAATGTCAGGTATATATTCGATCTTATGGCTATGTATGAATTTGTCCTTAAATTTTTAGCGGAGTATATATGGTTATATGCGAGAAATATAATTGGTCCATATATATGGCTTCATCTATATATATATGCAGGTATCCTTATGGCTATGCAGGAAATATAAGCAGGTGTGTTAACTTCCGGGACAATAAGATGTACGGATTAAAGAGTCATGACTGCCATGTACTGCTTCAACGCCTTTTCCCTATTTTCATTCGAGGGTACATGCCCAAAGAGGTGGTGGAGCCGTTGGTGGCCTTGTCAAGATTCTTTCAGAAGTTATGCACCAGGGAAGTTAAAAAAGCAGACCTGAGGGAGATGCAAGATGACATCATTTTTATCATGTGCAAGCTTGAGAGGATATTTCCCCCAAATTTTTTCGACATAATGCCGCACCTGATGATCCATCTTCCCGAACAATTGGTGCTTACCGGTCCCGTACACTACACTTGGATGTATCCCATGGAAAGGTACAAATGATTCATAAATTTGGTTTGCCTATGGTTTTTATATGTAATGAATTCTGGTTAAGTAAGTTAACATGTACTTGTTAACTTGTAGACAATTGGGAGCCTACAAGGACTATGTGAAGAATAAATATGCACCTGAAAGGTGTATCGCTGAAGCATATCTTGCGCACGAGTGTGTAACGTACACCAAAGTGTACCTCGAAAATGTAGAGGACCCCCAACAACATATGCCGATAGATGAACCCCAGTTCAACCTTTCTATCATCTCCAGTGACGTGGTAGTACAGGGAAGCTTGCCAAAGTCGTACAAGTTGGATGGAAATGAGGTAGCCATTGCCCACTGGTCGGTACTGATTAACTGTCAAGAAGTACAATATTGGAAAAACTATCATCTTCACTGCCCTGCTATTGCCGGAAATGTTGATTACCACAACAAGACGTTTGCAAACTACTTTGGTCAATGGGTAAGTATATGTGTATATGTCTATTTTTATATATATATCCTTACATAGCATGTATGTATGTACGTGCTTTTGTGGTTTCAAGATGACATAATTTCTTCTGTACGTATTAATATATGGACGTTTTCAGATGAACCATGTAGCAGATGATGGTTGCCCAGAGTGGTCAAACGAATTGAGGGTCCTGGCGATGAAACCGATTGCTTCAAAAGTGTACTCGATGTGTCAGGTCAATGGCGTGAAATTTATATGTGAAAATCGAGACGACCGACTGAAAACACAGAATTGTGGGGTGATGGTCCATGGTGGGCAGGATGGCGTTGACTATTACGGTGTCCTTCATTCAGTTGTTGAACTAATTTATGGGAACCGCATGAAAGTGCACTTGTTCAAGTGTAGATGGTTTGATACTAGCCCGGAGAACACAAGGACCGATCAGTACGGAACATTTTCGGTGAATACTGCTACTACCTGGTATGAAGATGACCCTTTCGTTCTTGCCTCATCAGTAAAACAAGTGTTTTACCTGGACGATCTTCTTAACAAAGTCCCGTGGAAGGTGGTTAACCATGTTGCTCATAGAAACATATACAGTGCTGCCACACTTGGTGATACCGCAGATGATGAGGAAGTTACTGCATACCAAGAGCCGAACGCTTTTGACATTCCGGAATCATCTACGATTCGCCTTAATAATGTGAGATCTGGGAGTGTGGTTCGAATTACTGGAGCAGAACTTCTCGATGTTAATCCATATGAAGTTGACGCTGATTCAGATGACGAGGAGCGGCACATATTGCCAGAGGTTACCTATGAAACCGAGTCAGACTCAAGTGATGAAGATGATTACGATTATCATCCTTAGTACGTTGGAAATTGTAGTCGGAAATTGTAGTCGGAAATCGTACGTAGGAGGAAAATGTAGTCGAAATTGTAGTCGAAAATTGTAGGGCTGAGAAATGCATAAGAGGATAATCAACTTCTGCATTATATCTTCTCACAGCGGGAATTCATTTTGAATTGTTGATTACTTGATTGTTTGTGGTTTAGTCACTTTAATGCTATCTTATTAATTTATTTTGAAGCATTGATTACAAATCTGTTGAAGCATTGATTGTTAGACACTTAAGACTGGGTACTAATGTTAGATAACTTAGTTTCTAGTGATATGAATTCTGCAAAACTCATGTTAAGAACATCTGTGTTTATAGAATGAAAACAAATAGAACTTACAGGGACTGAATCAATGTGAACCAATGTGAACCAATGCATCAGTGTGAACCAATGTGAACCAATGTGAACCAATGTGAACCAATGCATCAGTGTGAACCAATGTGAACCAATGCATCTGTGTTCAGAAACTGATCTGAACAATGTGAACCAATGCATCAGTTCAGGGACTGAATCAATGTGAACCAATGTGAACCAATGTGAACCGGAACGGCATCAGTTCTGTTGAACTGATGTGCCTTTTGAAGTTACTGCAATATATACACAGATATAACTATGTATTCGAAAACATAGATTGGTCTATGACAGATCCTCATTGAATTCCTATACGGAAATTGTAGTCGTTAATCGTAGACGGAAATTGATAATCGAAATTGTAGTCGGAAAATGTGCATAGCTGGAAATGGTACGTACGTATACGGAAAATGTAGTCGTTAATCGTACGTATACGAAAATTGATAATCGAAAATGTAGTCGGAAAATGTAGCCGGATATCGTAGACGGAAAATTTAGTCGGAAATCGTACGTATACGGAAATCGTAGTCGTTAATCGTACGTATACGGAAATCGTAGTCGTTAATCGTAGTCGTTAATCGTACGTATACGGAAAATGTAGTCGTTAATCGGACGTATACGGAAAATGTAGTCGTTAATCGTACGTATACGGAAATCATTAATCGAAAATGTAGACGGAAAATGTAGTCATTAATCGTACGGATACGGAAATTGATAATCGAAAATGTAGTCGGAAAATCTAGCCGGAAATCGTAGACGGAAAATGTTGTCGGATATTCTTCGGGAAATAATGACATTACCAACGAGTTGAAGTCGTTGGTAATGACATTACCAACGAGTTATAAGCAACTCGTTGGTAATGACATTACCCACGAGTTAACTCGTCGTTGGTAATGTCATTACCGGCGAGTTGCTTATAACTCGTTGGTAATGTCATTACCAACGAGTTAACTCGTTGGTAATGACATTACCAACGAGTTATAAGCAACTCGCCAGTAATGTTTTCTGGTTTCCCCCATATCGAGCCCGAGCCTCTCCTCTCCCTCTCCTCTCCCTCTCCTCCTCCTCTCCCTCTCCTCTCCCTCTCCTCCTCCCAAATCGGTCCGGTGAGCCTCTCCTCTCCCTCTCCTCCTCCTCTCCCTCTCCTCTCCCTACTCCTCCTCTCCCTCTCCTCCTCTCCACCGATCCCCTCTCCTCTCCTCCTCCGAAAATCTCCTCCTCCCCTCCTCCCCTCCTCTCCTCCCCTCACCATTGTAGGTGGAAGAAAATGGCAGGTCCGATCCTCTCTCTCTCCCTCTCTCTCTCTCTCTCAATTTTTAATTATTTTTTTGCATGTGTATGTGTATGTGTATGTGTATGTGTATGTGTATGTGTATGTGTATGTGTATGTGTATGTGTATGTGTAAATTAATTAGGGTGCTAAGTTGGAAATTAGGGTGATAAGTTCTAAATTAGCATGTATGTATATATGTGATGTATATATATATTTAGGTATGTGAATATGAAGTGATGTATATATATATGTGAAAATTATGTATAAATGTGGTTTTGATGAATATGTGATGTATATATATACGGAAATTAAACCTAATTAAGATGCATGATATATATATGTGTGAAAAATGTGGAAAATTAATTAGGGTTTGTGATTTGGATGAATATGTGATGGATAAATTTAATTAAGATGCATGATGTATATATATATACACATCGAATATGTATAGTCGTTAATTTAGGTGATATAGTTGTTAATTAATCGTATAAATGAAGGTGGAAATCGGGATCGGGACGGTTTAGAACCGGAACGGTTTGGAACCGGAACGGTTTGGAACCGGAACGGTTTGGAACCGGAACTTATTGTAACTGGAACCGTTATGTTACAAACGGTTCCGGTTACAAACAGTTCCGGTTTCAAACGGTTCCGGTTCCACACCGTTCCGGTTCCGATTTGTTATAGAACCGGAACGGTTTGGAACCGGAACTGTTTGTAACCGGAACCGTTATGTTACAAACGGTTCCGGTTACAAACAGTTCCGGTTTCAAACGGTTCCGGTTCCACACCGTTCCGGTTCCTATTTGTTATTGAACGGAATCCATGACTATTACGATGTCCAGGAGGTTTTGCGGCTAATTGGCTTCGGAGAGGTTCCCGAAATAGTGGAGGGAACAGTAGTCAAGCTTCCTCCTCGGCCGCAGTTAGCAACACGCCCAGTGGGCCAATGATGACTGCTCGCACGAGAGCCTTGCTAGAGGCGCGAGCTGAGGAGGAAGCTGCACGATCAAGAGCCGTGGAACCGGAATTCGAGGCTCGAGCCTCAGTCTCTAGACGCTCAATCAGCAGACGTCCCTCCGGTGGCAGAGCCTCAGACGAGCGACAGTCAACGGGGGCATCAGAAACTCCCTCAATCCGAATGCCCCATATTCGGATGGTGCCTACTCCCGTTTCACGGGAATCATCTGAGGCACATGGTGGTGCTGGCGCCTCATCGTCCAGGCCTCGTCTATCTCCGCCGTTCGGTCTCTTCCTACCCGACGAGATTCCTGTCATCCCTGAATTCGATGATAGGGGGATGCCTGTTTATATTGAAGGACGGCCGGATTTCCTGACCGTGGAGGAAGCGTATAACTTCCTCCCGTTCGACCCCGTGTATCTTTGGAGTGTGAGGTGCACCAACCAACAAACGGACGATGCAGGTAAATTTTATTTAACATCAGATTGATTACTTAATTATTACTTAAGACTTGCGATTGGTTCAATTAATGATATCAATTTGTTGACATTGTTTTATTAGGCAATTTCGTTAATGGGACTGGAAAACGGAAAGGGGCTAGAGGCACCTGCACCGGGAAGAGACTTGAGCAGGCCACCGGCGGAAGGAAAACGCCCATAAGGGCCAATGAGGATGGCGAGGTGATCGAGGCATTCGACACCACGCGCAAATATGTCAGCATGGCCGGTGCGATCGTGCGGGACAAGGTCCCAATGCTTTGGCCAGATTGGGAATCTGTGCCTATCTACGTGAAGATGCAAGTGCATAATGCACTCAGTGTGAGTAAAATCGTATTTTCATTACGTAAATTTTACATTTATTAATTAAGTCCACTTAAATATATAATTTTACCTTTTATATATTCATATTGCAGGTGTGGTTTGACGTGGATGAAGTTCTTATTCACACGTGGGTAGAGCGTCAACTACATAATCGGTGATGTGCTTCCACTTATTTGAATATATATCGAGTTAGATTTTTGTTTATCAACTGTTTTAATATCTCTAACTTTTTTTCCTTGTTTTAATATAGGTATAAAGAGTGGAAGAACGAGCTTTCTTCCCATTACACTGTATACAAGGAGCTAGGCCGAGGTTCTACTCCTAGCGAATTTCGGTTTAGGGAGTACGAGTGGCTGTGGCTGATAGCCCACTTCGAGCACCCCAAAGCTCAGGTATG
The DNA here is from genome assembly GCA_946800695.1 of Geum urbanum. Lineage (NCBI taxonomy): Eukaryota > Viridiplantae > Streptophyta > Magnoliopsida > Rosales > Rosaceae > Geum > Geum urbanum. Next base: position 7,788,100 of record OX327002.1, on the reverse strand, counting down.
CATCCTTAATATATCTTACAAGCCTAATGTATCGTATCAGATTGAAATAGTTAGTTACTAATTTTTTTCCATATGTTTATCAAACAAGGCGATTTCGAAGACGAACCGGGCGAATAGATTGAAAAACACCAGGGCCCATCATGCAGGTTCACTCAACTACATGGGTTGGTCGACTAAGGCGCAGCAACAACAAGAAGTGAACCCCTTGGTGTATATTCATCAGAAGTTCTATCCGCAATGCCCTGATGAAGCGGTAAGTCTTTCGCCTCTCCATGTGTTAATAAAACTATTTTTCGATATTAATAGATGTTGTTAGTTAATACGTTGTTCATTTTCGCTTTTCAATTAGGCGAGAGTGGAGGAGGCGACGACAGAAGTGACCATGAGTATAGCTCGGACTAACCATCCTGACTGCTCCGAGGAAGAAGTCACCCAGTATGCCTCTCAGATCGATCCGCTTGATCCCCCGATAGCGGCTCAGATCATGGCAAAAGCGTGCGGGACTGGAAAGAATACCTACTACTGTAGGGGAATGGGCTCGGCGGGCGAAGGAGTATTGAAAACCACTTCACAATACTCTACCGGGTCAAGAAGTTCAACTTCTAGTCGTAACCTCGCAGCGGAGCTTCATAGGACGCAGAGGGAGTTGGAGGAGCAAAAGAGGCAGATGGCCGAGTACCAAATGCAGCAGACACAGGTGCAGGCTCAGATGTACACATGGATGCGGACGATGTACGAGGCTCAGACTACCGGACAACCGTTCCCCACACCTCCCTCGGTCCCGGTCCCTCCGTTCCCTAGCTATCCACCACCACCACCGCACCAGTCAACGCCAGAGCAAGACCAAGGTAGCCACCGGAATTCAAATGAGTACTTTGATTACTTCGACCCTGACCCGCAAGTTCCTCGACCCTGACCTGTAGTTGTAGTTAATTTTCGTATCGTCGTTGCTATTTGTACTGTACGTTGGACATTTATGTGTACTGTTGAACTTGTATGATTGTACGGTTTATGTCTTTCAATGCAGGTTCTGGAATTGGGCCCAATCCAGAACCGCGTTTTTTTTTCAAAATTTTTTCTGACATTGCCGGCGACATGGACCTCAGTCGCCGGCAATGTCACAAATTCCGGCCACGGCGGCGGAACCATTGCCGGCGACGGCGTCGCCGGCAATGTTAACACCGGCGGGAGATTTCCGGCGACGTCATTGCCGGCGACTCGTCACCGGGAATGACATTTCCGGCGAAAAAAAAATACAAGGCCGGCGACCTCCCGTCGCCGGTAATGTCTCCTTTTCTTGTAGTGTACTATTCGATGTTAATTTGCTCAGATTTGGAGGAAGTAAGCATTTGTAAGGTAATTTCGATATAGTTCAGGCGAGATTGAGTTATATATAGCATGATGAAAACTTTGCCAACTTAATATCTATAGTGTTCATTTTTTAATTATATGGGGAAGCTTCATTTTACTGTTATCAATGAAAACAGTCCCTTTAGTTTAAACCCTTTTTTGCTCACTAAAACTGTAATGAGTATGCCACGTCAATATGTTATATATGTCATGAGAATTACAGTATTTTAAATAGATTAAAAAGGTGAGCGAGACCAGAATTGGCCATCAAAATGACTCTTTCTTTTACTTTTGTTCACTAAAAGTATATCTCTACTACAATAAAGGGAAGCCCCTTCTATTGTGTCATTACCATACCAAAATCTAGAAAACCAAAACTAACCCTATAAATATCGAACATCCGAAAAAAAAATAAAAAAATTCATGCAATGATAAAAGGCTACTATTGTAAAATTACCAGGATTAAAAATATTAGAAAAAAAATAAACTAAAAGAAGAGGAAGTACGCGTGAAGGGGCAGAAACATTCCGAGCAATCAACAATAGAGCTGAGATTTGTTCTGAACAATGTTTAAGAGATGCATGTCCACCGTTGTTGTGTTATTTGAATAAATTCATAGTAAATGTGAAAAAGGTTTATTGTGTCATTCAACAAGCTCTATTGTTGATTGTGTATAAAGAAAAGTCTAAAGTTGACTCTGCATGAAGTAAGATCTTTTTTTTGTCATTCTTTTTCTATATACGTACAAAGTTGTCTTCCATTATGACATATAGTGTAGTTTAATTGTATTTTTTAATTTTTTTTTTGGCATTGGCATTGTGCTTTATGCTATGAATTTCCTGATTGTTTCCTTTTGCAGGAATAGGACATCGCCGCCAACCAAAGAAAAGGATAAACGGTGTAAGGAGACATGTTTCAATATTTTCACCAGGTGCGTCAAAAAAATTTATTTGATAATAAAGCCACACCTTTGATCAAAGGAAGTTGATATTCAAGTATTATGAAAACGTAACCTTTTCTTTATTCCCATTTTTCAGGTTTAGTACATCGGTGTCAACTGAAGAAAAATATACAAGATGGATTAAGGAGACGTGTTTTATCATCACCTGGTTGGTATAAAGGAATTTCAATAAGAACAAATACCGCTGATTTGAGCAAGTTTATCTTGAAAGAATGGAATAAGAAAAAAGACGAGCAGTATGAAATCTACCAAATCTCAGCATTTTTCCCATTTTGACTCTCTTTTCACATGCAAATTAAAGAAGTTTAAATAACAGTTTTCCTATTCTTTATCTTTCGTATAGTTTGCGCCAAAAAAAATGTAATTACGGAGTTGAGGTTGCAGCCAGATTCAGAAATTATACGTGTATGCAAAAAAGTTTTGCGAATTAGGTAACTATTGATTCAAATATTTTTTTTATAGATTTTTAAAAACATTGATGATATTATAATGTGTAACTGTCTATTTTCATCATTACCTACGATATAAGTAACTCTCTCACAAGTTTTATTATGTGAGCAGGAACACAATTGATCGTAGAAACAAGTTTTTCTTAGCTAAGGTATTACAAATTCCTTTATTGAGTGTCATAAACATATTTAGTTAACATTAAAGCAGTCACAATTTTGAACAAGTATGTGTTTCTTGAACAGTTTTACAACAAGCGTACATCTCTCTGTATCCAAGAATCAATAGATAAAATCAAGGTGATTACATCGTAATTTTTAAATTACTCAATATTTGTAAAATGGTAAAAATCCATTAATAGATGCTCTTACTACAGAGTTCTTCATGTAACTGGAACAAGGTTGTTGCACTATCATTGTCGAGATTATTGTTGCTTTTAAGCTGAGGTATTTAGTGTAAAAATACAAAATATTGACAGAAACTATGGGTCAAGTTACTTCATTACGTTTGCAACCGCGAGATGAGGGTCAGGTAGGGTTGGTATATATTTGACATCCTTAATATAGGAGTTCAAAATTAATAGATTATAAATTTTAATCGTAGTTCAATCTCATTGTGGTTTAATTTACTAGGAATCTGCCAGTTTTCATTCACAAGAAGTACAAAGACAAACCCTCAGAGAAGAAAGGGAAGAATGGCAGAATATGGATATAACCGAAGGAGAAATAAGTTTGTCATCACATTCACAACTACAAAATGAGAATCAAGTACATATTCTCTAACAAAAGAATTTTAATTGTTGCATATAGTAACACAATTGAATTGACTATTTTAATTGATTTTTTATAGGGGCACACCCGTCTTTATTCCTTAGAGGCAGAAAGACAACGTAGAAACAACAGAGAAAGAGAGAGACGACGATTATTAAGTTCTTCACAACAAACTGAAAATTCTGCTCGAAGACGTGCTAGATATCAAATTCGAAGGGCAATGGAAAACAGAAGTGTGCTAAGTCAATCCAATTTGATGGATGGTAACATACTAAATTTTTGTAAGAATGAACCTAGTCTTTTGATTTTCGAATAATTTGTTAACATTTGAAATATAGGTGTTCAGCAAGACAATGAGGCCAATGAACACAATAACCAAGACGATGAGGCCAATGAACACAATATAGCAACTTCTCTGAGAGAGAGTCAACGAGTTAGATGGCGAACAAATCAAAGTAATCATCGAAACTCAATGACTCAAGAACAACGAGATTTTTATTTAGCTCAACGTCGAGCTAATTATCATGATAATCAAATCCAATCGCATCATACAACTTCTACACTTCAAACATTAAATCATGGTTGTCAGGCTCATCTGCATCCTAAAGACAATGTAGGAATTCCAAATAGAATGCGCTTGACACATATACGACAACAAGCACGATTCACAGAGCAAACAACATATCATGAGGACAATGTACAAGTTCAAAATAGAATGCGCTTGACAAATATAAGGCAACTAGCAAGGTCAAACAGGTTACCTGTGTTGAACGATATGGTTGATCAGAACTCAATCAATGATAGTGATCAAATTGTGGGCAGTGAAGGTAAAAAGTTTAAGACACTTGTTAGTTTTTTTTATTATTGACCTGTATCCTTGAGCTAAATATTTTTTTTACGGTTTTTTTTACATATAGTTGTTGTGCAAGTACGAGCGAGACCTAGAGAACGACGTGTCTCTCATAATTGTGCTCGAAATTTTCATGAGACCATTGGTGTGGCTAGACTTCATTTACCAACACCGAACACATGTCGACATTGTCGCGCCCGTCTATTTCATCGTGAAAGTGGAGATATGTGCTGTAAAAATGGGGCCATAGTTCTTCCTCCAATAGAAGCACCTCAAGAACTAAGAGACCTATTCTCTGCTGAAAATCATGAAGGAACACATTTCAGGCAAAATATTCGAGCCTATAACCATGTATTTTCCTTCACATCAATGGGAGTGAACGTCGATAGAAATCTAGCAACAAGAGGGTCTACTTTCACATTCTGGGCTCAAGGATCCATATATCATAAGATAGGAAGTCTTCTCCCAGAAAGGGATAATATACCGAGATTTCTGCAGTTGTATATATATGATACTGACCATGAAGTGGACAACCGTATGCTGGAAAATGAATCATTGCATAGAGCTTTGGTTGAAAAAATACAAGATATTTTAAATCGTCACAACCCATTCACTCAACAGTTTCATCACTTGGCTCAACGCCAAGACTTAGAAAGTTGTAGACTCATCATTAAAGAGCAACCTGCAAACCAACGACAGTACATTTTGCCCTCAGCATCACAGGTTGCTGCAATATTAGTGGGAGCAGATGATGCCGAACATTTAATGGGTCGTGATATCGTGATACAGACAAAGCATGGTCAACTTCAAAATATCCAGGATTGTGTTGGATTTTATGATCCTTTGCAATATCCACTATTACTACCATATGGGACATACGGATGGGACATTAATAGTCAGACAAATCGTGGAAGAAAATTGACATGTCGTGACTACTACGCATATATTCTACAGGTGACTATTCTATTTCTTCTTTTTAATTTCAGTTCAACAATAACATACACCATTCAATAACATGATTATCGTTGCAGATTCGTCAAGATGATGAATCAATTTTACTCCAAGGAGGTCGCCTTTTGCAACAATATGTCGTTGATAATTATGTCAAAATTGAAACGCAAAAGTTAAGATGGGTTCGTACTAATCAGAGTACTCTACGAAAAGAATTGTATGATGGACTACACGACTCGCTACAAACTGGCGAAAATAATGCCAGTATGAACTTTAGTATTCTCTAATATTTAGTCGATTTTTATTTATTCAATTATGAGTATTAAAGTACTCTTAATTAACAATAGGTAATGTTGGTCGTCGAATCATTTTTCCATCATCTTTCATTGGAAGTCCAAGGGATATGCACCAACGGTATCAAGATGCAATGACTTTGGTCCAAAAATTTGGAAAGCCTGATATTTTTCTCACAATGACTTGCAACCCTGGCTGGGAAGAGATACTAGCTGAGTTATTACCTGGCCAAGTACCACAAGATCGTCCAGATTTAGAAACACGTATTTTCCGTTCCAAGTTTGAACAACTAAAGGAAGACGTTATCAAAAATGGAGTTCTTGGTGAAGTTTTGGCTTATGCATATGTCATCGAATTTCAGAAACGTGGACTCCCACATATGCATATGCTTCTCATGTTAAAGGAAGATGATAAGCTAAATAGTCCTGATGATTATGATAAGATTGTCCGGGCCGAGATACCAAATGTAGAGGAGGAGCCAGAATTGCACAACGCAGTATTGAGGCACATGATGCATGGTCCCTGTGGGATACATAAGTGCATTGCTCCATGTATGAAACGTGGGAGTTGTAAGCGAGGTTTTCCAAAGTCATTTTCGCAAGCCACATTTCAAGAGAAAGATTCTTATCCAGTATACCGTAGGCGAGATAATCGCCGAGTTCAATCTGGTACGACAGATAATAGTTAGGTTATTCCTTACAATCCTTGGCTACTTACAAATTATGATTGTCATATCAATGTTGAAATATGTTGCAGTATTAAGAGTGTGAAGTATTTGTACAAATATGTGTACAAAGGTCCAGAATAGAGTGGCATTAGAAATTCGTCATGAAGCTAATCAAGACGAGATACGGAACTTTGTTGATGCAAGATGGGTTTGTGCACCGGAAGCTTTATGGAGGATCTTCAAATTTTTAATGAACTGAATGTATCCTTCGGTGGAACGATTGCAAATTCATCTTCCTAACCAGCATATGGTGTTCTTTAATGCATATGAAAGGGTAACTGATGTGGTCGCAAACGATAGGAACTCGATGACGATGCTTACTAAGTATTTTACTATGAACATGTACTATGAAGATGCACGTGCCTACTTATATCGAGAGTTCCCTGAACGATTCTGCTAGGTTGCAAAACATAAGCAATGGCAGCCAAGGGAGACCAACCAAAAAGTGATCGGAAGAATATATACAGTCTCGCCTTCAGAGGGAGAAAAATTCTACTTACGTGTTCTTCTTAATCATGTCAGAGGAGCTAATTCATTTGAAGATTTAAGGACTGTGGATGGCGTATTGCAACCAACGTTTAAGGAGGTTGTTGAACAACGGGGATTGTTAGATAATGATGATAGCATCCGACAATGTTTGTGTGAAGCTTCAACCATCCGTATGCCTTCGTTGTTAAGAAGATTGTTTGTAACGATCTTGGTATATTGCGAGCCACAAGGGGTGTGAAGTTTGTGGGATGAATTTTTGAAATTCATGATCGAAGACTATCCTTCTTCAAGCACCGCTGTCATCACATGTATTACAAACAGACTTTTGCGAGACTTGAATGGATTTTTTTTGCAGCATAATAAGTCTATCTCGAACTATGATTTGCCAAAGATTACTGAAGACTGTGATGAAGAGTCAGAATTTCCAAGGTTGATACAAGACGAAATTTCAATAGATTTTCCTCAACAAGACCGAGAAGCAGTTAATCATTTGAATGTTGATCAAACTTTTGCGTATGACACTATACTATCGGCAATCGAGAGTAAAAGTAGTGCCCTATTTTTCGTTGATGGCCCAGGACGAACGGGAAAGACTTATCTATATCGTGCACTACTAGCAACTTGGAGAAGAAAATGTCATATCATATTGGCAGCAGCTACCTCTGGTATAGCGGCAACATTAATGCCAGGTGGAAGAACAACACACTCGAGGTTCATAATCCCACTCAATCTTGATGCGTCTTCCATATCTGGAGTTGGTAAAAATTCAGATTTAGGTGATCTAATCAGACTATCATCATCAATTGTTTGCGATGAGGCTCCGATGTTGCATAGATATGCCTTTGAAGCTATTGATCGAAACTTTAAAGATATCATGAGTTGTGATGACTTGCCATTTGGAGGAAAGGTGATGATCTTTGGCGGAGACTTTCGACAAGTTCTCCCAGTTATACATAAAGGCACAAGAGCAGAGATGGTCCAAGCAAGTTTGGTTAACGCTTCTTTCTGGCCTATTGTAAAGATTCTGCGTTTAAAATAGAATATGAGATCTATCAATGATCCAGAATTCTCACAGTTCTTACTTGATGTTGGTAATGGAGATGAACCAAATGTGATTGATGACATGATACGATTACCTTCAAGTATAGTCATACCATGGGAGGGTGAAGAATCAATCAACCAATTAATCAGTCAAGTTTTTCCAGATCTAAGTTCCCATGTTAATGATATAACATACATGTTTGACAGGGCAATAATTACTCCAAAGAATCTTGATGTTGACATACTCAATGAAAAGATTGTAAAGCAGTTTCCAGGATCAGAACGCATCCTATATTCTTTTGATTCAGTGGAGGATGACACCAGAAATATGTATCAACAAGAGTTCTTGAATTCAATTTCGCCTTCTGGCATGCCGCCGCATCAGTTAATTATCAAGAAAGGAGCTCCCCTTATGCTTCTAAGAAATATTGACCCAAAAATTGGGTTGTGCAATGGTACAAGACTTACTTGCCATGGACTGTATAACAACCTCATTGATGCTGAGATTTTATCTGGACAATTTGCGGGAACAAGAGTCTTCTTACCGAGAATTAAGCTAAAAACCACTGAGAGTGCCGGACTTCCTTTTAAGTTGAAAAGAAAGCAGTTTCCTGTCAAATTGAGTTTTGCACTGACAATCAACAAATCACAAGGACAAACAATACCAAATGTTGGTATTTACCTTCCAGATCATGTGTTTAGCCATGGACAGTTATATGTGGCTCTATCAAGAGGAGTTTCAAATGCCACTACTAGAATATTGGTGAAGAAGGGATCAGTAGAACGTGAGGAAGGGGTTTTCACAACAAACGTTGTGTATAGAGAAGTTTTGCTACCCTACGATTAATCCAGCTTTAAAAGGTACATAAGATTTTTGCAATACTTTAATGTTCACGAAAATGAAATAATCAAAATATATAACATGTATACATTTTCAGGACTATGGTATCTTGAACCCTATCACTGCTATGAAGACAAATTCATAATATCGAATGACGAAGATGATAGAAAGAGATATGTGGCAAGTGATGATTGACTAATCATGGTGAATGTGGACACATATTATTTATTTGATATTGTATTCGTTCGACACATCGACGTCAACATAGTTAAAACTTTTGCTATTTTTTTTAATAGTTTCTATTCATGTGTTTTTTGTTCTATTTTCATATGCACTGACACTGCATTTATTATCAGTGATTGATTATTTTTTATATAGTGTTGACTTAATATGAAGTAGGCTAATATTATTTTACAAATTTTATCATCGATCATTGATAATTCTTCTCACATCTCAATTAGATTTGTGTTCGAATAATAGAGATCTCAAATAGATCAGTATTCGAATAATAGAGATAGGTCTGAAAGTGCACGATAGTATCTGTCATGAGCAATGGACTTGACCAATTAAGTGAAGACGATATAATTGCATACTTTTAAATATGTCACCGATAAATCGCACGCGCGAACGCGACGCCTTTCGCACGCGCATATGCGCGTGCATGAAGGCTAGTTATCTATTATGGCAACAAGTCGATCTATCATACCCTTTTAATCCAATGGCTAAAACAATTTTCGATGGAATATAAACATCTTCCATCATAATACGTTCAAGCCAAAAATAAAGAAAAATATTTCAGGTTTTGAAAGATTAACATTATATTCATGATTAGATTAGATTAGCTTTTTTGATCATCATCAATAATTACAGGTTCACCCAAAATCTTATTAATCAGATTAATTGTTGGATATCCTATAATGTTTCATTCGTGGTTCATGATGAACCTTCTCCTTCTGGTACCGTATCTGATAAACGTATACACAAAGAAACGAAAATCCAAACCTTGATTATTCGAATCGATCACCTGGGTGCGCAGAAGAAGAAAAAACAATGAAGATCGACGTGCTTGTTGCAAAGAAAAAGAAACCAGATGTAAATTAAAACAAAGAATATATATTCATGGAGGAGATTGCTAATATATAAAGGAAACTATGGAGATGCTGATTTGTGCATATGGGTATTAATTTGATCGATTCATGTCTGGATGATGTGCGTACGCGATAGATGATGAAAAAAAGAAGACATAGGCAAGAAGAGAGAAAAAAAAAACAAATAACATTCATCTTCTGGCTTTGCTTTTTGCAAAAGAACAAGAAAGGTCGATATACGTACGTGAGTTGTTGATTTTATGTAATATCCAGCCAATCTCATATCTAGGGTTTGATGTATGATTTTGAAATTATTATTGTTATTATCATACCATTTTTGTTTTGTTTTTAAGGAGAGGTAGAGTTGGTAACGTAATGATACTTGTGATAATATAGAAATATGTAGATATGGTAATATAGTGATATGTCATGACACCTAGATTTAAGGCCACCGAAATTAAGTATTCTTTAAATCCCCATAACATTGCCCTTTGCCCAAACTAGGAGTCATAACACCACAATCTATCTAATCCCAAATTTGGTTCAAAAAATGAGTTGAACCATAGAGCACAGTCAAAGAGGCCCAACTATGCAGACTCACGCGCAATTTTTGCCTGAGCCAGGCCCAACCATTCAATGACCCAAATTCAGGTATTTATTTTGTTTCTTAACGTGACCCCGCCCATTTTAAATAGAGTAATTAATGTTTCTATGGTCAATAATATAATTAGGAAACAACTATTTTCACCCCACAATTATTAAGTTCACTCTATAAAATAATTAATTCTAAATTTATCCTTCAAAATAAAATAGTGAAATTCAATTTTTTTCTTTAAATCCAACTTAAACGCAAGAACCATCTTATCGAAAATCTTATTTACTTCAGCAAAATTTGCTGATCAGATCAGATCGATCTATGCACCTTTTTAATTTGCTGATCGACTGATCCTGATTTATAGAGAGATGTGTGTATTTGAAGAGAACTAGTGGGCACTATGCAATATATAGTGTCGCAATGGAGGAGAGCGAGATCTCTGCATAAGGAATATCAGTAGACATTTAATCGCTCATAAGAATAAGAATGGAGATCAAAGAGATATGTTAGCAAAAAAAAAATTCAACACAAATTATTTTTTCAAGGGTTGTTTTGGAAATTTTGGCTTAAAAATAGTTATAGTAATTGTGAGGTGAAAATAGCTTCACTCTATGATTATATGTGATACCACTGATGAGTTATGGTCAGCTACCAATGAATAGAATGTAACAGTAATTAAGAATTTGTTGGAACACAATTTTATATCATCCAGTAAAAGTAGATCTAATAGTAACTTGCCACAAATTAACTGAGCATTAGAACACGACATACTACACCCATCTTCTAACTTTCATGCACATATTTTCCATAAAAGTATATACAAAATGCAACAAAAAAAATATTAAATCATAAAACTGTACTTTTGGTCATTTGAATCTCTCTCTCTATTATTTTTAAATATAGGAGCTTGAAAGTCTTTTTTGATATACAGTATATAATTTTAAAGAAAAATTGCTAGAATGGTCACTTAAGTTTGTTCGAATCGATAATTGCTAACTCGCTGATATTTTTTATATATCAATTTAGTCACTGAAGTAATATTTCTGCGTATCAATTGGGTATCTTTGTTACCACATTTGTGGATATGATTAAAAATTAATACAGTTGTTCTAGGATAAGTATTTATAGCATCTCAGTGTGTCTTGTCCTAACTAGTATAGAAATAGATATTCTTTGAATTCCTGATTTATAGGGATACTGATTGTAACATATTGTAATGCATATATTTAAGGTCATCTATCAATGAATAAATGACAGTTTCAGTCTATTGCATATCTATTTACTTTTCTCCTTCAAGATACTATCATCAGCTCTTGAATTGATAGCCATCACAACCAAAAGAAAAATACCCTAACCCCTCAAACACTTAAACCTTCATCACCGGCAGAATCCACCGCCAATCATCATCACCGTCGCCGGAGTTTTCTACCGTCGCCGAATTTGGTGGTCCTTTCCTCCGAGCATAACACCCTTGAGATAAATTTTCTAACTTCCTTTGGTTTAGAAATTAGGATGCAAAACTTAATTACCACAACACCCTAGATCTAGGTCTAGATTTATGTTGATTTATTACCATGATTTACTTTTTAAGCCCGAATTCCTATGGATTAATACATGTTTATAAAAAGTTTGATATTAGTGACGGTTTTGGGGGAGTCACGGTTATTAGTGAATATCCACTACTAGAAAAAACAAAATTAGGCGACGACAGTTTCGTTGCCTAAGGTTCATCGTCTAAGTGTCATAGTTTAAGAACTTAGGTGTCGAAACTTTTTTGTTTCATCGTCTAAGTAACCACTTAGGCAACGAATTAAATTTTGTCATCTACACTTTTAGATGACGAAAAATTACTAAAAAAAATGAAATTTTTTTTGTCGTTTTAGTGAACACTTAGATGACGAAACCAATAATTTGTCGCATAAGTTAAACCACTTATATGACAAAATTTTAGGTTATTCGTCGCCCAAGTGTCGAATTTTTTTAAAAATAAAAAATCCACTTAGAAGACGAAGGTTTTTCTTCGTCTAAGTGATTGATTTTAATGATAAATTTTTAAAAAATTGAATAAACAACTTAGATGACAAAACTAATAGTTTTGTCGTCTAAGTGTTTTTTTTATAAAAAATAAATGAAAAATAAATTAAATCATAATTAAATAATTAAATAGTAATCATTAATTAATGTAACATTTGTAATTAATAAATAATTTAATGATGGTGGTGGTGGTGGTGGTGGTGGTGGCATCGGCGGCGTTTGTGTGGTGGTGATGGTAATGGTGGTGCCGAGGTGGTGGTGGTGTGTAAGGTTTGAGAGAGAGAGACATAGTGGATGAAATGAGTTTTATAGAGAAATAGTGGATGAAATGCATTTTATAGAGAAATAGTGGATGCAATACGTTTTATAGGTAACCACTTAGGTGACAAAACCAACAAGTTTCGGCGCCTAAATAATTTGAATTTTTGCTAAAGAAAATTTGGCAAAAAAAATAACCGCCAAAAATTTGAACTTAAGCGATGAAACAAACTAGTTTCGTCGCCCAAGTGATTTTGAATTTTTGATAAAAAAATTTGGCGAAAAAAGCCAAAATTTTGAACTTAGGTGACGAAACCTATTAGTGATTCTTTTTTAAATATTTTAAATAAAAATATAAAAATTTCACTCAGGCGACAAAAATATATAGTTTCGTCGCATAAGTAATTTTTTTAAAAAAATATATGAAATTAATTTTAGGTAGTTGCTTAAAAATTATCAAAACCACCGTTAGATGGAACCATTACATTTATATAATATTATAAAAAAAATTCAACCTAGTTCAGATTAGTTTATGATTCGATCGAATGAATTTAGTGATTATCGAAAAATCGTTAAAAGACGAAAAACTATCGTAAAAAATAATTCGTAAATCTGTTTCCGAAGTTACGGGTGTTTGTCTTATCGTAAAAACATAATTTATCAAGTAAATAGAAATTAATTAAAATTTGACATAAAAAATTGATTTAAGACTAAAAATTTGTTATATATCTACTAATGTTGTATAACTCAAGTGTTCGTATGTCTATATTCACATCACATCATTATTAACGAAATTGAATTTGGAAAAACAACCGTTGAATATATTCATCATAACATAATATGTAAGTGGACGAATTTTCAGTAAATAAGAAGTTTGTTAAGGGTTTGATCGGCGTAGTCAAACATAAAACCAAAATTTTAACGAAACAGAAATATTGATATACGAATCTTTGAAATTCTTATTTTCGAACCGTCGACACTCACAGTCCAAGAACTATTTACTCTATGCCCTTGACAAAAAAAATTACATTTTCAGATGGTATACATGATCGTGCTCTTTGATCGAAGGCAATGAAATTCATCTTAGACGACGAAATGGGTAAGACTCTAAGTGTTTAGGGGTTAGAGGTTAGTGTTAGGGTATGAACTTAGACGGCGAATTGGTAACCATTTCTTCGTCTAAGTAGGATTACTACGGCGATGAAATTTTTCGTCTTTTTAAGTTTCACTTAGACGACGAATTATGGATTTTGTCGTTTAAGTGTTTCTTAGATGACAAATTTTTTCTCTCTTACACGATGTTTTCTTTGTCGTCTAAGTGTTACTTAGACGACGAATTTTCTCTTTGTTAGACGACTTTTTATAATTAGTCGTATAAGTACACTTAGACGACCAATTTTCTGTCTTAAGAGGCGAAATATGATTTTGTCGTCTAAGTGGTACTTAGGTGACGAAACCATTCCCAAGTGAGTTTTTTTGGTAGTGATCGTGGTTATTGTGATTTCACATTGAAAACAAATGGAAGTCGATATTTGTGATTAATTGTGAAAGTCACGGTTTTTGGGTGTAGTATGAAGCCACCGTTTTGCATCAATTTCTTTGACCATACATCATTGATCACAGTTTTTACTCCCTATACTTGATATTAGTGATCGTGCTTCTTCGATCGATACTAATTGCATCTCATGTCTCTTTTGTAGATGACATCAACTGAGCCGGCAATGCCTGAGTTTGACATTTTTGATCCTTAAGGACCAGAATATCATTGTTTGGAATCAGATGTTGAGAACAATTTTCTCGATAAAAATCTTACTAATACTATCCAACTACTACCACCACCTGGTGAAACCGTTGTGCCACCAACTCTAGATCAACTGAAGCTCATTTTGAGTCACAAAGCGCAAGCCTTCATATTTTTAAGGCGGCATATACATCCAGTTATGAATAAACATTACTTGTTAAACAATGACCCCGCGGATTTGTGGGCGGCTTTAAAAGAACGGTTCAATAATGTGCATGATGTAATACTTCTAGAACTGCAAGAAATGTGAGATTCAATCCGGTGTGTTATTGGATTATCCAAAGATTAATAATTTTAATCAAGCTATACTGGAGATTCAATCTGAGTTGGTCATTTGTGGCATGGATAATACCGATTAGGCTATGTTCGAGAAGTCTTTAAGCACATTTCCTACTTTCATGGATACGCTCGCACACCAATATCGGATAGATTACGAGCAAGGAAGAATTAGATCATTCAGTGATCTTATGAATATATTGGCCAAAAAGAAGAGATATCGTGAGATACTTCTAAACAACAATGCTAAGCCAACCGGTACTAAGAAAGTTCATGAGACGTATAACATTAGTGAGAAGGCACGTAAAGAAAAGAAGAATGGTCATTCTGAGCCTCACAACAATCATGATGGTAGAGGATGGCATGGCAGATGTAGTGGTAGAGGAGGACACACTCATAATTTGATTTAGACTTGCCAAGACAATAGCTAAAACAACTCCAATAAGAATAATTTTGGTCCTAGGAATGGTGAAAATTATTCAAATTCTGCTTCTTCTTCTCGCTTATCACCTTGCTAAAGGTGCGGTTCTACCAAGCATATGCACAAACAGTGTCGTGCACCTGAGGATGTCCAAAATGCCTACAAGACGTGCAAGCAATATCTGGCACATGAGACTAACTTCACTAAAGACTATGAGATGGAAGATTGCGATGAAGTCAATCTTATTGTATTTGGCTCATATCTCTGCTATGTAATCAAGTTTAGTTTTGTTTTGGCTTGGTTTTGAGTTATGGTTTGAGACTTTTTAGTCTATGTTGAAATAACACATACCTCCCACTGTTAATGGGAGATAAGAATGGTTCTATTCTGGTTAAACGGCGGAAATTAACGTGGTATATCCCCACTATGTCTCATCATGATCCCCGCACATCTCAATATGAGATTGAAGTGTAATGTGTTCTCGATCTTCAAAAAATAGCAAATTTGATGCTTGACTCTTTTATTGATATCGAGAAAGTGATGAGATCGGTTATACATGTACTTGCTGCAAATCCTGCAAGGTTGAAAGTCCCTGAAATTGGGCAAGTTAATGCAACACCCAGGCAAGGTAGTGTTTTTCCTGCCCACAGTGGGGGTATATCATCGGTCAAAATCTACTGATGAGTTGTCGGTGAAAAAATAAGTCATCAAGGCAGAACCGTTCATCATCAACATATAAGATTGTTTCTGATTGCAATTGTGTCTAAAAGTCGACATTGACAAACACTAGGGGACGCCTCAGAGTCAATGAGGATGTCAGTAAATAAAGAAATCTCACCAAGTTAAACAAATGCTAGCGGTTTTATGAATAGTTCTTCCATGGTCGTTGATGATGCATTTACTTATTCCATTGCTCAGGAATTGACAACGATGAAGTGAAACGTCGCTCTGTTGCGGAGTGTCAATGGTTAACGTAGAGCAGATTGAGCGATATGGAAAGTTGCAATCTAGGTTGAACTAGACTCTCTTACAAAAGGAAAATTTTCGGTCAGGTAGTGCTATGACCACCGAATGGTAAGCCGATTAGACACAAATGAGTCTTTGTTTGGAAGCAGAATGAGAAGATCTTGTGGCGCAAGGATTTTCTCAACGCTCTAGCATTGATTATGAGGAGATGTATTCTCTAGTTTGGTAGTGTCCAAAAATACTGAGTATGGAGTTTATGGATGTGGTTACAACATATCTCTATGGGGATCTTGATTCAGAGATATACATGAGAGTGTCAGTTGACATGGTTATACCCAATTCAGGTAACTCTAAATCATGGAGTGCTCATGTGTTCAAATTGAGACTTTCACTATTTTAAATGACTACTTGATTGAGAAGGGATATAAGAATGATAATTTATGCATATGTGTGTTCATTAGATGAACAAGTTGTTTAAGATGATAGACATTGGAAAGACTTGATTTTATCTTGGTTTAGAGATGAAAAATCAAGTTGGTGAAATTTTTATTCACCAGTCTGCTTATGTATAAATCATGTAATGGAAAAAGCGCACCCTCTTAGTACACTAATGGTTGTTTATAGTCTGGAGCTCAAAAGGATCTATTTCATCCAAAAGATGATAGTGAAGAACTTATGGAGTTGAGATTCCATATCTTAGTATGGTTGGAGCTTGGTTATATATAGCTTGGTGCACACATTCAGATATTGCATTCTCGGTCTGCAGCTACGCAAAGTCATTGGATTGTAGTAGGATCTACTGACTTAGGCCTATTCTTTAATTTCCCCACAAAGAAGCAAAAGAGAGACTTGAAATTCCAGATAAAGGAATGGTTGACACGTAGCTTTTAGATTCTGAGATTTTCAACTCGTTGAGTGAATCATTCGATCCGTCGAATAAAGCTCCGGCTGCAAGCATTATACCACCATATAATGTAGTTCCCTATTCAGAGACACCATGTGATGTCTTGGTTAGTTTTGAAGATGATGAGTTTCTCTCCGACCCACATAAAGGGCATTTCCAACCAGGTTATGTATTCAACGTGGGAAACACGGCGATTTTATGGAGATCAATGAAGTAAACCATCGTTGCTACTTCCTCGAATCATCCTGAGATTATTGCTTTGCATGAAGCGGTTAAGGAGTGCATCTGGCTCAGGTCAGTTATACACCACATTTGAGGGTCTAGTTGATTAATTACAATCTACTACGACAACATCAACTTACATATTAGAGGACAATGCGGCTTGCATTGAACAAATGAAGTTAGGTTACATTAAGGGTGGTCATACTAAACATGCTTCGCCAAAATACTTATTCAATCAGCAACAACAACGGTTATTGAATATTCGTATGAACCGGATTGGTTCGGTGGATAATACTGCGGATTTGTTCACCAAATCGTTACCAAAATATATATTTGTGAAACATGTGAAACGCATTGGAATGCGAAGATTATCTGAACTCCGAGATTGAGTTACTGATCAAGGAGAGTTCATTTCGTAGACATCAGGAGGAGTCTACATCACATGTTGTCACTTTTGTAGTTGATGCGTTGTACTCTTTTTCCCTTAGACCAAATATTTGTTTTACCTACGAGGTTTTTGTTTGCTTAACAAGATTTTTAGTGAGACAACAAGTTATACATCATGCATTAGGATTGCGACACAAGGATGAGTGTTCTAGGAGAAATATTTCTAATATCTCGGTGTGCTCTTCTATTCGTACCCGACATGCAGATCTCTCCTTTCTCATCTACTGTAGCTATGAATCCTCCCCTCTCCACCTTTATGACAATCTCAAACGAAAACTGTATAATTTACTTCCATTATATGTACTTCCATGTACCATTGGAACCCACTGGCTTCAAGACTTGCGTCTGAGGCTAGGCACACCCATTGAAGATTGATTGGACTGTACGTGAAAGGCAAGAGTGAAAGAGACTAGATTGCCACTAGTAGAATATATGGAAACCTTGCCATAAATGCTTCCATTAATATATAACCATATCTAATTACTTGTATCATAGCGTACGCTCTTCAGTTCAGTAGCTTTCCCACTTTCCATCTGCACTGCAAATTTAGCAAATGACATTAAATTTTTGAACTCCACGGCGTCTCCATTATTGTTCTAGCTAGCTAATCTTCTAGTAGATCAAGTCTTTTTGAGGTTCTTGCATTTTCTTAAATCTATGTTTTCTGAATGACCGATTCTTCTATTTTCTGCCTGGGATTATTTTAATGGTGTGTTTGTTTCACTTGGATCATCTTGTTCTTTGATGTTAAACTCTTCTCAGTCTTTGCTGCTTGAAGGCTCTTGTTATTGTTGGTTGTCAAAGCTAACTGGGATCTCCAGTTTGATCGATTTCCTTGTTTTTAAGTAGTGTGTTTTCCTAACAATGCAAGAAGTTGAACATAGCTTTAAAGTAGTCTTCTTGAATTGGTTTTCCTATATATGTAAGATTTCTATTTTGTTTGTGCTCTGGACTGGTGATCCTGCTTGATAAGTTGTGTTTCGATCACTTATGAAATAGGAGAAAAAATGGTGAGGATCCCTAGGAATGGTGTTGAGGACAAGAAGATGAAGCCTATGTTCTTTAAGATCATTCTTCCTGGCTACAGTACTGAGCAAATGGTAATCGAATTTCCCCTGCATGTTCTTATATTCTGTTTTGATCTTTTTCCAGGCCACATCTTTTTATTTAGTTCAAAATGTTATAAGCATCCTTCACTTCTCCTTAAATTGATATATTCTGAAATACTAGCTTATCCTTGCTTTCTTTTGTGTCTTGAAGAGAATCCCGCCGAGATTTGTCAGAAAACACCTTGGGAACAAACTTTCTGAAACAGCAACACTGAAATTGAAGCGATCCTCGGAGTGTTCATGGAATATTAGTGTGACAAAATCAAGAGCAAATGTGTACTTGAAAGATGGGTGGCCTGAGTTTCTGAGAGATGCATCCTTGGGAGATAAGGAGTTTTTACTCTTAATCTACAATGGGAAAATGCGTTTCAGTGTAGAGGTTTATGACAAGGATGCGTGTGAGAGAATGGATTTCCCTGACCTCAGGACACACCAAAACACAACCTCTTCTATGAGTTCTGAAAGGCGTCGCGGTAGACTGAAAAAGAAATCCCCAGGCAATTCAAGTATGTGATTATTAGATGTTGCTATATAGCATATACATATTTAATACTACTGTAATACAACTAATGATCTGTGTTTTTAATGTTTTACTTTGTTTGTAAAGCTGACAAACTTAAAGAGGTGACTAAAGAGAGGGAAGTTTACAGTGGTAGCACAACAAAATCCACTTCTAAGAGTACTAAACGACCTTGTGATAGCTATAGGCCAATACAAAATACTGTTGAGAGTAGTAAGAGGCCTCGAGGAGTCGAGGTAGACCAAGAAAACACCCTCTATCTTGTGCCCATAGCCTTCCCAAGTCAAATTCTTGCAAAGAGAATTCAGGTATTCTAACAAGATGCATGGTCACTATAATTAAGTCACGTTTCACTCGGTCTATGTTTGAATTGTACGTGAAACTGCAGGAAATCACATTACGGATTCTGAATTTGATGGAGTCAAAGAGGTTGAAGAGGAGGAAGAATGCTACTTAGAATCTGATGAGCTGCTCAAATCCAGAAGACAATATTTTACCAAAAGAATCGTTAATCCATATCAACTGGTAAGCAAGCTATTTTGTTATCTCTTCATTTTCCTTTCCATAGTTTCTAGGACGAACGGTATTCATTTAAAGTTGTTTTGTCATCTTAGGAAAGTTGGTTTCTTAATAAAGACTTTTCTGTATTTCTTTCCCACACTGTATTGACTTTGTGTTATTTTGTACGCAGTACATTCCTATGCAGTTCTGTAAGGCAAATCTTCATTCCGGCAAGTTTGTTCTCATGAAAACTCCAGAGGGAACAGAATGGTACGGAATGAAGCTTACCTCTTGCCATGACTCGGTCGTCATCACTAAAGATTGGAGAGATTTTGCACTTGTCAACCAAGTCAAGTTGGGCAGCCTTTGCAAATTTGTGTTTCTCAAGGACAACAAGATTCTTGTGCACATCTTGAACTGACAAGTAGTGACTTCCTCAATGCCTCAGTCACCTTCTTCCATTGTTATGTTATTTGTATGTAGCTAATGTTATGTGGGACTAGAATTATGCCCAAGAGTGTTTCCGAGTGTTATGTATCTCTACTCTTTATGTTATTTGTTCAATAAAGTTGAAGTCTTGGTCTTTACCTCATATTTACCCAAAACAACACTACTTGCTGTATAAGATACCACTAGAACTAGATAGCTTCATTTCAATGACCAACTTGGCCATTCGGAGAACAATTCTGGGCAAGAGTTTTGTATTCAAATTCATCAATGTGTCTAGGCCTCGTCATTTTCTTTCTCTACTTTCTTCTCTCTCAACTTACAATGTAGCCAAAGACGCAGACTTGTTCTCACTCAACAAGAAGATCTCACATTTGATTCGAATTGGTCAGTTAATGCAAGCCAGGCAAGTATTTGATAACTTGAATCAAAGAAATACGGTAACTTGGAACTCGATGATTACCGGGTATGTGAAGCGCCGAGAGATGGCCAATGCACGGAAGCTGTTCGACAAAATGCCTCACAGAGATGTTGTCTCATGGAACTTGATGATTTCGGGTTATATTTCGTGTCGCGGAGCTCAGTACATTGAGGAAGGGAGAGCTCTGTTTGATCAGATGCCAGTGAGGGATTGTGTTTCTTGGAACACAATGATAAGTGGGTATGCCAAGAATGGGATGATGGGTGCCGCGTTGAAGCTTTTCGATACAATGCCTGAGAGGAGTGTTGTTTCATGGAACGCAATGATTACGGGGTTTTTGCAGAATGGTGATGTTGTTAGTGCTGTTGAGTTTTTTGAGAGAATGCCAGAGAGGGATGGCGCGTCGCTTAGTGCACTTGTGTCGGGGCTTATTCAAAACGGTGAGGTGGATAAAGCTGCGAGGATTGTTGTTGAATGTGGGAGTAGGGAAGAAGGTCTGGTAGATTTGGTGCATGCTTATAATACTTTGATTGCGGGTTATGGTCAGAGAGGAAGGGTCGAAGAAGCTCGGCGCATTTTTGACCAAATCCCTTTTCATCATGAGAAGGGGAAAGGGGTTGGTAGGAGGTTTGAGAGAAATGTAGTATCGTGGAACTCCATGATTATGTGCTATGTGAAAACAGGGAATGTTGTATCCGCCAGGGAACTGTTCGACCAAATGATAGATCGAGATACCTTTTCCTGGAATACTATGATCAGTGGCTATGTTCATATGTCAGATATGGAAGAGGCATCCAACCTCTTTCATAAAATGCCTAATCCTGATACACTCTCATGGAATTCAATGATCTTAGGGTATGCCCAGGTCGGTTGTTTGAACCTGGCCCATGATTTTTTCAATAGGATGCCACAAAAGGGTCTTGTCTCTTGGAACACCATGATAGCAGGTTATGAGAAAAATGAGGACTTTAAAGGAGCAGTTAAGCTCTTTTCTCAAATGCAAGTTGAAGGAGAGAAGCCTGATATACACACTTTATCTTCAGTTCTTACTGTGTGTACTGGGTTGGTAGATCTCCATCTTGGTATGCAAATTCATCAGCTGGTCACTAAGACTATTGTTGCTGACTTGCCAATAAACAATGCCCTTATAACTATGTATTCCCGCTGTGGTGAGATTACAGATGCACAAACAATCTTTGATGAGATGAAACTGCAGAAAGATGTGATCTCATGGAATGCAATGATCGGAGGTTACGCATCTCATGGGTTTGCTGCAGAGGCTTTTGAACTGTTCACTCTGCTAAAAAGGTCAAAGGTGCGACCTACTTATATAACATTTATTGCAGTGTTAAATGCTTGTGCTCATGCCGGATTTGTTGAAGAAGGGCGAAGGCAATTTAAATCCATGATAAGGGAATTCGGCATTGAGCCACGTATTGAACACTACGCATCCCTTGTGGACATAATTGGCCGGCATGGACAGCTTGAGGAAGCTATGGATTTGATCAACAGTATGCCAATTGAACCAGATAAGGCTGTGTGGGGAGCATTGTTAGGTGCTTGTAGAGTCCATAACAATGTAGAGTTGGCGAAAGTTGCAGCTGAAGCATTAATGGAAGTTGAACCCGAAAGCTCAGCTCCATATGTATTGTTATACAATATGTATGCTGATGCTGGACTTTGGGATGAAGCAGTGGCTGTAAGACTGCGGATGGATAATAGCAAGATACTTAAGCAAAAAGGGTACAGTAGGGTGGATTCCTCCCGATTCTGAAGATACTTGTGTATGCTGAGTCTTCCCATGCCATTAGATTCAGTGAGTGAGTCAGTAATGGTTGGTGATACAGTAGGAGATTTCCTGACATCAAAATTCTACCATGACTAAGAGTACCAAAAGCCATTGTATATTAAGGAAAGACTTCGTCACTTGTGCTAAGCGCATTTGTCCTCTGAAGTATTTGGAGAAATCATGTAAGATTCTGTTTACCTATTGCCTCTGCTGTAGGCTGTACCTAATTTTTTTGCTTTGTATGTGAAGCTTCAGGTAAGTGTATTCTGAATCTGATAAGCTGATACAGGTTGAGAAAGAGGAACGAGATTGCACTTTCAAGTATTTGCTGAACCATTCAGATCCAAATTCACTCGTGTAATTGGAAAAATAGCAGACATGATCTATTGGTAAGCAAGTCAACCATTTAAATTCTGTTCATTTTCGGTTGCTAGCTGATGATACATGCTATATTTGCTTGCTGATACATGAACTGATTAGTCCATTATTGCTGTAACTGTTTGACACCAAAATCTCTCCAGCGAGGAATGTGTAGAGAGCCTCTTGCAACTTGTCTTTTTTATGAATTTTGGATAATATAACTGCAGGTATCGGTTTTATCCTGATATGCTTCGTGTGCTGGCGTGCCACCGGCTCACGACGGAATGTGAATGTATAGCTGCATCGCCTGACTTCTTAACTAAGCGATTTAGCGAGAAGAGCACCAACCTCGCCTGAATTGATCATTCTTGCCTAGCATCCTAGGACTTTGGTTTTTCGTGTCTCTAGCAGAGCCTCAGAAATTGATACTCCACACTCTCTTTGTAAGTGCAAAGCAGAGTAATCTCCTTGACGATGTGTTGAGAACACTGGGGTGTTGTTTCCTTGGATCTCAATACTCTCACTCGATAGATGACAAGCACTTTGATCGTCTGGTTACAAGGTTTCTCTGACGAGATGTATTTGCGTGTAGCAAAATTGTATTTGATCAAGGAGGATCATTTTCTATCGCTCTCGTTTTCTTTATATAATACACAATAGTCGTATTTCAGTTTACTTGTACGTCTTCAACTCTTTGATTCTCAATATAACTCAAAATGTTCACCAGCACACGGTTTTATCTTTATATAGTTCAATGCTATTCCAATTCTTTCCACATAGGAAACCTAACCGATGCAGGAAATGTTTGATAATTATTAGGCTGCGTGGATCAGCCATCTTGATTTATAGTCTTAACCCAACACGGAATTAGACACTGTTATTTTACTCGGGCCGCTTGCCAAATTCAGCCCTCGAAGCCCAATATGAGATATTTATCTCGGGTTCAAACATTGCCCCTTAAACCTTAAGCTTAAATTACCTATGCAGGCGAAAATGCTTGAATCTTACCGAACAACACTCTGTTACTCCAAATGGTAACATCACACGCAAGCGCCATGTTACATAACCTTTCCAAAAAGCTACGCTATTTCGGCTGATGTAATATAAAAGTGCATGTCCACATCAATCAATCTCCACTTACCAACAGAACTCTTTCACTTCTCTCACTTTCAATCTTTTAGCCTCTCCAAAAAACTAAACTTTCCATCCTCACCACCGGCCATCTCTTCCGATCAAATACCATGCCTCCCCGCAAAGACATACTTATTTCTTAAACATAACAAGATGTCAAAAACCTCACTAGAAACATTAAGGCCGTCGCCAAACGGCAAGACCCCAGAAGCCATCATCCATCTAAAAATCAACCCAAGCAACAACACCAGCTTGCTCGGCCCCTTTCTCGAAACTCCGATAAACCCAGAGCTCTATCTTATTCTCCGTCGTCCCCTTTGTAACTCAGCCCTTATTTTCCAGAAAAACCCGAAGGCAGAACCCAAAGAATGGACTAATAAAGACACAATTTGTCTTATCGGTAAATGACCGCACCCAAACAAGGAAGTCCTCATCTGATACAAACTTCATCAAAAAAAGGATATTGATCGATGGGAAGCAGCCGGTATTGTTCAACTTATTGACCTATGTTTTTCACTTCTTGCCGGAGGAAACCGAGCCCCGTTCGCCGCCGCTATGTGTTTTTGGCATTGCTCAGTTAACTGCTTCCGTCTTTCTTGTGGCGACGTAAGAATTACCATCCTCGACCTCTATGATTTATTCGGAGTCCCTGTGTCTAGCAATATCTGGTTCCATAATCATACACACGGAACTGAAGTACGAGCTTCTAAGGGTCGACCTTCATCTTACTCTGCCTGGATTGATCACTTTGCAAAGAAAGAAAGCACCACCGATCAAGGAGCCATAGCTTTCCTAGAATACTGGCTATCCAAATACATCTTCTGTCCTACCTTTGCTAAAGTTAACAAATGCTGGACCAACTTTGCTGAACACCTCTTCAACCGTGAAAAACTGGGCTTGATAGAATCCGTCCTCGCTTACATCTATTATGGCTTGCGACGAGTTGTAATTTCGAGACTCGACCTTAATCAACTAGGACCACTCTAGATGGTAGAGTTCTGGTTGTGAATGTATTTCCCTTTCTTCTGCCCTTCTGAAGTCCCCTCTTTCGCAGAAGACAAACTTCTGGGCCACACCTTAGCAACCACATCCTTCAGAGCTAGAAAATGGTCTTATCAAGCATGCTTTACACATCTCTGCTCACAAACAAACTTCCCAACTGCTGCAGTTGAAGTATTTTGAATCGCCGCTACCCTTGCAACCTCGCCAGTGGATTCATGCCTTCGCCAGGACAAGATGACTCTGCGAGGACCATTTTCCTTCATAGCCACACCTACAAGGATTTACTAGTCCATGATTCTTCAAGCCCCAGGTATGAATTATACGTTCCCATCCACTTTTCCAGGCAACTTGGGTTAACTCAGCATGCCCCCATGCTTCTTGTCTGCTCTCTAAACGGATACAGCCTTTGGCGAGGATCTGGCCACCCTTCATTGCACGATCTAAAGAATGCACAATTTGGCTTCCCAGGAGTAACAATCCCCACCTTGGAGAAGCCACTCGCCATTTCTTTATCAGTCACGGAAACGTACTTGGTCTGGCGCTCTCATATTTGGGAAAACATACGACGGGTTGGACCGCTTGCTCTTTTTTCACCATCTTCAGCGACTTCAACAAACAATTCACAAATATAGAAGATTTGGCCATCATAGGAAAGCTATACAAAAACAGCAATGACACTCCCTGGCCACAGGTATACTTCCTACCCTATTCATAAAACCCTGTTAATTTTGCCACATGCATTGGCAACTCCTTGATAACGTTTGACCAATTTCCTTATTGCAATCAATAGCATGCCTTAGAAACAGACGTTGTCGCCAGCTCGAAAGTTCCAATGAAGAAAAAGTTCAACACCACTGGCCAGTTAGTAAGTATTGAAATCTTTTATCAATGTTCATCGCCCTTGCTGTCTCACTAATTACAATTGTCTTGCTTATTTTTTATCAGTCACAAAACGCACTAGGACTGACTCCTCTTCTAGAGACTCTCCACGAATTTGAGGTTCCAAGTCCACCCACAAAGATGACTCTCAACAGGACCCAATTCAGCCAACCTTGGAAGCGCCCCCCCCCCCCCCCCCCCCCCCCCCCAAGTGCTAGCTGGGAAGCGACAGAGGTTGTGACCAGAGATGGATAGGTTAAACTCCGAGCTAATGTCTTCTTTGCCTCCTTTGATCAAAGAAGCGAGAAAGCATATGGAGCAAGTACATGTTCAGCGTTAGTCTTCACCATTGCTCATTGGCTGCACTCACATCCAAATGCTATGCCAACATTATCCGAATTTGACGACCTTATTGTTCAAGGTTCTTTGGAATGACAGAAACTCTACATGAACGAGGCCTTCGCCAATTCCTTCTCTGACAACCATTTCGATCTTGAGACAATTCTGAAGGCAAGCATCAGGCTAATAAAGATCTCTTCTGATGACTCATTCATTGGATACTTTAGTCTAGAGAAGTTTGCAAACATGAAAGATCTTGAGTCATTTGATCAAGCATGGGATAACATCGGCAAAAGCATAAAGCCTCGGGTATATCTGGTGAGCTGGAATGACCATTTCTTTATCCCTAAAGTTGAAGCCGATGCTTACTATATCATTGATTCACTCAGGGAAAGGCTCTTCGAAGGGCGCAACCAAGCCTACATACTGAAATTCGATGACTCTAGTATAATGTATGAAGGCGAGGACAATGAGACAAGGCTAGAAATCATAAACAGTGGGAAATAGTGTTGTAAAGACTTCATCACAAGATTTCTAGCTGGGATAATACTCAGGGAGCTTGAAGAGGTAGAAAGGAAAGAAACAGTTGATCATCTAACCCTCTTTCGGCGTTTACAGATCGAGCTCTAACCCTGCTATCTTTCTTCCCCCTCTGGCGAGGACAATGATTCCCAAAATGACGAAATCATCCCAGAACTAGAAACTCATGCTCCGCCTTCGCCAGAGCTCCAAGTCAATATAGTTGAGGCGAGAGTCGTCGAGAAGCGTGAATGAACTGAATTAAGTGATTGCTGGCGGTTCGTCATATTCCCAAGATGGTTGTACGTATTTCTTAAGGAAACGGCCATTGATATGGTTGGCATGAATTGTTCCATCTCGATCTCATAAACGAATAGCTCATTTGCCTAAGATTTGATCAATGACGTATGACCCTTCCCATTTTTATGACCATTTCCCTCCCCCTTCAATCTTCTCACCAACGGGTAGTATCACTCGTTAAACTAATTCTTCTTCTGCAAAACTCATGCCCCTAGTACACTTGTCATAGGCACGAGTTACTTTTCGTTTCTCGGCACACAGACTGTCATAAGCTTCTAGTCTCTGCTTATCTAAGTCTTCATGTTCCTGCCACATTGCTTGTACATAATCCTCACCGATCAGACTGTTTTGCTCCATTACTCTTAAAGATTGTACGTTAATCTCCAAATGTAGGACTGCATCGTGGCCAAACATTAAAGCATAAGGAGTTGTTCCTGTTGGGTTTCGTTTGCTTGTTCGATAGGCCCATAATGTGTTAAATAACTCTTCATGCCAGAATCTGGCATTGCTATCAAGCATTCATTTGAGGATGTGTATGATGATCTTGTTGCTCGCTTCAGCTTGACCGTTGGATTAGGCATAGTATGGAGACAAAATCCTTCATTAGCTCATCTACGTCTCCAGACATGAATGATGCCCCTCTGTCTGAAATAAAACTCTCAGGAATGCCAAACCTGCAAATGATATCTTCAAACAAGAACTGGCGAATGCCTTTTGTTGATGATATATACTCTGAGAGGTCTAGCTTCGACCCATTTGGTAAAGAAGTTAGTAGCCATTATGATATACTTGTGCCCATCTGATAAATGAGGATGAAGCATCCCAATTAAGTCCAAAGCCCATTCTCGAGTAGGCCAAGGCTTGATTATAGGTTGTAATGGTATCCTGAGCATGTGGCTAATTGGGCCATGTTTCTGGCATTCTTCACAGCCTTTAGCGAAAGTGATGCAATCTTTGAGCATACCTGACCAATAGTAACCATGTCGTCGTATCAACCATCTCATCTTAGGGCCAGCTTAATGTGCCCCTGCGACTCCCAGATGGACTTCCCTTATCAACTGCTTGGCGTCACGTCCGTATACACATCTCAAGAACATGTATTCTTCTCCTCTTCTATATAACTTATCTTCCTTGAGTATATAATTAGGAGCTAGGAAACGGATCTGCTTGTCTGCTGGATCATTAGGATTCTGAAGATATGAGATAATGGGCTGTCTCCAATCCACATCAATATGATCAAGTATGGAAATGTACCATTCATTATTTTTCTCTTGGCGAGTGATGAAAGATTGTAGAATCCTCCGTTCAACTTTCAATATATGTTCACGTACTCCATCTTACAATCTCACTCTCGTTGCTAGTTGTGCTAACTCGTTTGTTGCATAATTCTTTTCTCGTGGGATATGACTTAGTTTTACTTCTATAAATAGCTTCAATAACTCAACAGCTCTTCTGGCGTACGGTTCTAGGACTGATCCTACGCATAACTTCTTTTCTAGTTGCCTTATCACCAAGAGTGAATCTCCACAAATGTGCACATCTGTGATTTCCATATCCAGCAGAAGCTTTAATCTTATAATGAGTGCCTCGTACTCCACTTGGTTATTTGTGCACCGAAAATCCAACCTGAAAGAATAAGAAAAAGTTTGACCGCGTGGAGTGACTAATGCCACTCCTGCCCCAACCATAGTGCTCGTACTTGACCCATCAAAGAATAAATACCAAGGTGTTAGATCAATACAAGCTAAGTCTAACTCCAGCCTCTCGCGAGCATCCTCTATTGGATGATGAGCCAGAAAATCAGCCACTGCTTGGCCTTCTATTGCTTTCTGGGATACATACTGCAAAGAGAACTCTGAAAGCGCAAGAATCCACTTCCCAATCCTTTCCCTTAGTATGGGTCTCGAAAGCATATATTTCACCAAATCAGTTTGTGCTATTACACATGTGGTGAAGGATAACATGTAATGTCTCAGCTTGCATCCTGAAAAATATGAGGCTAAGCACAGTTTTTCCATTGGCGAGTATCTTGTCTCACAATCAGTCAAGGTACGGCTAAGATAGAAAATAACACGTTCAACTCCTACTGTATCGCCTTAAGCTAATAAACTCCCAATAGAATGATCAGTAGCTGATATATATAGTTTGAGAGGAACCCCTGGCCTTGGTGGTACCAAGACTGGTGGGTTCGCTAAGTATGCTTTGATGGTATCAAAAGACTCTTGATGAATAGGCTCCCACACAAAGTCTTTCTGATTCTGAAGCTTGAGTAAAGTTGAGAAATGTTGTGTTTTTCCAATAACATTAGTAATAAATCACCTCAAGAAGTTAATCTTACCCAATAATCGCTGTAGTTCTTTCTTATTCTTTGGCGGGACTGCATTGGGAACTGCTTCTTTCTTGTCATCAGGTATTTCAATCCCACGTTGATGAACCAAAAATCCCAGGAAATCTCCTACTTGTACTCCAAATCCACACTTAACTGGATTCATTTTCAACTGATGCTGCCTTATTCGGATAAACACTTTCCTCAAGTCTTCAATGTGATCTGCTCTGCATTTCACTTTAACTACCACATCATCAATGTACACCTCTATGGACTTGCCAATGAGGTCATGGAAGATCAAGTTCATCACTCGCTGGTAGGTTGCCCCTGCATTCTTGAGTCTAAACGGCATATCCACGTACTCAAATACTCCTGCAAAACCTGGGCACCGAAATGTTGTCTTGTGTCTGTCTGCTTCTGCCACTAATATTTGATGATAGTCAGCCATCCCATCCATAAACGATAACATTTCATGACGAGCCACTGAGCCTACCAACAAATCTGCTACTCGCATTGGGTATGCATCCTTTAGGGTTGCATTATTCAAGTCTCTATAGTCAACACAGACTCGCATCTTGCCATTCTTCTTTTTGACTGGGACTATGTTTGATAGCCACTCATTGTATTTGGCCACTCGTATGATCCCTGACTTGAGCATCTTTTCAACTTCTTCCTTTACTAGGATTGCTATTTTTGTGTTCATTCGACGCATCTCTTGTTTTAGTGGCTTCTTTCCTTCTATAATAGGCAAGCTGTGACAGACCCATTCTGGCGACAATCCTGGCATGTCATCGTATTTCTCTACAAAACAATCAGCGTATTCCTTTAACAATTCAATAAGCCTCAGTCGTTCTTTAGGCTTTAGGAAGGTACTAATAGCCACAGATATTGGCTCTTCCAAACTCCCAAGATTAACCTTTTTAATGGGATCCTTAACTTTAGGAGGTATATCGTCTAAGGCAGTTGGTGCTAGTCTGATCTCTTCCTCCTTGCCTGATTCATTCAGTATGTCCTCATCCACATATTCCAATGTTGCAATCATTGGAACACTCTCATAGGATTGACTCTCCTTTAAAAAGTTGTGGAAGCGCTCGTACAAAGAGTAACAAGCCTCGGCCTCTATGCTCGATAGAGGCTCTATCATTGAGATGATTTGGATGATAGCTCAATGATATAAGGCTTGCTACTATCGTTGTCTGCTTGAATAATACCTCATTGAGCTAGTTCATAGACCGTTACACCAATTTGGCGGCCTTTGTTATCTATGCCACATACTTCCAGTGACCTGAGGTCACTATTGTATTAGCTGGCCTCCAAAGAATTGGCAGACAAGGAGTATGGATAAGGATCTGCATCAACAATGTCTGCCTCACCAGACTCCATGTCCCATAGTGCCATCTGTTGGTGGAGGGATTATGGCACACAATAGCTCTTGTGGATCCAATCACGTCCAAGAATTGCACTGTATGGAGCTGTGCACTCGGCTACAAAGAATGTGTATGTTCCGGTGGCTGGACCTATTTGCACCTGTAGAAAGATGATCCCCAGAGTCTTGGATATGCCGCTCTGAAAGTTTATGAAATTTAGGGTTGTCTCTTGGATGACAGACTTGGGAATGCCTAGTAGTGTCATTGCTTTGATGATAATGATGTTCACTGCTGCCCCAGAATCCACTAATAGCTTGTTAATTCAAACCTCTTGGATAATCCCTGTCACGTACAATGGTCGCATGTGCATGACCATATTCAGAGTGGGATTCACGAACGGCACGTGTTCCTTTGTTAATGGTAAGTCAAACTCTGACTGTTTGGCGAGCGCCTGCTGTTCCGAAGGTTTTGCTTCATCTTTTGTCATTGCCAAGTTATTCATATCTCTACTTGGGTTTTCTTCAACCACTGATGTATTTTGCGAAGGTCCTGCATATTTAGAGGATAAGACAAATACCATATTAATGTTAGTATCTACCTCATCCGCATATGTTTGTATGTCATCAACTTCATCTTCACCGTAGTCTAATAGCTTCCCATCTTCTACATCTATGTCTGCTGTGACCTCTAAGGAAGCAACCTGTTGTATCTGAACCTCATATGTAGGTTCTACGGTTGTTGGCATAAATAAGCCAAAGCTTTGCTTCTGAAGTAGGGGAAAGGCTTTGTCCAAGCTGGCCCTGTTCTTCTTTTCTTCCTCAATCAAAGGATTTAGTCTCCATTGTAGGCCTTTGGTCTCACTCATAGTGACACGCCCCCGGACATGTTCTCTCTTCCTTTGTGGACTATTCAGGCCCACCATTTGCATTGCTTCGTCGTCAAACCTAAGACGTTGTTTTGCTGATTTATGTTTTCGTATATCATGATGAACCTCAAGTATAGGTTCTGGTGTCTTGTCTCTGGTCCATAACTCTAGGTTACGATCAAAGATGCTCGGTCTTTCTGCTTGTACTTTAGGCTCGCGAGACTTCTTTCGAAAGACCACCAAAGGGTTTACTGCAAGTGCATTCAACCGTCTTTGTAGCTTTTCTGAGGGATAGATCAATTGTTCTTCCTTAATAATGCCCATCTCATAAGCTTCCAATGCCCTCTTAGCTTTTCTAAATCATCGCTAAAGATTACGCCTCCTGCTTAGGGTTACCTTAATGGTCGTCCCTTTCTCCTTCACATACCATACGTTCTCTTTAGTAATGTTTCATGAAGGTGGTGGAACATATAGCTTGGCTAGCGTATGGCTTGGTGAGCATATCAGTTATCCCTGTTTCAGACTTCTTTGCCCCACTAACCTTCTCTACCGCTCGCATTCGCTTGAATGCTTGGGAGCTCATTTGATTCATCTCCCTTGGGCTATGTGGCTGATGATGTTCTAGACTTGAAAACAATTTTGGGAAAACCTTGGCTGCTTCTGCTAATTCCTCATAGAAGATCTTCAACCCGTACTGAAACTTGCAATGAGCACAAAGAGCTACTGGCGACTCGTCCTTCGGGTTAACCTTGGCTGCTTCTGCTTTTTCGATCGCCAGATTTGGCAAGGGTGCTTTTATCCGTACTTCCCCCTCGTCTATCTACTGTTGAATTCTATACATTAAGCTAATGCATTCATTAGTGGAATGACACCCCCATTTATTATGGTATTGGCAGTGAAGTAGATCCTTTACATCTTCAAGATTTGGATCTGCAGTTCCCCAATTATCGAGAACCACTGTTATCCTTGCTCGGAGTAGTTCTTTGAAAATTTCTTCTTGCCTAGATACATCATATGTGATTTCAGCTCGCCTGGGTTGGACGAATGGGATATTGTGTTTAGGCCTTCACCTTGATCTTTTCCGTCTTTGTGTGGGCCCAGGTGCATTGTGAGATTGGAAAGTTTCTGGGATGGTCATGGAAGGCGGTGGTGTTTGAGGATGCCACTCTACCACTCCTTCTTGACTAACTATTATCACTTCCCAGTTAATCAAACCCCGAATTTTGTCTTTCAGGGTAGAACACACTACTGTTTGATGTCCGAACACATTGTGGAACCTACAGAAATGTTTGTCTGGCCATTTATAAATTAGATGTTTCAGTTTGAACACTGGCCAATAAACGATAAGCTTCATATCTCACAGTTCATCCACAATCTCTTCCAACTTATCCTACGAAAAAGTATAACGTGGCAGGACCAATGAGTTTTCTTCCTCATCTCCCATTACATAGCAAACGGCTGGCGACCAACCGATATTGACCATATTGAGTTGAGGTGCTAGGAAAGGTTCAGAGTATGCTAATGCCGCTGTTTTGGATGCTCCCTCTACTTCCAGCTTACCTTCATTGATCCATCTCTGGATCTGATCCTTTAGCTCGATGCAGTTCTTTGTTATATGGTTTCATGCCCCATGAAATTTACAATACTTTTTTCCTTTCATCTGTTCGGAGGTGGGGAGAGGTCCGAAGTCTGCTTTGACGACTCGCATATTGTAGAGCTCATCCAGGATCTCATGAGCCATATTAGCATCATATGTATATACATCGAACTCTGGATTTGTAAAAGCCACTGTCAAAAGCTTGATTAGACCTTTGCTCTTCTGAAGTTTACGGAGTTTTACGACCTTGTTTGTTGACAAGTCTACTGCCCCTACTTGTTCTCCTTCGGAATTTGAATCCTAGCTGTTTTCCACTTCTTCTAAGCCATGGTTCTTGGCTTAGGTCTGTCGTAGGACCTAGCAATATACGTTCCATTGGACGTATTTCTTCTGTTGTCTCGTTCTTGCATGGTACTGTAGGCTCTAGTTACAGCCGTAATAAGCTCGTTCAAAGAGAAGTATTTAATATTGAGGAATAGTTGGTGGTACGTATCCTCCAAGCCATTCTTGGCCATTTCCACGACCTCTTCTTTGCCCAATGGGGTCTTGCATAGATTATACTTTGACCGGAAATGCTGTAGGAAGGTAATTGGGATTTTTGTAGCCAATTGACTCAAGGAAGCTAGCTTTCCAACACTGGTTTCTAGTCTTGTCGCTCCG
Source organism: Geum urbanum (assembly GCA_946800695.1). Classification (NCBI taxonomy): domain Eukaryota; kingdom Viridiplantae; phylum Streptophyta; class Magnoliopsida; order Rosales; family Rosaceae; genus Geum; species Geum urbanum. Next base: position 7,754,235 of record OX327002.1, on the reverse strand, counting down.
AAGTGATCGATAAACAAGGCCTCCATGTCCTTCCCCTCAGTGATCGAGCCCTTTTCCAATCCCGTACACTAGACGAGGGCTGACCCTGACAGAGATGATCCAAAGACTCTCAGCTTGAGTCCTTCATTATCAGCAAACTGCCCCAGTTACGGAGTAAAGTACACTGGGTGAGTCACTGCATTAGTATCATCATTACCAGAAAAAGACTGGAAGGTCTGATATCGGTAATATCTTGGCCATTGCCAAGTCTCTGGGTCGTCTTTCTGCATGGGAGGGAATGGAGTTTCGTATGATTCATACATCTTAGCGAGGTGTATGTCACAGTCATTCATAAACCTGTTTAGTCTCTAGTCCCATGCTGGTGGGAAAGACTCTGCTTGCCTGGTCTTCCTGGTGAGGTCAGAGACGAATTTTGTTAAAGATGTTATTTCTCTGTCTGTCCTCTGAGACAGTGTCACCGCTTGTCGACGATATTCAGTTAAACTTGTTTCCAAGGTTTGCATGATGTCGGTCCGCAGTTTGTCTTGACCTTCCGCAAGGCTTGCTACTTGGACTATGATCTCTTCTCGCTCCTCCTGATCTCTGTGGAGCTCTACCCCTAGAGCTTGGATTTCGTCCAATGCTGAGTCTACTTTCTCACCCTGAGTAGTGAGGAGGTCTTCTTGTTGTTCAATTCTTTGACCAAGATCCGTATGGTAGTTTGTTTAATGCTCATCACGCCTAGCCGTGTAGGCTAGGTATTCCTGGAGTGTGAGCTCCAGGATCTCTGCTTCGCTCAAAGATTTGAACGACATCGTTGAGTGGTATTCTTTAGCGAAGAGGATTTCAACCGCTTGCTTGCTCAATGAACGACACCTAGTGGAGATGTGTTCATGATATACTAGTTGCAGATGTTTACGACACTGAGGGTATTCCCTTTTGTAAGGGTCCCCTATCGTCACTTAGAGACACAAAAAGAAAGTCCCACTGGGCGTGCCAAAATGTTTGAAACCAAAATCTCCCCAGCGAGGAATGCGTAGAGAGCCTCTTGCAAACTATTTCTTTTATGCATTTTGGATAATATAACCGCAGGTATCGGTTTTATCCTGATGTGCTTCGTGTGCTGGCGTGTCACCGTCTCGCGACGGAATGTAAATGATTAGCTGCGTCGCCTGACTTCTTGACTAAGCGATTTAGGCGCGGAAAGCACCAAACTCGCCTGAATAGATCTTTCTTTCCTAGTGTCCTAGGACTTTGGTTTTTCGTGTCTTTAGCAGAGTCACAGAAATTGATACTCTACACTCTCTCTGTAAGTGCAAAGCAGAGCAATCTCCTTGACGATGTGTTGAGAACACTGGGGTGTTGCTTCCTTGGATCTCCAAACTCTCACTCGATAGGTGACAAGCTCTTCAATCTTTTAGTTGCGTTGCTTCCTTGCATCTCAATACTCTCACTCGATATGTGACAAACACTTTGATCGTCTGGTTACAAGGTTTCTCTGACGAGATGTATTTGCGTGTAGCAAAATTGTATTTGATCAAGGAGGATCCTTCTCTATCGCTCTCGTTCTCCTTATATAATGCACAGTAGTCGTATTTCAGTTTACTTGTACGTCTTCAGCTCTTTGATTCTCAATATAACTCTAAATGTTCACCAGCACATGGTCTTATCTTTATAAGGAAACCTAACCGATGCAGGAAATGTTTGATAATTATTAGGCTGCGTGGATCAGCCATCTTGATTTATAGTCTTAACCCAATACGGAATTAGACCATGTTATTTTACTTGAGCCGCTTGCCAAATCCAGCCCTCGAAGCCCAATATAAGATATTTATCTTGGGTCCAAACAGTAACTCAGGCTTAGTTCTTGTAACTGGCAAACAAATAGGGTGATAGGAACATCTTAGAGAAATCTTATTCACCATTACAGCAAACGATGCAATAGGCCTATTTCAACCTCCTTTGATTGATACCCTTTAGAGTAAGGTATGTACCTTTTACCATGTTAGTATAATTCAGAATAGAATCTGAGGTATATATGAATTATTTTCTTCTGGATGGTTGGTGTAAATTTATGAGCTATTTTCTTATCCAAAACATATATATTGATCAGATGCCGCGCATACATTTCAGCCCTTCTGTCAAAATACAATGGTACATATTAATTGTTAAACCTTCCCTCTAACTTCAAACGATCCTACTTGATTGCAGTTCATTTCACTTTTGAATAACTTTTCAATTTGAATTGCGTCGACTCTAGTAGTATTGCTGATTTTTTCGGAACCTGTTCTTGACTAGCTTCTGTCTTGTGTCTCATTGAAACTAATCACCAGTCAGTTCATCTTCCTATTAATTTGTGTGACTTGGTGTTGGTAGTATCATCTTCCATCAGAGTTTATGGGAATCCATACAAATTATACATAAAACTTCATGAGAATGATAAGCTTACACTTAACCCTCCTCATCTTGATAGTTTTGTTTGTCCATGGAGCCGGACCTATATCCACCTTCTGCGTATTGTTCAATTACGTCATCCAACTTAATGGGAGCACCTGGAGGGCTGTTCACTTTTGGATTATGCATTCCTCATGCAAGGCAAGCTAGTCAGATGAATGTCTCAGAGAACCATATATGAAGCTTTGTCGTTTCGAAATACTCATGTTGAGCATGCCCACCTACCAATTTTTTGTTCATAAAAGGCACTGTTATCATTAATACTTGTATGCTATGTCTAGGTTTCTTCACTGTTAATTAGGTGACACTTCAAATTTTTTGTATAGGTTATTCTTTTCCTATCTTGCTCTCGACTCCGAATTCCAAAGGGAATACGAAATAAGTCTTCCTGATGTAAAATGGAGAGAATTAAGGTTTAGAATCCAGGAAATTAAGGCTTTCCTTTCCTCACAAGGAATGGAGTTGCCCAAGCCTAGCTTATAAATACCCCTCGTTCCCGACCTAAAGCCTCATAACTCATAAACACAAATTCTCACATCGATCTTTATACAACACCATAGCAGACTCAATGTCGAACCAAGAAGGCAGAGGAACAAAGAGGGACTTCGACACAGCCATTCTCAAGCCCAAGAAGGCCCCAAATCGCCTTACTGTCGATGAAGCTTTGGCGGATGACAACTCGGTCATTGCGCTCCATCCGGAGACAATGGAGAAGCTCCTGCTCTTCCGAGGCGATACGGTCTTGATTAAGGGAAAGAAGCGCAAAGACACAGTCTGTATTGCGCTGGCTGATAATGCTTGTGAAGAAGCAAAGATAAGGATGAATAAGGTTGTGAGGAACAACCTTAGGGTTAGGCTTGGTGACGTTGTTTCCATTCACCAGTGCACTGATGTCAAGTACGGAAAGCGTGTGCACGTTCTTCCTCTAGATGACACAATTGAAGGAATCACCGGAAATCTGTTTGATGCCTACTTGAGGCCTTATTTCCAAGAGAACTACAGGCCAGTGAGGAAAGGTGACCTTTTCCTAGTCAGAGGAGGAATGAGGAGTGTAGAGTTTAAGGTCATCGAAACTGATCCTGCCGAGTACTGTGTAGTTGCTCCAGGCACCGAAATCTTCTGCGAGGGAGAACCTGTTAGAAGGGAGGATGAGGAAAGACTAGATGATGTAGGGTATGATGATATCGGCGGTGTTAGGAAACAGATGGCTCAGATTAGAGAATTGGTTGAGCTGCCTCTCAGACATCCTCAGCTGTTTAAATCAATTGGAGTGAAACCACCAAAGGGTATTCTTCTCTATGGTCCTCCAGGAACCGGAAAGACTTTGATTGCAAGAGCTGTTGCTAATGAGACCGGTGCTTTCTTTTTCTGCATCAATGGACCAGAGATTATGTCAAAGATGGCTGGAGAGAGTGAGAGCAACCTCAGGAAGGCATTTGAGGAGGCGGAAAAGAATGCGCCTTCGATCATCTTTATCGATGAGATTGACTCCATTGCTCCCAAGAGAGAGAAGACTAATGGAGAAGTTGAGAGGAGAATTGTTTCGCAGCTCTTGACACTCATGGATGGACTCAAATCCCGAGCACATGTGATTGTCATGGCTGCTACTAATCGCCCGAATAGTATTGATCCAGCTCTTCGAAGATTTGGACGATTTGATAGAGAAATAGATATTGGTGTACCGGATGAAGTTGGACGCCTTGAAGTTCTCCGCATTCATACCAAGAACATGAAGCTTTCTGAAGATGTTGATTTAGAAAGAGTTGCTAAGGACACTCACGGCTATGTTGGTGCTGATCTAGCTGCTTTGGCAACAGAGGCTGCTCTTCAATGCATCCGGGAAAAGATGGACGTGATAGACTTGGAAGATGAAACAATAGATGCGGAGATACTCAACGCAATGGCAGTTACAAACGAGCACTTCCAATCTGCTCTAGGAACAAGCAACCCGTCTTCCCTTCGCGAAACAGTTGTCGAAGTTCCCAATGTTACTTGGGATGCTGTTGGTGGTCTTGAAGATGTCAAGAGAGAACTTCAAGAGACTGTTCAGTATCCGGTTGAGCATCCTGAAAAGTTTGAGAAATTCGGAATGTCACCTTCGAAGGGAGTCCTTTTCTATGGCCCTCCTGGATGTGGTAAAACTCTTCTGGCCAAGGCTATTGCCAATGAGTGTCAGGCTAACTTCATCAGCATTAAGGGACCGGAGTTGCTAACAATGTGGTTCGGTGAGAGTGAGGCCAATGTCAGGGAGATTTTCGACAAGGCTCGTGCATCTGCACCGTGTGTTCTCTTCTTTGACGAGCTTGATTCCATTGCTACTCAAAGAGGTAGTAACACTGGTGATTCAGGAGGTGCTGATAGGGTTTTGAACCAGCTCCTAACAGAAATGGATGGAGTGTCATCCAAGAAAACCGTCTTCATTATCGGTGCAACCAACAGACCTGACATTATTGACCCTGCACTTCTACGTCCTGGAAGACTTGATCAACTTCTTTACATCCCTCTCCCTGATGAGGAATCTCGCTATCAAATATTCAAGTCATGCTTGAGGAAATCACCAGTTTCCAAGTATGTGGACCTCAGAGCTCTTTCCAAGTACACGGATGGTTTCAGTGGTGCTGACATCACAGAAATCTGCCAGCGTGCTTGCAAGTATGCCATTAGAGACAACATTCAGAAAGACATCGAGAGAGAGAGGATTACAAGTGAGAATCATGAGGTTATGGAGGAAGATGAAGAACAAGTATCAGAGATCACTGCAGGTCATTTTGAGGAATCCATGAAGTATGCTCGTAGGAGCGTTAGTGATGCTGACATACTCAAGTACCAGGGATTTGCTACCACTTTGCACCAAGCCAGAGGCTTTGGCACTGATGAGTTCAAGTTTCCCAGTAGTTCCGGGGCTGCTGGTGGCTCTGATCCTTTTGCAAGTACTAGTGCTGGTGCAAGTGGAGAGCTTTATGATTAGTAGCTTAGTTTGTTAACTTAAATGTTTACTATGTATCAATAAGTTTCAGGAAACAAGTCTGCTATTTGTTGTATTTCATTTTTTCTAGTACTTTTACTCTGTTCTGTCTTTAGCTTCAGACAATTTGATTTTCATTCTGTAACAACTGCTCTGAAATCCGTCAAAAGCTTTTGTGGATTGCTTAACCCGTCATAGTAGTTCCGACAGATTATGCTTGCTAGCTAGTTTGTCACATTTCCTGCACAGGTAACTTTAAACAGTACTGCAAATTATCAAGGAAGTCTATTATGTTCTCTGCCAAAACAAATCGATCTCTTCATGTTTTCGAATGCATCTTTTATCTCTCTTGATGAAGACAATTTGTTACTCATCTCCATCGCATAAAAATGGATTAAAGTTACAATTAGGGTCTGAACTTTCACCAAATCGTCAATGTGATGCCTAAATTTTACAAACTATCAAAGTAATACTCAAACTTTTAAAACAACATATTCGTAGTGCATGCGGCCAATCTCCATCACTTCTCTGTTAAGTCTGATGACATGGCACCGTCGTAATTCAAACTGTAAAAGTATTAACGTCATTTCTATGTCTTAACCATATATGCACCATCATAATTCAAACCATAGAGCATGAAGTTTTGAAAACATATAAGCGAGATGCCAAAACCAAAATGTAATTTTTTTTTCTTTTATCTCTCTCTAACTCCAGTAACAGCCCCGCCGCTGCCGTTAGACCAACCACCACCTCCTTCGGCCGCTGCCGTCGACTACGACCAGCCTTCCTCTACATACCCACTTCCCCGAGCAGCAGCAGCAGCACCACCACCACCACACGTCCCCGAAGTGACCGAGTCCGTCAAAATAGAAGAAGCACCACTAGACTTTGAAATCCGACGAGATTCTGATGGTAGGTTTTCTTCAGCCCAAGTACGGCGAAGAGGAGCCCAAGATTCGCAAGTCGATCCCCCACTCGCTAGTCTCGTTCATTGAAGAGAGTACTGTATTCGCGGATCTTTCCAATTCCGAGAGCAAAGCTCTTCTGGAACTCAAGCTCTTAGTACAGCAAGCTCTCAATACACACCAGTTCAAAACCCAAGCTCCCAAAACCGAAGAAGGACCAACTCCAGTTTCGGAACCAGAGTTGTTGAAAAACGATGGACTTAAACACAGTCGGTAGCACTTAATTGAGCTGAACTGAACTTCATCTAGAATAGCTTGAAACACTAGATATTATATTCTGATTCGTTTAAGGATTCCAAGTTGTATATCAGTTGGAAATCTGAGAGGTTCATGGTATAATACCTGTTATACAAGGAGTTAGTATTGTGGAATGAAAGACATTAAGTTGTTTTCATTGTTCTAATAGGATATTGATTATGGGATCAAATCCTATAATGATCACTATATATAGAGGTCTTAGTCCCTATGATTTGCACCGGTTTTCTGTCTTCCTTAGCCTCCCATTGTGCTAGCAGTAGTGTGCAGAATCATAGAAGACAAGTTCTCAAACCAGTGCAGGTGTTCTTAGGATCATGTCTTCTTCGTCAAACATGTCTACCAAGTCTCATTGGAAAAGCAATGAAGGTATGTTCTTATAACAGTTTATGTTCTTTGTATAGTATTGTAATAGATCCTTTAACTGATCTGATTTATGTGCTGAGTTTAAATCAGAACTTGAGTTCATATTTTTACATGGTATCAGAGCTGATTCTTACAAAACATGCAAAATCACAAACTGTTGACCCTTCATAAAAAAAATAAGCTTTTCATAAGTTTTGTTGATGCTATTTGAAGATGATCATGTTATCTGATGATGTTTCGATTACTGTTGATTTATGTCTTACACAAAGTATGCTTGAATCAAATAAACAGGCTGCGGCAAATCATTTAAAGTAAAACATCAAATTGTGCAGCATTATAAAATCTTGTTTTTTCTTGACTTCCAAAGAAGTAATTGAACATGATTCTGTGATGAAAGCAGTGATATATGTGTGTGCAGGAACCTATTCAGATTTTCTGAAAACTTTTCTTTGTCTAAAGACTTAGACTGTTTTTCACCAAATACCTTGTTTATGTTGTATACAGTATATCAGTTCAGATTTCAGGATTTTCAAACCATATGTCACAAAGATATTGTTTTGTTACTGTAACTTATATATAAGCAGTATGACATTATGAAAGTATAATATTATGTCTGTGTTCTGTATGTTTTCTGTTATGTTTGAAAACCTTAATGGAACTAGTAAACTCACATAAGGAGAAACTCTTATAAAACCTTGTTTTCAATGAAGGCAATTTTGCTTCCATTGGAGAAGTTGTGGAGCTGAATGGAAACAACTTTAGGAAGTGGAGGAATGATGTAGAGTTCTACATGGGAATGCATCAAAACATAGACTACTGTCTACTCAATCCCAAACCAGTAGGTAATCAAGAAGAGAACAATGCAGATGCAGATAGCTCGTGGCATTTTTATGAGTGGTTTAGAACCAATAGAATGGCTAAGAATGTGCTTAGAAGGACCATGTCTGAGGTTGTTAGAGGATCAATAGAGGAACCTGAGGATGCTGTACATTTTATGGCAGCAATAGCTAAAAAATATGAGGAGAGTGAAAAGGCTGAAGCAGTTAGGCTCCTTAAAGAATTCCATGAACTTAAGTATGATGGGAATGGAAGTGTTAGGGAGCATATAATGCATAAAGTTCAGCTAAATGGGCAGCTTAGGGATTTAAAAATTGGAGTAGCAGATGCACAACTTGTTCATGATGCACTGTGGTCTCTTCCATCAACCTTTAGTCAACTGAGGTCTACCTATAATGCTCTAGAGGTCAAGTGGTCAATCAACAAGCTAATTTCAGTATGTGTGGATGAGGAAAACACAATCCGTGGAGAGGCTCAACCTACAACTGCAGTAAACCTTGTGGAGAAGCCTAAATGGAAGAAGAAAAATAAGAATAAGGTTACACAGACTACCAATTTTAAGACATCAGGCAAAACTGCAGATTCTAAAGAGGATAAGTCCTTTAAAGTAATGTGTTTCTTCTGTAAAAAGATGGGACACATTAAGAAGGATTGCCCTGGATTTAAGGCTTGGATGATTAAGAAAGGTAATTGTTTCTCTAAATCAGTTTTTTCTTTAGAAATTAATTTCGTAAATGTTAGCTCACACACTTATTGGCTCAGGCTCACCAATACACATTACCACTTCATTGCAGGGTATCATAAGGAAGAGAGCCCCAAGGACAAGTGAACAAAACGTCTGCGTTGGTAATGGCCAGAGAGTAGCAGTCAAAGCCATAGGATGCTTAAGAATAGATTTAGGAGAAGGAAATTCTTTGTTTTTAGACAATGTTTTCTACATTCCCTCACTTAAGAGGAACTTAATTTCTATAGGTCTTTTAGTTGACATTGGCGGTAGGCTTATTATTGATTTTAATGGAATAAAACTTTTTCAGAATTCAGCTTACATTGGTTCTGGTACTTTTTCAAATAAATATCTTATGCTTGATTGTTCTGCTGTTAAGAATGAGATTCTTTTGCTTGAAAACAGTACAAAGACTAATGCTGAAAACCAGATTACTGGAGTTAAGAGAGTTTTGTTCAACAATAAGTCTGCAGCACTTTGGCATAAAAGACTCGGGCATGTATCTAAAAACAGACTAAAAAGGCTTGAAAAGTTAAATGTACTGCCTACATTATGTTATGATGATTTGAATGATTGTGTGGAATGTTTTAAGGGAAAATTAACAAAAACCAGAAAACTCACAGCAACAAGAACTGTCAGACTTTTAGAACTCATTCATACTGACATTTGTGGTCCATTTTCACACAAGACTATATGTGCGAATTTTTACTTCATTACATTCATTGATGACTATTCAAGATATTGCTATATTTTCCTACTTTCAGAAAAGTCTCAAGCCTTGGAAGCATTCAAAATATATAAATCTGAAGTTGAATTGCAACTAGAGGCTAAGATTAAGTCTGTCAGATCAGATAGAGGTGGAGAATTCTATGGTAGGTATACTGCAGCAGGCCAACAAAAGGGACCTTTTGCAATGTTCTTACAAGAGCATGGCATTCAGGCTAAGTATACCACCCCTTACAGTCCAACTCAAAACAGTGTGACAGAGAGGAAAAATAGAACATTAATGAACATGGTTAGATCAATGATGTGTGCTACAGGTTTACCTTTATTTTTGTGGGGTGAGGCACTTAAAACTGTTAATTATCTTTGTAACAGATCACCCTCAAAAGCTGTAGACACAACACCATATGAATTGTGGTGTGGCAAACAGCCTAGCCTGCATCATCTCCATGCTTGGGGATGCAAAGCTGAAGCCAAAATTCCAGATCAACTAAGAGTGAAACTGGATCCTAAAACTGTTAGCTGTAACTTCATTGGTTATTGTGAAAAATCTAAAGGCTACAGGTTTTATGCACCTCATAATTCAACTAAAATTATAGAAATCAGCAATGCAAAATTTCTGGATGAAGCTTACAGTAATCCAAATTTTAGAGATTTATCTTCAGAATTTGATGAACAAGTTGAAACTGAGGCTACAGTTAATATGCCCTTGAATACTGATACCACCATGACTGATGGTTCTAATCAAAATAATTACAATGTAGCAGCTGAATTTCCTGAACCTCAAAATACTGTTGCTGAAGAAATTCAACAACCTATAGAGCATCCTATACAGCCTGAACCTCAAAATCCACATTTTCAGAACCTTGAACCTCAAAATTTAGAGCAACCTCAGAACATAGAGCCACCTCCATTAAGGAGATCAGAAAGACCTAGAAAGCTTGTTTATGGAGAAAATAGTGACTACTATGTTTATCTTCAAGAACATGATGAACTGGTAGAACTTGATGATCCACTGAGTTTCAGACAAGCTCAGGACTCAAATGAAGCAGAAAAATGGGATTCAGCTATGCAGGAAGAATTAAACTCTATGCATAAGAACCAAGTCTGGGATTTAGTAAAACCAGACCCTAACCATAAGCCTATTGGTTGCAAATGGGTTTATAAGACAAAAAGGGATGCTGAAGGCAACATAGAGAGACATAAAGCAAGGCTGGTAGCTAATTAAGGGTTTTACAAAAAAAGAAGGTATTGATTTCAATGAAACCTTCTCTCCTGTATCCACTAAAGATTCATTCAGAATAATAATGGCACTAGTTGCTCATTATGATATGGAACTTCATCAAATGGATGTAAAAACTGCGTTTTTAAATGGAGAATTAGAAGAAGTAATTCATATGAAACAACCTGAAGGTTTTGTGCAAACAGGAAAAAAGGATTATGTATGCAAACTTAAGAAATCAATCTATGGCTTAAAACAGGTCTCTAGACAGTGGTACAAGAAATTTGATTCAGTTATCACTTCTTTTGGTTTTTTAGAAAACATAGTTGATGAATGTGTATACATTAAAAATACAAATGCAGGATTCATTTTTCTAATTTTGTATGTTGATGATATTCTTTTAGCTAGCAGCAATGTCAGATTACTCCATGAGACTAAAGATTTTCTCTCAAACAATTTTGACATGAAGGATTTAGGTGAAGCTTCTTTTGTTTTAGGAATTGAAATTAAGAGAGACAGAAGATTAGGGGTTTTAGGATTATCTCAGCAGAGCTATATACAGAAGGTTCTGAAGAGATTTCATATGAACACTTGCAACACAGGTGATGCCCCAATGTCTAAAGGTGATAAACTGTCCAAAATTTCTAAAAATGGGGGGAAGATGTCTCCTATGGAGGGCAAATCTTATGCACAGCTCATTGGCAGTCTTATGTATGCACAAGTTTGCACTAGAGATGATTTAGCATTTTCAGTTGGAATTTTGTCCAGATTTCAGTCTGCACCAACTCAAGAACATTGGATTGCAGGAAAAAAGGTTCTTAGGTACTTACAGAAAACCAAAACTCACATGTTGGTTTACAGAAGGTCTGACAAGCTTGAACTTGTAGGTTATACTGATTCAGATTTTGCTGGTAACTTTCCAAGGTCCAATAAATCCACCTCAGGTTACATATTCATGTTAGCTGGAGGTGCTGTGTCTTGGAAAACTGAGAAACAAAAATTAATTTCTACATCCACAATGCAAGCAAAATACATTGCTGTGTATTCAGGGGTCTGTCATGGACTGTGGATCAAAAATTTCTTGTTGTACACAGAAGTTTTAGGACATATAGTTTCAGGTCCGTTGAAGATTTTTTGTGACAATGAGGCTGCAGTGTTTTTCAGTAAAAACAGTAAGAGATCGAATAGTTCAAAGCATATTGGTCTAAAATATTATAGTGTAAAACAACAAGTTAAGTGTGGTGAGATTGAAGTTTTAAATATTGATATTGGCTCACAATTAGCTGATCCATTTACTAAAGCACTTTCCATATCAAGTTTTCAAAAACATGTTGAGATATGGGAATTCTTTCAGATTTCAGTTCTTAGGTTCAGTAGGAGCTGATACTAGATTTAGGATGTTCCTTCAAGTGTAATCTCAGACTCAACAGATCTTTTGTAATTTTTCATTAATCAATAAAGTATTTACAGATTACAAGTATTCACCATGTAGTTCAGAAGTTTCTATTTATTGCCATCATTAATTGTACAGATTTCATTACTGATACTTATAAACATAATGTTATTCAGTTCATGCATTTTACCAATTTTTAGTTCAGCACTGGTGAAATGTTTTGCTGCAAGATTTCATTCAGCTAGTGAAATCATTTATTTGGACTGTGAATTTTTGACACAACATGGAGATATACAAGTCAAAACTTATTCACCTTTTCACTCATTAGCTTATGTGATTGCAGTAGCTGTTGGATGTGGTTTTTAGCCGAGAGGATTACTTGTTATCCTTTAGGTTCTTGATTCAGCAACAGTAGCTGTATATTGACCAAGCTGGATGAACCAAGAATTTTCTTTTGTTTCAAAATTGCGCAACTTCAGTTGTTATTCTTCATTTATAAGTTTAGAAGTTGGTTTACAGACAGTGTTAGTCCAAGTGGGAGATTGTTGGAAAACGATGGACTTAAACACAGTCTGTAGCACTTAATTGAGCTGAACTGAACTTCATCTAGAATATCTTGAAACACTAGATATTGTATTTTGATTCGTTTAAGGATTCCAAGTTGTATATCAGTTGGAAATCTGAGAGGTTCGATCATGGTATAATACCTGTTATACAAGGAGTTAGTATTGTGGAATGAAAGACATTAAGTTGTTTTCATTGTTCTAATAGGATATTGATTATGGGATCAAATCCTATAATGATCACTATATATAGAGGTCTTAGTCTCTATGATCTGCACCGGTTTTCTGTCTTCCTTAGCCTCCAATTGTGCTAGCAGTAGTGTGCAGAATCATAGAAGACAAGTTCTCAAACCAGTGCAGGTGTTCTTAGGATCATGTCTTTTTCGTTAAACATGTCTACCAAGTCTCATTGGAAAAGCAATGAAGGTATGTTCTTATAACAGTTTATGTTCTTTGTATAGTATTGTAATAGATCCTTTAACTGATCTGATTTATGTGCTGAGTTTAAATCAGAACTTGAGTTCATATTTTTACAAGAGTTCGACACCACGAACCCGAAGAAGATCGAGGAGAACCCGGCGGAGGAAGCCGCAGTGGTTTCTACGGAGGAAGTCTCCATTTAGGGGGTCCCACTGCTGGAGGACGAGCGTAGCGACGTGATCCTGCTCAAGTTTCTGAGGGAGCGTGACTTTAAGGTGAGAGACGCCTTTGTGATGCTGAGGAAGACGCTCCAGTGGATGAGGGAGTTTGGGATCGGCGCGCTGGTAGAGGAGGATCTGGGCGATGATTTTGAGAAGGTGGTGTTTATGCATGGGTTTGATAGGGAAGACCATCATGTGTGTTACAATGTGTTTGGTGAGTTTCAGAACAAGGAGCTGTATCAGGAGACGTTTTTCGATGAGAAAAAGGCGACAAAGTTTCTCCGATCGATAGCAATTATCCATGGAAATTAAATAAAAAAAATTACATTTTAGTTTGGGCATATCTTTGATATGTTTTCAAAACTCCACATTCTACGATTTGAATTATGACGGTGCATATATGATTAAGAAGGAGAAATGACATTAATACTGCTACAGTTTGAATTACGACAGTACCACGTCTTCAGACTTAACGGAGAAGTGACAAAAATTGGCCACAGACACCACGAATATGTTATTTTAAAAATTTGAGTACCACTTTGATAGTTTTTAAAGTTTAAGTACGACTTGATGAAAGTTCAGATCCAAATAGTGACTTTAATCCTATAAAAAAAAAACCTTACAATCCTAAAGGGGGTGTGAATTGTAAAAAATAAGGTGCTAATTTCACTCCCTAAAAAAATATACAAAATGGTTATGGTGGTGTTCATGGAAAACAAAATGGAAACCTATGAATCCTATTAATTACTAGATTTATTTATTACTTGGACTATCAGATTGGTTACTTAAACGTACTACTCTAAGTAGCCGCCTACTCTTAATCGATCATCAGATTAGTTATTTACTTAAACTCCAAGTAACCCTGAAACCCTAGCCGCCCATCAGTTTCTATAAATACTTCCCTACTCTAGCACAGTAGAATTCATCTCTTCTTAACGTCCCGTTACCATATATAATTATATACTCTCGTATCTTCTCCATATCGATCACCTCTGAAACCCTAGCCACTCGCCATATCTATTTCCTTGTTCCAAAAACCACCAAGAAACCAGCTGAAAACCCTAGCCGATCATCCATTAAAACCCTAATCATTCATCCTAGCTATCTTCCTTGTTAAAACAACCCTAGCCTTTGTAAAACCCTGAAAAGAAAACCAAGAACGTATGTACCATGAACACTACTGGAGGAGGAAATCGGGGCGACGTAGAAAGGTGGTCGCCTCGTATGAATTTTACGTCGCCTCGATTTCTTGTGACCAAAACTACGTCGCCTCGTCTTGTCGCTTCAGATTCATCACGCCACCATTGGGGCGACGTAGATATAATATACGTCGCTTCGTTTCAGATCACGTGACGTAAATAATACTACGTCGCTTCAATTGAAGCGACGTAGATTGATCACGTCGCTTCAACTTAGGCGACGTAGATTGATCAATCTACGTCGCTTAATTTTATTTATTTTTAATTTATTTTTCTTTTTTTAAACCATTAAGGCGACGTACATTGATCAATTTACGTCGCGTAAATTTATTTTAAATTTATTTTATTTTATTTTTTAATAAATGAGGCGACGTACATTGATCAATGTACGTCGCCTAAATTTATTTAATATTTATTTTATTTTATTTTTTAATAAATTAGGCGACGTATATTGCTCAATGTACGTCGCCTCAATTTATTTTATTTTATTTTTTAATAAATGAGGCGACGTACATTGATCAATGTACGTCGCTGCATTTATTTAATAATTTATTTTATTTTATTTTTTAATAAATTGAGGCGACGTACATTGATCAATGTACGTCGCCTCATTTATTTAATAATTTATTTTATTTTATTTTTTAATAAATTGAGGCGACGTATATTGATCAATGTACGTCGCCTCAATTTATTTAATATTTATTTTATTTTATTTTTTAATAAATTAGGCGACGTAGATTGATCAATTTACGTCGCCTTATTTATTAAAAATTTTCATTTTTTTTATTTTTTTAATAAATGAGGCGACGTAGATAGAACAATATACGTCGCCTCATTTATTAAAAAATTAAAAAAAATAAAAATTAAATATTATTGTACCAAGTCACGACCTATCGCAATTTACAAACACAAAAACGTATTCAAATTGCAGATACGCATTCAACCAAAAAAATGCATTCAATCACAAATCAAAACGTTAAAAGTTTATACAAATCAAGTTTACACAAATCAAGTTTATACAAATCCTATATACAGTTTACGAGCCGGGAGGTGGTGGAGGAGCTTGCGGTTGTTGATTCGCAGCCTGGAATGATCGCATCATGGCCTCCATTTCTTGCATCCTTTGGGCGATCGCACTCGCTTCCGCTATAGCCTTCTGCGCCACCTCGCTCGATCTGCGCGCCGCCTCTTTGGCTTCATCGATCTCCTTTTGCATTTGAATTTGGCGTTCCTGGTTTACCCGGGCCCCTCCTCTCGGTTTGGGGTCGCGTGTGAGAGCGCGCCCCACCCCTGTAACGTCGAACAAGAACAAATATTAGTAAACTATATCGTAAACCAAAATGAAGAAAAACGTAAATCGAGATATGCATCGACGGAATCGTTTTGGAGATTTATTACCTCTTATAGAGGTCCCGTGCCTTGAACCTACCTCTTCCTCTATGATATTTATTTGTGTATCAAGAGGAAGAGGCTGGGGTTGGGAAACCTCTTCGCCGTCAACTGGGCCCGCAGCACTATCTTGTTGCGACAAGACTTCATCGAGTCGACGCTTCACTGCCGCCTGTTCAATTAAAATAGATAAAATAAATAATATTACAATTTAGTATACAACAATAATTGAAATAACGTAACGTGAACCTATTTGAGCTTACCACTTTCTCAGCCGCATTCCTCTCCGGCTGGTATACGTTAATCCACGTCTGGACGGCGGGCGCTGGATGACCCTCCTTCTCCAACACCTCGCTTCGGTACGAGAGGGCGAGGGATCCCGAATGGTGGTTGATCTGCTGCTCCTTGTTCTTGTTTCGGTTCCCTCGGTTCCGTTTGCACAATCGCTGCCACACACACACAAAAATCATTTTAAAATAAGAACAGATAAACATGCATATTGTTCGAACGTTTGACCAAAACTGTAGGTTCGTTTATGAAACTCACCAAATAAGCAGGGTCTTCGAAGTGGGCTTTTAACCACGCCCATTGGTCTTCCCTCCCGAGAAACTCGGCCGGAGTCTCCTGGCTGACGTGGAGATAATGTTGATGGCAATCGTACTTCCAATCCTTATAGATTGTTTGCGCCGTCCTATCAATGAAGTTCCACATCTCCACATCAGTCGCCGGGATGTCGTAGTTCGTCTAGCACAACACATTTAAATTCCGTTATGTAAAAATTATATTTACATTTACTACAGGTATGTAAGTAAGCTCGGAGTCCAGCAAGTATACCTCAAGACTCCGGCCGACGATATCGCGATGCAAATCGCTAAGTCCCAAGAAGCTAGATGCAAGCATTGGAACTTTTCCGCGGATGATGCTACCGATGTCTCGGCACATCAGACTCCGCATTTCCCTCGTCGCCGGCCCCGCATGCCTCGTAGAGTAAGCGACTTGTAGTCGCCTATTGTTGTTCATCCGGACGAGGTACTCCGTCTTCGTCCCGACAACGACTCCGCGCTGTTCCGTCGTCGGGTCTCCGGTTGCCATGTCGACCATGTCGGGGAGTTTGGTCTTCTTGCACCGGATGCTGAGGGCGGGAGGGTGCTGTGACGCCGTAGTGGTGTCGCTGCTGTCATCCGCTCCTTGCGGAATCGCATCCTCAAGTGGAGGGGCGGGCGTTAAAATGGGAGCTCCTGCAATCGACGGGGTCGCCGATTGTCCCGTGGGGCAACCAGACCCGGAAGCCCCATCTCGGCTGAATGCTCGCCACCCCGCCTCCGCCGCCTCCGCAGCTGCCGCCTCCGCAGCTGCCGCCGCGGCCGCCGCTTCCGCTTCACGACGCTGCATCAACGCTTTCCTCCTCTTGTATGCAGTATCTCCGGGAGCCATTCTTTTATTACTAAACTGTTATTTTTAATTAGATGTTAAACTCGTTTGTACTTCTATAATGCTTATCATCACATATAAACATTCATGCTTATCATCACCCTTAATCCTTAATCCCGAGAATACTACAATCATTACGCATATGTTTTCATTTAACCAAACCCTTAATCATTACGCATATGTTTTCATTTAACCAAACCCTTACGCATTCAATCATTACGCATATGTTTTCATTCAATCATTACGCATATGTTTTCATTATCACAAAACACATTCGAAATCATCATCATCACAAAACACAATACTTACATGAAGCTAGATTGAAAACACATTCGGAATCATTATCACAATACACATTCGGCACAGTATAAAACACAAAGCAATATAGCTTATCAACACACAAAACGCATATAGCAACTTCTACATACTCGTCATTTATCGCATATAGCTTATCAACTACACATGAACAGCAACTAGATATGGGATAAACTCTCTAAAATGATTATAGACATGAAAGCCTAAACATGAAAAGCAACTAAACATGAACATTCAGCAACTAAACAATCAAAATGATAGATGGACAGCAACTTCTACACATGGACAGCAACTACACATGGACACATTGATAGATTACACGGAATGTCGCACCTTACCTTCTCGATTGATAGACTCAGATCGTTTGCTTTAGCTACACGGACCCGGAATGCTTCTTCTTTCTGAAATCACAAGTATTGATAGATTAGTAATGATTTCGAATTGAAGTTCCATCCACATCTATTTACCATTTGCAGTTCAAAATTGAATTAGTCAAAACAAACCATGACAAAAAAGGGATGGATTATTATTCTGTAATTCATTAACCTAAACATGTTGAACAGAACAGTTGATGCAATTGATATGCTGCTTGAAAACAGATTAGCTATTAGCAAATTTGTACGACGACTTTGTCAGTGGAAAGAACGTTTTGTTACCAAGTCTTTTCGAAAATGAAAATGTATACCATTTAATTTACATTCATACCAATGGTAAATGCAATTCAAAGATTATCACAACACTGATTCTACCTGCTCAATCACAATCTGCTGAAAAACAGACTCATAACAACTACATACTAACGGGTAAATCCATCATCCATTACTCTTATTACATATATGAACACATTATTTATAAAAGTATAAGAGTACATATGTACAATTCAAGATTGGAAACACATTCAAAACAAATTTCACCTCATCTGTTCTTCACACAAAACCACAAATGAAACTAAAACTATCATTTCAGCATCCAACAACAACAAATTTCACTAAAAAAACTACAACGCCAAAACATATTAACAAAACGTTCTTTCCACAGATTGGAACATGGTCAATTTGACACTAATTCATCAAACATAAACCAACTCAATCCTCTGCATAAATCAATCCATACCCTCAAGTCCTTCACAGATTGGAAACTTCTAAATCAAACTAAACCCTCACAGATTGGAAACACATTCAAAACAAATTACCAAAACAGATTTCAATGAAAACCACAAAAGCCTACTACTTACCTTTCTCACTGGGATTTGAGGACAGCCCTTCTCGACGGAGTCTACCACAAAAGCCTCACGTTCTACATAAACAAATTCAAAAACAGATAAGTTCTACATAATCAAATATTACAAGCCTATATGAAGATTGAAGAAGATGAAAACAAAACACTTACATATATGAAGATTGAAGAAGAATAACAAGAGGAGATTGATTGGGAGATAAAGAAGAAGAAGAAATTCGGGTTAGGAAGAAGATGAAGTTCGGGTTAGGAAGAAGAAGAAGTGAGGGTTAGGGCAGTTTGGGTTAGGAAGAAGAAGAAGTGAGAAGAAGTTTGTGGGCGATTAGGTTAAGAAGAAGAAGTTTAGGGCTGTTTGGGGGTTAGGGATTTGGGGGCGACGGCGCGAGGAAGAAGAAGAAGTGAGAAGAAGAAAGCAATCTGTGATTCTGGGAATATAAAGGAAACGAGGCGACGTAGATTGCATTCTACGTCGCTTCGTTTCATTTAATCAATCTACGCGACGTATATTGCAATCTACGTCGCCTCAATTGTGTATGAACAAGGCGACGTAGATTTCTCAATCTACGTCGCTTCGTTTTATTTAATATTTAATTTTGTTTTTTTTTTGAATAAACTAGGCGACGTAGATTGATCAATCTACGTCGCTTCGTTGTAGTTAATATTTAATTTTGTTTAATATTTAATTTTGTTTTTTTTGAATAAACGAGGCGACGTAAATGGATCAATCTACGTCGCCTCGTTGTAATTAATATTTAATTTTGTTAAATATTTAATTTTTTTTCCTGGAATAAACGAGGCGACGTGTATTGATAAATCTACGTCGCCTCGATCTCTTGTTTTTAATATTTAATTTTTATATTAAAAGTTATGTTTATTTAAATAAACGAGGCGACGTAGATTTATCAATCTACGTCGCTTAGTTGTAGTTAATATTTAATTTTGATTTTTAGAATAAATGAAGTTTATAATTATAAAGTTAATTAGTAATATTTTCTCGAATACATATTAGGTTTAGTAATATAAAGTTAGTAATATTTTCTCGAATACGTAAAGTTAGTAATGCTTTAAAGAAAATACGAATTTAGGTTTCAAATTCATAATAATATTAGTTTAGTCCTCGTCTTCGTCCTCCTCCTCCTCCTCCTCCTCCTCGTCCTCGTCTTCGTCCTCGTCCTCGTCCTCGTCCTCGTCCTCCTCCTCGTCTTCGTCGTCGTCCTCCTCCTCCTCCTCGACCTCGTCATCGTCTCCTTCTTCGTCCAAAAGTAGTTGAAAATCTGGGTAAAATTGTATCACCGTGGGAGTGTCCTCTTGGTAAGGCTCGAAGATATGATCTCCTGTACGCGATATGTTTTCATCTATGGCCAGAACTTCGGCGCTGTAGACATTGCGGTGCGACATCTCTTGTACTACCTTCCAAGTACCACCAGCCTTTGGATCGTCTATGTAGAATACCTGTTTTGCTTTGGTTGCAATTATGAAGGGTGAATCCTCATAGTAACTGTTGTTTGTATTCACTGATATCAGTCCATGATCTTTTATAAGGGTGTCAAGATCTTCAGGGTCCTCGGAGTTGTGCCATGTGCACTTAAACAACACCACTGGCATACGGCCTGCATATAATACTTCGACCACGTAGTTAACATGGCCGTAGAACTTGGATGAACCCATGTCTATCATGACACCGCTGTTTTGAGTCACGGTTCTTTGATCTCTATCAAACGATGTGAACTTGACACCGTTCACATAACACGACTTATAAACCCGACATTGCTGAGGTCCTTGAGCTAATGACTTTATTCCTGCAACCAAGCTCGGGTCCGAGTTTTTTTCTTTAAGTGACACCTGAGAGATAAGTGTTAAGAGGAGTTAAAGATAAGTGTTATAAAACCTGCAAAGAACCTTACAAGAATTAATAGGCATATGTACCCATGTTAAGAACCATCGAAGAAAACTCCTCCTCCGCTGCCGGTCGTCGAAATCTTCACCATTTTTAGCCTCGAACCTTCTGAGATGTTCTTCTAGGTAAGGTTTGACTTCGTCTGTTTCCACCAAGACTTGCCAGTGAGCCTCAGCAGTCTCTGACTCAGTCAACCTGAACTGGCGACGAGTCTCGATAATATCTGGTCTTACTAAGAGTGAAACACAGCTGACATTCCACCCAGATATGGAAGTGTCGATATCTTCGTTGTCCATCCGTCTGAGATAAGCCTTACAATACGTCACCGACTCATGTACGAGGTACTGTTCAGCAATACTACCTTCCGGGTAACGTGTATTCCTCATTGACTTTTTATATTTTCCTAATTGCCTGCAAAAACACCACTCAAGATTAGTACAATATTTTCATAATTGCCGACATATTACACAAGATTAGTAGGAATCAATATTAGTACAAACATATTTTCCTAATATTAGCAATAACAAAAAATTTTACCTTTCAATTGGATACATCCATGTATAGTGTACTGGACCTGTAAGGAATACTTGTTCGGGCAGATGAACCATGAGATGAACCATAGATGTAAAAAAATGTGGAGGAAATATGAGCTCCAAATTGCAGAGAATCATCACTATCTCAGTTTCCATGTCACGCACAACCTCCTTCTTAAGCTCCCTACTGCATAGTTGACGAAACCAATTTGACAGTGCTATCAATGGCTTGACAACGTTTTCTGGCAGGAACCCTCTTATAACCACAGGAAGAAGACGTTGAAGCAAGACATGGCAATCATGCGTCTTCAATCCGTAAAACTGTGACTGGGAACTTATTTTCACCTTACTTCTCAAACTACCTGCATAACCAAGAGGATACTTAACATCCCTGAACCACTGGAACACATCTTCTAGATCATCCTTTTTAACTAAAAAAGGTGCATGAGGAACTTTCCCCGTAGCCAAGTCACCTGCTCTTTGCCACTGGTTTTTTCGCACATTCCTCTTCTTCAAAGCAGCGCGAGCTTTTGGACCATCCTTAGACTTCGATTCAATCGAAAAAATGGTTCCAAGGATGTTGTCACACACATTTTTTTCAATGTGCATGACATCTAGGCAATGTCTGATCTTCAATGATGACCAATACGGCAGCTTCCAAAATATGCTTTCGTGAGTCCAACACTGTCTGTTATTCGGATTGTACGGCACCTTCAAGTCTTCATGTTGGCTAAGAATAGGGTAAACGTTTGACCTAACGTCCTCCAAAATTTCATCTCCACTCTTACGATAGGGTCTTCCGCCAAACTCCTCCTTCCCGTTAAATGCCTTGCTCAATCTCCAAGGGTGATCCTGGTGGAGCCATTTTCGATGACCTTCATAAACTATCCTCCCACATATATGCTCTGAAGTTAGCTCATCTAGACAGATTGGACATGCCTTGTACCCTTTCACAGTTGACCCCGCAAGCATCCCTAAACCTGGAAAGTCGCTAATAGTCCACATTACCGCTGCCTTCATCAAGAATACCTCATTGTCTACTCGATCAAAAGTATGGACTCCAACGACCCATAAATGTATTAGCTCCTCGATCATCGGCTCAATGAGTACACTAAGGCAATTTCCGGGAGATTTAGGGCCTGGAATCAACACTGATAACATGTTATATTCCTTCTTCATGCACATTGATGGTGGTAGATTGTACGGCATCACAACAACGGGCCATGTACTATGCAAAGTTCCCATTGTTCCGAATGGATTGAAACCGTCTGTTGCTACTCCAAGGCGCACATTCCTGCAGTCCCGTGCAAAACCTGGAAAAGTTCTGTCAAAATGTTGAAACGCTTCTCCGTCAGCTGGGTGGCTGAGGCTACCAGCCACGCATATCCGCTCCCCCAGCCATCGCATATGTTTGGCAGTGTGTGGGGACATAAACAAGCGCTTCAACCTTGGTGTTAGAGGGAAGTTACGAATTATTTTTTTGGGAATATCATTCGTATTTGGCTTATATCTTTCTGAATAACACACTGGACAAATCCTCTCGTTTACAAGCGCCCCCCTGAACAACACACAGTTAAACTCACACGCATCAATTCTTTCGTAACCCAGTGAAAGATCACTCAAGATTTTTTTTATTCTCGAGTATGAACAGGGGAATGTGTGCCCTTTAGGAAGAAGTTTATTAATGTAAATACATAAAGAGTCAACACTTGTGTCCGACCATCCATTTCATTTTTCATTTCCATTGCATCTAATATGGCACTCAAAACAGTTTCCTCACTGCCTTCATATAATGGAGTCTGTGACTCCTTCAATAATCTATCGTACTTTTCATAATCATCGTCTACCATGTCATTGAAGTTCATGCCCGAATTATCTTCCACAAATTGTTGGGGTGCATCTGCATGGTATCCAGGATAATAGGGATATGCATCATGTAGAATCTCCAACTGCGGGTTCACTGAAGGACCGGCACCACTAGAAGGACCGACTCTGTCTTGAAGCCACTGTCTTCGTTGACTGAGCATTGCCGGTTCACCAGAAACTTCCCCGTGAAGGTGCCAGATTGTATAAGTAGGACTCATACCACTGTGTGATAAGTGATGATACATGACATCCATAGTAACCTTAAACGGACCGTTCTTACAACGTTTGCACGGGCAGAAGTAATAATCGGCTCCGTTACTATGTAGCCGGGCAAAATTCATGAACTCGAATATGCCGTTGATGTACCTTGGATCAGCACGATGATATGTCATCCAAGTTTTGTCTGGGAGTCCGTCCATGTTTCCTGTCAACATAAACAATCAATATGAACAAAGTTACCACGCCACAGTTGCGATTCAACCAAAACCCCACACTTCTTCGCCTTATGCCTCCGGGTTGGGTCCTATCCCCTTCAGGGGAACACGACATTTGTCAACGCTTTTGCACCCATGCGTTTCAGCTCCAGTTTAAGGAAATTTCGGCAGCATCTCCCTACAGTTCCCCGAGTGCACACATATCTAAACAACCTAATTTGCACTCGGGGAACATTTAAAGGAGACACTGTCGAAACCATATCCCAAAACTGAAACTGAAATCACACGAATAACAAAAGGATCAACAAAGTCATGTTCACCTAAAGTGTCCAAAAATGGGACAATTCGAGAATCAACAACTCAACTCGATCAACTAGATGAGTTGTTGATTCTCAAACGGGAGTTCTAAGTTGATAAACACCACAATTATATATAGCCATAATACTAATAACACTACTAATTAAGGCTCGAATACACATAATCTACACTAATCATCAATTAATTTCACTAAATTTAACCAAATTTCAAACATTAATCATGAACCCATAACATGATTTATCACAATTCAATGCTTAACACACTAAAACTACAACATAACACCAAATTCAATTCAACTTCAAACATTTCACCAAAACTTCAATTTCACTTCTAATTTAACATATTATGGTCATAAAGAGGGTTAAAGAGATACAAATCAAACTAACCTTACTCAAGAATCAAATCAATGGCAGGAACAACCTTCTTTCTCAATTTCCTCTAATTTCTCCCCAAAATCGCCCAAAACAGCTGCAGAACGAAATGACACTGTTTTTCTAAACTTCTCACTTTATGAACGGGTTGACTTTAAGAAGAAGAGTAGATCCAGATTTAAAAAACACGAGGCGACGTAGATTGATCAATCTACGTCGCCCCGTTTTCTTTCCAAGTGACCAACCTAATCTACGTCGCTTCGATTCAAAACTAGGCGACGTAGATTGATCAATCTACGTCGCCTCGTTTTGAATCGAAGCGACGTAGATTAGTTTGGTCACTTGGAAAGAAAAACTAGTCGCCTCAGTTTTTTGAAGCGACGTACTTCAATATACGTCGCCTCAATTTTTGAAGCGACGTACTTTTTATCAAAGGAATTTTACGTCGCTTCGTTGAAAATCGGAGCGACGTAGAAATGTAACTACGTCGCCCCGATTCCTTCCTCCAGTAGTGGAAGCAGCAACAGTCTGCATTGATGGAGGAGATCATCGGAAGCAATATTGATCAAGGTCGACTTCAACTCCCTGGAGTGAGGTTCTGCCCCATGGACGTCGACGAACTCGTCCTCTCATTTGTCAAGCCCTTCTTGGCCGGAGAAAACGTGCCCGGCATCAACCGCGTTGTGTTCGACTGCAACTTATACGGTTCACAAGAGCCATGGCAAATATGGGACTTCTACAAAGACAGAAGGGCTCAAGACATGAGGAAGAACAAGGATCTTTTCTTCTTCACCAAACTCAAGAGGCTGAGTTCCACCGACAAACGTATAAGCCGAACAGTCGGCAAAGGAACATGGAAGGGTGACAACGCCGGCGAGGCAGTCAACCGTGTCGACACCGGTCGTGAGGTCGGGATCAAGAAGAGGTTTACTTACAAAAATCAAGAATCTGCCCACAACGGTTGTTGGACCATGTACGAGTACGACCTCGCTTCGTCGAAGATCCCATGCAAGAAACGAAAGAACAGAGACTACGTGCTTTGCTTGCTTCGGAAAATCAGTGAACCCAAAAGTGTATCAAACAAGAGGAAACAACTTGCTGGAAAGAAGAAGAAGAAGGCTCGTGGAAACAAATATAACCTCGATGATGATCATGAAGAAACTTCTGAGGAGGAGGAGCAAGAAGAGGTTCTTGAAGTTGAAGCGAAGAGACAAAGAACAACCGAACCATCCACTGATGTTGTTCCATTCGAGGATGATGCATTAGAGGAGATACCACTGCCGGTGGAAGATGATGGTTACTTTATGCCAGAAGCCGAACTCGATGCATTCACGGTTCAGCTGGAGGAGGAGTTATTGCCAATAGAAGAAAATGCAACAACAGAACCATTCTTTGATGTTGTTCCATTCGAAGATGAAGTATTGGTGGCACAACCACTTAAGGAGATACCACTGCCGGTGGAAGATGAATTTTTTATATCAGAAGCCGAACTCGATGCTTTCATGGTTCAGCTGGAGGAGGAGTTATTGCCAACAGAAGAAGATGGTTATCTAATCCCTAGATTAGCTAAAGTCAATGGCGTACTAGCTAGCTAGTGTAAGGGATGAAGATCAACCTGTACGATTAGTATTCTTAGTTTTTTAACTTGTTTGTTTTCCAAGTATATATTAGTAAGTTTTGGAGAATCAAATTTGTTGTGTATTGGTTGTATCTCTGGTACTCTGTAACAACTGGACCTGAAAATTAATGTGAAGTTGTGAACAAAGAATTGCTCAAGGTTTTGTCGAAGGATTGCTTAAATGAAATTACTGGAACACGTTTAAGCAACAAAAAACCAACACAACAAGTGTTCACACAGTGAAACCTCAAAGAGGTAAAAATACTGCGGGACTCCAACTCAGAGTGTCCAATAATCCAATATAAGCAAACAGTTTACAAACAAACAAGTTACAAATAATATATCACAATCTATCCTATAAACCTTGTTTGTTCTCTGATGGAAACAGCTATCGCAGTCTTCCCAGTCACTCTAGGAGTAGCTTATATCTCCTTGCACTTGAATAACAACAGCTCTTCTTCCAATGATCTCGCAACACTTTCAGAGTCTCACAAATCAACCATACTCATATATATGGCAGAAGTAATTCTTCGAAGAAAAACCTTTAACAAAACTTTATAACCTTTTCTCAATGTTTTCTTCTCTTCAAAAATGCATCACGTCTAACTGATAGTCCTATCTATATATAGGCATATCACTTAGAGAACATCTCTCTCATCTAAACAGAATCCTCTTGTATTTCAATTACTATGAAGACAAGATTCTTTGGATGAGACCATATCTTCACAAGAGTCCTGACTACTCTCAAAATAAAACTTAAAGGTCCTGGGGGAGGGGTGAATAGGCATTTACCACTTTTTCGCTTAACCTGTTCTCGGGGATAGCAGAATTGCAACCTATCCCGAAATACAGGATACGAGTGTTTGAACTGTAAAAGCAGTAAGTAAAGAATAACACAAGGATATTTTTGTTAACGCAGAAATCCTACAACCAGGATTAAAACTGCGTGCCCCTAACTCTTGAGGGACAAACCCTTCCACTATCAAGTAACACACACAATTACAAGTTTCTCGTACTCTGGGGATACATAGCCCGTATGCTATCCTAACTAGTATGACTACCAGTTCTCAACAGAGCTACACTACTTGACTTATGTGTTTACACCTTGGAAAATATCTAGAAGCATCAACTCAGATCTTAACTACTCGTCAGTTAAATCTTCTTAATCTACTTCTTCGAGTTGAGCATCTCCATACCTATCTCAATGGAATGCGCTTATGCAATGATGCATATGGGTTTTGAAAACAGTTTTTATGATTGTGAATCCATGACTTATATACACAGCAAGTAGCAACACAAGACACAGAAATGGAAGAGAAGAGAAGAGAGGAACTACACAGTTTATGTGCTCTCAAAGAATCACAGAAAAGAGTATCTCTCCACAAATATTTTTTCACTCAACCAAGGAGTCAAAACTACCTTAGACTCTCTTATATAGACAAGACAAATCAGAAGCATTTGACAGCAAGGAAGCACGTGCTAAACATCTCAAAAGCTACCCTATAACAGTCTTAAAACTGTCACCGATTTGACAAATCAGTTTGTTCACAGTTTACAAGATAAAAGCATGCTTAAGAGACAACATGTAAGGTCAAATCTAGAGTTTCCATTTTAGGCAAAGAGTGTTTAGGAGGGAAAAGCTTTTCCAACTTTATACCAGAAATGGTTAAACTAGTTTCAGCAAGAGAAGCACGTTATGCTTACACAGACAAACTATGAGGAAGGCAAAGAAGACTGTCCAGGCTGTAAAGCAACTCATATAATCAACACACACAAACCAAAGAATCACATGTGAACCTAAAAGCAACATTAACCAAAAGTTCTTCCATAATTCAAACACATCTTTTGCAAGGTCAACTACCGTACAACAAGGCACATGTATTCTGAATAAAGAATAACCTAAGCTGCAAAATGTCACATGTATTCTGAATCAAAGATAACCTAAGCTGCAGAATGTCATATATGAACACGTTCCAGAATAATAGCAAAATAGCATAGATGTATGTATAGTGTGTTATCCTAAATGAAAAAACATGTTATGCATATGAATGATCAACCTGTTTGTCCATGAGATAGATAGGTAATGCCAACATCTTCAATCTCTTCATTGATGTTCCTTCAATTTATTGTGTTTTGTCCAGTTCAAGGGATAGCCAACCTAAGTATGCCTTCAAAACTCTAACAGAACCAAAGCACAGCAGAATCATCTCAACATTATCACTTAACATCTAGATATAATGTTCCTAATTCAGAACCTAATATTCATTGTCTAATCAGCACCTCCTACACTGAAGATAAGGTAACACATTATTACCTTGTCTATACGAGAGATCATCATCAGAAGTCCTGTTGTTGTCCAAGCAAAATAGGTCTTGGTATGGATTGCCAAACATGAGAGTACTTACAAACTCTCCCTTTGGCATTCCATACACAAGACACATTTGATCTGCAATAGATAAACCAATTAACCAATCATAGTAGACAAACAAAACAAGTTAACCAACAAATATCCTAATTTTTTTCAGAAATAGACTCGAGTCTTTTACATCCCTAAAATCAAAATAAAATTCCTAAGAAAACAAAAGAGGCAAGAATAGCAAAATCAACAGTGACGTCAAACTCTTGAGTTCTCATTGCATGCACACACTACTGAGTTCTCCCCATTTGTGGTGGAATGACAAAGGATAACTACGAACGATGCTTGTTTGTGACAACTTGCAAACAAGAACGGAGCTATGTATAGGCGAGAGTGAACATGCCCCCTGCCTTCGACTTTGAATTAATTCATTCACTTTTTATATATATACATGAGATGTAGAATAATAGGATGGTATAAACTCATATTAATTAATAACACTACCGGAATATGACTCATTGCCGGCGACTTTTAAGTCGCCGGCAATGTTTTTGGACATTACCGGCGATTTTTGCCGGAAAAATCGCCGGTAATATCTTTTTTTTTTTTTACATTACCGGCGACAAAAAATCGCCGGTAATGTCCGTCGCCGGCAATGTCTCGATGGTAATGTAAAAAAAAAAAAAAGACATTGCCGGCGACATACATTTATGTCGCCGGTAATGTAAAAAAAAAAAAAGACATTACCGGCGACATAAATGAAGTCGCCAGTAATGTCTTTTTTTTTTTTTTACATTACCATCGAGGCATTGCCGGCGACGGACATTACCGGCGACAAAAATCGCCGGTAATGTAAAAAAAAAAAAAGACATTACTGGCGATTTTTCCGGCAAAAATCGCCGATAATGTCCAAATTTAAGTCGCCGGCAATGAGTCATATTCCGGTAGTGTAATTACATTGCATGGATTGAATACCTAATTTTGACATATTAGTTGATTTTTTTAGTATTTTTTCTTTCCATTTTATTAAATTTAGGGGCTCTCATTTTATATTTTAATTTTTTTTGTTTTGGCCTTTTCAATTGGGCCTCCCTAACCCTGCCTGAGTTAAAACCCTGCCTCCGCCACTGCTTGCAAAGCACGGTCTTGCCCAACCCCCATAGACATGATATCCGCGACCCAGCCAAGAAGCTTGGATAGATCCTCACGAGTAAGCTGGATGTGGGTGAAGACCTCAGAGACGGATTCTTCAAGTTTTTCCAGACGGTCCTCAATGAGAGTAAGACGCTCCGGCACGGTGAGTTGAGCAGGAGGGGCACGGTGTGCATAACGTGGTGGAGGAGGCAGATGATGATTCGAAGCAGAGTCAAAGGAAGGCATGATGTTGAAACGACGACGAATGAATTCCTGATGACGATGAAGGTCTGAAGGAGAGAGTCGCTGAATGGTATGAATAGTTCGAGGCATCTGTATGACCGGAAGAAGAAACGTAGTGGAGGATATGATGACCGCAACCACATCTCGAAAATCTCGCAAGAAACGGTCAAGCATGAAGACGTGATGCAATTAAAACGTTTCAAGGAAGCCAAGCCATAAGACAAGTACACATGGGTTGGGCCAAGTATGAATCAAGGCCCAAACCAATACTCATTGAACATTTACGAGTTTTTAGAGCCCATGAACTCCCCTTAAAAGAACGATCACCTGCAAAGTACCACAATATATAGAACACATAATCTGGAAATGTGGGGAGTGTGGTGAAGAAAATTACCTGAGTCAACATAGAAGGTCAGATAAAGAGCATAAGGTTGATCAACACAACACTCGACAGAATGCGCTCACCTCACACAAATTTAATCTGGTGCTAACAATAAACATTTCACTCAAGTCTAGTCTGATTACCTGATGTGAATCCATAGGCTTGAATGTCCAGCATGAAGAAGCAGCAGTATCAATCAGAATCATGAGGACTTTGTGAGAGGTTGTAATGGGGCTGAAAGACACACTTTAACTCAGGAGGGATGCTCTTAATGTTGGTGCTAAGGTATCTATACTAACAAGTCAACAATCATGTGAGCAACCCAGCAAGAGGTCATGGGAGCAGAAGCATCCATAGTCACAGAATATGACTGAAGTAACCAGAGGCATAGTGTACATGCTATCTGTAATGTTACCAGAGATGAAATGAGGACAACATTTTAATGTGGTGTGTAATTTATCACCCCGAGAGGATAGATGAGAATGCCTCCTTTATGCAGCTCAAAGATTTTTTTTCTTTTTTCTTTTCACAGAGCTTGGCATAAAATTCTGTAGGATGTGATAAATTACTGAATGTATCCTGAAGCTTATGACATGTCCTCTCCAGAAATTTGAATGAACCATTTAGAGGCATACTCATATGATGTTGAGAAGGGACAGGTTGAAACACAGTTGTTGGCTTGTATCTGAGGTAAAGAAAGAAATAGAAGATGACCAGCTCAAAGAGGATTACCTAGTGACAATATTCCTACCAAGGAGTGGATAATGTTTGGTCACTAGGTGGACGCCCGCCCCGTTGGGGCGGTGTTACCACACTACTGTTTCGGTGAGTAATAGTACATTAATGTAGAGAATATATAAGATAAAAGAAGGCCGGAGAGATCTGTGCATACACTACAAGAAAATGAGTCATTACCGGCGAGATTCCGGCCAACAAGGCCGGCGACCGGAAAAGTCGCCGGTAATGTCCATCATTACCGGCGACTTACCCCGTCGCCGGTAATGTCGCCGGAATCTCGCCGGTAATGTTGTAAAACATTACCGGCGACTCCAACCGTCGCCGGCAATGTCTAGGGAGACATTTCCGGCGATTTTCCGGCCGGAATTTCGCCGGAAATGTCTCCCTAGAGCCGGCGACGGTTGGAGTCGCCGGTAATGTTTTACAACATTACTGGCGAGATTCCGGCGTAAAGTCGCCGGTAATGTCTTCATTTCCGGCGACTTACTCCGTCGCCGGCAATGTGTCTTATATTAGATGCCGGATGGGGCAGCTCGATCATTCAATCATTTTGAGCGAAAAAAATCCAGAGAAATCGAAAGAAGGAAAACGTACGCTCCGAAATCGATCATTCGGTATATTGTCAAAATTAAGGCGCGCGTCGAAAACTCGATCACTCGGGAAGCTATATATATAGGTACGTAGGTGTATATATACGTATATGTGGTATATATATATGTGTGTGTGTGTGTTGATCAAATCCAATTCGTGAGATATATATGAAATGTTGTTGATGTACGGTCACCGAAACGAGAAAACAGCTTGTAGTTAATCTTGTGTCTGAATCAATGACTGGTATTATCGTATTGTTATCGGAGCCAGGCTTAACAGAGCCTCCTCCTACCCAGTCAAATACGTTTTGAATTGAAAAAAGGAGAATACTATCATCGAGTACTGAATCGAATTCAGAGATTAGATCGATATATATATACATATGCATGCATGTGTTGATTTAATTAGAGTTGAATTGAGAGATCACGTTGATTATTAGTAGTGAATGTGTGTATATATATATAATTAATACGTAAAATTGTTAGAATTTTCAGGATGGACAAGAGTTGGATGAGCCTCGAAAGATGGGATGTCAGATATCACGAGGGAATTAGGAGTTTTGTGGATTTTGTGAAGGCTAATTGTGGAGACACTACACTTCATTATTGCCCGTGTAAAGAATGTAAGTGTTTCAGCGATCGATTTCGATTTCCCATTGATAAAGTCCAGAGGCACCTGAGTAAATACGGGTTTTGGGAAAAGTACACTTGTTGGATTTATCACGGTGAAACATCGGTAGCGGGTCCGCATGATCATGGACAATTTGGTGAGAGGGCCAGTCCACGCTATGATCATGGACATTTTGCTGAGAGGGGCAGTTCATCCTATGATCCAACATCGATGTTAATCAATGATATGTTTCCTCATGAGAGCGGTGTATTTGCTGATGAAGCACCAAATGTCCCTCCCGTCGTTGAGGGTTTCCCCCATATCGAGCCAGTCGAACCATTACCTGGAGGTCATGTAAACACAAGTGGTATGGACAAGTACAACAACCTGATTGCATTGCAACAGACTCCGTTGTACGACGGTTGTAGTAAGACTGTTCTTGAAAGTGTGATGGGAGTGATGCAGCTAAAAATGGAGAACAAAATGTCTGTCAAAGCTGTTGATTCTTGGTTGAAGTGGACTGCTTCGCTACTGCCACCCGGTCATCGTCTTCCTACCACTCATCATAAGGTGCGACATATCCTGAAAGATCTTGGGCTTTCCTACATCAAAATTCATGCATGCAGATATGATTGTATTCTCTTCTGGGGAAAAGATCTCGAAGACCTTGAAGCCTGCCCGGTATGTTTTACAGAAAGGTATAAGTTGACTCCTGCAGGCAACAAGAAAGCTGTGAAGATACTTCGATATTTCCCGCTTATTGATAGGTTGGAGCGGTTATTCATGTGTGATTTCACGGCCGAGGCAATGAGATGGTGGGCTGAGAGGAACTTGCCTGACGATGACACCCTTATACACCCTTCCGACGGAGAGGCTTGGAAGCACATGGTCAGGGAGTTTGATCATTTTGCAGCAGAGGTCCGAAATGTTTGGCTAGGGCTCTCATCTGACGGATTCAACCCTTTTGGCAACATGAGTCTTCAATACAGTATATGGCCAGTTATTTTGGTACCGTACAACCTTCCACCATGGATGTGCATGAAGAAGGAATACAATATGCTCACTCTGTTAATTCCGGGCCCGGGTTATCCAGGAAAGTGTCTCGATGTGTATTTGAGGCCTTTGATTGAGGAGCTTAAGTACCTGAGTGAGTGTGGCCACCCCACTTACGATAGGTTCAAAAATGAGATGTTCCAGATGCATGCCATGCTTGTTGGCACCATCAGTGATTTTCCTGCCCGCGGTATGTTGTCGGGCAACGTTACCAGGGGTTACAGGGCTTGTTCAGAGTGCATGACGGTTGATTGTTGCAGTCCTCATTGCAGTAAAATTGTCTCGATGCGTCACCGTTGTTGGCTTCCATATGATCACCCATTTAGGCAGGATCCAGACGCGTTTGATGGGACTGTTGAAACAGGTGTGGCACCCAGGCGATGGACAGGGGAAGAAATTTTGGAAGTGTTGAATGAATACGATTTTGGCCAGCTGAGCAATCATCCTGACATAGTGGCGTCAATTCCAGACAAGCCCGAAAGGTATAAGTTTTGGACACACAAGAGCATATTCTGGGAACTCTCCTACTGGCCCAGGTTGCCTATCAGACATTACCTAGATGTCATGCACATAGAGAAGAATGTGTGTGAAAGTGTGGTGGGCACAGTTCTTAACTTGGAGGGGAAAACAAAAGACATCCCTAAGGCACGCATTGATCTGAAAGCAATGGGTCTGCGGAAACATTTGTGGTTAAGAGATGGTAAGAGAAAAATGCCGCAAGCTCCGTACACCGTAAAGCCGAAGCATAAGCATGAAATTTTTCGGTGGCTGAGTAATGTCAGGTATATATTCTTATGGCTATGTAGGAATTTGTCCTTAAATTTTTAGCGGAGTATATATGGTTATATGCGAGAAATATAAGGGTTGCATATATATGGCTTTATCTATATATATGTAGGTATCCTTATGGCTATGCAGGAAATATAAGCAGGTGTGTTAACTTCCGGGACAATAAGATGTACGGATTAAAGAGTCATGACTGCCATGTACTGCTTCAACGCCTTTTCCCTATTTTCATTCGAGGGTACATGCCCAAAGAGGTGGTGGAGCCGTTGGTGGCCTTGTCAAGATTCTTTCAGAAGTTATGCACCAGGGAAGTTAAAAAAGCAGACCTCAGGGAGATGCAAGATGACATCATTTTTATCATGTGCAAGCTTGAGAGGATATTTCCCCCAAATTTTTTCGACATAATGCCGCACCTGACGATCCATCTTCCCGAACAATTGTTGCTTACCGGTCCCGTACACTACACTTGGATGTATCCCATGGAAAGGTACAAATGATTCATAAATTTGGTTTGCCTATGTTTTTATATGTAAATTCTTGTGGTTAAGTAAGTTAACATGCACTTGTTAACTTGTAGACAATTGGGAGCCTACAAGGACTATGTGAAGAATAAATATGCACCTGAAGGGTGTATCGCTGAAGCATATGTTGCGCACGAGTGTGTAACGTACACCAAAGTGTACTTGGAAAATGTAGAGGACCCCCAACAACAGATGCCGATAGATGAACCCCAGTTCAACCTTTCTATCATCTCCAGTGACGTGGTAGTACAGGGAAGCTTGCCAAAGTCGTACAAGTTAGATGGAAATGAGGTAGCCATTGCCCACTGGTCGGTACTGATTAACTGTCAAGAAGTACAATATTGGAAAAACTATCATCTTCACTGCCCTGCTATTGCCGGAAATGTTGATTACCACAACAAGACGTTTGCAAACTACTTTGGTCAATGGGTAAGTATATGTGATTTATATATCTTTATATAGCATGTATGTATGTACGTGCTTTTGTGGTTTCAAGATGACATAATTTCTTCTGTACGTATTAATATATGGACGTTTTCAGATGAACCATGTAGCAGATGATGGTTGCCCAGAGTGGTCAAACGAATTGAGGGTCCTGGCGATGAAACCGATTGCTTCAAAAGTTTACTCGATGTGTCAGGTCAATGGCGTGAAATTTATATGTGAAAATCGAGACGACCGACTGAAAACACAGAATTGTGGGGTGATGGTCCATGGTGGGCAGGATGGCGTTGACTATTACGGTGTCTTTCATTCAGTTGTTGAACTAATTTATGGGAACCGCATGAAAGTGCACTTGTTTAAGTGTAGATGGTTTGATACTAGCCCGGAGAACACAAGGACCGATCAGTACGGAACATTTTCGGTGAATACTGCTACTACCTGGTATGAAGATGACCCTTTCGTTCTTGCCTCATCAGTAAAACAAGTGTTTTACCTTGACGATCTTCTTAACAAAGTCCCGTGGAAGGTGGTTAACCATGTTGCTCATAGAAACATATACAGTGCTGCCACACTTGGTGATACCGCAGATGATGAGGAAGTTACTGCATACCAAGAGCCGAACGCTTTTGACATTCCGGAATCATCTACGATTCGCCTTAATAATGTGAGACCTGGGAGTGTGGTTCGAATTACTGGAGCAGAACTTCTCGATGTTAATCCATATGAAGTTGACGCTGATTCAGATGACGAGGAGAGGCACATATTGCCAGAGGTTACCTATGAAACCGAGTCAGACTCAAGTGATGACGATGATTACGAT
Source organism: Geum urbanum (assembly GCA_946800695.1). Classification (NCBI taxonomy): domain Eukaryota; kingdom Viridiplantae; phylum Streptophyta; class Magnoliopsida; order Rosales; family Rosaceae; genus Geum; species Geum urbanum. The sequence continues at coordinate 7,718,864 of OX327002.1, read as the reverse complement.
TATCATCCTTAGTACGTTAATGATGTAGTCGGAAATTGTTGTCGGAAATATGATGTAGTCGGAAAATGTAGTCGAAATTGTAGACGGAAATTGTAGTCGTTAATCGTACGTAGACAGAAATTGATAATCGAAATTGTAGTCGGAAAATGTAGCCGGAAATCGTACGTATACAGAAATCGTAGACGGAAAATGTAGTCGTTAATCGTACGTATACGGAAATTGATAATCGAAATTGTAGTCGGAAAATGTAGCCGGAAATCGTAGACGGAAAATGTAGTCGTTAATCGTACGTATACAGAAATCGATAATCGAAATTGTAGTCGGAAAATGTAGCCGGAAATCGTAGACGGAAAATGTAGTCGTTAATCGTACGTATACAGAAATCGATAATCGAAATTGTAGTCGGAAAATGTAGCCGGAAATCGTAGACGGAAAATGTTGTCGGATATTCTTCGGGAAATAATGACATTACCAACGAGTTATAAGCAACTCGTTGGTAATGACATTACCCACGAGTTAACTTGTCGTTGGTAATGTCATTACCAACGAGTTAACTCGTTGGTAATGTCATTACCAACGAGTTGAAGTCGTTGGTAATGACATTACCAACGAGTTATAAGAAACTCGCCGGCAATGTCTTCTGGATAGAAACCCAGTCGAGCCCGAGCCTTTCATTTCTCCTCCTCTCCCTCTCCTCCTCCTCTCCCTCTCCTCTCCCTCTCCTCCTCCCAAATCGGTCCGGTGAGTTCACCACCTCCTCCTCCTTATCCTCTACTCCTCCTCTCCCTCTCCTCCTCTCCACCGATCCCCTCTCCTCTCCTCCTCCGAAAATCTCCTCCTCCCCTCCTCCCCTCCTCTCCTCCCCTCACCATTGTAGTCGATCGGCAAAGCATTGTGAAAGGAAATCCATGGCAGGTCTGATCCTCTCTCTCTCCCTCTCTCTCTCTCTCTCTCTCAATTTTTAATTATTTTTTTGCATGTGTATGTGTATGTGTATGTGTATGTGTAAATTAATTAGGGTGTTAAGTTGGAAATTAGGGTGATGAGTTCTAAATTTATATGCAATGTATATATATGTGATGTATATATATATTTAGGTATGTGAAAATGAAGTGATGTATATATATATGTGAAAATTATGTATAAATGTGGTTTGGATGAATGTGTGATGCATGTATATATATGTGGAAATTAAACCTAATTAAGATGCATGATATATATATATATATGTGTGATAAATGTGGAAAATTAATTAGGGTTTGTGATTTGGATGAATATGTGATGGATAAATTTAATTAAGATGCATGATGTATATATATATACACATCGAATATGTATAGTTCTTAATTTAGGTGATATAGTTGTTAATTAATCGTATAAATGAAGGTGGAAATCGGGATCGGAACGGTTTAGAACCAGAACGGTTTTAAACCGGAACGGTTTGGAACCGGAACCGTTTGAAACCGGAACTGTTTGTAACCGGAACCGTTATGTTACAAATGTTTCCGGTTATAAACAGTTCCGGTTTCTAACGGTTCCGGTTCCAAACCGTTCCGGTTCCGATTTAGTATAGAACCGAAACGGTTTGGAACCGGAACGGTTTGGAACCGGAACGATTTGGAACCGGAACTGTTTGTAACTGGAACCGTTATGTTACAAACGGTTCCGGTTCCAAACAGTTCCGGTTTCAAACGGTTCCGGTTCCAAACCGTTCCGGTTCCGATTTGTTATAGAACCGGAACGGTTTGGAACCGGAACTGTTTGTAACTGGAACCGTTATGTTACAAACGGTTCCGGTTCCAAACAGTTCCGGTTTCTTCCGGTTCCGGTTCCAAACCGTTCCGGTTCCGATTTGTTATAGAATCGGAACGGTTTGGAACCGGAACTGTTTGTAACTGGAACCGTTATGTTACAAACGGTTCCGGTTCCAAACAGTTCCGGTTTCAAACGGTTCCGGTTCCAAACCGTTTCGGTTAATTACCGAATCCATGACTATTACGATGTCCAGGAGGTTTTGCGGCTAATTGGCTTCGGAGAGGTTCCCGAAATAGTGGAGGGAACAGTAGTCAAGCTTCCTCCTCGCCCGCAGTTAGCAACACGCCCAGTGGGCCAATGATGAGTGCTCGCACGAGAGCCTTGCTAGAGGCGCGAGCTGAGGAGGAAGCTGCACGATCAAGAGCCGTGCAACCGGAAGTTGAGCCTCGAGCCTCAGTCTCTAGACGCTCAATCAGCAGACGTCCCTCCGGTGGCAGAGCCTCAGACGAGCGACAGTCAACGGGGGCATCAGAAACTCCCTCAATCCGAATGCCCCATATTCGGATGGTGCCTACTCCCATTTCACGGGAATCATCTGAGACACATGGTGGTGCTGGCGCTTCATCGTCCAGGCCTCGTCTATCTCCGCCGTCCGGTCTCTTCCTACCCGACGAGATTCCTGTCATCCCTGAATTCGATGATAGGGGGATGCCTGTTTATATTGAAGGACGGCCGGAGTTCCTGAGCGTGGAGGAAGCGTATAACTTCCTCCCGTTCGACCCCGTGTATCTTTGGAGTGTGAGGTGCACCAACCAACAAACGGACGATGCAGGTAAATTTTATTTAACATCAGATTGATTACTTAATTATTACTTAAGACTTGCGATAGGTTCAATTAATGATATCAATTTGTTGACATTGTATTATTAGGCAATTTCGTTAATGGGACTGGAAAACGGAAAGGGGCTAGAGGCACCTGCACCGGGAAGAGACTTGAGCAGGCCACCGGCGGAAGGAAAACGCCCATAAGGGCCAATGAGGATGGCGAGGTGATCGAGGCATTCGACACCACGCGCAAATATGTCAGCATGGCCGGTGCGATCGTGCGGGACAAGGTCCCAATGCTTTGGCCAGATTGGGAATCTGTGCCTATCTACGTGAAGATGCAAGTGCATAATGCACTCAGTGTGAGTAAAATCGTATTTTCATTACGTAAATTTTACATTTATTAATTAAGTCCGAATAAATATATAATTTTACCTTTTATATATTCATATTGCAGGTGTGGTTTGACGTGGATGAAGTTCTTATTCACACGTGGGTAGAGCGTCAACTACATATGAGGTGATGTGCTTCGACTTATTTGAATATATATCGAGTTAGATTTTTGTTTATCAAGTGTTTTAATATCTCTAACTTTTTTTCCTTGTTTTAATATAGGTATAAAGAGTGGAAGAACGAGCTTTCTTCCCATTACACTGTATACAAGGAGCTAGGCCGAGGTTCCACCCCTAGCGAATTCCGGTTTAGGGAGTACAAGTGGCTGTGGCTGATAGCCCACTTCGAGCACCCCAAAGCTCGGGTATGCATCCTTAATATATCTTTCAAGCATAATGTATCGTATCAGATTGAAATAGTTGGTTACTAATTTTTTTTCATATGTTTATCAAACAAGGCGATTTCGAAGACGAACCGGGCGAATAGATTGAAAAACACCAGGGCCCATCATGCAGGTTCACTCAACTATATGGGTTGGTCGACTAAGGCGCAGCAACAACAAGAGCTGAACCCGTTGGTGTATATTCATCAGAAGTTCTACCCGCAGTGCCCTGAAGAAGCGGTAAGTCTTTCGCCTCTCCATGTGTTAATAAAACTATTTTTCAAGATGGAAATAGATTTTGTTAGCTAATACGTTGTTCATTTTCCCTTTTCAATTAGTCGAGAGTGGAGGAGGCGACCGCAGAAGTGACCATGAGTATAGCTCGGACTAACCATCCTGACTGCTCCGAGGAAGAAGTCACCCAGTATGCCTCTCAGATCGATCCGCTTGATCCTCCGATAGCGGCTCAGATCATGGCAAAAGCGTGCGGGACTGGAAAGAATACCTACTACTGTAGGGGAATGGGCACGGCGGGCGAAGGACTATTGAAGAACACTTCAGAATACTCTACCGGGTCAAGAAGTTCAACTTCTAGTCGTAACCTCGCGGCGGAGCTTCATAGGACGCAGAGGGAGTTGGAGGAGCAAAAGAGGCAGATGGCCGAGTACCAAATGCAGCAGACACAGGTGCAGGCTCAGATGTACACATGGATGCGGACGATGTACGAGGCTCAGACTACCGGACAACCCTTCCCCACACCTCCCCCGGTCCCGGTCCCTCCGTTCCCTAGCTATCCACCACCACCACCGCACCAGTCAACGCCAGAGCAAGACCAAGGAAGCCACCGGAATTCAAATGAGTACATGGATTACTTCGACCCTGACCCGCAAGTTCCTCGACCCTGACCTGTAGTTGTAGTTAATTTTCGTATCGTCGTTGCTATTTGTACTGTACGTTGGACATTTATGTGTACTGTTGAACTTGTATGATTGTACGGTTTATGTCTTTCAATGCAGGTTCTGGAATTGGGCCCAATCCATAACCGCGTTTTTTTTTCAAAATTTTTTCACACATTGCCGGCGACATGGACCTCAGTCGCCGGCAATGTCACAAATTCCGGCCACGGCGGCGCTACCAGTGCCGGCGACGGCGTCGCCGGTAATGTCCGAGACATTGCCGGCGACACAAGTCGCCGGTGATGTCTCTGACATTACCGGCGACACCGTTTCCCGTCGCCGGCAATGTTAACACCGGCGGGGGATTTCCGGCGACGTCATTGCCGGCGACTTGTCGCCGGGAATGACAATTCCGGCGAAAAAAAAATACAAGGCCGGCGACGGGAGGTCGCCGGTAATGTCTCAATTTCTGGTAGTGATCTATATAAAGTAATATTTTGTTTATAATACGAATGCAAGGGATCGAAACTGCATTGAAGAGATATGCCGAGGAGTGGATTTGTACAAATGAGAATTTCAAAGAAAACAAAATTATTGATTTAAACAAAGTAATGTAAAATTGAAGTTTTTTTACAGAGTAGTGTATTAAAGCAATAATATAAAGAAAAATAAAATACAGTTAAAGTGACACCCGTTGAAAATTTTAGAAGCATTCAAGTCTGACCGTACATCTCAAAAATGGGGTTGGCAAGTTTGATCTCCTTGAACGCTGTGTTTCCTCTCCATTTTCTACGTCATCGGAGAAGAAAATGCTTGATGTTGGCAGCGATGAGAGTGAGGGAAAGTCTCTGTCTGAGTTTGCAATGAGAGTTGGTACGGGTAAGAGAGAGAGAGAGAGAGAGAGAGAGAGAGAGAGAGAGAGAGAGAAACGTGAGAGTACTGATTATACTGTTTAGTGAAAGTTGGAACTTACCTTGTGATTGATGATTTACAGGGAAGGATAAGAACCACCAAAAGAGTGGTTGATGTGCCCACAAAATGGTCAGCCACGATGTCATCAACATGGTCCAAATAGTTCAATCACAAAAGTCAACCTTCGATATTTTGTAAGTTTTGTGGTATCAAAATCAAATTATTTAACAAAAAATTGTGAATGTATGTATACATAGCGAAATTGTGAATCACATAATTTTCTAGCAATCAATTTATACAAAATGTGAATGTATGTATATATAGCCGAAATTGATTCCGAAAAAATCTAGGTGAGTATAATGAAAATTATATGTAATGTATCAAAAATTTACAATTATATATTTTGCAACACATCTTTATAAACAATATTTTTCGTACAATTATTAGGGATTTCGTCATCATTATTTATAAAAATTTTAAGCCCTTTTTTTGACGTAACTCTAGATAGTGCTACATATAATTGTCCATGAGTAAAAACTCGTTCAGACAAATATATGCCTACTTGGCTCAATGACTGGCCTTGACTCTTATTTATTGTCATTGCATAACATGGTCTGACAGGAAATTGACGTATTTTAAACGTAAATGGCCATTTAGTTTCCGTTGCATATAATATTATCCTAGGAATATAAACTTTTTCTCCCATGTTATTTCCCGTAAGTATTTTTGCCTCAATTAGTCTTTCAAACAATTTTGTCACAATCAACCTCGTACCATTACACAAACCACGTATCTGATCTAAATTTCTTAACAACATAATAGGCATGCCAACTTTCAGAATAAGTTCATGCGTAGGCAATCCGCTAAATTCAAGCTTATTCAAAAATTCCATGGGATATAAAATATTGATATTATCGCTATTACCTGAATTGTATGAAATTGAATCCGAACTAAAATATGATTTATTATCACCGGGTAATAATTTAACTGCATAATTATTTATTTCATGTACAATTACATTTTTTGGAGTCACTATAGCACGTTCTCTTAAATAATTTGCATCACTATATTTGGTTAAAAAATTGGGATAGGTTGCTCGAAAAATTGATTCTATAGGATGAATAGTAGCATCAGTAAGTAATTCTTCTGGTATATCAATCCAGCTTACATCGGGATCACCTGTAGAAAATTTTGATTCTAATTGACCCTCTCCTATATGTAGTATCCATTCAGCAAAATCTTTAATTTCATTTTTTTCTACACTGCTTAAACCAACTGTTGACAATCTCATATTTTCAGTTAGATGAAAGACTGTAATGGTAGGCCACAAATATGAATTATTAAATGATGCCTGAATGACTTGTTCTTTGCTACCACCTTGTATGACTGGCAACGTCTGTCTAAAATCTCCACAGAATAGAATAGTTTTTCCTCCAAATGGTTCTTCTTTTTTTGACAAAATATCCCGCAATGTTCTATCTACTGATTCAATACACCATTTATTGCACATAGGAGCTTCATCCCAAACAATTAATTCAGCCTTTTCAATTAAATTAGAAAGATTGGTTTGTTTATTTATATTACAATTTGAATCTTTATCTATAATTGGTTTTATTTTGAAACGTGAATGAGCTGTTCTGCCTATCAGAAGTAATAATGAAGCAATGCCTGATGAAGCAACCGCTAAAACAATTTTGCCTTCAGATCTCAATCTAAAAATGATAGTATTCCATAAAAAAGTTTTTCCTGTGCCTCCGCTACCATAAACAAAGAATGATCTTGGGTTCTTTTGTTCGACGGCTTTGATCACCTCATTGTATATCATTTTTTGACTACTATTTAGTTTAGTAATTAAGTCGGAATGTTTTTGTTTTAGCACTTCACAATCAAAATCTAGTTCTTCTCTAATGAGCCTATTATCAAGTTGATGTATATGTTGTGTCTTTGGCATTGGTAATTGATGATCTTTTAAAGTACTCGACGACATGTTAAACAATTTTTCAAGTTCACATAAAACAACATTCTTTAATTCATCATTAGGTATGGTAAGATTTGGCATATTAAAATTTAATTTAATTTTGTGTACTATATCATCAGACATGCTAATCCAATATGTATCAAGTAAAGCTCGAGGATCTGAAACATCACAAAATAAAATAATTGTAACGAATAAATAACGAATTTGAGAAGAAGTTGCAGTAAAAGTAGATTCCAACAGTGCTTCTATCCATTCTTTATCATCACCTAGCAATCCTAAGGCTCGACATGTTTCTTGATACGTAGAGTATATTACATCATTCACTGTTTTTATTGAATCAAAATTGGTACATCCTTTTTGAATATTTAAAAGTATTCTAAGATAATACAATTCACCTGCAATTGGTGGCACATGAGCTATTCTACCAAGTACGCGATATTGTTTCCTTGGGGTCCATAATTTCTTATTATCATTCCAAACAAATTTAGTAGGAAATTGAGTATATGTTAATTTCTTTGCCTTCTTATAAGTCTTGTTAGCTTGAAACCAAGCAGTTAGCATAATAGTTTCTATATTTGGATCATTTAACACATTTTCAAGAGAATTAGTTTGATGAAAACAAATAGTTTGTTCTCTGGGCAAATGAATTTTTAAATATTGAACTGCAGGAAATCTAGAATGAATGGAAAATTCAAATAAACGCCATACGGACTCATGAGGAGTTAAATATCGACAATTGAGATAATTTTGGATCTCATCATTTATATTGTCACGAACTAACACGCGGGCTCTATCAGGTCCTTTATTTATATACTTGAATAGATATTTAATTAACATAGATTGAGAACACGATTCAACATTTATATGAGCATTATATCTCATCAACAAATTAGCATTGTAAGGAACAACATAATTATTACCAACATGAACTCCTTTTTTAACTACAAAACGTGATTCATCATCGCGACTTCTATACTCGGGAGCCTTAATTGCTTGAAAATTCGTGTTTGGAATAAATGGTTTTGGAAAATGTTTTGTACATTGTTTGTCTCGCATACATGGAGAATTCGAATTAAGTTGACCGCAAGGACCATGAATCATGAATTGACTAACTATTTCAAATAACTGTGGGTTAACATTTTTATCGGGTAATTCTGCTGATATTATGGAATCTATATCATTTGCTGTATAACATTTGTATTTATGTTTAAGCCAAAATAATATATGAGCATGAGGCAACCCTCGCTTTTGGAATTCAATTGTACACACGTGAGCATCGACTTCTCCAAAAGGTTTTCCTGTTTTAATATAAGCAATCATATCATCCACTTTTATTTTAAAAATTCGACAAACAATATCAGGACGATCTTCTGGTTTGTATCCTGATTTTTTTTCAAAATATCTCAAAATTTCTGGCCATTTCACATTGCACGTGAAAGTAATGAACAAATCAGGATTACCGTATTCTCTACAAATTGCCATTGCATCTTGATAATTATTTATCATATCTCTTGGACTGCCCGTATGAGAACCAGGAAGAAAAACTCTTTTTCCAATATCTGAGCCTTGGACAATTCCACTCGAAACAAATGTTGATATATTATTCCATGTTTCACACCTCAGTTCTGGTTGATGATGCCTTATATATTCTAATCGATTTTCTTCGACCGTTGCATATGCATCGACTAAATACTGTTGAAATAATCTTCCACCTTTCAACAAAGTACTCGATTGATTTTCTCTATCATGAATTTGGTAACATACAAATTTGTTCATTGTCAATTTTCTATCTTTATTGTCATTTTTTTCCGCAATTTTTTTTAATTTCATATTTATTTTAAATCCATCTTCTCCATATGGAAAAAGAAGTGGATATTGTAATGACATCAATTTTGGATGAATTTTAGATATTCGTTTCAACAATCCATCGTTTGATCGAATAATTATGTCTCTATTGGAATTAAATTCTCCTATATCACCCACAATCAATCCACCAATTTCAGAAGCAGAAGGTAATTCGTATTGCTTGCCATCAACTTTTTCACGATCAAGTATAGTGAAATCAAAATTGGGCAATAAATGATTCTCAAAATCACCTCTGATAGATCGATATATTTTGGTTAATTCATTACACTCATCCAACAATTCTACTAATCCTTTAACAATATTAACATCAATATTGTTGTTTGCGTTATTTGGATCAATAGTAGTTATACGATTTGAAATTTCATTCTGAGTGTCATACACATATAGTTGAGCATATTTAGGACTTTCTCCTTCGGATGGTAAAACTGAACCCATTAAATGATGCACTTGTCCACAAATTTTAAATACATAAGGTGCTGTTCCATTATTTATGCGATATTCAATTTTAGCCCCCATAGAAGTAAAAGCAAACATGGAATTATAAACTCTAATATTTTCACGAAATAACACACTTTTTCGACCATTAATTGGATTTAACAGTTCATCAAGAAAAGCTGGAGTTGGACATGATATCGGAAGTTGGGCTTGTCCTTTTTCACAGCAATGAGTGTAAATCAATCGGTTATTTTTTTTCTTTTTTAATGCTTCATCTAACCAAAAGAGGGCAGCACAATGTTCGCATGTATATACATCATCACCGGAGTCATTATAATTCACAATGACTCCTGCGATCACATCATAAAAATATAAATTAGATAAATAATGATTGATAATGAAATTTTATTAATTGATAATTAATATTGAAGTTTAATTTGTCCTCACCTGGATAGGTTGATTGAGTTCGTTGATACGATGCCTGCCCATAAATTGTTCGATCAAGACCTGTCATTGATACATAAGCATAATTATTAGATTGTTCAAGAAAACTATAGCATATAAACGACACTATATCCATACACTATCTTAAATAACTTTATTAACAGAATGAAGAAAAAATTAGACATAGTTATCCTAATATATAGTCATTTTCTTTGTACACATTTTATTATTATTTCTCACCAAATAAACTTCCATGAATTATTTAAATTTGAAGTGTCACATCCAAATACTATTCGAGGATTCCAAGTACTAAAAATGCCAAACTGAACAACAAACAATCATGAAGATTACACATTTACATCGTCCAAAACTAAATTAAGATTTAAAGATAGTAAGATCTATAAACCCAATGGTCTAAAAACTAAATTTTAACTTCTACAATAGCAAAACCAAATAGAAGACCCACTATTATCATATAGTAAATGAAACACTGCATTTTGGCCTAGGAAAACAGAAAACAAAGGAACGTTGAGGCTCTTTTTTTAACAGCACACATAAATAGCTCTATTGTTATGCAGATGTTAATCAAATTTTCACTGAACTGTTATTTAAGCTATACTCATTATGTGTTATATGTGCTATAATATAGATAACAAAAATTAAACTATTTTGCTAACACCAACCAGTAACACTCAAATAATTATGTGCTAAAATACCTGATAGAACTCTGTGAACATCTTCACTGTCGCTATCCTCCTGTGTTTCATCATCACTGCTATCGTTGGCATGCATCTCTGAGTCAAGAGATGACAAAGACTGATGAGACGTACCAACAGATAAACATGTTCTCTTAGAAGAAGATTCCGCATGAGCTGACATCATTCCTTTGCCATGCTTCATCTTGCACATCATATCTGAAAAACCAATTTGAATCCCATCTAACAATCCAAAGATAAAAAAATTGAAACAAATAATTTAGGCAATATTATAATACCTGCAATAGTCTGATGAAGATCTGCATCATCACCATGTCTATTCATTGTTGTTCCTACAAAAGATTCATGACGAAAAAATCCAAATAAATATCATGCTTTTCTAAAAGAAAAGAAAAGAAAGCAACAAACATTAAAGTAAGCAGAATCACACCATATTTTGGAATCACATCATATATATGAAAATAGTCTGTTTAATGAAACTATACAAAAAAATAAACAGAATACCCTTATTGATACATGCGAAATCAAACAGTAACATACCAATTATAAACATATGATTAGTTAAATATATATACATATGCCAAAACTATAAAACTAATCAAACTAATAGAAATTAACATCAACAATCACAAACGTAAAACTATCATCTAACACAACACACAAACACCAAAATAGAAACCAGAACCTCCATACAACTTCTGCTTCACTTATACAGCTAATATCCATACACACATAAATTAGCCTAACCAATCACGAAATGAAATCATGCACAAAATCACAATGCCGAAACCATGTTAACAGAAAAGAATAATGGGCAGACAAACATCGACAAAATCATAGACAAAATAACCTCATTAACACATGAATAATTAAACAGTACAATACCAATTAGAATGTTATGATTATTTAGATAAGTATACATACATATACCAAAGCTATGTAATTAAGAATCAAGCTAATACAAATTAACATCAGCAGTCACAACCAGAAAGCTATGATCAAACACACCACAACAGAAATCAGAACGTTCATATAACTCCAGACTCATTCATTCAACTAATATCCACACACACACATAAATTAGTCTGACCACTCACAAAATCAAATTATGCACAAAATCATGATGCTGAAACCACGTTAACATAAAAGAATAATGGTCAGACAAACATTGACAGACCATCCTTGGAGAATAGCGACCAGATAATAGTTGCCAGAAGAAAATATCCAAGGGTGACCATCCTAGGGACTCACAGTCAGGTAAAGCACATCACCTATTTGCCCTTATAAATTCTGGTTAAACCACTCCCATATAGATTCACAGGCCAAAAAAACTCAATTATTCTGGTATACATGATCTGAGCTGGGCATTGAGCCCATGTAATGGACTTGCATATATATATATATATATATATATATATATATATATATATACACACAGAGAGTTTCAAATGCGGACGTCCGCAGCATGAACAGTACTTACAGATTTGGCTTTTCCGGCCACTTCCCGGCCGAATTTGGGTAAACTTCGTTCTAGACATATGTACATACACCTGTGTAGATCATTTGTCTAGAAGAAACGTTTGGCTAATTCGATCTTTAAGGCCCTCCAAATCGCGTTTCAAAAAAACTGGACATAAACCGAACAGATTTATGTCCAGTTTTTTTGAAACGCGATTTGGAGGGCCTTAAAGATCGAATTAGCCAAACGTTTCTTCTAGACAAATGATCTACACAGATGTATGTACATATGTCTAGAACGAAGTTTACCCAAATTCGGCCGGTAAGTGGCCGGAAAAGCCAAATCCGTAAGTACTGTTCATGCTGAGGACGTCCGCATTTGAAACACTCTGTGTGTGTATATATATATATATATATATATATATATATATTTCAGGTTGTATTGCATAATGGCTTTATCTAGCTAATAAAGGCTATATTCATACTAAGCACCATACTGAATTGTATAAGAGATGTTACATATAATTGCAAATGAGCAATAGAAGTATCGATCTATAGATAACTTATTGATATTATTGTGAGAATGATTTTGATTTAGCAAAACCATCAGGATACCAAATGTATAAGGATACACAGAAACATTTATATGCCATATATAAAGGAGATGTTATTTCAATTGAACTAACTACTGGATTAGAGCTGCTTGAACCCCCATCTCGCAAATGGTGTAACATTGCCATTGTTTCACAGCCTCCCAAACCTTGTTCAAAAATTTCTGAGTCTTGGAAGAATCGCTTCCTCGCTGACCAATTAAGGATTGTAAATAATACAACAATCAGCCAATGAATTGCATATAAAATCAAATGACATAATAATGATAAAGAATGAGACCCAAAAAAAAAAACCATGCGCTGCTATGACAAAACCATCAGTAAGCATACTAAGCATACAATAGTAGAGATAAAATATATCAATGGCATAGATTATTGCATTACCTGACTGATGCTCCTGAACATGGTGAATATTTTGAGGTTCCCACAGCACTCGATTGGATCCACCTGAACCCTCAGCTGTAAAACACTGAGACACTGCCACTTTATCACGGGCTGCTGAACTTTCTTCTAAATTTTCCCTGTCTTCGAATAACCGTTTCCTACTTCCTGGCCTTATAACTGGAAGAAAAAAATAAAACATTATAACTAATAGTCCCAACATAATCTCAAACAGTGCAAGATTCTGCACATATATTTCTACATTGCTACATCAAGCTTGCAACATGTTTATACAATTTATTCCAGTATTGTCCATAGTCTAGCCAAACGGAAAGATGTGCATGAGATTCAGGGAAAACTACAATGTATTAAATTTAAACATCTCTCTTGTAATAATTACTTGGACACAAAACAAAATCATTGTTATCCATATGAAACCTATTGCCGAAACAAAATTGTTGGCTGATTCTACAAATTCATTGCACAAACAAACATAGTATGCAAGAAATTACCCGTTATATTTTCACAAACAGCCTCATTGTCACCAATATTTGCTGTAGATAGACGCCCTCTTCTTCCTCCGCGTCTCTCTGGTTGTGCCGCTGTGTCTTCGCACATCAATATTTCTTTACTTCTATGATCTACATTTTTCTTTCGCCCCATGCCTAAAAAGCAAATTTAACCAAATAAAACAAATGTTAATAACAAATTACAAAAACTAAAAGTAACAGATTATAACCTAACAACAACACTCATAATCTTTATATCACATCTAAAGCAAAATGTAAATCAAAGATTACACAGACCTGAATATCGATAAGAAGGTGAAAGCTAGTACGATAATCGCCAGAGACACAACAACACAATGAAGCAGGCAAATATACTTTTCATACAACCTACACACTCTGCAGAAATACCAAAGGAATAAAAAATGATTGAAATGGATTACAAAAAATACTGCAACAACATATAGGGAACAAATAATGCCAAAAACATGAACATAAAACAGAAACAATAATATTTGAAATGTCGACCCAGAATGGATTATTAGCTGCTAATACATACAATTCAAAAACACATATCATTAGTAAGCACATTTATACATTATAAATCTATACAGCTAGTTCTGATGACAATTTTCATATGCAATTTCTTATACAATTTGGTAAAATTACAGAAAATACACTAATAAGCCAACATACAAACCGAAAATTTCCATAAAGCCGAACAGCAAGCCAATATATAGAGATCATTCAAAGCTATGTATCTAGCCACTAAAATGAGCCCAACCACTAAACAATCAGGAAAATTCTTCCATATATGCATACACTCGATCTATCAAAAGCGAACTGTAATGAACACAGTTTGAAACACAAAACTTCAAAAACGATAAAGAGAGGCACATTGGAAAACCCAAATCTCAAAACCCGTGCTTGAATCAAAACATTAAATCAAGCCTCATCTGCTAGTATACCTTTGAATCGATTAGAGCGTAGATGAATCAAAGGAGAGACAAAGACGGTATTAATGTAGAAGCAGACTTTATTCCACAATGATGTTCGTGAAGGCTGGATTTGTGGAGGTTGAGGGTGATCAACAGAGGGGGATTGAGAGTGATTAGCGAAGATGAGAGCAGATATCTGGGACAGAGAACAAAGTGATCAATAGATTCAACCTTAGCAAAGCTCATACGGATAGCAAACTAACCCAAAATCAACTGCAGATTATATACCAAATCAATTTCAGGAAAGAATAAAAAAAATATCAAACAAAAATCATAACTCAATTTAGAATACACACAATTGAATTAATCAAAACCTAAAAAAAATCTAGATCATCCAATTGGTTGGTAGACGCCAAGAACGCAACAAATTGACCATGGCGTTTTTACCAAAAAATACTCAAACAACATGCCATCTCTACGAAAAGGAAATATACAAATTGATAAGCAAGCCACAGTCTTTCTTGCCTCAAGTCAAACTGGATATCTCTATTTCGTAGACTAAAACATGGATTTTGAATTGAAAGAGAGAAAGAAAATTTTTTAAATGAATACTATGAGTAAACTGTTGAATGAAACCTATGCTGTAAAGTCAAATGAATTTCATTTAAGCAAATTAGTATAAGGACGTAATTATATACATATATCTAAAAAGAAATAAAAACTCCAGTTTCAAAGAAGAAATTACAACAAAAATCCAAATATAGAACTCACTTTTAAGATGTAGATGAACCTCAAATGTCACCAAGAGTACATGAAAGCACTTGTAACAACAGTTTGATCTTATATTTTTGCTTTCTGAAAAAAGGAGAAGACCAAGTATGTTATTCAACTTGCTATGTAATCTTGAAGGAAATTCATAGTATACCTGTACACGCACTTCATTTGAACAATTCATTTTTTGCCACTATACATGCAACATTTAGAAACAAAAGGAGAAAGCAATCTGGGAAAACCATATAATTTAAACATCAAAAACTCCTCAACAGACTAACGGGTCAAGTATATCCTCTAGTTTAACAAATGTATTATCACCAAACATTGAATGTGAGTAGGAGCATGAGCACTTATAAAAACCAAAAATTTGCATCAAGACAAAGAAATTTGTTATGAGAAGACAGCAATCTACAAAAAATACTGTATCATAAGATAATTTGATCAAATGGGTTTCATGGTATACAATTATAACTCTATTTTAGATTTACTTATAGCCCAGCTCCTCCAATCCCACCAAAAGCGAAGCCCAAGACATAGAAACAGATATCGAGTGCAAACTATACTACCAGCTTACTTTTCACTCATTTAAAGTGCAAGTCTTGCTTATATGGCTAGTTGCAGACTTGCAGTTGGTTGCCATCAGCTAGTATACACTACAATTGATAGTCTATACTCACTTCAATTTGGGAGATCCAAAGAAAGAGAGAGTGGGAAGAAGAAAAACTCGTCTCCTTCTTCTTGCTCAGCGCTTTCAAGACTGTCCAGTATCAGCAATCGCCTCCATCCTAGGCAGCAGCACAGAAACAACATTTCTGAAGAAGCTTGGTCAAATTGGCAAGCAGCTGCTGTTGTTGCTCTTGAATCAACCAGAACCAGTAGTGTTTCCCATATGCATGGTAATTAACTCTTTCTACTTCAAACTTACTACACAAAGTGCCCAAACCAGTAAAAAGTAATTTTCTTCTTTTTCTTTCTTACAAAAGAAAAGTAAAAATTGTGGATTGGAGCACGTGAGGTACTCTGTCTAGGTAGGTATATTAAGAGGGAGATGCAACCAAACCACGCTTCACTTTTGTTGTTGTTGACTCTAACTCTGAATCCCCCTCGAAACTAAGAGAGTGTGTGTTTGTGTTCGAGTGAAAAAAAGAAAAGAATGGACGCGTTACAGAGCCACAGAGCGGAAATATGCTAAGCATAGCCATGGCTGTTATATGTTATATGTGTATAATTACATGTTCAAATCAAAGCAAATGCAGCAAACCTCCAATATCTGCCAACTACTATAAGAAACCAAAGCATTCACCGTAGCAACATTTTCTATGTTCTCATAAGATGGAGTTACTATTACAATTAATATGGCAGTTATTGCTTCCAAGATGAAATAACACATACTGCAGAGAGCAAAAAATAACTTTGAAACTTTAATCATAAGGCTAGAGACAACCATACCAATTTGAAATGCATATCCAATGCTTATAAGAAAACTCCAACCCACTCCAACAAACTGATTATGTCACCTCTCTCTATTCTATTTCAACATTTTGTTTCGGTGTAATCTCCAATCATAGCCCAAAAATAAAATTGGGACTTTACCCGAAAGAGTGATGAGGTCAGTTAGATGAAAATCTCAAATATGATTAACTCAACAAACTACAATGACAAATGAAGCTCAATAATGGATCTGATACCTTGGTGTTTTTCTTCTTGGTTTACAGTGACTAAACACCAATAGAAGAATTGGACATTTCAACACTCTCCAATTACGTACTTATTTAGACTTGTAAACCAAATGCTTACCCACATTAGGAGAGCTAACACGATTTATGAAACTTATCCCAACAGTTATGAATCTAATAAAGTCGAATCAAAATGCAGCAGAGAGACAAAGAAGTAGAAACATTAATCAATTAAGTACATGCATGAAGGGGGAAGTCAATATCTTTACCTGGATTTAAGTCGGCGTCCAAGTAGAGTGAATGAGGTTGCTGCTCGCTGTGACTTGGGAGAAAGAGGCGCTGCGCTAATTGAGCTGAAAAACCTGAGATTGAAGACCGCGTCTCAAAGAGAGTGAGTATCAAGTCCAGCCCATGACTACTATTCCCGAGCAAATCAGGTTTTACTTCTCTCAAATATGATTAACTCAAAATATGAGGTCAGTTAGATGAAAATCTCAAAGAGTGATGAGGTCAGTTAGATGAAATTGGGGCTTTCCGATCGGCAGTTACAGATGTGGTTCTGTCACAGAAGGTTGAAGGATAAGAAGGAAGGAGGTTCGGGTTCAGGACCGGGTCCGGGTCCTGGTCCAGCGAAGAAGCAGAGGAAGATGTTAGTGGCGGCACCGACGGCAGTTACAGATGAAGGGCTTTAAACAGAGGCAGCAAGCGTCGAAAGCTCATAAAATGCGAAACGATTTCGGTACCTAAATTCGAATCGCCGACAGAAGGAAGAGAGGAATCAGAGAGAGATAATCAGATTGGTTGATCGAAGAAGATTATGGTGATGAGAGAGAGAGCCAGATCAGATTCTGGCCTTATCAAGAACAGCAGCTCGCACGCTCCAAGCGTGAGAGCACTGGTCATACTGTTCATTGATACAGTGCAAATGAACAGGAAAACTCACCATTGTTATATAGGTAATATATGGTGCTACTAAC
This sequence comes from Geum urbanum, assembly GCA_946800695.1. Lineage (NCBI taxonomy): Eukaryota > Viridiplantae > Streptophyta > Magnoliopsida > Rosales > Rosaceae > Geum > Geum urbanum. The sequence goes on along the minus strand of OX327002.1, from coordinate 7,700,941 downwards.
TTCAACTAATGCCTCAGTCATTTTTCAATTGATATATGCATGCTTAAAATCACATCACTGATATAATGCAAGTCCTAGCACAAGTAAGAATCAGAAGACAAACACACAAGAAAGAAACAGAATGAAAAATCTTATTGTTCATGTATAGTAGACTCAAATCTCACAATCTATATGATAGGTATTTGATAGTGTTGATTAAAACATATGACTTTGAAACTGACCTCCGATTGTCACGGGCAAGGATAGATGAATGATGCTTATATACCAGAGCATGTGTGCTATATAAAATGGTATACTAATGCAGGGAACATACCCCAATGGTTGTTCTCAAATATTCAAATCGAGCAGTATCAAGAGGTTTAGTGAACAAATCAGCAAGTTGGGCATCAGTTGGCACAAACTATAACTCCAGGATATTTTGTTCACCAAGTTCCCTGATTAAATGGTACCTGAGATAAATATGCTTAGTGCGAGAGTGTTGTACCTGATTTTTTGAGATATTAATTACACTTGTGTTGTCATAGAAAATTGTGAGCTTTCCTTGAGGAATACCATAATCCTTCAGCATGTTTTTCATCTATAACATTTGAGTACAGCAACTACCAACTGCAATGTATTCAGCTTCAGCTATAGACAAGGAAATGCAGTTCTGTTTCTTGCTATGACATGATACTAGATTGTTGCCTACAAAGAAATGCCTCCAGATGTGCTTCGTCTATCTTTCATATTTCCTCCCCAGTCTGCATTACTATAGCCAGCAATTTCCACATTTGTGTCATTTGTGTAGAAGACACCACATGTAGTTGTACCATGAACACAGCGGATGATTCTTTTAACAGCTTCTAGATAAGACTCCTTAGGTGAAGCTTGAAACCTGGCACACACACCTACACTATAAGAAATATTAGGTCGGCTTGCAGTTAGACACAATAAGCTACATATCATGCTTCTGTATAGTGTAGGGTCAACATCTTTTCCTGAAATATCCTCATTCAGTTTAGTTGTAGTACTCATAGGATTGACTACAGACTTTACTGATGACATGCCAAATTTCTTAACAAGATTTTTAGCATATTTGGATTGAGATAAAAACATACCTGATTTTACTTATTTGACTTAAAGGCCAAGAAAGTAGTTAAGTTCTTTACATGCACTCATTTCAAACTTACCTTGAAGAATGTTGGCAAATTCAGTAGTCATCAGGTCATAAGTGGAGCCAAAAATAATATCATCTACATAGACTTGAGCTATCATGATGTGTTTTTCCTTCCTTTTCACAAATAATGTTTTGTCCACTGACCCTCGAGAGTGACAAGTGGGTAAACACATCTCAAAGATACCATATTCACAACCTGGATATATCAATGTAGTATGATAAATAGGGGTTATCGAATACGAAGAATTGGTGAAACTAAATCCTAACACAAAACTGAAATGCTGATAGACTCGACTACAGTACACTAATGACACTATTAACCTAAGCTAGACAGACTCAAATGCAATGAAATTTGGACACAATGAACCAGATACAGTGGTGGACTACCACACAAAATTTTAGGGTGTTCTGAGTTGATTTGGTTACCGAAATAAATCGGCTAAACTACAGCTAATGCAGAAATCAGTCAATTGCAGAAAGTAAATTGTTGGAGGTAATCAATGAGATATGAATGTTAAGAACTTCTCTCCTCCCTAGACATACTTACGACCTCTCCAATATAACTGAACTAACCATAGATGAATACTCCCCACACAAGAGCTTTGGTTAAGTCATCTTGTGTATTACACTCTCTTACTTGGCATGAAAGAGGGAGGGACAATCCGCTCGATCTTGATCCTAAATTAACCGACTTATACATATGGTGATGTAAGCCTAGAGAACTGAAGTTATTATGTTCTAAGAATGTTTGAAGAATAACAGAAGGGTTGATCAGGTGGTCACCCTTACATCACTAAGACTTGCTTCTCACAAATTCATGTTTGTCTCTAAAGAATATGCAATGATAAGGTGGTCATATACACAATCAAGACTATAGATCCTAAGCCATGCATCTATGTGTGCACTCAAAGAAACATGAACATAGAAATCATACGGTGAGAAAATAGTGAAATAAAACTCATCCAAATAGTTAATAGAATCAAAAGGGGTTCAAAATCGTAAGCAAATCTAGGGCTTTAATCAGCCTCTAACAAAAGGAATTTAACTACTCATAGTCTTACATAATAACATCGAAGAATTCATAAAAGATGAACTAAAGAAAGAGAAAAATTCTTGACGACGTCGAGATCGGCTTGTAGTTCGGTTCCTCACTCCCCACGTTCAACTTCTTATTTGTTTCTTTCTCTCCGTCCAGTCGTGCTCCTCCCTCAAGTCTGGTCCACTAGCTATATAAATACCATTTAGCTAGGTTAATTCCTAACTGTTCACGTGCCAGACTCCCAATTCCAGTCAACTTCTTCTTTCAAGCTATATATATATATATCTATATAGCTAGAGCAGGTTAATCATCTTAATTGATGCTCACGTGCCATGCTAAACCAAATCCCAACCTTCTTTTCAAAGTCCACTCGCCAAGCAGCTCACGTGCCAAATTATATATATGTCTCCCGCCAAGCTAATTAACCTAGCTAAAAATTGAGCAAATGTTGCACTTAGTATCCTTCTCAAATTAGGATTCCTTCACCTTAATAGTCCTTCTCTTCCGCAATAACTTGTCAAACTATATTATTTAATCTCATTTTCTTCATTAATCTTCAAAATACCTAAAAACAAACAAACATAATTAATTCACTCAAATAATAACAATAAACTAAACATAGGAAACAAATTAAATACCGAATAGACGCATAAATATGCGACTATCAAAATACCCACCCCACACTTAGACATTACTAGTCCTCGAGCAAAATACTAAACTAAGACTCTGAAAAGACTCAACATAATTCTAACTACATGACTCTAATGCCCTCAACAAATTGTCTCAGCAATCTTCCACAATTGTAACACCAAGATTAGTATGACTCCAAATGTATATTCCACAAAGTTTCGAAAGTTAATTTCAATGCATGACACACATGTAATATGTAGGACAAAGACATAATCATGGTGAATGTAAAGCTATAGCATGCGAAAAACAAGTCAAGATGCAACCACACTTAGATATGCTCTCAAAAGTGTTTCTCTCAAAGTATGTCTAAGGTATTCACTCAATTCAATTACTTGCCAAATAGATCAAACTATATGCTTACTCTTGTGACTAATCTCCACATATCAAAGGTTGTCATCTTGAAGATCAAAAAGGACTTTCAAAGGTTGTAATGCGGCTTGGCTCATAGGTTAAAGAATAAATGGACAAGGAATTCAAATATGATTCTAGAACCAAGTAGAGCACCAAATAAGAGACTACTTCAAACTTAAAAAACCATGAATTTTCTCACTTTTGTGGCCGAATTTCATCTTATTAGGCCTTCACATCATTGTTTTCACCAACAGTTAACCTGGGTATCAAGCTAGATATCACATTTTTTTCTTTTTCTTTTGTTTTCAATTTTTTTTTAAAACAGCTTGATACCCCACATTTATTCCTTTGAATCATCTTTCGACATTGTCGTCGTCTTCACATACTAGTCTCAAGTATAGCTCTACCAAGTCCTAGAACAAGGGTAAATATATAACTATTCTAAGGTTTAAAGTCAGAGATATGTGGGTGATGACAAAAAGTTTCACATGTAGGCTCAAAGTGGTTAACTAAGGGGTGCACATCTTGTGTACACAAAGTCAAGGCACAGGCTTATATGGCTATGGTAGTGTCCCCTAAATATCACTTCCTCAATCAAAACATGTATTGTCTATAAGCTTTGAAAATTACAAGAGCAAGTTCTAGTAATATTTAGAGTCCATTAACTTAATCTGTGGCAAGCAATTAACACTCAATAAAGAAAGCATGTATATCACATTTAGGCTCAATCGCTCACAGGTTAAATGAATCTTAACAAAATTTAAGCATGTCAAAAATCTGTACCATGTTAACTCGTTTCTACATCCACTACACATTCACATATGCACCATATATCAAGATTAACCAAAGAAACTTAAATAACATGATCATCCTTTAGTCACAATTCCGGAAGATATAATCACATCATGGACTAGTTAAGGGCACCTAAGACTCAAAACAAGACTCTTTTTGTGTTGTTTTTCTTGACACTTTTTATTTTTATATTTGGTTTTTCAAATAAAACACTAAAATACACAATAAAAACTTTAAAATACCAAACTTTGGCGAGGAAACCCTTCCACGACGAAATAGTCGTCTGAAAAGACCCCCTCAGGCTTGCCAAACTCAGCCCACTCACCAGATTTATACAGAATTAACCACACAACAGAATGAGCTGAAATTTAAAGATCATTAACTAGATACAAGTAAAAACATTCCCTCAAAATTTCAGAATTTTACGAGATCTCTAGCTATGTCAAATAAATTACACAACACAGCATACTGCACAGTACTGAAAAACGAAAAATTTATACATAGACGCTAAGGATATGATATAAACCCCACCCCACACTTGAAATTTGCATTGTCCTCAATGTAAAACAAAACTAAAATATATAATACATCAAACAAGCATGGAATGAGACACATAACACATCACAAATCACACTAAACATGGAGAAAAATAAAGCAAAGGAGAAAGATAAAGAGTGAAGAATTGCAAATCTGGTTTTCCACGCTTCTCCATCAACATGGGTTGCCTCCCAAGTATCGCTAAGTTTAACGTCTTCAGCCAGACAATACACACCAATTTCAATCCTTTGGTGTAGGATCCTGAAGAGGAATCTCTTCCACGTCTCGCAGTTGAGACAGCTCCTAGAATGGCTTGAGTCTATGTTCGTTCACCTTAAATATGCTGTCATCTCTTGGATTCAAAACTTCAACTGCACCATGAGAAAATACATTACGGACAACATAAGGACCAGTCCATCTAGACCGAAACTTACCTGGAAACAACTTTAGCCGTGAGTTGAATAACAAAACTTTTTGCCTAATGACAAAAGTTTTTCCCTTGATCATCTTGTCATGAAACATTTTTGTCTTCTCCTTGTAAATGCAGCTAGATTCATAGGCATTATTTCGAATCTCAGCAAGCTCATTCAGCTGTAACTTCCTATCAACACTGGCATCATCAATATCAAAATTGAATCGTTTCTCTGCCCAATATACCTTGTGTTCAAGCTCCACTGGAAGGTGGCAGCCTTTTCCATAAACCATTCGATAAGGAGACATTCCAATCGGCGTTTTAAAAGCTATTCTGTATGCCCACAGTGCTTCATCCAAGCGTTGGCTCTAATCCTTCCTTGTTGGTCTGATAGTCTTCTCCAAAATTTTCTTGATCTGCCAGTTAGATACTTCTATTTGCCCGCTCGTCTGAGGATGATAAGGTGTTGCCACCTTATGATGCACATGAAACTTTTTTAGCAACGCTGCAAATGACTTGTTGTAAAAGTGAGAACCGCCATCACTTATTATGTACCTGGGTGCCAAATCTCACAAATAGTGATTTTAAGAACTTCAAAACAACAACAGCATCGTTAGTAAGAGTGGCTACTGCCTCTACTCACTTTGAAACATAATCAACTGCAAGTACAATGTAATTATTCTGAAAAGAGCTAGGCACAGGACCCATAAAGTCAATACCCCACACATTAAAAATCTCAACCACTAAAATTTGGTGCTGGGGCATTTGATTTTTAGAACCTAAATTACCTGTCAGTTGGCATCTAGCACATGATTTATGAAACTTATGTGCATCACCAAACAGTGTTGGCCAAAAGAATCCACTCTGACGTACTTTCATAGCAGTCTTCTTTCCAGTAAAATGGCCTCCTACTACGTGTGAGTGACAAAAAGATAGAATAGAATGAAATTCAGTTTCAAGTACACACCTTCTTCTCAGCAAGTCTGGACAATGTTTCCACAGATATGGCTCATCCCACACATAGTACTTAGCTTCCTTGACAAGCTTATCCTTCTACGCTCTGGTGAAGTCTGGTGGAATATATCTACTCACTTTGTAGTTAACAATATTAGCATACCAGGGCTCCAAAGCTTGAACAACAAAGAGCTATTCATCTGGAAAGCTATCTCTGAGAGGAAGAATGTCCTCTTTGGCTGTAGACCCATGGGTGAATCTAATCAAGTTGTCTGCCACCACGTTTTCAGGGCCCGACTTGTCTTTGGTCTCAATATCAAACTCCTGAAGTAAGAGTATCCATCGAATCAACATGGGTTAACATCTTGTTTAGTCATCAAGTATCTCAAAGCAGCATGGTCAGAAAAAATGATAACTTTAGTTCCTAACAAATAAGATCTAAATTTTTCAAGAGAAAAAACCATTGCTAAGTGCTCCTACTCTGTAGTTGAATAATTCAATTGTGCATCATTTACCGTCCTGGAGGCGTAGTAGATGACATGAGGTAACCTCTTCGGGCGTTGGCCTATAACAGCACCAACAACATAGTCTGAAGCATCACATATTAGCTCAAATGGTAGATTCCAATCCGGTGCTTGAATGATGGGAGTTGTAGTGAGCAACTCCTTGAGCTTATTGAATGCTTGCAAGCACTCAACTGTAAAGTAAAATGCTATGTCTTTCTGCAGCAATGCACACAATGGTCGGGATATCTCGGAGAAGTCCTTGATAAACCTGTGATAAAAACATGCATGGCCAAGAAAAGATCTCTCCTCATTCACAGTAGAAGGAGGTGGTAAGGTCCGCACAATATCAACTTTAGCTTTGTCTACCTCTATTCCCCTAGCTAAAATAACATGTCCCAAAACTATACCATGTTCCACCATAAATTAGCGTTTTTCCAATTAAGCACAAGGTTAGTTTCCACACAGAGCTCTAAAACCATAGCTAGATTATGAAGGCATATGTCAAAAGAATTACCAAAAATAGAGAAGTCATCCATAAATACCTCAATGATTTTTTCGACCATGTCAGAAAAAATACTCATCATACATCTTTGAAATGTGGCAGGTGCATTGCATAGACCAAATGGAATCCTCCTATAAGAAAAAGTGTCATAGGGACATGTGAAGGACGTCTTCTCTTGATCATCCTTATGTATGGCTATCTGGTTGTATTCTGAATAACCATCTAAAAAACAGTAATATGCATGACCTGCCAACCTTTCCAACATTTGATCAATGAATGGGAGTGGAAAGTGATATTTTCTTGTGGTGGCATTGAGCTTGCAGTAGTCAATACACACTCTCCATCCCGTTTCGACTCTTTGAGGAACCAACACATTCTCATCATTCTTTACAACTGTGATTCCTGAACGTTTGGGCACAACCTACACAGGACTAATCCATTTGCTGTCAGAAATAGCATAAATGTTACTTGCATCTCGAAGCTTAATCACTTCTTTCTTGAAAACTTCCATCATGGGAGGATTGAGACGACGTTAAGCTTCCCTAGTTGGCTTAGCTCCCTCCTCCAGATGGATCATGTGAGTACACAATGTTGGGCAGATGCCCTTGATATCTGCCATTGTCCATCCAATGGCAGCCTTGTACTCCCTAAGTACATTTAACGACTTCTCCTCTTGTAATGTTAAGAGCTTGGAAGAGATGATAACTAGAAATGTATCATTCTCCCCCAAGAAAGTATACTTTAAATGCTCGGGAAGAAGTTTCAACTCTAAAGTGGGTGCCACCTGTATAGATGGAACAAGAATATCATCTGAAACTGAAAGAGAAATGGATTTAGAATATTTACCTTTCATACTTGGCAGGGATTTAAGTGCTTCTTTCATAGCATAATACTCATCATCAATCTCAAGATCCTCAGGCAAAGCTATTTCAAAAACAAGTTCAAAATTTACGGCTTGAAATTTCTTCTCCTCGCCAAGCTCCAGACCTCCCTCGCCAAGCTTCTTGACAAGCTCGCCAAGCTCCAGACCTGGAATGTCTTTTTTCCCGGATACCTTTATGACCTTTCTCAAAGGATCATCCTCCAATGAATATTGAATGAATTCCTACACAAAACTCTCAAAAGTGTTAATTGAACAGCATGAATAAGCATCATCACTATTGGTATGTTTGAGAGCTTCATAAATATTGAAGTGAATTTTCTCCTCAGCTACTTCTATACTCAATGATCCATCAAAACAATCTTTCTTTGTACGTGCTGTTCTCAAGAATAGTCTCCCAAGAATCAATGGTATTTCTGATGGCATAGGCTCATTGTGACGACCCGGACCAGAATCAGCAGTTTGATCAGCTATATACGTGAGTTACTGTGTAGTCGCAGCTGTCCGACAGTTTTCGAATCACCGAGCTTCTTAACGACTAAATTATTGGCTGAGAATTGGTACTGGGTCTCTTCTCGAGAGTCATTGTACTTGTGATTACGAGTTCGTGGGCAGTTCCGGATCGTTATTTGGACGACCGAGGAATTAGTTATGAATATTTGAAGTTTCGACGGAAATAGATTTAAATGGCAGGTTTGTTCGCGACTAAATTACCGGAAGAGAATTTGGTTTCGGCTTCTTCACGGAAGTTGTTCAGAATTTAATTTTGAGTTCGTGGGAACTTCCGGAGCATGATTTTGAGTTACGGAGTTTAAGTTGTGATTATTTCCGTTTGTTGATTATTTAGTCGATTAAATGTGTGTTGCTTTGAAGGGTTGACTTTTTATCCGATTGGCCGATGTGTTTGACTTTGGGTGATTATTGAAGAGTACGTCGAGACGAGTTTGTGGCCGCGAGAATTATCGGGATCGGAATTACGACGAGAAAGTTACGTGTGTTTGAAGTTCGTCGAAATGGATAATTATGAGTTTCCAAATTGGGAAAGGCTATAAATAGTAAACTTGCTGTTTTGGGCAAGTCAAACTTGCCATAGAGGGAGTTGACTTGGTCAACTCGGTTTGACCGAGCTGAAATGAAGGTGGCGACGGTGCACGGTGGCTCACGGCGGTGAGGCCTTTTCCGGCCACCCCAAGGCTCGGGGTTGGCCTTGTTCGACGCGTCTCGGGCCACTTGAGATGATTCCGGCCTCCTCTCACGGCGAGGGACACCGGAGGAGGGAGAAATTCCGACCAAAATATTGAAGAAACTTGGTGTTTTCGGGTGCCATGATTTTGACCGTTTCGAGCTACAATTTTGGGTGGGCTTTGAAGCTCTCATTCCCTTGATGCTACCCTGTAAGTTTGGTGTTTCAATTCGATGTGTGCTTGGAGAATTTTGGGTTTGAAATTTGTGTACCAATTCGGTTTTGCTTGAAATTGAGCTAGTTAGAGATGGAATTGGCCTTTGTTGCAGTTGACAAAGTTGCTCAGTGGGTGGTTTTGCATGGAATAGGGGTTTCCTCGCCGGAAAATTCTCCGTTTGGTGGCGGCCCCGCCGTGGGCGGCGGTCAACGGTCAACGGCGGTCAACAGTTTGACTTTTTGGATTTTCGACAAGTCGCATGTCATTTGACTCGAAATCGCGCCCCGATCGCAGTGGGGAGGTTCGTTTCTCGATTTGAGCATCCGAATGTATAGCGAGGTATTGAGGTGTACATATACGGATTTTCGACGATTCGTCGACTTTGGATTATGTGTTTCCGAGAACGGTGGTTTCTCGTGGTTTGATTTGTATTGTCAGATTATGACTTTGAATAATGGGCATTGTGAATAATCAGGTGTTCGTGATCGTTCGTTTGGCGAGGGACATTCCGTCAGATCACAGGTTAACGCGATACGCGTTACGTCAGACTGTGAGTGGACAAGTTTATGTTTTCACTGTTGATTTGCGAGTTCGTGGATTTCATGATTTTCATATTTGCTTTATACGATATTGTTATATATATGTGTTGTATTCGAAGGTATTGTTTATATTTATTGGTGATGGCATTATTGCATCGATGCTTCGGCTGATCACCGGTAGTCCACCAGAGTTGAGAGGTCCTCTAGGCAGGGTTGAGAGGTCCCCTGTATGCCGCCAAGGTTGAGAGGTCCCCTGGCCTATCACCGTCAGGTTTGAGCGATTCACCTGACGTCGGGTTTGAGAGGTCGCCCGACAACCTCCTTATGTTTATGATTTCCGAACTCGCACTGTTTTTTTTATATTGAGTATGTTTATAAACTGGTGAAAGGCATATGTTATTTTCGTCCACTCACTCTAACGTTTATCATTTTTATTTGCCTTTCCCCTGGGCTTTTCGGTTTTCGTGCCCAGTTTGCAGTTCAGGCTCTGGTGTCGCACGTCGTGGTCGGAGGCATAGTGCTCTAGCTACCTTATTTCATCCAGTAGGTTTATTGTTCTACCTACTGTGGTATACGTATATGGTTATGTATTAGATGTCGCTCTGAGCTTTCTGTGATATATGTTATACGATTTTATACCGGATTTCAGTAAAGTATATATTATATGTATTGTTTACTTTACTGTTGATATATTGAGAAATCCGGATGGGATTGGTGCCCACGGTTTGCTTTTTAGGGCATAGAATGAAGTGTATTTTCCGCGTGCAGGTAATGGTAATTCAACGTTAGTAACGAAACTCTGCCCAAATTTCGAAAAGTTTTTGTTGGTTCGTGTTTTCGAAAGGGTTTGATTCCGATTTAGGGAGCAAAATCGGGGTTGGGTCCTTTCAGCTTGGTATCAGAGCATTAGGTTTTCAGATTCTGTAGACTCTTGTAGTTGTGACGCTTAGGGTATTTGAGTTGATACAGCATGACTGGAGTGATGACCTGACTGGCCAGCGATACTCATCAATACTTCGGGTGTTGTGTGTCCTCAAATATCTACGGTTTCATGATTATGTTCCACTTGTTGTGAACGATGTTTTATTCATTAGGATGCCTCCTGACGTGCTTTCCGTGTCGTTTCGGTTGTGGATCCTGTTGAGGATCAATCGACGCGCGATTTTCCAGAGAACAGTGGATTCAGATGAGTATTCAGAGTTCAGAGAATTGTGTGGCACGGTTTGCCTGGGGATGTGTATATGGGCGTCTATATGTTGCCTCAGAGCTGAGAATTGTGGCAGTGATGTTTGCCTGATTCAGATCATTGTGTTCGGTGGGCTGATATTGTGTGAGTTCCGGTTGCGAATCCATGGCCTACATACAAGGTGTTGTGTATACGGTGATGGTTCCATCAGGCTACCCAGCAATCGAATATGGAGTGTTTACCCACCTGAGGCAGAGATGCATTGCTTTGATGTTTGTTCCGTTTGCACGTGTTATATGGCTTCAGAGAAAGCAGTGCACGAGGTTCGAGATGAGTTTGAACCTGAGCATCAGAGAGAGTCTGATTGATGTGCCTCAAGATTGCCGTGAGGAGTTTAGTGTGCTGCACTCAGTGGCGAGGCTATTGTAAAGGAAAGGTGTACGTGGTTTTCGATGTGATGGTTTGAGGAAAGTGGATTTAGTCGAGATATATGATGAGGTTGAGTTCCAACACTTCGGGATCAGTGACGTCATCAGACTGTGGTCTTTTGATTATGTTGAGGATCCTCTGCTGACCCGTTTGATGATGGCGGAGATCACAGAGTAGCGGACTTGCTCTTGTAGCATGAGTTTGGGCGGTCGTTGGTGATCCTTTCACGCAGCAGGTGTTGAGGTGAATTGTGTTCGTGGAGCACTTTCAGTTGCTATTTCGGTGGCCAGGAGGGTCACGTTGCGAGGGAACGCCCTTAGCCAGCTGTGTTAGCGGTTCGATAGCTCAGAGTTTACGAGGAGATCCTCATGTTGTTCCTGCAGTCTGATCAATGTATCCTTTTGATGAATTAATCAGCAATGTTGCAATTGATGTGGGCGGCTAGTTGGGCATGTTGGAATTCGTGCCACGACCTTGTTGAGGACAGACTTTTCTCCGAGGTTACTATTGCTTGATATTTATGGCTATTGTACCTGCATCTCCACTTCCGAGGTTTTGGAGAGTGTTGTATCTATCCGGAGGTTGCGAGACCCCTGTTAGAGGTTATGTGTTAGCCGCGGATCTGTTATAGCTGGACATTGTGGTTTTGGGTGTGTTTGTGAGTATGGACTTACTGGCGACGCATTTGGCTGTGTTTGAGTGCCTCGAGAAGGAGGTTGTGTTTCGACGACCAGATTTCCCCGAGATGCTGTTTTACGGTGATGGTCGAGCAGATGACGGAGACGAATTGTGTTATTTGCTTAGCTCATGTTGTGGATACTGTGGTTGATGTGCTCGACATTGGCAATATTGAGGTGGTTCCCGAGTTTCCAAGTGTGTTCCGGAGAAGTTACCAGGTGTTCCTCCAGTTCGGGAGACTAACTACACCATTGACCTTGTGCCAGGCACTGGACTTATTTTACTGGCATCTTGTCGTTCGGAGCCAGCGGAGCTGATGGAGCTATAGTTTCGACTCCAGGAGTTGCTGGAGGAGGTTTCAGGAGACTTCGTGCGACCCCGCGTATTTGCGTAGTGTACTCCTGCATTGTTTATACAGACGTTGGATGGTTCGACGTGGTTGTGCAATGACTACCACAAGCTCGATTTGCTTCGGAGGAGTGCGAGTATCCTCCGCTTCGCATTGACGAGTGGTTTGATCAGCTTGCGAGAGCTTCAGTCTTTTCGAAGATTGATTTCGGGTCCGGATACCATCAGTTGTGGATCGGTGAGTCAGTTGTGGCTTGAACGATTTTTGGATCACGGTGCGGACATCAGGAGTTTTTGGTCACGCTGTTTGGTTGACCAATGCCCCGTAGATCGTGTGGACTTGATGGACCAGGTGTTCAGACGGTTTCTGGACTAGTTGCGGTCATGTTCACTGGCAATATCCTGATTTACTCCAGGAGTGTGGGCCAGTACCTGAGGTAATTGTGAGTGGTTTTGCGGACTTTGCGAGACGATTAGCTGTTTGCGAAGTTCAGTCAGTGTGAGTTTTGGCCGATTAGCGTGAAGATGTTGGGTTGTCTGATGTTATCCGAGGGAGTTGGCGTGGATCCTGACCAGATTGAAGCCGTGTTGATTTGGGGATTGCCCTACCATTGTACCAGAGATCAGAGGTCTCTTGAGTTAGCAGGTTATTACCGACGGCTTGTGCAGGATTTTTCCCAGATTTCCACTCTACTCTCCGGATTGACGAAGAAGGCGTCAAGTCGAGTGGTTCGATGCACGCGAGGAGAGTTACTTACTCCTGCAGGATGGTTGACCATTGCTTCGGTTTTGACCTTACCTGACGATTGTGACGAGTTCGTGGGTTACGGCGATGCATCGAGGGTTGGGTTTGGCTGTGTTTTGATGCTATGTAGTAGAGTGGTGGCTCATGGTTCCAGGCAGTGGAACTTTGTATAGTTACATATCCTATGTATGATTTGGGTGTAGCTGTCTTTGTGTTAGCACCAGAGAGTTGGAGATACTACAGCTATGGCGTGCAGCGCAGTGTAGGATGTACACTGATCACTTGAGTTTCATCCATTTGCATTTTCAGCCAGATTTGGGCTTGAGGCAGTGTAGATGGATGGGGTCGACTAACGACTATGGCTGCACCTTTGAGCTTGTTCGAGAAAGGCTAGAGATTGTACCTTGACCATCCATCTGGGATGTTGTTGCTGATACGCTCAGTTCAGTGTTTCATGTGTGTGTGTTGTGGCTCGAGTTTCCGTGTTAGCCGAGTTGCGAGCTATGGGGGCTACGTGAGGTAAGTTCGAGTGTGATGATGTTGTTGGCTCGTGGTTTTGCGCGCGTTTGGCGCTACTGGTGCGAGGATGCATCAGATACTTCGAGTCTACTACTCGTGACGCAACATGAAGAGCAATATAGCAGCTTGTTTGTGCAGACGCCACATTTGTCGACTGGTGATGGCTAGGAGGCAAAGATTTGCCGAGATGTGTCAGCCATTTAAGATTTCCGGTTATACGTGGCGATTGTTGCTGTGATTGTGTATGTTTGTATGCACTTTGGTTTGTGGTACCAGTTGTTGGACCATTGTGGACCATTTGATGAACTCGATACATTTCCTTGTACTTTCGGAGATAATTTCAGTGACAGGCTGACATGGTTGTGATTGACGGAGGTTGTCCGTCTACGTGGTGTACCTGTGTCCCAGTTTGCTGGTCAAGGTAATCGGCTACGATAAAGTGTTGGCGAGCTTTGCAGCGACCATTGGGGACCAAATTACGAGTTAGTACCGGTTCTTATCCTCAGATTGACGGGCAATCTTTGAGGACTATTCAGGCCTTGGAGAACATGTTATGGACCTCGGTATTGCAGTTCTGAAGGATTCAGGACCAGTAGTTTCAGCTGTTCGAGATTGTTGCAGTACCAGTTTGTTGACCACTGTGATTTTGATATTTTCATTGCTTGATGTTGATTTGAGGACGATGTTGTACTCCATTGTGTTGGAGCGAGTTTGGTTTGAGTTTGAGTTGACAATTGATTCAGATTTTGTGGAATGTGCTACCACAGATTGTCAGATTAGCGGAAATGGGTTGATTGTTGCTCGAGTTCGATGTTTGAGCTATATTGATATGAGCGTATGAGTTATGTTGATGTGTGTGCACTGAGTTGTGTTTTGCCATGTTATTTTGGTCTGTATGTGGTCATAGGCGAGTTTGTGTTGTGCCGTATAGTTCGGCATCGCCTATAGCGTTGGCTTTGGTGTGTGTTGTGTTCCGTATGGCGGAACTATGTTTCAGGTGTGTTCGTGTTGTGTACCCTATATGTTCCGTATGCGGGAACACTTGGCGATTGTGTGGAGTCAGTTCAGATTTATGATTTGAGAGTACAGGGATTCCAGCACAGAATTATCTCCTATTGTGGAGTTTGTGATCAGAGTTGTTCAGTTGAGATTGTCGTTGGTGAGTTGAGCAGTATGCAGAGGCAGTGCTCCTACCTTGTAGTCGGCAGACTCAGAAATTTCAAGGTCAAAATTTTTCTAAGGGGGGTGGATTTGTGACGACCCGGACCAGAATCAGCAGTTTGATCAGCTATATACATGAGTTACTGTGTAGTCGCAGCTGTCCGACAGTTTTCGAATCGCCGAGCTTCTTAACGACTAAATTATTGGTCGAGAATTGGAGCTGGGTCTCTTCTCGAGAGTCGTTGTACTTGTGATTATAAGTTCGTAGGCGGTTCCGGATCGTTATTTGGACGACCGAGGAATTAGTTATGAATATTTGAAGTTTCGACGGAAATGGATTTAAATGGCAGATTTGTTCGCGACTAAATTACCGGAAGAGAATTTGGTTTCGGCTTCTTCACGGAAGTTGTTCAGAATTTAATTTTGAGTTCGTGGGAACTTCCGGAGCATGATTTTGAGTTATGGAGTTTAAGTTGTGATTATTTCCGTTTGTTGATTATTTAGTCGATTAAATGTGTGTTGCTTTGAAGGGTTGACTTTTTATCCGATTGGCCGATGTGTTTGACTTTGGGTGATTATTGAAGAGTACGTCGAGACGAGTTTGTGGCCGCGAGAATTATCGGGATCGGAATTACGACGAGAAAGTTACGTGTGTTTGAAGTTCGTCGAAATGGATAATTATGAGTTTCCAAATTGGGAAAGGCTATAAATAGTAAACTTGCTATTTTGGGCAAGTCAAACTTGCCATAGAGGGAGTTGACTTGGTCAACTCGGTTTGACAGAGCTGAAATGAAGGTGGCGACGGTGCACGGTGGCTCACGGCGGTGAGGCCTTTTCCGGCCACCCCAAGGCTCGGGGTTGGCCTTGATCGACGCGTCTCGGGCCACTTGAGATGATTCCGGCCTCCTCTCACGGCGAGGGACACCGGTGGAGGGAGAAATTCCGACCAAAATATTGAAGAAACTTGGTGTTTTCGGGTGCCATGATTTTGACCGTTTCGAGCTACAATTTTGGGTGGGCTTTGAAGCTCTCATTCCCTTGATGCTACCCTGTAAGTTTGGTGTTTCAATTCGATGTGTGCTTGGAGAATTTTGGGTTTGAAATTTGTGTACCAATTCGGTTTTGCTTGAAATTGAGCTAGTTAGAGATGGAATTGGCCTTTGTTGCAGTTGACAAAGTTGTTCAGTGGGTGGTTTTGCATGGAATAGGGGTTTCCCCGCCGGAAAATTCTCCGTTTGGTGGCGGCACCGCCGTGGGCGGCGGTCAACGCGGCGGTCAACGGTCAACGGCGGTCAACGGTTTGACTTTTTGGATTTTCGACAAGTCGCATGTCATTTAACTCGAAATCGCGCCCCGATCGCAGTGGGGAGGTTCGTTTCTCGATTTGAGCATCCGAATGTATAGCGAGGTATTGAGGTGTACATATACGGATTTTCGACGATTCGTCGACTTTGGATTATGTGTTTCCGAGAACGGTGGTTTCTCGTGGTTTGATTTGTATTGTCAGATTATGACTTTGAATAATGGGCATTGTGAATAATCAGGTGTTCGTGATCGTTCGTTTGGCGAGGGACATTCCGTCGGATCACGGGTTAACGTGATACGCGTTACGCCAGACTGTGAGTGGACAAGTTTATGTTTTCACTGTTGATTTGCGAGTTCGTGGATTTCATGATTTTCGTATTTGCTTTATACGATATTGTTATATATATGTGTTGTATTCGGAGGTATTGTTTATATTTATTGGTGATGGCATTATTGCATCGATGCTTCGACTACTCGGCTGATCACCGGTAGTCCACCAGAGTTGAGAGGTCCTCTAGGCAGGGTTGAGAGGTCCCCTGTATGCCGCCAGGGTTGAGAGGTCCCCTGGCCTATCACCGTCAGGTTTGAGCGATTCACCTGACGTCGGGTTTGAGAGGTCGCCCGACAACCTCCTTATGTTTATGATTTCCGAACTCGCACTGTTTTTTTTATATTGAGTATGTTTATAAACTGGTGAAAGGCATATGTTATTTTCGTCCACTCACTCTAACGTTTATCGTTTTTATTTGCCTTTCCCCTGAGCTTTTCGGTTTCCGTGCCCAGTTTGCAGTTCAGGCTCTGGTGTCGCACGTCGTGGTCGGAGGCATGGTGCTCTAGCTACCTTATTTCATCCAGTAGGTTTATTGTTCTACCTACTGTGGTATACGTATATGGTTATGTATTAGATGTCGCTCTGAGCTTTCTGTGATATATGTTATACGATTTTATACCGGATTTCAGTAAAGTATATATTATATGTATTGTTTACTTTACTGTTGATATATTGAGAAATCCGGATGGGATTAGTGCCCACGGTTTGCTTTTTGTGGCATAGAATGAAGTGTATTTTCTGCGTGCAGGTAATGGTAATTCAACTTTAGTAACGAAACTCTGCCCAAATTTCGAAAAGTTTTTGTTGGTTCGTGTTTTCGAAAGGGTTTGATTCCGATTTAGGGAGCTAAATCGGGGTTGGGTCCTTTCACTCATGCTCCATCTCCAGCACAAAGAAATCTGTTGGGAATATCAAATCTCCCACATGTACCAAAACATCCTCAATAATACCTCAAGGGTAACAGTTAGACCGATTAGCAAGTTTAATTGTGACACCTGTGGGAATAAGTTCTCCCATTCTTAACCTGTTTTAAGCAATGTATGACATTAAATTAATGGAAGCACCTAAATCAAGTAAAGCACTCGCAAACCTGTGATCACCAATGGTACATGGAATCGTAAAACGTCCTGGATCACCCAACTTAAGTGGGAGCTTTCTTTGAAGCACTGCAGATACTCTCTCTTCCAAAGCCACAATCTCAGTTCCATAGAATTTTGTCTTTGTTGTGCACAAATCTTTCAGGAACTTTGCATACTGTGGTATCTGCTTGATCACATCCAACAAGGGGATGTTTACTCCTACCTTTCTAAACACATCCAAGATCTCATTCTCTTTGTCAACATTCACCTGCTTCTTCAACCTGCTAGGAAAAGGTAAGTTAGGAATAATAGAAGGAGAAGGAGTAAAGGATACCTGGCCTGATTTTTGATTTGTCAGTTTTTCTATTTCAGGTGCCTTTTCGATGGCTCGAATTGGGGTTCCTAGAGAATCTTCTGACGGCTTGTCCAACGACTTGTAAGGGACAAGTTGTTCAAGCATGGGCTCCTCCCACTTTATCTTGATTGACTTGGGCAATTCTTCCAACACCTTCCCACTTTTCAAGGTCATGGCATGAGCTTCATATTTTGTGTTTGGATTGGAAAGAGTGTTGCTGGGAAGACTTCCTTCCTTGACTTGAGCAACTGTTTGCTGAATTTGGCTCACTTGTCACTCCAGCAAGTCAATTGTCTTCCCTTGCGGCTAAGTTGTAGCTTTGATGTCTTAGCGAAAGGCACTACTCTCCTCTCGTTCCTTCTTGTTGTCAAACATCATGTGTTGCATCATGGCTTCCAAGATAGAATTTTTTGATGATGTTTGAGCTTGAGCTTGTTGTTACTGAGGCATATGCCTTTGGCCAAATTGCTGCCCATCTCCTGTAGGCTGCCTCTACTGAAATCCTGGTGGAACAATAGGAGGATTAAGCTCATTGCTGCTCCTATAGCTCAACAGGTCCATATTTCCACCATATATATTGGGTTGTCTCTGGAAGTAATTTGCTTCTTCTTCTTGATCAACATCATCATCTACTCTAAACTTGGGACATTCTTCTGCTAGATGGCTTGTAGCTAAACATAGAGTGTACACAACCTGAGCTGCAGCAACTGTTATCTTCTTGCTCACTTTTAGACTGCTAGCAATTAGAGCAATATCATTCTCCATATAGCTTAATCTTTTTTCCATGGCTCCATCGATTGCAACTACATTGAGAAATCGTCTACTTGCTCGCATGGATCTATCCCTTGACTGGAATTGCCTTGAATTTTCAGCTTGATTCTCAACAACTTCCTTAGCTTTAGCTCCAGTCATATTCCACCAATTTCTCCCATAAGCTGAATCAAGTTTTGACCTATTAAAAGAATCAAGTTTTTCATAGAAGAACTCTATTTGAGTATTGAGGTCAAATTTATGATGAGGGCATTGTCGAAGAAGAGTCTTAAACTTGCTCCATGCCTCATGTAATTCATCACTGTCTTTCCGCCTAAATGTGCTAATTTGCTTCTTCAAGTTCTTGGTGCGGAAAGCAGAGTAGAACTCTTTCATAAAAGCAGAACACATCTTCTCCCATGTGTCCATAGATAGAGGAGCTAAAGAATTATACCATGTTTTTGCTTGCTCATTCAAAGAGAACGAAAATAAGAGGAGCTTCACAGTATCCTCTTCCACAATAGTCGATCTCTGGATTCTGCATAATGCTGTGAATTCATTGAGATGGTCATGATGGTCTTTTAGAAGGTGTTCCTCTTAAGTGTGGCAGATTCAAAATAAGTGATGGGGGAATAGAATAAGCTCCTAGATTTTCTGGTAGTACGATCAGTGAATCTGCTGCACCTGTGCCCGGTATAAAGGACACTCTTAACTTGGTTGCGTTCGCCATTCTTCTTGGTGATGGTGGTGGTGTTGGGATATGTTGTTCTTCCTTAAATTCAGAACCTATATCAGAATGTATGTCTTGCTTAGGCTGACCACCACTATTCACATTCATGGACCATTGTCCCTGCTGCTTTCTATTTTGCTTTGCTGAGCGTTCAATTTCTGGATCAAGTAGTAATGGCTCAGCGCTTCTAGTGTGCCTAGTACGCATACATAATCATCCTACACACTAAACAAACTATAAAACTCAAAAGGAAAAGAAAACTAAACTAAACAAAACAGAAACTGAAATTAAAAGACTCTATTAAGACTTAGAATTAAGCAATTCCCCGGCAATGGCGCCAAAATTTGACAAGGCGGGTAAACACCTCTCAAAGATACCCTATTCACAACCTGGATATATCAATGTAGTATGATAAATAGGGGTTATCGAACACAAAGAATTGGTGAAACTAAATCCTAACACAAAACTGAAATGTTGACAGACTTGACTACAATACACTAATGACACTATGAACTTAAGCTAGACAGACTCAAATGCAACGAAATTTGGATACAATGAACTAGACACAGTGGCGGACTACCACACAAAATTTTAGGGTGTTCTGAGTTGATTTGGTTACCTAAATAAATCGGCTAATCTACAGCTAATGCAGAAATCAGTCAATTACAGAAAGTAAATTGTTGGAGGTAATCAATGAGATATGAATGTTAAGAACTTCTCTCAACCCTAGACATACTTACGACCTCCCCAATATAACTGAACTAACCATGGATGAATACTCCATACACAAGAGCTTTGGTTAAGTCATCTTGTGTATTACACTCTCTTACTTGGCATGAAAGAGGGAGGGACAATCCGCTCGATCTTGATCCTCAATTAACCGACTTATACATATAATGATGTAAGCCTAGAGAACTGAAGTCATTATGTTCTAAGAATGTTTGAAGAATAACAGAGCTTCAACGGTTGATAAGGTGGTCACCCTTACATCACTAAGGCTTGCTTCACACAAATTCATGTTTGTCTCTAAAGAATATGCAATGATAAGGTGGTCATGTACACAATCAAGACTATAGATCCTAAGCCATGCATCTAAGAGTGCACTAAAAGAAACATGAACATAGAAATCATACGGTGAGAAAACAGTGAAACAAAACTCATCCAAATAGTTGATAGAATCAAAAAGGATTCAAAATCGTAAGCATATCTAGGTCTTCAATCAGCCCCCAACAAAAGGAATTTAGCTACTCATAGTCTTAGATAATAACATCGAAGAATTCATAAAAGATGAACTGAAGAAAGAGAAGAAATAAACTCTTGACGACGTCGGGATCGGCTTGCAATTCGGTTCCTCACTCCCCACGTTCAACTTCTTCTTTCATCTTATTTGTTTCTTTCTCTCCCTCCAGTCGTGCTCCTCCCCCAAGTTTGCTCCACTAGCTATATAAATACCATTTAGCTAGGTTAATTCCTAGCTGTTCACATGCCAGACTCCCAATTCCAGTAAACTTCTTCTTTCAAGCTATATATATATAGCTAGAGTAGGTTAATCATCTTAATTGATGCTTACGTGCTATGCTAAACCAAATCCCAACCTTATTTCCAAAGTCCACTCGCCAAGCTTCCTCTCGCCAAGCAGCTCACGTGCCAAATTATATATATGTCTCCCGCCAAGCTAATTAACCTAGCTAAAACCGGAGCACGTACTGCACTTAGTATCCTTCTCAAATTAGGATTCCTTCACTTGGATAGTCCTCCTCTTCCGCAATAACTTGCCAAACTGTATTATTTAATCTCATTTTCTTCATTAATCTCCAAAAATACCAAAATACAAACAAACATAATTAATTCGCTCAAATAGTAATAATAAACTAAACATAGGAAACAAATTAAATACCGAATAGACGCATAAATATGCGACTATCAGAGAGTAACCCTGGCTGATAAGATAAACAGAAAGTTTCTTATACCAAGCATGAGGTGCTTGCTTGAGACCATATACATCCTTTTTCAGTTTAAACACATAAGTGGTGTATGTATGCCTTGAATTAGGTATGTATGCTGGCGGCATACGGGTGTCTCGCTTAGGTTTTCTGTTAGGCCTACCATTCGGGGGTGTGTGTGTGTGTGTGTATATATATATATATATATCTTTTAGGTTATTAACCTATTGTGGTATTCTGTAATCTATAATCCGTTTTTCTCAAGGATAATAAAACTGTTCTCCTCTGTCTGTGGTCGTAGCTAACACATTGTTAGTGGACCATGTAAATCTGTGTTCTTTCTTATATTCGTTATAACAAGTGGGGTGATGAGGATCAATAAACCCTTTTGGTTGCTCAACAAACACAATTTCTTTAAGATCACCATGCAAAAAGGCTGTCTTAACATCCATTTGATAGAGTTTAAACTTTAAATGACAAGCAATAGCTAGAAGCAATCTCACATATTATAATCGAGCCACAGGGGCAAAGGTTTCATCAAAATCAATGCCCTCAATCTATGAGTATCCTTGAGCTACCGATCTAGCCTTATTTCTAGTGATGTTAGCAAATTCATCCAGTTTATTTATAAATATCCACTTGGTACCTATGATGTTACAATTACTGGGTCTTTCTACCGAGGTCCAAACATCATTTCGGGCAAACTAATTTAGCTCATCTTGCACGACATTGATCCAATCATCATCATTCAAGGCTTCTTTTATGTTATTAGGTTCCATGAGGGACACAAATCCAAAACAGTTAGTGATATTAATGTCTTTCTTGTGTTTAGCTAAGAAGAAGTTGGGAGCTTTAGCATGATTACCTCTTATCTTACCTCATCACTTTCATTTCCATTAGATGTCACAGGAGCTGATTGGTGTCGCATTCTGATTCCACTGTTGAGATTTCCAATAATATCATGAGGAGAGTGATCCTTTTGAACCTGTCTGAACCCTTCTCAGGAAATGGGATTTGGGCCTAATATAGGACCTTCATCCTCAGCATCTTGAATAGCATTAGATCCTGGTGTGATAACATTCTCAAACATGGAAAGAGCAGTAGATATCTCATAATCAACAGGAGAATAAGCGAGATCATCAATGGAAACATTTATGGATTCAACAACATTTCTGGTTCTTTTGTTATAAACTTTATAGGCTCAGCTATTTAATGAGTATCCAAGAAATATCCCTGGATCACTTCTAGCATCAAATTTTGCCAGTTTCTCCCTGTCTCTATAAATATAGCATGGACTTCCAAAGATATGAAAATAACTTACCTAGGGTTTCTTATCTTTCCATAGCTCATATGGAGTATGATTTGTTCTTGGTCGAAGGTAAACTCTATTTATGGTGTGACAAGTTGTGTTTACTGCTTCTGCCCAAAGATTTGTGTTTATTCCAGCTGAATGAAGCATAACTTGAGCCATATCCAGTAACACCCTATTCTTTCTCTCAACTACTTCATTTTGTTAAGGAGTAATATGAGATAAAAATTCATGGAATATACCAAGGTCCTTGCATAGATTAGAGACAAAACTATTTTTGAACCCAGTTCCACTATCTGATCTGATGTGTACAATCTTGACTTTTGAAGAATGATTCTCAATAAGTAACCTAGTACTTAAGTCTTTAAAGGCCTGAAAAGTTTGTCCTTTATCTGCAAGAAATTCAACCCAAGTGAAACATGAAAAATCATCACTTATGACCAGAATATACCTTTTGTTTCCGAAACTTGTGGTTTGTGCTGGTCCAACTAAATCCACGTGCATAAGCTCAAGAGGCTTAAATGTGGTTTGAGAATTTACTACTTTGTGGGAACTTTAAATTTGTTTCCCCATTTTGCAACCTGCACACATCTTATCAACATTTCTTTTCAGATCAGGCAGTCCTCTCACACATTATTTGGAAGACAGTTTCAGGAGATCTTGATAGTTGACATGACCAAGCTTTTTGTGCCATAGATATAACTGAGCATTACTGGAAGAGATCAAACAGTTTTCCATAAAACTTGATTCATTTGATGTTATCTGATAGTAGTTGTCAAATGATCTGAGACCTTGCATAACAAAGCACCCTTCTTTATCCAGAACCATACATCGCTTCCTGTTAAACCAGACATCTTCGTATTCATCAGTGAGATGGCTCACACTCATGAGATTTGCTGACATTCCTTCTACGTAGTACACATTTGTGAGTTTGGGAATCCCTGGTGCACTTACAGTTCCTTTTCCTTTGATTCTGCAAGTCTTACCATCTCCAAATGTAACTTCACCACTTGGAAAGTCAGCATCTAATTTAGTAAACCATTTATTATTTTCTGTCATATGTCTAGAGCACCCACTGTCTACATACTAGGTATTTTGATTGGTATCAAGTAATGCAAACAATAAGACAAGGCAAGTGACCTGATGGTTTTCTTCTTTGGATGTACCTGTAAAACTTCCACAAGATGCATCAGAAGAGTATGGGGTTAGTCTAGAGAGTAAGCAATTTTCTGATTTTCTTTCCCTCCACTGGGAGTGTTTTTGTAAGCCTTGTTGAGGCTGTGCCACCAGGCTTGTTAGCTTAGTTAACATGTCTCTTTTTTCCCTTAGTTGAAGTGTATGTTGTTCTCATCATTTTGTTGAGACATATCCTTTTTACCTTGCATTAAAGAACTTTTATTATTCATGTCTCTAAGTTTCCCACACCAGGGTCTGATATGCCCTCTTTCTCCACAATAATAACATGTAGGAATGAACTTTGGTTTTTCTGAGACATACCCGTACTGATCATTTGTAAAACCAGACATTACCTTTTCTTTATGTTTAGCTTCAGTGTGAGTCTCAATTGTAATATGGGAGCTGTTAGGTCAGTCTGAAGCACATTGAAGAGACTCTCCAGAATTGTTTGTACTTCTGATAAATCTGATTTTCTTGGAGTCATTTTCAAGATTCCCGAGTCCACTAGTGTCCTTAGAATACTTCCCTTGGAGAAATAGTTGACTGACTTTCTTTGAGTTTGACTCAAACTTTAGAAATTTTCTTCAGCTTTAGTCAATTGTTCCTGCAACGACTTGATTTCCAAAGTTTGAGACACATTTAATAAAGAATGGGTTTTTACCTCTACCTCAAGTTCATTGACTCATATTTTGTAGTTTAGATTCCTTTTGACTAAATAAGGTTGAGGGGTTGAGGGGTTGTCTTGACTTGCACATCTCATTCCCTTTTCCAATGCCTTCTCCAGATGAGTTTGAGCTTCTTGTAGATCAGTCTGAAGTTGAAGTTTGTCTCTTCTGAGATGTTCTAATTCTTCCTCTAAGATGTTATTTTTCTTTATCATAGCAACATATGGTTGATAAAGTTCCAAACATCTAGTGTTTCTCTCATCATCAGAGAATTCAGACATCGTTTCTGAGTCAGACTCCTCATCCAAGCGTACAAATGATACAAGTGCTACATTTTCTTACTTTTTGGCAGTGGCCTTCTCATCTTCGTTGTCACTTCATGAAGACGACTTCAGTGCTTTAATTTTCATTTTTGCATAACGATTATTACCATAGTCAGTAGCCATGTGGCCAATGCCACACATTCAAAACATTTAGGCTTATTGGAATTCCTTTTGTTTACATCATTTTTAGAGTTCTTCTCAACATTTTTGTCAGACATTTTAGAAGAAGATCTTGAAATTGACCCCTTCCTATTTTTCAAGAATTTTTTTTAATTCTTTTTCAATTAAGGCCAAGTCACTAGGTTCACTAGACTCAATCATCTTATCCTTTTTTACAGAAGAAAGAGCAATGCTTTTGGACTGTTCATCACTCTTATCATGTCTATCCATCTTTTCTCTTAGTTCATAAGTTTTAAGATTTCCTACAAGCTCTTCTAGAGTATAAGTCCTTAAGTCTTGACAATCCTCAATTATTGTTCATTTCACTTTTAATATAGGGGGAAGAACCCTCAGATTTTTTTTCACAATCTTATGTTCCTCAATTGGTTCTTCTAACCCTCTACACTAACCAGTGACATGAGTGAGTCGTAAATGAAAGTCATCGACAGATTCATCATCTCTCATGGTCATGGTTTCAAATTCACTTATTAACCCTTGAATTCATCGACAGATTCATCATCTCTCATGGTCATTTTGTTTTGATATACGTGTCGGATTAATAGTTGTTGATGAGAAATAAAATAGAGTTTAAGGATTTATTTAGAATAGTTTAAGGTTATGTGTGTTGGATTTTAGTTTATTGAAGATTCTGGCTTTGTTATGTGCTTTCCGATTTAAAGTAACTTGTTCTTACTATTATTATATTGCTGTTAGAGTGAGTGGAATAAAATAATATTTCGCTTAAAACTAACAAAATTTAACTATCCTGCCTTTCTCTATAGAATATACATAAAATGATGCGAGTCTAAAAATGTAAACGTCTAGATATTCCTAGGTACTATATGATATGTGAAGGCTGTGACTTGGATCAAATAATATCAAGCCTAATACTGCCCAGGTCAGGTTCCTGGCCCTCCTGCGTACTAAATAAATATTCGGGTCTGGTCTCTAACCCTCCCGAAGTGTCTCGGAGATCATCCGAGAAGTCAATGCATCAATGCATCAACTGTGACTATGTTGTGTAAAACAAAAATCATATGTGCCTTCATGCAAATGCATAACTATAAATTCATAATTGTAGACTCGCAAAACAACAGTGAAAATAAAGTGTCCACTCATCTGGATCGTAGGAATACCAATAGTCGATCTACTAACTTTTAATTTGTACATAGCATTCCTAAGCCAATCAAAGGTCTAGCTTAATTAATAAAGTATTCTAATCGAGTACAACTAGAGCATACAAGTAATCTAATACAATTTGCATCTCGAATACTCACATTCCATTTTTGATCCCTAAGCATCACTACTCCACCACATCGTGATACCAAACATATTCGTCGTGCTAAGATCCCAAGTTCCATAGAAAGGTGGGACTCGAATCGACATATGACAAAAGATTGCGTTGAAAGTGTCAAGTCGCATCCGAATCCTAAACATACATAGAAACATTACACAAGTTCCCAAAAATATATGAAATTACTCAAAAACTAATACAAACCGACTAGAGAAACTTCCCATGAAAATTTGCTCTTCGGGGTCACCGGAGCTCCGTCGTGCACGGTGGTGCATAGGGCCCATGCGCCACTGCTAGCGGTGGCTGGAATCCGATCTGCTCCAAACCGGTCAACCTGCATATCAAAATATTCTTCACATCGATCCCAACGACAATGCAAAACAAAACAACTTCAAATAAACTGGTCAGAAACTAACAAAATTACCCATTGAAATTCAAAATCCTTGTCGGATTTCTTGGTGACCAATCACCGGCGTCAGGTCACGGCATGACCCAAAATTGATTCGGTTCGACTTGTGATAGTTCAGGCTTTAAAACCCTTAGCCTTGCGCCACCCAACTTTGGTTGTAGCGTCGCCACCATTGTCGGCAAAAATAAGCCGAAACCCTAGAATTTCTCCATGATTTCTAACTTCAATTGATGGGAATTGGAAGTTAATAAGTTGGGGGAAAGGAAGAGGAGGTCGAGGTGAAGGTTTTGACACCAAGGCCAACCAATTTGGTGGTCGGCCGGTGGTGGTTCGCCAGCGTCAATATCATGGGGGAAAACGGGATCGGGGAGAGAGAAAAAAAAAACCACGTGTTGACCCTGCCTTGACCAAAAAGGATAGTCTCTGACTTTCCAAAAAATGAAAGTGGGTATTTAAACCTCGAAACTTACCAAAATGTAAAAATTCTCGACAAACTCCGATTGACCATAACTTCTTCATCGTAACTCCAATTTTAACATTCGACGTGGCTACAAACTCATCTTGATAAACTCTACGACTTTGCTCAATATAATTTTCTGAAATAAAAATTCCTACTTGTACTAGTCCATTTATGACTATTACATTTTCGATAAATTTCCACTGATCATAACTTTCTTGTCGTAACTCTAGTTTTGGCATTCTTCGCGTCTACTGACTCGTCTTGACAATTTCTATGACTTCCAACCAAAGTTAAATAACTTTGATAATCTGATAAAAAAAGTCAACTAAAATGCTCTCAATATTTATCGACGGTGACAAAACTAACTACCTTTCTTGATTAACCTTAAATGAATCATAAAAAGAGAATTTTCAAGACGGGATGTTACAATATCATTGCATATTATATGGAGATAAAACAAGCTCTAGTGTGAAGTAATTCCTAGGTGACGCAAGAGCACCGATCATAGTAGCTCTAGAAGCCTTATTGTTTTCCAAACACTCTATGAATCTTAATGACTTAAGTTAGATTAATTTGGACTCATTAGAGTACCATGTCTCCTAGTTTAAGATCACATTAAGTCAGATAATCAATCCGGATAATATGCCAAGTAAGAGAGTGTAATATGTTTGTGACTTAATCATAGCTCATACATGGGAAACATTCATTCATTATTGTTGAAGTTGGAATTAGGGTAGATCGAACATATTTAGGCTGGAGAAAAGTTTGTAACATTCATCTCTATTTAATTTCATCAACAATTTACTTTTCTGAAATTTACCATTTTCTACATTAGCTGTAGTTTGACCCAATTGTTTTGGCAACCAAAACAACTCTGAATACCCTTAATTTTTGTGTAGTAGTCTGCCACTGGGTCTACTATCTTGTATTAAATTTTTGTAATTTTTGGTTTAGTGTATGTAAATTTCGTAATTTACTTTGTGTCTAGTGATTGAGGCTATCAGATGTCTGGCTCCTGCGTCTATTTGTGTTTCTTGTGTCTATAAGTCTTAGTTTCACCAATTCTCTAAGGGTAATGACCCATATTTTCTATTTACTACATTGATATAATTGACTGAAGAATATGGTTATCTTTGAGGGTGATTTTACACTTATCATAAAATAGCCTTGTTGTAGTTTGGAATTACTTGTTCTTGTTGGTTATGAACAATTTAGTTGTGTTTGATGTTTGATATTGGATATATATTGCAAGAGTTGTGATTGGTGTTGCATATTATTTTATGTGTTTTTAGCATCTGAACATGTCAGTACTTTTGGGTATAGTGTCAAAAGTGCTACCAAAATCTTTGTTAATAGTATCAAAGTGATGCCCAAACTATTATTTGAAGTTTTAAAGTGATATCAATGCCCAAAATACTATGATAAGTTTTAAAATGATGCCCCAAATTTTAGTATAAGTATCATAGAGATGCCCACCAAACAAACAGTATGAACTAATTCAATTGCTTCTTTCATGCATTGAATGGCTTCATGCATGCAATTAATTGCATCATGCACAAACTGCATAAGAGCATCCCTAACAATAGTCAAAATTATGAGTTAAATTTATCAAAAATTTAAATGTAATTAATTATTTTCATTCTCAGCTCCAACAGTAATAGTCATTTTTAGGCATTTTGAATTTTCTATGTCTATTTTTAAGTTGATGAGGGCGGGAATTGAAAAAGTGATTTAACTTTTAGTTAAATCTCTAGCCAAATTTAACTTGGATTTAGCAATAAGTTAAATTTAGATTTTGTTTAGGATAATTGTTGGAGCTTTATTTTGTCAAATTTTAGATAAATTTAAACTTTTTTTTAATAGGGTGTCTATTAGGGATGCTCTAAGCAGGGAATTAAAAATAAAAAATATCATCCCAAAATTCTGATATTATCGATATTAGCCAGATATTACCAAAATTGGACCAGCCCAAATTTCAGAAGGCCCAACAACCAATTTCGATGGCCAGCCCAAATTGTTGAAGGTCCAGCCTAATGCCTTAACTTCTCTAAGAATCACAACTAACTTTCGCACATAACAGGGATCGAACCACCAACTTGTTACTTGATACCAACCTGCCTTAGCCAACCAAGCTGGAAAGAGTCGTTGTCTATTCCTAGACATATATATATATATATATATATATATATATATTCTAATAGAATGCCAAAAACTTGGTAAAAGTCTAATCACAAACAACTTTCCCAAAATTCGAACCATGTTCCCTTGCACACAACTAAACTTCCTTACCAGTCATGCTAGACTATTAGTTGTTACATAGATAAAGTTTTTATATATACCCAATTAGTTGAAGAGTTTGGTAAATGTCAAATCCATATCTGATTTTAATTTACTTAAATTTTAATTCTAACCTACCATTCAAGAATTACCCTATAAATATATGTATTTTCACTCAATTCATTACACCATTATGGCGTAGCGGAAGAGAATAAGGAAGAGATCAACGTCTCAACCTGCTAGAAAACAGATAGGGAGGGATTAAGGATAAGAGAAATAGGAGAGTAAGGGGAAACTTTTGATTGATTGACTGCCAGAAACTAAGATTACAACTCCCATTTATAGGGACTAGACTCTAGGTTCATCCCCCATATACATAAGTAATAAAACCTGGATACTCACTCTTAATAAATAGTACTTAATTTAGGAACAATGCACATTGTTTCATTTACTACTATTACATTGTATAATGAAAGATCATTATGCAATGAATCAGGAATTCTTAAGTCTCTAGCTCTCTAACTTCTCCATGAACAGTATGGCAGTTTGGTTCTACATCAGTCCCCTCCACTTGAGAAAAGCTTGTCCTCAAGGTTATAGCTGGTATTGGAGAAGTGTTGACTAGAGCATAATATTCATGAAAATCCTTCACATTGAATGTTTTGGAGATAGAATAGTCTGCTGGCAAATTAACAACATAGGCATTGTCGTTGATTTTCTTAAGTATTTTCACTGGTGCTTCAGTTGTATGTGCCCACTAGAAATCGCTCCTTGCAAAGATGGACCATGACTTCATCTCCTTCTTTGAAAACATTGAGACGTTGATGCATGTCAGCTTGGGACTTGTATTGAGTGTTGGATTCTTCTATGGCCTTCTTAGTATCGGCGTGAATTTCAACTATCTTCTCTGCCATGTGATTGGCAGCTGTACTCATTCCTGGTAACTTTGGTAAAGGCACCAAATCAATAGTATGATGAGGGTTTCTGCCATAGATGACTTGGAATGGTGTTTTTCCAGTAGAGTGATTTACCATGTTGTTATATGCAAATTCAGCTTGAGCAAGTGCAAAATCCCACTGCTTAGGTCTATCTCCAGAGAGGGAACAAATCAGATTTCCCAAAGTGTGGTTCATAACTTTTGTCTGGCCATCTGTTTATAGGTGGCAAGTGCTACTATACTGGAGAGTAGTATCAAATCGTTTCCATAGAGTCATCCAAAAGTGACTAAGAAATTTACTATCACGATCAGAAGTGATGGTTTTTGAGATTCCATTAAGTCGAATAACCTCACAGAAAAACAAGTTTGCGATATTGGTGGCATCCATCGTCTTCTTACAGGGTATGAAATGTGCCATTTTAGAAAATCTATCAACCACCACGAAGACGGAATCTATACCTCATTTTAGATCTTCCCATGGTGCGTTATGGACCAGTAATGGAGAGTAAAGACTATGTTTTGAGATTGGCCTTTAGAGATCTGGCAAGTGTAGTACTCTAAACATAGCGGCCAACATCCTTCTTCAATTGGGGTCAGTAGTATCTTTGCCCCACCAAGGCAATACTTTTGTCTCTTCCCACGTGACCACTCAATCCTCCTCCATGAAGTTCTCTGATGATATGCTCCTGAAGAGACCCCTTTGAAATTCAAAGGTGAGTGCCCTTAAAAAGGAAACCATCATGCAATTGAAAGTTCCCACTATTTGGCTGCCTTATGATGCACTTTAGCCACTCGTCCTTAAAGTCTTCATCATCTTCGTATAATTCTTTGAGGTAATCAAACCTAATCACTTCTTGTTTCAGTGTCACTAATAGAGAGACTCTTCTACATAGAGTATCTGCAACTTTATTTTGCTTCCTAGATTTGTGCTTCAAGACAAAAGTGGATTCTTGGAGAGTGGCAATCCAACGAGCATGTATTCGGTTTGTAGTGGTTGAACTATTGATGAACTTCAGGGCTTGATGGTCAGAATATAGAATGAACTCCCGCTATACCAGATAATGCTACCAATATTGCAAAGCATGAACTATTGCATAGAGTTCGAGCTCATACACAGACCACGTCTTCCTAGCTTCATTGAGTTTTTCACTGTAAAAAGCAACAAGTCTGCCTTCTTTTGAAAGAACAGCTTCGATTCTAACATAAGAAGCATCACAATCAACCTCAAAAAGTTTGTCAAAATTGGGAAGAGCAAACACGGGAGTAGAAGACAGCTTCTTCTTGATGAGTTTAAAGCTCTCTTTAGCCTCTTTTGACCAAGTGAACTTATGTTATTTCAAACAGTATGTGAGAGGGGTTGCAACGGTACTAAAATTTCTGACAAAACGCCTATAGAAGGTTGTCAATTCATGGAAACTTCAGACTTCTTGAATGGACCTCGATGTGGGCCATTCCCTGATGGCTTTGACTTTCTCTTCATATACTTTAATTCCTGAACTAGTGACCAAATAGCCCAAGAACACAAGGTTGTTGGTCATAAAGTTACACTTCTTTCGATTAATAAACAAGTTATTCTCACTAAGGATAGTGAAGACTTCCAAAAGGTGTTTCACATGTTCATCTTCATTTTGGCTGTATATCAAGATGTCATCAAAGTACACAAAAAAAAAATCGACAAATGAAAGGCTTGAGTACATGATTCATTAGTCGCATGAATGTGCTTGGTGCATTGAAAAGACCAAACATCATTACGAGCCATTCATACATACCTTTTTTTGTCTTGAAGGCTATCTTCCATTCATCTCTAGGTCTGATCCGGATCTGGTGGTATCCACTCTTCAAATCTATCTTTGAAAAGACTTGTGAGCCTTCAAGCATGTCTAGCATGTCATCCAGCCTTAGAATTCGGAACTGGTACTTGACGGTAATCTTGTTGATTTCTCTACTGTCGATGCACATCCTCCAAGTCCCATCCTTTTTTGGAGTTAATAGGGCTGGAACTGCAAAAAGACTCATGCTTGCTCTCACGCCACCTTTGCGGATCAGACCCTCAACTTGGCCTTGCAAAATTTCATGTTCTTTGGGACTCATTATGTAAAGGGGAAGATTTGGGAGGCTTGCACCAGGAACAATATCAATATGGTGTTGTATATCCCTCATGGGTGGTAGTCCTTGAGGTAGATCATCGGACATGAGACTTTAAAATTTTGACATCAACGACTTCAATACCTCTAGAATTTGTTTATCTAGAACATCATTTCCTCTGACCACTAATGCATATATCTCACTAGATTCTTTAGCTTCTTTCATAAAGTTATTCATTATAAGAAGTGATCAACCCTCTATTTGGAAAGCTTTGGGTGAACCAGTCCCACGAATAGGAGCTAAGATAATTTTAACTCCATCTTTGTAAAAGGTGAATGTATTCTCTCTGCCTCTATGTATAGAGTCCATATCAAATTGCATGGCCTGCCTAAAAGCATGTGACAAGCATCCATATCTACTACATCGCAGACAACTTCATCTTTATAGAACTTTCCAATTGAGAACAAAATTTTACATTGCTCAGTTACCTTAGTTTCACCAACCTTCTTAATCCATCCAAAGGTGTAAGGAGATGGATGTGGTTGAGTGTTCAATTGAAGCTTGTCCACCATTGTTTTCGACACAATATTCTAACTTTCACCATCTATAATCAGATTGTAGACCCGCAGGTTGACAGTGCATCGAGTCAGAAATATGTTATGTCGTTGTGATTCTAACTCTTGTTTTGGAGTATACAGCAGCTTCCTCACCACTAAAGAAATGCCTTCATCTTCGTAAGTTACTTCGGTCTCATCTTCAACCTCATTTTCATATTCTTGTAGCACCGCAGTTTCATCATCATGAGTTGCCAAGTTCACTTGGCGGAAGGGATACTGGTTAGAAGATTTCCCGGATGATTACATTGAAAACATTTCATTGGAGATGGGAGAGCGTAAGTATTTGTAGCTACACTCTTGGCATTATTAACTCCCTTGGTGCTTTTAGCTTTGCTGGACTCACTCTCTTGGCTTGTAATAATAGGTGGATTATCACTTTTACCAACAACTTTTCCTAGAATATGATCTGGAGTGGGCAGAATACCTTTACCAGAAAAAGATTGTCTTGTGTGTGAACGCTCAAGTTGAGCTTCTACTTTTATTGCAAGCTGAACATCATTGAGGAGGTATACCGGTTGTAGGACAACACAATCATGGATAATCAGCTTCAGTCCTCTAATCAACCTTACAACCTGTTGGGTTTCTGTTTCGAACAAGTCATTCCGAGCAGAGAGGCGATAGAACTCAGCAGCATAATCACACACGGATCAATTTCCTTAACAACAATTGTGA
This sequence comes from Geum urbanum, assembly GCA_946800695.1. Taxonomy (NCBI): domain Eukaryota; kingdom Viridiplantae; phylum Streptophyta; class Magnoliopsida; order Rosales; family Rosaceae; genus Geum; species Geum urbanum. The sequence goes on along the minus strand of OX327002.1, from coordinate 7,667,241 downwards.
TATTGCTGAAATAACACTTGTTCATAATCCAACGGGAGAAAGCAAGAACGAAGCAGCTGTTTCATTCTTAGCCAAGTTTTTATTGCTGCCTTCCTTTGCCGCATTCTTGTGACTTGCAATTGTTCCCACCAAGATGAAGCACCACCTTACAGCTTATAAGCAACAAGTTTTACCTTCTTGTTCCTGAATTTCCATGTAATCAAAGAAACGCTCCACCTTTGATAACCAATCAAGGAAATCTTCGATATGTAATTGGCCATTGAATGATGGAAGATCCACCCTGATGCGGAAGTCACGGTCTTGTCCTTCCCTCTGATTTTCTGTTTGAAGGAGGACATTATCTACTTCTTCATCACTAGAATCAGCTTCATAGATTGGTCGGCGATTGTTGCCAGGACCTCGTTGATTGCTGTTGTTGGTAGAGTAGGATTTTGAGCTGGAGTTCCATTCACAGCTTGAACAATCTGTGCAAAAGCAGTTCGCATTTCTTGTTGAAAAGCAGCTTGCGTAACAGATGCTTCATCACCCATAGAAACAAGGCTAATCCCTGCTCTGATGCCAACTTGGCGTAGCGGAAGAGAATAAGGAAGAGATCAACATTTCAACCTGCTAGAAAACAGACTAGGGAGAGATTAAGGATAAGAGAAATGGGAGAGTGAGGAGAAACTTTTGATTGATTGACTGCCAGAAAATGAGATTACAACTCCCATTTATAGGGATTAGACTATAGGTTCAACCCCAGTAATAAAGCCTGAATTCTAACTCTTAATAAATAATACTTAATTTAGGAACAATGCACATTGTTCCATTTACTACCGATACATTGTAAAATGAAAGATCATTATGCAATGATTCAAGAATTCTCAAGTCTTTGGCTGTCCAACTTCTCCATGAACAGTATGGCAGTTTGGTTCATTGATCACAACTTCTTTCTCACAAAACAAAATTCTTATGCACTTGAAATTTGAATTATAATACATGATAAGGTATGTAAATAATGTACAAAAGGCATGATGACCTAACCTCCCTTTGGATTTCAGTCATTAAAAAAAATCAAGAACTATTAAATCATATTTAAATAAATATCAGCACTCTGCACGTAGTAATTCATATAACATTGTAACAAATTGATATTTCTTTGATTTTATCAATATTTTCTTTTGATATAAGGTAGATAATATATCATATAACAACATCAGAAAGTTTTAATACAAATTTCCATATATTTCTTTTTATTTCTGTCGTTTTTGTCAAAATTTTCAATGGATCAATATTTTGTCAATATTTCCATCGAGATATCTATATTTTGAAACATCGATATTTCCTCGATATCCAATATTTTACTGCTTGGCTCTAAGGCAAACAAGATGTTTTTCTATAACCCATTTTAAAGTCAATTTCATGATAAAGGCCTTCATCAACAACAAAGAACTTCATTAACAAAGAAACTTCATTACATTATAGCAGAATGGAGGACTTGATTACAAAAAAACTTGTTTGAGGGAAACTGCAGAGAAGTGCACAAAATGTCTTACTCGAAGCATCCAAATACTAAGTCCAAATGGATGCTTTTGAGTTAGAAATTTCCAACAATCCAAAATCAAATCACCACCATAAATAAACCTAAGAAAACAAGAACAAACTTAAACAGAAGTTCCAACAACAGATTAACCAAATAGTACAAACAAACAAAGCCCTAATAAAAAATATCGGAATCAGATGAAACAACCTCTACCCCCTCCAACTCGAGCCCTGCACCAACTCGGGCTTCTTCATTATAAGGAGGATCAATCCAAAACAGAAATTCACAGCGCTCCTACATACAAAACATAGATTCTATCACAACTAACCCCAATCAAAATCGAAAACCAACAAATCCATACCTGTGATTCTGTTGGACCACAACCCCAGTATCATCTCCTATAGTTTTCGTCAAACCCAAAATATTTGAAGTTTACAACTCTCCTCCCACATTTGCAATAATTTTCTGAGTTTACTGTGGGCCTCAACATCTCTCTATCTTTCAATTTCTCTCTCTGTTTGGCCTGTGAATTCATAAATACAAGACTGAAGTAACAGGGGCAAAAATGTTTTCTCGCACAAATTGGCACACAAAAAAAATACTGTAAGAAACCACGAGTTTGTGGGATATTACTTACTAGGGGTATTTTTGTCATTGTCACGTCATCAATGTTAACAGCGCAGTGAAGACAAATAGCTGTAGACATCACGAATATAGAGTTTCAATGGTTTGAACATCACTTGGATAGTTTTGAAGGTCAGACATCAAATTGATACATCCCAAAGAGTTCAGACTATGTAGGTGAATTTTATCTTTTTTATTTTTTTTCCTATTGTTCTGCAGCCCAAAATGGGACTACTACAGATTAGACTACTTGATTGACTTCCATTTGAAGGCAAATGTACAAGTCGTCCAAAGTCCAAACCTATGTTGAAATGAAGGTATTGGAGAGAGGATCGGAAAATTATACAATTTCACGACGTGCACCTCTTACATTACTTGTGAGAAATACATAAACATTACATAAATGCCAAGTAATTAGTGGCAGAACAAAACAATACAGATGGAACAGAAGCATGTGACTGAAAAAATAAATAGAGCAAGCATATACACAAGCAACAAGGACGGACTTTAAAAACTGACTGAAATATTTCAACCAGAGAACCCTCTGTGGCTACAGAAGGTCAAAAACCCCTTGGTCCCCCACATCTGCAGACTTGTGCCTGAAAACAATATCAGACTGCATACACTATCTCTCCGCTGCTGTCAATGTCAAGGTCATCAGGATCTGTATCGAGATCCTCATCCATGTTATCGATGTCCAGGCTACCAGCAAGATACTGATTGAGATTGTTGGTTCCTGTTGCCGGTACTGTAGCCTCAGCAATAATCTGCATGATCTCATCAAGGCTTTGCATGGGTGGATCCGGCTCTTCAAACTGACTGTTCATGGTGTTTTCAACCATGAGATCTGCTGGGAGGTTCCGTAGAAACCACTCGTGGTTTCTAATCTCAGGGATTGTTATTCTCTGTTGCATACAGTGATATCCAATTACACTAAAAAATAAAACAATGGTATGCTCTTTTCAATCCTTTCAACCTAATTAGATATGGAAGCGCAAGCTAATGAAAGCAACATATTGAATGGGCATACAGTAATGCAATGTTCCTTGGAATTTTGTAAAACCAGGTCCTGGCATGCCAGAGACACTAAAACAGAACGACATGAATAGTTACAGAATATGACTTCGACCCAAATTATATAAGGCAAATACAAGTGAATAATTAATCTTTACTAGACCTCAAGTATACACAGGATTTGGACATCATTTGAATATGAGACTACAGAATGTTTACAAGGAATATCACCTACCTTCTCAGGCTCAGCCACAAAAATCCTTGAGATCAGATGACGGCACTCTGGAGATATATGAACATAGTCAGGAATCGAGTACTGGACACTCGTTATACGCTGCAAAAAAGATTATAATAAACACTTGTCCATTAGTCTCATTCAATAACAGCAGAGTTGCCCAGCCTCGACACAAAAAATTGCAAGGGTGGAATCACTTGCAAGGTGGAAAAAATTACTTGTATTGTCTTGCGGAAGTTCTTGGGCTCCCCAGGATCCTCGAATGGGTAGGCACCCACCAACATGACATACAACGTCACCCCACAAGACCACACATCAGCAATCTGAATGGCATATCAAAACCAACAACTATTAGAATAATGTATTTGATTTTTATCAGACAATAAGAAGATAAATAATCAGTTTAATGTCACAGCAGGCTACGGGGAAAGAATATTCTTCATCCATGACTTTAAAGGAACTCTACATATATAGTCCCCGTACTTCGCCTTAAGAAAACATCAGAATATTATGATGATCCCCGAACTTTCAATTGACATTTGCAGCTTCATATGTATGGCTCGAATATAATGTTGAAAGTACATACAAGTTTGTAATTTTAGAAAAGAAAAAAAACAGTACTAGGATTTCAAATATATCATTAAACCCCAGTTCTTTACCTTGCCATCGTATTCTTTCTTCAATAACACTTCGGGAGCAATATATGCGGGGGTGCCAACAGTTGATTTTGGTTGTGAATGTAACACTGAAGACTGCGACAAGAGAGAAAGAGATCTTAGATGGATATAAGAAATATAATCATCATAAACAAATAAAGTAACAAAATAGAAAATAAATAAAAGACTTGCTGATGCCTAAGCAATATCACAAAGTAATGAACACACTCTTCTGAGGTCTCTACCAGTTGAGGAAAATACACAAACATGCGTATAATCATTGAAACAACCATCATTTTCAGAAATGATTCATTTATATTTTTGATTAAAATACTAGTAATGTACATAACTGTCATTACTTACAACCAGACTTTTGTAAATGAGGCAGGTGATGTGAGAAGAAAAATTTCTAGTACCTTTGAATAGCCAAAGTCACATATTTTCAAACGAGGAGCTGGACTTCCATCTAATAATGTGTTCTCCAACTTCAAGTCCCGATGGCACACTTGCTTCAGGAAGATGTCGAAACGAAACCCACTTTGAAATTTAGTAGTGTATATCATGTATTAAGAAAAATCACAACTAAGATGATCGAATGACTAAGTTTACATACCATTGCATGACAGTAACTGACTCCAGATATAAGTTGTTGGAAGAAGAAGCGTGCCTACAACACGAGTACATAAGAAGAAGGTTTGAGGCACTATTCGAAACAAAATTACTGTTTTGGAGTAGTACCTCATCCTCACTGAAGCGTCCTGCATTGCATATCCGCTCAAAGAGCTCTCCTCCCGATGCATACTCCATCACAATAGCCAAATGTGTTTGTGTCAATATTACCTACAGTCAAGTTGTTAAATTACTGATTCTGTGGAGGAGTACTTAACGTGTCATATGATATTAGAATATAACAAACCTCCTTGAATCGCACAATGTTAGGATGCCTCAATGACCTGTGGTTTATGATTTCCCTTTGTACATTTTCATCTATCTGTTAAGGGAACAAAATATATGGTATTAAGGACAATCAATATTGCAGGGACAATATCTGGAGCTGCCAAGCACAAGAATAGAACATTACTATTACAATGAAAATATCTAGGCATGACAAGGTTAATTTAGTATTGACTACAAGTTCTATCAAGCTAGTCACACTACGAACCCCAATAAACTATTCACAACAACCAAAGATAAACAAAACAATGCACAAATAAGATTGTTAAAACCAAGCAAGAAAAATCCATTCTATGTTTGATTGTATTAATGGATCAAAATTACCTATAGGAACCATTGTCTGCAGTCACCAAGGTCATTGATGCCAGCATCAGATTCTTGGGAAATCTGATCCACCGTTCACAGTTATATAACCATCATCAGACTACATATGCAAGTCTGTTGACAGACTAAATCACTAGTGTTTACGACATACATGGCCATATTTATACTTACGATTGGGCTTCACTTACTTTTGAGTACAAGTATTACTACATGAAAACTATGTTTTGGGAGACTGGAAGGATATGGTGCTTAAGTTCTTGTTCTGGGACATTTGCATCTATTCGTAAATTTGTTCTGTTGTGTGAAACTTTTATTTCCCCTACTCTTTTGTCTAAAGTTGAATCCTTTGTTGACTGCTGTGTCTCTATATTCATAGCAATATTCCCATATTTATATTCAAAGAAAACAAAAGACAGCTTACAGTCTCCGAACCACTAATGCTCCCTCCCCAGATGTTGAAATCTCCCTAAACAAGCTAGAATGGACTTGTATGTATAAAAAAGACACTGCAAACTCCATATACATTGAGGTTGTCATACTTACACCAAGCTCAAGAAGCAAAGGCCCAGCTCTGGATACAAGTCACATTCAACCAAAATCTTCACATTATTAACAAGGAGCACACAACTATAAGAAATGACAAATTGAATCTTAATATGGCTGCGTTTGGGAAAGCTTTTCTTATTAGAGAAGGAGCTTTTTCATCAACTTTTAAAAAAAGTTGTGTTTGGCAAATAACTTTTTTTGATAGGAACTTATAGAAAAAGAAGCTTTCTTTACTATTTTGAAAAGCTCATCTGAAGTTGCTTTTACTGGCTTTTCAAAAAACACGATGAACAGTGTTTTTAATGAAATTTTACACATGTTCCGAAAATGTCCTTATACAATTGGAGATTGACACAGTTTATCCCATGATAATGCTGATATTCCTGTCTCGTCTCTTGCTCCTCCATTTCAATCTAAACAACACAGCCAGTCTTCCTCTTCTCTCTTTTTAGAAAAATAAAATAAAAGAAGGAATAGATCTGCAGCTAATCCTCGCACGCTGGATTCGTCCATGGAAACATTCCTCTAGAATCGGAAGAGATCAGTAAGCTCCATAATCTCATACCCAACCAATTTCAATTTTAGGGTTTTGCTCTTTCAATTTTAGGGTACTCATGTTCATCTCATTTCTAGCATTCACTGCTCTTTGCAACATGATCGGTTCGTTACAGTAAAATCAAAAAGTTTCAAACTTTTTGTCAACCAAAACTTGGGTTTCCATTCACTGTCAATCACTGGGTCTTACTTATCTTCTGTGTTTAAATTTATGAACTGGGTGTTCTTGGGTACTTTGTTTACTGTTATGATAGCAGTTTCCGTCTTTAGCAATTGCTATTATCATCCTCTTCACTGTAATCGAGCTTATGATTGTTACTATCTTTTACATTACCACCTCCTCTGTTTTGTCTACAGATTTTGATAATGAGAGGGTTGATTGCTATGAATTGGAGTTGAAAGTTCTCTTTAATTGGTTTTTGGTCCAAAACGTGTTGCTTTGTAGACAAATGTAGCTATTGGGTGATTGGTTATTGGATATATGGCTGCGTTTTCATGGTTTTCCTTTTGTGCTTGCAGGAACAGGAAGACTGAAACCCATTTGAGTTTCAAGCACTGCCAAATCAATTGGAAGGTATGAGCTGTATTATTCATAATTCTGTGCTTGTATTTTCATGACTCTGGTTTTCCTTCTTAGTCCTGTTTTGCTGAATTTGAATACACTCCAGTTATACGACTTGGGAATTGAGATAGAGACTTGTTCTCTTAGAATTTTTTTCTTATAAAAAAAAGCAGTCAGAGACATGCATATCCTAGTTAAGATAGTAATGTCTGTTTGAAGAAACCTCTGAATCAGTGTCATTAGCTGAATAATCAGAGCATGAATCCACTGAAGTTGGTGTATCCGATAGGGAGTCGTCAAGCATATCTTGGAGGTTTTTTGTACTTAGATTCCTCTGGAACTCTGTGGCTTGATCTAAATCTTTGCTGGGGAACTGAAATCCTGGGACATAGATTGATAACTTTTGTTCATCTTCTATGACAATATCACCATAAGGTTCAAAAGGGTACACCTTTTCAAACTGCATTATGTAAAATAGCAACTAGTTAGATGGAAAGAGATTTTGCTTATGCAGAGTGTACCATGTGGATAATATCTGCAGTTTTTTTTCCTGAACTAATGTTATATTGCTATACATGGAAAATTGGGAATTATGCACTGAATTTGCACAGGTATTACAGAATGATTATAGGACAGGCTTACATTTTGTTGTGTCTGCGGGCCGTGGTCATGCTCATATTTCTTTAAATAGTTTGAGCTGGATTTCCCATGCATGTTTACAAGAAGCAAATAACACTGCTTACATATGGTCTTTCTATTGAGTCACCAAAATTTTCATTCTTGCGTTCTGCTCAGTAGATTAATATACCTTTTTGAACTTTTTAGATTTAAAGTTCCTATCATTCTGGCTTAATTGCTCTCTATTTTCTTTCTCATTACTTTCTTTGTACATGTGAAGCATACTACCTGGACTTGTTTGATCTTGTTCCTGTCACTTACATATATATATATATATATAGTTGGACCTTTACCGAGTGTTTCTTAATTAATCGACGTATATTGTGGTCTATTGCCTACAAAGAGAATCATTGATGACAAAAGGTAGCATTGTTGAGTTTGTAGGTGTCTAAAAGAAAAGTGCATATCATGAGTGCAATTTTATTTAAAAAAATTAATGTCATAGAAAGGGATATACATTTTCACTTCATTCTTAAACGGTTTTCCCTTTGATATTTCAGGAAGGCATTTTATACTGATGTCAAGTCAATCATAGTCAGTTCTTGATAGTGGTTCTTCAAATCTGCAAGTGTTCAGCTTTTCCAGTATCAAAGCTGCTATGAATAACTTCTCGAGTGAAAACAAGCTCGGATAGGGTGGATTTGGTTCTGTTTACAAGGTAACATGTTGTATATTAGGTACATACTTGAACAGTGTGAAAGTGGGATTAAAAACCAAGGTAACACAGACATTATATCTTTAGTTAAATGTTGTAATGAAGTGTCCTGAGATACTAAATGAATAAAAAGTTAAATTTTGTTTGCATTGGGAGAGTTCTCCTTGGATCAGCTACAGATTTGGTTTTTAGCAATTTATGCTGATCACAGATTTGTTGATTTTATAGGGTAAATTGCGAAACAGGCAGGAAATAACTGTAAAAAGGCTTTCAACAACATCAACTCAAGGGGTTCAGGAATTCATAAATGAAGTTTCACTTACTGCAAGACTAGAACATGTTAATCTAGTTCGAGTTCTTGGATTTTGCACTCAGGAGGAGGAAAAAAAAATGCTAATCTACGAGTACATGCCTAACAAAAGCTTGGAGCTCTACCTTTTTGGTATGCATGCATCTCTTTCATGCTTCTGGTTACATTTGACAGTGCATACCAGAATAACAAAATACATACCAAAAAAGCATAGACACAGCTAATGTTGATCATATTGTTAAGATCATCTATCATCTATGCTTAAGATCACTGTTACTGACAGTGAGTTTGATATCTTGGGTTATGTTTTAATGAAAGTGGAGATGGTAAAGCATAATCATGGGCCCTTTACTCTTACCATTTGTCAGTCCTGTATCAACTAACATTGATTTTGGATCCGGATATATGAGGATGAGCAAGAACCACTAACAATACTTCCTTTAACCCTGTTTGCAGACTTCCCCTAGTTATTTTTTTTCCTGGCTTCGTCGGTAACTCAGGCAGCTTTGGGTTTGGTACTGATCGATCGTATAATCTCCATCATCCAGGGTATGCCATATCTCTTCTCCTCTCCTCTCACTAATGTATTAGCAGTGCAAGTCTATGATGTATGTATTTATTGAATTTGATCATGATATGTGTCATATCTCTTCTCCTCTCCTCTCACATTCTTTGGTTAAGCCATGCATTTGTTTATGTCAAAAATGGTATATCTAGCTCGTGCATGGTCCATAGATCTATTGATTATGTTGTAGCTAGATTGGGTCTACCTCTATATATATTGTAACTTCTATGGTAATCAGTAAATTTGTTGTTGTTGGTTTATGCTTTATGCTCTCCTTACATATAGGTAATTCATTAGTTTAAGTGCAGTTTAGTCTATAATTTCTTTTACAATTGTTGTTGGTCCATTAGATGAAAGAATTGAGCCACTTCCTTTAAACAGTTTAGTTTAGCTAGAATCTGTAAAAGATGGGAAAAGGTTCGGCGTCATGGACTCCAGCGTATGTGGACATTTTTCTAGATCTATGCTTCAAGGAATTAGAATCGGATAATCGTCCACACACTCATTTTTCATCAGTGGGATGGGAGAACTTGAGGAACAACTTTAACAAAGAAACTGGTGAAAACTACACCAAAAAGCAGCTGAAAAACAAGTGGGATTCACTTAAAGATACATGGAAAAACTGGAAAGATCTTAAGGGCAAAGAAACTGGTCTTGGGTGGAATCATAGGTTACAGACCATTGATGCGAGTGATGAATGGTGGGAGAATAAGATAAAGGTTCGTAATATGTTATGTATTGTATACTGATCTATTCTTATTATATTTTTTCAACTCTTTATAACAAATATATTACTTTAATTGTAGATAAATGACAAATTTGAGAAATTGCGAAAGAAGGGTTTGGACCCTGAATTGGAAGGCAAGCTTGACAAGTTATTTTATGGGGTTTCTGCCACTGGATCTCATGCTTGGGCACCATCATCTGGTCTACCGCCTCCTAGTAGTTTGAATACCTCTATTGATGACTACACTCTTGAAGGTAGTGGTGACTCTGATGATCTTTCAAATATGTCAACTTCTCAAGTAAGAAAAAGAAAAACTTCAAGTGCCGGAACATCTGGTGGAACATCTGAGACGAGTAGAAAGAGGAAGGGAGGAGGTGCTGCCCATATCACTGAACAAATTAATAAGCTTTGTGAGGCCATTGGCAATAAGAATGTTGAACTGGATCCTACTAGTATTAAGAATGTGATGAGTGTGGTCACCTCATTACCGGGAGCTGGAACAAGAACCCCTCTATGGTATTTTGCTACTCGTTTGTTTCTCAACAAAGAGAAGAGAGAGATGTTTTGTACTATGGATGATCCCGAAGATAAGTTGGCGTGGCTACAGTTTGAAATGTCGGAGAAAGACATCTAGAAGTTAGGAGAGATAGAGAGAGTTGTTGTTTTTGTTATGTGTAATGACTATTGTGTTTTCTTAAGACTATCTTGTATGGATGTTATGAGTTAATTTGGAATTTATAGCTTCTAAAGCTTTAGTTTGGTTTAGTCACTGTACTCAGTGTTATTATAGGCTGAACTGTATGGAGTTTGTGCATACATTGTTTGGCTTTTCTGATTTAGTTTTGTTTATTTTATACACATTGTTGAAAGTCCAATTCGCTGTTTCTCTGAAGTTTGTAACTTTTATTTTTTTTATTTTCAACTTGTGTGTTATGTTGTCTAATCTGTGTTCTTTTCCTAACTTATATGAACAGAAGCTAGCTTGAATATTAATTAGTTGGTGTAATAACTTGGTTTTACACTATGGACACTCGAGCATCGGATGAAACAGAAGAGCTGAAACGTGATGCTGGAGTATTAGGCGTGTGTCTTTTGGCTCAACACTATTTTGATACCTATGTTCACAAGACACCGTGCATGACATCGACGCAAACGGGAAATAAATGGTTGATGGAAGTTCTAAGAGGACATGAAAGTCGTTGTTATCATATGTTCAGAATGGATAAGGAGGTTTTTGGTAGATTATCTAATGATTTAGAAGTTAACTATGGGTTGATGGGTTCAAGAAGCACGAGTCATACTGAAGTGTTGGGGATGTTTTTGCATATACTTGGACATGGGATTGGAAACAGATTGGCCCAAGAGCGCTTTCAACACTCTGGTGAAACAATCAGTAGGTATTTTGGACAAGCCTTAGATGTCGTTTGTCGTATGGCTCAAGATATCTTGAAACCAACAGATCCAGAATTCAGAAGTATTCCTCCAAAGATTCTAAATGATAGGAGATACATGCCTCATTTTAAGGTATGTAAAGAATCTTACACTAATACTTTAAAGTATAGTTGTTTGTATTTGATTGCATCTTCGTTTGTCTAGTGTAATATTTTCATATTGAATGTAGGATTGCATTGGTGCCATTGATGGTGTCCACATTGAAGCTTCAATTCCTCCTCACAAGCAAGTGCCATATATTGGAAGGAAAGGAATACCGACACAAAATGTGATGGCTGTTTGTGACTTTGATATGCAATTTATATTTGCATGTGCTGGATGGGAAGGATCTGCTCATGATACTAGAGTTTTCCTATCGGTATTACGAGACAACGCCATGAATTTTCCAAAACCTCCACAAGGTAATTGCTCTTACTCGCTTTTATTTGTTAATTCGACTAACATATAATACGTCTTTGTACTGTTTTTATCTGATTTATTATGATTGTCAACATTATATAGGTAAATATTATCTTGTAGACTCTGGGTACCCACAGATGAATGGTTATTTAGGACCATACAAAGGTGCAAAAGCTCATCATCAACAATATCGAAGGAGACAACCGACTAATTCTGAAGAGTTATTCAACCAGAGACACTCTTCCCTTAGAAGTGTTATCGAGCGCACTTTTGGAGTTTGGAAGAAGAAGTGGAAGGTTTTGAAGCACATGTCAAGTTTTTCATTCGACAAGCAAGTGAAGATTGTGATTGCGACTATGGCCCTTCACAACTATGTAAGGAGACATTCTCGTCTTGATAAACATTTTGTTAACATTGGAGAAGGATCAGGTGACAATGCAAATGGTGAGGATGATGCAGAAGAAGAAGGATCTCCAGTTACTGAAGGTCTAGAAGCCCGACAAATGGAAATAGTGAGGAACAACATAGCGCAAAGTCTAATGAGTAGCCGAAATGTTTGATTATGGCCTAATCAAACATTTTCGGTAGATTTCTATTTGTCGAGACGGTTGAGTTATGTAGTCAAAGCCTAATCTTAGTTTAACATTTAAATCGGAGACGAGTCTTTTCATTTGGTATCCATCATTTAAAAGATCGAGCATGATATCAAGAATGTATGTGAGATGATTTATATTTTTACAATCGTTATTATTTTTATTATTGTAGGTAATATTTAATTAAAATAAAATCAAAATCAAAAACAAAAAAAATCAAAAATAAAGTATTTGTGACTTTTACTTTTAGATTTACCAAACACTTCTATTTTTAAAAGTCATTTGAAAAAAAGTATTTACCAAACACCCCCCTCCTTTTCTATTAAGAAACTTATTTGAATAGGAAAAAAAGTTAACTTTTCTTTTAAGAAAAGCATTACCAAACATAGCCATAGTCTTGTATTATTAAGTCCACCGAAGACAACACAAGAAACAAGAACTGAAAAAGAGAGTTTGAGTTGAGAGAGTGAAGTGAAGTGAAAGTACTAACCTTCTCACCTCTCTCTATGTACTTAACAGCAACAAGCTCATCAGTCTGTTTGTCCCTCATAAGCCTTGCAACGCCGAAATTACCGGAGCCAATATCCTTAACGAGCTCATATCGATCGCTGTCGTGCATGATCGGCATATCCATACCCGGCCCAACTGTCAGCATAGAACGATCCATATATATCCCGATATCTCTTCAAAACTCAAAAGAGAGCTCGTATTACATCATTATAGAGACCAGAGATGACCGAATTGAACCCTCGACCGGTAAGCCGGTGGTGATGACGTGGCGCAAATAATTAAGCTTCTTCTTCTTCTTCTTCTTTTTTCTTTTTCTTTCTGGGTGAGGGTGAGGGTGGGTGGTGACGAAAGAGACTGAGATGGGTTCGACCCCGTGAAGCTCCCCACCCACCTTGGACAGCCTTAATTTGTTATCTCTCTAGCTAACTGGAGAATCAATTCAATTCTCTCTCTCTCTCTCTCTCTCTCTCTCTCTCTCTCTCTCTTCTGGGTACGTGTGTTTGGTTTTCTGAGGGGAAAGAGTAGTTCGAGTAGTTGCAGAAGGCTTAGGATAAAGCTCGTGAATCCAACCAAACCATGATAGATAAGAAAGAGTAAAGAGTCTTTTTATTTCTCCGTCTCTGTCTCTATCTCTGTCTCTGAGTATTGGTTGCTCCAAACACAGAGCTCGTTCAGCTCAGCTCAACACGGATCATTTACCCTTTTCATTTCTTTTTTTCTCGAATTTCTTTCTTTCTTTCTTTCTTTCTCGGGGTTGTGATATTTTCGGGGTTCTGTTTTGTCGGATTGTGTTTTATTTTAATTATCCAGTCACGACTCCAGTTTGCGACAGATCAGCATCAGCTAGCTTATTGATCGTCTCAAATTCAGTGAACGCAGAGCTGGGGTGTTTCCTACTACGTTTTTGCCCTTGTTGGATTGGGTTAATAACGGTAATGCCCCCGTGTAAGGATAAGGGTGTTTCCATACATCAATTTACTATCTAACAATTGTGAAGCAAGGGTTTCACTGTTACTTTTACTGTTCAAAGGGGATATTTTCGTCCAAAAATTTCCTACGTGCGGGGCGTGCGAAGGGTTCCCCTAACCCCTCTCTTTGTGTCATCTTTGTCATTTGCTCTCAGCCTCTCAGCCCGTACAATCTCTCTCTCGGTTTTCTGCAGTCATTCAGTGTTCACTGATTCAAGTCCATCGATTAAGGGGATCTTTTCTCCCTTCTCCACCCATCGGTCCTATCCAGGTCCTAACTCAATCTCGCTCTAGCTCTCTCTCACTCCTCTGTGGTCTTTGTTCTCGCGGTCGACTTTGCAATCGATTGAGGTTAGTTCATTACGCATTGATTTCCTTCCATTTTGTTTGCTTACGGTGATATAGTGTGGGTTCTGGTTTTTGATCTAAGATTGTCGCCATTTTGTTTACGGTAATATAGTGTGGGTTCTGGTTTCTGATCTACTATATATAATTGGGTATGCAAATATACATGTAAGAGTAGCTGAAGCAAATATTCCAGACTTATAATTGGATCTTTTTTTTTCCGATTATCTTTGATTGATCAGTAACCCATGAGCACCTATACCCACAGCCAATCCTTGATCCGACAGGGGATTCGGTTTGAAGTAGGCAAAGGCTGGTGTTCATGATTCAGGGATTAAAAAGGCACAGAATCAGATAGAGTTCAGGTCAATGTCGATCGCAAAACCAAGCTGGTATGGATTAGTATCAGTTTACTAATCTGTTTGTTCTTTTGGTATCTAAATTTCTATTTCTTTTTTCCTCCAAATTCAGTTCATTTATGTTCGATTGATAAGTGGTATGTCTTTTTCCAATTATATTTGATTGAGCAGTTGTATGTTTCTTTTTTTCGATTATGTTTGATTGATCAGTAGCCTTGGATCCAGTTGTTTTTCTGGGCTTTTTTTGTTTCATGTGAATTGATCAAATCCTGGGTTTCAATTTCCATTTTTGTTATTTTTGCTGTGTTTTTTATATTGCTTTCAATTGGGATGTTAAAGACTATTGCAGTGAATTTGAAGCAGTGGCCACATCTGAAGAAGTTGGAACAGTGTTGCACAACAGACTGGGTTAAAGATGACAACAAGTATATATGGCCACTACGAGTTTACTATATAACAATTCCCGTCCTTTGTACAAAAACACTGTTACTTACACTAATTTCACTGTTCTTAAGCGAAACAGTGCTCCAAGCGTGCGAAGCATGGAAGCTACTAATTCTCCCTCTCTCTCCCCCCTTGCGTCTCCCACATATCCCAAGTTCCAAACCTTATCTCTCAGCCTCTCACACAACAACGTATCTCTATCTCCTTGCATCTCTCAACTTCTATCTCTCTTGCGATTTTCAATTTCTTTGATATTACCATCCTCTCTACCGAAATCGAGGTAGGTACAACCATAAAATAATCTGGACAGTCCAGATTCAAATTGATTCTCCTCAGCTCTTCATCGAAGTCAAAGCTTCCTCATGATTATGGCCACTGCCGATTGAGGGCGGTGTTTTGTTCTTCAGCCTTGAACAATTGGATTGATTTGAGTTTCCAACAATGACAATGTGAGTGCGTAACTTTATTTTTTATTTTATTTTTATTGGTGAGTAAGCAAAAGCTTGGATTTTTTGGTGGTAGACACGGTAAAGGTTTGGACTTTATGGAATTTGAGATTGTGGGTTGTATTGGGTTTTGGTCTAAATTATAATTTATGTGTGCAGGGGAGCTATGAAGTTGGAGCTCCGTTCCTCTAATAAGGCTTACAGCATTACACTTGATCCCAACCTTGATTGGAGCTTTGAGGATCTCATATCGGAGCTCAATAACCTCAAAATCAAGATTAATAGTGGGTCTAAGATTCCCTTGCCATGTTCCAAAGAAAAATCGCGGTAAATTTTTATTGTTGTTGTTGAAGATTTACCATTTTAGTAATGGATGAATTTATGTGCTGAGGTGTTGTGTTTTGCTTATTTAGTTTAGGGATATGCCGAATTGGAAGAGTGATGGGAGAACCTCGACTAGCCCGTTTGTTATGCATGTGTTCGAGAATGAGATGGACAATGTTGACAGTGATGAGGAGGAGGTTCATGATAAAAAATCCGTGGTTACTATACGGTTTAATTTCGATGGATTATATCTAAGGTATGCAAAAAGATAACCGATGGGAGCTTAATCATATATGCTAAGCATGGTACAAACATCAAATAATCTGGACAATCATTTTTCGAGGTTGGAAATGGTCATTTTTCTTCCATTGTCTTTGTTTTTGTTCTTCTATCTAAGCATGGCACAACCATCAAATATGGATTCCGATTGATTGTGCATTCCCGGGACTTTTTCGATATCTCGATATGGATCTCTCACGATCTACGTCCAGTTGAATCATTTTGCAATTAATAACTGTTGTGGGTACTACATGATTGCAAATTGTGTGATTTTTCTGTGTGTTGGCTACAGAATCAGTGGGGAGCTGATCAAGATTTTGATTGTATTACGTTTTATATGGATTATGATTCAATATTTATAATGTAATATAATTTATCTACTAAATTTTCATATCGTGTCATTGTAGAATATCTTAATGTAGTTTTTGTGCTTTCGAAAAAGTGGTCTTTTGTTGTGCTACAAAAACTCCACTGGAAACTACATGTATTGTAATATTCTTTTATATCTTTCTATTTAGTCAATCTTATGAATAATGATGATCATCTACATTTTGTATTTCATACAACACATTTTAAACTTGCAATTTCATTTCATTGGCAAACCGCGCCTGGGCGCGGGTTTCTACCTAGTGATCAATATATATGGAAATGGAAATGGGAGATAGCGAGTCTGGAATGCCGGAGGAGGGGGAGATTTGGACTTTGGACGAGTTAGGTCAAACTCCACTATTTTAGGCTACAAGAGTTGAGTTGGTAAGAATTTGAGGCGTTAAATTCTCTATTGAGTTTGAATCTTCTCCACGTTCGTAGATTGAAGTTAGTTCTCAATCTATTTTTTGTGATCGAGGAAGAAAAAACGTTCTAAAACACAATCTTCCAATGCATTTTTTTTTTATGATCAAGGACGAGAAAGCATTCTGATACAATCTCCCGACACGATCGAATGAGTCTTTGGGCCTAAAAACTCTTTAAGAAACCGTATGATGTCAGTAAAAATAAAATGTTGATTGTCAAAATTTAACTTTATTGTAAGGGAAAAAAAAACTTACGTGGGCAACTGGGCACTAAAGGAGCATTTCTAACGTATTGCGAGAGTATGGGATCTCAAGTGTCGGTTATCCATCCTTTAAAAATAGGCTCGGCTCAAAAGGTAACTCTCAAAGTGTTCAAAAATGGGACCATTATCCATCTCAAGCGCCCATTTTTAACTTTATGGTAATTCTCTAACGGTAACTCCAATGGGATAGAGCCGAGCCTATTTTGGGTAGTATATAGTCTTTTATCCATATGATGTCGTTAATGTGTTAATAATGTAGTGGCCTATAAAGTTTTTAAATGGTGCCTGACTCGATAAAAGTGAATCCCTACATAAGCTACACTAATATACAAGTTTAACTTCTACACCAATATACAAGCCTAACTCAAATTCATATAAAGATCAACGAGCGACAAACTAACTTTTTCTCTCTACACAAACCTTAGAGCATCCCCACTAGGAAAACCCTAGCCAACGGGGCAGCACCAAATCCTCATGGTTGAAGGATTTGATCATCACTTCATGACGACCTTTGCAGTGTCAGAGAGAGGAAAGACTTCTTTTGGAAATAACAAGTTCTACGCAGTAGGACTTTTGCTTTCGCTAAAGAAAGTTGGGAATCTCAAAATGTTCCAAGGAACGATTGCGAGAGTATGGGATCTCAAGCGTCGGTTATCAATCCTCAATGAGGGCGAGCGCTTTATCTTTTGTTTCGAAGTCGAGGCAGAGTGGAAGAAGATTTTGGAAGATGGTCCCTGGTTCTTTGGGAAGTCCAACCTTGTCATGAATGAGTACGACGGACTAAGAGATGTTGCAGCAGTTGAGTTACACCGGATTCCGATTTGGGTTGTGATGCATGGCATCCCGCCTCGTATCCAAACCAACAACACAGTGGGGGACATTGCTTGGACACTTGGTGAGATTATTCGTCTAGACGAGCCGGGAATCTGAAGTGGGAAGAGGATAAGGGCTCGCATATGGCATGACATCTGCAAATCGGTGTGGCAAGCTTTCCCTTCTGAGGCGTTTGAATTTGGAGGAATCGAGAATATGGTACGATTTTGGTACGACAAGGTCGTCGGTTTTTGTAGGGTGTGCAGCATGTTCGAGCATGAGGAGTGTGGCGAGCCACCAATCATGTCGGCGGAGGAAGAGGTGAAGGCGAAGCTAGGGTGGCAGAACCCTAAAGGAACAAAGACGATAGGTGCTGGAGCTTTACAGTCAAACCCTATTCCATCTTCTAATCCTAGTTTGATTAGGAATCTCACTTTGGCCGATCCAAATATGGCTAAAGGTCTCCATGGTGGCTCCTGGTTTCACATTATCATTCCCATGGATTAATGTCGCTGAGCTCGCAAGACAACTCAGAGCTTTTTCTTTCTCATCGGAGGAACCGACCAAGCCAAATGTCCGATTCACTGAGGATTCATGTCTTTTGGCTGGTATGAAAAGGAAGACTGCAGAGGATGCCCCCCTGCGGAAGTACGAAGAGTAGTCAAGGTTTATCAACGTCAACCTCGGCCATCAATGCCTCCTTTGCCAAATGAGGGATCAGCTATGTCCCAAGCTTTAACTAGCTCTCTCACAAATGTTTACTGGAAGATCTGGGTTTCACTATTGACGAGAAAAAGAGGTCGGAAGATTGGTTCTAAGAATAAGCCAAAAGTGGCAAGTGTTGAAGCTGAGAGTTGCTTGATGGTGGTTGATGGATCTCCCAAGGTCCGTAAGTGTCGTATTAAAGGTCGTAAGCTTGAGTTGGACAATGAGGAATGTTCGGAGGAAGTCGCGATTGTGAGTACCTCTCCTAATGGTAATAGAGAAGGTGGTATGGCTGTGGTGGTGGCAAGTAGCCAGGGGATACCCTGGTAAAAGTGGAATCTACTTCCGCTTTTGTTCGGGTTTTAGTCTTGGTTTATCTGTGCATGTTCCCGGTTAAGTGTTCTTGCATGTCAAGTTCATTGCGCTTATTTCTGCAAGGTTGCAATGTTAGGTAGGTAGCACAACTATAGTTAACTTTTGTTGAACCCTAGGGGTATCTATGGTGTAATCTTGTAACCTATGTTGTTTCATCAATGCAAAACCTATGTTTTTGATATATATATATATGTATATATATATATATATATATATATAAAGATCACATATGAGAATAAGCAAAAACTAAAATGGTCATTGGCCTCATCTCTCAGTCTAACTACAATAAAACCTTGATAAATGAATATTCGATAAATTTATAATCTCGCTAAAGTAATATTTTTCTCGATCCCGACTCGAAACCAGTTCATATTACTAGCACCCTCGCTAAATACATAAGATAATAATTTTTTAATAATTTCTTTAGGTCCTACAAATTTATAAAGTAAGATTTGATTAAAAAATTTATTAGAATTTATAAATAAAAAATTAATTAAATTTTCAGCTGAGAATTTATATTTTTTTCGATAGGTTCAAATATTTCTTAGGGAAAAAAAATCTATTGTAGCTTGGTTCTTCTTCGTATTAGACCAAATTTAACTTCGTCATTGTTCTTTTGCAACGTGTGCATCGCCTTTGGTAATTTCTATTCATTTTGATAATAAAGAAAATGCTTTTCTTTATACTCGCACAATGCTCTTCTCATATCATTAATTAACGTATATTTTTTTACTCCTTTCAAATGTGACTCCATGAAAAACTAGACTGAGATCAGATTCTCGTATCTTCATAGAAATTTGATCTATCTTTATTGATCATCTCCATATATAAAGAGGTATTTATTGTAGTAAACTTGGAGTTTAAGTAAAAGAATATAAACATACTACGAATACGATATATAAACAAATCTTATTACTAAATATAATTTAACTGAGACATATCTAAAAAAAATTTGATAAATTAATAAATTATTATTTTATTGATAAATTAATAAATTATTCATTTATCGATAAAATAATAATTTCGCTAAAGTAATAATTTTCTCTGATTCCAAAGTTATTTATTTATAGAGGTATTACTGTATACGGAAACCAATCTTACAAAATACTAAAGTGAACTTTTATCCCACTAAAACCTTCTATCTTGAGATTCGCCGACACATTTTTAGGAGAAACAATTTTCTTCACTCTCTTGGACTCTATTGGTTATCCATTTTTCGAAGCGAGAGAATATTCCCACAAGCCGGGAAGAACCAAAAGCCTTCTCCCAAATCGATCCATGAGCTAGGATACCTAGCCTTGAGACCGATATGATTTGAGAAGTCTCAGCTCAAAATATTTATAAAAGACTCATATGACTCGATAATATGAAATAAACAAACAATCGGGCCAGACACACAAAATGAAATTGTCACAACTTACTCCAGTGAGTTCACGTCTAAAAGAGGGTTTCCGTGCATGTCAATCATAGTCCCGAGGTCACGCTCCTTGACCAAACCTTGATCCCTCATCAGTCATTACCACCAACCCCGGCCGACTATAGAAAACGTTAACCCCCGTACCTCAATAACTGGATTACCAACGCCCACGGTCAAAATGGCTGTCCATCATAACCTCCTACATAGAGTCACTACACAATCGATCATCTCGAGCTTCATCTTACACCCGTACAATCAAGCCTCTCAATCCGAACAACCATCTTCAATGTCGAGTCAACAAGTAAACCTCACCAGCCAAATTTGAGACAGACATTGAAAGTTAGTGTTGCTCGTCATTCTCCACAGAGCTAACCGCTTTCCTTGATACCCATCGATGTAGACCAGACCCGATCCTTAGCCATGTCTTAATTCACGCGTGACATAGTCGTTGAATCTAACTAACCAAAAACAAAGAATCCTCGTCGCTAGCTGGACCAAGGACCCAAGGTCAAGGTACCACAACTCGAACACAAGGTCTGAGCACAAGCCAAATGTGATAGCATATTTTACCACAACTCGAACACAAGGTCTGAACACAAGCCAAATTTGATAGCATATTTCATCTCCCCTCTAGCTTGAATCCTCGTGAACGTGCAAAACAAGTCAGAGCACGGTGTGGTACCGTGTTTAGACCCTCTGATGATCAAGTCAGAATTAAGTCTAAGCATAATCTTTATCGAACTGGACTACTTTATTTTCAGAGATGAGAAATTTTTCCTCCAGCTTAGTGTGACCTCCCACACCAAGCACCTCTGTACCTGAGAATCAGGACGATTTAGCAGTCAAGTGTTGAAACTTTTTTTAAGTCTTTGAGTCCCGAGAAACCAACCTCGCTAACTCACCTTTGATATTATTATTTTTTCAAAGATAGTTAAAGGGTTTTAACTTCTTTGATACTTATTATCGTGACTCGAACTCAATACGTAGTAAAAGTAAATATCTTCTTAGTTAGCGATGCTTTACCACTTGAGCCACAAAAATATTAATGTACTCTACCATACCCTTTGGAAAAGTGTTGTTTGTTGAATAAAGAGAAAAACAAAATAAAAACCCTCTCAAAAACCCCCGCAACCCTCCAAAAATCCCAAGAACAATTCACCAGACATGCTTCTGAGCACAGCTCCGGACCTCTCCTCCTTCACCCTCTTCTCCTCAAACCCTAACTCCACCTCCTTCTTTCCCCTCTCCCTCACTTCCCACCACCGCCGATTCTCCCCTAAACCCATCTCTACCGTCCATTTCCCCCGTCCACACGCCGCCCTCCCCTCCTCCGCCGCTCTCCTCCACCACCTCCCTCCCGCCTCCGACGACGACGTTGACATTAACGAGAATTGGGAGCTGAGCAATGTCGCCCAGACCGACGCTTTCGATGTCGAAAACTGCTTCGCCTCCACCGACCTCAAACACCTCGCCTCCCCGGAGCTGGAGCTCCGTGAACTCGACGAGCTCCCCGAGCAGTGGCGCCGTTCCAAGCTGGCTTGGCTCTGTAAAGAACTACCATCTCACAAGTCCGGTACTCTGATTCGGATTCTCAATGCACAGAAGAAATGGATGAGGCAAGAGGATGCCACCTATGTTGCAGTGCATTGTATGCGAATTCGTGAAAACGAAGTTGGTTTTCGAGTAAGTAACTGAGTATTTGCTTTCATTTCCTGTAATTTATGCAAATGGAAATGATAGACTTAGTTTTTAGAGTTGTTTGAATTGTGTGTTTTAGGTGTACAAATGGATGATGCAGCACAGTTGGTACCGTTTTGATTTTGCACTTGCGACGAAACTAGCTGATTACATGGGCAAAGAGCGGAAATTCGCAAAATGTAGGGAGATTTTCGATGATATAATTAAGCAGGGGCGTGTACCTAGTGAGTCTACGTTTCATATATTGATTGTTGCATATCTTAGTGCTAATGTGGAAGGTTGTTTGGAGGAAGCGTGTAGTGTTTACAATCGGATGATTCAGCTCGGAGGTTTCCAGCCCCGGCTTAGCTTGCATAATTCTCTGTTTAAAGCTATTGTAAGCAAACTGGGGAGCACTGCGAAACCTTACCTGAAGCAGGCTGAGTTTATCTATCATAATTTGTTGACGACTGGACTTGAGATTCACAAGGACATTTACAGCGGCTTAATTTGGCTGCATAGCTATCAGGATAGTATTGATATACAGAGGATGACTTCGTTGAGGAAAGAGATGAAACAAGCGCGGATTGAAGAGGGGAAAGAGGTGCTTGTGTCAGTGTTGAGAGCTTGCTCGAAGCAGGGGGATGTGGAGGAAGTGGAGAATACTTGGCTCAGACTTGTCTGTCTTGATGCAGGTATTCCATTGCAGGCGTTTGTATATAAAATGGAAGTTTATGGAAAAGCTGGTGAACCGAAGAAGTCATTGGAGATTTTCAGGGAGATGCAAGAGCAGTTGGGTTCGACCAATGTTGTGGCATATCATAAAGTCATAGAGATTGTATGTAAAGCTCAAGAAGTTGAACATGCAGAATCCCTCATGGCGGATTTCATCAACACTGGATTGAAGCCTTCCATGCCGGCTTTTATAGATATAATGAACATGTACTTCAACTTGGGATTATATGACAAAGTGGAATCGGCCTTCTCTCAGTGCCTTGAGATATGTCGACCCAGCCGAACAGTTTACTGTACATACTTGGATTCTTTGGTGAAAGTCCGCAATCTTGATAAAGCTGAGGAGATTTTTGACTACATGCAGAGTAATGCGGCAGTAGGTGTTAATGCTCGTTCCTGCAATACCATATTAAGTGGATACCTGGCATCTGGAGATGACTTCAAGGCAGAGAAAATATATGGTCTCATGCATCAGAAGAAATATGATGTTGATCCTCCATTGATGGAAATAATTGACTCTTTCTTGAGTTTGAGAAAGAAACAGAATAAAAGACCTGTAAGCATGACGTTGAGCAAGGAACAAAGAGAGATATTAGTAGGTCTACTACTGGGTGGTTTGCAAATCGAATCAGATGATGACAGAAAGAATCACATGATCCGTTTTGAGTTCAACGAGAATTCTAGTGCACATTCTCTTTTGAGGAGACATATATATGATCAATTCCATGAATGGCTCCATCCTTCTTGCAAGAATTGTGAGAACACTGAGGATATACCATTTAAATTTGCTACTATCCCACACTCTTATTTTGGTTTCTATGCGGAACAGTTTTGGCCCAATGGTAGGCGGATGCTTCCCAAGCTAGTCCACCGATGGCTGTCACCATGTGTTCTTGCATACTGGTATATGTTTGGCGGCTACAAGACCGATTCAGGAGACATATTGTTGAAGGTAAAGGGAAGTGAGGAGGGTGTAAAGAAGATTGTCTTAGCCTTGAAGGCGAGCTCCCTCGACTGTAAGGTGAAGAGAAAGGGGAGAGCGTTTTGGATAGGTTTTCTTGGAAGTAATTCTACTTTGTTCTGGAATCTAACAGAACCATATATACTAGACGACTTGAAAAATCTTTTGAAGTCGGATGGTGAATTGTCAGAGAACAGCACACTTGAGAATAAAAGCATTGATTTCGCTAGTGGGTCTGATATCGATGAAAATGCTTCTGATAACAATGATGATGATACTAGGAATTAATTTGTAGAGCATCATTAGTCATTCTGGTTCTTTCTGGCCAGTGCTAGGGCATTACTAGTCAGCTTCTGGAGTTGTATATACAAAAGGTTCACAGAGAGTAGATGAGTCTTTGAAGAATTTGTTGTTACAGCTTAGAGTTTCATTCGGTCAATAAAGACCTGGTCTTTAGGAGGGTCTGTTAGTGCAGTTAGTGCAGTTAGTGCATGCTGTTAGTGTTTTTGATTTCCCTAGATGATTACCACGTTTAGTTGATAACGTGGGCTGCATTTTTGTGTTTCTGTTACACTGTAAAAGGCTGGTATATAAAGCCTATCTACATCTTGAATAAATCATTCATTCCTCCAGCATTGTTTGAGTTGTTGTTCTGCACTTTGTGTACGTTCAAATCTATTCTAACAATCTGGTATCAGAGCCCCTACTGGGGTCTGAGAGAAAAGAAAGCTGCAGTCTTTCGAGTGATTCAAAGAGAAGATGAGTGAAGAGAAGAGTTTCATGCAACCAGCCATACCACGCTTCGATGGTCACTACGATCATTGGAGCATGATTATGGAAAACCTTTTGAGATCTAAAGGTTATTGGAGTCTAGTCGAGACTGGTTATGCAGAATTACAAGACGGTGCCACGTCAAGTGAGACGGAGCAGAAGCAATTGGAGGAGCTGAGGGCTAAAGACCTCAAAGTGAAGAACTATCTGTTCCAGGCGATTGACAGGACAATCCTCGAGCAGATCTTGGAGAAACGCACCTCGAAGCAGATATGGGACTCCATGAAGAAAAAGTTCGAAGGGAATGCCAGGGTTAAGCGCTCGGCTCTACAAGCACTGAGGAGAGACTTCGAGATCCTGGAGATGAAAATTGGTGAGACCATCACTGATTACTTCTCTCGTGTCATGTCTATTGCTGATAAGATGAGAAGTAATGGTGAGCAGATGAGGGAAGTCACCATCGTGGAGAAAATCCTTAGAACCCTGACTGAGAAGTTCAACTATATAGTTGTCTCAATCGAGGAATCTAAGGATATTGACACACTCACAATTGATGAACTGCAAAGTTCACTGGTTGTGCATGAACAGAAGTTTCAGAGGAGCCGTGGAGAGGAGCAGGCGCTTAAGGTTACTCATGAAGAGAGAAACAATGGAAGAGGACGTGGAAGAGCTGTGTCCAGAGGAGGAAGAGGTAGAGGAAGAGGTCGTTAACCCTTTGACAAAGCCACGATTGAATGCTTCAAGTGTCGTCAACTTGGACACTATCAGTTTGAGTGTCCAACATGGGATAAACATGCAAACTATGCAGAGCTAGACGAGACAGAAGAAATGCTTCTCATGGCCTACGTAGAAGAGCATGGAGCAAGCCGAAGTGATATATGGTTTCTCGATTCAGGCTGTAGCAATCACATGTGTGGTGATCAATCCTTGTTTTGTGAGTTGGATGAAGGGTTCAAACAGATGGTTAAGCTAGGAAACAACATGAAGATGAGTGTTGTTGGAAAGGGGAATGTGAGACTATACCTTAATGGTCTCAGTCACATAGTCACAGGAGTATTCTATGTTCCAGAACTAAAGAATCATCTTCTCAGTATAGGCCAGCTACAGGAAAGGGGACTATCCATTCTAATCCAGTCAAACAAATGCAGCATATATCATCCATCAAGAGGCTTGATCTTTCAAAATGACATGACTGCAAACAGAATGTTTGTTCTTGTATCCAATGCACAACCTACTCAAGCATCTACAAAGAAGGAGGTGTGTCTTCAGGCAGTCACACAAGACCTAGCTCAACTATGGCATCGTAGGTATGGTCATCTAAACTACAAAGGTCTCAAGACACTACAGCGCAAAGGAATGGTGAGGGGCCTGCCTAAATTCTCTGAATCCAGTACCGTTTACACTGATTGTTTGAAAGGCAAGCAACACCGAGACTCTATTCCCAAAAGAAGTACATGGAGGGCAACACAGAAATTGGAGCTCATCCATGCAGACATATGTGGACCGATTACCCCCATCTCCAACAGCAATAAAAGGTATTTGATCTGCTTCATAGATGATTTCAGTAGAAAGGCATGGGTAAATTTTCTAGCTGAGAAGTCAGATGCATTTTCTGCTTTCAAATCCTTTAAGAATCGTGTTGAAAAGGAGACTGGCATGGTTATCAAATGTTTAAGAACAGATCGTGGTGGAGAATTCACTTCAGGAGAATTCAATGAATACTGCAAGGGGAATGGAATAAAGAGGCAATTGACTACTGCATACACACCACAACAAAACGGTGTTGCAGAGAGGAAAAACCGGACGGTGATGAACATGGTGAGATGCTTGCTATCTGAGAAAGGCATTCCAAAGACTTTCTGGCCTGAAGCTGTTAATTGGACTTTCTATGTGCTGAACAGATGCCCTACATTATCAGTGAAAGATTTAACTTCAGAAGAAGCTTGGAGTGGAGTTAAACCATCTGTTGAACACTTCAGAGTCTTTGGAAGTTTGGCTCATGTTCACATTCCTGATGCTCGTAGAACAAAGCTAGAAGACAAGAGCTATAGCTGCATACTCCTAGGAGTAAGCGAGGAATCAAAGGGGTATAGGCTTTATGATCCAGTCTCAAGAAGGGTCGTGATCAGTCGTGATGTAGTGTTCGAGGAAGACAAGAAGTGGGAATGGGACAGGAGTTATGAAGAAGCAAACCTTCCAGACCTGGAGTGGGGAGATGAAGAGGAACAGAATGCCTCAAGTGATGTCTCAAGTGACTCAGAAAGAGAAGATGCAGGTGACTATGAAGCTCCATCAAATCCTGTAAGTATGGAGGGTTCTCCAGAGTCATCTAGCTCTGAAGAAGGAAGGATTCGAAGAGCTCCAGCATGGATGAGGGACTACGAGACAGGTGAAGGACTGTCTGATGAAGAGGTTAATGGCAGCAGTATGGCTCTTTTTATGAGTACTGATCCAACAAGTTATGAGGAAGCTGTCAAGGATGATAGATGGAGGCAAGCTATGGATTCAGAAATGAGATCCATTGAGAAGAACAGAACGTGGTTCTTAACAGAGTTACCAAAAGGAGCTAAGAGAATTGGGGTTAAATGGGTGTATAAGACAAAGCTGAATGAATTGGGAGAAGTTGAAAAGTATAAGGCTCGTTTAGTTGCAAAGGGATATGCACAGGAGTATGGAGTTGACTATGAGGAAGTGTTTGCACCAGTGGCTCGATTGGATACAGTGCGAATGATTCTGGCCTTTGCTGCACAGAGAGGGTGGAACATCTACCAACTTGATGTCAAGTCAGCATTTCTTCATGGAGAACTAACTGATGATGTTTTTGTTGAGCAACCAAAGGGGTATGAAGTGAAGAATGCAGATCACAAGGTCTATAAATTAAACAAGGCATTGTATGGGCTCAAACAAGCACCTAGAGCTTGGTTTAGCAGGATTGAATCACACTTTCTGAAAGAAGGCTTCGAAAGATGTGATAGTGAGCACACACTCTTCATCAGAACCAACAAGCAAGGTAAACGTTTGATTGTAAGCTTGTATGTTGATGATTTAATTTATACTGGAGATGATGAGGTTATGATCAATGAGTTCAAAGGTTCGATGATGAAGGAATTCGATATGTCAGACTTGGGAAAAATGAGATTTTTCTTGGGTATTGAAGTAATACAGTATGGTGGAGGGATCTTCATAAGTCAGAGCAAGTATGTACTGGAGGTCTTGAGGAGGTTTGGGATGGAAAGCAGTAATGAAGTTCAAAATCCCATCATTCCAGGGTTTAAGATTTTCAAAGATGAAAATGGAGTGGAAGTGGATGGCACCTTCTTTAAGCAGTTAGTTGGAAGCATGATGTATTTAACAGCTACAAGACCGGATATAATGTTTGCAGTTAGTCTGATAAGTAGATATGTGTCAAAACCAACAGAACTCCATCTCATGGCAGCCAAGAGAATCTTGCGTTATTTGCAAGGAACAACTGGCTTTGGGATCCTTTACAGGAAGGGAGGGAATAAAGAGCTGATAGGTTTTACTGACAGTGATTATGCAGGTTCTATGGAAGATAGAAAAAGCACATCAGGGTATGCTTTTATTCTAAGTTCTGGAGCAGTTGCTTGGTCGTCACGTAAGCAACCAATTGTGACACTGAGCACAACAGAAGCTGAATTTGTGGCAGCTGCAGCCTGCTCATGTCAAGCCGTATGGATGAAGAGAATTTTGAAGGAACTTGGCTACGAAGGCAGTGAAACCACTACCATTTTCTGTGACAATAGCTCAGCAATCAAGCTATCTAAGAACCCTGTTATGCATGGAAGAAGCAAGCATATAGACGTGCGTTTTCATTTTCTGAGGGAGCTGGCTAGAGAAGGAGTTGTTCATCTGGAACATTGTGGAACGCAAGAACAAGTGGCTGATGTGCTGACAAAACCACTCAAACTGGAGGCATTTCAGAAGCTGAGAGATCAACTGGGAGTATGTGAGGCACCAGCAATAAACTAGTTGTTTCAGACAATCTAGTTTAAGGGAGGGAATGTTACAGCTTAGAGTTTCATTCGGTCAATAAAGACCTGGTCTTTAGGAGGGTCTGTTAGTGCAGTTAGTGCAGTTAGTGCATGCTGTTAGTGTTTTTGATTTCCCTAGATGATTACCACGTTTAGTTGATAACGTGGGCTGCATTTTTGTGTTTCTGTTACACTGTAAAAGGCTGGTATATAAAGCCTATCTACATCTTGAATAAATCATTCATTCCTCCAGCATTGTTTGAGTTGTTGTTCTGCACTTTGTGTACGTTCAAATCTATTCTAACATTTGTAATACCATTTCTTATAAATGATTTTTGTTCTAGAATGGCATAATTTTTTTTTTTGTAGTGATCTTTCTACGCAGGCTCGGCTCTATGCCAACTCTAGCTTTGGGAATGCATCACCTTCTTGATTGAACCGATAGATTCTTTCCTGGACTTGTGACAAAAGTATCGGAATCACTTGGGAATCAAGTTTTCTCGTGTGATAACTTGCTTGGATCAACAGATGGATTCTTACCAAATTGTGAATGGAAACTTAAACTATCCAAGTCCCTGTGTCTTTGTTTTTTGTTGTTGAAGAAACCAAGTCTTGCTTTTCAAGGAAAACTAACCTAACCGGAGTACAAACTCGTCGTTTGAAAAAAAGAAAGGAAAACCGTGGTGACTAATGAAATTGGCAAACCAAATTAAAGGATAAAAGGATTCTATTGTCTTCAGTTCTCAGTTCTCACGAGTTGGGGAGCTGTGGGCCTGTAGCCAAATTGCGCAATCGTCCAGAACAAGCAAAGGTTTTTCGGATAGTTTGTTACAGATTGCCATATTGGAAATCTCTCGGTTGAGTAGACTTGAGTTGACATCAGATTTAGAGTGATAATTTTAGGTAATTTCGATGTAGTATCTTAGGAAATAAAGAAATAGAAAATACGATTTCTTATGTAATATGGAATTCGAGGGGTATTCTTGTGCCCCTGTATAATGTTCTTTATGTATAAAATCACTCATTCAATATTTTATAATCATGGTGTCAAAGTTATTTTGGCCAAGTGAAATTGCGAAATTAACACGATGTGTGATGAAGGAACATAGTGTCTCTGACGCAAATTAGACGTCGTTTAAATCACTACTACTACAATATTCAGTCACTTGATACGACCATTATTCGGATAACTAAAACCAATTTTTATGAAAAAATAAATTCAGATTTATTTTTGGATAAGAAGGAAACAAATTAGGTTGAGTGCAAACAATTATTTTGTAATGTGAAGACTTTACAGTTTACACATTTCCAAAGATAAAGTTTGGTCAATTCCCATAAATACCCTCGAGCCTCTCTCTCTCTGCCCCCCTTTACCGTTTTCTGTTGCGTTTCTCTCTTCACAGGCTTCACTTGCATGAGACGACGCCATCCTCTCGCTCTCTCTCTACTTGAAGAATAACCGCCGCCGCCACCGGAAACCTACAATAATCATGGTGTCGGAATCGGACCTCCTGACTCTGCTCCGACAAATCCTCGGGGCCTCCGACCTCGATACCGCCACCGCCGGCAGCGTCCGCCGCGAGCTCGAGAAACATTTCGGCGTCGATCTTTCTGACCGGAAAGCCTTCATCAGGGACCAAATCGACATTTACCTCGACAACCAGGTCGCCCAAGGGGCGGCCGAAGAGGAAGAGGAGGATGTCGAGGTCGCCGAGAATGCCGAAGAAGTCGAGGAAGCAAATCAAAACGACGACGTTGAAGTAAAAGATGAAGAAGGTGAAGAAGAAGAGGAAGAGGAATATGATGTAGGCAAAAATCAAAGAAGAAAAGCGTGAGTTCTTTATTTCTTTTACTCTATTTTTATTTATTTATTTCAATTGCATTTAGCTTACTGTAATTTTTGTTTTGGTTACTGGAAATTGTCTTTTCAACATGTGATTAATTGGGTCCCGTAATGTTCAGAAATATGCATTATCTTTTTTTATTTTTATATATATACATTTCTAGCTAGGTAATAATCATTTGGGCTGCTGGGAGTAAGTGCTAGGATGTAATTTGATTATTTCATTGATATTTTTATTAATCGTGTCAATCCAAAATTCCTAATGGTTTAGTTGTTTGTGTTCATTGCCTTGTTCATTGGTTGGTCCTTGTTTACATGAATTGTGAAAAAGAGGTTTGTTAACTGATGAGATCGATATGGCATAGTTTCTTTGTACATATACTGTTGAAGTTTTATTCGCTTTTCATCAATTAGACTTGTGTGAAATTTTGAATAAAACATGGTTATGGACTTAAAGGCCCTGAAATATAAATGTAGTTTCATTTTTTCAACATGCCAACACCTCGGGTGTATATCATGTAGTGAATCTCATTTCTTACAATTATTAGAGTCTGGTGGACATTTTAGACGGGGAAAGAATGGGAAGACACTGTGTAGAAGAATCGCTTTCCAAAACTTGTTCTAAACAGTGATTTTGGAAATGACACTTCTGTTGGTTTCAGAGTATAGGCGATATTGTACTTAGAAGTCCTGTGCTTACAACATTTCTCAGCAACACCGACAAACCCTTCCCTCCTATTGTTAGAAGAAAAGTGTATTCTAGCCTCGATGGTTATATATGCATTCATTGATAATACTATTTGTCCATTTTGTTTGTGGAATTTATCATATGAGAATGGTAACCTTTTAGAGAATATCACTGTTTTTGTAGTAAAATACAAGTTTCACAACCTTGGTCTTGTGTGAATTGCATTTGCTATCTTTGTTATCCTAGTTTTGGAGCTACTGTTGACCAATTAGATCTTGTGTGGCTGTTGTTTTTATTGATTACCCATGACATCAATTGCAACTACATGATAACTGTTGTTTCTTCAATCAAATATAATTTGCTAAGTTAATGCTATACTAATTTATATTCATATTATTAAATAGGCCCAAGAAGGTGGAAAAAGCAGTAGGAAAACGAGGTGGCTTTAAAACAGTATACAGCCTGTCTCCACAGCTTCAAGTAGTTGTTGGCCAGCCCGAAATGGCCAGGCCTGAGGTATATCTTGTTACGTTCTTGAGTTTCACTATTGAGTACTTTTGCACCGTTGTTTGTGGTGAAGCTTTTGGAACAAAAATGTAATTCATATACTCCCTCCTTCGGTTTAGGTAGTGAAGAAAATATGGGGTTATATCAAGGAAAGAGATTTGCAGGACCCAAAGAATAGGCGGAGCATAAGATGTGACGAATCTCTACATGCTGTTTTTCGTGTTAAATCTATTGATATGTTTAAAATGAATAAAGTCCTGTCCAAGCATATATGGCCGCTAAATAGAGAAGGCGGTATGTCCTGAACTCTTTTCCAAATCCTTCCGTTGACACTCATATGCAACTCACCTACCTTTCTTCAAATTATTTACTTGTCTATATTTTGTTTGGTACCTTAAACATTGTATAACATATGGATTTCTGCATGCCTGTATACTATACTAGGTGTGGTTTTCTACTGGGACCATTTTTTCGTTACTTTTCTTCTGGTACTCAAACTTGTCTATATTCCTTCTATTGAGTTTTGTTATTGGTCTTAGCTTAATGATGAGATAGCTATAAGTTTTTGCATATTTAGTGTTCATTACCATGCATTTCGACACCTCTACATTTCTTGCACACCTGGTTAAACAACCGAAGGGTTCTTTTCAAGATACTTTATACTGTTTTTTTTTTTTTATAGTTAGTCACTACAAAGTTCTCTTATGTAAAAATGATCAAATGTTATGGATTTTCAAGAAATTTACTTTTTTATGATGGACAACCTGTTCTATTTGTACTTATTTAATTGTATGGACTTTATTTGTAAATTGTGAATGTTGTTCAATAAACATAAGGTCAAATACTTGATGCTCTCTTGCACTAAATTATTTGGTTTATGAAGTTGGCCGTGGAAATGGAAATCAATTTGGGTAGTATATACGACAAAATCTAATTCCTTGGCCATGAAATATAGATAAAATATAGGTTATAATTATTAATCTTTTCATTGATCATGTATATTGTCACACTGAAGTTGCATGTATAGTATATCTTTGAGAGTCTAACAATGTAGCATGATTGAACTCAGAACCTGTAAAGAAAATGAAGGAAGAGGAGGAAAGTGATCACTCTGTCTCTGAAGGAGATGCGAATAATGTAAATGAAGAAGATAAGGACGAAGAAATGGAGAAAGAAAAAGGCAGTAAACGAAAGCAGGCCAAGAAGCGAAGGTCAGTTTGATTACACTATGACCTGTCCATCCGTGGAAATTATTCTCTGCATTGACCCCTCAGTGTGTTATAGTTTTATTGTTTATTCTGTGCATTAAACGGTTATGATCATATGTTAGTTTTATGATTCAGTAGACGATTGAAAAACACGCCAGCCTCCTTGAAACTCAAAGCTGCAACTCTAGTTCAATCAATGAATTTGAGTGTCATATTACTTAATTGCTCAGAAGGATACACTTTAGAGTTGAAACCTGGTAGCTTTTTCTCATTTACTGTGGGATCAACCAGGTCTGCTAAAGTGGATAAGGAAGTCAAGAAACGAGGAGGTGGCTTTAACAAATTATCTAGCCTTTCTCCAGAACTTCAAAAATTAACTGGAGAATCAACATTGGCTAGAACAGAGGTATTGTGTTAGACATTTGAATATCTTTCATATATTCCTTAAAAATATGTAAAAAAACCTCCTTAAAGTATGTAATGGAAACATTCAGTTCTTAGTCAGCCTCTTGCTTTTCCTGACTAGGTTGTAAAGAAGCTATGGAACTATATCCGGGAGAACAATTTGCAGGATCCAAAGAATAGAAGAACTATAATATGTGATGAGCCTTTGCGCACCCTTTTCAATGTTGATTCTATCGATATGTTTCAAATGAATAAAGCTCTGTCGAAGCACATATGGCCTTTAAATCACGAAGGTATCTAAGGGAAGCTGGTAATTCTAATTCCTGAAAATATGCTTAGTTGTCCAAGCTTATGTTTATATTTTTTCATTTTTCTTTGTTCTGATTCTGTTTTGGTGTTTATCAGCAATATCAGTTTCATTTCATCTAGTTACCCTGAGGATTTTGGCTTGAAATTCTGAGTTTCCAGCTATTAGTGATCATGTGTAGGGCACTTTAACTATTGCATTACAGACCTGACATATGTAGGGTAATTAAGGACAGTTGTGCCAGAAACCTTTTCATTTTGTTACAATCTAGTTCAGTTTTATGAAATTGGACGTGAACTAAAATGGAATGTTGAAATGTTGGCTGTAGTTTTGAGCATTCTTCATTTAGGTATTGGTTTTCTCAAGAATGAAAGGACTAAGTTTTCAACTTTGTGCTGGCTTCATACCATTTGGTGACACAAGACATATGAAACGTAGACTAAATGAGTAGTTAAGTGAGTTACCTAGACTAACATGAGTAGTTAATACTCTAAAAGGGAACATTATCTGCATATGGATGCTTTCAGTTAGCTTATATGTCCAAATGATAAAAGGGGTCCCCTGAAGAAAAATTCTGATTAGGTAACCAGTATTGTGGTCATTTGAAATGTATACTATGCTTCTATAAGTTTTAATTCTTGCTGATTTTGAGTTTTACTTTAGTATAATTGATTGTATCATTTGTAATGCAGCAGCTCTAGACAATGATTCTGAAATGGAGAAGCAGTCTCAACAAGAACAAGAACAAGAAGGTAAAAAATATGCTTACTGTCTTTAGATTATCAAACTTTCTGGACAACAATGTTATTGTGTGTGCATATTTATACTCCATACCACATCGCATGGTGCTGCCATAAAGATGATAAAACCGTTTCATGTTAATAAAACTGTCTTGGCACCAATTTCATATTCAGATTCAGAAGAACCTGACCAAGACAGCAAACGCAGAAGATAGGAGACTAAGAGTACGATGATTTACAGGTATGTCGATCTGTTCTTGATTTATCAGCCTATATACTCATGAGATCATGCAATGTGATAATTTGAAATTTGTGTGCCTCACTTGGAATATGACTTTAATACTTTATACGAAAATCCCACTTGGTGAGCAAGTGAAACCTCTGTGCCACAGTTATTTGGTGTTTCACTTTTTTTTTTCCATTGACATATTGTCTTAGGCTGCTTTGTTGAGTTCATTGATGCCAGAAAGAAAGCTTTTCTGAGGTTGACTCGTTCCATGGCTCGTCTCAGTTTCAGAGCTGTTAACTGCTTCGGACTGCTTAGCAAATCAAGAGAGGACAAAATGATACCGAGTTGTAATATACTTTGAGCCAAGTGGAGAAGGCATTTTGGGACAACTCATTATCTTGTCCATAGCCTTGTAAACGTTTTGTTCTGACCATCTTTCTATAAAGGAAGTAGAAATTTTGTTGAGCTTTGGAGCTTTAATTTTCGACCCGAGTCTTTTTGTGTCATCTCTACTGTTACACATTTTCAGCTTAACTAAAAATAGAATCCTTATTCTCAGAGGATATATAACCTTAATTCGAGTCCATCCTTCTAGGACCTCATTGAGCAAAAGCTGAAATCACTGCCCCTAAAAAATGAGAGTTCATTCCTCACAGCATATGCCTCAAAATAAGCATGAAATATCATATTGCACACAATCCAGGTGAGCTATCTAACTTCTAACATGTGGGTAGCAACATTTCAGTCATTTCTCCTTGAAGTACGAAGGGATGATTCTCAAATGAGCTGCATGATTCGTTCCACCTACTTTCCAACTAGATCATTCTGCTTCCTTGACTTGAAGACATTTGGATTATATTCCCGAATATGAATATAGAATTTGAGATGTTACATGTGAGAAAGATTTATGAAGCATCGAAATCTATATCATTGACCATTAATAAAGAAATTGGAAGTACAAGCACATTGCACACGCACATTGTCACATAGTACACACGACACTTTTCATTATGCTTCACATTAGAAATAATAGAAATATTTGATGACTTCGGGGTTACTGCTGTGATGATTCCAGACTTCTAGTCTACTATGAAGTATGAACCCGGTCCATTCTCTCTGCCAGCATCAATTCTAATGTCATTTCCATTTGTAAAAGGAGTCTGAAATTTCTTGCTAATATGATGGTTTTTCTTTCAAATTTGAAGCAGATTTTAGATGTGTTGCATTGCGACAAGGGTAGTGAGGCTTGCATGTGGAATACTACCTTCTTACCAATGTTCCCTTTTTAGACGTGAGATGGATGATACTCCGATGTTCGGATGTTAATCTAGATTATAAATGGTTTTAATGATTGAATGTTAATCTTGTGACAAACAGAACTTTGTTCCCCTTTTTTAATGTATGTATATGTGTGTATATATATATTTAGAATAGAGAGCTCTTTGTTTTCAAAAAATCACTGATTAAAAAAATTATGCACACTATTTATTTCGAGAAAAATTCTGGAATGCTGTTTGGGTCCAAAATAGACATTATTTGTTTTGTGGTTTAGTTACGATCTTTGGGCCGATGTCTACCACCCGCGCGAGTAAAGCTTTCCTAGCAGAGGAAAAAATTATGAATGATCCTGGCAATCTTAGATGGATTAAGAGAATAAAGGCTGAGGATTCTTGGCAATTAGAGTCATTTAATGATATTAATTGCTAGAATCTTATGACAACTACGACAAGTAATTGCATGATGCTTATAAATAGAGGAAATCTTTATGCAATTTGGACGGACAATCAATCATACAATTTGCTCTCGGCAAACTTAAAATTTTCATTGCCAGAAAAACCATACCTCCGGCGATCCAAAGATTCTCAATACACAGGGCGTGAGGCATTTGAAGATTCAAGGACGTAACCATCTGTGTTCTCAACACTCACCAATGAGATTGCTCTGCTTTGCACCATACAGGGTGTGTAAAGCCTCAATTTTTGTGATTCATCGACGAGATCACGAAGCAAGTCCTAGACCACTAGGCAAAAAGAATCCATCGAACGGGGTTAGTGCTCTCCTCTTCCTAGTCGCTTCTCAGAAGATCAGCCGCGGCGCAATCGATGTTTAACGTTTTGCCCCACGGTAATGGCATGTCTAGCACATACACACACGAAAAGAGACAGCTTGAGACTTCTTCGGCTTCTTGGGAATTCTGCATTTTGGCACGCACAAACATTTTGACATGCATTCTGCATGTTGGCCAAACTTTCGCGTCTCATTGTAACAATAGGGGAACCTTATCGGAAGCGGTACCCTAGTTGTCGCAAGCATCTAGAGCCTGCTTTCTAAGACCATAACTCTGCTGCTTATAACAGATTATCAACAGAGGCAGTAGAAGTATCATTTGGAAGTAAACTTAAACCAACGATGGCGTTTACTTACCCAACACCTGAAGAGGTCGACGATATGACTTTCGATCTCTCCCGACCGTATGCTACTGAGCGTGATCGTCATCAGGCAAAGCAGCTCGACCATCTGACCAAACAGATGGAGGCTCAGACGTTCTTGTTGTCAGCAACTGAGAAAAAGTCTGACATGGTGGCCAAGGAGCTAGTGGCCTTCAGGACAGAGTTTTCCAAGGGACGCAAAGAGCAAGAGGTGCTTCGTGCATGTCTTGACAGTCTTTCTTTGGGCCAGGATCAACATGAATCACCTGGAATCAAATATTAGTGATATAGGCAAGAAGTTCGATACTGAGCTCTCTGCGCTATCTAAGGCGATGTCAAACCTCACCAGGGAATGTCGTTACAATGAGCAGTTCCCGAGAGCTTAATTAGAATGGAGGAGTTCCAGCAACTTATTGAACAACACATCCCTTAATCTTCCCGAGAAGCCCAGGTTTACGAGTCCCCATACCCTTCGTCCACGAAAAGGAAATGGAAATGACCAAAGGGGTATAGGCCAATCAACTTCCAAACCTTCAACGGTAATGGAGGAGAGAGTGCTGCCACCCATATAGCCCGTTCTCAGGTTGCAGTGTGGACCTTGGGGCGATGACGTGGAATTGAAACTCAGGGTCTTTGGTTCATCGTTCTCTGGCTTAGCCCTTATATGGTACACTGGTTTAGCTCAAGGATCAATACAAGATTGGCCAACGATGAAGAAGTTGTTCTCTAGTCATTTTGGAGTTGCAATTTTTGAAGTGAGCATCGCCACATTGTGTCAAATGTGCCAGACATCTTCAGAGATTCCAATGGCTTTCTTGCACCGGTTCAGAGGTGAGCTCAATATGTGCAAGATGCAGCTTGACAAGAAGGCGGTTATTGACATGGCCATAAATGGCTTGGATGACCGCATGTATACCATGTTCTTAGGAACTAAGCACGGCTCTTTGAACAAGCTCATTGATGTAGTGACCAAATTTCATAATGGCATGCAGGAGATGGACAATAGGCACAACACATCAAAGGGAACGTACGAGCCAAGGGCGTCGTACACTCCAGACAAAGGCATGTCGGTATTAATGGCCTACATTGAGTAATTAATTGAAGAAGAATACGAGCCTGAAGATGAGCGGGTTCATGCAGTCGAGCTAACGAGCAAGAATACTTTGAAGCCCAAGAAGCTGCAATCGAGCAAGGGTCCACTTAAGTTGTCAACCGTGGCCTTCGCAAAGACAAAATTTGACACCTATACCTATGATGCTAATCTCCCTCATGAAATATTGAACGAGCTAATTATCCAGAGGGCGGTGAAGACAGACTTTAGACCTATCCCGAGCCCAGAGAAGTTAAAGGGAAAGAAGTTTTACAAGTATCACGGTAT
Organism: Geum urbanum; assembly: GCA_946800695.1. Taxonomy (NCBI): domain Eukaryota; kingdom Viridiplantae; phylum Streptophyta; class Magnoliopsida; order Rosales; family Rosaceae; genus Geum; species Geum urbanum. Next base: position 7,628,958 of record OX327002.1, on the reverse strand, counting down.
GTGACCATACCACCAAAGACTACATTAAGCTGAAATATGTCATCCAGACATGGATCAACGAGGGCAAGGTGGCTTTGGAAACACCTAAGACAGTGTCACTGGTAGATACTCATCCTTTTCTTGAACCACATGTGAATATAGTGGAGTTAGTTAGGGCACCACCTCAACGTCAACATGGGCAAGAAACTGAAACAAGAAGTAGGGTCGCGTGACCATACCAACTTCAGCGACATTACACCTTTCAAGTACGTGGAAAACATATATGAAATCCTCGATGAGCTTAACGGGGGGTTTTGTAAATTACAGACTTGTGCAAAGGCTTGAGGATTTGGCCTACGTGAGGCTTGGTGAATACTTCTACATGGGCCATTTTAAGTTCGGCCACGCGACCTCAACTTGCTGGGCTCTGAAGGAGAAGATCCGAGATTGGATTGACGAAGGAAAGATCAAGTTTGGCCCTTCAGAGACTTTGGCGAGTAGCTCTCATCCAGTCAGAAACCCAATATCAAGGAGAGCCAAGAGAAAGATCACATACGATGTGACCAAGATGTCACAGATTTTAGATAACTTGGTCACTGCGAGAATAGCCAAGGTGCCATTTGATCCTTCCCCTAATCTTTAGAAGTTGAAAGGAAAGCCTTACTATTGTTTCCACCATGTCTAGACATATCCCACTGAGTAGTGTACTAGCCTGAAGTATTGCATCCAACAATCGATCGACGAGGGGGAAATCATAGTGCAGTAGACCAGTGAAAATGACGCGCAATAGAGTAAGGCGGAGGAAAGTATCCTGGTATGCATGCTGGAGCTACAAAGGAGCAATCCGCTTAAGAGAAAGTAGATATATTTGGGGGCAACACAGAAAGTGACCAACCTAAACCCACCTCCAAAGGAAAAGAAACTGTTCGATCCACCGGAAACTTTCCCAGTCGCATTATGTGCTCGCCGCAAGGTTCATTGTGGGGTGAATGTTTCATACGAGGAGCTAATTGAGGCTATCAAGATTTATCCTCAGTTGGTGTCACCACCAGAGAACTATGAGCCGGCTAGCCCAAGGGCAGCGAATCCACGGGATTCGCAGGCTTATAAAAGGATGAGGGCCGTCCAGAAATTCATGAAGCCAATTACCAGTTCTGTCGAGGCATCAGGGGAAAGCTCTAAGCCATACATACCACCATCTTCTCAGTCAGTGATCAAAGAAGATGTTTGGTACATCAAGGAGAAAGGGAAGACTGTAGAAATTATTCCCAGCGGGAGAAGGAAATTGTAGCAGCAATATGGTGTTGCTAAATAGGCCTTGGAGGTGCTGGATATGGGGTTGATCAAACTAGATCAATTGTCTCAGACCCCAAAGTAATTACAAAGGCGGATGAATAGACTATCTGCTAACCCAACCATCTCTTTTGGCAAGTGTTAGGTCCATAATTGCACTTGTTCTAATTATATTTCTAACTTCATGTTTATTGCTTGTCTTCTATGATTAAAGTATCGTTCTTATAACATTTCCTGTTCATGCCTGAAAATTGGGAGTTGACACAGAAACGCTCTTAAAGTTGGAAATTAATCACTTTTTGGAGAAGCTGAGCACCGTTCCGAAGTCACAAGAACATTTGGAGCAACTTTGAGAAAATGACAAAAAGTGGTCGTCGAAAGTTATCGGAAGCTGTCGGAAAATCGTCAGATTTATCCATGGCTGGCCGGACTATCAAGTATGGCCCAAATACTTCAAGCTAGGCCCAAGGGAAGACCCAAACCACCTAGATATATACCCTAGCTGATTTGGTTAGGGTGTCACACATTTTGAATTTTGGATGTATTAGGCATGATTTGGACTTTAGCCTAGAAGCCAAGAAATGAGGATCACAAGTTATGGCCCTTAGAAGAATTTAATGTTACTCTAGAACATCTAAGGGCTCACAAGATACCCCATTTTCTCTCCCAGTTCTCCCTTAGGTCGAGCTCCCCATTCACCACCATTACAACACAACTCATTTTTCAAGTTTTGCTTAGTTTTTTCTCTAGACATAGCCCTAATTCATTCTCTAACCTTCTAGCTCTCTCCTCCACCCAAGGAATGCAAAATCAAAATTATCGGCGATATTTCGCCGATATTTCGGTTTTTTGAACTTACCTGAAAAATCCGTGAATATATCTCCAAACTTTCCGAAATTTTCCGAAACTTTCCGATATTTTCGATATATCCCCGATATTTCCGATATTTACCGAAATTTTTGAAATTTTTAGTAACTTTTTTAATTTAACAAAATTAAAAGCTTGTCAGTCATTGGTCAAAATTTTGCAATGCCTTATCCTTCATATATCATGCCTTATGGTCTTCCAACAAGTGATAACTCATCGTTACAATCACAAACAAATGCCTCAAATGATGATAGCAATGAAGAAAGTCGAGCAATGCCTGGTTCATACTACAAGCTCCAAAATCTTTAAAGACCGCCCCTGACCTATATGGTTGGCATGTAAGTCAATACATGCAGAATTACATGGGAGAGCAATCATTTAATGAGTACTCTTCACAATACACACATGATTCTGCACAGAGAGATGAGGAAAATAGTGTGAATTTCGAACCTCATAGGTCCTCTATGTGGTTTTGAAGTATTTATATATTTGATTTTGTAATGTGTGATGTGTAACATATTGTACAAAAATGTGATGGTCTAGCCTCCCATTAAAGTTTAGCCATCAAAAAAATAAAAATAGAACTATTAAATTATATTTTAATAGTTATCAGCATTTAACACGTACTAATTCATATAGTAATATAGCAAATTCATATGTTTTGATGTTTGATCAATATTTTCTTTTCACATAAGGTAGGTAATTGATCATATAACAACCTCCAAAAGTTTCATTACAAATTTTCATATATTTTTATTAGTTTCCGTCATTTCCGTCAGAATTTTCAGTGGATCGATATTTCGTCGATATTTCTGTCGATATATCCAAATTTTGGACTGTCGATATATCCTCGAAACCCGATATTTTACTCCTTGCCTCCACCTTAAAAATATCCTCTATCACCACCAAAAGGCCTAGGAACCTACATAACCACCACCATACTCTCATCTCCACCCTATGCACCCTAGCCTAAGGTTCATCATCTTTGTGGAGCCAAGAAGCAAGAAGGGAGCAAGTGAAGAAGAACTTGAAGAACTTGAAGGGTTTGCTTAAGAGACTATTCGGTTAATTATTTCTTACACCTATTGATTCCTTATTATGTATCTAGACTCTATTTTCATTATGTATAGTGAGTAGTCCCATTTGGAAGGCTAGAGTTAGAACCCTAGTCATTTGATGTAGATAAATGATGGATTGATTCATCTATGGTTTATTTTTTTGTGTATGTTGAGTGAAACATGTGTTTGTGAATGAGATTAGTATGTGTTTATGGTTGAGCTTCATGTATGGTTTCATTTATGCATGTGTTTACCTTAGCTAAGTTGATGTATGAATTAAAGAACTAAAAATAGGACCTTAGTGGAATTAGCTACTCACCTAAGGCTAGATGAGCATGTAAACATGATTAAGGTGTATTCCAAGAGGTTTATCTTAAGGTTTGGTTTCCTTAGAACTAAGCAAAGACTAGAGCCCCTTTAAGTCTTAATAGACATAAGGAGCTTTGGTCAAGTACACATTGAATCAAGAGGTTATTGTGGCTACTAGTCGGGTCTTTTGATTCATAATCTACAAGGTGCGGATTGGGAGATTCACTTAGATTTTCTCCCGCGTCCTCCAATAGAGGTTCGGGAAGGGGAACCTTCCTCAAATATCACAGTATGCTTGTTTGCTTCACTCACGTGACATACGGTCAAGATGTAAACCCGAAATGGTTTAGGACTTGGTCCCGGTTCACCAAACACTTCAAAGTTGGGCTCAAGTCATCTAGAGTTTGAAATGGCCTAGGAGTTTGGGTTCAAAACCAAGCATGATTAAAAATGTTACAATTTGGACATCCACTTGTATGAAACGGACTTTAATTACGTACATAAATCAGGACATTGTTTGAGCATCAAATGGTCAGTGATGATTTCCCTAGCCAACCATCTTTCTTTATCGGGAATTTGTTTGTTATTTAATCTCTTTGAATTAGTCTTTAACCAATAAATCAACTCATATAATCACTCATCATAGTCTAATCACCCCTTGCAATGCTAGGTCTCTAAATGACTTAGTAGTGTAAGATATACATTTTTATTTCATTTTAGTTTAGCATCAAGTTAGTGTCTAGTTTAACCGTAGTTTAAGTGCTTAATCAATTCGAACTAAGGAGTTCAAGTGGTCAATCCTTGTGGGTTTGACACTCGACTCTTATAAATACTATAACTTGACCCCGTATACTTGCGGGCGGAAATAACTATATACACTTATGGACCAGATAATAGTGCATAAAGTGTATGAGTGTATTCTTTCCAACAGTAAGCGCTCAGATGAACCAAAGGTCAGAGCGGATCGGCCTAGCGTGTTTTTTAGGATCTCCAAACCATAACCTACTCAGACAGTTCAACATGCTTTGGAGAAATCAGAGAGTATCAACGGCGTAAAGGACGAAAAGCGGGACACCAAACCTTTGGTGCTTAAATGTCTCCAGCGAGCATCAGAATTTGACTCAGCCTGTGTGATTTCTTGTGAGTCGAAGGGTCTTCGATGTCAACCAAAGTCGTTGGTCATCAAGGAACAGAAGAAGGCTGTTGCTACATCTACCATAATTACCATGACAGTTTCGACCAAACAAGCAGGACATCTAGCGGTTGATCAGGGGAAGACTCAGTTCTTTCCAGCAAGTATTGAACCTACACCCGAGGTTCCATTAGATGAGGTTTTAGCAGCAACGGTGGAAGAATTGGTTCCTACTGATCAAGTAATGATGGACAACCTATCATTCATTGGGAAAGCCCATGAAAGATAATTATAAGGTTGATGACAAGGAGCTTTTCGATTACGGAGAAGACCGAGACGTCGCAAAAGCATGTGAGAGTGACGTCGCAGTCAACATGGTGTTTGTGCTCCCTGCTAAGTTTGCAGCTTCTACACCATCATCCCCCGCACTATAGGTATCAAAGGTGATGGTCCTCGCTCACCCCGGACATGGTAATACCATTGCGTTTGTAACAAAAGAAGAAAGGGCTGAGCCTCAACCAGCGTTGAACTTGTCATTGAGGAAGACCTTTATGTCGTTGCGAAAACCTACCCTGAATATGGCTATACACATGAGACCCCTCTATATCACTGCCAATGTATGAGGCATACAACTTAACAAGATGCTCGTGCATTAAGGGGTAGCTATGAACATTATCATTGTCCGGATAATGGCTTGCTTGGCATTCCTAAGTCCATCCAAGACACATCCTTGAATGTTCGAAACTTTCAAGGGTCAATTTCAAAGACATTGAGCATGATTTTTCTTCATGTCCAGGTTGGTTCCATTACAGACACTCACATCTTTTTCATGGCAGAATGTACTGCTCCGTATAGTGGGATTTTGGGAAGAGACTGGATCTATAGGACTTACTGCGTACCTTCTTCGCTACACCAGCAGTTGATACTTTGGAATATGAAGACATAAGAAGCTGAGATAATTGATGCTGACCCTCGTCCATATTATATTTCTGCCAATGCATTAGAGGCCAGTTACTACAATAGAGACTTGTGCCCGTTGGAGGTTTGTGGCGTCGACGATAAGGGGCGCCCCATAGGGGTGATTTTTTTTTGAATTTGCTCAATGAGGCATCATACAGGCTGGCGAGGATACTGAGTAGCCTTGCACTGTTGAGGCTACCTACTACACTGTATAGATGATGGAGCCTCTATCAAGCATAAAGATAGAGGCCTATTTTTCTCTCTACGAGCGGTTACATAATTACTTGCTGGAGAAGCAGGCCTACAAGCATGTTCCGATAGTTGCTGTGTTAGTTTATGTGGATGATGACGTGCTGCATGAATCTGAAGAGGAAAAAGTGATCTAATTCTCCCTAACAGCCTTGGATGATACTCTGCCTAAAGTGAAGCCCCCATCGAAAAGACTTGGGAACTACAGAGGAGCCAATACATGTGGCCATCAGTACCTTTCTAGAGCCTGAAGAAAGAAAGATGCTTATTGAGTTGTTGCAAGAGTTCATGGACTATTTTGCTGAAAAGTATGAAGACATGCCTTATTTTTCGCCAGACTTGGTACGTCAAGAGTTGCCGATCTTGCCAGAAAAGAAGCCAGTAAAGCAGGAAATGTGAAGGATGAATACGAAAATGGTGATTCTGGTAAAGGAGGAAGTCAAAAAATGCTCAAGTCAGGCATCGTTATGGTGACCACGTATAATGAGTAGCTATCAAATATCGTCCCAGTCAAGAAGAAAAATGGGAAGATGTGGGTCTGTGTCGATTACATAGACCTTAACAATGCAATGCCAAAATATGCATACCTAATGCTAGTAGCAGATTTGGTTGTCAATTCAGTGGCTCACTATGAGATACTTTAATTCATGGACGGTACTGCAGGTTATCACCAAATCCCTGTAGTTGAAGAATACAGACACAAGACTGATTTCCGGTGTCTAGGCTTCGCTGGAGTGTTCGAATATGTGGACATGCCCTTTGGCCCAAAGAATGCAGGGGCAACTTACTAGAGAGCCATGCATCTTATTTTCCATGATCTCTTGGGAAAAAGCATGGAGATATATATCGACGATGTGGTGGTTAAGTCAAAATGTAGGCAGGACCACGTGGACGATTAGAGACAAGTGTTTGAGCGGATGAGGAAACAGTAGTTGAGAATGAATCCCTCTGAGTGCGTCTTTGGCGTCCAGGTAGGGGACTTCCTAGGTTTCTTGGTCCATCAATGGGGCATAGAAGTGCTTGACGACAAGTAAGATACCATGCTCAGAGCTAGTCCTCCAAGGACTAAGAAGGAGCTTTAGCGCTTGCTTGGAAAGATTAACTTATGCCGATTTATTGAAAAAGCTACCGGTCAGACTCAAACATTCTCGCCATTACTCAAGCTTCAAAACCAGAAGGATTTTGCGTGAGAGCCTATACATCAAGAGGCCTTCGACACTATCAAGCAATACCTTGCTAACTCACCAGTATTGGTGCCTTTGTGGCCTGGAGTGCCTCTCAAGTTATACATCTCAGCAGTAGAAGGGTCAATAGGTAGTCTATTAGCATAGGGCAATACTACTGGCACTGAGAAAGCCATCTTTTACCTTAGTTGGACCCTAACGGATTGTGAGACTAGGTATTCCCCAATGGAAAAAAAATATGTCTTGCTCTTTACTTCTCAGGGTATAAACTAAGGCACTACATGTTGTCCTTCACCCCTTGTGTCATCATCCAGATGGATCTAGTGAAGCACATGTTATCAAGGCCTACTCTTAGAGGCCAGATTGAAAATAGATTTTGGCGCTATCGGAATTCTCGCTGCAGTATGTCCCACAAAAAGTAGGGAAAGGCCAGGTGGTGGCCGATTTTCTAGCTCATCACCACATGTTGGAGGTTCAGGAAGTTAAGGAATTAGAGTTGGCTCACATAACACTCCCACCATGAATGTTATACTTTGATGGATCGAGTACTAGCACTCTTGTTGCGGCAGGCATAATGCTAGTCAATCTGGAGAGAACCACCTTTGCTTATTCTTTTCGTTTGGACTCCCATTGCACAATAATCAGGCAAAGTATGAAGCATTGATCATAGGGTTGGAAATTTGGCTTGATCTGAAGGTCACTGATGTACACATCATGGGTGATTTGTTGCTGATTATTTGACAGCTCGAGACTAAATATAGAGCTGGTGTTATCCTTGAGCCATACATTAAGTGAGCGGGGGAGCTATTAGAACTGTTCATAGAGCTTACTTTGGAGCACATCCCTCACGATCAAAATTAAGCTGCCAATGTGTTAGCTCAACTAGCTACTGGCATTAGTCTCCAAGACAGCGTTCGCGAACGTATCCTGAAGGTTGAGCGGCGGACTTTGCCTTCATTCCTAGTAAGAAAAAAGGAGAATGATGACTGGTATGTGGCAGCGTTAGACCATATTGATGTGGATTTGAGACAACTTATTATTTCTTACCTGTAAGATCCCAACACAGCGTCGGACAAGTGGACACGTTTTCTTGCCGTCAACTATGTAATCATGAATGGCGAGATACTTCGACGAGGCGAGGAAACTGTATATCTCTGTTGCATTCATGGAAGAGAATCTAAGTGATTGATGCAGGAGGTACACCTAGGGGCATCCAAGGCATATAAGACAGGTCCCAAAATGCGATGATTGCTACATCGACATGGTTACTATTGGCCAACCATCTTGAAGGATTGAATTGTTTTCACTAACGGATGTGAAGACTGCAACGCTCACGCGCCAGTTAGCCATCTTCTTAACATCTCTATACAACCTATCATTAAGCCCTGGCCTGCTCGTGGTTGGGCATTAGACTTGATCAAAATGATCCATCTTCATTTCTCATAGGGCCATAAGTTCATCATGGTGGCCACAAATTTCTTTACTAAGTGGGTGGAAGTTAAGCCATTGAAAAGGGCTTCAGCGTCGACAATCTGACAGTTCCTATTCGAGGATATCATCTGCTAATTTGGTATTCCAAAGTGTTTCATCTCAGACAGAGTGGCATAATTTATGTCAGGAGAGGTTGAGCAATTGATGACAAACGGAGGCTAGGTCCTCCATTCGTCTTCTTACCATGCTCAGTCCAACGACTAGACATGGGGCTAGCAACAAGCTCATCTTGCATATCCTAAAGAGGATGCTCGCAGATAACGCTAGATTATGGCATGAAGCGCTATTCAACACACTTTGGGCATATTGGACAACTAAGCGTAATCATATACCACACCCTATGCTCTTATGTTTGGGCACGACTTTGTTTTGCCTGTGGATTTCAGTCTTTGAGAGTGATGGATCAACATAACCTAATAGGCGAGGATTACGTTCAGGCTATATGGCAAGAGAATGAGGACTTAGATGAACAACGGATCGCGGCTCTATGCAGTTTTCTCGTTGAAAAGAAACGAGTAGCTTGCTCATACGACAAATGTACAAGGGGCAAGAGTTATGCGGAAAGTGAATTAGTATGGAAGATAGTTCTACCCATTGGTGAGAAAACGTAAGGCCGTGGAAAATGCTTCTCCAAATGGGAAAGCCCATACGTTATTGATAACATCCATGGGAAAAGGGGTCGTTCGACTTCGAGACAAGGATGACACGGTTCATACGAACCCCATCAATAGCCATTTTCGAAAGAAATACATCACACCGGTGTGGGAATTCAAAGACCCGCTAAGTACAGAGTAATTGAGTATGTTCACGTTCGCTCGCCAGCCTTCTAGAGGCTTGGTTCTCGCTCGCTTGTTCAAACTCAAGGGGCAACCCATATATCTTACTTATTTTAGGGACAATCCTTATGGCCAAATTTTTAGCCCCAACATTTTTTTTGTACTTCTACTAAGGCCAATTCCTGTGGCAAAAAACTTTTGTATAATAACTTTTTCATATTAATGAAAATTTGTATTCAGTTTTTGCTTGAACCAGTCGTGGTTTACAATCTTGAATTGTGCTAAATTATTATTCACGTTGGGGATATACAAGGCATATATTTCAATAGAATGTGATCGATTTTTATTGAAAGAGGCTTTGCAGCCTTAACCTCTGATACCATACATAAATAAGACTACAATTTGGCCAAGTACAGTGGCCTAAACAAAAACAAAAAAAGCAAGCAAGAGATAGTCGATCGACAACTCGTCAGAGTCCTCAGGTATATCATTCATGCTGATGACGCTAGATCGGTCTGTGAAGGTTCTGTCTCTGACATGGTGGGTTGTCCCAGCTCATGTATGGTCACATCCCATAGCTCTCCATTACTCCACAGTTCCCCCTGCATAGAAAGATTTGTGGAATAGACTGCTTTGAAATCTCTCTGGATACATCTCTCCTTAAATCGGAGAAATTCAGAGCAATCGCTGCCGAAGATGAAGTTGAGACCGACTCCCTAACGTCTGAACTTGGTTGTACTCAAGTACTCTAGAGAAACCACACCATTGACAAACCAAGACATAAGTATTGCCACTTAGCCCAGGTTTAGGCATAAGTATTGTCACCTAAATAGGGGTTAACAATAGAAAAAGGGATCAGGAGGAAAGGCTATTAGGCAGAGCCAAAAGAAGAGAAAATAGGGACGACTATCTCTATTCTGAGACTTGGGAGTTTTCCTTGGCGATCTTTGCTTGGTGATGATAGTATTTATAGTGGCCAAACCTTAATGGCTATTCATTGAAACAAAGCATCGTTTCATCGATTCAACACACCTATTTAACTGGTGTAGGCACATATGCACTGGTACATGATTCCCATTGAAACCAAATTTCCTCCTTTCCAAGGAAGGTAGTTGAATGTTATTTATTATCAGAACAGTTGGAATACGTGGGATTCTTGGAATCAGAGTGAGTGGTCATTGTGTGGGTACATGCATACTGAATTCGAAACCTAAAATAGACTAGTAGTGGGATGGACCTGATTAAGATTGAAGTTAATTAAGTTTGTTACAAAAGCTAGCCCAATCCTAGGGCCTGATTACAAAATACAGAAACTAAACTAAGTCTAGATAAGCCGGGCTGCACGTTTGATCTTGACTTTTGCATGTTCATAGTCTGCCCAAGCTTTGTCGAGGGTCATCTTGAACTCCTTAGTGTCCTTCTCAGCATCCTTTAAGTCATCAACGAAGAAGGCGGTGTGCTCCAGTAGTGCTGCTGCCTCATCCCGGACTGCCTTGAAATCCTCTCGCATCTTAGTCACCTCCGCTAACTATTTGGTGAGCTATGCTTCCTTTTGGGCAAGAGCATTGTTCTGAGTTGAGATCTTCTCGAAGTAGGCCATGAGTTGGTCATGGTTGCCATGCAAGTCATGTGATGGGGTCAGCCATTTGCTATCGTGGAAGTGAGTCTTTTTGTCTAGTCAGTCCACTCATTGCTTGAGGTTTTTTAGCTCCTTGAGTTTTTCTTCGAATAAGCTTAGGGTGGAAGCGAGAGCAGTGATCGCATTCTATTGCGAGAGCATAACCTCGATCAGAGCTTTCTCAAGGATGTCTGGCGAGTCGAGGTTTGCATCTTGAAGGTCTCGAAGAATGACTTTGGCAAAGAGAGATTTCACGTGGCTCATACTTAGCGGAAGAAACTTTCTCAAAGTGGCCCACCAATTTCCTAATTTTGGGAGATGTTGCTACTGCAGGAAGGTTAGGACCGACTGAGGAAGAAGCTGTTGAGCTCGATAAACCTAGCGAAAGGTTCTTCAAAATACGCCAGTTAAGGGTATTGATCATGTCCTGTAAAGCGGCCATAACAGCGGCAAGGTTTTCATCTTGTTGGGGTTCGGCATCTTACAAGGTTTGATCATCCTAGTGGGAGGCTGAGAGTCAAAATATACGTTAATAATATGTGGTAAAGGGAATTTATCGGAGTCAGTCCAGGCGACAGAGTTGCGGTCTCCATAGAAGTTTCCGCAACGGGAGTCGTCCCTCAGATGCATGCACGGGAACATGTTTTGTTAAGGCGGAAGAACTTGGATCCTCTCCATCATGAGTGGGTATGGCATCCTAGTTGACATGAAAGCCACTTAGAAAATGAAAGTATTTACATAGGAATAGGTGCAGTAGATTCTTCAGGAATACCTACCTCAGAACCTGGGTAAGTGTCTCTGGCCTGATTTCCATATGCTGGTTGTTCACTCATTTGCTGTCCCCTCGCATGTTGTTGTCCCGCTTGAGTTGTTTCCATATACTCTGGTTTCATGGGAATACTACTAGCTGGCTGAGGTATTTCTGAGTTCCCGGCCACCTCGTTAGTATCAACTTCCTTTTCAAGAGACAGGTTGACCAAAAAGTTCACCTCAGGATGAAGCTCATCGGGAATTACATTCTGCATCAATTTAGGTTTAGCCGAAAGGTGCAGTAAAACATCATATAGTTCTCAGAACGTTAAAAAAGTTACCTCAATGGTCGTTATCATGGGGATATCCTGGGCATTTTCCTTGGTAGGGGTAGTCTCAGGAAATTCGCCTTCAATGTTATCACTTTATTCCTCGCTTATAGTAAGAGACTATGAGATGACTGGGTTGGCTACCCCGAAGAAAGTAGGTTCTCGATACTTATCAGCCCAATGAGATCCTGCTACTCTGTCTTCTTCTTCAATCTCCTCGTTTCCTTTTTCTCCGACATCAGATGGGGAAGCGGAGGAAGAACCAACAGCTTGGCGATGGCGCCAGCGGGCTAGAGGCATCTCGTTGTCCTCTTCCTCATCGAAATCATCAAAGAGGACAGTTCATCGCTGTTTAGGGTGTCATTGGAAGGAAATAGAAGTGGAAATACTGAGTATCTAGCGTGACGGCTTAGTTGAGATGTAGATAGAAGATGACTTACCGAGTTTCTTGTTTTTTCTCGTTTTTGCCTTTTCCTTCAGTGCCAGAGAGACTTTGTGCTTTCTGCTTAGAGGAAGAAGGTCCTGTCCTGCCACTAGATAGGCCTCTGTCGACGTCCTAGTTGGCGTTAGGGGCCAAGAGAAATGATAGGAATGTAAACACCAACATATAATGTTGCAAATCAAAGCAAAATAATGCAACATTTTTATGGAGACATACTTGTGGCTAAGTTGGGGTTGTAGGAGGTCTTTGCTGCAGGGAAGGAGTAAGATCATTATGATCACTCCTGAGGATTCCTTTATCAGTTGCAGTTGTGAAGAAGGTTGACAAGCCCTTGAAGATCCTCGTGAACACGACGACAGAGGATGAGTTGTTCAACACTTTCCAATGGCGGGATCACCAGAGACTGTAAGTTTTGGTCAATCCAAAGGAAGTCAGCAACGTGCATTCCAGGAAAACCTATACAGGCTTTGGAATTTGGGCAGTAGTGGTCCAGATCACCATGTTCGTACGACACAACGGTGGTGGGTAGCCCAAAGATTGCAACCATATGGAGCAGGGTATGGCTCATATGCCCATATGGAAACTTTAATGTGTTACTGCTTGGATCCCAGAAAGACATAGAAGCAACGAGAGGCAGTTGATTGCTTCTTGGAGGAAGAGAGAAACATAGTTTCAGGAGGGGAGTGATTCCGGCGGCTTCCAATTTCCCAGAGTAAATCTTGTCGTGGGCTTTGTAGCACGTGATTTCCTCTTTGAGAATAGTGGGCCATTTGCCCAGTTTTCACTCGACGTCTTTACATTCCCACTGAAGCGATGAAGCGCTTTCCGAACGAAAAATGAGTGGTTGTTAACAGACGGGGGCTTAAAGGGTTTCGATTAGAGTTAAGTGGAGCAACAATTTGATGAAGAGACTGAGGCGAGCTGTGTCGTTATCTGCCAAGTGGAGCGAGATGGTGGTGCTGGATTTCTTTCAAATGACTATTGCATGTATGTCGTTGGCGAAAGCCTGGGCATTGTCCTCATTGAGGATGAGGTTAGATTTGGTCTTGTAGGGAGGCATGGTCTCTAGGTTTAGATGGTCGGATTTTGATCAGAAAGTATAAATATTTGCAAGGAAGTTTTGGGTACTTCGAAATTCAAGAGGAAAAGGTAGAAGGAGTGTTTCTATTTGTGTGCACTACTGACGGTCGTGCGACTTTAGGTAGGTGTGATGTCATAGAGGTGCGACTTTTTAAGGGTGGTGAGGTGAAAGGGAGGAGCGAGTCAAAAGTTTTTGTTTAGTCCCAGACGATGTTTTGCAATTTCAAACCTCTTCGATTGCATCTGGGACTTATCTCGAGGCTTGAGGGGAAATATTTGGGCCAAAAATAGACATTCTTTATTTTGTGGTTTAGTTACCATCTTTGGGCTGATGTTTGCGACCCACGCCAGTAAAGCTTTCCTGGAAGGGGGATAGAATCCTGAATGATCCTGGCAATCTTAGATGGATTGGGAGAAGAAAGGCGGAGGATTCTTGGTAATTAGAGTCATTTAATTATATCAATTGCTAGAATTGCATGACAACTACGACAAGTAATTGCATGATGCCTATAAATAGAGAAAATCTTCATGCAATCGGGACGGACAATCAATCATACAATTTGCTCTCGGCAAACTCAAAACTCTCTTCAGGAGAAAAACCCTACCTCTGGCGATCCAAGGATTTTCACCAGACAGGGCATGAGGTAATTGAAGATTCAAAGACGTAACCACATGTCTTCTCAACGCTCATCAATGAGAGTGCTTTGCTTTGCACCAGACAGAGTGTGCATAGCATTAATTTTCGGGGTTCACCAACGAGATCATGAAGCAAGTCCTAGACCACTAGACAAAAAGAAACTATCAAACAGGATTGGTGCTCTCTTTGTCCCAGTCACTTCTCAGAAGATCAACGGCGGTGTAACTGACGTTTAATATTTTGTCCCATGGCAGTGGCACGCCTAGCACATACATGCGATAAGAGACGGTTTGAGACTTCTCCGGCTTTTTAGAAATTCTGTAGCCAAAGTAATGTACCCCAGGGTTAGACACCTCAAGTTCTATTCTCTAAAGTGCCACATGGCACAATCTCAATCTTCCACTTTTTTTTAACAATTTTTCTTTTTGACCGAGCTTATTATAAAGTCAGCGTACAAGTCGCCCTTTGCCTCTGTGACTACCTTCCTCACGACCTACAAGCCATTTGAATGCTGAAGATTTGACTCGAACAGTTTGGTTCGTAGATTATTAAGGAATTATAATTATTGAGTTATTGCACCAAATCCTAAGCCTTGGAATGGTAATTTTTCTACTTGGTGGATCAGATTTAAAAGAACTAGGAGAAGAGAACAACCACACAAGAACACAAAGAAGTGTTGATGTAGTAAAAACCCTTTCTGGAAAACAACTGCGGGATCCTTTATAAGGATACCTTAAATATCCACTAAAAATTCAATCCAATACAAACACAGATAAAACAAGAAATTGATAGCATAAATCTATTCCTATAAACCTCTTGTTTGCAGACTTGAATTCTTCTAGCAAACAAGATCACATGAAACACCTTTCCTGGTTGAATTAGGAAAATACCTTTCTCAGAGTCCAACGTCTTCAGTGGCCTTGGATTGTGTTTTGGACGAAATAATGATTGCATACTAGGAGTTTTTTTCATCGAGGGTATAAAGTACACAATTCTTTATTTTTGAGTGTCGACCATAAAAAAATCGGAGTTACGAAGATTCGTATATCAAACTTTCTATTGTCAAGTATTTCTATTTTATGGTTTACAACGTTGATCAAACCCTTAACGAACTTCGTATTTTCTAAAAATTCGTCCTCGTATATATTATGTTATGATGAATATATCCAGCGATTATTTTTTCTCAATTCAATTTCTATAATATTGATGTTGAGTAAATATATATATATATATACAAACACTTAAGTTATACAACATTAGTAGATATATAACAAGTTTGTAGTCCTAACTAACTTTTTTATGTCAAATTTCAAATAATTTTTATCTAGTTGATGAATTAAGTTTTTACAACAAGACAAACACCCGTAACTTCGAAAATGGATTGACGAATTATTTTTTACAATTGATTTCGTCTTTTAACTATTTTTTGCTAATCACTAAATTTAATCGATCAAATCGTAAACTAATCCGAATTGGGATAATTTTTTTTCTACAATATTGTATAAATGTAACGGTTTCATTTGACGGTTGATTTTTGATGATTTATAAGTGACTACCAAAAAAATTAATTTTACATATATTTATAAAAAAAATATATAAAATTGCACCTAGACGAAAGAAATGCCCAAGTTTCATCGCTTAAGTACCACTTAAGCGACGAACACCAATGGTTTCGTCGCCTTAGTGGAACACTTAAAAATGACGACTATAATTTTTTCATAAAGCAACATAGACGACGAAATAACTATGTTTCTTCGTCTAAGTGTAGTTCGACGACGAAACTTTAATTTTCGTCGCCTAAGTTAGTATATTAGATTGATCAAATTATATCTCCTTTCCCAGAAATCCCCATATTCTATTCGATCCCCAAACTTTTCTCTCCCCGGCCAAATCGCCACCGCGCCTAAACCTAAACCCAATGTCTCTCTCTTCGGCCTCCTTTCCTCGGCCCCCTAAACCCTCCTTTGCCACCTTCTCCTTATCTCCTTCCCCCTGGCAAAATTCCCTAAAACTAAACCCGTCGTCACCGTCTCTTTCTCCAATCTCCTCTCTGCCGCCTCGGTCGTCAACATTCAGTTTCTCCCTAAAACCTCCATCGAGGCAGCCGATGCAACGTACAAACATGTCCGTTCTCTCTCTCTCTCTCTCAATTTTCATTCAAATTGGTTGAGTATTCAAAACTGTGACATGATTAAAATTGGTTGATTATTGGAAACTGTGATATGATTATATATGTGATGCATTGTGATATGATTATCTGATGAATTATACGTGATATGATTATGTGATACACTGTGAATTGGTTGTATTGATTGTGTATATTGTAGTATTGTATGTGTTGTGAATTGTACTGTGAATTGGTATGGATGTTAGATTATGTGATGCATTCTAAATTGATTGTATTGATTGCTACTGTGATTTCGATTGTGGAATTGGTATTTAAGATTCCTGGCAAGAAGAAGAGGCTCCATTTGATGAGGTTGAAAGGCCAGAGCAGTTGTTCATTTCCTTCCATTGAATGATTTGGGGAACAAGAAATAACATAATTCAAGATGCTCAAGAAATAACATAATTCTCTATGTCGATTACTCGATCTTTCTCACTTATATGTTTGTTCTTCCTTGTATGTAGAACTTAATTTCTTTACCAGAATAAGGAGAAGGAGAACGAGAAGGAGAAGTACATGAAGACATGTTGATTATTGCTCTCGACGGTGCTCAAGAAATCATTTAATGGAAGGAAATGAACAACTGCTCCGGCCTTTCAAATTTTGGTGTTCTTGAGCATGAATTGCCTATTCTTCCCCAAATGAACACCAAAATTATTGAGGAACCATGGAAGGAATTGCTCGATGTGATTTGGCAATATATAATGATTCTTGTCGTCCGCTCTAAGCCATTTGGTGTACAATGTCATGCCGTAATTTATGTTTTGATGTCAGTTTGCAGGAAATTCAAGGATTTTGCCTTTACCATGGATGTATTATCGTCAAAAACACATCCTCAATATTCAAAAACTCAATTTTAATGGAGGAATGCTCAAGATGTCACCATCAAATTTGTAATTAATTAAAAATTTGTTTGCAGGAAATAATGCTAGCAGAATGCTCAAGATGTCACCACACTGGTCACAATAGGAGAACCTGCAACAACCCTATTGATTGAAAACATAAATGTCTGTGGTTTATTGAAGATGTTATCCGAATAATTTTCTAAAAGTTTGAATATTTGTCTGGATATCTGTCAAAGTATCTGCATAAGTATATATCTGGATATCTGTATAAGAATTTCAAATCTGCAACATGTTAATTGCAAAATACAAACACAAAATTGAGGTTATTTTCGGGTCTCTTGATTTTTTGTTGTTTTGTTTCATACTGCATAGTAAAAGAAGGGGAAAAAGAGATTTTAAGATTTTATTGCACAAGTTACTGCAATGATTCAATAAAATTCAAGGATATCTGTCTGAGTATCTGTCTGGGTATCTGTCTCCCTAGCTATTTGAGAATCTGTTTGAACTTGGATTAAGATATAATCATCATACACACATTCATTCATCCAAGATTATTGCAAATAAAAACATAAAATGTAGAACAGAAGATAAAGAAACATAAACTTCATTAATTAAATAAGATAATGATTCAATTACGAACATCAAAACACACAACAACTAATAACAAAATGGGGACAAAATCTTATGCTTCACATCTTGGCCTTCTTCTTACTTCTCCCTACAAAACCTAGTGGAAGACGAGATGCAATGCCAATAAGAAAATCAAGCATCTGGTCCTGTTCAGCAAGGACCACATCCATATCTTCCTTCATCGTCTCCACTCGACGCTTAATACAACTCATTTTCTTCACAAAAAGTTGAAGATGGACATCAAAAACAACACCTACAGGAGGTCGAGCAGCACGAGGAGGAGGAAAGTCTTTAGAGGAGGAGTAGGATTTGGAATTTGATGGATCAAAATCTTCATCGGTTAAATGGCCAGAAGTGTCTCAGTTGTGTGGGTTCTTCTTCCTTGGCGCCATAGTTTTTTCTGATGATAAAAACTTAGAGAGAAGTAGAAGAACTCAAGCAGAAAAAGTTGATAATAAAACACAAACACGTTGTGTAGAATGTGGGAAGCCAGTACTATTTATAGAGAACAACCAAAACTTCTTTTATGGTTGAAGCGGTTTATTCCCGTGTCTTTTCAGTTTTCTTTCTCTTTTTACAACAAGACGCTTTATATCTCAATCTCTCTCTCTCTCTCTCTCTCTCTCTCTCTCTCTCTCTCTCTCTCTCTCTCTCTCTCCCTTCTGTTTTTACAAAAAAAGTATTCCTCTCTCGTTGTTTCTCCCAACAAGCGTGCATAACGGCATTGAAAAATATTCAGGGACAGTAATACGCAACCCTTCATCTAAAAAAAAGAAGACCAAACGACTCCATCAACACAATCTTTCACTCTCTATAAATAAAAGATGCACTGAACATAACTCATTCACAAAACAAAACAGTTATATTCACTCCTTCTTTCTTTCTACTCAAAAGATAAAATGGCCAACACCTCCAAGAACTCTTTTGAAGAGATGATCGAATAAATGGTCCGGGAAGGCAAGGAAGCCACACACTGCCACTGTCCCACTCAAGAAGAAACTTCTCCACCTCCAAATATGTTGCAACAGTTATCTAATAGGATAACTAACCTTGAGGATGGCCTAAAAGATCTAAAGGAAAAGCATAAACTAATCAAGGAGAATGATGAGGCAATCGTTCAACTTCTTCATCAAATCTTCGAGATGCTACCTCCCCCACCATCAGGATTTGATGGAGCAAGCACCAGCAAGAAGAGGAAGCTTTGAAGATGAATCATTGTAGATTATTATGTATTCCTATAATTTCTACGATTGTATTTTTTTTCTCCATATTATCAACAAATATATTTTAATTTAGAGAATGAATAGTGGTGTTTAAAGAATGAATCTATATTGTTCTGTCATTTTCAAAGCCTATTTGTTCGAGTATTTGTGAGAGTATATGTTTAGGTATCTGTGACAGTATCTACTCTTGTACCTGTAATTCAAAATTAACACACGACAGAAATTGACGTGTCATTTTATGAACAAAAATGGGTATCTGTCTAATTCGCCGCCTACGTAGCTGTCTAAGTATCTGTCTTTAAGATTGGTTTATGACTGATGGATTTCAATACCAAGTATACAAACAGATTTGAGTAAGTTTTTTCCTATAAAATGGATCAGATAGTGCAAATCAAACACTTTAGTTCATAGGCTTAATACATTAGTTTTCTGATTCAAACATTCAAGAGAAACACAGACAGATACCCAAACAGATATTCAAGCAAATACTCATGCATATACGCAAAACGGGATCAACATTCCATTAAACAAAGATCATTACAAAAAGTTCTTCCCATTGACTTCCAACTAAAACATCCATTACAAACAACACAAAAACTGGACATTTTCTGGTAAGCAAAATGGATCCCAAATCTCTAAACACCGAAACCTAACTACTACTACACTACTACTTACACAGAATAAACTAAATATCGATTATTTATTTATTGTTATACATAAACTGATAGAACCATTCAACCTCCGAAAGAACTACACATAAGCTACATTGGCTATAACGTTTGCACTCCTTCACTAAACTTGAAATGAAAACATCCGGATGTGTCAGATGTTGCATTATAGAATCATAAGGAATGGGATCAATGTCCAACCCATTCACTCCTACACACCTTGCCCGTGATTCTATTTCATTCCTACAGTATGGCATAATCAAAGAGGCGTTGATTGATGACAGCCAATCATTCATTAAGGAGGATAGACGACTGTACTTTAGATCTTCGGGGATGCCCATAATCATTAATATGTATGACACGTATTCCAAAGTGTAATGTCGGAGGATTTTGTTGATCCTTATAGCTTCATCAATCAATATACGTGCCTGTGGTGTGCTTCCCTGCTGAAACAAATGATGCATTCCATTTCAATACAGTGTTTCCGATGTTCTAAACTGCCATGGTAGATTCAAGAACAGTACCTCTGTGTCAAATTCCCAATCTGTTCTATCCAAATCCATATATTTGTAGCAGGAACATATCTTTTTCAGGTAGGGGCGTAAATGGATGCATCTACAGCCGATAATACATCCCTGGTAAAGGCCAAATCCTTGAATTTCCTGCAAACTGACATCAAAACATAAATTACGGCATGACATTGTACACCAAATGGCATAGAGCGGACGACAAGAATCATTATATATTGCCAAATCACATCGAGCAGTTCCTTCCATGGTTCCTCAATAATTTTGGTGTTCATTTGGGAAAGAACATGCTACGATGACTCTCCATTTGGGGAACAAGATGAGGTTGAAAGGCCGGAGCAGTTGTTCATTTCCTTCCATTGAATGATTTTTTCGTTATGAGAATTTTTTGGGAGATAGGATTGGGGTTTGGTTTAGGATTAGGGTTTTTAGAAAAAAAGTGTTTAGAGAAAGTGACGGGGCTTGGGGAGATACTTTCATATTTATACAGAGGCTAAGAAGAAGGTTGGTCCTCGAGAATACAACACGTGCGGGAGCCACACGTGCGTGTATTTGTGAAAGTATCTGTTGAGGTATTTGTGAGAGTATCTGTTCTTGTAACCGTCATTGAAAATGAATAGGTGCGACTGAAAACGACATGTCATTTTATGAACAAAAATGGGTAAATAGATGTCTAAGTAGCTGTCTTGAAAAACATAAGTGTCGTCTAAGTATCTGTCTTAAAGCATGGCCATCAATCAACTCCACTAGATCAATCCAATCAAACAAATGAAAAGCATGTCCATCAATATAAAAAAATAATTACAAAAAGAAAGTTCTAGCACTCCAAACCAGAACAACACTTGAAACCATATTTGACGGTGACCTCCCTAGAATACACAACTTAATACTTTAGTTCTCTGATTCAAACATTCAAGAGCAAATACAAAAGATGTATTACGCAGACAGCTATCCAAACAGATATTAAAGCAGATACTCATGCTTATACGCAAAAAGGGATCAAGGTATCAACAAAGGTCATTAAAAAATGGTCTTACTCCAAAAATATCCATAACTAACCATAAAAAATGGACCTTTTGGAGTAGACAAAATGGATCCCAAATCTCTAAAACACCCAAACCTAACTAAAAAGGACCCAACCGCTACAACTCATCAGTCTTCATTCCCAGCCCTGAGCTTGAGCACAATAACTGTAAGTGCCTCGACCTTCCGCTCCACATCCTCCATGATCGCCAGACCCTCTTCAACTTTCCCAGCTATCACATCGATCTGCTCCATCTTCCTAGCCAACCCATTAACTCTCCATGCAAGGCTACAGAGCTATTCCAGAAATGCTTCAAAGTTGACCTGCATAATATCTCTTGAGTGCTAAAACTCTTCGCACATAGTGGAGGATGCCCGTGGCAGAGGTAGCGGCACCTCTTCCACTGGGAAAAGAGTTGAGGACGGAGGGCCGGAGCGAGACATTGATTTTGGGTTTTGATTTATAGGGAGAGAATGAATTTTCTAGGAGAGAAATTGTGATTTTGTTTAGGGTTAGGGTTTTCAAAGAAGTACGTTGAGAGAAAGTTGAATGAAGTTTCACAGATAGTATTACCAAGACAGATACTAAAGCAGATACACAAACAGATACTCAAAAGAGATAGTCATATAATTACATAATGATCACTACAAAAAAAACAGATAGCTTAACAGATACCGTGTGTTAGGGACAGAAACCCGTGGGGGAGAAATGCGTGTTAGAGACAGAAACCCAAAATAAACACCCTAACAGATAAACAAACAGATATCCAAACAGATACTCAAAACAGGTACTCAACACAGATACTCAAAAAAAAACAGAGAGAAAGAAAGAGGCATATGATTACATCCATACTACTCTGATTACAAACTAACAACATTGTTCACAGGATGGTTACTATAAACAAAAATATACACACTGATTACTGTCCTATTATTAGATATTGCCCTGTCCTACACTTCTTCCTGAACTGGTCCTTCTTCTTGATCTAGTTCATTCTATAAATTAACTTCCATTTTTCTTCTTTGATACCCATGATAGATCATGATTCATAAACGATTCTAACAATCTGGCCTTGAACCGTGCAACTTCATCATTATTCAGGTTTTGCTTTATTTGCTTGCCCATAGCTATATTGTACATGAGGTAACAAACAATAGTTTCGCAATCAAGGCCAGAAGGTTGTTGAGGACTGTTGCTGATGGAGAACACCATAATTTTGAAAAAATCAATCTTTTGATCTTTGACCCACTGAATGCTTTTTTGTTCGTTCTCTAATAAAGGGATTTCTCTCATCTTCAGTACCTTGTCCGTGTTGTTGTCGTCTGCAAGCATTCTAACATTTTATGATAACATATCCTCACTCATGTCCCTCATAGAATCCATCCACATGGACACCAAACGAACCTGCATCAAAACAGTAAATCTGTTAACCCATCTATAAACTATAAATAATAAACATCCCGAAAACAAAAAGAAAAGAAAAGAAGAAAGACAAAACAAACTTTACCATTTTTAGTGCCTCCCGAAAATGCTGGTTGTCCATCGGCTTATATTTCTTTTTGAGTGAGTCATAATGATACCAATACGGAACACTTTTATCAAAGACCAGCATGTGGAAATGTCCATAGGAAAGGATTGGGAACATCAGCTTGCCAGATATGCCCAAAACCTTGAACAACCTCTCAAAAAGACGTTCATGCATCATCTTTACTTTCAAAGTAGACACAGATACCTATCAAAAGCAGCACACAAAAAATTACACATAAAAATCATTAAAAAAAATACTCTAAAAAGACACACACAAATTAAAAACACACAGAGACTAAAAAAAATAACATAAGGATTACATGAGCCAATGTGTGGAAGGCACAGGGACTTTGATCTCCCAAATCATCCCTAAATTCACCAATAATAGCAGAATAGCAATCCAACACAGAGTTCGAGACCTCTTGACCATTAATAATACATTCCAAATCTTCACGGTCAAAGAACTTTGAAGACTGAGTACCTGTCCAAAACTCCTCTCTATCCAAAATAAACGAAGAGAACAATTAAAACCTGAAAACATTACTATAAACAAACAGATATCCAAACAGATACACTAACAGATACTCACTTTGTTTTTCTCAGTTTCTGTCCAGTACATCACCAAATAAGTCTGGTAGCTCTCTCTCAAGTACTGGAAAACATCACGTTGATGAAACGTGACGGCATTCTTCTGCTTATTGGTCAAACTCACACGTATTCTTTTTGGCTCGCCCATATTCTTCTTGACCATTTTCACTATCAATGATGAAGATAATTCCTGATTCGTAAACTCTCCGCTGGGCACTAGGTTAATGTTTTTGCTCTCGAGTCTAGTCTGGGCTTTTTTCATGCCTTCAATATCGCTAGGAAGCCAGTAGATCTCCTCCCTCTTCAAGGGCTTCCTGGACTTATCGTTTGAACTCGTAACATACGAACAGAGATAAATGTTTTCTTTGTTGAGTCTCACACCAAGGCCAGAAATTTCATTGTGAATCAAATCCGTGCGAGGGACTAACGGAAGAGGAGGAGGAGGAGGAGTCACCATGCTTTCAACAACTATAGTAACAGGAGGAGGAGGAGGGGTAATCCCTATACTGAAAGTTGGTGCAGACTCTACCCATTGGGAATTCTTCTTCGTTTGTGACAAATTCTCTAACAAAGATACAAAAAGGAAGCAAAAAAGGATTCACTTCAATGAAAGTTACAAAAAGACAGAACAAAAAAAATCAAAAAACAGATACCCAGACAGATACATATATACAAACAGATAGATAGACAAATACTTAGGCAGATACCCACAAATAAAAGAAGTATATTAGGCGAATTATACAAAAATGAAATGATTGAGATCTATTGTCATCAAATGTCAGAATCGGTACCAGGTAGTGATTTTTTAAATGCAGCAACATGCTTCGTCAACTTCTCATTCTATTCAACAAGCTGTTGATTGAAGAACTCAAGTGTATACTTTGCATCTTCAACTTGTATCTTTTCCTTCTCAAGATCATCCTTTTGTCTTTGCAAGGCATCTAGTCTCCTCCGAAGATCCTCATTTCCTGCTTGAGAGGATTGAAGTGCTTCAGCACCATCTTCAACTTGCTTCTTCAATTTGCTATTTTCTTCAGCAAAAAACTGTATCTTCCCCTAAACAGCAAGTTGAACTTGTGCTTCATCGAGTTTCTTCTTCAACAACAAAATCTCTCCCTCGACAGCTTTAGTTTTAGCAGCCCCATCTTCAACTTGCTTCTTCAATTTAGTATTTTCTACAGCAGCACTTTGTATCTTCCCTTGAGCTTCCTTCAGATGACGTTCTGCTTCAACGAGCATCTTTCTCAAATCCATAACCTGTGAAGCAACATTTCTCTCACCAGATTGACCAGCATCCTTCGCCTCTTTTAATTTGTTCTCAAGCACAGACTTCTTCTTAAGGGATGCTGCAAGTTTGATCTCAACATCTAGCAGTTTCTTCTCAACAACTTTAGCACCATGCTTCATCTCTTTAAATCTCTTCTCTGCAATATCTTTCTCTACCATCACTGATGCCATCACCTCTGTTGTATCATCAGTATTTGACACTTGTTTCTTAAGAGAATTAATATGGTTCACCAGAGACAATTTCTCCCTCTCCATAGACTCAATATCCCGTTCCTTGTTTTCCTTTTCAAACTCATAGTATTCCTTATCATTCTTGAGAGAATTCAAATCTTTCTTCAAAAAATCAATGACAAGCAAAAGATCGAGCTCCTTTGGATTTATGCAATTATTCACTTTCCTTCAACTACAAATCCATCTCCTTAATAGTTCCTTGCAATTTCTCAGCAAGCTCTTGATTATCTTTCAACTCAACTTCCTTGGCACGTAACTCGGCTTAAAATTTTTAATAGTCATTGTTGGCCATATCATTGATACTTTGCAGGACAGGAACTATGTCATCATTGACCATATCATTTATACTTTCCAGGACAAGAACTATGTCATCTGCTTTATCAGTTTTAGTATCAGCTTTAATTGTCTTCCTCCTCGAATTCAAAAAATATCTAGTTTGTGAAAAAGAGATCCAGAAAGCTAGTTAGACAGATACCAAGAAAGATACTTAGACAACTATTTAGATAGATACCCAGAAAGATACCCAGAACAACAAACAATAGTTAGATACTCACTCTCAGCATTTCCAAGCTTATGATGTTTCGAAAATGACCTATAATATCACAAAGGATGTACTTGACCATTCCAACCACATAATGCTCCTTCATTTTTCTTGGTTTGACAATATCAAGGATTGAAGCAAGATAAAACTGATACAAAAAACAACAATGAAAACAAAAATAAGGGACAAATACTCAAACAGATACTTAAGCAGATACTCAAGCAGATACTCAAGAAAATTTACCGGAATAATAAGACTGCATGCACCAACATTAATCGCTTGCTTATATCACGCTTTTTATCACACTCATCCTCCTCATCATTATTATCCGCCTTCATCACCTTCATTTTCTCAACTGCCTTCTTCTCTTTTAGCTTCTTTGATTCCTCCTTCTTCATGGCTACCAGTGGAACAAAATTCTTTGCATAAGTGTCCAATGCATCGAATAGCTTGTTGAGTACAACAGTTGCCCATGAAAACTGCTTCATTAGTTCAATGCCGGTCACGCAATTTACAAAATCATCCGCCAAAGTTCCTTTCGAATTAAGAAAGAGAATACAGGCCATATATAAGAAGCAACACCAACAAAATAACACATTCGTCCAACATCTTTTTCTTACCAAATGTTCCCTTCAATAAAATGCAGATATGGCCCTTGCTGATTGCCTTGCCCCGAAACAAGTTAAGCAGCCACCTTGAAATCTTCACATTCTTGTCATTTAATGGAATTTGATTTCCTTCTGTGCTCAAACCCAATAGAGACGCGACATAATCAGAAGTGATATGGTGAACACGAGAAGGATAGAAATGAAACTCCATGTTCTCCTTCCGGCATGCGTTAGCCATAACAGCAATTGCATCATTCGACTTAAAGCAGTCATGTTGATCAATATCACTGTCAATGAATGCTCGGAGTAGATCATTGAACGGTGTCTCCTTCAACCTATTCTTCACATCTTCACTGATATTAACCCAGTTTTTAGCAATGAAATTATAGAAATACAACAAATAGCACCGACACTGACACTTCCAATTCCGTTCCACCACCTGAACAACTTCAGGATGATCCAATACTCGCTGTCGTGGTCTAACAGGTACCGGAACTGACACATCGTCATTACTATCTATCTCTGAATCAAAATCAGAAGTTGATTCACTTTCTTGTTCAGACTCCAATTTCTTCTTTCTCTTCCCCTTGATCTCTTCCTTCTTCATAACCATGCTCTTCTTCTTCATCGTATTCTTCTTCTTCATCTTCTCCTTCTCCTTCTTCTTCTACTTTTCCTGCTTTAAACTTTCCCTAACCATCTTGGCAACATGATCTTTAATCATAGCAAATTGATCATCGGGAACAACAGAACGAGATGAAGAGGAAGCCACTCTTCTTCCTCTGTTCCTTTTGACTCTTTTCGAATCCTTTTCCCTTAAAACAGTTTGCTCCTCCTCCTCGGAAGAAGAAGAAATAGAAGATGAAGACGAAGGAACATCAAATTCTGATGATTGAGCATACTGTTTTATTCTCTTCCTAGATGATGTAAGAATTCTAGGACTTCTTTCATCTTCGTTTTCTGAATCTTGAACTGCTCTATTACGTTTCACCATTGATTATAGAATAACTGCAAATGATCAATACACATGTAGTTAGACAAAAATCAAAAATAAATATCCAAAAATAGTAAGATAGCAGACACCCAGATAGATACTTACAAACACCCAAACAGATACCTAAGACAAAAATACCCAAACAGATACCC
The DNA here is from genome assembly GCA_946800695.1 of Geum urbanum. NCBI lineage: Eukaryota > Viridiplantae > Streptophyta > Magnoliopsida > Rosales > Rosaceae > Geum > Geum urbanum. The sequence goes on along the minus strand of OX327002.1, from coordinate 7,601,792 downwards.
AGACCATCTACAACAAACGCAACCGCAGGAAACTAGTACAACAAACAAAAAATATCAACAACAACATTTCAAAAACGTGAAATTGATACACAGACAGATACCTAGATAGATACACATACACAGACATATAGATACTTAGATATATCTAGACAAAAGCTTTCAAACACAAACACAACAACAAACAGCAACTACTACAACAAACAAAAAGCATTCAGAACACATTACATCACATACATTCTACAAAAAAAAATCATGAAAAAAAGTGAAAAATCACCTAAAATCAACAACAAAAATCGAAAATACAGAAAGAAACAAGAAAAGGAGCATGGAAACTGCTTAGAACATAGAAACAAAAACCTAGGGTTTCTGAACGAAGATTTCACTACTTACAGAAAACAATATGAACTCCGACGAAGACTGAGAGAACGAACATAACGATAAGACGCGAAAATAACGGCAAGACGCGAAAATAACGGCGGCGAGAAGTAACACGACGGCGAACACGACGGAGGCGATTTTCAAACCAAAAGACATAAAAACGAAGAGAGAGAAAGATATTTGAAATGAAAACTGACGTGAATTATGTATTACGCGAGAGATAGATAGTGAAAAATTATATAAAAATATTGAAAACAAAGGTCTGTTACATATTTAAAAATAAAATAGACATTTTTGAGATCAAAAATATATATTAAGTTTTTGAGAAAAGATTGTTTAAAATTGACCTTTCTTTTATATTCCCTTTTAATTAAGCTTGTATTAGACGTAATACAAAGAAACCCTACGTACAAAGAATCCCGATCAATCATGTCCCATTTTTTTTGTTACAATCATGTATCGAATTTTGATACAAACTCGAGCATGCATCATTGAAAAACATCTTTAATTTGTAGTTGATTGATTCACTGCATGCGTTCCAGCACTTAATTTTGGTACGTAGGTAGTTCTCAAGTAAAGTGGAGGATGGCAATGAATATTTGTGCACTAATGATTTTTACATTAAACCGTAAAAAATGTATGAATGTGATTGAAAATTGAAGAGTGATAAGCTCAAGAGTCAGCAAACTGACAAACTCAAACAAATGGCAGCCCAACATATTTCCTGAATATTACAATATTATATACAATCTACAATTTGTGAGACCTATTTTTTTTTTGTTCTTTTCTATCTTTACCCTTGCCCCTCTCTCTCTCTTCCTTCGCTGGTTCTACCGACCAAGTCAATCCAAGCTACACGACCACACATCCACACTGCCCAAAATCATCTTCATTTAGTCATCGCCTCATGGGCATTGATTCATCAATTGAGATCGTCAGTTGCAATTGTTCTTCATAATAGGAACAACCCAGAACCCGGAACCCAGATCTAATTTATCCCCTTCACTGATGCACACCTGATTCGCTTACCCCTCCAGGCCACCGATGCACAAAGCCGATAATTGCAACCCAATTAATCAGTGTTTCTTACAATGTACATAGATAATTGCTGTGACTTTTAGTCGCCATGTCATTCGAGCATTTGCATTGCCATTGATGCGTGACTCATGCAGGTTTAATTTACCGGTAACCCTGTACGTGAACTAAGAGGAATGAGAAGAACGATGGGGGAAACGACGAAGGATGAAGGATAAAAGAAGAAAACAATACAAGCATTCATAATTTTGCTAACTAATTGAGTTTGAGAGAAAGACAAATATCACGTTCGGATGTGGCTCACTCATTCTCAAAGGGAGTGAGTTTGAGCTTATTACTCACTCCCCTTGAAAATTAACGAACGAAGCATCATATCTATCCTATATATATATATTTCATTTGTGGTCCAAATATACTTGTCGATGGATCGAAATATGAAGATGCATGAATAATTGCATATGATCGATCCCTGCTTCCTATGGCTCGATCATGCAGGATGCATGCACCGTACAGTGTGAGCATTAACCTACACGATGAAATGATCTGTCTTTCACATTGTATATATATTGGATAATTGAAATTGTCTTGCGCATGGAGCACAGATGAACCATCTTTTATACTCTCTACTCGATCTCTACAACTCATATTGATCTATCATATACTTGTGCATGTATAGCTGTTCAATTCAAAATGTGAGTCAAATATGTATGTTCCAATAATATATTTATTTGAGTTCTTGCATTCGTGTTTATTCTTCTTTAGCGATATATAATTTATCGTTTGATCTACGAAGTAATAGTCAAATAGAATATAATATTATAGGGATTTTCTGATATATTCGCATCTTTTTTAGTACTTAATTTAAACACTCAATCAAACACGAAAACAATTAAAACTCTTCTTTGTAGATGTAGCATTGATAAGTAGGGATCGTTCTTAACCGGGGATTGATGGTGCATGCATAACTATGCTAGGTTTAAATGGGGGTGCAAAGTTGGTTTGTTTAACTAATTTCTTACAAAATATAAGAACAAAACGTGGCAACCATACACAAATAGGAACCTTAGAATTCTAACATGCTTCACTCATAGACAAGCAAACAATCAAGAATCCTAAAAAAAACCTAAACATGCATAGTTGTCGAAAATCAATCTATATCTAATATTTACAAGATCAACTCATTAAGTTACCTATCCTTTAATAACCTAACCAATTTCATGCAACCTATTTGGTCTCTAAGTCATTAGCTACGTTTTACATGCATATCTCATAATTAAGTGCCAAACTCGGGAATTGCCCGATATTCAACACATCATAATCTAAACCGGGAATTGCCCTGCATTTAAATTAAGCGTTAAGAACAAATAAGCATGAGTAACCAATTTCGAAGAACACCAAACAAGACATACAAAACTAATTAAAATTATTTAACCAAAAGACTTCAAGAAACCAATCCGTAGTAATCGTAAGTTTACACAAGGAAGAAGAATAAAGAGAAGAAGACATGGTTACACTTTTTGAGTAAGGGAATTGCCCTATACTAATCCGTGCTTGATGCTCATTCGATGGATGGAGGATGAAGACACCTTGGGATTGCCAAGCTATGTATTCGGCCCTTGAAGGATGGTGGAGGCGGTTTGTGAGGATGTGCGGCTTCCTTGGAGACTATGACGTTTTGGAGAGGCTTGAGAGGACTCTAGGACAGGGGTTCGGCTCTTTGATCAGTGATCTTTTTTTTCTTCCTCTTTAGCTCTCTTTATATAGGGAATGATTTGAGACTCCCTCCATTTAAAAATGGTGCCGTTCAAAAATTCTTAATCAAGAAGAATAATTATGCAATTAAACTCTCTTCATGTTGTTCCATGCAAAACCGTTCAATCAGTAACATTCCCTTTGCATGTACAGCCATGCATGTATATGGCTCCTCATGCAAAACCGTTCAATCACATAAATGTCAATTAAGCCTCTGTTATGCTCCAATTAAGCCTCCGTTATTCTCCACCACTTGCTCCATGTAATGACAAAGCCCATTCAATTAAGCTCCATGCCGTTTCAGCCATGCTTCTAAGCTCACCTCCGTTTCATGCAATTACAATTAAGCCTCTTGAAAATCCAGCTCCATTGAAAATGCAATTAACCCTCTTTAGTCTCTAATTATCCTACAATTAAAAATATAACAAAAATAAGTAAAAGCTAATAAAATTAACAAAATTAAGTAAATAACAAAGTAAAAATGTGGAGAAAATATATTAATTAATACGCCTAAAATGCGTAGATCATATATACACAAATATATTTATAGGTCTAAAAGGAAATCTGATCTATTATAGAATTCTACCTAATTACAGAATATACACCTTCTAAATATACATGGAGTGTGACTCACTCCAACACTCATCCTCATATTGGAGTATACAAATCTCGAATGCCCAACTTATCAAGTGAGTCACTGAAGGTCCTAGATGAAACAGCTTTAGGAATGAGATAATACGAGCATCTAGCTTCTTCTTGATAAAGTGTCTATCAATCTCTACATGCTTCGTCCGATCATGCACTACCACGTTTTGCAACATTACCGGCGAGATTTCCAAAAACAAGGTCGACGACCGGGAAAGTCGCCGGTAATGTTCATCATTACCGGCGACTTACTCCGTCGTCGGTAATGTCGCCGGTAATGTTTCAAAATATTACCGGCGACCTCCTCCGTCGCCGGCAATGTCAAGCCAAGCATTTCCGACGATTTTCTGGCCGTAATTTCGCCGGCAATGTTTGGCTTGACATTGCCGGCGATGGAGGAGGTCGCCGGTAATGTCTTCATTTCCGGCGATTTAATGAATCGCCGGCAATGCCTCTTATATTAGATGCAGATCACAGCAGCTCATTCATTTGGATCGAAAAAAATCCGGTGAAATCGAAAGAAGGAAAACGCTCTGAAATCGATCCTTCGGTATTGTCAAAATTAAGGCGCGCGTCGAAAACTCGATCACTCGGGAAGCTATATATATATGTACGTGTATATATACGTAAATGTGTGTGTATATATATATGTGTTGATCAAATCCAATTCGTGAGATATGAAATGTTGTTGATGTCACCGAAACGAGAAAACTGCTTGTAGTTAATCTTATCTTGTGTCTAAATCAACGACTGGTATTATCGTAGTGCTATCGGAGTCAGGCTTAAGAGAGCCTCCTACCTAGTCAAATACTGAACTGAAAAAAGAAGAATACCATCATCGAGTACTGAATCAAATTCAGAGATTAGATCGATATATATATATATATGCATGCATGTGTTGAAACGAATATATATATATATATGCATGCATGTGTTGATGTCACCGAAACGAGAAAACTGCTTGTAGTTAATCTTATCTTGTGTCTAAATCAACGACTGGTATTATCGTAGTGCTATCGGAGTCAGGCTTAAGAGACCCTCCTACCTAGTCAAATACTGAACTGAAAAAAGAAGAATACCATCATCGAGTACTGAATCAAATTCAGAGATTAGATCGATATATATATATATGCATGCATGTGTTGATTTAATTAGAGTTGAATTGAGATATCGCGTCGATTATTAGTAGTGAATGTGTGTATATATAATACATAAAATTGTTAGAATTTTTAGGATGGACAAGAGTTGGATGAGCCTCGAAAGATGGGATGTCAGATATCACCAGGGAATTAGGAGTTTTGTGAATTTTGTGAAGGCTAATTGTGGAGACACTACACTTCATTATTGCCCGTGTAAAGAATGTAAGTGTCGCAGCGATCGATTTCGTTTTCCCATTGATAAAGTCCAGAAGCACCTGAGTAAATACGGGTTTTGGGATAAGTACACTTGTTGGATTTATCACGGTGAAACATCGTTAGCGGGTCCGCATGATCATGGACAATTTGGTGAGAGGGCCAGTCCACGCTATGATCATGGACATTTTGCTGAGAGGGGCAGTCCATCCTATGATCCAACATCGATGTTAATAAATGATATGTTTCCTCATGAGAGCGGTGTATTTGCTGATGAAGCACCAAATGTCCCTCCCGTCGTTGAGGGTTTCCCCCATATTGAGCCAGTCGAGCCATTACCTGGAGCTCATGTCAACACAAGTGGTATGGACAAGTACAACAACCTGATTGCATTGCAACAGACTCCGTTGTACGACGGTTGTAGTAAGACTGTTCTTGAAAGTGTCATGGGAGTGATGCAGCTCAAAATGGAGAACAAAATGTCTGTCAAAGCTGTTGATTCTTGGCTGAAGTGGACTGCTTCGCTACTGCCACCCGGTCATCGTCTTCCTACCACTTATCATAAGGTGCGACATATCTTGAAAGATCTTGGGCTTTCCTACATCAAAATCCATGCATGCAGATATGATTGTATTCTCTTCTGGGGAAAAGATCTTGAAGACCTTGAAGCCTGCCCGGTATGTTTTACAGAAAGGTATAAGTTGACTCCTGCAGGCAACAAGAAAGCTGTGAAGATACTTCGATATTTCCCGCTTATGGATAGGCTGGAGCGGTTGTTCATGTGTGCTTTCACGGCCGAAGCAATGAGATGGTGGGCTGAGAGGAATTTGCCTGACGATGACACCCTTATACACATTTCCGACGGAGAGGCTTGGAAGCACATGGTCAGGGAGTTTGATCATTTTGCAGCAGATGCCCGAAATGTTTGGCTAGGGCTCTCATATGACGGATTCAACCATTTTGGCAACATGAGTCTTCAATACAGTATATGGCCAGTTATTTTGGTACCGTACAACCTTCCACCATGGATGTGCATGAAGAAGGAATACAATATGCTCACTCTGTTAATTCCGGGCCCGGGTTATCCAGGCAAGTGTCTCGATGTGTATTTGAGGCCTTTGATTGAGGAGCTTAAGTACCTGGGTGAGTGTGGCCACCCCACTTACGATAGGTTCAAAAATGAGATGTTCCAGATGCATGCCATGCTTGTTGGCACCATTAGTGATTTTCCTGCCCACGGTATGTTGTCGGGCAACGTTACCAGGGGTTACAGGGCTTGTTCAGAGTGCATGACGGTTGATTGTTGTAGTCCTCATTGCAGTAAAATTGTTCAGATGCGTCACCGTTGTTGGCTTCCATATGATCACCCATTTAGGCAGGATCCAGATGCGTTTGATGGGACTGTGGAAACAGGTGTAGCACCCAGGCGATGGACATGGGAAGAAATTTTGGAAGTGTTGAATGAATATGATTTTGGCCAGCTGAGCAATCATCCTGACATAGTGGCGTCAATTCCAGACAAGCCCGAAAGGTATAAGTTTTGGACACACAAGAGCATATTCTGGGAACTCCCCTACTGGCCCAGGTTGCCTATTAGACACTACCTAGATGTCATGCACATAGAGAAGAATGTGTGTGAAAGTGTGGTGGGCACGGTTCTTAACTTGGAGGGGAAAACTAAAGACATCCCTAAGGCACGCATTGATCTGAAAGCTATGGGTCTGCGGAAACATTTGTGGTTAAGAGATGGTAAGAGAAAAATGCTGCAAGCTCCTTACACCGTAAAGCTGAAGCATAAGCATGAAATTTTTCGGTGGCTGAGTAATGTCAGATATATATTCTTATGGCTATGCAGGAATTTGGCCTTAAGTTTTTACCGGATTATGGTTATATGCAAGAAATATAATTGTTGCCTATGGCTATATATATATATATATATATATATGTGTGTGCAGGTATCCTTATGGCTATGCAGGAAATATAAGCAGGTGTGTTAACTTCCGGGACAATAAGATGTACGGATTAAAAAGTCATGACTGCCATGTACTACTTCAACGCCTTTTTCCTATTTTCATTCGAGGGTACCTGCCCAAAGAGGTGGTGGAGCCGTTGGTGGCCTTGTCAAGATTCTTTCAGAAGTTATGCACCAGGGAAGTTAAAAAATCAGATCTCAGGGAGATGCAAGATGACATCATTTTTATCATGTGCAAGCTTGAGAGGATATTTCCCCCAATTTTTTTCGACATCATGCCTCACCTGATGATCCATCTTCCCGAACAATTGTTGCTTACCGGTCCCGTACACTACACTTGGATGTATCCCATAGAAAGGTACAAATGATTCATACATTTGGTTTGCCTCTGTTTTTATATGTAAATTCTTATTTTTTAAGTAAGTTAACATGCACTTGTTAACTTGTAGACAATTGGGAGCCTACAAGGACTATGTGAAGAATAAATATGCACCTGAAGGGTGTATCGCTGAAGCATATGTTGCGCACGAGTGTGTAACGTACACCAAAGTGTATTTGGGAGCGCTTGAGGACCCCCAACAACAGTTGCCGATAGATGAACCCCAGTTCAACCTTTCTATCATCTCCAATGACGTGGTAGTACAGGGAAGCTTGCCAAAGTCGTACATGTTGGATGGAAATGAGGTAGCCATTGCCCACTGGTCGGTACTGATTAATTGTCAAGAAGTACAATATTGGAAAAACTATCATCTTCACTGCCCTGCTATTGCCGGAAATGTTGATTACCACAACAGGACGTTTGCAAACTACTTTGGTCAATGGGTAAGGGTATATGTGTATATGTCTATTTTTTATATATATCCTTATATAGCATGTGTGTACGTACGTGGTTTTGTGGTTTCTATGTTCATAATTTCTTGTGTACGTATTTCTTATCGTTTTCAGATGAACCATGTAGCAAATGATGGTTGCCCAGAGTGGTCAAACGAATTGAGGGTCCTGGCGATGAAACTGATAGCTTCAAAAGTTTACTCAATGTGTCAGGTCAATGGCGTGAAATTTATATGTGAAAATCGAGACGACCGACTGAAAACACAGAATTGTGGGGTGATGGTCCATGGTGGGCAAGATGGCGTTGACTATTACGGTGTCATTCATTCAGTTGTTGAACTAATTTATGGGAACCGCATGAAAGTGCACTTGTTCAAGTGTAGATGGTTTGATACTAGCCCGGAGAACACAAGGACCGATCAGTACGGAACATTTTCGTTGAATACTGCTACTAGCTGGTATGAAGAAGACCCTTTCGTTCTTGCCTCATCAATAAAACAAGTGTTTTACCTTGATGATCTTCTGAACAAAGTCCCATGGAAGGTGGTTAACAATGTTGCTCATAGAAACATATACAGTGCTGCCACACTTGGTGAGACCGTAGATGATGAGGAAGTTACTGCATACCAAGAGCCGAACGCTATTGACATTCCGGAATCATCTACGCTTCACCTTAATAATGTGAGATCTGGGAGTGTGGTTCGAATTACTGGAGCAGAACTTCTCGATGTTAATCCATATGAAGTTGACGCTGATTCAGATGACGAGGAGCGACACATATTGCCAGAGGTTACCTATGAAACCGAGTCAGACTCAAGTGATGAAGATGATTACGATTATCATCCTTAGTAGTTGGAAATTGTAGTCAGAAATTGTACGTAGTCGGAAATCATGTTGGAAATTGTAGTCGGAAATCGTAGTCGAAAATTGTAGTCGGAAATCGTAGTCGGAAATCGTAGTCGGAAATCATGCTGGAAATCGTAGTCGGAAATCGTAGTCGGAAATTGTAGTCGAAAATTATAGTCGGAAATTGTTGTCGGGAATCGTACGTGTTGAAAATTGTAGTCGGAAATCGTAGTCGGAAATTGTAGTCGGAAATCGTGTTTGAAATCGTAGTCGGAAATCGTAGTCGGAAATCGTAGTCGGAAATTGTAGTCGGATATTCTTCGGGAAATAATGACATTACCAACGAGTTGCAACTAACTCGCCGGCAATGTCTACTGCATATGGGATGCTTCAGCTCGAGCTCTCCCTCATTTCTCACTATCTCAAACCCTAAAACTCCTCCTCTCCTCCTCCCAAACTGTTCCGGCCACCTCACTCTCCTCAAATCTCTCTTCCTCTCCTCCCCTCTCCCCTCCCCTCACCTCCTCTCCCTTCTCCTCCCTCCACACTAAAAAACCCCATTTCAAATTGAAATTTCCACTCCTCCCCTCCTCCTCTCCTCCTCCCCTCCTCCTCTACCTCCTCCCCTCACCTCCGTCGCCGGAAAATCAGCTCGAGCTCCACCATGGCAGGTGCATGCAAGCTCACTCTCTCTCCCTCTCTCTCTCTCTCTCAATTTTTGTTTATTTTTATGCATATATATATATATATACGTATGTACGTATGTACATATGTGGCAATGTGTATATATAAATGTATGTGGAAATTAAATTTAATTAGGGTTATTTGGATTAATTTATATGCAATGTATATATATATATACCGGTAATGTTTGAAAATGTGGGAAATTAATTAGGGTGCGTGATTTGGATTAATATGTGATGTATATATATATGTGAAAATTAAATTTAATTAAGATGCATGATGTATATATATGTGTGAAAAAATGTGGAAAATTAATTAGGGTGCGTGATTTGGATTAATATGTGATGTATATATATATGTGAAAATTAAATTTAATTAAGATGCATGATGTATATATATGTGTGAAAAAATGTGGAAAATTAATTAGGGTGCGTGATTTGGATTAATATGTATATATTTAAGTCGAAAATGATGTATGTATATATGTTAATTTAGGTGATATAGTTGTTAATTTAACGTATAATAGGTGAAAAATCGGAATCGGCATTTAACGTGTTTAATTTGGATTAAGGTGATATAGTTGTTAATTTAACGTATAAATTAAGGTGAAAAATCGGAATCAGAACGGTTTGGAACCAGAACGGTTTTAATCCGGAACCGCGTGGAACCGGAACCGTTTGGAACCGGAACTGTTTGTAAGCGGAACCGTTTGAAACCGAACGTTTCCAGTTCCAAACGGTTCTGGGTTCAATCGGTTCCGGTTCCGCCCGGTTCCGATTCCAAACGGTCCGGTTCCGATTTGTTATAGAACCGAATCCATGACTATTACGGTGTCCAGGAGGTTTTGCGGCAAATTGGCTTGGAGGCATCAAACGAAGAGGTTCCCGAAATAGTGGAGGGAGCAGTAGTCAAGCTTCCTCCTCAGCCGCAGTCAGCAACACGCGCCTCAATCAGCAGACGCTCAGTCAGCAGACGTCCCTCCGTCAGCAGACCCTCAGACGAGCGACAGTCAACGGGGGCATCAAAAACTCCCTCCATCCGAATGCCCCCAATTCGCCCGGTGCCTACTCCCATTTCACGGGAATCATCTGAGGCAGATGGTGCTGGCGCCTCATCGTCCAGGCCTCGTCTATCTCCGCCGTCCGGTCTCTTCCTACCCGACGAGATTCCGGTGATCCCTGAATTCGATGATAGGGGATGCCTATTTATGTTGAAGGACGGCCGGAGTTCCTGAGCGTGGAGGAAGCGTACAACTTCATCCCGTTCGACCCCGTGTATCTTTGCAGTGTGAGGTGCACCAACCAACAAACGGACGATGCAGGTAAATTTTATTTAACAATAGATTGATTACTTAATTATTACTTAAGACTTACGATAGGTTCAATTAATGATATCAATTTTTTGACATTGTATTATTAGGCAATTTCGTTAATGGTACTGGAAAACGGAAAGGGGCTAGAGGCACCTGCACCGGGAAGAGACTTGAGCAGGCCACCGGGGGAAGGAAAACGCCCATTAGGGCCAATGAGGATGGCGAGGTGATCGAGGCATTTGACACCACACGAAAATATGTCAGCATGGCCGGGGCGATCGTGCGGGACAAGGTCCCAATGCTTTGGCCAAATTGGGAATCTGTGCCTATCTACGTGAAGATGCAAGTGCATAATGCACTGAGTGTGAGTTAAATCGTATTTTCATTACGTAAATTTTACATTTATTAATTAAGTCTGAATAAATATATAATTTTATCATTTATATATTCATATTGCAGGTGTGGTTTGACGTGGATGAAGTTCTTATTCACACGTGGGTAAAGCGTCAACTACATATGAGGTGATGTGCTTCGAGTTATTTGAGTATATATCGAGTTAGATTTTTGTTTATCAAGTGTTTTAATATCTCTAACTTTTTTTTCCTGGTGTTAATATAGGTATAAAGAGTGGAAGAATGAGCTTTCTTCACATTACACTCTATACAAGGAGCTAGGCCGAGGTTCTACCCCTAGCGAATTCCGGTTTAGGGAGTACGAGTGGCTGTGGCTGATAGCCCACTTCGAGCACCCCAAAGCGAAGGTATGCATCCTGAACATATCTTACAAGCCTAACGATCGTATCACATTCAAATAGTTAGTTACTAATTTTTTTACAAATGTTTATCAAACAAGGCGATTTTGAAGATGAACCGGGCGAATAGATTGAAAAACACCAGGGCCCATCATGCAGGTTCACTGAACTATTTGGGTTGGTCGAGTAAGGCGCAGCAACAACAAGAAGTGAACCCGTTGGTGTATATTCATCAGAAGTTCTATCCGCAGTGCCCTGAAGAAGCGGTAAGTCTTTCGCCTCTCCATGTGTTAATAAAACTATTTTTCGATATTAATTTATTTTGTTAGATAATACGTTATTCATTTTCGCTTTTCAATTAGGCGAGAGTGGAGGAGGCGACCACAGAAGTGACCATGAATATAGCTCAGGATAACCATCCTGACTGCTCCGAGGAAGAAGTCACCCAGTATGCCTCTCAGATCGATCCGCTTGATCGGCCTATAGCGGCTTAGATCATGGCAAAAGCGTGCGGGACTGGAAAGAATACCTACTACTGTAGGGGAATGGACTCGGCGGGCGAAGGAGTATTAAAGAACACTTCAGAATACTCTACCGGGTCAAGAAGTTCAGCTTCTAGTCGTAACCTCGCAACGGAGCTTCAGAGGACGCAGATGGAGTTGGAGGTGCAAAAGAGGCATATGGAGGAGATGAGGCAGATGGCCGAGCAGCAGGTAGCCAGAGATGCCGAGTACCGGGGGATGATCGAGCAACACCGCCTCATGGTCCAGGAGCAGACACAAATGTTCACCTGGATGCAGACGATGTACGCGGCTCAGACTACCGGACAACCGCTCCCCACACCTCCCCCGGTCCCTGTGTTCCCCAGTTTCCCCAGTTATCCACCACCACCACAGCACCAGTCACTGCCACAGCAAGACCAGGGTAGCCACCGGAATTCAAATGACTACATGGATTTCTTCGACCCTGACCCGCAAGTTCCTCGACCCTGATGTGTAGTTGTAGTTAATTTTCGTATCGTTTCTATTTATACTGTACGTTGGACATTTATGTGTACTGTTGAACTTGTATGATTGTACGGTTTATGTCTTTCAATACAGGTTCTGGAATTGGGCCCAATCCAGAACCGGGTTTTTTTTTCAAAATTTTTCCAAGCATTGCCGGCGACATGGACCTAAGTCGCCGGCAATGTTTTCAAATTCCGGCCACAACGGCGCTGACATTGTCGGCGACTTGAGTCGCCGGTGATGTTTAGGACATTACCGGCGACTTGAGTCACCGGTGATGTTTAGGACATTACCGGCGACGTGAAACGCCGTCGCCGGCAATGCTATCTCCGGCGGGCAATTTCCGGGGACGGCATTGCCGACGACTTGTCGCCGGTAATGACAATTTCGGCGAGAAAAAAAACAAGGCCGGCGACTTAAAGTCGCCGGCAATGTGTCTTAATCCGGTAGTGATGCTAAACAGGGTAATGTACAATTTCAACTACAGCAGTGTTGTCACAATAAATAGGCATTCACTGTTTCTGCTTGAAACACAAATCCCGTAACATATACTTCAGCCACAATAACTCACAAGCTCCTTGAGCCATACTTCTATACTCAGATTCCTCATTAAAATGAGCCACCACATTTTGCTTCTTACTCCTCCAAGTAACCAAATTTCTACCAACAAATGTGAAGTAGCCAGAAGTAGAATGCATGTCAGTGATGTTCTCACCCAATCTGCATCAGTGTAACCACTAGTCCACAAATCTTCATGCTTGCGAAACACAAGACTTTTACCAAGAGCAAACTTCAAGTATCTCAAAATCCTTATCACAATATTTATATGATCTTCACTGGGATTATACATATACTGTCTCACCACACTGACAGCATAAACACGATCAGGTCTAGTGTGTGACAAGTAAATTAATTTTCCAATTAACCTCTTATACTCAGATTTATCTGTAGGAACTTGATTAGGATACTTTGCAATTCGATGATTTTGTTCAATTGGTGTATCAACTGGTTTACAGTTAAGCATACCAGTTTAACTATGATGACTAAAATACTAATATGTAGGATCAACTTGAATCCTATTGTGGATATTGCTATACCTCAATCTGCGTGCATGCCAACCTGCAAAGAAACTCTACAATCAGGGCAATAGAAACCGAATGGCCCAAGGAAAAAGCATATAAAAACAAAAATCCGTTAGAGTGAGTGAACGAAAACAATAATCATGAAGTAACGTAAAAATAAAGTATTTATGCCTTTCCCTGAAATAAGGTAAAATAACACACAACGAGTCTAAGAGATAAAATAGCATGTGTGTGTGGGGGCTGTAATATCATACTCGTACTCGTAGCCGGATCTAGGACATGAAGAGTCCCGCCAAGGCCACTCTCGATGATCAGCCAGATTGCCTATGCATTGATACATAATCATAGACATAACGTGCGTGTAAATCATAAAACATAACATAAGTGCCTTTGTGCATAAACGTAAACGTAATCATAAAATCACAAATCATAAACGTATACAAAAATAAATGAATAATCATGTTCCTAGACTCGCTATAGTTAGTGAAAAGTAAATTCTCCACTCACCAGGGCCTATATTGCCAACTAAAGTAATTCGTTGATTTCCTAACTCAAAATTCCTACTCGATGTTCCTAAAGCAACCTGAAGATCTCAATCAATTATACAAGTTCTAAATGTTCGACTAACATAAAATAGCGTAATTCGAATCACCACGTTAAACGACAACTCACATTCTTTTTTGTTAATAAACTATCGTCGTCCTCGTACTCGACAAGTATAAAAATAATCTTGGTCGTCATAAGGTACACCTCCAATTCCAAATAAGTGCACCTCGACTCGACACATGGCAATCGTTGACTTAATTCCTGAAAATAAGTTGAACAATTACGCTAATATATAGCATACGAAGAACTCAAAAACCAAAAACCAATACGAATTGATGCAGGAAACTTCATCTGAAGAATATGGCATTCTGGTCATCGGAGCTCCGCTGCGTACGGCGGCGCATGGGGTCCATGCGCCACCACCTACGACGACCGAAATCTGACCCGCCCCAAACGTCACGATCTGCATATCAATCGATTCATTAGAACAAGCCCAACAACTTTGAAGCACAACTCACAATCCAAATCGGAGAGGAACAACTGAAATTTACCTCGAAACAATTAAAAAATCGCGCCAAAATTCGCCATCAGCGGTTGAGCATCGATCGTCCTCCATGGACCTCGAGGCTTACGTCAATGAGAAGCTAAGAACGTCGGCTACCTAACTCGAGCAATTTGAACGGCATCAGATACCTCGGTCGGCGTCGAGAAAACATGGAAAACGTTGTGAACTTCTCTCTTTTGATTCGCTCCAATCACGCCTTGCATGGCCGTATTGAAGGAGGGAAAGGGATGAGGGAGGAAAGAGCGTCATTTTCTGACCAAGAGGGGTTGATGGCGAGGCCGAACGGCGAAGATCATATCGGGTCGCCGGTTTGGGTCAACCCGCCGTCGGATCAAGTGTTCGGGTTGTTCAAATGGGTTCTACCTATTCGGGTGGAAACTTCTCAATTTATACCCTTCCGTTAAAAACAAATCTACGGTCCAAGTTTATCTACCATCAAATCTCACGGCCCAATATAATTGGCCATTGCCAAATTTTAAAACAAATTACTTAAATGCTTCAAATTTTAAAAATTCATCACTAATTGCTCGCACCTCTTAAAAATAAAATAAAAAAAATACCCAAACTCATAATAATATGCTCTACAAGTTTCACTAAGTAGGCGAGTCCAAAATCAACACTTATATAAAGTCAATTTTTAGTTGTGACTAATCTTGATAAATATGACATATGATGCTGAACTCGTTAATTAGCACGGTTAACGATGATTAACTCATTAATTTGGTTTGGGTCGTTACACCTTTCACAACCATGTCATCCACATAAATAATTAAAATAGTTAGCTTACCCTGCCGATGCCTCAGGAACAAGGTGTGATATGAATTACTCTGTCTATACCCAATCTTCTTCATAAAAGTTGTGAACCTTCCAAACCAAGCTCTCAGGGACTGTTTTAGTCCACACAAAGATTTCTTCAATCTGCATGCCACCTTTTCACCTGTAGGAGTACCATATCCTGGAGGAAGATCCATGTAAATTTCTTCATTTAAATCTCCATGAAGAAAGACATTCTTCACATCAAACTGTTGCAAGGAATAATTAAGATTAGCTACCAAAGACATAAGGACTCGAATAGTATTGATCTTTTTCACTAGTGCAAACGTCTCATCGTAATCCACTCCATATTTTTAAGTGTATCTTTTTGCAACCAACCTCGCCTTATACCTGTCAACTGAGCCATCTATATTATGCTTCATAGTATAAACTCATTTACACCCCAACATTCTTCTTTCAAGGTGGTAATGGTACCAAGTCCAAAGTACCATTCTTGTTGAGAGCATCCATCTCAACTTCCATTGCCTTGGCCCCCACTTGTCCCCCCCTGATTGCATCCTGCACTTTACTAGGAAGAGATATAACAGATAATTGAATCACAGAGGAACATAGGGCTCAGATAATCTATGAGTTGACACATAATTAGCTATAAGATACTTGACTTTAGCTGACAAGATAGGTTCATATCTTTTTGAAGGTTGACAACGGGTTAACCTAGCAGATAAGACTCTTTCAGGGACACTAAAACTAGACAAAGAAACACTACTACATACCTCAGGTGATGGCATATCAGGAGAAATCATTGATGGGGAGGGAGAGACTGGACTCGCATGCACATCTTCAACATTTAGTGGTTGATTACTGACTTATTCTCCTCAGTTTGACGTGTTTGACACTTGTTTGACATGTTCAACACTTTCAAAACTTAAAACAGATCCAGCAACCTGCGTATTTTCAACGGGTCGAGACTCCTCCTTGATGGGTTGAAGGTCAACAACGGGTTGGTTCTAGGCACCATTTTCGATGGGTCGAGGCTCCTCCTTGACAAGTCAAACAGTTGCTCCAGCTGGGGCACTTTCAACTGTCTCAATGACTTCTGGTCCTTCAAACTAATCTTCATAACACACATTCTTTTCCTCCTCACTCTGAGACACCGTAGGGGAAAAAATAACAGAAGTTTTCACTAAATGTGACATCCATGGTGATATAAAAACGTTGAGAATGAGGACGGTAACACTTGTATCCTTTCTGGTAAGTGCCATAGCCAACAAACACAAACTTGAAAACACAAGCTTCTAACTTTGATCTTTGATTTTTATGATGATGAACTTATGTCACACAACCAAAGACACGAGCAGGAAGTTTGTTGAGAGATGAGATTGCAACATGACGAGACAATGAAATCTGATTCTGAAGAGCTGTTAATGGTAAGTGATTGATGAGAGACACACAATACAACATCTCTCCAAAGAAATTTTGGAATGTTGGCACTGAGTAAGAGAGCTTTTCCTATGTCTAGAAGATGACGATTCTTTCTCTCAAAAACTCCATTCTTCTCCGATGTCTGCGGACTAGTAGTCTGGTAAAAAATTTCATACTGCTGAAAATAATCTTAGAAAGAATGATTGACAAACTCTCTTCCATTGTCAGCCCGAAATAATTTCACACAAGCACCATACTGAGTTCGAATTAGATTATGAAATGCAGTAAAGGCAGAAAACACAACATCCTTCTTTTTCAGCAATGCAACCCATGTTAATCTTATAAAATCATCAATGAACATAACAAAGTATCCCATTCCTGTCAAGGTTGGATTCTTTGATGGCCCCCAAACATCAAAATGGATCAACTTAGATGGTGCTGAACTAGAATGAGAACTAGGAGAGTAACTAGACTTATGACTTTTAGCGAACATACAGGTTTCACAATGGAGACTAGATTCATTTATTCCCAAAAACAAGGATGGCATGCATGGACTTTTTCATAACACCAAAGGATGGATGACCTAACTAGCGATACCATAACCAAATTTCTTTAACTCGATCAGAATTCAATGTCAAAGCAACATATCTTGATTGAGCTTGTGTCTCCCCGCCATACATGCAATCCAAGTGAAACAGTCTCCCCCTCTGATCTCTCTTGCCTATTATTGCCTGAGTACATAGGATAAAAATTAATAGAGCATTTGTTTAGTCAATTCAACTCAGATACTTACAGCAGATAATGGGATAGAGAGGGAACATAAAGAACATTATGTAACACAAGAGATGGAGTAACTTGGATTGACCCAATACCTAAGACTAGAAAAGATACACCATTTTCATTAAACACTTCAGGTATATGAGAAGGTGAAAGACTCAAAAACAAGGACTTATCAAATGCCATATGATCAGACGCACCAGAATCAATTATCCCTGTATCACCATCAGTATAGTCAGAAACTTTCAAAACAATACCAATTTTACCTTGATATTTCTTAGTTAGAGAAACATTACCCTCCATGTAGTCTTGACTCTCGGTGTTACAGAAAATAGGTTCTTCAAACATTGAAATATCTAAAGCCATGATAAATTCTTCAGATGTGAATAAGACAAGCAACAAACATATCAGAAAAACTGACTGGTCTATTGGTCAGGACAGGAACAATTCAGGACAAAAAGATCTTGAACAAGGAACATGAGAAGATCTTCAAAAAAATTCAAGCAGTTGATTTCGATAAGTCAAACAGGTCAGGATATGATGATTTCGTCAAGAAACAAGAACAGATTCAGGTCATCAAGTTTTGACGTGTCGAAGGCAGCTTTTGAAGCGTCGAACATAGTTCAGGCTCAGGTTTAGGTCAGGCAACAGAATTCAGGTCAGGTCAAATTTCCAGGATCAACTTAAGTTCTGATGCTAAGTCAAATAGAATACAATACTTTGAGAATTTTCTGGCATATTGATCAATCCCGAATTAGGTATATATACAAGTATACTTACAGTTCTAGAAGGAAACTTAATCAATTAAAGAATTCTACTTAATTACATAATATGCACCTTCTAAATATATATGGAGTGTGACTCACTCCAACAGTAATGACTAATGTAAGAGCATCTCTAGCGATTATGCTAAAAACCAGCTGAAGGCTCAATCGGGAAGAATTGGCGACAAAATGTTCCTTTTCAACACCTCCAAAAAATCTATCAAAGCCACGGTGGAAGCCAGATGAGTTCAAATATGCCAATTTTGACAGATTGAAACCAGTCTGCCAAATCTTTCTTTATTGTTTTCTTTCCTCTTCGTCTTCCTCTCACCCTCTCTTAGTTTGCTTCTTCTTCAACTCTCATATCTCCATTTCATCTTACCCAGAATTGTTACAATACCATCAAGCCTAAAGAATGAATTCACAAAAACATAATCAAAATCAAAACCTTTAAAAAGGAAAACATAGATTACACCATTCCATGACTAGATTGAGTCACGAATCAATCAAGGATAGAAAGTGGGAGCAGGGTTGCAAAATTTGGACTAAATTGAGCTCTACAAGATTTGACCAAGGATTTGGATTATCCAGCAAATGAATTTTTTGAAGATGAAGAGAGCAAAAGAATCTGGATTGGGATTAAGCTCTACGAGATTAGGTTTCATAGAAGATTTAGGATTCCAGTAAATGAAACGGCTGAAAATCAAGAGAACTAGACAATTAAGATTGTGATTGAGTAGTATTGAGGTCTGAGCTTCATAGATCGATGTCACTCTCTTGAAAGAAGATCAAGAGGAATAACTAGAAAAGTATATGCATTAGTGTTTAGGGTAGAATCCAATACTTTATTCACTCCAGAATTGGGGTATATGTATAATTTTACAAGACATATTCCTAGTAGAAAAAGAATATCTACAATAAAGAATAAATCTATTCTAATTACAAAAATATTCTTAATGTATCTATAATTCAATATTTGCCAACACTAAGATATCTAGAAACCAATAATTTCCAACTATTTTTTATAAAGAGCATTGGGATTGCTCCGTTGGTCAAGGCGTTGAACTTATCCGCTGATGAACCAGGTTCGAATCCTAGTACTCCCTATTTGAAGAGTATTTTCTCTAAAAATAACCAATTGAGAATTAGGTTTGCTCCATGACTAAGGCGTTGAACTATCCACTAGCAAGCCAGGTTCAAATCCTACTACTCCCTTTTATCGTCCAAAGATTAGAGCATTGGGGTTGCTCTATTGATCAAGGCATTGAACTTATCCACTGATGAACCAAGTTTGAATCTCATTACTCCCTATTTGAAGAGTATTTTCTCTAAAAATAGCAAATTGAGAATTAGGGTTGCTCCATGGCCAATGCATTGAACTATCCGTTGACGAGCCAGGTTCAAATCCTAATAATCCCTTCTATCGTCCAAATTTTATACAAAAATATTCCACTTGGGTGCTCATGAGAGCGAATTTTAAGGCTCGCAATAGCGCCGCTTCTCTCTATCAAAAACGATAGCTCTATCCAAACCACCTCCTCTCTTTTCTCTCCATGATCTCAAAATCTACCAATCAACCATCTTTCCTTTTCTTCCATTCAATTCTTCTCATCAAGACAAACACTTCAACCCTTTGCATGGCCGATTCGGCCAATGACGTTTCCAAACAGTATAACTCGGCGATGGAGTTCACCGACAAAGATGCGGCAAGGTTAGAGGAGATCATGCTATCGGACTCCGACTATGATGTCGCCCTCCTTTATTGCTACTACAGCATCCTAAGGTTGTTCATGATGGAACCCTTAGTGGAGAGAGAGAGAGTAGCAAGAGAGCCATGCTTGCAAGCCTGTGGGGTACACTAAGCCGGCTGGAGAAAGTGTCCTACTTGCGGGAGGCCCCATATAGGTTTTTTTGTACCTTTCTATATGCAGCGACGGTGCACTGGGCAGTCCAAGGTGGGTCATGGTACTATGACAATCACACTTTGATTGTCGAGAAGTTTGTTGGCTTTTCTGATTTATTTGCGGTCGCAGCGGCGGTGGCACTGATTTAGGTAAATGTTGGAAACGTACCGGACAGCGACATGAACGAGGCTTAGGCGTGACAGATTGGCATACAACTTGGAGAGTTTAAGGAGGTTGACCTACCTAAATTAGGGTAGTTGAAGGAAATGTGGGTGCGAATCGTTGTGGATCTCTGATGGCCTCTCCCAGTGCGGCGGCAGTTTCGGTTTTTGTCCTGTGTCTCGGAGATCCTTTCCTTTGAATACAAAAGAAGCTGAGGCTTTTGGGGGCTTTATGGCCAGTTTGGACACGAACATGGTGTTTCTGAGATTTTGGCAGCCCGGGCGGCGGAGGGAGTAATAAGGAAGGCGGCTGCAGAGGCGGCGGTTGGTCCTCAAGCAATACCGGCTGGAGCCGAGCTGCCTGCCTTCGCAAGCAGAGACTCGGAGTCAATGCTAGTGCATCCGTCCCATGTGTCAATCATGCAGGGTATGGAATCTGAAGCTGCGAGCCATATATGTATCACCCATGCAAGTTACTATGACTACTCTTGGTCATTTTTAGGCTTCTGGAATGGAGCTCAGTCTTATTTCAGGTCCAGAGGATCGATGAAAAAGGTTGGCGCTGGCTGCTAGGTCTCCATTGCAGACCTAGACTATGACACTCATGCCTTTTCAATTAGGAGGCGGTACTGTCGCAGGTGCAAAGAAGAGGCATGCACGTGAAGAGAAGCCATGTTCAGTTTCTTATGGCGAGATGGCTTAGACCGACGGGCGGCAGGGCATCTCAAAACATAAATCTCTAACTAAGAAGGTGGTCATGGACAAGGAGGCTAAGGTTAGGGCTGAGGCGGAGATGCGGCGACTCACTCTACTGTAGTTTGGGGTATATAGTTAGATATGGTGTGGGAGCCCGAAATTTTTTAGTCTTTATCCTATACATATAGGTCTAGCTATGTAACTACTTGTGCGGATATGTAATAGTATAGTTTACTCTAGGGGGTTCTTTCTACCTAGTCAGAAGCTCAAGTGAACTTCTTATACTCTACCACAATATCAATTCTGTCGTTATCTCAAAAAAAAAAAAAAGACTCTTCATAAAATTGATAAAATAATATTGACATGCAATAAAATACATAGTTTTTATATTTGACATAACTGTTCGAGGCAAGTTGTGTAAATATAGACAAATACCATGTCATACGTCAAATTTAAATTTGACAAATAAAATTTGACATGCCCGTTGGGTTGCTCTAAGCAGGCAATTATCGGACTCTAAACACATGCATAATGTTAAAGAATATTAAATGGAAAACTAAAATGCTTGCGGATGGCTTAGTGGTTGGTCTGAGGGAAAAGACCCAACCCCAATTTAGTTTCCTAAACCGGAATCAAACCCCTTCTAAAAATACGAACTTGCAAAAACCACAAAAATTTCAGCAGAGTTGCGCTATAACGTGGAATTGCAATTAACCTGCACCCGAAAACACACTTCATCCTATGCCACAAAAACCAAACCGTGGGCACCAATCCCATCCGGATTTCTCAATATCATAACAATAATGTAAAGTAGTAATCAAAATTGTACTTTACAGAAATCCAGGGAAAATCATAAGAAAACATATCAGTAGTGTATCAAAGCGACCTCAAGTGTATATATATACAAAGATATACAACAATAGGCAAAACAAGAAACCGACTACGACGTGAGACACCAGAATCCGAACTGCAAACTGGGCACGGAAACCGAAAACCCAGGGGAAAGGAAAATAAAATCGTTAGAGTGAGTGGACGAAAACAATCATATGTCTTTCACCATTTATATATATCATAAAACAAAGCGAGTTTATAAAAAGAATGGAGGTGTCATGCGAATCTCTCAAACCCGACGGTGATAGAATAGGTGAATCTCTCAAGCCTAGTGGGCACATCAGGGGAATCTCTCAACCCTGGATCTGGACTACCGGTGATCAGCCGAGTGGCCAATGCATCGATGCTAAGAAAATGTCATCACCATATAAAATATAAAACAATACCTCCAAAAACAATAAATAATCTCAAAATCGTATCGTAAATAAATACAGAAATCAAGAACTCGCTACGACAGTGTAAATTAAAAGGTCCATTCACAGATAGCACAGCCCGCAAACACGCTAATCACGAGATTCGGCGGAAGATCCATCGCCCAACGTACGATCATGATCCCCTGAATAATCACAAAATATAACTGATCAAAATCACAATTCATCACACTGTACCACACCTCAGAAATCAACCATTTCTGGAAACATATAACTCGATACAAAATAATCGACGAAATTCCCCAAACTCTCCACATAAACCCTCGACTAAAAATACGGCATCCAAATCAACTCAAAAACCTCAAGGCGATGATCGGGGCGCAATTACGAGCAAAACGACATAAAACTCGTGAAATTCTAAAAAGTCAACGAGTCGCCGGAGCTCCGCCGTTGACCGCCGCCGCCGGCGGCAGCGCACCGTCAACCAGAGCAATTTCCTGGCGGCCAAGCTTACCTTAGCTTCTCCTCTTCAAGCCCAACACATCTATCAACTGTGACAACTTCCAATTCCTCCGTGATTAGCCGAAAATCAACTCGACACATCCACGGCCGAGAATCCCCGGAAAACTTTCCCGGCCGATTTCGGCGTCGTCACGCCACCTCGTCCCTCAAAACCAAAAGGTAAATCATCCTAGAGCAAAGCCCAGTCGATTCCACCCAAAAACCTCACCGGAAAGTCACCGAAGCGCCGCCCCCATCAAACCCGATTCCGGCTGGAAAATCACGAACTTCAACTCACTCGTTCTCCCTCAAATCGAAACCAATTTTCACAAATTCAAGTTCCAAACCATAGGAAATCAAGAGAGGAATCTATTAATACCAATTTCATGGCCGGAGGTGGCCAAAAACGAAAGGTCGCCGACGAGTCAAACGGTGGCCGGTTCTCTCCTTCAGTCAACGCCCAAAATCCTTGGTCAACGGCAGTCAAACTTCCCGAACAGTGTTTTCGACTATTTTCGATATTTATACTCGATGATCGATATGATCGACTGTCCAAAACGAATCACAATCACGTTTCGGATAACTCAAATCCAAACGGATAATGACGACGAAATTCCGCGATTTCAAATATTCATAACATATTCCTCGGTCTTCGAAATAATTATCCGGAACCACCCACAAACTCGAAATCATGCGTACAACAACTCTTGTGAAGATACTCAACTCAAATTCTCGCCCGATAATTAAGTCGTGATCAAAATCGTCAATTCAATTCATTTACGAAAAACTATAATTACTTGCTAACTCGTGGATTAAGCCGATTACGATACTAATTCTGTTTCAGGTCATCACAAATCTACCCCCCTTAAAAAAATTTGACCTTGAAATTTATATACCTGCTAGGTGAATAGATGAGGATACTGCTCCCGCATACGCTGCTCAGTCTTCCAGGTGGCCTCCTCAACCGAATGATTCTGCCACAAGACCTTCACCAGCGATATAACACGGTGCCTCAACTCCTGCTCACGCCGATCAAGAATCTGTACCGGCTCCTCCACATATGTCAAATACTCTCGGATAGGAAGCTGATGTGGTGCTAACACATGTGATGGATCTGGAATATAATTCCGCAACATCAAAACATGAAAAAGATCGTGTACACGAGCCACCTCAGAAGGTAACTTAAGTCTGTAAGCCACGGCACCAACCCTCTCGGTAATCTCGTACGGACCAATGTACCATAGTCGAAGCTTGCCACGCTTCCCGAAACGCACAACTCCCCTCTACTGAGATAGTTTTCAGGAAGACCCAATCGCCCACCTTGAACTCGAGACTCTTTCTTCTCACGTCTGCGTAACTCTTCTGGCGATCCTGGGAAATCTTCAATCTGTCTCAGATAATCTGAATATCCTCCATGGTGTTCTTCACCAGATCAGGGCCAATAAGCCATCGCTCGCCCACCTCACTCCAACACAATGGAGTGCGGCACTGCCTCCCGTATAGAGCCTCATACGGTGCCATATCAATACTGGCTTGATAGCTGTTGTTGTAAGCAAACTCAATCAAATGTAGTTGCTGGTCCCAATTTCCTCGAAATTGCAAAACATAAGACCGCAACATATCCTCGAGAGTTTGAATAGTCCTCTCAGACTGCCCATCAGTCCGAGGAAGAAAAGCTGTACTGAAATGTAATCTAGTACCCATGGCTCACTGCAATGCCTGCCAGAACTCTGAAGTAAACTGACTATCTCGGTCAGAAACAATGGATACAGGCACACCGTGCAGACGAACGATCTCTGCCAAATACAACTTTGCCAATCTGCCCACTGAAATCTTCCCCGGAAGTGCAAGAAAATGAGCGGATTTCGTCAATCGGTTTACGATAACCCAAATACAAGTATTACCGGCCGAAGTACGCGGTAACTAATACACGAAATCCATGGTAATGTGCTCCCACTTCCAAACCGGAATCTCCCGGGGCTGCAACTTTCCCGCAGGCTTCTGCCTCTCCGCTTTAACCTGCTGACAAATCAAACATCTGCTCACATGTGCGGCAATCTCCCGCTTCATATTGCGCCACCAGTAATAAGTTCGGAGTGTACGAAACATCTTTGTACCGACGGGATGCATCGCATACGCCGAACAATGAGTTTCGTCAAAAATCTCTTTCTTCAAACTCTCGTCCCTGGGTACACATAATCTGCTTCTGAATAGCAATGTACCATCATCACTCAACCGAAACTCTGTTGGCACACCATTCCGAATCATGGTCTTCTTGTCCAACAAGTAGGAATCTGCATCCTGAGCTTCCCGAACCTGATCAACCAACACTGGTCGAACTTGGAAGCTAGCCAACAAAGCTCCATCATCGTCCAACTCAAACTTAGCTCCCGTAGCCCGTAGCTCGGCTAACATGGAAACTCTGGTCACACACATGAAATAACGAAGCTCTAGATTTCCGACTGAGTGCATCAGCAATGACATTAGCCTTCCCTGGATGGTACTCGAAAGTGCAATCATAGTCGTTGATCAACTCCATCCATCTGCGCTGCCTCATGTTCAAGTCTTGCTGCGTGCGCAAATAAATGAGACTCTTGTGATCGGTGTATATCTTGCACTGAACTCCGTACAGGTAGTGTCTCCAACTCTTCAAATCTAATACAATAGCAGCCAACTCCAAATCAAGTGTAGGATAGTTGACTTCATGTGGTTTTAGCTGCCTAGAACCGTAGGCCACAACTCTGCCATGCTGCATCAGAACACAACCAAGTCCCAACTTCGATGCATCGCTGTAAACCACAAACTCACCACTGCTGTCAGGTAAAGTCAAAACCGATGCAGTAGTCAACTTTTCCTTCAGGAGCAAGTAACTCTCCTCACATGCATTGGACCACTCGAACTTGACACCTTTCTTCGTCAATCTGGTAAGTGGAGTGGCAATCCGTGAAAAATCCTGCACAAAACGTCGATAGTAACCTGCCAAACCCAAGAAACTCCTAATCTCTTGTACGGTGGTAGGTCTACTACAATTCAACATGGCTTCAATCTTGTCAGGATCCACGCTGACTCCCTCAGCTGATACCACGTGACCCAAAAACTTCACGTTATCCAACCAAAACTCACACTTGCTGAACTTCGCAAACAACTGATTATCTCGCAAAGTTTGCAAAACAGGTCGCAAATACTTCTTATGCTGGCCCACACTCCTGGAATAAATCAGGATGTCATCGATGAACACGATCACAAACTTGTCCAGAAACCGTCTGAACACCCGGTTCATCAAGTCCATAAAAGCTGTGGGGGCATTGGTCAAACCAAACGGCATAACCAAGAACTCGTAATACCCATACCGTGATCTGAAAGCTGTCCTGGCCACATCTGACTCTCTGATCCTCAACTGATGGTATCCAGACCTGATATCAATCTTTGAAAAGACTGAAGCTCCCTTGAGCTGATCAAACAAGTCGTCAATCCGCGGCACATACTTGCTCTTCACAGTGACCTGATTCAGCTTCCGGTAATCGATACACAACCGCATGGAACCATCCTTCTTCCGCACAAACAGTACAGGAGCACCCCATGGTGATACACTGGGTCGTATGAAACCCTTCTCCAGCAATTCCTGAAGTTGAATATGTAGCTCTTTCAACTCCGCCGGTGCTATACGATAAGGTGCCTGAGATATGGGTCCAGTGCCCGGTAATAGCTCAATAGTGAAATCGATCTCCCGAACTGGAGGAATACTCGGTAACTCCTCCGGAAACACATCTGGAAACTTGGAAACAACATCAATATCACCAATGTCTGGCACGGCAGCCATAGTATTCACAACATGAGTTAAATATGCAGCACAACCCTTCTTCATCATCCGCTCGGCCTTCATCGTTGAAATCACACATGGCAATGAAGTATTCTTCTCACCGCGAAATAGTATCTCGGGGATCCCTGGTCGTCGAAACACAATCTCCTTCTTGTGACAATCGAACATAGCCCAATGTGTCTCCAAGAAGTCCATACCCAAAATCACATCAAAATCGACGATATCCAGCAATAACAAATCCGCAGCTAAACCATAACCTCCAATAAAAATCTCACAATCCCTATACGCCCAACCAATACTCACAACCTCACCGGACAGATACAACACTCTCCACAACCCCGAAAGTGGAGATGCAAGCGTAGTTGCTAAAGATGATAATCTATATGATATGAATGAATGCGTAGCACCTGGATCTAGCAATGTAAGTACTGGATAGCCAAAAACATGCAACGTACCGATAACAACCTCCGGTGAAGCTCTGCCCTCACGCAAAGACATAGATTAAACCTCTTCTGCTCGGCTGGTCATCCACGCTGAGGGTGGCCCTGCTGTCCGCCCTGACCAGAAGACTGTACTGGTCGAGCCCCAGAAGTGGTACCTGGCTTTCCTCGGGAACTCTGGGCTGCCTCTCCACCGGCACCAGCAAGCTGGAAACATTCCCTCGCATATTGACCCTCCTGGCCACAACGATAACAAACGACAAGGCCTCGCTGACATGGACCAACATGATGCCTGTTGCAGAGACTACACAATGGGTACTCCCTTGGTATGGCAAAAGTGTCACCGGTACGCCGAGGATAACTGGATCCGCTAGAACCCCCACTAGACTGTGGCCTCTGCGGTCGATCCCTCCTCCATCTCTGCCTCTGTTTAGCTGAACCACCTAGTGGTCTATATGGTCCACTGCCCGAGGATGATGCCGATCCGGAAGTATCAGAACTCAGCCTCTTGGAAGATCCCTGACTTGGTCCACCCTCCTCAAATCGTCAAGACTGGAATCTCATCTGCCTTTCCTTCTCGATATCCTCGCCTCGAAGTGCGGCACTCACAAACTCATCAAAGTTATTCCGAGGCATCGTAGTCAGAGTCCTCTTGATGTTCAGGTTCAAGCCCAACACAAATCTTCAGCACTTGGATTCCTCTGTAGCCACCATGTCACGAGCAAACCGAGATAAGCGGGTAAATCTTTCCCAGTACTCAAGCACAGACATACTGCCCTGTCTAAAATTAGTAAACTTCTCATACTTCCGCTGCTGCGTAGCCTGGTTGAAATATATCTGCATAAACAAATCCCTGAACAAGGTCCACGGAGTATCAACCGGAACTATATCGGTGCTAACCCACCAGAAGTATGTATCTGACTCAAGTAAACCAACTGCTGCTATTGTCATCTGCTCAGGGATGAAACGCAGACGCTCACAAACGCGTTCAACCTGAACCAACCATGCCTCACAAATCTCTGGATCAGCTGAACCCGAAAAGACAGTCGCTCTAAAACTATGAGCTTTGACCACAGGGTCAAAACACTCCTCCAAACGCAACACTCGCATCAGCAAGTCATGCGTCTGGTGATCCTCATCAGGATCCACATCCCGATTAACACAGGGACCACGTCGAGGAGGCATCCTACTGATATAAGACAAGCATTAGCCATAAGCACAAGGAACGTAATCATGAGACTTCGGACATTTAAGAACACACAACACCCGAAGCATTGATGATTAACCGCTGGCCAGTCGGGTCATCGCTCCAGACATGCTGTACATACTCAAATACCCTTAGTGTCACAACTAAAAGAGTCTACAGAACCTGAAAACCTAATGCTCTGATACCAAGCTGAAAGGACCCAACCCCGATTTAGTTTCCTAAACCGGAATCAAACCCCTTCTGAAAACACTAACTTGCAAAAACCACAAAAATTTCGGCAGAGTTACGCTATAACGTGGAATTACCATTAATCTGCACCCGAAAACATACTTCATCCTATGCCACAAAATTCAAACCGTGGGCACTAATCCCATCCGTATTTCTCAATATCATAACAATAATGTAAAGTAATAATCAAAACTATATTTTACAGAAATCTAGGGAAAATCATAAGAAAACATATCAGTAGTGTATCAGAGCAACCTCAAGTGTATATATATACAAAGATATACAACAGTAGGCAAAACAAGAAACCTATTGGAAGAGAAAGGTAGCTCGAACACTAAGCCTCCGACTGCGACGTGAGACACCAGAATTCAAACTGCAAACTGGGAACGGAAACTGAAAAGCCCAGGGGAAAGGCAAATAAAATCGTTAGAGTGAGTGGACAAAAATAATCATATGCCTTTAACCATTTATATATATCATAAAACAAAGCGAGTTCATAAAATGAATGGAGGTTTCAGGCGAATCTCTCAAGCCCGACAGTGATAGACTAGGCGAATCTCTCAAGCCTAGTGGGCACATCAGGGGAATCTCTCAACCCTAGATCTGGACTACCGGTGATCAGCCAAGTAGCCAATGCATCGATGCTAAGAAAATGTCATCACCATATAAAATATAAAACAATACCTCCAAAAACAATAAATAATCTCAACATCGTATCGTAAATAAATACGGAAATCAAGAACTCGCTACGACAGTATAAATTAAAAGGTCCACTCACAGATAGCACAGCGCGCAAACGCATTAATCACGAGATCCGGCGGAAGATCCCTCGTCCAACGTACGATCTCGATCCCCTGAATAATCACAAAATATAACTAATCAAAATCACAATTCATCACACTGTACCACACCTCGGAAACCAACCATTTCAGGAAACATATAACTCGATATAAAATAATCGACAAAATTCCCCAAACTCTCCACATAAACCCTCGACTAAAATTCCGGTATCTAAATCAACTCGAAAACCTCAAGGCGATGATCGGGGCGCGATTACGAGCAAAACGACATAAAATTCGTCAAATTCCAAAAAGTCAACGGGTCGCCGGAGCTCCGCCGTTGACCGCCGCAGCCAGCGGCGCACCGTCAACTGGAGGAATTTCCCGGCGGCCAAGCTCACCGTAGCTTCTCCTCCTCAAGCCCAACACATTTCTCAACTGTGACAACTTCCAATTCCGCCGTGATTAGCTAAAAGCAGCTCGAAACATCCACGACCGATAATCGCCGGAAAACTTTCCCGGCTGATTCCGGCGTCGTCACGCCACATCGTCCCTCAAAACCAAAGTGGAAATCATCCTAGAGCAAAACCCAGTCGATTACACCCAAAAAAACTCACCAGAAAGTCACCGGAGCGCCGCCCCCATCAAACCCGATTCCTGCCGGAAAATCACGAACTTCAACTCACTCGTTCTCCCTCAAATCGAAACCAATTTTCACAAATTCAAATTCCAAACCATAGGAAATCAAGAGAGGAATCTATTCATACCAATTTCGTGGCCGGAGGTGGCCGAAAATGAAAGGTCGCCGGCGAGTCAAACGGTGGCCGGTTCTCTCCTTCGGTCAACATGGTCAACGCCCAAAATCCTTGGTCAACGGCGGTCAAACTTCCCGAACAGTGTTTTCGAATTTTTTTTTGACTATTTCTGATATTTATACTCGCGGCTTGATACGATCGACGGTCCAAAACGAATCACAATCACGTTTCGGATAACTCAAATCCAAACGGATAATCACGACGAAAGTCTGCGATTTCAAATATTCATAACATATTCCTCGGTTGTCGAAATAATTATCCGGAACAACCCACAAACTCGAAATCACGCGTACAACAACTCTCGTGAAGAGACTCAACTCAAATTCTCGCCTGATAATTAAGTCGTGATCAAAACCGCCAATTCAATTCATTTACGGAAAACTGTAATTACTCGCTAACTTGTGGATTAAGCCGATTACGATACTGATTCTGTTTCAGGTCATCACACTATGTCTCTAGGTATAGCCTTATCTGGCTTCAAATAACAAAGTCGACAAAGTTAATTGGTGAAGCATATCACATGCGCCAAATTTTTTTCCTTTTTTTATACAAAAGAGAAATAGCAAGAGGAAACTCTAAAGAGATGACCCCCTAGAGCATCCAGCACCAGACTGATCAAAGATTTAGTAAGACCAGTAGCAGAAGGCGAAGAATGATCCCAAGTACGCAGTTGATGAAGATGATGATCATAGTTAGTTAGCTTGTTGGCAAAAAAGTTTGCTTCGCGAAAGACATGCTTAAATTGAATTTCTTCGAACTGGTCGGCAAGCTTCCTGATATCTTCAATGAGAGATCTGAGTCGCCAGGGAATAGATGTTTTCCTAATGATACAGTTAATGATTAATAAGGAATCTCCCTCCACCACAACATTACTGAAATCGAGGCAACAAGCATGATGGAAAGCATCCCTCACGGCGGTGGCTTCAGCTACAAGCTCAGAACTCTCACCAAGTCTATTGGCACCAATAAAGATTGGCCTTCCTTCAGTATCTCTAATGAAAAAACCTCCAACAGCCTTACCTACTCCATTTTGTAACACAGAGCCGTCAAAGTTAATTTTGAGAGTGTTAGGAGGAGGATGATGCCATTTGACAAAGGTAGGGATGGGGGTTTTCTTCATTTTTTCCCGGTTGTACTCAAGGTGGCTTTGAAGATAAGCAGCAGCAGGAGCCAGAATGCAAGGAGGATTGGGTTGCACATTCCTGAAAACAAAATCATTTCTAGCTTTCAAGATATACCAGCAAGAGGTGAGTAATTTTTCAATAGTATGATCAACATTGTCATTCTGTAAGATCAATCTAGAAATCTAATCATAGAAATTATCATTCTCATTGAAGCAGTTGATATTTAAAAGTCTCCAAACATCTGTCACAATAGGACAAGTACAAAATAAATGGTGAGCAGATTCTTCTACATTAACACATAACGGACAAACATTAGTGTCAGTCATTCCAAATTTGTAGAGTCTATCCCTTGTTTTGAGTCTCCCTCTAATGAGGATCCAACAAAAAAGTTTCACTTTTGGCGGCAGATTCAACTTCCAAATCTTATTCAAAACATCTACTCTCTCATGTTTATAGAGATGATCATTTTTCAACCAAGTTGCAGACTTAATAGAAAAAGAACCATTGGGGGAAGGACCCTAGACAAACCTGTCATTGTGCTCATATATTGGGATAGAAATTTCATAGATTTGATCAACAATAGTCGGATCAGGGATACTAAGAAGTTTACCTCTATTTTAGCCACCATTCTGAATATAGTCACTCACTTTCTCATTAAGGTTAATATTCACATTATCTGTATCAACAACATCCTTAAGAGGAAAAGGTAGCACCCAATTGAAAAGCCAAAAGTTTACATCATTTCCATTAGCTATAATCCATCTCATGCGCTTAGAAATGAGGGTTCTGCAATCAAGAATTCATTTCCAAGCCACCGAAATATTACTGCTCTTTTTAACATTGAAAAAGGAAAACGTTTAAGATACTTTTTAGTGACCAACTTTACCCACCAATTGTTAGGTTGTGTAATTACTTTCCAACCAAGCTTAGCAATCACAGCATTATTGAACTGAGCAGCAGGCCTAACACCAAGTCCACCTTTGTGCTTAGGATAGCAAACTTGGCTCCAAGCCACTGCATTACACTTAGAATTCTAACTCCAGAAAAACTTCCTAGATTCTTTGTCAATCTTATTGGTAAGCTTAGCAGGAAATTTAAAATAGGACATTATATGATTTGGCATACCTGCAACACTGGATTTGATATGAGTTAGTCTACCTGCTCTAGAGAGAGTATTATGCTTCCAACTAGCAAACTTATTTGAAATCTTATTTAAAAGCTCTTTTGCATTTAAAGGATCTTTCCAAAAAATAATATTATGAATACCAAGATATTTCCCAATAGTATTTATATTCTGAATATGTAGAACATTCACAATATCATTCTTGATATAGTTCTGCACTTTAGGAGAGAAATAGAGCAAAGATTTATGAAAATTAATTTTCTGACTAGATGCTTTGAAAATGGATTCAGCACCTTTAAAACATTTCTGGTTGCTTTGGTTGTTGCCTTGCAAAATATAAGACAATCATCAGCAAACACAAGATTAGAAATTCTCATGCCACCAGTAGCCGAGATTAAACCAACTTGGGTCTTAGACTTCCTCCATAAATCATTCAACTGTCTAATAAATGGCTCCATGCACAAAATGAAAATATAAGGGGAAAGAGGATCTCCCTGTCTAATTCCTCTAGTAGGGTTAAAGAACCCTCCCACTTTTCCATTAATCAGAAGCGAAAAATAATTAGAAGTTATGCATTCCATCATTAGGTTAATCTAGTTCTCGCAAAACCCAAATTTTTCCAAATAGGATCTGATATAATCTTAATTAATCATATCATAAGCTTTCTCAAGGTCTAACTTGATAGCCATGGAACCTATTCTACCTTTATTTCTCTTGAAATCAAAGAAAATCTCATGACCAATCAATATGTTATCTTGTATATCTCTTCTAGGTGCAAAAGCACCTTGATTCTGAGAGATGCATTTTTCTAGTAAAGGTCTAAGCCTTCTAACAATTGTATTAGTAATAATCTTGTAACAAACATTACAAAGACTAATAGGCCTAAATTGTCCAACATTTTTGGAATTCTCAACCATAGGAGTTAAGACAATATTATGATTTATATTACTCAAGGAGGTCTTACCTACAAAGAAGTTTTTAATCATTGGTAAGACAACACATTTGACTTCATTCCAATACTTTTGGTAAAACACAGTGTGAAGACCATCTAGTACAGGCGCCTTCAAAGGCCCAATTGATTAAACAACATCCCAAATTTCTTCATCAATAACCTGTGACATTAACATTTCATTGTCAGCTTGATTTATATCCTTCGAGATAAATTTCAGGAAATTAGTCATTCCTCTTTAACTTGGTTGATCATCAGAAGTAAATCTTTTTCTAAAATTAGAAACAAAAATATTAGGCAAAACATTTGGATCAGTAATCCAATTATCATTGTTATCTTTGATTTTTGCTATGTAGTTTCTCTTCTTTCTAATTGAGGCAAAAGTATGAAAAAAAATTGTGCTCCTTTCTCCCAAAGTGAGACAATTTGCTCTTGCACTCTAAGCCCAATAGATCTCTTCATTCTTACAGAGGTCAATCAAATCTTTATTGAGCTCTTTATTCTTTTCTAGCAACATAGTAGAATTGGGGTTAGACATAAGTTGTTGTTGAATAATCACAATGCTCTCTTGTATATCCTTGATTTTGACAAACAGGTTGCCAAAAATCTCTTTGTTCCACTTCTTAGCTAGTGTCGCAAATTTTTCTGTAAGGATATTAAATTTTTTTAGAGGACCAGTGTCATAAATATCCTTCCAAGAGTTTCTAACTAACTCAATAAACAACGGACATCCACATAGCCTCAAATCTAAATGGCTTCGCAAACTTTTGCCTAAATTTTGCCAAAGAAATAAGGACTAGGCCATGATCCGATCCCATAATTGGAAGATTTTCTACCTCCAGGTCTGGGAAAAAACTTAAAAGATTTGCATTAGCACAAGCTCTATCAAGCTTTTCAAACATGAGGGTATGATCAGAATGATTATTGATCCAAGTAAAGGCATACCAATACTAGGAAGAGAGATTAGACCATTATTATGGAAAAAAATTGATAAAGTTCATCATATAACTTGTGAATGTGTTGTTTCCTCCACACTTTTCAGCTAGGGAGATCGTAATATTACAGTCTCCCAAAAGGATCCAAGGGGCATCATTATCGGGTTTCAGATTAGAAATTGTATTCCAAAGATCAAGTTATTTCTCTTTTTGTGGGAAAGCATAAACAAAAGTCATGTACCAGTTCAAATTATTACTCAAGTTTGTAGCTTGACGGTGGATAAAACGATTATGTGGAACAAAATCACTGATATGAATAACACAAGAATTCCAACATAAAATAAGACCGCCACATTGACCAATTGAAGAGATCACATGAGCAGCCCCAAAGTTTAACTAACTAGCAATATCATGTCACTACCAGCATTTTTACTATAGCTGACAACATTAAAAAAAACGGGCCGACGACATTTTAAATCGTCGGCTACAGTAGATTATAGCCGACGCTTTTTAGCCTACAGGATTATAGCCGACGAAAATCGTCGGCTATAGTATAGCCGACGATTTTTGGTGTTGTCGTCGGCTATATATAATATACTATAACCGACGATTTAAAATGTCGTCGGCCTATTTTTTTTTAATGTCGTCAGCTATAGTGAAAATGCTGGTAATATGTCCAGATGCTTAAGAAGATTTGGTATCAACAATACACAGAACATCGAGTGCAAAATAAGAGACAAAAAGAAACTTGTGCTTAAAAACCTTGCCAGACGGAACCTCGGCTATTCCAGACTAGAACTTTCACGATAAACTATTTTTGTTTAAAAATTTGGCTTTTCTGGCAGCAAATACCAATAATCTATCCATTATAATCAAACAATTATAAGAGCTCGAGCTTGTAAAGCCGAAACTAACTGGGCGAACAATCATATAAATGATATAATAGCCTAGACAATTACTGAAAAAGCTATTTAAATATAGCAATAGTGGGAGGAAGTGTACCTTGGTGGAACTGCAGTCTACCAACTTACCAAGGTTGAAAGACTTTTGAGTGCATAATTGAAGAAGCCCATCGGAATAATCAGATGTAGTCATCACTGACCATGTAATACAAATACTCCATCATATTGGATTCACTGAGACTGGATATTGAAATCCAGCCCCCAACCAAACTTCAAAGCTGTTTGAAGTTTTGATCAAACCAGGGATATGGGTTTGGCATAATGGGTAGTTCTGGGTTAGTCTTGGAGCGAGGTTAGGCCACGGTGGCCACCACCACCACACAGCCCGACCAACCCAACTCCAAGAGAGATTCACTTGAAACCAGAAATTTTCGATAGAAGGTGGGTAGTAAGCATACCGGATATGACTCTGGATAGGAAAATTTGAAGATTTCAAGTTGAAACTAGCCCAAAGAGGATGCCAATTCAAGATTTTTTGGGTAAGGTTAATCAGAAAAAAACCTAGAATCGCGAAAAAGAAGAACAAATAAGGCGCGTTCCAAGATGCGTGCAGCATTATCAAGCTATGAGTTTACTTCTTGTTATCCTAAAAAAAAAAAGAAGATTGTCCTTGACTTAGCTTAATAGCTAGGAAACCTTTGAATTACTTTTGACCTAATTCAAAAAGGAAAGTAACTGATCGTATGTGTGAGTGTAAGCTTATTAATTAACCATACTTGTTGATATTACTCGTGTCTTTCGTTATTGTTAATTTTTCGTTGTCAATTGTAATTAAATCAATGAAACGACATAGCAAAAGTATCGGTGCCTTTTCTCCTAATAGCTTTCTTTTGAGCTGATATTTCGAAGTGCAAAAGATCTGTAGTTCGTGAAAAGGGCTATCACTTGAGGATAAAAAGATGACCGATGATCGAGAACGATGTAGCTGGGAAGGAGAGTAAAGGAGTGATAATCGATTCAATCGATTGAGATCGAGGGCCCAATAAGTGGAATCCTTGCAAGAACAACAGTGGAAATGGCATTCACCAAGTCTTTCTAAAGTTGAAAGAGACATCAAACCCTAGATGACAAAAGCAGCTAGCCCCTTCGCGAAGTTACGTACCGTAAATTCGTAAAACCTAACTCCGACGGGGCCAAAAGATTCTCACTCTCATGCATCTTTGAGATGCAAAGACGGGGCTAAAAGAAAATGGGCATGCATGGGATCGATCTCTGATATATATGTTAGAAAGAGAGATTAGTCGACGAAAATTCTTTAGTGTTTCGGAGTATAAAATTTTTCCAGATTTGAAGTGTTTGATAACTTCTGCAATTCTCACTTTTAGATAAATAAAGTGATCCAACGCTCTAAAACGAGAAAATTTTAGTACACCGAAATACCGTAGAACACTCATGCCAATTAGTCGATAGACACAGTGCTAGAAACAAGATACGTACCCTGATAATGAGGTATCCTAAAATGACATGAACATGAGCAATTGTCATCACGTGAAAGATGCTCTTTTAGATTTAGGGCGTCGATAAGGATGGTGTGCGTCCTCTTCTTGGTAGCCATTAATTTTGCTTTCTAAATAAGATATCTTGTTTGTTTTTGATTGACCGCGATCGAATAGCTTTGTAAGTATCTTCGAGTTTGAAAGAGTATTGGACTATCTGGTGGATGAAATGCCTCAATCTTGCGGTAAAAAATTTCAATTTCCATACATTTTGCTAGCTGCACAATTAATTAGTCGATCTACACTACGTATGATGTTAATTAGGTGCATGTGCTTAATTAATTAATCACAATGTGTTAGAAATCCCTACTACAAAAAAGTCAGACGTTAATTTGGTGTCATCAATCTCACTAAATTTTAAACTTTTAAAATTATCGTTAATAAAAAATATATAAAAAAAAAAACAAAACAAAAATGTAATAGAAAATGTAACATCCACGGCTTCACCCCGGTCCCATACCTATTACCTATTAATCAAAATGATCTATCACCACCACATTTTGACTTATTGCCGGCGATTTAAAAATCGCCGGCAATGTTTTTTAACATTATCGGCGATTTTTGCCGAAAAAATCGCCGGTAATGTCTTCTTTTTTTTTTTTACATTACCGGCGACATAAATGTATGTCGCCGGCAATGTCTCGATGGTAATGTAAAAAAAAAAAAAAGACATTGCTGGCGACTTTATTTATGTCGCCGGCAATGTCTTTTTTTTTTTTAAACATTACCGGCGACATAAATGTATGTCGCCGGCAATGTCTTTTTTTTTTTTTACATTGCCATCGAGACATTGCCGGCGACATACATTTATGTCGCCGGTAATGTTAAAAAAAAGACATTACCGGCGATTTTTCCGGCAAAAATGTGGTAGTGTATACATATGCATGTAAAGTAAATGACACAATTAGCACAAACCTAATCAACTTATTGTCATGTTAGGGTGCGTGTTTAATTAACTAACCACATTGCATGTGGTTGAGTTTTGATAGGCAAATTAACAAAAATAACTGGAGGGACGGTAATAAGGAACTAGTATCATTGAAAAAGAATAACTGAAAAATTATGAAGCTATCAAAACAAACACGCGAATGGTGTTTGGGAGACTTAATTGGTCATTTTCTTTTATGATATATTCACGTTGCTTTCTTTGATGGCAATGTGTGGGAGTCATACATATATATATTCTGTGTGTGGTAAACAAAGTACGCAATACTTGGGTCACTGGTACAGATGATACCAATATTTCTCACATTCGATTCCATGAATACCAACCTTTCAAGAAAACTGGAGAACCTAGCTCATCGATCATATTCACATGCATGCTTCTTTTTAGGTCCTCCGATCCCTCTTACCACAAAGTGGTTGGGTTTCAAGCGGTCAACCTAAGCCACCTCAGAATCTCTTCTTTTCTCTCTCTATATATTCAATGGAGTCTGAACCGTTCACAAGTATTAAATCGTAAATAGATTAGTTTTTAGAGATTATAATTATTTATTTTTTATAGTAAATATTTTATTTTTATTATGAATATGTCTTGTAATGTATATATACTCAGAAGTGAATGAAAATATTGCATTCTATTTTAAACATTTTTTATTATACTTTTCTACTTGGTAGCGGAGCCAATCTTGTGGACCTATCGACACCCTATTTTTGTCACTCACTACATCTAAATTTCGCTGCTGACTGCTAACCTAGGAGAAAAATCTAACTCTGCTTTGATTTCTTCTCCTACCTACACTTTATTCTGTGAAATTCTAGAAATTATTGTTTTTTTGAATATGAAGATGTTGGCTGGATCAACTGTTAGTTCAGAGGAAGAACATCTACCAAGTGTCTCTGCTACTATAGTTGTATCAGGTATGACGCGTAAGGCATCATCTCTCTCTACATTATCTAAGACTAATGCTTAAATAATTGGCATAGTTGCATCTGATCATATGACTAATAACTCTAGCCTAGTGGAAACCTCTAAATCATCTCCTCAACCTAGTATGTCTGTTGATAATGGATCTCCATCTTCTATTATTGGTGAAAGTTTTGTCAAAATCGTAGATAATCTGACTATTGATTATATTCTTGTTGTTTCCTCTCTTGCCTATAATCATTTATCTATTAGTCAAATAACCTTAGCTTGCATGTTATGTAACTTTTTGTCCAAATTATTGTCTCTTTTAGGACATTCTGACTAGGAAAATTCTCGATTATGGTGTAAGAATGGGAGAACTCTACTATTTTGATTTGATAGGCAGTGGAGCACAATAATTGAATTTGTTGGCTCAAGTTTGGATAAAGCCAAGAAAGCTGTGTGGTTATGGAACCATCGTCTTGATGACATAAATTTTCATTACGTACAGAAGTTTCAACCTCAATTATTTTTCCGAGTGAGTGCTTCAGTTTCCAGTGTGCATGATACATGTGAACTGACCAAGAACCATTGTGTTTTATATTCTCCTAGCCTGCACAAGAGTCCAATGTCATTTATGAAGGTTCATTCAGATTTTTGGGGTCCTGCAAGAGTTTCTACGCCTACAAGAGCTTGATATATAGTGACATTTGTTCATGACTATACCTGTATGACTTGAGTATATTTGATGGTGTCTAAGAGTGATGTGTTCCATCGATTTACTGAATTTCATAAGTGGGTAGCCACTCAATATCAGCAACAATTCTGAGTTCTTTAATCTGGCAATGGTAGTGAATATGTCAATAGCGCCATGTCTACTTATTTGGCCTCTCATGTAATTCATCATTAAACCTCAATTGCTTATACTCCTCAACAGAATGTCTTGGATGAGCACAAGAATCGACAATTGCTAAAGGTTATTTGTGCTTCATTATTTGGCATGAATATGCCTGCATATTTGATCAATCGTATTCCTTCTTGTGCCATTCAGTTCCAGGAATCCATACCAAAAGCTACATGAGATATTGAACGTTCATTCTCTTCCCAATCTTGAGCCTCGTGTATTTGGTTACACTATGTATATTCATATTCACAAGCTTCTCCGGGGTAAACTTGATCCGTCTGCTTTGAAGTGTGTCTTCATTAATTGGATATGCTAACTTTCAGAAAGGTTATTGGTGATATGATCCTTTCACCAAGAAAACTTATGTCTCCCTTGATATCTTCTTTGGAGAACCTAAACCATATTACTCGGGGCTGTTTCAGAGTCTTCCCTTCAGAGAGAGAGAGAGGATATGCAGGAAATACTCTGAATTTGCCTAAATTTCAAGAATTGGAGAGTTTGGAAAATAGTTTCAAAGCTTAAATTTGGACCAGAGGATCTGTAGCACTTCCGTTTGACCCATTGATCGACCTGTCAACTGGAAAAATCCCATCAGTCGACATGTTAGTCGACCAGTCGAAGCCTCCTGGAACATCACGAGTCGACTTGTTGAATTTTGTACCAAAATTACCTCCTTTTGAAGCAATCATGCTTGAAGACCCCCTTCTACTCCATCAATTTAAGAACTTGTCTAGAATGTCTTATCAGAGGTACGTATTTATAACCATGAATTGCGTAGTATATAATCTATTGTGCCTAGGACATCTCAACAAAGGGGGTTCCAATGAAACAATATGAGCCTAGTATAAATACCAATGCAAAATATTTTATTGCTAATTATATCTCCCACCATAGGTTGTCTGAGTCTCTGCAGTTGTTACCAATCAATTATCTTTAGTATCTATTCCTAGTAATGTTTAAGATGCTTTGGAGGATCCAAAATAGAAGCAAGCTATGAATGAGGAACTAGAAGCATTGCAAAAGAGTGAAACTTGGGACATAGTTCCTATGCCATCTGGTAAAAGGACTGTTAGATGTCGTTGAGTGTTTACTTTAAAACTTAAAGCCAATAGGAGCATTGATCGCAATAAAGCTCGATTGGTTGCCAAAGGTTATACTCAGAAGTATGGAGTTGATTACCAGGAGACTTTTGTACTCGTTGCCAAGATTAACACTGTAAGGATTCTTATTGCCTTTGCAACATGTTATTTTTGTCTCTTACACCAGTTTGATGTGAATGATACTTTCCTAAATGGTGAATTAGACGAAGTTTACATGGATCCTCCACCAGGAATCAGTTGCAAACCAAGTAATGAGGGAAAGATGTGTCATCTAAAGAAATTTTTGTATGGTTTGAAGAAATCATCGAGGGCTTGATTTGGATGCTTGTCAAACATAATAAAGAAATTTAGGTATCGCCAGTGTAATTCTGATCACACCTTGTTCGTTAGAGATAAGGATGATAAGATTACTGCCTTGATTGTATATGTTGATGATATGGTTGTTACAGGAGATTATCCATGTGAGATGGAAAAATTTTAAAAATACTTGTCACAAGAGTTTGATATGAAATATCTAGGTGACTTGAAATATTTCTTGGGAATTGAAGTGGCAACATCCAAACAAGGGATTAGATTGTCCCAGAGAAAGTATGGTCTTGATCTTCTTGCTGAGACATGATTGTTAGACTGTAAGCCTGCTGCTACTTCAATCGAGAAAAATCACAAGTTAGAACTTCTCTCAGATTAGGTTCCAATGAACAAGGGTTAGTATCAGCATTTAGTTGGAAGACTTATTTATCTATCACATACTAGACCTGATATTGCATATGTTGTCAGTGTGATGAGTCAGATCATACATAATCTTGGAGTAGAACATATGGGTGACGTCTTAAGTATTCTCAGGTATCTGAAAGGTACATCTGGTAAGGGATTGTTATTTGCAAGACACAGTGAGATGTATATTTCTGGCTATATTGATGCAGATTGGACTGAAGATCATACTAATAGGGCATTTACTTCTAGATACTTTACTTTTATTGATGAGAGTTTGGTAACTTGGCGCAGCAAGAAATATAATGTGATTGCTTGTTCTAGTATAGAAGTTGAATACCATGGAATAGAAAATGGAGTATGTGATTTATTATGGTTAAAAAATGCACTGAAAGAGTTAGACTTCAAGATTTGCAAGCTAATGGATTTGCATTATGATAAAAAAACTGTTATTGAGATTTCTTATAATCCAATACAACATGATAAAACCTAATAATGGCGTCACATATTAGACCTGATAGAATCCACAGACAGTGGCACATGCAGCCCAAACGCCACCACTTAAGGAGGAGATCAACAAATCGTTGGAAAATTCTCATCACACCCAACAAACTGGCTAACTACACCAATGACCAATTCGGCCAGATTTTGACCGAAAACCACATACCTTGACAGCAAGAAAATCACAATCTCACTGAAAATCATTTTCCACGAGGCAGTGGCACTGTCAAGCCACGGCTGGGCTCACAGTTGGTCCAAATCGGATTACGTGGAGGAGAGGTGTAGAAACTCCACGACCCCGCCACCTAACTCCTGCCGAAAAGTGTCGCTCGCGGCGGAGACCGGTTTGAACTTGTCGCTAATCGTTTTGATTTCCATCGAAATCAACACGCAAATAAAAATTACTCCACACCAATACAATTAGGAAAAAAAACCCAATCAAATCATACCCAATTCGTTATCAGAAACCTCATCGGTCACGGCGATGGAATACACCTGAAACACTAGAACTTCATCAGCTCGATTCTCTTTCTACGTGCCTCAATACTCAAAATCAAGGTGAGGAAAGGGAAGAGGATGGCAAGACGAATCGATCCCGACAAGACTCACGGTCGGAGACGGCCGGACGGCTGACTTTCCCTTTAGGGCAATTCCCTTTTTATAGTCGATCACCTATTTACGACAATGTAACTCCGTTAAACTTCCGTTAACGTAACTTCTATATCATATTTTCATTTTTGACATTTTTCGCGTCTACGAACTAGTAACGACAAACACTATGACTTCCATCTGAAGTCAACCGATAAAATCAATCTATAAAAAAGTCAACCGTAAATTCCACGATCCTTACTATTGGTAGTCATTATTTACTGCGCTTGTTAAATCGAATAAAAAAATCACAAAAATACAAATAATTATACGAAAAAAATTTGAGATATCTCAAAATATTATCGACCCTACCCCTATTGTGCTAAAAATGACCTTATCAAGTGCTTAGGTTAAAATAAAATAAAATCCAAAATAATTCGAAAAACAATAAAAGCTACTTTTGAGGGCCTAAAGCCCTAAACGACTTCAGATGCTCGAAAAAGCTTGTAGATTCTAGCGAACAAGAAGTATTGTTTTTGGTGTCATTCTCTTTCTGGAAAGGTATCATTTGCCCCATTCTGATCTCACAACACATACTTGAACAGTGTTATGAATAGTGTCATACTTATGTTTTTTGCGATGGTTCATCCGTTCTTCAATCATTGTCGCCATATGTTTTACATCATGATCCCACTCCATTTAAAAACCATGTGATATACAACTATTGTAAGAAAGTTAGCCTTTATGAAAGTTAGGCTAGGGATAGTAATGGGTCAGGTCATGTCCAAGTTTTCTATATACGAATCTGAAATGACTTCAACAGCCGATATCAAAAATTTGGGTTCGGGTTTTCACCTGACATGAACTAAATGGATCACTAATACCCTGACCCGACCAGTCCGGTCGAACAAAAAATAGATAATTTTTTAAAATCTAATAGGGTTTATAGTGTTTACCATCTTAAAATGTATATTTAATGTATAATACAAAGTATTTCCTCTAAATATAGTCGGGTCAGATTCAGATTCGGATTCGGTAGATGCATATTCGTAGCTAACCCGTACCTACTACCATATAGTTGATCGAGTTCGGGTTTGGGTTATGCCCGCCGCCTGTTATTTTCTTTTGCAACCCTACCCGATTAGGTAAGGTTTGGGCGAAGACCTGCGTGTTCCGGTTGTTTTGCTATCCATAATGAAATTCAGGTGCCGACGCCCCATGCTGCTAAGACTCAACTCGATCTAACAACATTGGATGAAAGCTTGTGGCTACACTACAAATTCTTACTTTTTAAGTTTTTTCTTTATCGTTGGATTCTTGAATTTTTTTTGTATTAGTACAACCATTAATCTGAAAGAAATGATCAATATCACATATTCACATTATTTTTTTAATTTGTTAAAGGTAATCCAAATGCTTCCTAGACCCAGGATAAATTCACCGACTCATGCGAAATGGTCTAACTGTGAATTGCAACACAGTGTCTAACCACGTTTATAATTCAACAAACACATTTTGACACCACTAACATTCGAATGCATGACTTGAGTGTTTCATATCAAACATTTCCGTGACAAGACTCAATACTTCCACTAAATCACTTATCATAAAAATTCTTATAAAGAACAAAAAGGAAAGGACGCTCAGAAGATAACCTTTATAGTTAGACTTGAACAGCTAACATCATCCCAAGATAAGTTAAACAAACATAAATCTGAAAGCACGTAATAGAAACTCAAAGGAATGGAATAGACACTAAGATTCTTTGATTACAAGCATCCGACAAAGACTAATGGAGATGCGAGAAATTGGGGCCGGATCCAATCCAAACTATATTTGTTTAAAAGCTTTAGAAAAAACAAACAATGCAAAGTGAATTTGGTGGAGCAGAACATAGAACAGAGAATACAGAATACTGATCGAGTTATAGAGAATAGAGATAGATTCTTCATTTCTATGGACTCTAGAATGGAAACGAGGGAATCTAACGGCTGTAACAGTCTGTCTTCTTTTGCTTGAAAGGGCATCTTCTTCTCTCTTCCTCTCTTTCTTCCGACATTTAGCCATATATTCTATGTATATATACTCCAACTGAAATCTCTGGCAATATCGAAGTTGGCCCCAACAATTTCTTCAAGATTCCCTTATCTCTTCAAGTTTTTAGCCACCTTTGCTGAACTGATAGGTCGTTTAACAACCTATCCACATGTTGTTTTATAGTCTCTTTGTCAAGAACCTCTAATAATTGCGTTGGAATTTCTTGATTTTCCAAGTGTCATTTATGTGATGGATGTAAATGAGAATCTTTACATGTAATTTGATTTCTTAACCTACTTTTTTAC
Source organism: Geum urbanum (assembly GCA_946800695.1). Classification (NCBI taxonomy): domain Eukaryota; kingdom Viridiplantae; phylum Streptophyta; class Magnoliopsida; order Rosales; family Rosaceae; genus Geum; species Geum urbanum. Next base: position 7,556,903 of record OX327002.1, on the reverse strand, counting down.
TTATTGACGTTTAGACGCAACTCTCTCACTTACAGATCTTTGAATAATGTTCTCCTCTGTACAGTAACTAATCAAGCATAAAGATAAACCCAAAGAGTAAAATATCGGGTTTCGAGGATATATCGACAGTCCAAAATTTGGATATATCGACGGAAATATCGACGAAATATCGATCCACTAAAAATTTTGACGGAAATGACGGAAACTAATAAAAATATATGAAAATTTGTAATGAAACTTTTGGAGGTTGTTATATGATCAATTATCTACCTTATGTGAAAAGAAAATATTGATCAAACATCAAAACATATGAATTTGCTATATTACTATATGAATTAGTACGTGTTAAATGCTGATAACTATTAAAATATAATTTAATAGTTCTATTTTTATTTTTTTGATGGCTAAACTTTAATGGGAGGCTAGACCATCACATTTTTGTACAATATGTTACACATCACACATTACAAAATCAAATATATAAATACTTCAAAACCACATAGAGGACCTATGAGGTTCGAAATTCACACTATTTTCCTCATCTCTCTGTGCGGGGGCGGTCTTTGAAGATTTTGGAGCTCGTAGTATGAACCAGGCATTGCTCGACTTTCTTCATTGCTATCATCATTTGAGGCATTTGTTTGTGATTGTAACGATGAGTTATCACTTGTTGGAAGACCATAAGGCATGATATATGAAGGATAAGGCATTGCAAAATTTTGACCAATGACTGACAAGCTTTTAATTTTGTTAAATTAAAAAAGTTACTGAAAATTTCAAAAATTTCGGTAAATATTGGAAAATATCGGAAAGTTTCGGAAAATTTCGGAAAGTTTGGAGATATATTCACGGATTTTTCAGGTAAGTTCAAAAAACCGAAATATCGGCGAAATATCGCCGATAATTTCGATTTTGCATTCCTTGGATAAACCTAATAGACACATATTTATGTGTTTATATTATGTTTAATTAATATTTTATATTTAATTTATTATTATTATTTGAATGAATTAATTAAATTTATTATTTTTAGGTATTTTAAAGTTAAATAAAGAAAATAAACTTAAATATTACAAATAAGAATCAATTTGTGTCGATGGATGGGAAGTTTTCTAATCCATGATGGAAACAAAGAGCCATCATGTGAGTTTGGGCTGGAGAGGTTAATAAACCTAACAAGACTTGGAGGAAGTCGGCAGCTCTTGTGCCCACGTGACAATTTGCTAGGTTAATTAAATAATTGTTTAATTAACCTAGCTATATATACTAGGTAGTAAGAGAGGTGGTCGGCAGTTTTTTGGAGAATCGGGGAAGAGACGAAAGAAAAAGAAACAAAAGGGAGAGAAAAGAGGTGCGCTTGAAATTTTTGGACGACAATTTTTGTTCTTCATCCTTTCTTGATTTGTAAACTCTATGATTTGTCTTAATTCTTTTATTATGATTTTTAATAGTTAAATATCTTGTTAAGGGGTTGCTTGAAGTCTCGTACATGAAGTTTTTCTAATTCATACACTTTAATCTAGTTTTACATATTCAATTTGAATGAGGTTTCTTTCTCTATGTGACTCACCGTATGAATTCTTGTATGTTTGTTTTGGTGACCAACTTAGTATGCATGCTAGGACTCTATTGTTATGAGATACGGGCGACTGGAGATAATTTCTTCCACCGGACTCTCTATAGTGACACCCTAAATAGATTAGTTCATCGGGGAATTGAAACCCTAGGTCTAGCAGGATACACCTATAGTGTACATGTGAACCCTTGTAGCTTCTTAAACATTTTCTAGATCTTAATGTTTTATTCTTTGTAAACCTTGGGGTCTATGACTATGGGTTCAATAGAGGGATAGATGTAGGAGAGGTTCATGACAAACTCACATAAGCATAAAGATTAGGTAATAGGATGTGGTTGTAACGATCAGCCTGAAATTTTTATTCATTGGATATGTGCATTAGATTAAGTATGTGTTAGATAGATGGAATGACTGTGGTGGATTGCATTCATCTTAACTCATTCATCATATAGTAAATCATTTTGCATTCAATAGCATATTTACTTTCAGCATTTATTCTTTGCGTTAGCTGTAATTTAGCCGATTTAGTTTGGTACATAAATCAACTCTGAATACCTTCAAATTTTATGCGGTAGTCCGTCACTGTGTCTATATTATTATGTCAAAATTTCGTGTCATTTGAGTCTGTCTAGAGTAGGGTCGTACTGTCATTAGTGTATTGTAATCGAGTCTGTCAGCATTGTAGTTTAGTGTTAGGATTTGGTTTCACAAATTCCTTGTGTTCGATAACCCCTATAATTGATTATTACAATGATATATCTTAGTTGAGAATATAGTATCTTTGAGAGATGGTTCTCCACTCATCAAAACCTCAGAGTTAATATGAACCAGCCAAATTCTATACTCTTTTATGATTTTTTTAAAAATAAAAATTCGGACCTTAAAATTGGTTTCAAACCTACCATATGACATCAATGGTGTACTGCTATACCAGAGAAAAGAGTGGTCATTTCTCGTTGCCTAAGAATTATTATTTTTAAAATTTTGTCAAGGGTAACTCTGAAATGACCCAACCCCGATTTAGTTGCCTAAACCGGAATCAAACCCCTTCGAAAACACGAACCAACAAAAACTGTAAAAATTTTGGCAGAGTTTCGTTACTAACGTGGAATTACCATTACCTGCACGCGGAAAATACACTTCATCCTATGCCACAAAAATCAAACCATGGGCACCAATCCCATCCGGATTTCTCAATATATCAACAATAATGTAAAGTAGTAAATATATCTGTACTTTACTGAAATCCGGAGTAAAATCGTATAATATATACAACAGAATACTCAGAGCGACCTCTAATGTATAATCATATACGTAAACCACAGTAGGTAGAACAATAAACCTACTGAAAGAAACAAGATAGCTCGAGCACTATGCCTCCAACCACGACGTGCGACACCAGAATCCAAACTGCAAACTGGGCACGGAAACCGAAAAGCCCAGGGGAAAGACATGAAAACTGTTAGAGTGAGTGGACGAAAATAAATGTCTTTCACCACATAATATATATGTTATAAAAACATATGCGAGTCTAAATGCATAAATAAAGAAATGGTACACGAGGAAGACTCTAACTCCTCACGCGTCCGGGTACACGAGGGAGACTCTAACTCCTCACGCATACAGAGCATGCATCATAAAAATCGCGGAATCACTCATGGACTACCACGCGATAGCACAGTCTGAATCACGGGATCCTAGACCCACACGTGATTCCTAGCCAGAAAGGCCTCGGGTCAGGATATCTGTCCCCCCCGGAGCGTACTCGGGGATCAGCCGAGAAGCCAATGTGTATCGATACAACAACATATACTGAGACTGTACTCTGTATAAACCAAATCATAAATCCTTTTCATGCACATGCATAAAACATATTATATATGTATGTATACTCATATACGCATATCCGTATATGTATAATCGTAAAACACATGCTCATGTAAACCGAAATCTTGTATGCATGCTCAAGTTCGTAAAACGTGTAATAAGACTCGCAAACAATCCGTGAAAAGAAATTTTCCACTCAAAAACTAGCGTAACGCAGTTCGCGTTAACCAGTGATCTGGCGGAAAGTCTGAAAGGACCCGACCCCGATTCAGTTACCTAAACCGGAATCGAACCCCTTCTGAAAACACGAACCAATAAAAATCATTCAAAATTTCGGCAGAGTTTCGTTACTAACGTGGAATTGCATAAACATGCACCCTGTAAACAACACTTCGTCCTATGCCACAAAAGCCAAACCGTGGGCACCAATCCCATCCGGATTTCTCAATATCATAACAATATCAAATAACAGAAAACATATCTGTATAATATAATATATCCGAGAAAATCCGCATAAAACATGTATCAGAATGTATCAGAGCGACCTCTAGTGTAAATATATATAATATACACATCAGTAGGCGAAACAAGGACCTACTAGAAAACACAGGTAGCTCAGATCACTAGCCTCCAACCGCAACGTGAAACACCAAAACCTGAACTGCAAACTGGGCACGGAAACCGAAAAGCCTAGGGGAAAGACATGAAAACCGTTAGAGTGAGTAGACGAAAATAAATGTCTTTCACCAATTGATATATATGTTAAAATAACATATGCGAGTCCAGGTAAATAAAATAACAAAGTATACAGGGTCACTCATGGACACATCCGTGCTAGTACAGTCCGAATCACGGGATCCCAGACCAACACGTGATTCTAGCCAGAAAGGCCTCAGGTCAAGGTATCTGTTTCCACCCGGAACTACATCGGCACAAGAAACAGACATCTGTACCCACCCGGAACTACATCGGCACAAGGTACAGAAACCAGTACCCACCCGTAACTACATCGGCACAAGGTACGGTACCCATCCTGGTAGGCACCCTCGGGGGTCAGTCGGGATGCGTGTGTATCGATACAACAACATGAACTACGACTGTACTCTGTGTAAATCAAATCACAAATAATCCGATGCAAATATAATAAACAGCATATGAATGCATATACATAATATAATCATATAACACATGCTCATAATAAATCGAAATCTCGTATGCATGCTCAAGTTTTTAAAACGTATAATAAGACTCGCAAACAATCTGTGAAAAGAAGTTGTCCACTCACAGGTGAGCAAAACGCGCACTCGCGCTAATCTCGAGGCCCGGCGGAAGATCCCTCGCCAGAAGCACGATCTCGATCTCGATCTCCTGAACATTCATAAACACAACTGATCAAAACATAGTCCACAACTCTGTACTTAACCACGGAAACCAACCGTTCCCGGAAATATGCAATGCAGTACAAAATGATTAACGGAATTCTCGAAATCTTCACTCGAAACCCTCGACTGAAAATCCACTACCCAAATCAATCCGAAAACCTCTGGACGATAATCAGGGCGCGATTACGAGAAAAACGACATTAAAACACTAAAATCCAAAAAGTCAACTCCTCGCCGGAGCTCCGCCGTTGACCGCCGCCGCCGGCGGTGGAATTTCACGGCGAGAATCTCCAGAACTCAAGGTCTCATCAAGCCAAACCACTTCTTCAACTACCCCAAGGACCAAATCGGACCGGAACCCCTCCAAATCACCTGAAAATAAAACGGAATCCATTTTCCGGTGACCTAATCGGACCTCCACAAATCCTCAACCAAACTCAAAATAAATCACCCAGGGAGCTTCACCTAGGCTAGGGGAACTGAAACCCCATCATCACCACCCTCATAACTCGCCGGAGCACCACCTCCCAACTCCGGTGAACTCCGGCATCACAACCCGATTTGGGTTCCACAAAATCTCCATCAATTCTCTCCAAACCAAACACCAAACAACTCGAAATCACATGGGGAAGCGAATCATACCTTTCACTTGGCCGGAGGTGGCCGGAAAATGGACGTCGGACGGCGAAGCCAAAACGGGAAAGTTTTCCCCTCGGGTCAATGGTCAACAGTTTCTATTTTTGGAAAGTCAACAGCGGTCAACGTCAAACAGTGTTTTTCGACGATTTTACGACTATTCCCGATATTTATACTCGCGCCTCGGGTCGATCGACGATTCGAAATGGATAACCATCACGATTCAGATAAACACGAAACAATCGGATAAACTCGTCGAAAACTGAAACTTCAAATAATCGTATTATATTCGTCGATTATCGGAAAAATCATCCGGAACCGCCCTCAAGCTCGAAATCACGTACTCTACAACTTTCGTGAAGACACTCAACTCAAATTCTCGGCCGAAAATATATTCGCGAATAGAATCGACAAACCGCACATATATCGTAAAACTGCGACTATGACCAATCTCATGAATCGTGCAGAATACACAACTGATTCTGATTCGGGTCATCACAAATCTACCCCCCTTAAAAAAATTTTGACCTCGAAATTTACGTACTTGTCAAGTGAATAGATGAGGATACTGTTCCCACATACGCTGCTCAGTCTCCCAGGTGGCCTCCTCAACTGAGTGGTTCTGCCACAAGACCTTCACTAACGAGATCACACGGTGCCTCAACTCCTGCTCACGACGATCGAGAATCTGCACAGGCTCCTCCACGTACGTCAAATCCTCTCTGATCGGCAACTGCTGTGGGGCTAACACATGTGAAAGATCTGAGATGTACTTCCGCAACATCGAAACATGGAAGACATCATGAACACGAGCCATCTCAGCTGGTAACTCAACTCTATAAGCAACAGCCCCAATCCTTTCTGTAATCTCATATGGACCAATGTATCGTGGTCAAAGTTTGCCACGCTTCCCGAAACGCACAACTCCCCTCCACAGAGATAGTTTCAGGAAGACCCAATCACCTACCTCAAACTCGAGGCTCTTCCTCCTCACGTCCACGTAACTCTTCTGCCGATTCTGGGCGATCTTCAATCTATCCCGGATAATCTGAACATCCTCCATAGTGCTTTTCACCAGATCAGGACCAATAAGCCAACGCTCGCCCACCTCACTCCAACACAACGGAGTGCGACAATGCTTCCCGTACAGGGCCTCGTACGGTGCCATCTCAATACTGGCCTGGTAGCTGTTGTTGTAGGCGAACTCAATCAAATGTAGTTTCTGATCCCAATTCCCGCGGAATTGCAACACACATGATTGCAACATATCCTCAAGAGTCTGAATGGTCCGCTCAGACTGCCCATCAGTCTGAGGATGAAAAGCTGTACTGAATCGCAACCTCGTGCCCAAAGCTTGCTGCAACGCCTGCCAAAACTCAGAAGTAAACTGACTATCTCGGTCAGAAACAATGGACACAGGCACACCATGCAAGCGAACAATCGCTGATAAGTACAACTTGGCCAATCTGCCCACTGATATCTTCCCCGGAAGTGCAAGAAAGTGAGCGGATTTCGTCAGTCGATCCACAATAACCCAAATACCAGTGTTGCCAGCCGAAGTACGCGGCAACTGATAGACGAAATCCATCGTAATGTGCTCCCACTTCCAAACCCGAATCTCAAGTGGCTGTAGTTTCCCTGCAGGTTTCTGCCTCTCCACTTTCACCTGCTGACAGATCAAACATCGACTCACGTACGCGGCAATCTCCCGCTTCATGTTGCTCCACCAATAGTACGCTCGAAGTGTACGAAACATCTTCGTACCTCCGGGATGCATCGCATACGCTGAACTATGGGCTTCATCCAGAATCTCCTTCTTCAGGCTCTCATCTCTGGGCACACATAACCTGCCTCTGAACAACAACGTACCGTCGTCGCTCAAGAGGAACTCTGTAGGCACACCATTCCATATCATGGTCTTCTTGCCTAACAAATAGGAATCTGAATCCTGAGCCTCTCGTACTTGTTCAACCAATACTGGTCGAACCTGAAAACTAGCCAACAAAGCTCCTTCATCATCATACCCAAACTCAGCACCTGTAGCCCAAAGCTCGGCTAACATCGATACTCTGGCCACACACATATGAAACAACGAAGCTCCAAATTTCTGGCTAAGTAAATCAGCCACAACATTGGCCTTCCCTGGATGGTACTCGAAAATGCAATCGTAATCATTGATCAACTCCATCCACCAGCGTTGCCTCATGTTCAGATCTGGCTGCGTCTGCAAGTACGTAAGACTTTTATGGTCGGTGAAGATCTTACACTGAGCTCCATATAGGTAATGTCTCCAACTCTTCAACGCTAACACGATAGCAGTTAACTCCAAATCATGCGTCGGATAGTTGACCTCATGCGGTTTCAACTACCTGGAACCATAGGCCACAACTCTACCATGCTGCATCAACACACAACCAAGTCCTAACTTCAATGCATCGCTGTATACTACAAACTCACCACTGTCGTCTGGCAATGTCAGAACCGGTGCGGTAGTCAATCTCTCCTTCAGGAGCAAATAACTCTCCTCGCACGCATCAGACCACTCAAACTTGACGCCCTTCTTCGTCAATCTGGTCAGTGGTGTAGCAATCCGGGAGAAATCATGTACAAACCGTCGGTAATAGCCTGCTAAACCCAAGAAACTCCGAATCTCCGGCACAGTAGTGGGTCTACTCCAGTTCAGCACGGCCTCGATCTTGTCAGGATCAACACTAACTCCCTCGGCCGAAATCACGTGGCCCAAAAACTTCACACTATCCAACCAGAACTCGCACTTGCTAAACTTCGCGAACAACTGATGGTCCCGCAAAGTCCGCAACACTGCTCGCAAATGCTTCTTGTGCTGACCCACACTCCTGGAATAGATCAAAATATCGTCAATGAATACAATCACGAACTTGTCCAGGAACTGCCTGAACACTTGATTCATCGAGTCCATGAAAGCTGCGGGGGCGTTGGTCAACCCAAACGGCATAACCAAAAACTCATAATGTCCATACCGCGACCTAAAAGCTGTCTTGGCCACATCCGAATCCCGAATCCTCAACTGGTGATAACCGGATCGAATGTCAATCTTCGAAAAGACTGATGCACCTTTCAGCTGATCAAACAAATCATCAATCCGCGGTAATGGATACTTGTTCTTCACCGTAACCTGATTCAGCTTCCGGTAGTCAATGCATAAACGCATGGACCCATCCTTCTTTCGCACAAATAACACCGGAGCACCCCACGGAGAAACACTCGGACGAATAAAATCCTTCTCCAGCAACTTCTGGAGCTGAATCTGCAACTCCTTCAACTCTGCAGGCGCCATCCGATACGGTGTCTGGGAAATCGGTCATATACCCGGCAACAACTCAATAGTGAAATCAATCTCCCGCACAGGGGGTATACCAGGTAACTCCGCTGGAAACACATCCGGAAACTCGGGCACAACCTCAATACTACCAAGGTCTGGTACAGCTGCTGTAGTGTCCACAACATGGGCTAAGTAAGCGACATAGCTCTTTTTCATCAACCGATCAGCCCTCATCGCGGAAATCAAACACGGTAGTGAAGTGTTCTTCTCGCCACGGAACAGTATCTCGGGTAACCCTGGTCGTCGAAACGCGACCTCCTTCTTGTGACAGTCAAACATGGCCCAGTGCGACTCCAAGAAGTCCATACCCAATATCAGATCAAAATCCACAATATCAAGCAGTAACAGATCTGCGGCTAATCCATGACCATCAATAAACACCTCACAATCTCTGTAAACCCAACCAATACTCACAATCTCCCCTTATGGATACAACACTCTCCACAACCCCGGAAGTGGAGATGCAGGTACCGTAGCTAATGATGATAGTCTAAATGATATGAATGAATGTGTGGCACCTGGATCTAACAATGCAAGTGCTGGAATACCAAAGACATGTAACGTACCAATAACGACCTCCGGTGAAGCTCTGCCCTCACGTAGAGTCATAGCATGAACCCTCGCCTGTCCGGCTGGTCGTCCTCGCTGGGGCTGTCCCTACTACCTGCCCTGGCCTGCAAACTGTGCTGGTCGAACTCCTGAAGTGGCACCTCGCTCAACTCCGGAACTCTGGGCCGCCTGTCCTTCAGCACCAACCAACTGAGGACACTCCCTCAAAAAGTGACCCACCTGACCACAACGAAAACAAGTGACAGGGCCTCGCTGACATGAACCAAAATGATATCTGTTGCAGAGGTTGCACAATGGATAGTCTCTCGAAATAGGAAATGTGCCACCGGTACGCCGAGGATAACTAGAACCGCTGGAACTCCCACTAACCTGTGGTCGCTGTGGTCGATCTCTCCTCCACCTCTGCCTCTGTCTCGATGCACTAGCTGCTGGTCTATAGGATCCACCGCCCGAGGATGAAGCTGAACCGGAAGTATCAGAACTTTGCCTCTTTGAAGGCCTCTGACTCGATCCACCCTCCTCAAATCGTCTAGGCCGATACCTCTGCTGTCTTTCCTACTCGATATCCTCGCCTCGGAGTGTTGCACTAACAAACTCATCGAAGTTGTTCCGAGGCATCGTAGTCAGAGTCGCCTTGATATTCAGATTCAATCCCAGCTCAAACCTGCGACACTTGGCTTCCTCAGTAGCCACCATATCACGCGTAAAACGAGATAAATGAGTGAACCTGTCCCGGTACTCAAGCACAGACAAACTGCCCTGCCTCAAGTTCGTAAACTCCTCATATTTGCGCTGCTGGGTAGCTTAATTAAAGTACCTCCGCATGAACAGATCACGGAACAAAGTCCACGGAGTATCAGCTGGAACTCTGTCGATGCTAACCCACCAAAAGTATGCATCACCCTCAAGTAGTCCGACTGCTGCCACTGTCATTTGCTCAGGAGTAAACTGCAAACACTCACATACACGTTCAACCTGAACCAACCATGCCTCGCATATCTCTGGATCAATTGAACCCGAAAACACAGTAGCACCAGCAGTACGAGCCTTGACCACAGGGTCAAAACGCTCTTCCAAACGCAGCACTCGCATCAGTAAGTTGCGCGTTCGGCGATCCTCATCAGGATCCTCATCCCGATCAACACGGGGACCATGTCGAGGAGGCATCCTACTAATACAAGACAAGCATTAGGTACAAGCATAAAGAACGCAATCATGAAACTGCAGATATTTGAGAACACACAACACCCGAAGTATTGATGAGTACCGCTGGCTAGTCGGGTCATCACTCCAGTCATGCTGTACAAACTCAAATACCCTAAGCGTCATAACTACAAGAGTCTACAGAATCTGACAACCTAATGCTCTGATACCAAGCTGAAAGGACCCGACCCCGATTCAGTTACCTAAACTGGAATCGAACCCCTTTTGAAAACACGAACCAACAAAAATCATTCAAAATTTTGGCAGAGTTTCGTTACTAACGTGGAATTGCATAAACCTGCACCCTGTAAACAACACTTCGTCCTATGCCATAAAAGCCAAACCGTGGGCACCAATCCCATCCGGATTTCTCAATATCATAACAATATCAAATAACAGAAAACATATCTGTGTAATATAATATAACCGAGAAAATCTGCATAAAACATGTATCAGAGCGACCTCTAGTGTAAATATATATAATATACACATCAGTAGGCAAAACAAGGACCTACTGGAAAACACAAGTAGCTCAGATCACTAGCCTCCAACCGCAACGTGAAACACCAAAACCTGAACTGCAAACTGGGCACGGAAACCGAAAAGCCCAGGGGAAAGACATGAAAACCGTTAGAGTGAGTGGACGAAAATAAATGTCTTTCACCAATTGATATATATGTTAAAATAACATATGCGAGTCCAGGTAAATAAAATAACAAAGTATACGGGGTCACTCATGGACACATCCGTGCTAGTACAGTCCGAATCACGGGATCCTAGACCCACACGTGATTCTAGCCAGAAAGGCCTCAGGTCAAGGTATCTGTTTCCACCCGGAACTACATCGGCACAAGAAACAGACATCTGTATCCACCCAGAACTACATCGGCACAAGGTACAGAAACCAGTACCCACCCAGAACTACATCGGCACAAGGTACAGAAACCAGTACCCACCCAGAACTACATCGGCACAAGGTACGGTACCCCTCTTGGTAGGCACCCTCGGGGATCAGCCGGGATGCGTGTGTATCGATACAACAACATGAACTACGACTGTACTCTGTGTAAATCAAATCACAAATAATCCGATGCAAATATAATAAATAGCATATGAATGCATATACGTAATATAATCGTATAACACATGCTCATAATAAATCGAAATCTCGTATGCATGCTCAAGTTTTTAAAACGTATAATAAGACTCGCAAACAATCTGTGAAAAGAAATTGTCCACTCACAGGTGAGCAAAACGCGCACTCGCGCTAATCTCGAGGCCCGGCGGAAGATCCCTCGCCAGAAGCACGATCTCGATCTCGATCTCCTGAACATTCATAAACACAACTGATCAAAACATAGTCCACAACTCTGTACTTAACCACGGAAACCAACCGTTCCCGGAAATATGCAATGCAGTACAAAATGATTAACGGAATTCCCGAAATCTTCACTCGAAACCCTCGACTGAAAATCCACTACCCAAATCAATCTGAAAACCTCTGGACGATAATCAGGGCGCGATTACGAGAAAAACGACATTAAAACACTAAAATCCAAAAAGTCAACTCCTCGCCGGAGCTCCGCCGTTGACCGCCGCCGCCGACGGTGGAATTTCACGGCGAGAATCTCCAGAACTCAAGGTCTCATCAAGCCAAACCACTTCTTCAACTACCCCAAGGACCAAATCGGACCGGAACCCCTCCAATTCACCTGAAAATCAAACGGAATCCATTTTCCGGTGACCTAATCGGACCTCCACAAATCCTCAACCAAACTCAAAATAAATCACCCAGGGTGCTTCACCTAGGCTAGGGGAACTGAAACCCCATCATCACCACCCTCATAACTCGCCGGAGCACCACCTCCCAACTCCGGCGAACTCCGGCATCACAACCCGATTCGGGTTCCACAAAATCTCCATCAATTCTCTCCAAACCAAACACCAAACAACTCGAAATCACATGGGGAAGCGAATCATACCTTTCACTTGGCCAGAGGGGGCCGGAAAATGGACGTCGGACGGCGAAGCCAAAACGGGAAAGTTTTCCCCTCGGGTCAACGGTCAACAGTTTCTATTTTTAGAAAGTCAACAGCGGTCAACGTCAAACAGTGTTTTTCGACGATTTTACGACTATTCCCGATATTTATACTCGCGCCTCGGGTCGATCGACGATTCGAAATGGATAACCATCACAATTCGGATAAACACGAAACAATCGGATAAACTCGTCGAAAACTGAAACTTCAAATAATCGTATTATATTCCTCGATTATCGGAAAAATCATCCGGAACCGCCCTCAAGCTCGAAATCACGTACTCTACAACTTCCGTGAAGACACTCAACTCAAATTCTCGGCTGAAAATATATTCGTGAATAGAATCGATAAACCGCACATATATCGTAAAACTGCGACTATGACCAATCTCATGAATCGTGCAAAATACACAACTGATTCTTGTTCGGGTCGTCACAAAGTCCCTTGCCAAAAGAACGACCACGAACACCTGAATATTCACAAAGTTCATTTCTCACAGTCATAACTCAACAATTCAAGACAAATCACGAGAAACCACCGTTCTCGGAAACACGTAATCCGATTACGACAAACTGTCGAAAATCCAAAAATCACACCTCAATACCTCGCTGTACTTTCGGTCGCTCAATTCGAAAAACGAACCTCCCCACTGCGATCGGGGCGTGATTTCGAGTGAAATGACATGCAATTTGTCGAAAACCCCAAAAAGTCAAAGTTGACCACCGTTGACCGCCGTCGGCGGCGGCGCCACCACCAACCGTGAAATTTCTCAGCGGAGCAACCCTTATTCCACTCAAAATCACCCACCTTCCGGCGACCCATGTCGTCGACAGTGACCGGGGTTACCTTGGGGAGGCCAAGGCGAAGAGAAACCGACCGGAGCCGAGGCCGGAGGTGGCCAAACGGCGTGCCACCGCCAGTGGTCGTCGATCACCGTCGCACCATCAATTCCAGCCCGCGTTGACCAAGTCAACGCCACAATAGTACATGTTGACTTGCCCAATATGGAAACCCACAATAAATAGCTTCCAAAAATAGAAACTTCCGTAATTATCTTTTCGACAAACTTCAAACACACGTAATTTCCTCGTCGTAACTCCGATTCCAATAATTCTCGCGGCAACAAACCCATCTCGACATATTCTTCAATTATCACCAGAAGTCAAACATATCGACAAATCCGATAAAAAGTCAACTGTTCAATTCAAACACAAACTTATCCGATTAAATAATCGACGATCGGAAATATTCACAACATAATCCTCGTAACTCGGAATAATGCTCCGGAAGTTCCCACGAGCTCGAAATTAAATTCTCAACAACTTCCGTGAAGAATCTGAAACCAAATTCCCGTCCGGTAATTTAGTCGTTAAGAGAGCCACCATTATAAACCGATTACGTCAAAACTTCAAATATTCATAATTTATTCCTCGGTCGTCCAAATAATGATCCGGAACCGCTCACGAACTCGAAATCTCGCGTACAATGACTCTCGAGAAGAGACTCAGCTCCAATTCTCGGCCAATGATTTAGTCGTTATCAAGTCTGGCGATTCAAACAACTGTCAGAAATCTGCGATTACGCGCAAGCTCGTAGATTAAGCTGATTTCACTGCTGATTCTGTTTTGGGTCGTCACAAACTCAAAAGCTTATACGCCTAAACAAATTTATTGGGTCATGTGAAATGGTCCGATGCACAACATTTGACCACTTTAACGATGTCGTGATTAGTTAATAGATTTGGGAACACATTTAACTAGACAATAATCACTAGACCACTTGCAGTAGTTAACGATTAGAAATTGTTATATAATAAGGTAGCTAACTCATTTATAATGATGGAAGTTGGAATGACCATGCAATCTGGCCAAACCTTAAATCTCTCATACATCCTCGATCAATCTTCGATGAAAAACTAAAGTCTTGAAGCATTCAGATGTCCTCCCAAAGAAGAACAAAAATGAGCGCTCAATAGTCTTGATATTACCTACGCACCCTATGGCGTACCTCCTTTGTGGATGAGATAAGGACAAACACCCTGTACAGATTAGTAATCGCCACGATGCTTTGACTCAAACATTTATTTCATGCAATGTCTTAATTAATGTATATTTCTCCCCTTTAAATCCTAGTAAAGCATAAAAAGAAGGGCTCTAATAAGAACATGCTTTTTAACTAAATACACATCAGAATTTTATAATGATTACAGATTATTAGTATCACACAGTATTAAATTTTTATATTTTTGTTGTGATTTCTCGTTTTAAAATGATTATAAAAAATCAAAACAATGAACAAAAAAACATTTAATTAATCATTTGAGGTTGGAAATCCTGATAATTAAATGGAAGAATCAGGAAAAATCCAAAGAAATATCTAGTTGGTCCATTTTTCCATCTTGTTTCTACCGACCATTACTAGCCCATTTTGCTTTGTAGAGATACTGTGCCCAAAAATTCATATACTGATTTTACTATTTATACACAGTTGAATTATAATTACAGAGTTAAAAAGTAAATCCAAGTTTACACAAAAATAGTGAAAGATAAGACACAAAATCAAATACGCGACGCCTAGAACAAGGTTTTGCATTCTAAAATAAAAATTGGCCGACAACGCTTTCTTTCTCGATTGGAATCTTCTTCTTCCTTCTTTCTGGCCTCAATTTTTTTCTCATTTTGATTTTCTTCTTTTTTTTCTCTCTGATTCCTCAAATACCCAACTCTATAATTTGTCTATATAAATAGATCCTCTCTATTTCTGATTCTCGGTTTTTGGTTTCTACACCTCTCAGTTTGTAGGTTTCTCTCTGCACAGCAAAAAGAAATAGAGATTATAGAGAGAAAGCTAGAGAACCTTGTGTTTTGGTTGAAAGCATCTAAATTTGTTGTCTAAATTTGCAAAAATGGGTTCGGTTCCTCCTGAACTGAGCTTGGATTTGAGACCAACTTTTGTACCGAAAACGATCACTGATTTCCTCAGGGAGGTCTCGATGATCGGAAATGTGGCCAAGAGGCTGTCGAAGCTTGACGATTTCGTTAAGAGATTGGAGGAGGAGATGAGGAAGATCGATGCTTTCAAGCGCGAGCTTCCTCTTTGCATGTTCCTCTTAAACGATGGTTGGTTTTGCATTATTTTATTTCGTTTACATTTCACACCCCATTTAAAAAGTAATGATTTTTTGAAATGGGTTTTACACATTAAAGAGTCGATTTTGGAGATGGGTTTTACAAATGAAAGGATTCTGGAGATGGGTTTTTGGTTTGAGTTGATTTTGGTGAATGAATGGGTTTTTGGTTTCGGTTTTGTTGATATTTGTGAATGGGTTTATGATTGATTCTGACTCTGTTTCTGGGTTTTGTATTGATGTTGATTGCAGCAATTGTAGCTGTGAAGGAAGATGCAATGCAATGTGGAAAGCCACATGTTCGACCGGTGTTGGAAGAATTCATACCATTGAAGAAAGATTGTGATAAAACCACCATCACAGGAGAACCCAATAACAATAAAAAAGAAAAAGACAACTTTAGGGATAAGAAGAATTGGATGAGCTCTGTTCAGCTTTGGAACACGGATAACTATCATCACCCTACTAGTTATGATCAGAAGCATGTTTCTGAAATTGATTCTAAGGTGAACAAAACTATATCGATGAATATGATTGAGCTTTGTTTCTTAAATTACCACAGTCAGATATAATAAGTATACTAATGAGTTCCCCTCTTGTGTTTTTAAATTATGGCAGAGAAATGAAGCTGCAAATGAGGATCTATTTCAGACGTGTAGAAATACAAATGGTGGTGATGGAAGTGCATTTATGCCATCCAAGGCATACCCTGCCTTTTCTGTCACAGCTATGAGGAAGGAAGACAAGGAGGAATTGGGTGTTCATGGGCTGTCTTTGCTCACTTATGGAATCAAGAATCTGAAAGAAGAATCGGCATCCAGTGGTTCGAGATCGACTTGTGGAAGGACAGTCTCCTTCTCTGTTGCAAATGCTCAACCTGAATTGAGAGCTTTACCGCAGCAGCCAACTTCCCGGAAACAGAGGAGATGCTGGTCCCCTGAGTTGCATCGGAGATTTGTGAATGCCTTGCAGCAACTTGGAGGTTCACAAGGTTAGATACTAAAACTGTGATTCGAGTTTTCATGTATATGTATAAATGTATTGTTTCTGTTTTTGAGTCTAGATTCTAGAGACATATGGGTCGGCATAGTTTCCAATTTTGTGTTGTTTGTTTAGATTCATGAATTGGAATCGTAAGATTATATATTAAACTGTGGGTTACTGAATGATATGGACAACATGCAAGTAGTCAGTTGAGTTACGGTATCCTTCTATGGCTACATAATTTATTGATGATTGAACAATGGGTTACCATCGAGTGTCCCAGAAATGTTCTTGTGCCACTGTTCTTATATAGATCATATGGTATGAAACTATGAATGAGTACAAACCAAACAAAATTTGGTGCATAGCTGATAACTTATATTCATCATTTTGCTTGCCGATGACCAGTTTATTATCTCTAAGCCTGCATTGTTACGAAATGTACTCTGTTCTTCACTCGTCAGGTGTAATGTCTAACTTGATTTTTCCCCTTGCAGTGGCCACACCTAAACAGATTAGAGAACTTATGCAGGTTGATGGCCTGACGAATGATGAGGTGAAGAGTCATTTGCAGGTTGGTTTAATATCTTCTCTTCTGTTGCTCCTTTGTTTGATTGTGTGAAAATCATTTACTGTAGGAAATGGAAGTCTTAGATTTTTGAGGAGCCCATTGATATTGTTTTGAAAGAATAGATGGTACTTTCAAAGACTAAGCATTTTTGACATTCAACTATAATGTTGAAAATTGATCAAATTTTGTTGTCAATGCAGAAATACCGACTTCATACAAGAAGAGTTCCAGGTGTTAAGTCTGCTCCTGCAAATCAATCTGCTGTTGTTTTAGGAGACTTGTGGACATCCCGTGATCAATGTCATGACTCTTCTTCAAAAGCCAATAGTTCTCACTCTGGCTCACCCCAAGGTCCTCTTCAGTTAGCTGATAATTGTGGAGACGACGACGACGACGATGAGAAATCTGAAAATTATAGCTGGAAAAGTCGAACTCACCAAACTGTAAAAGAAGATGTATAGAGTCTATCCACCATCAATTTTGCCGATAAAGTTATACATGGGAGCAGCTAATGAATATAAAATGGAGAAATAATACATTATACATAAAATTAAGGAGATGGACTGAAAAAGCGGCTATCAAATTTTGCAGATTTAGTTTTCCTTCCATAGTGTCTTAAATATGAGTTTCTTTGTCTCTGAAAACTCCTAATCTCATTGATTTCCATGTTGAGATTGGGGAGGAAAGTCTCTTGGATAGGTTTTGAGCATTTCGCGTGGAACAACTCGCTGATGCTTTCAGTTTGATGTCCATAAGCACTTTTCATCAAGTTCAGAGTTTCCTGGGATTTTCTGTTCTAGGATTTGAAGTCCAAGGATCAAATGCAATGTTACTGGCGAGCTTATTCTTCAGGATTTTCTTTGTTGGACTTCAAGTTTTTCGTTCCCCTTTGAGAGATTCCTTTTCCCTCCATTCTGGTCCAAACTTAAAACTTACCCTGCATCCTGCTTATTTAGTCAATTTTCTTCAGAGTTATGATGTACCATGTGCAGATCAAAGAAACTGAATGTTGAAATCTTTCAACATCTAAAGTCAAAAACTTTTTTGTCGAATGTGTTATGTGACATCAAAGAATCCAAATATTCTAGATCGTGATCTCGTTGCTAAATTGTCCTGGCTCTTGATAGGGACGGTATATATATGTGTGAATCTGATATATCTATTAAGTTAAGTGAAGAGGAGGATTTACTGTACTGCTATGACAGAATTGAACAACTGTGTAGGAAGTTGAATAACAAGCAATGGTTTAGTATCTTATAATGTTTTTGGCAAGACATAAGAAATGAATGTCAATGATCAATTTGGTGGCAGATTGACGGTGTTTGAATTATATTCTACATTATGAAAGACCAAGATCTGAAGCTATCTTGCAGAGAAAAAACAATGCTATTATGCTTATCTTCTTGTCATTATCCTCCATCTGGTTCAATGATGGCGTTTTAATTTATTAGAAAGCAAAAGATCGACAAGGAATAAGTTGACATTATTCTCTTCCACATTCAGGCAAACCTAATCAAAGTTCCAAATTTGGGTCTCAAATAGACACTTAGCTGTTAAAAAAATGAAAGGGCTAGAATTGCTGAAGAAGATTGATGAACTCGAATAACCTACACAACTAGCCTTTCCTTTTTCAGCAATTCGGTTTCTTTTTCGGCATTTTAGCAATTCTGTTTTTGCTACTCTAAACTTTGCCATTATATCATCTTCTGAGAACTGTTTCACATATGATCATCAACTTCCAGACTCAAATTACTCAACTCCAGACTAGAAAATATATATATATATATATATATATTGTAAAGTTGGTCAGTTGATTTATGAGAAGCAGTGCTGTCATGGTTATTAGGTTATGTTTTTAAGCAGCGTTTCCAATTAAACATCCTCTAATCCAAATACAGTAGATTCTGTTACCTTTTTTACCTAACCTGATCATATCCCACTAAATAAAAACACAATCAGTTGGTATGTTTTTCTGGGTGCATGACAATACAGTCACTCTCAGAAGCCAAATAATAGAGGGAATCTTATAGACATAATGAGAGAGGCCCATTCTGTGGATTGGTATAAGTTTTGTTTGTTTGGTGAATCACAATTCGCAAGTGAGTGGAAGTGATGGAACTATTCTTGCTAAAAACAGGGTTTTGATTATTCTTCTGGGTTGTCAAATTAAATGGGAATTCTTTCATCTTTTATTGGTGGAATAAGGATATAATATATGGCGCAGCTAAGCACATTTCAGATGGTCACATGGCAACAGAAGTAAATTATAATCAAGCATTTGTCCCACATGGCCACACCAAACAGTTCTGCAATTAAAGATTCCTTCCAACAGAAGCTTGGTGTCAAGAAGCTCAAGGTCGAATCCGATGCTAAGGCTGTGATCGGGATGATTGTGAACAAGTCGTCTATGTGTTACTGGAGGTTGCTCACTGTAATATCAGACATTAGCAGCAGAGGAAAGTTTTTTGAAAGTGTTGAATGGAGCTGGATCTCCCGTGAAGTGAATGGTGCAGCTGATAATGTTGCCTCGCTTGTTGCTGGGACGGTGGAACTTAACTGTGTGGCCACTAGGCCACCACCATCCCTTGTCCTCCGGGATGTGATAAGTCTCTCTTAGCCTTAGGTCTTTGATTTAAGGTTGTAGAGATTTTTTGTGAAGTCTTCCCACAGTTTCTTCCCCTCCTGGTGTATCGGGTTAGGAAATGTTGGGTGCAAGACTAGTTCTGATGTTTGTTTCTGAGACAAGATGCATGCTTTATCTTGTTCTCTGGCTCGTTGCCTCTTTTAATATATTGATCCATTAACCAAACAAGAGAAGATTCCTTCCAAGAACGGGCCTGGTCATCAGGCATGGAAGATATATGATCCCTTCTTATAGGATTTCCTTCCCAATGGTATAATTAATTTGAAATTTATTAGAATGGAAAATGCACCTAATTTGAAGATTTGGTCTACAGGGCAAAATAACCACCTAATTCCAGAATTTTTTTTATTGGGAGATTCCATAAGTTGTTAGGCCACGTGCAAGTTCACCCGTTAGAATAAGAGTAAATTGCTTGGACAGTATCTAAATTTTGTTGTCCTGAAAAACTTAGTATCCAAACTTTAAAAGTTATCAATGTGGTGTCTGAACTTTCATTTCTTTATAAAATTAGAGCTTTCGTCAATTTTTCGTTAAATCTCCATTAAGAAAATGACGTAGCAGATGTGAGATTAAAAAAATAAGGACAACATTGTCATTTTACCTCGAGTAAATTGTTTGAACATTGTATGAACTTTGTTGCTCTGGGCAACTTAGTGCCCAAACTTTAAAAGTTATCAATGCGATGTTTAAACTTTAATTTTTTTATAAAAATAGGGTCTCTGTAAGATTTTTGTCTGAAAAACGTCATCAAATTGATAACGTGGAATTCTCAAAATTAAGAAGAAATGTATAATGACTATTCTCCATATTCCAAAATTGATCCATTTGTTTTTTGGTCTAATCCAAAAAGGTCGCCACTTCCCCTTGCACAATAAGTGCACAAGCCGACGGTCTCTCTCTAACCGAATCGCTCTTTGCCGCACTCTCAAGCTCCTCTCCTATATGACATTGCATCACCCCAACCCTCTTGTCATATCTTTGATTCTCTTAACCTTCGTATTCTTTCTCTTCGATCCTTCTCCGATCAATTATGGTTGTTTGTTCCTGGCAACCCTCTTATCAAATGGCCCTCACTCTCACCATCGTCGCTGCCTCCCTCTCTCCCACACCCAAACCCCACCACAAATCCAAACCCTTAATCCTAATTCCGACCCTAAATTCTCGCAAAACGACTTCTCTACGATTGTCGACATGTTCGCTGATCCAACCGTCTCTCCTGATTCCTCTTTCCAGAGTGCATTGGACCGAGCCGGAATCGACCCGAGTCCGAGTTTAATCCAGGCCATATTCGACTCGTCTCCCAAATTGCTCAATTCGCTGTTCCTCTGGGCCGAGAAGCAATGCCAATTGAGGGTAAAACCATAAGCAGACCCCCAAGGTGCTTAAAGGAAAAAAAAAATATGAATAAGAAGAAGACCTATGTGCCCAGAGAAAAAGTTTTGGTGCACATATCAATTTTTTGGGTGCCCAGATGAATTCTTTGGTTGCCCAAATCATTTATGTTGACCATTAAGACAAAATGACAATGTTGTCCTTATTTTTTTAATCTCGCGTCTATCATGTCACTTTCTTAATAGAGATTTCACGAAAAATTGACTGTGGCCCTAATTTTATAGCAAAATGAAAGTGCACACACCACATTGATTATTAACTTTTGGAATATGGATGACATAATAGTCATTACACATTTCTTCTAAATTTTGAGAATGTCACGTCATCAATTTGACATTTTTTAAGATAGAAATTTGACTGAAACCCTATTTTTTATAACAAAATTAAAGTCCAAACACCACATTGATAACTTTAAAAATTTGGGTACTAAATTGTCCGGGACAATAAGGTTCAGACATTGTCCAAGAAATTTACTCTTAGAACAATCGTGTTCGTGTGTATTAACTCTAACACTATTTATCTTTTTTGGTTTTGGTGGTTGCTTCCCACTATTGGGATGCAGATAGAGAAAATTTAGTTTCCTTTTCTTCTTTGGTGGTGGCTTCAAGACTTCAACGGATCTCAAATTCATTATCTCTAGTTACTAGCTGTTTGATGAAATGACTGTTTTGCTATTTCCGTGGTAAAATATAAAAAGTATGCATCTTTCAGTGTGTTGGAGGTACAAGATTGTTGACATGTACGTGTCCTAAGCAAAATTGTTATGTAAACCAAAGGCAACAATTTCTTCTTTCTACACCTTGAATCTCTTTCTAATTAAGTGTTGAGCAGATTCTGTCAAAATGGTCAATTTCTTTTTACAGGATTTGTTGAGGGAATGTTGTAAAGAGAGCACATTTGGTGCCAAGCCTAACCTCAAAAACCCATCAAAGGCATGAGCAATGGTCATGTGTAAGAAATCAGTCCTCGCAAATCCACATTGAAATACGGACCCCCCAACATTTGAGCGCCAAACAAGGCATGAAATATCATGTTTCAGTTACTAAACTCGAATATCATGAACACCTGAGACACACATAAAACATATACACACAACAATTAATCACCAAGAAATCAGAAGGAAAAAAAATAATCAGAACATAACAAAAAGAGGAATCACAGAAACAATGGCACAGGCACTACCTGTAGAGAAACCCCAAGAAGCACCAGAAATTGAGGCGAAAGAAACCCGAAACTCAACTTCGTTCAAGTTCAATGCACAGGCACCAGAATTTGTTCCAAGTTCTCATACACAGAGGCCGGTTTCCGGTTATTTCTACCCATGTTTTCATATTCTTGGAGATACAGCTTCCCCAGATTGGTTTTATATTGGGGACCAAGAAATACCTCCTTATTTGATGTCACACCCTAATATGCCTATGTCCACTCGATCCAAGAATGTACAACTACCCGATGAACTTCAGCACAAAATCATCAAACAGGTAGGTGCTGTAATGTGTGCTATGATCCTTCATCCTCTTCATTTTAATCTTGTTAATATAATTTCTTTGTAAATATATTTCTTAATTGTATTGCAAGATACAGTTACATTCATGTCCTACATATCGGTATTGCAGAAATCAAATTACATAAAATTACATGTGACATCTGCAATCTGATGTAACAGTTCAAATGTTTGTGTCTATATCCAGCTCTAATAGTGAGATGCCTTGGGTTCCAAACATCAGATTTTACTTCCCAGTTTTTCGATAGATCTTATACAGGTTACGACAAGTTGTTTACCTGTCCATAGTGGATGGCAGCTTATAATGTCGAAAAGATGAGTAATCGGTAGAGATGTTGTAAGAAAATCATGTTGTCATTAAATTCTAGAACTTGAAACATGCATGACATGAGAATTGAGATTTTAAAGTGGCTAACATGTGGATTGCAAACACTGAGACTGAACTAGGGTAACTCCACCATATAAAATTTGAAGACATTTTTCTATGTGAAACAGGTGGAGTACCAGTTCAGTGACATGAGTTTGTTAGCAAATGAATCATTAGCAAAGCACATAAGTAAAGATCCGGAAGGATATGGTAAGAATATAGGAAGAAAACTTGTGGAGATGATAGTAATGTTTTCTTATACACATTTAGGTTCATGCTTACTTTTGGCTTTGTAACAGTCCAAATATCTGTTGTTGCCTCTACCAAGATGAAGTCACTTATTAGTAATAACCATATGCTCGCGCAAGCACTCCGGTCATCTTCAAAGCTTGTAAGTTTTCATACTAAATGAATCTGGTTTTCTCTTTCACATTATTCGCGAGAGTATCATTTATTCTACAACAGCTCACCCTTGTTCATGAATAATGAGATTAGGTTGTAAGTGATGATGGAAAGAGAGTTAAACGTAAGCACCCTTTCACTGAAAAAGACAAAGAAGAATTGCAGGTAAAACAGATGATCTCTGAGTTCTATGTATCTAAGCTTGTAATGATTTTCTCAAAAATTTAAAATATTTGTTACTTTTGCTTCTTGCAGTCTCGTACTGTTGTAGTAGAGAATTTACCAGAAGATCATTCTCATCAAAGTCTAGAGAAGATATTTAGTGTGGTTGGAAGGTTGGACCTTTTTTTTTATACAAGGATCTTTGTTATTCTTTTGTTTTGTGTCATCAAAATGTTCATATACAATGTAAGATAAACATGGTCATTGCATACTTGCTGTATATGATTGCTGCAGTGTGAAAACCATCCGAATCTGTCATCCCCACGAATCCAATTCTTCCCGGTCCAAAGGTGATTTTATTATCAGCAATAAGGTACAATATTTATTTGAACAGCTTACGTACTCACATCCTTGTACTTTTTATGCATTTCTTATAAAAGTTTGTTAATTTTGATCTTGAGTATTATTTTCTCTCTGATGAAGCTTCATGCACTGGTAGAGTATGAGACGACAGAAATAGCAGAGAGAGCGGTACGTTAAATGACATTGTAGAGTTATGAGTTCTACCTTTTATTTCCTTAACGCTATTCATACATCAGGTTGAAAAGTTGAGTGATGAGAGGAACTGGAGAAAAGGACTCCAAGTAAGGATGCTTCTCAGATGCTCGGTATGTCTCACTGAGTTTACAAAGCATGTTTTTTTTTCCTTGCAACTTCTTGGCATGCATCTCCTATTTGACAAATCCCCATTTCTAATAACCCTACTTCATCTTCAGCCAAAATCTGTTTTGAAGAACAGAAAGTCTGAATTCGACACCTTAGAGGACGATGACACACCACACCATGATTCTTGTGAAGTTAGTCCTCAGCCAAGCCACATTGATTTGGTTATTGATAGTATGAATGTAAGCCTTTCCTTGAGTAACCAATTATTTTATCATGTAATTTATTTTCTACTTCTGAAGAATTTGCATTGTAATTTATTTCCTACTTCTGTAGAAGATGTCCATATGTTACTATTGAGTACATTACATGTACTCTAACCACTAAGCATATTCTTGATTGCATTTCTTTCTTGATAGGCTGAGGAAAATTCATTGGCTTCCAAGAAGGGATGGGCTTGGGGACGTGGAAAGGCCAGGGGACGTATTGCGACTCAGAGTGGACGCGGCCTGATTGCTGCATCACCGCAATCAAGCTGCGCCATACAGTGTGAATCATCATCTCCCAAACCGAATAAGGGTCCGAGAATGCCAGATGGAACTAGGGGTTTCACCATGGGAAGAGGCAAGCCATTAAGAACCAACAGTTCTCCTTAAGAATGATCGAAAAAGAGTGGTGACATTTTTGTTCTGGTCTACTTAGTTTCTAGTACATGTCTGGTTCTGCCTTTCCTACATGTCTTGAGAAAAGGGAATATGGATTAAGTGACCGTAAAACTGTGTAATGGATAATACATATTAATTTGGCGCTGTGATTTTGCTGATTCATGCAAAGATGTATAGTATGTGGTGAAGAGTGGGAATAGCTTTTGGAAGGTGTTCATAAAATCACCCATTTTTGTTTTTCCATCCTTCTTATAGAGCTACTTGGCGGTTTTCATGGAAACTCGGGTCTTTTTGGTACAATTTTTTTCAAATAATGGAGTTAATGGGTCAAATCCTTTTCTTCCTCTTTAATTTGTGTATCTCTGTACAAACTGTTGACATCAAATATAAATTCAGAGAAAATGAATCTGTTATAGCTAGAAGTTCAATGAATCTCAGCATTGAATCTCAACAATTTCTCTTTCTTATCAAGATGCATGCATGAATGTCAGCTGATAGAGAAATAGTAAGGCAAGGGAGTACTAGAGGAATTATGCTGATACATACATACATATATATATATATATATATTTGGTGTTGTTATCTTTGCAGGCTTAGGTTCATCAAGTCTATAGCTACAAATGTACAAATGTTCCAGTCTTGATGAACCATTTTACATTTGTCATAGAAAAGAATCTGAATTATTTTCTACTGTTCCTCCCTCTCCAACTTTCATGTACATGATGAGAAAGTAAATGTACATATACCCAACTTAATCAGCTCATTACGTACGTGTTTAACCAATCGGGGTCGTGTAACTAATTCTCACCGCCAGCACCAAAGCATAGACCGCCCAGAAAGCAGCAAGTTCGATGACCAGCCTAAATCCTAATTCGGAGTCAATCCTGCTCCCACTCACGCGCCGGAATAAGGGGCCGTCAGAGGACACTTCAGTAACAGGGTAGGAACACTGACCCCACATCGAAGAAGTGGTAAGGGCCATAACCTCAACCACCTTTATAAGCCTGACAGTTCAGCAATAATGGTACGCATTCACTACTCTTTACTCTATTACTCTATTAATATTATATCTTTTTACTAACTTAGGCATCAGAGGTTTGAAGGCCGGCAAGCCCGGTCTCTCCTTAACGGTTGTCCATCTTAGCAGTGCGAGCGACTGACAAAGGGCGAGTGAGAGGTGGTAGCGAAAGCAAACACCGAAAGTGAATTTTGAGAACGATCATCGAAAGTGATTAGCGAAAGTGAATAGTGGAACAAGAAGAGCGAATCATCAATAATTGTCCCTGTTTCAATATCTAAAGCTCTTAGTAGTTTCTGGTATTAACATTGGTCCCGACTGTGGAAACCACATAGGATTTATTTTTTTCCAACCACGAAGCAATCAGCGAAACCAAGTCACGAATTATGGATATGTTCCTCACTCTCGGCACGACGCCAAACACGCAGCAAGATACCCTCCACCTGACCCTGGGAACGGATTAGACCATAAGGGAGCCTGCACTGGTACGACGAGCCCAGAAGCAACACGTCACAGCAAAGCAAGGAGCATCGGCGGTAGTTGAAAGACGCTACATGGAAATAGAGCACAAATACGAGTTAGCAATGTAGAAATGCATGGAGCTCGAGAGGGTGAGAGAATTCGAGCATTAGCGGTACATTCAGACCGAATCTAGACTCAAAGCAGTAGAAGAAAGAAAACTGATACCAGAGTCTATGGGGGACTCGCGGAGCGAGCAACCTCACCACACACCTACCGAAAGGAGGGAAACGGTCATCCGCTCACCTCTGCGACCGGAGCACTTGCAGAATGCAGGACCACCTCCAATGCCCATGCGACTACAACACAACATCGAGCCCGAGCTATTCAACGTTGCCAATATGTTGCAACAACGTAACATTGCTCTGGAACAAAATTGTCGAGACATAGAAGTTTCGGCTAGACTGGCCGGACTAGAGGTCATGATCTGCCAGCTGACACAACCCAAGGAAAGTTACCTCAACCGCTTGCTCCTGGCAGTTCGCGTCGAGCCATTCTAGGTCGACATCATGGCTCGAGGCCGACACCCATTGGCAAAGGTAAAGATTGAGTGATACAAGGGGAAGACACCCATCCCTGCACACTGACGTATTTGTATCGGCCACGACGGGCTAGGGCTATGACGATGTGACATACTGTAACCTATTCATGGAAAGCTTGACGGGTGAAGCGTCAAGCTGGTTCTATAACCCCCCATCCATTAACTCCTTCTAAGAACTCGTCCGGGCTTTCCTAAAGTGCTACATCACTATGGCAAGCAGAACACTAACATACAACCAGTTGTAGGCACTCTGGCAGGAGCTAACAGAAGGATTCTCTATCTTCATCTCCTGTTGGAACACCACCATAGCACATTGACAAGACATCACCAACGAATCGGTGTTCTGTGTACTCAGAAACGCACTTCTGTCGGGCTTGCTGACATGGAAGCTCAATGAAAACCCTACACTCATATACGACGAACTGCTTGACCACATAACATCACACTCACAACCGGAATTAAAAACTTTTGGTATTAACCCGACACCAACAGGTAAACACATTTTCTAATACCGTGACTCTTAGTGTGCAGGACCCGGTACTAGCTCCAACGCCAGCCTCAACCCCATTGCCGGCATGGCGGGACACAGAGCCACGCGGGCACTCTCAGCGGGATGGCAGCAGGGACAACCGCGAATCTGGTCAACACCGAAGGTCCTACTGAAAGGACCCGACTCCGATTTAATTGCCTAAACCGAAATCAAACCCTTTCGAAAACATGACCTTAAAAAAAATTTCGCCAGAGTTTACTTTGAAATACGTGAGCCAAAATTAGAACCTGCAAAGAGAATCACACTTCAAATATTCCACAAAAGCCAAACCGTGGGGCTCCGTTCCCCATCCGGATTTCTCAACATCATATATATAATAAACCACAAGGTTTACAAGAAATCTAGAAAACATTCAGGAGTAAACTCAACTGAAAACGTAACATAAGTATTCAGAGCGACTCCTATATACATCATATACAACCAGTAGGTCGAACTAAGAACCTACTCGAACTAAAATGTGACTTGAACTCTACGCCTCCACCGTCGACGTGCAACCCTGGAACCCAAACCGTAAACTGGGCAAAAGAAACCGAAAAGCCCAGGGGAAGACAAATAAAATCGTTAGAGTGAGTGGACGAAAATAGTAATATGCCTTTCCCAACATATAAGTATATATGCTCATAAAAGCATAATAAGAGTCAATGCACATGAAAATTCCAACCAGGTACATTTTCCCTGATCCATAAAGATACACATAAAATCATGCGGGGTCACTCATAGACTCCTCCGCAAGGTACAGTCTAATCACGGGATCCCAGACCCCCTCGTGATTATAAGTCTGAAAGACCTCGGGTCAGGCGTTTGTCATAACCTTCCCGGAGCATCTCGGGGATCAGCCGAGAAGCCAAAGCATCGATGCTACCTCTATATCTGAGACTGTACTCTGTGTAAACCAAATCATAAATACTTTCCATGCACATGCATAATCGTAAAATGAAATCATAAAATGCATACTTGTATGTGCATAATTGTAAATGCATACTAATACAATGCATAATCGTAAAGTGTATAATCATAAATGCATAACGTAAATACATAATCAAGACTTGCAAATCAACTATGAAAATAAAGTGTACACTCACAGTACGAAGCTAACTCTGAGGTCCGGCGGAAGATCTCTCACCAAACACGCAATCACGATCACCTGAATAACAGGATACAATCAATACATAACGAAACACAGCACACAGAGCTAATATGTCAAGAACCTCGCATTCTCGAAAGACGTATCGCTCGAAATATCGATGAGGATAGCAAAGTTCTCAAAATACACCCAAACAACCCTCGACCTAAATTACAACACACAAATCAACTCAAAAACCTCATGACTACGATCAGGGCGCGATTACGAGAAAAACGGTATAAAGTAACAGTCTACGTAGACGATCTCGTGGTCAAGAGCAGACGCAAGGGGGTCACGTAAAGGATCTAAAGGCAATACTAGACATCCTCATCAGGAGAGGGATGAGATTAAACCCCACCAAATGCATTTTCTGAGTCTCAGAAACCAAGTTCCTCAGATATATAGTGAACCATAGGGACATACAGGCGATCCTCAACACAAAGGCCCCAATAACGAAGAAATATCTCCCGACTCTAACAGGGAAGCTAGCATCACTCTCCCGGTACACAGACAAGTGTCACCCATTCTTCAAAACCATTCGCACAATGAACAAGATAACTGTCAAGTGGACGGATGAGTGCGAAGCGGCACTCGCCGGAATTAAGCAATACCTCGCCCACATCCCATTTTTGTCGACTCCAATACTAGGTGAAATTTATACATTTACCTGGCTATTTCACTAACAGCAGTTAGTTCCGCCCTAGTAAAGCGAGAGGCATATACAAAGCTGTCATTATTTTATGCAGGAAAAAGAATGGACAGGCCCGAAACCAGATACCCGGCCTCGGAGCAGCAGACCCTGGCGCTCATAGTTTCAGCAAGACGGCTAAGGTCATACTTCTAATCCCATACCATACATGTCATGACAGAGCAACTACTTCGCTAAGTGTTGGAAAGCTCAGACCACTCAGGTAGATTAACCAAGTAGGCGATAGAGCTCAGCGAGTTTGATATCAAATACCAACCGAGAACAGCCACCAAGGGCCAGGCAGTAGCTAACTTCATAGCAGAGCTCACTCCGATGGCGAAAAAGGGACCTGTCACGAACACCCAGGTAGCCGGTTCGACCAACGTTACCACAACATAGGTCACCGTACCGAAACCACGGGTGAAGCTATCCACATGGAACCTCTATGTAGATGGATCACGAACCTCTGACGCAGCAGGGGCGGGAGTAATCCTAACAGGCCCAGGAAAAGTCTATGCTGAATATGTCATTCGATTCTCATTCCCAGCCTCCAACAACGAGGCCGAATATGAGGCACTGATTGCAGGCTTACAACTGGTGAGCGAATCCAGAGCTAGAGACGTAAACATATTTAGTGATTCCCAACTCGTGGTAAGCCAGGAAATGGGGGACTTCGAAGCTAAAGGGACACAAATGTCAGCATATCTTGAGTATGTACAGTTAATCTTAAATAAGTTTTCTTTCTATAACATAACCTATATCCCCAGGGAGTAAAATGCAAAAAAGGATGCCTTAGCAAGGTTGGCAACGACGCTGGTGCACATGGCAAGGGAGCAAACCATGGTGGAAACATTGTTGAGACCTAGCATTTCCAAGAACTTCTTAGAAGTGTTTACGCTAGTGTGATCCACCCCACCACCGACAAAGGACTGGAGGAAGAAGCTGATCGAGTACATACTCAATGGAACGTTTGCCAATGGACCAGGTCAAGGGAAGGAAGCTGATTCAGCGGGCGACATTCTACAGCATGCATGAAGGCAGGTTGTACATGAGCAAGAAGAGATTCTCCATGCTCAAATGCATTACACTGGACGACGGGTGAAAGATCATGGATGACATGCACAAAAGGAATTATGGCAACCACAGAGGACCAAGAACCTTAATCCATAAGTTTCTACGTTATAGGGTCTACTAAGAGAAAATGCAGACAGACGCAAGGGAGATAGCGGTTGGATGTAATATGTGCGCCAGATACGCACCAACAATCCACGCCCCAGCAACCCCAATGTCGATAATGGTTAGCCTCATTCCCTTTGCTCAGTGGGGACTCAACCTCATTGGACCACTCAAGGCATCCGCATACCAATTCAAGTACATCGTAGTCTGCATAGACTACCACACCAAGTACATAGAAGCTAGACCACTGGACTTTATCACCATTTAGAAGATCATCAACTTCCTTTGGCGAAACATCTATTGTCGATACGGAGCACCACTCACAATTATCACAGACAACGGAATGCAATTCAACAACGACGAGATGAAGAAATTCACAAGTGACCTGGGGACTCACCTGTTGTTCGCTTTGGTGGCGTATCTCCAAACCAATGGTCAAGTAGAAGCAGTGAATAAGAAGATCAAGAAC
Source organism: Geum urbanum (assembly GCA_946800695.1). Lineage (NCBI taxonomy): Eukaryota > Viridiplantae > Streptophyta > Magnoliopsida > Rosales > Rosaceae > Geum > Geum urbanum. The sequence goes on along the minus strand of OX327002.1, from coordinate 7,525,744 downwards.
GGACTGAAGAAGCAAATGGAAGGCTACAACCACAAGTGAGCGGAGTGCCTCTACAAAATACTCTGGTCCATAAGAACAACATCAACGGAGGCAACAGGAGCGACACCATTTTCCCTCGTTTTCATAGCAGAAGCGGTATTACCCCTCAAAATCATGCACTGAAGCCCCTGTTTTGAAGTATTCAACGAAGACACGAATGACGAAGGATTGGATATGGCGAACATTTTATGGGAAGAGAATGAGGATGAAACCTGAGTTGAACTCCTAGGAAATAAGTAATTGATGGCGCGACACTACAATCGCCGAGTGAAGGCATGGAAGCTTCTAGTGGGAGATCTGGTATGGAGAGAAGTCATCCTGAAACCAAAGGGACTCATGCCAAAATGGGAAGACCCATTTAAAATCATCGAGAGCATAGAGCCAACAACATTCTACCTCATGACAAGGATGGCAACAAGGTACCGCGAACGTGGAATGCGGAACACCTCAGATATTGCCATCATTGAAGAGGTTCTATGTTACGACATTACATTTCGATCTACAACACAAAAGGAAAAACATTTTTGTACCGAGTTAAACCCAATTACTTTGTATCATCGCTTCGAGCACAATCAATACAAATGAGAATTCTTCCCACCTATGCTTGTCAAGACAAAATTTACTTTGAAAATACTACTACTTTGTATAATCGTTTGAGTTAAACTTACTTAAATGATTAAAACTTAGAATAGGCAAGAAAATGAATTCCCTTAACACTTTTCATTGATCAGCGGAAAGCCCTGACAATTCGAATTTTTTTGCAAAAGATCACCTGTCCATTCAAAGAGTAACATTTCCAATCAGGACTATGACCAAGGGTCATGACATTGACCGAAACACAAAAATTCTAATGGCATAAGGGGCAAGGGCACAAAAAAAAACCCTAAGTGTTCCAACAAAAATAAATAGATACACAACAAAATACAAAAGAGCCCTAACGACTATGCCCGCTCTAAGTCTTCTCCCTTCTCAGAAGCACCCTGACACTCCCGATAGTTGGACATGAGGGCGAAGACTCTTTGTTCATAGCATGACCTTCAAGACTAGAGAAGTGCGACCCATGAGGATTCGGGGGATGCTCACTATTCGGAGTCAGGCTTGCTCCACATTCTGCCACCTCTGCTCGGCTTCTTCTTTTTCTCTCTTCAACACAGCAAAGAGCTCGGCCTATTTTTTTCTCTCTTTCATCATTAATCCGTCGGTTGTCCTCGAAGAACTTGTCGCTCAGCCACTTGTTCGCCCAGTACTTTGTAACCGTCTCCTGGATCCTCTTAGCATACACCCCCCTCATCGCATCGATGTATTCGGCGCCCAACTTGAAGTCTTCAATGACATCGGTAATTTTGGCTTCTCGTCGAGACTGGCTAGCAGATCATTCATACTCTCCGCGGACCTGCTCAAGGTCAGCCTACACCCGTTTGAGCTCGGACTCCAACTTCGAGACCCACTGACGTCACTCGGTTAAGGAGGATCTCGCCAAGCAGAGCTCGCCCTTAGGCTTTTCACACTTCTGTAAGAGCTGTAGTGATTCCTCGCTAGCATTCACCAAAAGCTTATCCTTCTCGACAAACTCATCGGCCATCCAGGCCAACTCCTTGGCAGACCTGGCCATCTCCCGTCGTTGATGACATAACATCTGAACGGAAGTGGTTGACCGACAAATACACTCATCAAAGCTTGGAGTCAAATCCATCATGGTATGCACCTCGGACGACAACATGAAGACGATCTTGGCAGAGTAGGGTGAAGGAGTCGTCCAACCAGAGGAGTTGGGAATCTCGATTGTCGCTTCCGACTGCAGCACGTATACATTCAAAGGTGACTTCAGAATAGTCTCGTTGTAATCCCCCGACTCGAAATTGTCTTCAACTAGGTTCACATGGTCTTACTCAGGGTGAACAATCTCCCCACTCAGACAGATGATGTTACAGACTAGCTGGCTAGCAACGGTAACAATTTCGCTCTCATTCCAGGAGCCCGACAGGGAAACCTTTCCCGCTCGGCTAGTGGTATCTGCAGCCTTACACTTCTCACAATCGACATGACGGGGCAGCACAACGAAGGAGAAGCCAGCAGCCTTGTGCTTTCCAGCAAAAAATTCTACCTCTATTTGATCCGTCTCCGAAACCTCAGGGGCAGAATATCCTGCAACACGGCCAGGGTCAGACTCACTTCATGCCGAACATCAAAGTCAATCCACCGTGCTTCATCCGCTTCTGTCGCAAAACTCATGATGAGCTTGTCGATGTCGTCGAAACTATCCATCTTCTGGGGGAGGCGCATATTGACAATATCCACTACAATCAAACAACACATGAAAGTAAGATCACAAAAAAAATAGAGAGAGATTAAAAGCATAAAAGAGAAAGGTACTAGGAGACTCAGCGAGTCCTTCTCGATAAAGGAAGGCATCATCGTTCAGGAGATAGACAGGGAAAAACTTCTTCAAGAAACATTTCTTGATGCGATGACAACGGTGGCATTCAATGGCTCAAAGGCAAAACAAAGCATCAATAAAACAAGAACGGAGCAAAGGAAAAGCAGAAGCAACTACCCTAGCCCACCTATAGACGTGAACCAATTTGGAACTCTTGGTCCTGGCACCTCTTCCTCGGGCCTCATACACTACCCCTCGACTATGAAATGAGTTTCACGCCAATCAGTGTTGGTCATGGAGATTGTCTTGAATAGTCGGAATGCTCCCTTCATGCGTCTGGCTACGAAATGCAACATACCACTGCAACCCCTCTTTGTCGAGTATTGCACTTCAAAGTAATGCAGAACTTCATTCTTGGTGGGGAAACCAAGCCCGGTAGAATGCCACATAATGAACATCGCGTTCAAGATTTGCAGCATAATGGGCGTAACTTGGCCGATGGGACAATGCAACAAGCCATGTATGTAATAATGGAAGGGATAGAGTGGAAGACAAAGACCAAGCTTCAAGTGCATTATCCTTACGGCGATTCGACCCTTCCCCGGCTTAGTAAATTGTTCGTCTTTGCATGCATGTTTCAGCAATATAAAGGGCGGTATCCGGAAGTTAGCTCGCATGGTCTCCATGGCAGTAAAGGACATGGACTTCTCAAGCTCCTACACCTCTTCAAAATCGCCAAGCTGCCAATTTCGCCGAATGGACAACGCTATCATTTGTTGGGCTGAAAGAGCAACGCGCACCGGAAAAATAGATATTGTCAGGGAATTTGACGGGGCTTCTTCGGTATTGTCATGACCTTGCTCGGAGGACCCCATGCTACCTGCGAAAAATTTACGGATAAGATTAGCCCAAGGTTTACCCATACCAACTTCTCAATCCGTAATCGATTTTCCAAGAAATATATCCGGTCCCCCCAACTCCGGAATAGGTTTCCTCAAGTTTACAGACCTCCTACTAGACGACGCGGTAGTTCTAATATTGTGAAGCAATGCCTACATCGCTCCGAAACTCATAGAACCACTAGAACTAGAGGTTTCACTACTATTAGACAAAATAACTTCGGTCTCCATGATCAACCTACAGAACAACCCGTAGCGAAACATCAGTGGACCCATACCGGCGGCAAAGACACTTATACCTAGTGTAATCACAACAACTAAAATGACACAAGTGAATAGAAAAGACAATCTACCATGCAACTGGGCCTGGGGACTAGGCCCAAGCGCAAAGAGAAGAAAATCAGACACAAACAAAAAGGCCCAATTCAGATCGGCCAAGGGATAGACCTCTTCCATTCAGCAACGGCGAAGACAGCTCCAGCCACCAAGAACAGCAAAGACACCTATACCTAGCATAATCACAACAGCTGAAACGACACAAGAGAACAGAAAAAGACAATCTACCATGCAATTGGGCCTGGGGACTAGGCCCAATCCCAAAGAGAAGAAAACCAAACACAAACAAAAAGCCCAATTCAAATAAGCAAAGGGATGGACCTCTAACATTCAGTGACAGTGAAGATAGCTCCAGCCACCGTGAACGTCAAGGATACCTAGAACTCTAGAAGTGCAACCACATCTACACTAAGGAGCAAAGAAGGACAACAACCTCTACCCAACAGATCCCAATCATGTAGATGTAAAACCAAGAAAAGCGAAACAGGAAACAAGTATAAGCGAAGCAAGCAAATAACAAATCCAAGCAGCAACAACAAAATAGAGAATAGAAACTTACTATATTAAGAGGGCTGGAAATAGTTGAACAAGCCGGAATGGAGTACAAGATCAAACGACAAGTCACGAAGCAACAACGAGCGAGGGCTTTCTCTCTCTGTTTCAGCAGGATACTTGGATGAAAAAACACACAAAGTGAGGGAAATGGGCTAAAACCAGGGTTTAAATATAAGCCCAACTGAAGAATCATGACAATTCAAAGCGACACGTTGGTTCGCCGGATTTAAACACATGGCAGGTGGTGTCATCCCTTCGGAAGAGTGAAGAGCACAAAACATACAGTTCGTTTTGGATGCACAACTTTTAAGAGGAGTGATCACGCTGTTTCCATATGATGGGACATTTTGGAAACCCGATGCACCCTAGATCGCCACATGGAAAGACAAGATTTGGCGGCATTTAATAAAGGCAGTAACTAGGTTCACCTGCTACACCAACGGAAGCAAAAGGACCGTCCAGAGATGAGCTTGGGGACTTGCGCGACGCGCAATGAAACATGAAACACCCGGGTAAGCAAGTTCGGTTATTCAGGGACAACTCAGTTTTGTTAAAGCAGCTGACCGGCAAAGCACACCCGCGGGTACACCAATACTCTGTTTCTGGCAAAAATTCAAAAGTCACACAAAGGTCTAGAACTCAGGGACTCAAGGGTCACTAGTAACGAGTTCCCACCTATGGTAGCGCCACTACCAGTGCAGTGATAAGCGACCAATAGGAAGGACCGAATGTAGTATACCGATCGAAGAGTATGCTGCTACGATAAGCGCAAGTTGAGCCGCCACTTGTGCCCTCTTACTGGAAATATATGGAGGAGTACACTAGTAACCGGGAAGGGCTACTGGGTTCCGCTACTTGGAGTAACCGAAATGACGTCATGACTCATTCGGGAATATTTATAAAACCTTATCTTTTTGTTGTTAACTACATTTTACAAATCCGTTGATACTTGCGATGATACGCTACAACGAATCGGAACCATGCAAAACTCAACGTGGTTGCCAAAGTTACATAGTTGGGAGACAGTAAACTAGCTTCTTACTATTCTCACCGCAACTAACCACACTCACGAGAATCATCTTTACATCTTATTTTTTGTATACAAATAGGTACATAGTACAAAAGCGGAACAACCTAGGCTAACAAGTTGGGGGACTATACGGCCTGTAACCGGCATCAAAAGAATAAGGGCGTTAAGCACGCACGTATGGTTCGCCAGTATCCAGTTTCGCAACTCGTCAACCAAGATTGATCCTCTTGGTTGAGCGAGTTGGGGGACTTGTACATGTATATGTACCTACTTAATCACCTCATTACGTGTGTGCTTAACCAATCGGGGTCGCGTAACTAATTCTTACCGCCAGCACCAAAGTATAAACCTCCCAGAAAGCAACAAGTTCGATGACCAATCTGAATCCTGATTAGGAGTCAATTCTGCTCACGCGCCCGAATAAGAGGTTGTCAGAGGACACTTCAGCAAGATGGTAGGAACACTGACCCCACATCGAAGAAGTGGTAAGGGCCTTAACCTCAACCACCTTTATAAGTCTGGTAGTTCAGCATTAATGGTACGCATTCGCTACTCTTTTACGTTGTTACTCTGTTAAAATTATATCTTGTTACTGACTTAAGCATCGGAGGGTTGAAGGCCGGCAAGCCAGGTCTCTCATTAACGGTTGTCCATCTTAGCATCGTGATCGACTAACAGAGAGCGAGCGTAAAGTGGTAGCGAAAGCAAACACCGAAAGCGAATTTTGAGAACGATCATCAAAAACAATTAGCGAAAATGAATAACAGAACCAGAAGAGTGAATCATCAATAATTATCCCATTTGAATATCTAAATCTCTTAGTAGTTTCTGATATTAACCGTAAATTTACCTCATGCACCTACTGGATTATCATACAGCTCAGTGAGCTCAGTTGTACAAATCCCACTAAATATTACACCATGGCTCTTCACTAGTTATGTAAAAGTTAAATTAATTTGAACAGAGTCCTGGAAACCAGCTATGTCTTAAAAGGTAAGTTTTTAAGTGAAATATTATCGAAACAGCAATTCAGTAGTCCAAAAGAGGAAATGACTGTAACAGTAAACAGGACAGAGAGATTTTTATTCAAGATTTACTGAAAAATAAAATGGCCCATGCAGGTCTCAAACCTGCGAACTTCGCGTTATTAGCACGACGCTCTAACCAGCTGAGCTAATAGGCCAAGTTGACAGTTTCGCAATTTATCCATATAATAACAAATATTCTGACATTCTGTGACTAAAAAAAGGCCGCAGCCTTCTTTTTGTCTCTGTATATGCTTGGCTGTGAGCATGTAATTGATAGAGAGATATCTTATTAGGTTTTAACAAGTGGGAACAAAGAGTGCAACGTACATCTTGATTTTCTTCATCATAGATGTGCCACTCACTTTATAGTTTATAGATGAATTAGGTTTTTGATTAGTGGAATCCGCCATGTACAATCAGCTGGCAACAGCCCAATTGCAGAAGTTGTTGTTAACAAATAACAAACTTAAACTAGTCATGAGATTTCAGCATGTGGGATTTCTCTCGGCTCCCTCAATCGATCAGTTTGTTGATTCTGAGGTGAGCAGCAGTACGTACAATACTCGTTAATTCGTTGATGATTGGGGGCGGCGCAAAATGCAGTGCATCATGTTGATCAGGTTAATTAGTCTCATTGTCATTGTCTCATAGTAGTCATATGCTTGATTAGTTAGTTTGTTTATTGTTCATAGCTTATCTTTGTACCCTTTTCATTTGGTGCTTGTTATCTAATCTTTGCCAAAATGTGGTTATTGGTTACAAAGCGCAGTTGACTTTTGCTGTTTACAGACACCAAACCTGAGGTAAATCTTCTTGAAATTACTCAGAATTATTCAACAATCATTAGAGTTACTACAACAGTAGAAGTCTTTGGTACGGACATAATGCGTATATGACAATCTTTGCTAGTTTGTTACCTTTCATTGTGAGGTAGTAAGTACAATGTCCTTATGTTCTGGCTCTCATATATATATATATATATATATATATATATATATTAAGAGAGTTCAGCATTTTACTATTTTCTTAGCAATTTATGTCAAACATTTGAAATCCCTTTTTTTGCCCTTCTATTTTTCTAACTCGACTAACTCAGGAATTTAAGGAAATAAGGGTAGAAGAGAGAAGAGTGAGCAGTTGATTTCTCCTTGCCGGAAACAAATTCAATCTCCAATCACAATTCCCCCATTCTCTCTACCCAGCCGTCTGCTCGGTCAATTTTTCCTTTCAATCTACTTTGTGTATCTATTTCTTTCGGTGACAAGTGTTAGTTTCACATGATTTGGAGTTCAAATAAAGGGCAATCATTCTCTATTCTTTGTTTCAGGCTCTCTCTTGATGGGTTCGTAACTACGATATGCTTTTGATTTTGCAGGCAATATCAATTTTGGCTTTAAAAATACCTAAATGGCATGAGTCGATGCCCGATTGTCATTGCCGAGTTTAAGTACAGGAAGGCCACAGCCCACATGCACTATGTCAAGAGAAACAAAAAGAATAGATCGTTTACGGCGTAGGTTCTCGACTCCGGACTCTGCTATCTTCAATAGTCGATGCATTTTGGGTAATATTCATGTAGATGAAATTTGAAAGTTGTACTGGATAGTATCAATGTAGAGCAATTGTTGGCCATGGTTCGATGTGACAGAGGGAAATGGGGTCCTATTTGAAGAATCAATAGATTTGGATGGTTACTCTGTTGAGGGAATTTGAATATCATTTGTCTCTGTCTCTAAGAGATCTTTGCTTATGCTTATGATTCATTTGAATAGTGAATATTATATGACAGCCTATTGAAAGTCGCATATTTATGCGTCTATTTGGTATTTAATTTGTTCCCTATATTTAGTTTATTGTTATTAATTGAGTGAACTAATTAAGTTTATTTGTTTTTAGGTACTTTGGAGGTTAATGAAGAAAATGAAATTAAATAATATATTTTAGGAGTTATTGTGGAAGAGGAAGACTTGCGAGGTCAAGGAATCCTAATTTGAGAAGAATACAAAGGGGAGCTGCCAAGTCTTGGTGATGAGCTTATTTATATAAACATTAAAAGACCTTGGCGAGAGACGTAACGAAGTAGTAAACAAAGAAGTGGAGTTTGAGTGGGATTTGAATTGCTTGACACGTGAGTAGTCTGGCGAAGGGAGGCTTGCATTTAGCTTGGCGAGGAATTATAAGTATGATATATATATTTATGCATGCAACTTGGTTTTGACTGGCACGTGAGATGGGAATGAGATTAATTAACCTAGACCTAGCTTTGTTATATATATAGCTAGCTAGCTAGTAAAAGGGAGATGAATGGCCGGCGAGAGAGCAAGAGAAGAAAAAGACAAAAAGAAGAATAAAGGAGAATAAAGAAAGAAGAATGAGTGGAAGGAAAGAAAAAACCGAACTGCAAGCATACGATCCCAACGGGGATCAAGAGTTTATTTCTTCTCCTTCTTTTGTTCATCTTTCATGAATTCTTCAATGTTATTATTTAAAACTATGAGTAGCTAAATTTCCATTGTTAGGGGCTGATTGAAGCCCTAGATATGCTTACGATTTTGAACCCCTTTTGATTCTATTAATTATTTGGATGAGTTTTGTTTCACTGTTTTCTCACCGTATGTTTTCTATGTTCATGTTTCTTTGAGTGCACGCTTAGATGCATGGCTTAGGATCTATAGTCTTGATTGTGTACATAACCACCTTATCATTGCATATTCTCTAGAGACAAACATGAATTTGTGTGAAACAAGCCTTAGTGATGTAAGGGTGACCACCTTATCAACCCTTGAAGCTCTGTTATTCTTCAAACATTCTTAGAACATAATGACTTCAGTTCTCTAGGCTTACATCACCATATGTATAAGTCAGTTAAGTGAGGATCAACATCGAGCGGATTGTCCCTCCCTCTTTCATGCCAAGTAAGAGAGTGTAATACATAAGATGACTTAACCAAAGCTCTTGTGTGGAGAGTATTCATCCATGGTTAGTTCAGTTATATTGGGGAGGTCGTAAGTATGTCTAGGGTGGAGAGAAGTTCTTAATATTCATATCTCATTAGTTATCTACAACAATTTACATTCTGCAATTTACTGATTTCTGCATTAGTTGTAGCTTAGCCGATTTATTTCAGTAACCAAATCAACTCGGAAAACTCTCAAATTTTGTGTGGTAGTCCACCACTGTGTCTAGTTTATTGTGTCAAAATTTCGTATCATTTGAGTCTGTCTAGCTTAGGCTCGCGTTATCATTAGTGTACTGTAGTCGAGTCTGTCAGCATAGTAGTTTGTTAGGAATTAGTTTCACCAATTCCTCGTGTTCGATGACCCCTATTTATTTTACTACATTGATATATCCAGGTTGTGAATAGGGTATCTTTGAGAGGTGTTTACCCGCCTTGTCAAATTTTGGCGCCGTTGCCGGGGAATTGCTTAATTCTAAGTCCTAATAGAGTCTTTAATTTTCAGTTTTGTTTTGTTTTGTTTTTCTTTTTCTTTTGAGTCTTACTGTCTCTTCTGTGTGCAGGAGCATTGTGTATGCGTACTAGGCACATAAGAAGCGCTGAGCCATTATTACTTGATCCAGAGATTGAACGCTCAGCAAGGCAAAACAGGAAGCAGCAGGGACAACGGTCCATGAACATGAACAGTGGTGGTGAACTATCTGAGCAAGAAAGACATTCAGGTTCAGAGTCTGAGTTTGAGGAAGAACAGAGTATTCCAACACCACCACCATCACCAAAAAGAATGGCAAATGCAATCAAGCTGAGAGAGTCCTTTATACCGGGCACAGGTGCAGCAGATTCACCGATTGTACTACCAGAGAATCTAGGGGCTTATTCTATTCCCCCATCACTTATATCGAATCTGCCACACTTCAGAGGAACGCCTTCTGAAGACCCTCAAGACCATCTCAATGAGTTTACAGCATTGTGCAGAATCCAGAGATCGACTAATGTGGAAGAGGATACTGTGAAACTCCTCTTGTTTTCGTTCTCTTTGAAGGAGCAAGCAAAAGCATGGTATAATTTTTTAGCTCCTTTATCTATGGACACATGGGAGAAGATGTGCTCTGCATTTATGAAAGAGTTCTACTCTGCTTCACGCACCAAGAACTTGAAGAAGCAAATTAGCACATTCAGGCAGAAAGACAATGATGAATTACATGAAGCCTGGAGCCAGTTTAAGAGTCTTCTTCGACAATGTCCTCACCATAAGTTTGACATCAACACTCAAATGGAGTTCTTCTATGAAGGACTTGATTCTTTTAACAGGTCAAGGCTTGATTCAGCTTGTGGGGGAAATTGGTGGAATATGACTGGAACAGAAGCCAAGGAAATTGTTGAGAACCAAGCAGAAAATTCAAGGAAATTGTTGAGAACCAAGCAGAAAATTCAAGGAAATTTCAGTCAATGGATAGATCCATGGGAGCAAGTAGAAGGTCTCTCAATGCAGTTGCAATCGATGGAGCCATGGAAAAAAGATTAAGCTCTATGGAGAATGATATTGCTCTGATTGCGAGTAGTCTGAAAGTGAGTAAGAAGACAACAGTTGTTGCAGCTCAGGTTGTGTGCACTTTATGTTCAGCTACAAGTCATTTAGCAGAAGATTGTCCCAAGTTCAGAGCAGATGAAGAGGTTGATCAAGAGGAAGAAGCAAATTACTTCCAGAGACAACCCAACACATATGGTGGAAATAGAGACCTTTTGAGCTATAGGAGCAACAATGTGCTCAATCCTCCTATTGTTCCACCTGGATTTCAGCAGAGACAGCCTACAGGAGATGGGCAGCAGTTTGGCCAAAGGCGTATGCCTCAGCAACAACAAGCTCAAGCTCAAACATCATCAGGAAATTCTACTTTGGAAGCCATGATGCAACAAATGATGTTTGACAACAAGAAGGAGCGAGAGGAGAGTAGTGCCTTTCGCCAAGATATCAAAGCTACAACTCTACAGCAAGGGAAGGCAATTGACTTATTGGAGTGACAAGTGAGCCAAATTCAGCAAACACTTGCTCAAGTCAAAGAAGGAAGTCTTCCCAGCAACACTCTTCCCAATCCCAATACAAAATATGAAGCTCATGCCATGACCCTGAAGAGTGGGAAGGTGTTGGAAGAACTGCCCAAGTCAACAAAGAGAAAGTGGGAGGAGCCCGTGCTTGAACAACTTATCCCTGACAAGCTGTTGGACAAGCCGTCAGAAGATTCTGCAGGAACCCCAATTCGAGCAGTCGAAAATGCACCTGAAACAGAAAAACTGACAAATCAAAAATATGGTCAGGTATCCTCTACTCCTTCTCCTTCCATTATTCCTAATTAACCTTTTCCTAGCAGGTTGAAGAAGCAGGTGAAGGTTGAAAAAGAGAAGGAGATCTTGGATGTGTTCAGAAAGGTAGGAGTAAACATCCCATTGTTGGATGTGATCAAGCAGATACCACAGTATGCAAAGTTCCTAAAAGATTTGTGCACAACAATCTATGGAATTGAGACTGTGGCTTTGGGAGAGAGAGTATCTATTGTGCTTCAAAGAAAGCTTCCACCTAAGTTGGGTGATCCAGGACGTTTTACGATCCCATGTACCATTGGTGATCACAGGTTTGCGGGTGCTTTACTTGATTTAGGTGCTTCCATTAATTTAATGTCATACACTGCCTATAACAAGTTGAAAATGGGAGAACTTATTCCCACAGGTGTCACCATTAAACTTGCTGATCGATTTAACTGTTACCCTCAAGAATGTTTTGGTGCAGGTGGGAGATTTGATATTCCCAGTAGATTTCTTTGTGCTGGAGATGGAGCATGAGCCAATGCCATCAGAAATACCATTGATTCTTGGGAGGCCGTTCTTGAGAACAGCGCTTACAAAGATAGATTATTTTGATGGATCATTGCGTATGGAAGTAGCTGAGGAGAAAATCCACTTCAATATTTATGAAGCTCTCAAACATCTGAATAGTGATGATGCTTATTCATGTTGTTCAATTGACATTTTTGAGAGTTTTGTGCAGGAATTTATTCACTATTCATTAGAGGAGGATCCTTTGAGGAAGGTCATAGAGGTATCCGGAAAAGAAGATGTTCTAGGTCTAGAGCTTGACGAGCTTGTCAAGAAGCTTGGCGAGGAAGGACTGGAGCTTGGCGAGGAGAAGAAATTTGAACATATTTTTGAGATAGCTTCGGCTGAGGATCTTGAAATGGAAGAGCAGTATTATGCTATGGAAGAAGCACTTGAATCCCTGCCAATTATGAAAGATAAATATTCTAAACCCATTTTTCTTCCAATTTCAGAGGACGTTCTTGTTCCGTCTATACAGGTAGCACCCACTTTAGAGTTGAAACCTCTTCCCGAGCATTTAAAGTATGCTTTCCTAGGGGAGGATGATACACTTCCAGTCATCATCTCTTCCAAGCTCTCAACGTTACAAGAGGAAAAGTTACTAAATGTACTTAGGGAGTACAAGGCCGCCATTGGATGGACAGTAGCCGATATCAAGGGCATCTGCCCAACATTGTGTACCCACAGGATCCATCTGGAGGAGGGAGCTAAACCAACAAGGGAAGCTCAACGTCGTCTTAATCTTCCCATGATGGAAGTTGTCAAGAAAGAAGTCATCAAGCTTCGAGACACAAGTATCATTTATGCTATTTCTGATAGCAAATGGATTAGTCCTGTGCAGGTTGTGCCCAAATGTTCAGGAATCACAGTGGTAAAGAATGATGAAAACGTGTTGGTGCCTCAAAGAGTCCAAACGGGATGGAGAGTGTGTATTGACTACCACAAGCTCAATGCAACCACAAGAAAAGATCACTTTCTGCTCACATTCATTGATCAGATGTTGGAAAGGTTGGCAGGTCATGAATACTATAGTTTCTTATATGGATATTCAGGATACAACCAGATAGCCATACATAAGGATGATCAGGAGAAGACCACATTCACATGTCCCTATGGTACTTTTGCTTATATGAGGATGCCATTTGGTTTATGCAACGCACCTGCCACATTTCAGAGGTGCATGGTAAGTATTTTCTCAGACATGGTTGAAAAGATAATTGAGGTATTTATGGATGATTTCTCTGTTTTCGGTGATTCTTTTGACACATGTCTTCATAATCTAGCTATGTTTTTAGAGCGTTGTGTAGAAACTAACCTTGTACTTAATTGGGAAAAATGCCACTTTATGGTGGAGCAGGGTATAGTTTTGGGACATGTTATTTCAGCTAGAGGTATTGAGGTTGATAAAGCTAATGTTGATATTGTGCGTACCTTACCCCCTCCTTCCACTATGAAGGAGGTGAGATCTTTTCTTGGACATGTAGGATTTTATCGCAGGTTTATCAAGGATTTCTCTAAGATATCCAGACCATTGTGTGCATTACTCCAGAAAGATGTAGCTTTCAACTTCACCGATGAGTGCTTGCAAGCATTCAATAAGCTCAAGGAGTTGCTCACTACAGCTCCCATCATTCAAGCACCGGATTGGAGTCTACCATTTGAACTCATGTGTGATACTTCAGACTATGCTGTTAGCGCTGTTCTTGGCCAACGCCTACAAAGATTACCTCATGTCATCTATTATGCATCCCGTACTTTAAATGATGCATAGTTGAATTACTCAACTACAGAAAAGGAGCTCTTAGCAGTGGTTTTTACTCTTGAAAAGTTTAGGTCTTACTTATTAGGAACTAAAGTTATCATATTTTCTGACCATGCTGCTTTGAGATATTTGATGACTAAACAGGATGCCAAGCCCAGGTTGATTTGATGGATGCTCTTACTTCAGGAGTTTGATATTGAGATCAAAGACAAGAATGGCACTGAAAACGTGGTGGCAGACCACTTGAGTAGACTCATTCATGGGTCTACAGCCGAAGAGGACACTCTTCCTCTCAGAGATAGCTTTCCAGATGAACAACTCTTTGTTGTTCAAGCTGTGGAGCCCTGGTATGCTGATATTGTTAACTACAAGGTAAGTAGATATATTCCACCAGACTTCACCAGAGCGCAGAAGGACAAGCTTGTCAAGGAAGCTAAGTACTATGTGTGGGATGAGCCATATTTATGGAAACATTGTCCGGACTTGCTGATAAGAAGGTGTGTGCCTGAAACTGAATTTCATTCCATTTTATCTTTTTGTCACTCACATGTAGCAAGAGGCCATTTTTCTGGAAAGAAGACTGCAATGAAAGTACTTGAGAGTGGATTCTTCTGGCCAACACTGTTTGGTGATGCACATAAGTTTCATAAATCATGTGCTAGATGCCAACTGACATGTAACTTAGGTCCTAAGGATCAAATGCCCCAGCACCCAATTTTAGTGGTTGAGATTTTTGATGTGTGGGGTATTGACTTTATGGGTCCTTTTCCTAGCTCTTTTCAAAATAATTACATTCTACTTGCAGTTGATTGTGTTTCAAAGTGGGTGGAGGCAATAGCCACTCGTACTAATGATGCTGCTGTTGTTTTGAAGTTCTTAAAATCACTTTTTGTGAGATTTGGCACTCCCAGGTACATAATAAGTGATGGCGGTTCTCACTTTTGCAACAAGCCATTTACAGCGTTGCTCAAGAAGTTTCATGTGCATCATAAGGTGTCAACACCTTATCACCCTCAGACGAGCGGGCAAGTAGAAGTGTCTAACCGGCAGATCAAGCAAATTCTGGAGAAGACTGTTGGACCAGCAAGGAAGGATTGGAGCCAACGCTTGGATAAAGCGTTGTGGGCTTACAGAACAGCTTTCAAAACGCCGATTGGAATGTCTCCCTATCGGATGGTTTATGGAAAAGGCTGCCACCTTCCAGTAGAGCTTGAACACAAGGCATATTGGGCAATGAAACGATTCAATTTTGATATTGATGATGCTGGTGTTCATAGGAAGTTGCAACTGAATGAGCTTGCTGAGATTCGAAATAATGCCTATGAATCTAGCCGCATTTACAAGGAGAAGACAAAAATATTTCATGACAACAAGATCAAGGAAAAAACTTTTGTCAATGGGCAAAAAGTGTTGTTATTCAACTCGCGGCTGAAGTTGTTTCCAGGTAAGCTACGGTCCAGATGGACTGGACCTTTTATTGTCCGTAATGTGTTTACTCATGGTGCAGTTGAAGTTCTGAATCCAAGAGATGGCAGCACATTTAAGGTGAACGGACATAGACTCAAGCCATTCTATGAGCTGTCTCAAGTGCGAGACGTGGAAGAGATTCCTCTTCAAAATCCTACACCAGAGGATTGAAATTGGTGTGCACTGTCTGGCTGAAGACGTTAAACTTAGCGCTACTTGGGAGGCAACCCATGTTGATGGAGAAGCGTGGAAAACCATATTTGAAATTCTTAAACTCTCTATCTTTCCCCTTTGCTTTATTTTTCTCCATGTTTAATGTGATTTGTGATGTGTTATGTGTCTCATTCCATGCTTGTTTGATGTATTGTATGTTTTAGTTTTGTTTTACATTGAGGACAATGCAAATTTCAAGTGTGGGGTGGGGTTTATATCATATCTTTAGCGTCTATGTACAAATTTTTCGTTTTTCGGTACTGTACAGTATGCTGTTTCGTGTCAATTTTTTTGACATAGTTTGAAGTCTCGTAAATTTTTGAAATTTTTAGAGGATGTTTTTACATGTGTCTAATTTGTGATCTTAAAATTTCAGCTCATTCCAATGTATGATAAATTCTGTAAAATTCTTGCGAGGGGAATGAGTCTCTGGCGAGCTTCGTTTTTCGATACTGTGCAGTTTGATGTTTTG
This sequence comes from Geum urbanum, assembly GCA_946800695.1. Lineage (NCBI taxonomy): Eukaryota > Viridiplantae > Streptophyta > Magnoliopsida > Rosales > Rosaceae > Geum > Geum urbanum. Next base: position 7,509,739 of record OX327002.1, on the reverse strand, counting down.
TGTGATTTTTTTGACATATCTAGAGGTCTTGTAAATTTCTGCAATTTTTAGGGAATATATTTAAAGACGTCTAGTTTTGTTTCTCTAAATTTCAGCTCATTCCACTTTGTCATTAATTCTATATAATTCTTGTGAGTGGAGCTGAGTCTGACGAGCAGCAGTTTTTGGTACTAAGCAATAACCTATTTCGTATCATTTATTTTCTATAGCTAGGAATCTCGAAATTTTCTGAAATTTTTCGTGAAGGTTTGTACCTGTGTCTAGTTAGTGCTCATAAAATTTCAGCCCATTACGATGAGTGATTAATTTTTTAAAATTCTGGCGAGATGTGTTGTGAGTGGAGCAGAGTCTGGCGAGTTGCTCGCCAGAGGTTGGAATTTTTGAGTTTTTCTTTGTTTTCCTTGGGTATTTTAGTGACTTATTTGAAAAACCAAATACAAAAGTAAAAAGTGTCAAGAAAAACATAAAAAGAGTCTTTTGTTTTGTGTCTTAAGTGCCAATCGGGGTCACCTCATTACGTGTGTGCTTAACCAATCGGGGTCGCGTAACTAATTCTTACCGCCAGCACCAAAGTATAAACCTCCCAGAAAGCAACAAGTTCGATGACCAATCTGAATCCTGATTAGGAGTCAATTCTGCTCACGCGCCCGAATAAGAGGTTGTCAGAGGACACTTCAGCAAGATGGTAGGAACACTGACCCCACATCGAAGAAGTGGTAAGGGCCTTAACCTCAACCACCTTTATAAGTCTGGTAGTTCAGCATTAATGGTACGCATTCGCTACTCTTTTACGTTGTTACTCTGTTAAAATTATATCTTGTTACTGACTTAAGCATCGGAGGGTTGAAGGCCGGCAAGCCAGGTCTCTCATTAACGGTTGTCCATCTTAGCATCGTGATCGACTAACAGAGAGCGAGCGTAAAGTGGTAGCGAAAGCAAACACCGAAAGCGAATTTTGAGAACGATCATCAAAAACAATTAGCGAAAATGAATAACAGAACCAGAAGAGTGAATCATCAATAATTATCCCATTTGAATATCTAAATCTCTTAGTAGTTTCTGATATTAACCGTAAATTTACCTCATGCACCTACTGGATTATCATACAGCTCAGTGAGCTCAGTTGTACAAATCCCACTAAATATTACACCATGGCTCTTCACTAGTTATGTAAAAGTTAAATTAATTTGAACAGAGTCCTGGAAACCAGCTATGTCTTAAAAGGTAAGTTTTTAAGTGAAATATTATCGAAACAGCAATTCAGTAGTCCAAAAGAGGAAATGACTGTAACAGTAAACAGGACAGAGAGATTTTTATTCAAGATTTACTGAAAAATAAAATGGCCCATGCAGGTCTCAAACCTGCGAACTTCGCGTTATTAGCACGACGCTCTAACCAGCTGAGCTAATAGGCCAAGTTGACAGTTTCGCAATTTATCCATATAATAACAAATATTCTGACATTCTGTGACTAAAAAAAGGCCGCAGCCTTCTTTTTGTCTCTGTATATGCTTGGCTGTGAGCATGTAATTGATAGAGAGATATCTTATTAGGTTTTAACAAGTGGGAACAAAGAGTGCAACGTACATCTTGATTTTCTTCATCATAGATGTGCCACTCACTTTATAGTTTATAGATGAATTAGGTTTTTGATTAGTGGAATCCGCCATGTACAATCAGCTGGCAACAGCCCAATTGCAGAAGTTGTTGTTAACAAATAACAAACTTAAACTAGTCATGAGATTTCAGCATGTGGGATTTCTCTCGGCTCCCTCAATCGATCAGTTTGTTGATTCTGAGGTGAGCAGCAGTACGTACAATACTCGTTAATTCGTTGATGATTGGGGGCGGCGCAAAATGCAGTGCATCATGTTGATCAGGTTAATTAGTCTCATTGTCATTGTCTCATAGTAGTCATATGCTTGATTAGTTAGTTTGTTTATTGTTCATAGCTTATCTTTGTACCCTTTTCATTTGGTGCTTGTTATCTAATCTTTGCCAAAATGTGGTTATTGGTTACAAAGCGCAGTTGACTTTTGCTGTTTACAGACACCAAACCTGAGGTAAATCTTCTTGAAATTACTCAGAATTATTCAACAATCATTAGAGTTACTACAACAGTAGAAGTCTTTGGTACGGACATAATGCGTATATGACAATCTTTGCTAGTTTGTTACCTTTCATTGTGAGGTAGTAAGTACAATGTCCTTATGTTCTGGCTCTCATATATATATATATATATATATATATATATATATATTAAGAGAGTTCAGCATTTTACTATTTTCTTAGCAATTTATGTCAAACATTTGAAATCCCTTTTTTTGCCCTTCTATTTTTCTAACTCGACTAACTCAGGAATTTAAGGAAATAAGGGTAGAAGAGAGAAGAGTGAGCAGTTGATTTCTCCTTGCCGGAAACAAATTCAATCTCCAATCACAATTCCCCCATTCTCTCTACCCAGCCGTCTGCTCGGTCAATTTTTCCTTTCAATCTACTTTGTGTATCTATTTCTTTCGGTGACAAGTGTTAGTTTCACATGATTTGGAGTTCAAATAAAGGGCAATCATTCTCTATTCTTTGTTTCAGGCTCTCTCTTGATGGGTTCGTAACTACGATATGCTTTTGATTTTGCAGGCAATATCAATTTTGGCTTTAAAAATACCTAAATGGCATGAGTCGATGCCCGATTGTCATTGCCGAGTTTAAGTACAGGAAGGCCACAGCCCACATGCACTATGTCAAGAGAAACAAAAAGAATAGATCGTTTACGGCGTAGGTTCTCGACTCCGGACTCTGCTATCTTCAATAGTCGATGCATTTTGGGTAATATTCATGTAGATGAAATTTGAAAGTTGTACTGGATAGTATCAATGTAGAGCAATTGTTGGCCATGGTTCGATGTGACAGAGGGAAATGGGGTCCTATTTGAAGAATCAATAGATTTGGATGGTTACTCTGTTGAGGGAATTTGAATATCATTTGTCTCTGTCTCTAAGAGATCTTTGCTTATGCTTATGATTCATTTGAATAGTGAATATTATATGACAGCCTATTGAAAGTCGCATATTTATGCGTCTATTTGGTATTTAATTTGTTCCCTATATTTAGTTTATTGTTATTAATTGAGTGAACTAATTAAGTTTATTTGTTTTTAGGTACTTTGGAGGTTAATGAAGAAAATGAAATTAAATAATATATTTTAGGAGTTATTGTGGAAGAGGAAGACTTGCGAGGTCAAGGAATCCTAATTTGAGAAGAATACAAAGGGGAGCTGCCAAGTCTTGGTGATGAGCTTATTTATATAAACATTAAAAGACCTTGGCGAGAGACGTAACGAAGTAGTAAACAAAGAAGTGGAGTTTGAGTGGGATTTGAATTGCTTGACACGTGAGTAGTCTGGCGAAGGGAGGCTTGCATTTAGCTTGGCGAGGAATTATAAGTATGATATATATATTTATGCATGCAACTTGGTTTTGACTGGCACGTGAGATGGGAATGAGATTAATTAACCTAGACCTAGCTTTGTTATATATATAGCTAGCTAGCTAGTAAAAGGGAGATGAATGGCCGGCGAGAGAGCAAGAGAAGAAAAAGACAAAAAGAAGAATAAAGGAGAATAAAGAAAGAAGAATGAGTGGAAGGAAAGAAAAAACCGAACTGCAAGCATACGATCCCAACGGGGATCAAGAGTTTATTTCTTCTCCTTCTTTTGTTCATCTTTCATGAATTCTTCAATGTTATTATTTAAAACTATGAGTAGCTAAATTTCCATTGTTAGGGGCTGATTGAAGCCCTAGATATGCTTACGATTTTGAACCCCTTTTGATTCTATTAATTATTTGGATGAGTTTTGTTTCACTGTTTTCTCACCGTATGTTTTCTATGTTCATGTTTCTTTGAGTGCACGCTTAGATGCATGGCTTAGGATCTATAGTCTTGATTGTGTACATAACCACCTTATCATTGCATATTCTCTAGAGACAAACATGAATTTGTGTGAAACAAGCCTTAGTGATGTAAGGGTGACCACCTTATCAACCCTTGAAGCTCTGTTATTCTTCAAACATTCTTAGAACATAATGACTTCAGTTCTCTAGGCTTACATCACCATATGTATAAGTCAGTTAAGTGAGGATCAACATCGAGCGGATTGTCCCTCCCTCTTTCATGCCAAGTAAGAGAGTGTAATACATAAGATGACTTAACCAAAGCTCTTGTGTGGAGAGTATTCATCCATGGTTAGTTCAGTTATATTGGGGAGGTCGTAAGTATGTCTAGGGTGGAGAGAAGTTCTTAATATTCATATCTCATTAGTTATCTACAACAATTTACATTCTGCAATTTACTGATTTCTGCATTAGTTGTAGCTTAGCCGATTTATTTCAGTAACCAAATCAACTCGTAAAACTCTCAAATTTTGTGTGGTAGTCCACCACTGTGTCTAGTTTATTGTGTCAAAATTTCGTATCATTTGAGTCTGTCTAGCTTAGGCTCGCGTTATCATTAGTGTACTGTAGTCGAGTCTGTCAGCATAGTAGTTTGTTAGGAATTAGTTTCACCAATTCCTCGTGTTCGATGACCCCTATTTATTTTACTACATTGATATATCCAGGTTGTGAATAGGGTATCTTTGAGAGGTGTTTACCCGCCTTGTCAAATTTTGGCGCCGTTGCCGGGGAATTGCTTAATTCTAAGTCCTAATAGAGTCTTTAATTTTCAGTTTTGTTTTGTTTTGTTTTTCTTTTTCTTTTGAGTCTTACTGTCTCTTCTGTGTGCAGGAGCATTGTGTATGCGTACTAGGCACATAAGAAGCGCTGAGCCATTATTACTTGATCCAGAGATTGAACGCTCAGCAAGGCAAAACAGGAAGCAGCAGGGACAACGGTCCATGAACATGAACAGTGGTGGTGAACTATCTGAGCAAGAAAGACATTCAGGTTCAGAGTCTGAGTTTGAGGAAGAACAGAGTATTCCAACACCACCACCATCACCAAAAAGAATGGCAAATGCAATCAAGCTGAGAGAGTCCTTTATACCGGGCACAGGTGCAGCAGATTCACCGATTGTACTACCAGAGAATCTGGGGGTTTATTCTATTCCCCCATCACTTATATCGAATCTGCCACACTTCAGAGGAACGCCTTCTGAAGACCCTCAAGACCATCTCAATGAGTTTACAGCATTGTGCAGAATCCAGAGATCGACTAATGTGGAAGAGGATACTGTGAAACTCCTCCTGTTTTCGTTCTCTTTGAAGGAGCAAGCAAAAGCATGGTATAATTTTTTAGCTCCTTTATCTATGGACACATGGGAGAAGATGTGCTCTGCATTTATGAAAGAGTTCTACTCTGCTTCACGCACCAAGAACTTGAAGAAGCAAATTAGCACATTCAGGCAGAAAGACAATGATGAATTACATGAAGCCTGGAGCCAGTTTAAGAGTCTTCTTCGACAATGTCCTCACCATAAGTTTGACATCAACACTCAAATGGAGTTCTTCTATGAAGGACTTGATTCTTTTAACAGGTCAAGGCTTGATTCAGCTTGTGGGGGAAATTGGTGGAATATGACTGGAACAGAAGCCAAGGAAATTGTTGAGAACCAAGCAGAAAATTCAAGGAAATTTCAGTCAATGGATAGATCCATGGGAGCAAGTAGAAGGTCTCTCAATGCAGTTGCAATCGATGGAGCCATGGAAAAAAGATTAAGCTCTATGGAGAATGATATTGCTCTGATTGCGAGTAGTCTGAAAGTGAGTAAGAAGACAACAGTTGTTGCAGCTCAGGTTGTGTGCACTTTATGTTCAGCTACAAGTCATTTAGCAGAAGATTGTCCCAAGTTCAGAGCAGATGAAGAGGTTGATCAAGAGGAAGAAGCAAATTACTTCCAGAGACAACCCAACACATATGGTGGAAATAGAGACCTTTTGAGCTATAGGAGCAACAATGTGCTCAATCCTCCTATTGTTCCACCTGGATTTCAGCAGAGACAGCCTACAGGAGATGGGCAGCAGTTTGGCCAAAGGCGTATGCCTCAGCAACAACAAGCTCAAGCTCAAACATCATCAGGAAATTCTACTTTGGAAGCCATGATGCAACAAATGATGTTTGACAACAAGAAGGAGCGAGAGGAGAGTAGTGCCTTTCGCCAAGATATCAAAGCTACAACTCTACAGCAAGGGAAGGCAATTGACTTATTGGAGTGACAAGTGAGCCAAATTCAGCAAACACTTGCTCAAGTCAAAGAAGGAAGTCTTCCCAGCAACACTCTTCCCAATCCCAATACAAAATATGAAGCTCATGCCATGACCCTGAAGAGTGGGAAGGTGTTGGAAGAACTGCCCAAGTCAACAAAGAGAAAGTGGGAGGAGCCCGTGCTTGAACAACTTATCCCTGACAAGCTGTTGGACAAGCCGTCAGAAGATTCTGCAGGAACCCCAATTCGAGCAGTCGAAAATGCACCTGAAACAGAAAAACTGACAAATCAAAAATATGGTCAGGTATCCTCTACTCCTTCTCCTTCCATTATTCCTAATTAACCTTTTCCTAGCAGGTTGAAGAAGCAGGTGAAGGTTGAAAAAGAGAAGGAGATCTTGGATGTGTTCAGAAAGGTAGGAGTAAACATCCCATTGTTGGATGTGATCAAGCAGATACCACAGTATGCAAAGTTCCTAAAAGATTTGTGCACAACAATCTATGGAATTGAGACTGTGGCTTTGGGAGAGAGAGTATCTATTGTGCTTCAAAGAAAGCTTCCACCTAAGTTGGGTGATCCAGGACGTTTTACGATCCCATGTACCATTGGTGATCACAGGTTTGCGGGTGCTTTACTTGATTTAGGTGCTTCCATTAATTTAATGTCATACACTGCCTATAACAAGTTGAAAATGGGAGAACTTATTCCCACAGGTGTCACCATTAAACTTGCTGATCGATTTAACTGTTACCCTCAAGAATGTTTTGGTGCAGGTGGGAGATTTGATATTCCCAGTAGATTTCTTTGTGCTGGAGATGGAGCATGAGCCAATGCCATCAGAAATACCATTGATTCTTGGGAGGCCGTTCTTGAGAACAGCGCTTACAAAGATAGATTATTTTGATGGATCATTGCGTATGGAAGTAGCTGAGGAGAAAATCCACTTCAATATTTATGAAGCTCTCAAACATCTGAATAGTGATGATGCTTATTCATGTTGTTCAATTGACATTTTTGAGAGTTTTGTGCAGGAATTTATTCACTATTCATTAGAGGAGGATCCTTTGAGGAAGGTCATAGAGGTATCCGGAAAAGAAGATGTTCTAGGTCTAGAGCTTGACGAGCTTGTCAAGAAGCTTGGCGAGGAAGGACTGGAGCTTGGCGAGGAGAAGAAATTTGAACATATTTTTGAGATAGCTTCGGCTGAGGATCTTGAAATGGAAGAGCAGTATTATGCTATGGAAGAAGCACTTGAATCCCTGCCAATTATGAAAGATAAATATTCTAAACCCATTTTTCTTCCAATTTCAGAGGACGTTCTTGTTCCGTCTATACAGGTAGCACCCACTTTAGAGTTGAAACCTCTTCCCGAGCATTTAAAGTATGCTTTCCTAGGGGAGGATGATACACTTCCAGTCATCATCTCTTCCAAGCTCTCAACGTTACAAGAGGAAAAGTTACTAAATGTACTTAGGGAGTACAAGGCCGCCATTGGATGGACAGTAGCCGATATCAAGGGCATCTGCCCAACATTGTGTACCCACAGGATCCATCTGGAGGAGGGAGCTAAACCAACAAGGGAAGCTCAACGTCGTCTTAATCTTCCCATGATGGAAGTTGTCAAGAAAGAAGTCATCAAGCTTCGAGACACAAGTATCATTTATGCTATTTCTGATAGCAAATGGATTAGTCCTGTGCAGGTTGTGCCCAAATGTTCAGGAATCACAGTGGTAAAGAATGATGAAAACGTGTTGGTGCCTCAAAGAGTCCAAACGGGATGGAGAGTGTGTATTGACTACCACAAGCTCAATGCAACCACAAGAAAAGATCACTTTCTGCTCACATTCATTGATCAGATGTTGGAAAGGTTGGCAGGTCATGAATACTATAGTTTCTTATATGGATATTCAGGATACAACCAGATAGCCATACATAAGGATGATCAGGAGAAGACCACATTCACATGTCCCTATGGTACTTTTGCTTATATGAGGATGCCATTTGGTTTATGCAACGCACCTGCCACATTTCAGAGGTGCATGGTAAGTATTTTCTCAGACATGGTTGAAAAGATAATTGAGGTATTTATGGATGATTTCTCTGTTTTCGGTGATTCTTTTGACACATGTCTTCATAATCTAGCTATGTTTTTAGAGCGTTGTGTAGAAACTAACCTTGTACTTAATTGGGAAAAATGCCACTTTATGGTGGAGCAGGGTATAGTTTTGGGACATGTTATTTCAGCTAGAGGTATTGAGGTTGATAAAGCTAATGTTGATATTGTGCGTACCTTACCCCCTCCTTCCACTATGAAGGAGGTGAGATCTTTTCTTGGACATGTAGGATTTTATCGCAGGTTTATCAAGGATTTCTCTAAGATATCCAGACCATTGTGTGCATTACTCCAGAAAGATGTAGCTTTCAACTTCACCGATGAGTGCTTGCAAGCATTCAATAAGCTCAAGGAGTTGCTCACTACAGCTCCCATCATTCAAGCACCGGATTGGAGTCTACCATTTGAACTCATGTGTGATACTTCAGACTATGCTGTTAGCGCTGTTCTTGGCCAACGCCTACAAAGATTACCTCATGTCATCTATTATGCATCCCGTACTTTAAATGATGCATAGTTGAATTACTCAACTACAGAAAAGGAGCTCTTAGCAGTGGTTTTTACTCTTGAAAAGTTTAGGTCTTACTTATTAGGAACTAAAGTTATCATATTTTCTGACCATGCTGCTTTGAGATATTTGATGACTAAACAGGATGCCAAGCCCAGGTTGATTTGATGGATGCTCTTACTTCAGGAGTTTGATATTGAGATCAAAGACAAGAATGGCACTGAAAACGTGGTGGCAGACCACTTGAGTAGACTCATTCATGGGTCTACAGCCGAAGAGGACACTCTTCCTCTCAGAGATAGCTTTCCAGATGAACAACTCTTTGTTGTTCAAGCTGTGGAGCCCTGGTATGCTGATATTGTTAACTACAAGGTAAGTAGATATATTCCACCAGACTTCACCAGAGCGCAGAAGGACAAGCTTGTCAAGGAAGCTAAGTACTATGTGTGGGATGAGCCATATTTATGGAAACATTGTCCGGACTTGCTGATAAGAAGGTGTGTGCCTGAAACTGAATTTCATTCCATTTTATCTTTTTGTCACTCACATGTAGCAAGAGGCCATTTTTCTGGAAAGAAGACTGCAATGAAAGTACTTGAGAGTGGATTCTTCTGGCCAACACTGTTTGGTGATGCACATAAGTTTCATAAATCATGTGCTAGATGCCAACTGACATGTAACTTAGGTCCTAAGGATCAAATGCCCCAGCACCCAATTTTAGTGGTTGAGATTTTTGATGTGTGGGGTATTGACTTTATGGGTCCTTTTCCTAGCTCTTTTCAAAATAATTACATTCTACTTGCAGTTGATTGTGTTTCAAAGTGGGTGGAGGCAATAGCCACTCGTACTAATGATGCTGCTGTTGTTTTGAAGTTCTTAAAATCACTTTTTGTGAGATTTGGCACTCCCAGGTACATAATAAGTGATGGCGGTTCTCACTTTTGCAACAAGCCATTTACAGCGTTGCTCAAGAAGTTTCATGTGCATCATAAGGTGTCAACACCTTATCACCCTCAGACGAGCGGGCAAGTAGAAGTGTCTAACCGGCAGATCAAGCAAATTCTGGAGAAGACTGTTGGACCAGCAAGGAAGGATTGGAGCCAACGCTTGGATAAAGCGTTGTGGGCTTACAGAACAGCTTTCAAAACGCCGATTGGAATGTCTCCCTATCGGATGGTTTATGGAAAAGGCTGCCACCTTCCAGTAGAGCTTGAACACAAGGCATATTGGGCAATGAAACGATTCAATTTTGATATTGATGATGCTGGTGTTCATAGGAAGTTGCAACTGAATGAGCTTGCTGAGATTCGAAATAATGCCTATGAATCTAGCCGCATTTACAAGGAGAAGACAAAAATATTTCATGACAACAAGATCAAGGAAAAAACTTTTGTCAATGGGCAAAAAGTGTTGTTATTCAACTCGCGGCTGAAGTTGTTTCCAGGTAAGCTACGGTCCAGATGGACTGGACCTTTTATTGTCCGTAATGTGTTTACTCATGGTGCAGTTGAAGTTCTGAATCCAAGAGATGGCAGCACATTTAAGGTGAACGGACATAGACTCAAGCCATTCTATGAGCTGTCTCAAGTGCGAGACGTGGAAGAGATTCCTCTTCAAAATCCTACACCAGAGGATTGAAATTGGTGTGCACTGTCTGGCTGAAGACGTTAAACTTAGCGCTACTTGGGAGGCAACCCATGTTGATGGAGAAGCGTGGAAAACCATATTTGAAATTCTTAAACTCTCTATCTTTCTCCTTTGCTTTATTTTTCTCCATGTTTAATGTGATTTGTGATGTGTTATGTGTCTCATTCCATGCTTGTTTGATGTATTGTATGTTTTAGTTTTGTTTTACATTGAGAACAATGCAAATTTCAAGTGTGGGGTGGGGTTTATATCATATCTTTAGCGTCTATGTACAAATTTTTCGTTTTTCGGTACTGTACAGTATGCTGTTTCGTGTCAATTTTTTTGACATAGTTTGAAGTCTCGTAAATTTTTGAAATTTTTAGAGGATGTTTTTACATGTGTCTAATTTGTGATCTTAAAATTTCAGCTCATTCCAATGTATGATAAATTCTGTAAAATTCTTGCGAGGGGAATGAGTCTCTGGCGAGCTTCGTTTTTCGATACTGTGCAGTTTGATGTTTTGTGTGATTTTTTTGACATATCTAGAGGTCTTGTAAATTTCTGCAATTTTTAGGGAATATATTTAAAGACGTCTAGTTTTGTTTCTCTAAATTTCAGCTCATTCCACTTTGTCATTAATTCTATATAATTCTTGTGAGTGGAGCTGAGTCTGACGAGCAGCAGTTTTTGGTACTAAGCAATAACCTATTTCGTATCATTTATTTTCTATAGCTAGGAATCTCGAAATTTTCTGAAATTTTTCGTGAAGGTTTGTACCTGTGTCTAGTTAGTGCTCATAAAATTTCAGCCCATTACAATGAGTGATTAATTTTTTAAAATTCTGGCGAGATGTGTTGTGAGTGGAGCAGAGTCTGGCGAGTTGCTCGCCAGAGGTTGGAATTTTTGAGTTTTTCTTTGTTTTCCTTGGGTATTTTAGTGACTTATTTGAAAAACCAAATACAAAAGTAAAAAGTGTCAAGAAAAACATAAAAAGAGTCTTTTGTTTTGTGTCTTAAGTGCCCTTAGCTAGTCCATGATGTGATTATATCTTCCGTAATTGTGACTAAAAGATGATCATGTTATTTAAGTTTCTTTGGTTAATCTTGATATATGATGCATATGCGAATGTGTAGTGGATGTAGAAAAAGTTAACATGGTACAGATTTTTGGCATGCTTAAACTTTGTTGAGATTCATTTAACCTGTGAGCGATTGAGCTTATATGTGATACACATGCTTTCTTTATTGAGTGTCAATTGCTTGCCACAGATTAAGTTAATGGACTCTAAATATTACTAGAACTTGCTCTTGTGCTTTTCAAAGCTTATAGTCAATACTTGTTTTGATTGAGGAAGTGATAAAGACATTTAGGGGACACCACCATAGCCATATAAGCTTGTGTCCCGACTTTGTGTACACAAGATGTGCACTCCTTAGTTAACCACTTTGAGCCTACATGTTTAAACTTTATGTCATCACACACATATCTCTAACCTTAAACCTTAGAATAGTTATATCTTTACCCTTGTTCTAGGACTTGGTAGAGCTATACATGAGACAAGTATGTGAAGACGACGATAATGTCGAAAGGTGGTGCAAAGAAATAAGTGTGGGGTATCAAGTTAGTGTTTATAAAAAAAAACATATTCAAAAGAAAAGAAAGTGTGATGTCTAGCTTGATACCCGAGTTAACTGTTGATAAAAACAATGACGTGAATGCCCAACAAGATGAAATTCGGCCACAAAAGTGAGAAAGTTCATGGTTGTAAAGTTTGAAGAAGTCTCTTATTTGGTGCTCTACTGGGTTCTAGAATTATATTTGAATTCCTTATCCATTTATTCTTTAACCTATGAGCCAAGCTCCATTACAACCCATGAAGTCCTTTTGATCCTCAAGATGGCATCCTTTGATCTGTGGAGATTTGTCACAAGTGTAAGCTTATGGTGTGGTCCATTTGGCAAATAATTGAGTTGAGTGAATACCTTAGACATACTTTGAGAGAAACACTTTTGAGAGCATATACCTGTGAGGTTGAATCTTGACTTGTTTTTCGCATGCTGTAGCTTTACATTCACCATGATTATGTCTTCGTCCTACATATTACATGTGTGTGATACATTGAAATTAACTTTCGAAATTTTACGGAATATAAATTTGGAGTCACACTTATCTTGGTGTTACAATTGTGAAAGATTGCTGAGACAATTTGTTAAGGGTGTTAGAGTCATGTAGTTAAAGTCTTTGAGTCTTTTCAGAGTCTTAGTTTAATTAGTGTATTGCTCGAGGATTAGCAATGTCTAAGTGTGGGGTATTTTGATAGTCGCATATTTATGCGTCTATTTGGTATTTAATTTGTTCTCTATATTTAGTTTATTGTTATTAATTGAGTGAATTAATTAAGTTTATTTGTTTTTAGGTACTTTGGAGATTAATGAAGAAAAAGAGATTAAATAATATATTTTAGGAGTTATTGTGGAAGAGGAAGACTTGCGAGGTCAAGGAATCCTAATTTCAGAAGAATACAAAGGGGAGCTTCCAAGTCTTGGTGATGAGCTTATTTATATATACATTAAAAGACCTTGGCGAGAGACGTAACAAAGTAGTAAACAAAGAAGTGGAGTTTGAGTGGGATTTGAATTGCTTGACACGTGAGTAGTCTGGCGAAGGAAGGCTTGCATTTAGCTTGACGAGGAATTATAAGTATGATATATATATTTATGCATGCAACTTGGTTTTGGCTGGCACGTGAGATGGGAATGAGATTAATTAACCTAGACCTAGCTTTGTTATATATATAGCTAGCTAGCTAGTAAAAGGGAGATGAATGGCTGGCGAGAGAGCAAGAGAAGAAAAAAACAAAAAGAAGAATAAAGGAGAATAAAGAAAGAATAAGGAGTGGAAGGAAAGAAAAACCGAACTGCAAGCATACGATCCCGACGGGGATCAAGAGTTTATTTCTTCTCCTTCTTTTGTTCATCTTTCATGAATTCTTCAATGTTATTCTTTAAAACTATGAGTAGCTAAATTTTCATTGTTAGGGGCTGATTGAAGCCCTAGATATGCTTATGATTTTGAACCCCTTTTGATTCTATTAATTATTTGGATGAGTTTTGTTTCACTGTTTTCTCACCGTATGTTTTCTATGTTCATGTTTCTTTGAGTGCACGCTTATATGCATGGCTTAGGATCTATAGTCTTGATTGTATATATGACCACCTTATCATTGCATATTCTTTAGAGACAAACATGAATTTGTGTGAAACAAGCCTTAGTGATGTAAGGGTGACCACCTTATCAACCCTTGAAGCTCTGTTATTCTTCAAACATTCTTAGAACGTAATGACTTCAGTTCTCTAGGCTTACATCACCATATGTATAAGTCGGTTAAGTGAGGATCAAGATCGAGCGGATTGTCCCTCCCTCTTTCATGCCAAGTAAGAGAGTGTAATACATAAGATGACTTAACCAAAGCTCTTGTGTGGAGAGTATTCATCCATGGTTAGTTCAGTTATATTGGGGAGGTCGTAAGTATGTCTAGGGTGGAGAGAATTTCTTAACATTCATATCTCATTAGTTATCTACAACAATTTACTTTCTGCAATTTACTGATTTCTGCATTATCTGTAGCTTAGCCGATTTATTTCGGTAACCAAATCAACTCAGAAAACCCTCAAATTTTGTGTGGTAGTCTGCCACTGTGTCTAGTTTATTGTGTCAAAATTTCGTAGCATTTGAGTCTGTCTAGCTTAGGCTCGCGTTATCATTAGTGTACTGTAGTCGAGTCTGTCAGCATAGTAGTTTGTTAGGAATTAGTTTCACTAATTCCTCGTGTTCGATAACCCCTATTTATTTTACTACATTGATATATCCAGGTTGTGAATAGGGTATCTTTAAGAGGTGTTTACCCGCCTTGTCACCTATTAGCATATCATATTGTTCGATAACAATATCATGCATTTAAATTTGTCATCTATGTATTTTCTTAGATGATTAAATAGTGTGTGAATTTCCTTGGATCATGTTGTTTGGCATCGTGATTTCACTCACTTGGACATACTCCACTACAGGTTAGTTACTTTACCTTTGCTTCACATTATCGTAATGAATCTTAAACATGCATGTTGAGGAAGAGCTTGCAACACATATGCCAAATAATGTAGTAAAGTGATATTTGGATTAGTGATATCAATTCTTTTTCAATAACATCTCTGCAAAGCATTCATAATCTTAATCTTTGAGTTTTAGTTATCACTTCTTTTATTTAAGTTGCTCTCAGGTTGTTGTTGGTGTTACATTAGGCTGCACGACATGTCTAATGAGACTTCATATGGGGAGCTCTAATAAGATCTCTTACAATGAATGCTAATTATTGGACCTTCACCATTGACTAGGTGTTGTATTAGAGGTCAAAATCCTGTAGATTTGTTTAATTAGGTGCAGTTACGCAGATGATGGGAAACTAATTTCTTCCATGAATTATTTATGTAAATAGTGTTGTGTATACAGAAAACACTGTGCCTTTCCGTTCTTTACAATGTTTTTTACAGTACCTGCAAGTTCAGAAAAATTCTTATGTTCATTTTATTTTGGTGGACTTTGCCATAAATTCGACTCACCACTCACACCATAATGACGAATTTCACTTCGGTGAAATCGCACCTCTGTAAAGCTATGCAGGGACGGAGCCAGAATTAGACTCTAGGGAGGGGGGGGGCATGTTAAAAAAATTACATATAAGAACATGAAAAAAAAACTAACATTTATACTAGAAAAATTGAAGATTATTCATTGATTCTATATAAAAGGGAAGTAGTGTATTGATAATAAGGTAAATAGAAGGAAATTATTAGCTAGATAGAAAAAGGTAAGAAGAAAAAAAATTACTAGATAGGAACATTAAAAAAAACTAACATTTATATATACCTGAAAAATTGAAGATTATTCATTGATTCTATATAAAAGGAAAGCAGTGTAGTGATAATAAGGTAAGCATAAGAAAATTATTAGCTAGATATAAAAAGGTAAGTAGAATAGAAAAAGATAATTAGAAAGAAAACAAAGAAAATTATTAGCAATTTGACAAGTCAAAGATTCGAACCTTGCTTTGTAGAATATTAGACCAACATATTACCACTGTATCAAGTTAATTTTCAACCTTTTAACACAAACTATCTCTACGTAGCAAATTTTTAGGGGGAGCATGGGCCTACCCTGGCCCATACATGCCTCCGTCCCAGAGGCTATGCTTTTTAAGAAAGATGGAAAGCAAAATAAAGTTATAATTATCCTTTTAGAGAAGATATAAGCGAACTAACAAAAACAAACAGTAATTATAAAAATTAACTTTCATGCACATGTCTTTGGAAGAGTGTCGTGCTTGCGCATATCATTGTCTATAAATACAGTGACATTTTGTGCATGACACTTTTCTTCACGCGCATATGCATTAATTGGGTTTAGGATAACTAGCATTGATCCTGTCTTCTTTTCCTTGTCGACGCTCTTCATTTTCTCTTTGTAAGGATATATTTTATAATAATTTATTCGAATACATGATTTCACAGCGAAAAAGTTAGTAATGGTTAAATATATGATGACAAATAATACAAGTGGATACATTCATTAAATATACTAAAAATTCGTACGCGCGAGCGCGACTCTTTATCACACGGAGTATGCGCGTGTAGGAGGGCTAAACTAGATATGATTCTGGAAGGGGATATTTGTGGTTATGCATGATTTTATAGTGGAAGAAATTCGTTCATGCATTTACTTGGTCATGTAAATATATAATGACTTCTATTGGAGTGTGTTTGTCTAAGGAACATGTTGAAGATTAACAATGAAGATCAAAAGACCAAAACAAAGCAAAATCCCGAGATATGTAAACCGCACTGCTAACATTAATTATGTGAAAAAATTTGGAATAGATGGAAAAGTTACAGGTGATGTCTCTCACCTTAAATTTTGTAGCACGAATGGAAGAGCTTGAAATAAAAATTTAAACACTTAATAATTATACCCAATAATTCGCACGTGCGAGCGTGACGACTTCTGCACGCGTGTATGCGTGTGCATGAAGGCGTGTGTGTGTGTTTGTGTGTGTATATATCTTTACCACACTTCCCATTCATGAATACTCGTTAGAGAATTACCACATATCCCATTAAGATTGATATCCAACCATCGAACCAGAAATTACCATTCTGATAAAGAATGACATGCATTAATGGAAGTGGAAGCAGGTTTAGTTACGTTTACATACTTTTTCTTTCAGTACCAAAAAAGGATAGCTCAGACAAAATAGAATGCAGCAAACTTGGCATGCAATATGCAAAACCTTCAGAAAAGTGCAATTGCAGCTGTTTATAATGCAAGGTGCATGCTTGATTAAATATCTTTGGTTAGACATCATGTCAGTGACGCGTGTACTTCCACTGGTCATATTATATGATAAACATCAGGAATTTGTTGCTCATGATCGATTTCCTTATCTTTTCATACTGACTTGAACTAGTTTGCCTCTTACACAAGATATTCCCATGAATCCTTAATATGTGATCCTAGTCAGGATTTGGAATTTTGAAAAGGGCACAGGCATCTACCATTGGATTACTCCAATCCATTTTTCTTACGTCGAACAACAGATTAAAGTATTTCCAACTAGTCCATGCTGCTTCAGATGTCATTTAGAGAACCAATAGCTCCAAACAAGCTGGTATGCCTGGTAACAGTTACTGAAAAACAGGTTAAGTTCTTGAAAAGGTGTGAAGAACGAGAAGTCATATAGTGTTCTATCTTGTAAAAATGAGCAATATCTCAGGTTCATATATCATGTCATTGAGCTTTGGATGTTTCCGATGTGTTTTTGATTGTATATCTTTAAGTGAAATTAATGGTAACCAAGACACTGTCTTCATTTTACGTACATTGGTAGTTCATTATGTGATTTATGTCATAGCTTCAAGTTCAAACAGTGAACAGTTGGATGGTATGAAGCTTTTCTGTGTTTTAGCATGGTGAAGGAAGTGACTGATAAACTACCAAATGGATGATATTTGGATGCTTAGCGCCTCAAGAATCACTCCAGTATATTAATATAAGCTTTAATTTAATTGCAGCTCTGATGGCCATTAGGTTTTCACAACCATAGTGGCCTTACCACTCTGAGATCAACCAATAGTTTCAGTACAAGTCTTCATTGTTGCTGCCTATAAATAGACACAATACATAGATAGTTTAACCACATTTGAAAGCAAGTTCAAACATTGATCATAACCTATGACAAGCAAAATCATCTTCCTCCTCACTCTTCCCTTCTGTTTATTCTTGTTTTTGTCTTCTTATGTTCATGGCCAGATGTATCCTTTCCCTTATGGCCAGAGCTATCTCAGTTACAACTTCTACGACAGATCCTGCCCCCATTTGTCTTCGATTATTAGGTACAATGTCTGGACCGCTCTAAAGAATGATGCCAGAATGGCTGCATCTCTTCTTCGTATGCACTTTCACGATTGCATCGTCAATGTACATCCTATTTCTCTAACTTGTTTCACATGTCTATTTGCATAATGTCTCACTTCCAAAGTTAAAATCTGAGCTAATACTAAGCGCTAGACTGTTACCGTCTTTTGTTTTATTGAAAAAGTTTGCTAGAAGGACACTAGTGATATATGTGTAAGAACTAAAATAGATTTAGTATCAATTAATTACTTCCCTTTTGTAGGGTTGTGATGCTTCAGTGCTGCTTGATGACACAGAAGACTTTCAAGGCGAGAAAAATGCTCCAGCAAATCGCAATTCACTTCGAGGTTTTGAAGTCATTGACAACATAAAAACAGATTTGGAGAAATTTTGCCCATCAACAGTTTCGTGTGCTGATATTTTGACTCTAGCAGCAAGAGAAGCAATTGTTCTGGTACTCAATTATCTTAATTTTGGCAAGTCATGAACATGGTAATTTAGTTGTAGCGCTAGTCTCTTAGTTTCTTTTTCATTTTCCCTATGCTTTAGTCTGGAGGGCCTTATTGGAATGTTCCGTTGGGACGAAGAGATGGAACAACTGCAAGTCAGCAGGCAGCTAATGAGCAAATACCATCACCGATTGAGCCTTTACAGAACATCACTGCCAAGTTCACAGCAAAGGGTCTTGACATCAAAGATGTTGTAGTCCTTTCAGGTATGTAATTTGTTTTCAACTCTCTTCAATTTGTTAAATATTATTTACTAGATCGAATGTAGGTGTTCCTTACTTTTGTTTGTTGCAGGTGGACACACCTTAGGTTTTGCTCAATGCTTCACCTTCAAGAGAAGACTCTTCAACTATGGAGGCTCCGGCAGCCCTGATCCAACACTAGATTCTTCGGTCCTTATAAACTTGCAAAGCATATGTCCAAATACAGATGCTTCAAACAGCAATCTAGCTCCTCTTGACACCAGTACTTACAAATTCGACAATGTCTATTACACAAGCCTTCTCAACAACGCAGGACTTCTTGAATCCGATCAGGCATTAGTGAAGGATCCAAACACTGCTGCTATGGTCAATTCCTATAGTGGGAACCAGTTTCTCTTTTCTCAGGATTTTGCAGCATCAATGGTGAAGCTTGGTAATGTGGGAGTGTTGACTGGACAGAATGGCCAAATAAGGAAGACCTGTGGATCTGTCAACTTTTAAATATGTGAAAGTTGTTAAGAGTTTGGTAATGGAACCATATATGTATGAAAACTATGAATAACTAGTTTGGTGTTATTTTTCTTGAAAGGACTTAAAATTTTATTTCCACTCGGAACTTGTAATAGGAATACAAAACTCTACCGGATTAAACAACTTGACAAAAGAGAAGTCCCTATAGTACACTTATACTAGATAACCAATATGACGCACAATACAATCTAGACTAAAAAACCAAAGTAGCACGAGAGAGCTTCAAAAAAATTTGGGTGTACCACTCCTTAATTAGCTAGAGGTCTTTTCTACATGGCGGTTGGAGCCCTCGGGTCCACCTCCTGCACCCTATCTCCAATGGTAGATTCTTCCACATCTTCAACCTCTTGATGAAACTAGTTGTGAAACGTCAGCTGCTAACGAGTAGTAATGCCCTTTTGCTGCCTAGGTCCCCTGGCCAACTTGCCCTACTTGCTTGCTTTCTCCTGGGACTCCTTAGCTATATATGTCACTGTCCAAGTATCCATTACCACTTCGTGGTAATCACCAGCACCTCCTCTCGGCCCAGAGTATACTGGGATCTCATCCCTCAACCTCCACATCCTCTCATCTGCCCCATACTGGCCATCAACCTCCAGCTCCGCTTCCAGTTTGGCACATTGGATCAGACAGCTATGCATGAGATGATCAAAAATACCACATCCCACACATATCCCTTTCAAGGCCAGGTACTCGACTTGACATTCAAGCCAAGCCTTGGTCCCCACCGGTACCTTGAAGTCAGTAACCAGTGGTTTGCTCAGATCGACCTCCACTAGCAATCAGATCTCAGCATCAGTATCTAAGCGCACCCGATCATAGTCCACATAAGAACCCAAGTGACTTTCTAAGGTCCCCAACCAAGCGAAAGTTGGCTCCTTGCCATGCAAAGTGCCTCCTTTGAAATCAAATTTGGCCCAAACCTTGATTTTTTCGATCACGACTGACTCCATAGGCTGAAAGCCATCAATTCCAAACTCCTTGACAACAACCGTAATATCCTCAAAGAACCAAGGATTCCGGTTCATCCCCCTCTTGAATGCTCCTTCGTCACGAAACTTCACTAGGAAGCGATCATAGGTTTCGTGCTGAATAGATATGGCGCATGAACCCTTTGATCCCTTCCAAAGCCTAATCATCAAGTATTTTATCGAATTGGCCTTCTTGTCCGAGATGATTGTCGGCGCGAACACCTTCATTACTGCAAAGTGGTAATCACCGGCCTCCTCCTCTGCCCCAATAGATAGATCAAAAGAGAAAGGAGGCTAATGCAAATTGTTTGGTGCCATGATATCCACTCGAGACTACAACACAAAGAAAATCAAAAGAGAAGAAAAAACTAGGGTTCGAGGAGAAAGGAGAGAAAATTAGGGTTTGGTAAAGAAGAAAGAAAACTAGGGTTCAGAGCTTTGCAAAATCCAAAGAGGACTTGGCAAGTTAAAGTCGAAGGGAGAAGAGGGAAGGAGGAAAAGCGTCGGTGATGGTGACGAGGCCGATGCCGGCATCTCTCCTAGGTTAGGTGAGAAGCGAAGAAAAAGAAGAGAAAATGATGTCGACGAATAGGAAAAGAAGAAGAGAATGTCGACATCGGGAAGAGGAGCTGATCGGAGATCGGCTTCTTCTTCTAGATCGAAAGGAACAACGGCTAGGGTTTACAAGGAAGTCGTGGGACAAAAACTCTCAATTACCACCTATCTAAATACTAGTTTGGTGTTAATGTGTTATAGTATTAAGAACTCGTACTGATTAATTTAAAGTGGGATTTTCATACTATTAACATTATCATGTTGTGAGCTTAAATGTAGACCACAATTTGCAGATTTCAAAAAGGACTATAAAAGCGACCGTGAGTAGCATATTGTCCTCCTCTCTCGAATCTCAGTTATATAATTGAGCTGGTTCAAGCTCAACCATACTCAGAACATTTTCCATAACATAACCATGCTGTCCATGCAGAAATTTTGGTATACATATATAGAAATGTGAATCTTCTTTACAAACTGTGTTATGTATAGATTGGATGCCAGTCCACAGTTCAAATAACAGAAATATTTTCACATTGGTTGTGTCCACTTCGATGTTGGCCTCGTGTGAGAAAGCATACACAGACTGGTTTGAAAATCTTAGATGCCGACAAGGTGCCCCTGGATTTGATCAAGAGAGAATATAAACAAAGAAAAGCTGGTGAGATGCCTGACGCGAAGACGTCAAGTCGTAACCTTTGTACGTACACCCACATTGTGATGGTCTCTTGAAAAACCACTGTCACTCCCCCTGGTCTCTCTGCAAAATTTTCACCTCGATTTAACCCATAAAGCACTGCTCTACCCATATCATGCAAGATTGCAAGAGGCAGAGGACCTTTGCACATCATCAAGTGTCAGCAATTTCCATCAGACAACAAAATTTAAGCACAGCACAGACTGCACAGTTGCACCCGAAGAAAAAAAGAGCAAAAGCGGTTTCTCACATCTTCTTCCTTTTCCACCGTACCTCGATCTCTCACATTTCAGATCTTCTTTTTCTCCAGGATATCTGATATCAGAACCAAAAAGATCATTTCTTTTTCTCCAAATTCAATAAAGTAAAAAGAAAAAAAGATGACACTTCATTAGCATGTACAAATGGTTGAGTTGTTTGTAGCTGTCACAGACTAGCTCTCCTTCACTCTCTCACTTCGATAAGCTCCTCTAAACATCTCAAATTCTTAAACCCACAAAACCCAGAAATGTTTATAACCCAGTAAAGGACCCTTTACTCAAATATCCACGTCCGTAGCACCAGTGGACCAGCTGCTACCGCCGCCGCCGCCGCCGCTGCCCGTTATGGTGACTCAGCAAGCCTACACGGCCCATTCGGGTGACGGGTCGGTGGGGCCAGTGATTGGGGTGTTGGCAGTGATCACCGTTCTCGGAGTGATAGCGGTAATGATAGGAAGGATCTGCTCGGGTCGTCGGATCATGGGTCATGGACTACACTACGACTTCGAAGCATGGTTCGAGCAGAAATGCTCGTCTTGCATTGACGGAAGGATTGGCCCTCCTCCTCCGCCGCCGCCTCCCCATCTTCCGACCACCACCGACGTTGAGGAGGTTTCGGCTGCCGAGCCGGAAGTTGATATTCCACAAGAGATGAAGGTTCCGGTGGCAGAATTACCAGCTGTATTACAACAAGAAGAACAAGCGCATCCACACCAGCAGCCGCAAAAACAACAATTACATCTACAACAGCAGCAGCAGCAGCAGCAGCAGCAGCTTCAACAACAACAACAATTACATCTACAACAGCAGCAGCAACAACAGCTGCTGCAACAGCGTCAAGAACAACAACAACAACAGAAACAACGACAACTACTACAACAGCAGACTCAGCGGCAGCAGCATTCACAACAGCCACAAGAGCAGCAGCAGCAGCAGCAAGAACAAGTCGACAACGTACACAATTAATGCACATGAATCTAGCAAGAAGGGTCTCATAATTAATTAGACATCGGGTTTGTTTGTTGTTTTTCAGTTTAGCACGTCCGACTTGAAATTGGTTTTTGCTTGCTAATTGTGAGCACTTCGGGATCATTTCTGGATTAAAGTAGGCAAATCAGCAAATGCCTGTGATTCATACGCGTGACATGAACTTCATGATTATTATATATGATCGATGAACTTCATCACAAAATGTTTAATTTGTCGCTGTTAATGATAAACGCAATAAACTAGTCTGAAATTATATCTTTATTTATTAATAAATCTGAAATTATATATTTATTTATTAATAGATTAACTTAAATACATATATTATGGTGAAGGGGGACGGTCCCTGAAAAATAGAGTATATATAATCAGTATGTGGTAAGGTTAAACATTGTTGTCTTGGTAGAATGGTAAGGCATTCATTTACTCCACTTAAAAACCGAGTTCAAACCCCATAAAAAGCTTGTATTGCAGGCTCCTTTTTTTTCCAAAGAAAATCTCAGCCTTTCTTTTGCTTCCTCCTCTTCCGAGTTCCCTTCTCTTTCTGTAGTGTTTTTTTTTCTCCCATTCTATACACTTCTAATTTTATACATAGATTTTTATATTATTATTCATATTTTTTTCTTCAAATTTTTGTGCCTCCCTCATCTCAAATTCTGGCTTCGTCCCTGGTTATAATCAATATCCTTATAAATCAGGGATTGAGATAATATCTATTTCTACTTTAATTAGGATAAGACACGGATATCAGGAATATACTTTCCTAAAACACTCCCTGTTGTGTCGAGGTCTTAATGTATGATGCATAACCTGGTGCCTCACTAAAAACCTTGTCAAGCAAACAAAAACCTCATAGAAAAAATAAAAACTTGGTCGAAGGGAAAAATAGTACAACGCAACAACTACACATAAATGTCACATACCAATGTATCTCACATGTTTCACAGATGTAAATTTTGGAAGTGACTTGGTGAACAAGTCTACAGCGTTATCCGCTGAACGAATCTGGTTCACATGGATATTCAATAACTGCTAATGTTGCTGATTAAAGAAGTACTTCGATGAAATGTATTTAGTATGATCACCCTTAAGGTAACCCAACTTCATCTGTTCAATGCACACCACATTGTCCTCAAACATTCAAGTTGGTGTAATCGTAGTAGATGGTAATCCACTAGACCCTCAAATATGGTGTATAATTGACCTAAGCCAAACACACTCTTTAACCGCTTCATGCAAAACTATAATCTCAGAATAATTTAAGGAAGTAGCAACACGAGTTTACTTTGTTGATCTTCAAGAAATCGTCATGTTCCCCATGGTGAATTCATAATCTGTTTGGGATTTTCCTCTATATGGGTCAGAGAGATACCCAGCATCAGCAAATCCAACAAACACATCACACAGTGTCTCGGAGTAGGAAACTACATTGAAAGATGGTTCAATGCTTTCGGATCATCCTTCGAGTTAGCCACTGGACGGATCAAGATAAGAACTCGACAGGTGGAAAATCCTAGGATCAGAATGTTGCATTTCAACCATTCCTTTTACTGAAATTTCAAGTCTCATTCTTCCTTCTTTAGAGCATTTGCACCAGGGAAGGTATTTTTCCGAAATAGGAATTCCTCTTACTGGGTCCCGTTGACGATAGGAATTTTGGCAGGAAAAAACGATGCAGCGGTGCACTTCTGGGTTGGCGACTGATCGTTGACCTCGAGAAATTCCTCGACAGCTTCCGGGAATTGATCGCGAGTGAGAAAGCGTCCCCTGGCAGAGCCCACGCATGTCGGTGACGCTGGGGTGCATTGTTTTTTTCTTTCAATACATGCACCGTTAAAAGTAAACAAAATTACCACAGAGTAACGGCCCTATTACAGCCCACCACGTGGCGAGACTGTTTGTCACCGAGCAGCCAACAGTCTCCTCCATCTAGGCCATCTATTTTGATTCAAAATTTCAATCTGACAGCCCAGATTTGAATAAAATGGTTACTTTGAAGAAAAAAAAAACGGGTCTTTCTGGGCAGAAATCAAATATTTCACTAAAACCCCCTAAAAATTGCTAAATAAAAAAAATCAAATAACCCCCTACAATTTTTCTATAAATACTACCTTCATTTTTCTAAACACCTCACAACAACTTGTGCACAAAAAACTTATCATCCTCCTCTATCTCTTCTCTCTCTCTCTCTCTCTCTCTCTCTCTCTCTCTCTCTCTCTCTCTCTCTCTCTCTCTCTCTCTCTCTCTCTCTCTCTCTCTCTCTCTCTCTCTCTCTCTCTCTCTCTCTCTCTCTCTCTCTCTCTCTCTCTCTTCCCTCAATCCTTCTAGTTTTTTGCAAAAAAAATGTTTGTCAATTGGTTTCTTTCCAAGATGTACAATTGTGCATATCTTATTTTCGTCAAAGAGTGTGTCCTATCACCGGCAACAAACAAAATGTCGACAAATTGTGGGAAAAAATTTATGCCGATTACCAACAAAATTAAGAGATGGCTCGTGGTGAATTGAGGGCGGAGGCAAGGATCCAAAATGCACTTGCTTCCCGTTTTTCTAAGTTGAAGCCAAACTTGACACTTTGGAAAACTTCACTTGGATACGCAAAAAGGAATCCGAAATCCGGCGAAAATTTGCAAGATGAGATAATGATTTATTTATGTTAGTCCTCTCAATTTTATTTAATTTTATGAAGAAAAAAAATGTCAAGTCTATTTTATTTGATATTATTGTGACATATGTTCTTTGTTATTTTTTTTGTAGTTAAGGAAAGCTCAAACACTTTATATGGCAAAAAAGAAGACAGTGTTTACGAACTTTGAGTGTTGGGAAGTGGTCAAGAATCATCCTACTTTTACACCCGTTGAAACTATTACTTGATATTATTGTGACATATGTTCTTCGTTATTTTTTTGTAGTTAAGGAAAGCTCAAACACTTTATGTGGCAAAAAAGAAGAAAGAGTTTATGAACTTAAAATGTCGGGAAGTTGTCAAGATTCATCCTGCTTTTACACCCGTCGAAGCTATTACTCCACCTTCTTACCATGCCAACTTTAAAGCTACTCCTCTTGTTAGTGAAGTGTCTCATACTGTCAACTTGGATGAGGATAAAGTGATTCCAACATCACAAAACAACCTTGAAGGTACCTTGAGTCCTCCTAGATCTCAAGGAGTGAAGGCAGCCAAGGAAGAAAAAGGTAGGGGGGAAGTCATGACTTCTAAAAATGAGGTACGAGATGAGGTTTTGAAAAGCATTGCGGCAAATCAAAAGGCTTTCACCGATTGGCAAAAGGAAGTCATGAAAAACAACAAATTCTTGAAGAGAAAACCTACAGATTGAGAGCCTTAAAGGAAGAAACAAAGATCATGACAATTAATTTGGAGGCTATAGGTACTTCACGAAGAGAAAAGCGGAAATCCTTAAGCAGCAAGATGACAATGAAGAAGAAGATAACGATGAAAATTCACAAATTGTTGTCGCTCGCGCCCACTTGATTTTAATGATTAGTTTAGTTTGTCTTAATAATAAATCTATGGTTGGCTTATCATTATGTAATTTAAATTTTTAAGAAGTAAAAATACACTTTATTTATTTAGATAAAACTCAAACACATTACATTAAAACACAATAATGCTTCACTAAAGGCAAACACACAAAATTAAAAGGCAAACACACTAAAGGCAAACACACAAAATTAAAACAAGTTATTTAGAGTTGTTCACCAGTTTCAATAAACTAGTTGTGTTTCACTAGGTCCTTTTAAAGATCTCCATGGAGATAAACTGATTGGAGATCGACGAGACGGTCGCTAAACTATTGTTGATGTTGATCTCTTCCAACTGGCTCAAAAGGAATTCAGTTACCTCGTCCATCCATTCGCCCATCATAAACTGTGAAAGAACTTGCAATTGGTAGTTTTGTAGATCTTCTTCTTCATTCTTCTCAAAGTCTTTCTCCACAAATTCTTCCTCAACAATCATGTTATGCATTATAATGCAAGCTAACATGATCATTTTCAATGTCGATGTGTGATGACACATAGCTGCATAACGAATAATTTTCCAACGAGATTGCAAGATGCCAAAGCACCTCTCCACATCTTTGCGATATGCCTCTTGTTTCTTTGTGAACATCTTCTCTTGTAGATTCTGGGGATTCGAAATTGTTTTGACAAACAAGGAGTACCTCAGATATATTCTATCAGCTAGATATTAAGTGTTGTGGTACATCATACCGTTGACTTTATAAGTTGATTGCGGGCTTCTTCTGGCAAGAAGCTCATCAAAGATATCCGAGTGATAGAGCACATTAATATCATTTTGTGTTTCAGGCACCCCAAAGAAGCTGTGCCCTATCTATATGTCATATGAGGCTACCGCCTCTAAGATTATGGTGGGACAAGCATTCTACCCTGAGTATGATCCTTGCCAAGCTGTTGGGCAGTTCATCATTTCACAGTGCATGTAGTCAATGTTTTCGATCATACCAGGAAATCCCCACTGCCTTGACCTTTTCAGAAGTCGAGTGATGTCCGCTGCATCTGAAGCGCGAGGTAATGGTCTTTGTAAAATAACTATACTTATGTACACCACTTCTTCATGCATTCCAATATTGTTAATTCCCCCATCCTTGTGATTTCAGTATATTGTTCTGCAACTGCGCCGTACGCCAACATTCGTAGAGCACTTGTCATCTTTTGTTGGGGAAGAAGTCCTTGCAATCTAGTTACAGCTACTCTTTGATGCCAAAATGGGTCGTGGTTACAGAGTTTTGTTATGATCTGGTTGAACAAGTTTGTGCTCATTCGGAACCTCCAACGAAAATCTTGCTCTTTGAAAACAGGACGTTTGATGAAGTAATCTTCCATCAGATTATGTCCCATTGCTTCCCTCTGCCTTGGTTGGTTTGGATGGCGGTGGTGGGGTGGCTCATGATAGTTGCATATTTATGCATCTATTTGGTATTTAATTTGTTCCCTATATTTAGTTTATTGTTATTAATCGAGTTAATTAATTATGTTTATTTGTTTTTAGGTGTTTTGGAGATTAATGGAGAAAAGGAGATTAAATAATATGTTTTGGAAGTTTCTTAGCGAGGAACTGTCTGGCGAGGGAATATATGCAAGCTCGATGGGTTTAATGACTGCAATCATATATGCCTTGGCGAGGTGATTACGTACGTAGGTGCCAGCGAGCAAAGTTGGAGAGAGAAATAGAGGAAGTTCGATGGCATAAGGACTTGTGGGCTTAGTAAGTTCGATGGGTTGCATGTGGATATTTATATATTATATTTGCAACTTGGAAAAAGAAGTGGACTTGGACTAGGAAAAGGAGCCTAGCACGTGATGCATGCTTGCTAGGTTAATCAACCTAGGCATATATATATAGCAAGTGGGGGCTGAACAAAAGAAGATACGTACGCTAGAGAGAAAATAACAAGTTACGTACGGCTGGAGGATCAAGGAAGAAAAGACAAAACAGAGAACAAGGGAGAAGAAGAAGCTTTCATGCATGCGAACTAGTTCGATCTCGATATCGCCAAGAGTTCTTCCTTCTCCATCTTTTGTCTATCTTTTTATGAATTCTTTGATGCTTTTATTTATAACTATGAGTAGCTAAATTTCCATTGTTAGGGGCTGATTGAAGCCCTATATATGCTTACGATTTTGAACCCCTTATGATTCTATTAATTATTTGGATGAGTTTTGTTTCACTGTTTACTCACCGTATGTTTTCTATGTTCATGTTTCTTTGAGTGCACGCTTAGATGCATGGCTTAGGATCTATAGTCTTGATTATGTATATGACCACCTTATCATTGCATATTCTCTAGAGACAAACATGAATTTGTGTGAAACAAGCCTTAGTGATGAAAGGGTGACCACCTTATCAACCTTTGAAGCTATGTTATTCTTCAAACATTCTTAGAACGTAATGACTTCAGTTCTCTAGGCTTACATCACCATATGTATAAGTCGGTTAAGTGAGGATCAAGATTGAGCGGATTGTCCCTCCCTCTTTCATGCCAAGTAAGAGAGTGTAATACATAAGATGACTTAACCAAAGCTCTTGTGTGGAGAGTATTCATCCATGGTTAGTTCAATTACATTGGGGAGGTCGTAAGTATGTCTAGGGTGGATAGAAGTTCTTAACATTCATATCTCATTAGTTATCTACAACAATTTGCATTCATTAGCATATTTACTTTCAGCATTTATTTTCTGCATTAGCTGTAACTTCGCCGATTTATTTCGGTAACTAAATCAACTCCGAATACCCTCAAATTTTGTGTGGTAGTCCGTCACTGTGTCTAGTTTATTGTGTCAAAATCTCGCTGCATTTGAGTCTGTCTAGCTTAGGTTCGATAGCCATTAGTGTTCTGTAGTCGAGTCTGTCAGCATAGTAGTGTGTTAGGATTTAGTTTCACCAATTCCTCGTGTTCGATAACCCCTATTTATTTTACTACATTGATATATCCAGGTTGTGAATAGGGTATCTTTGAGAGGTGTTAAACCGCCTTGTCAGCTCACCATCAAACGTTGCAGCTACCATAACTGCATCAGTGTCAAAGGAATTAGCAATTGTGGTAGCTTGCTGGCGTTGTTATCGCCTCCTCTGGGAAGAGTTGTCGGAATTAAAATGACTCATCTTACTGATGAGAGAATGCGAAGAAGTGTTTGAAGAAATATGTTTATGGGTAGAATATCTAGTGACTTGTAGATGGTGTGAGTATACAAAGAGCCATAGATGATACTTTTATAGCAAATTTCAAAGAATCTGATGTTTAAAGATGAATACACATGTCACCTCCTCATTGGTCGAAAATCTTATCAAAAATTTGGATCAATAATTTAGACGATAACGACACGTGTAAATGACACGTCACGTTAAGACTAGCCAAAAATCTTATCGGAAATTTAGATCAATAATTTAGACAATAATGTCACGTGGATGTGACACATGTCACGTTATGACTGGTCGAAAATCTTATCAGAAATTTTGATAAATCATTTAGACAATAATGATACATGTCGTCTAGTTATGGGATAAAAAGATTACCAAAAAATAAAAAATTAATTTTTTTAATTAATGAATAGTAATATGAAGTCATATGTTTTGCACCACTACAGGAAAAACATAAATAGAACCTCCTATTCGATGAATAGTGATTGCAATTCCTCAAATACGAATTCCTAGGCCAATAGGAATTCTTGAACAGGTACAGATGCTCTTATAGGGAAAGAACAAGCTCAAGTCAAGGGATCTCTTCAAGTACCTGAGAATAAGCTTTGCTCCATTCCAATGACATTGTATTCGCACAAAGTTAAACCTAGCTAACAAGTTTACAGAGAAGGCGATGTCTGCACGTGTGCACTGAGCTATATACAACAAAGCTCTAACCGCACTAAGGTATGACACCTCATCTTTTAAACGAAATGGATCCTTTTTGGGTTCTAGACTGCGAACAACCATTAGTGTGCTAAGAGGGTGTGCTTTGTCCATATTAAATCATTTAAGCATCTTTTGGACATAAGCAGACTGGTGAATAAGAATTCCACCAACTCAATGTTCCAGCTCTAAACCGAGACAAAATCGAGTCCTACTAAGGCCTTTCATCTCAAACTCGGATTTCAAGTGGCCAACCGTCTCATTAATTTCATCAAGAAACCTGATGATGTTCATATTATCTCAAACTCTATAATAGAAAATCCTAAACTTGTTTGTTTTAAGAACACACATGGGCACAAATCATCGTTCTTGTATCCCTTCTCAATCAAGTAGTCACTAAGACGTGTATACTACATCCTACCATATTACTTCAATCTATATAGTGAATGTCTCAATCCAATAGCATGAGCACTCCATGGTTGAGAGTTACTTGAATTAGGTATAACTATGTCATCCGACACTCTCATTTATATCTCTGAATCAAATCATCATAGAGGTATGTTGTAACTACATCTATTAGTTGCTTATTCAGTTTTTCGGACACTACCAAACTGACAAGGTAGCAAAAAGTAATGATGTTCATAACTAGAGAATACGTCTCCTCATAGTCAATACCAGAGCGTTGGGAAAAATATTGCACCACAAGTCTAGCTGTATACCGGAAGACTTCATTCTTCTCATTATGATTCTGAACAAAAATCCATTTATGTCCAACTGGCTTAACATTCAGTGGGCATAACACTAGCAGACCGAATACCTGCCTTTTCTTCAGAGAGTCTAGTTCGGCATGTATTGCCTCTTTTCATTTTGGCAAATCTTCTCTATGTCGACATTCACCAGCAGAGCAAAGTTTCACTTCATCGTCGTCAATAATCTCTTATGCGAAAGAATAAGAAAATGCATTATCAACTAACATGGAAGATCTATTCATAGTACCGCCCGCATCATTTGTACTTAGTGAGATTTCCTTATTCTCTAACATCAAAAATAACTCTGAGGCATCCTCCAGTGATGTCATTTGTAATTCAAGGACATAACTGTAGTTAGGAACAATCTCATGTGAAGAATTCATAGTGTTAATGATGAAATGATCTTTTTGTACCTGGATGGCCTACCTTTTCACTGACAGCTCATCTGTTGATTTTCTTAGTCTCCCATTTTTCCTAGTGGGAGCTGAGGCTGACGCCACACCTCTATCATGGAATGAAGGATCATCTCCTCGCCTTGGTGTCACATTTACTCGCCCCTTACTGGGGACTTCAAACCTTGCAGGAATATTTACAGCAGGTATATCTGATCTTGTCACGTTTACATCAAATCTGCAACTTTCTAAAGATCAAGAATTCGCCGCACTTCAATTTTACTCTGAGATGTGCGAGGATCATGATGAGATATAGTGGGGTTAGACCACGTCAATTTCTGATGTTCAACCAAAATTGAACCATTCATACCTCCCTATAATGTCGGGAAGTATGTCTCATCAAAGTGATAATCTGTAATTCCAACAATAAAGAAATCTTATGTCAAAGGTTCTAGATAACAGATTATCGTTGGAGATTCATAACCAACATAGCTGCTTAAACATCGTTGAGGATCCATTTTTGTATGCAATGGAGGCGTAATAGGCACATACACAGCACAACCAAATATACATAAATGTGAAATATAATGCTCATACCCAGTTACCAACTGGTATGCACTAAATAATTGACATGTTACAGGTCTCAAACGAATAAGCATAGCTACATATAATACTGCATATCCCCAAGCATATATTGATAAATTAGTATGCATTACTAAAGCTTTGGCCACAAGCTATAACCGCTTGATTTGTACCACTGTTAAACTGTTCTATGAATGAACATGAGAAACTAAATGTTCAACCTCTATCCTTACTGACATGCAGTAATCATCAAAAGATTTTGATGTAAACTCTCATGCATTATCTAATCTAATAGACCTGATTGGACTGTTCAGGTGGT
The DNA here is from genome assembly GCA_946800695.1 of Geum urbanum. Taxonomy (NCBI): domain Eukaryota; kingdom Viridiplantae; phylum Streptophyta; class Magnoliopsida; order Rosales; family Rosaceae; genus Geum; species Geum urbanum. Next base: position 7,477,695 of record OX327002.1, on the reverse strand, counting down.
GAACTCAAAGCTTAATAATTTGTGCTAGGAGTTTTGCAAATGCAACGTTCCTTGTGAATAGTAAAGCAATGTATGACCAACGCATTGATGCATCTACCAAAACTATAAAGTATTTAAATGATCAGTATTCCGGTTTAATAGGTCCACAAATATCACCGTAGATTCTCTATAAGAATGATACATTTTCTGTGTTGTTAACCACAAAAGAAGAACATGCATGTAACTTTGCTAATGAACAAGCTTTACAAAACGAGCAGTGAGCATAAGAGATAGCCATAAGGGAATCTGGTGGGATAACACTAGGTGTCGCATAATTTTGTTATTAGGATTTTGTTGTACTTGTGGAGACCGAGCCGGACTGAGAGGAGCATTCTCAACCACCCCATTAAAATCAATGGTTTTGGGTATTCCCATATGTTTCTTTGCTCTAAAAAATGGATGACTGTGAGAATTTTTTAATATTTTAATCATCATATCCCAACCCGTGTGTCCCAATGGAAAATGGGAAAGTTTATATGAGTTTGAGTCACACCTAGTCTAAGTGTCTACATTAGATTCAATAATCTAAACTGTAGTAAGATATAAACCACTACAAAAGGCTGCTAACTTCTCCAGGATGTGATTTCTACCACAATCAACAGAGGTAACACACAAGTATTCTTTTCCATTCTCACAATAAGTTTTCACATTTAAACGGTTTGCTCTGATGTCCTTAAAACTTAGTAAGGTTCGATTGATCTCTGCTGCGTATAAGGCATCAATGACATAAATTCTTGTACCATGTGGCAATAAGAATTGTGCTGAACCACGCTATTTGATAACCGACATTGAACCAATCATGATTGTCACTGAAGAACTATATAGCATAAGATCCATACACAATTACCTATTCCGCAGTATAGTGTGAGTAGTTACACTATATGCCAAACACTTAATATCATCTTCAGACATCTACAAAATAATGTAAATCAAGTCTTTGAACTCAAGACATAGAGAACACTTTAAGTGGATAGTTAAAGATTTTTATAAGAGTTGTGACCCTTGTAGAGTGTTTGAAATAGCATGACAAAAGCTTATGTGTAAACAACACCAAAATACTATTTCTAACGGCAGAAATCGATGGGTCAGCCATAAGGTTCGACGGGTCAATTGAAATATAGCGCCGCGGTCGACCATAAGAAAAATAAAAATGAAAAACTATTTTCGATATCGGTGGTCGACAGGTTGAATAATCACCTCAATTGGTCAAAAAATTGTGTAAATCGAAATAGTAGCATGAGTTAGACGGGTCAAAACCCACTTCTGACGTGTCGAAAGTTCTTAAACCAAGGACAAAGTACATTCTTTGACATATCAAAGAGAAGCCAGGAAAAAATTTCGACGGGTCAAAAATATGCCAAAATCAATCCAGAAGCGTTGTCTCAACGGGTCAAGATGTTTGGAATCAGAACGTCCTCTCTTTTCTTTCTCGTTTTTCTAGTAGTTTTGGAGTCATATTTCCATGTAACTTTGTATATTTCGAACTATTCATGTATAATGAAATAAAATATCATTTTGTAACACTTTGATATACCCAAAGAAAGAAAGTTCATTACTTTGCCAACACAAACTTACATCGAAGATGTCTTATTCCAAAACAAAGACTAAAACAAAGTCTTAAAACATGACTAAAACAAGCCAAAACAAACTAAACTTTATTACGTAGCAGAAATAACAACATAATACATAGACTGCTCAAAATTTGGAGTCTCAACGTTCTCCATCTTATTGTCTGCTACAATGAGATTGGCTTCACCGCCATCTTCCATCTCATAATCTCCTATAAAATTTGCCTCTTGTGCGAAGTATTGCTTACACTTCTTGTAGGCATTGAGTGTAAGCATTCGGGATATTCTTATTTGCACGACATTATTTGTGCATATACTTTATAGAACCATACATATAGTAAAGGTATAAACAAGATGAAGCAGAACTAGAAGAATTTCTACCATTCCTATGAACGAAATTAGATTGATTCTTGTCGGAGTGACTAAGGCCTGCGTCTTGGCGAGTCCAAGTCAAGTTCCAACTATGACCTGTGCCATGTCTTCTGTCTCGTCCTCCTCTCCCACCACTTTTGTTGTAAGTTTCAGAACGGTGGTTCTTCTTGTTCTTACGTGCCTTCTCACCAATGTTGTAATTCTCATATGTTTTCTTGGTTCCAGCGGGCCTTACATTGTTATTTAGAAATATCTCCTGATATCGTTCCTTTTCAGCCAGAACATTCATGAGATCACTAAAAATAGTAATTCTTCCTTGTTCGTACTCAATCCAGTACTGATGAGTAATAAACTCGTGGAAGAAGGGAAGGTATTCAAAGACTTCTCGATCATATCTTGATTGATTTTGAAAACACCATAGAAGCTCAGATCTGATTGTAGCTCTAACATAGCTTGATTGTAATTAGCAACATTCGATAATCCAATAACAAGATTGTATCCCGTCTCTCTGTTAATTCTGGAAGAAGTGCATCATGCTCATTGTTGAAGCGATGCTTCAAAATGTCCCATAAATCTTTGGGACCATATTTTTGTAAGTATTGCTTCTTTAGAAGAGGATGGATATGCCGCCTCAAAAACATAAGGGCTTGAGCTTTGCGAGCTTTAAAAGGTAGTTTGATTACCACGTTTTCGCCATGATCGATAGTGGGTGGTGGTGGGATGATTGTATCGGTGAGATCTTTCTCGATGAATGTATTTTTAACATCGGAGACCCAACAATGATACTCTTTTTCGTTGCATTAAGGATGTCGAATTCAGGCTTAGTCGGCTTAGTTGAAGTCATCTACAAAAGAGACAAATGAGATTTATTAGTATCGATCTAAAAAACCATGATCACTGATATCAAGTTTAAGGAATAAGAACTAAGATGTATGGTCACAAAAATTGATGCTCGATAAATGATGGCTTCATACCACACCCAAAAACTGTGACTAACAAAATCCATCACAGATATCAATTTCTTTTTTTTCAATGTACTGTGACTCCCCCATGACCGTCACTAATATCAAACTTCATGTATTAATCCATAGGAACTAGGACATATAATTGAAATAAAAATTACAGTAATAATCAACCTAAATGTAGACCTAGATCTAGAGTATTGCGGTAATTAAGTTTTGCAACATAATGTCTAAATCCAAGAAATTTAAAAAAATTACCTTGAGGATGTTATGCTTAGTATGAAAAACTTAAAACAAGGAGGATCCGCTAGCAACTGGTGACCGGCGGTGGTTGGTTTTGAAGGCCGATGGTGGTGGTTTAGCGATGGTGATGGTGATGGTGATGTTAGGGTATTTTCTATTTAGGGTTTGGGATGATGGATATCAACTTAAGAGCTGTTGATAACATGTTGTAGAATAAACGCAGTGAAAATAAACGTAGACTGTTTATTCGTTGATAGATGACCTTAAATAAATGTATTACAATCTGTTACAATCTATATTCCTATAAATCAAAAATTGAGAGAATATCTACTTCTACTTTAATTAGGACAAAACACACACCGAGATACCAGGAATATACTTTCCTAAAACAATCACCATATTATTTCATTTCTTCCTTATTCTGTTCATTGTGGATCGGACTAGCTAGTTCCAAATTTACCATCTAATTAAATTATATAAACAGATGATCATTTTTACTGCTACTTCAAAATTTTACTTAGTTTGACCACTTTGACTAGAGAACTACTATTGCATGTTGACCAATGAAATAAATAACGACCATAATTCAGATCAACGACAGATCTACATAGTGGCTCACCAGGGCTTAACCCTGATGAGATTTTGGGAGACAAAAAAAAAATACTTTGTAGTGCGTAATTAATTCATGAAAGCTCTCTTGGTAATGTGGTAAGATTTTTGTATTACATTCATAGAAGCTGGGTTCGATCCCCAACTCACTCACGCACATTTTATATTTTTTCTTACAATTTTGTAATCTTTCTTTTTTGTTCAGGCATACAAATAAGTGTGCCTTAGTTATTGATATTTTGGAAAAGATTTACACATGTGCAGTTGCTATTTATCTTCATTCTCACCCCAAATATTTTACAAATATTTTATAAATACTTACATTCTACTTTATTTATAATCTTTAGGGATTCTCTACCCCGATAACATTTTAATCCTAGATCTGCCCCTGATTCAAATGAAAAAGGTACTACATACAAAATTTTGAGTACATGCATGTTGATCATTTTTATATTATAGTTAGATTGATCCATTTGTTTCAATAAGCGACTAAAGAATTATGAATCAATCGAAGAAAAACTGATAAAAAAAATTAAAATTAACAATACAGGAGTATCCAAAATATTTTGGGTTGCAAGACATACACAACCCACTTTATTGTCCCTATATATTGTGCATCCCGAATTGAATGATGAAATGTTCGGGCTGGCAAGGCTCCAACGGCCAATATAGAATAGATGCAATGCCCTGGGGAGTTTCAATACCAATATAATAGGGCCATTGGGTTATAGTATGAGCTGCAGAGTTAGTTTCATGGTACAGTAGCTAGATGTTGGAAAACAATTTGAATCAATCTCAACACAAAAGGAAGACAGATTGGGGAAGGAAAGTAAGAATTGAAGAGGACGATGAAACTCTAACTAACTAGAGAGAAGTTGATTACATTCTTGCAGGAGAAAAGGATGCAAACTTCACTCACCTATTACATGCTTCCTTAGCTGTCATAGCCTCAACATGTCAATCCAATAACATGACAAAGTCACATGACCGTTCCCTAACCATGCATATGCCACCACACCCATACCACCCTGATTTGGAAGCCGAGAAAAAGCTCTATCCTTACTTGGTTCTAAATTTATCACTGGAAAAAAATTCACCCACGGTGTCGGTGTCTGAATTCTTTTAAATATATCAATTTGATGCATGATCTTTAAATCCTATCAATGTGATGCTCAGATATTATAAACTCTATATTCGTGATGCCTAAGTAGATTTTCCATAACTGCGATGTTAACGTTGATGACGTGGGAACGACAAATTTGAAAGAAGTTTATTATACTCTTAAGGAAAAAATTCGCCCACAATGCCTGAAATTTTTCAAATGTATCAATTTGATGCCGACGTTTAAAGCCTATCAATGTGATGCCCAGACATTATAAAATCTATATTAGTGGTGTCTAAGCCTATTTTCCGTAACGACACTGTTAACGTTGATGATGTGGCAACGACAAATTTTAAACTCGAGGGGTATTAACGTCATTCACACTTAACCCCACACCCAGATTAAACCCTAATCCATTTTCACCCAACCCGACTAAAAATTACAAATCCAGTGAAATGAGTGTTGTGTTTGGTGCGGTGGGGGAGCGGTCCTTGGATTAGGGTTGTTGGAGCGATTAGATGGACCGGTAGACTGGATTAAGGAACGATACAGATTCAAATGGCTCCATCTTTGAGGGATGGTGGAGGCAGGGCTGCGATTTAATTGAGGGGAACGACGGATATGGGTCAATAAGATGGTGGCCAAGAACCAGAAGACTGGATTAGGGAACAATTCGGGTTCAAACGGCTCCATCTTCGAGGGCTGGTGGAGGCAGGGTTGAGATTCAATCAAGGGGAATGACAACCGGAGTCAACAAGATGGTGGCCAAGAACCAGAAGAACAAGATTGTGGCCAAGACCCAGAAGAGCAAGTCTCTCACCAGGTTGTCACCCCGGTCCGTCGTTCCCCTCGGTTGAATCCCAACCCTGCCTCTACCACCCCTCAAAGATGGATCCTTCTGAACCCGAATCGTTCCCTAATCCAGTATGTCGGTCCATCTAATCGCTCCAGTAACCCTAGTCCAAGGACCGCTCCCCCATCGCGTCAAATGCAACACTCATTTCATTGGGTTTATAATTTTTAGTCGAGTTCGATAGAGGAGAGATAGTTTTTAGTCGGGTTGGGTGAAAATGGATTAGAGTTTATTCTAGGCGTCGGGTTAAGTGAGTGAAATAGGTTGAATGACGTTAATACCCCTCGAATTTGAAATTTGTCGTTGCCACGTCATCAATGTTAATAGTGCAGATACGAAAAATAGACTTAGGCATCAAGAATATCGAGTTTATAATGTCTGGGCATCACATTGATAGGATTTAAATGTCAGGCATCAAATTGATACATTTGAAAAAGTTCAGGCATCGTAAATGAATTTTTTACTTTATCATTTCATCTATCCATCTCGACATAAATTTTCACACTCCTTATTCGATGAAAGAACTTCATATAAGGCTCAGAACCTTTCGCTTGATACACGTTGTTGTTTTTTTAAAGATCATTATAAGATTTTACTTTTATCTCCTCACAACTTGAATTTACGACCTAATAATAATAATAAATATTTTTTTTGACACATGTAAAATGCTTAAACCGTGCATTTCAGAATAATGCTTTGAATTATTATTATTTTTTGACAATTTTGTGATTTAATGAAAACTTATATGTAGAAATCTTTTAAGAAAAGTAAAACGTGAGCTTTTATATTAGTGAGAATAGACACATTGTACACACTATTAACTCTCCACACACCTTGTTTTGTATTTTCTTTGGAAGGAACGTCATTGTTTCTTAAATTGGGTTTTAAGAAACAATGCCATAATTCTCAAATTGTCTACTAAACGAGGCCCACAGACCATGCCAGAACCTGACAACCAAGCAGAGAATTTAAAAGGGCAAGCAAAGCAATGGGGTATTTATGCAGAAATGTGATAGGAGCGTAGGACCTTGGTATAGACGGAAATAAATAGGGTTTTAGTGAAGAAGTCTTTTGGTTTCCCACTCCATTTGTTTCTGTGTTTTCTCCGGTAGAAGACCTGAGAGAGAAGACACAACTAAGAATCCGAGAGAGAGAGAGAGATGGGGGAGAGGCCAAGGTGCTTTCTGGACATAAGCATAGGAGGAGAACTCGAAGGCCGAATAGTGATCGAGCTTTACGACCATATAGTGCCCAAAACGGCAGAGAATTTCAGAGCTCTCTGTACTGGTGAAAAGGGCATTGGTCCCAACACTGGTGTCCCCCTCCACTACAAGGTCCACCCTTTTCTTTTGTTGTTGTTGTTTCTTTCTTTTCGTGTAGTTTCTGTTTCTGGGTCCTTATTGTTCATTGATTTTGTGATGTCAAAAACTGATATTGTCTTGATTCATCAACTAAGATTTGCCTTTTTTTCATTCCAGTCTGATTGCTGCACTGTTCTTTTCTTCTGTGAATGTAGAAAGATTGTGGCTTTGCTGTGAAAAGCGTCTTAGGTGGTTACTGCCTCTCGAAAACAAGGATACGAAAGTATTGAAAATGTCATATGTGTCTCATCTATGAGCTAGACTTGTAGGGCGGTGTGCTTATATTGTGACTATAGCATACGTTATAGATGCCTTGGAAAATTAGAGCTTGTTTTTGTTAAATTCTTCTGAAGTTTTCATGTCAAACCAGGGAAATCGTTTTCATCGTGTTACTAAAGGCTTTATGATACAAGGGGGTGATATTTCTGCTGGAGATGGTACTGGGGGAGAATCTATCTATGGTTTGAAGTTTGCAGATGAAAATTTTGAATTGAAACATGAAAGGAAAGGCATGTTATCTATGGCAAATGCTGGTCCCGATACTAATGGGTCTCAGTTTTTTATCACTACAACTCGCACTGCTCATTTAGATGGAAAACATGTGGTGTTTGGGAAGGTTGTGAAAGGAATGGGGGTAGTTCGATCAATTGAGCACACTACTACTGCTGAAGGCGGTGATTGTCCTACAGTTGATGTTGTTGTTTCCGATTGTGGAGAAATTCCTACTGGGGAAGATGATGGAATATCAAATTTATTTCATGATGGTGACACTTATCCTGATTGGCCAGCTGACCTTGACACCAGTTCTGATGAGCTTTCTTGGTGGATGATTTCTGTGGATTCAATCAAAGCTTTTGGTAATGAGTATTTCAAGGTATGATTGTCATGCTGAGGGTGCAATCTCTGTTTTTTTTTTCTTTTTCTTTTTCTTTTTAATATCTGGTTTAACATACAGCTTATTGATAGCTAATATATGTTGTTTGCAGAAACAAGACTACAAGATGGCTCTTAAAAAGTATTGGAAATCATTACGCTATCTGGATATCTGCTGGGAGAAAGATGGAATTAATGAAGGTTAGCTGGTATTTCTCATGATATTTTCTTTTTCAGTTTTTCATGTACTTCCGCCCTCAGTTTCTCTGAATAACTTAAATTTGTGTTTGCAAAATTTTCTTCTTATGATTTACTTCTTTGGCCACAACTGCAGAGAAAAGCTCGATTTTGAGAAAGATCAAGTCACAGATTTTCACAAACAGCTCTGTAAGTTTTGTTAGTTTACAGTTTAATAGGAAGTTGTAATAATGAGTTTGCACTCTTGATATGTTATTTGAAGTTCGATAGTAGAAAAAGTTCCTCATGAAGCTTAACTATGTACAAAATTCACCAAAACCTACTTACTGCTAGAATTGGTTCATATTTTCACTGAAAGGGTGTATTATCATCATGATCGGACAATATGTGTTGTAGTTCTGATGTGTGTGTTGTCCTAGGCTTGTAAATTGAAATTGGGAGACCTAAAGGGAGCTTTGTTGGACACCGACTTTGCAATGAGGGATGGAGAAAATAATGTTAAGGCTTTGTTTCGTCAAGGCCAGGTTGGTTATCTTCCTTCACAATTCGGATTTAATATTTCAGCTTGTCTCATGGTCACCTATGTGTTTCTTTTGCACATGCTTTTAGTTCAGTTTTTCCTTTGTAAGTTATTTTCTTGTTAGTTTTCATTGATAGATAAGAGTGTGCGAGGATAGTTATTGTCCCGAAATTCTAATGAGTATTAGTTATTGTCCTTCTGTCTTATCAGGCATACATAGCACTTAATGATATTGATGCTGCAGCTGAGAGTTTTAAAAAGGCATTGGATTTGGAGCCAACTAATGGTATGAAAAGACATTTAGACGCCTTGTTCGAATTGTTTGTTTTATGTTGTAAGCACTATAGCTGTTGTTAAGTGATACGCTGTGTTCCTGATGGTTTCTCTGTGGTCTTTCAGCTGGAATAAAAAAGGAGCTTGCTGCTGCTAAGAAGAAGGTTTGTATACTAAACAAGACATGTGGTCTATTTTTGAAAATAAATGCTCACCTTCAACTTTACTTTTGTTTCACTAGTAAAAAGAAATTTAACAAGTATTTTATTGTTTATAGATATCGGATAGGCATGATAAGGAGAAGAAGGCCTACAGCAAGATGTTTCAGTAGTAGTACTTTCATTATCCACTGGTATGTAAGTTAACAAAAGCTTATAAATCAACTAGTAATCTAGTATTACTCAACATTGATATCAAGAATTGCTATTTTACAACGCAGGCCATCATATCTTTTGATTCAAAAATGCTATGGAAATGGCAAGCTTACAAACTTACAATTTGTAAGGGGCTTGGTCAAGGGGGCCAGTTACAAACTTACATTACCTTTAAGAAATTTTGGAGTTTGTGTTCATTTGTAGGATTTTGATCTAGGAGATTAATGTTTTGTTATGGAATTACTCCTATATGTATGGTTTATTGTTTAATCTGTTATATTTTATAAATTGCAGGTTGTTCCAGATCATATGAAAGTAAATCTTATCCTTGCAAGTCTGTAACTGTAAAGAATGTAAGCTTCAAACTCTTCTGATTGAGTCTTCTTCATCTTTTTGCTCTAGTGGAAGGCAGGCTACATCCAACTGGCGAAGGCCAGTCATCTGTAAGATGATGCACATGAATGCATGATGCAACATCATTAAACCAATCAATTTTGTCTTGTAACATTTCAGATGCAAGTTTTCCATAGGATGGACAGATGGACCAAAGTTTTTCTTATTTGTTTATCTTGAGAAATGCCATTTTCCTTAGTTATTCGGGGCAAATTATGTTTTTTTTTTCTACGAAACAGTGTTGAACCAAATTAGTTGAGCGTATTAGGCGATTGTGTCTACAATTTCAGTGGTTTGTCTTCCCTATTGAGGAGCTACCTATGAATCTATATTTCGGAAATACCTATGAATCTATTATGATTAAATGGAACGTGTATTCAGTGGTACGATAATATGACTCGAGTATTGTTGGACAGTCTAGTAGGAAACTCGTTTTATTTATATTGATGTGTTGCTTTAGCGTTGTATTTTTGCTTTATTTTTCTGCTTTTGAAGAAAAACGAATCTCATTGATTGTTTGTAATAACAAAATAGTACATACACTAGAGTAGGGATCATTATGGGTTGGATTTGGCTGAGGCCATTATTTGGAAGCCTTAACCCGTCTATTAAGGTTTGGCCAAAGAGGCTAAAGATGTCGGATCAAGTTGGGCATTAAATTTAAAAAAAATAAGATTTAAAAGGTTTGAGATATTACAATTATTAATTTATGATATTATTTTGAAAATATGTTTGTAAGTTGAGAAAGAGTAAGGAGAATAAAAGAAAAATTATGAAGAAAAAAAATGATAATAATCATATAATACATGTCTTTTTTAAATAAAAAAAGTTAAAATAGGCCAGGCTAGGCTTAACCTCTAAAGCTCAAAAAAGCCGAGCCGAAGGGCCAAGTCGGCTTCACTTACATGGCCTAAGCCCTACCCTAATTTTATTGAGGTTAGGCCGACCCGTCCTAACACGAGGTCGGACCGGACTTTGGCCTCATGGGCCAAACGGGTTAAAACGAGGCTCGAGACTTTGAGACCAAATGATGACTCCTACACTAGAGACGTGGTAAATATTCACCAAACAAAAGCTTTAACTAATACTACCCCTTAAATGCATTTAAAAAAAGGGACAAATGTCAATTCAGTTGAATCTGGAAAATAAAAGCACGCAATTATAGTGCAAGTGAGAAAACGTAGAAATAAATCACCAAGCATGAGTTCAATCATAAGTTATGCAGAGAGGTTCTTGTTCCTTTTGCTTCAGACGTGGAACTCAAAACTTGCTTCTTTTTTGGTCCGGTGGCGGTTAAACCGAACACCTTAAGATGTGTAGCACTGATCTCCGAAAAGCAAGAGCAAACTACACGTCTTCCCAAGTGTCGTGGATGCCTCTATGCTACTTTAAAATGTGATTTAATCGAATTATTTGGGAGAGCCGTGTAAGCCGGTTCAAGTTTTCTAACTGGAATAAGTATTTTTGGCTTTTATCTCTCTCGGCTTTAATCTCTAATCTAGGGTTTCGCAATTTTGGGGGAACTTCTCTTATGTTCCAACTCCGCACCTGATCTTCTCCCAGTGCGACAACAACAGATTCCAACATCAAACCTCCTTGCTCGGCTCAAACTCCAGATCCTAAGGGCCCTGGTCAAACTCGAGCCCCGATGGATGTGTCGTGGCCCGCCGCCGTGATGAGGAAAATTCACGAGCGCGTGGTCGGATCCAGTAGAACATCACCCATCTCTTCCACCAGTGACCTATGGCTTCTCGGCGTCTTGTATAGATTCCCCGACCCAAAATCCGATGATGACTCCTCTGAGTCCTCTGCATCTGCATTTGAGCATGACTTCTCCTCTCGGATTCTGATGACGTACAGGAGAGGATTCGAATCGATCGAGGGCGCTGATTCCAAGTGTTACAGCAGCGATGTGAATTGGGGGTGTATGATTCGGAGCAGCCAGATGCTTGTGGCTCAGGCATTGCTTTTCCACAAGCTGGGAAGGTCGTGGAGGAAGCCTCGGGACAACAACCGTAACCTAGAGCAGGGCTATGTCGACATCTTGCGTCTGTTTGGTGATTCTGTTGGGTCGGAATTCTCCATCCACAATCTGATTGAGGCAGGCAAATCTTACAATCTGGCGGCCGGGTCGTGGGTTGGACCCTATGCAATGTGCCGGTCGTGGGAGACTCTTGTAGGACACATCCATCGTGGGGAGGGTCAAGAGCTCGACGCACAGCCACTTCCCATGGCGCTGTACATTGTTTCTGGAGATGAAAATGGGGAGCGTGGCGGCGCCCCGGTTGTGTGCATTGAGGATGTGTCTAGGCATTGCTTGGAGTTGTCGAGGGGTCGTGTTGATTGGACACCGATTCTTCTGTTGGTTCCTTTGGTTCTTGGACTTGAAGAGCTCAATCCTAGGTACATTCCGACATTGCGAGCTACTTTTACATTTCCTCAGAGTGTTGGCATCATGGGCGGAAAGCCTGGTGTTTCGACTTACATTATTGGAGTGCAAGATGAAAATGCCATATACCTTGACCCGCATCACGTTCAGTCTGTAGTTGATTTAAGTAGGAATCATTCAGAAATAGGGGTTACCGCCACTTCGTCTTACCACTGCAACGTCATACGCCACATTCCTTTGGATTCGATTGATCCATCCTTGGCAATTGGATTTTATTGCCGTGACAAAGATGATTTCGATGATTTTTGTTCGAGGGCTTCAAAGCTGGCTGAAGAATCAAATGGTGCTCCACTGTTTACTGTGGCAACTGAGACACATAGTTTGTACTCAAGCCACGGTGATGATGCATTGGTAGATACTGATGGTGCCCAAAACAATGAAGATGCAGCAGAAAATGAAGATGGAGGTGCACGTGAAGAAGATGACTGGCAACTCCTATAGGGGGCAACAACCTTGTATACTAGTTAACAAGTGGATCAGTATGGAGTGGTTCTTTAGTCTTAAAACTTAGTCTCTTTCTCGGCAATTGCCATAAAACGCTTTTAGTCATTTGAATGTACAATCTTTGATTTAATGAAAATTTGTGGTGCTCATATTTTTACATGTGAAATTTCTATTAGCACAGAACTCGTAATACTTTGTACTGTTTTCATAGAATGCTAAAAATAGCGATTTGATATGGGTATTAACTCTTTCAAACAATGGAATATCAGAAGTATCAAAATTCCCTACATTTGTATCATCATAGAATCAAAACCAACTAATACAACACCACAGCACTCGGGAACAAGCCAAAACAAACCTGGAAAATTTTGGGTTACTTTAATTTGTGGTTTAACCAGTTAAACCTAAGCAAACATAGGAAGCTAACATGTGGTTCTACATGGAGTCGAGTATTGGATCTTTGGAAATCACAAGTTGTAATCATCAAGTCCGAGATCTCTGAGGGCATCTGTAGCAGCCTCCTTACAGCTTGCATGAGTTTGCTTGGCCTTCCTTATGCATTTCTCAGCACCACTATTGAGCATAATAGTTCTGTCCAGCAAAAAAAAGTTCATTTGGTAGGAGTTAGATTTAACTAGATAGCCTGGGGCCCTCTTACAAAAAGAAACAAGACCAGGGAGAAAATGCTAAACATAATGGGATAGCACAAAGCAAGCCAAGTCAAAAAGTGCTTCATAATAGAGCAATAAAAGAAAACAAAGAAATGATTGACCTGTATAATAAGGATGGGATATTAATGCCATAAAAAGGGGGAGATACATCATTTTGGAAGCATGTGAGTAAGCTTCGCATGGCTATGTTTGTGTTAAGGCTAAAATACTTGCCTGTTTTCTGGGTTTCTTACAGCAAGGTTCCGGATCATAAGACATGAATTCCTTTGCATTGGCTGTGCTGCAGGGAAGTTTTGCATAGCTTGAATTGCAAGTTCTCCAGCACCAGCTTCAATTGCGCGTGCAGCATTTTCAGGGGATCTCAAGGCGAGTACTGAAATAAGAGCCATAACCTGTACCATGATGGAAAAGCATAAGTCAGTTGAAAACAACAGTTAGAATTGGACAGTTGGTCATACACAAATTTATTACACCATGCTTCAACACAGATCTGATCCCTACAGTAATTATTGTTCAGTTATACTGCTTATTAAAAGCACTTTGCAGGTAATAAGCATACCATATTCACAAATACAGCATTACGTTATTATACATATTTAACATGAATAACTACTTTATTTACCTCTTGCAAGACAGTAGGGTCATCAGAAAATCTACTGGCAAGCTTCATTAGCCTATCTATACCCTTCTGAACTATGATACTTTTATTTGTGTCACTCCCTGCCAACTAAAAGATGATGATAATACATGAGAGGAGCTGCAAATCTTCAGCAAACAATAGCATCTACCAAATGAAGAATGCAACTCAAAAGCTTTAATCACTCTGAAATCAAAATAAGGAGTCTAACTAGCACAATAGCTAAATTATTTACCAATTATGGTATAAGAATCCAAGACAAACATTTGAAATCTATAAACAATGTCGAAGAATAATAAGGAAAAAATATATAAATTAAAATTATTAATCTTCACCTTCAACTCAAGACTCAAGAGTTTACAAAATATGGGAGCTGTGGTTAAAAACCATTGAATTGTAATTTTATTCTAATACCCGCAGAACAATAATCTAACATAATATAAGCATGTGAGACGATGAGAGCTTGAGAGCTGTGGGTCAGTTAATACTTTAACTGTAGTATCAGTACACAATAAATTATGAACCTGGAATCTGCATCATTATCAAAGTGACTCGAACAGTATGTAAAATAATTTGTTATTTAACAGATATATTTAGAGATAATTTAGACCTTGGTGAGCAAGGAACAACAAACTTTAGCAACAGTAGAATTGCCTTGTTCGCTACTGTCATCAATACATATGAGAACTGCATCAATACCACCATTTTCGGAAATGGTTGTACATATTTCATCCTGCAGAAAGACAGAGCCCAAGTTATTAAGACATGCAATTTATCGCAGTTGTAAAAAAGAAGGATTCATTCTATCTCCACAGAAATACTACATGTTTTTACTACTTTGACTACATGAGAAAACAAAACAAAAGGTGATCACATTTGCAGAATGTGAATGAAATGATAAGTATTTGAACGAAATCTAGAAGAAGGTATCAACGGTAAGTTCTTCTTGGTTGTGCTCCACAGAGACAAGTGTGAAGGGGTCCATTGGTTAGGCCAAGTGAAACCCAAGATATGCACTTAGTGTATTAACTCCAACCGGGGAATTACACGTGCATTTTTCTCCATATATGCAATTGCACAGCATCACAGTAGAATACTAGAGTATCATGGGGCTATCAATGAAGAGTTTCAAAATTATTATCAGGACCAATAGTTATGCTAGACAATTCCAAAGGCAATATGTCATTCTCAAAAATGCTTGGAAATTTCTATAGGACTGTGTATAGGAAGACAGTCAGTCAGTCAGTCAGTCAAATCTTAATCTATATATGGTATTAAATCGTTCCCAAATTAGAGGCTAGTTAAAAAAAAAATCTATTTTAGCACATTAAGAACATATGAGCATATAAGAGAATAAAAATACACAAAAGCTTACAGAAAATGCTTAAACAATCAAAATATGCCATCTTTTATTAAAACATAAAGTTTTGGTTGGCATCCAAAAGACCGGAAGATTCTTACATTGACTGCAACAGCTTTTAAAGCGATGCTTGCTGAAATAAGAGTAGGTGATCTAAGCCCCGCACGTAGGGAGTCGACCAGAGCTTCTGCAATTCCGGTTTTGGCAAACTTCCGTGCATAACCATAAACCTGAAGTTTCATTTCACAGCGTATAAGCATTTGAATGCACATGCATGAGTTACTGAAGAGGATAATTCTAACCAGTTCATTATACTTTCTAAAACAAGACAAACTATTGTGGCATTTTGCAAGACTCTAGACTTACTTGCGAGGCCAAAACACGAGTATCATCGGGTGTTAAAAGAATCCGTACAGAATCATACAAACTCTCAATGCTGCCTTCACTCTTTACATTAAGTGCTCGAAGAATAAGCTCATCAATCTTTAACTCCATGAAAGATTCCTTTATAACCTCATTACCGGTTGCAGCTGCAGCAACAACAGAAAAACCACTCCTCAATATCTCTATATTCTCAAATCCATCGCATAGAATACCCACCAATAGTTTTGGTCCACCACTAGCTCTAAATGCCTCAGTACTCTGCAAATCTACAAATCAACATATTCTCAGATGTGACACCCAACACATACAGCAGGTAAACAAAATGTCACAAGAAAAACCATACAACCAAGCTGCATTGCTCATCATACCATTAAGTAATGAAGCCACGGCCTTCAAAGCCGAAACCAGAGCTCGTTGGCATCCAGTCAGAACCTTGGAACATACAGAACAAACCAACTCAACCGCTCTATTTCTCGAGGCTATTGCCGAGTTTCCAGAACCTTCAGAACTACACAGCTCTGTAAGTCTATCGAATAACTCGACTATCTCCTCGTCCATTTCAATAGTTTCACCACAATTCAACTCCTTCAATCTATCCAAACACTGAATGACAGGATTGTCCTTAACGCCACCCTCTCCCGGCACACAGGTCACAATCCCTGTTAAATCACATTAACCAAACTTTAATTACCTAATGAAATGAATTCAAAAATTATATTTAACCAAAATGAGTGTAGTTCTGTAAGTAATCCTAGTCTTTTCTAAGATTTAGCGGGAAAGAAAATAAAAAATTCGAAATTGAGGAATTAAGAGGAGCGGCAGACCAGAGAGATCGACGCCCTGGAGAGTTAGGGTTTCGATGGCGTCCTGGAGAGCCTCGGTGGGGTCCATGCCGAGATCGTCGATGTTCTCCTTCACCACCTC
Organism: Geum urbanum; assembly: GCA_946800695.1. Taxonomy (NCBI): domain Eukaryota; kingdom Viridiplantae; phylum Streptophyta; class Magnoliopsida; order Rosales; family Rosaceae; genus Geum; species Geum urbanum. The sequence continues at coordinate 7,461,086 of OX327002.1, read as the reverse complement.
GTCAAAGGCCTCCTGAGAAATCAGTCGGCGGGAGTTCTTCGGCGGTGGGCCCATGTCTGTAAATGTTTACGCTGGACCGTCCGATCGGGCGGAGTTGTTGTTGTGTGTAGTGTAGGCGGTGGAAGCCGTGTGTGTTCAGAGAGTGAAGAGTGTGTGTGGCAAAGGAAGCGAGGCCAAGCGGGTCGATTTGAAAAATGGGGAAGAAGGGTAGCGAGATTTGAGGGATCAAAGTTGGGTTACCTGTCTGTCATCGGATTCTTCTCACAGCCAATCAGGCCACTCTTTGTTTTTCAAAGTCATTGGTCCGGATAGTTTCATTTGAACCCGATTCATTGTGAACTAAGGGCACGTTTATTTACTTGAATCGAAATTACTAGGAATTAGAATCGAAATTGGAATATGTCATTTTCATTGAGTTAGTTTACTTACTATTTGAAGTCATAAACAGGAATCGAAATCAAAATTAGTTTGATTACTGAAATACTCGTACAAATTAATAACTATATTTTCATATTTAATATTTTTTTCTTTTTATGAACTTGATAATAGTTTATAGGAAAAATGATTAAAATAATATCGACATAAGAACAAATCATTAGTTGATTAAATACTAAAAAACTAAAACTAAATGTCAAATATAGCAAGCTCTATAGTTAGACAAACCTTCAAATTCAACAAAATAATAATCATAATACTTTTAGAAAAATTTGAAATATATCAAATAATCAAGTCTAAAGAAATTGAAATCATTTAATAGTACATAAGGTTCTCTTCAAAAAAAAATATGTTAGGATATTATTGGTACAAAAGTTGATTCAGGGAGGAATGATTCCCTAACCCACCTTCTCCCTTGGGAATCAAATTCCGGATTTATTTGGAAATCATTCCTGATAAGGAGGTGGGACTCACTTCTATTCCAATTCCCTTATATGCAAGTAAACACTGAAATGGAGGGGAATGAGAATGAATCCCCCATTTTTTATTCCTATTCCAGGTAAGTAATATAAACATGCCCTAAGATAATTAAAATTTGAAGAAAAATAACAACAATCACAAGAGTTCTCAAGTGAACCAGGTTCACCATAAACTAAGATTAAATCACTACCAGAAGAATTACTATAGCCGACGACTTGGTGTCGTCGATCTGTTCCCTTTCATCGTCGGGCATAGCTTATATCCGACGACACATCGTCGGTTATAGTCTCGTCGGTAATGCACCGTCGGTGATACTATAACCGACGATGAATTAGGGTTATCGTTGGAAAAAAGGGAGACTAAAGGCAACGATGGTTTATCGTCGGACATAGTTTCAAACTATAACCGACGATGGTGACACTTATTGTCGGTTATAGTTAAAAATAATTAATTTTTTTTTGCAGGTTTTGGGTTTTATCCCAAAACCTGCATTCCCAAAAAATCACCAATATATATTGTTCAAATTGAAAATCAACAACCATTGAAACTATAGTACGTAGTAAATAAATAAATAAAAAAATGAAATCGTTCAAATCTGTATACATATGCATAATAAATAATTAAAATAAAAATTAAACCGACAATTGTTCAAATCTAGGGGGGTCCTGGTCCTAAGTCTATGTGGTCAAACAGATCGTCATAAGTTGGTTGGTCCTGGTCTGGTTGAGGCTGCGGCTGAGGCTGAGGATGAGGCTGTGGCTGTGGCGCACCGAAAATGGGCGGGGGAGCTATCTGGATTCCAGATGCTTGCAACTGTGCATAACAGTGCTGCATCCATGTCCCCATCTGCTGCTGCTGTTCGGCCAACCGATTCTGCTCTGCGGCTCGCGCATGCTCCATCTCCTCCATCCGACGCCGTTGAGCTTCCATCTCAATTGCTTGCCTATGAAGCTGGTCCTGTAGCTCATTAGTCCTCGAAGATCATGATGATCCCGATCCGCGAGAGAATTCAGGGGTTTGCTTCAGCAGCCCTTGACCCCACTTTCCGGAATCCCTGCAGTAGAATGTGTTCTTCCCTGGAGGGATCGCAGTTGACATAATCCTTGCCCTGACGATCGGATCAGATCGATCAATCTGATCAATCGGGAGTTCCGCATCGGGGGTGTTGGGATAGAGCTCTCTCGCCACTTGAGTCAACACCTCCGGAATCGCCTCCTGAATTCTCGCCTAATTTACAAAGAACAATAAAATATTAATTAAAAAAATTATATCAAAATAAATAAGAAATAAGTTTATTTTGTTATAAGGATACTTACAGCATATTTGGGGGATTGCGGATACGCGTGCTGCATCGTATAGACAAGGGGATCCTCTTCTGGGTGGTTGGCCGCCTCCTCGATCTAACCCGAGTATGATCTGGAACCGGCATGATGATTTTTGGTGTTTTTGGCCCGGTTCCTTGTGTTGACTTCAGAAAGAGCCTGCTCGATTAATCCAACATCAAAAAATCACTCATTAGCCAAATAATTTAAGGGAAGTACGATAAAACAAAAATTTAATCGATGGAAGGTTGTGTACCTTCAATTTCGGGTTGTTGAAGTGAACCACAAGCCATCGCCACTCGTACTCCCTATAACGAAACTCGCTAGGGGTACCCGAACGATCGTCGCCGTACTTTTTCCAATGCTTCTTCAGCTCACCCTTCCACTCCTTATACCTATATATACCCATAAAATCAAGCGTTAGTAACTTACAACATTGTATGAACATAATCAAAAGAAACGAAAAAATTGAAACAAATGCCGGTCTGCAAACCTGCTCCCATGCACTTCATCCGCCCACGTGGGTCTAATGTCTGCATCCATGCGGAACCACCTATGCAATGCATATATATATATATATATCAATAATATTAAAAATTTATTTAGAAAATTTACATAATGAATATACAATTCAACTCACCGACAACGCATTATTCAGCTGATATTTGACAGATTGCGGCACTGAATTCCAATCTGGCCACAACATTGGGACTCTATCCCGTATGAGGCTGTCCGCCATCCCCGCATACTTTCGAGTGACCTTTCCCTCGATCACCTGCCATCTATCCCCGGTCGGAATCATAACTTGGCCACCACCGCTAGCCTGAATGGCGTCGTCTAGTAACTTGCCGACGACGGGGCCTCTGGTTCTCTTCTGTTTGTCACCGGGCACGATCTCGCCTATCACATATATATGTAGACGATTTTTTAAACATCAACACCTAATTGAATTTAAATATTACTAAGTAAAAAGATATCACTAATTAATATTTACCTGATTCGTCGGTGCGTTGTCCCGGAATCCTCACACTCCAGAGAGGTTCCGGGAAGGGTACATACGCATATGCCTAGTCCGGGGTAATGAACCCTAGCTGTCCCGGAACAGGCATCCCGTCGGAATCGACGTGAGGTATCTTCGGGATTTCCAACGATAAGAATAAGGTAGACGGCGGGCATAGTCGCATCCTCGCCGAGGACTGAGTGGATCCACCAGCCTCCTCGGAAGAATGAGGAGCTGTCTGGTGGATGACGGGGGAAGGGTCCTCGCGATGAATGTCCGGCATTCAGACCGAGGATTGAGTCGCACCACTACAAGAAAATTGCACCTAGACCACGGACCATTTCCGTCGTCTAGGTGCAGTTTTCCGTCGTCTAAGTACTTAGACGACGGAAACTCCGTCGTCCAAGGTCCGTGCTCCAAGTGCTGTCGTCCAAGCACCTGGACGACGGAGATTTAGTGATCCGTCGTCCAAGTGCACTTGGACCTCAGACATTATCCGTGGCCCAGGTAGCCACCTGGACGACGGAAACTCTAAGTCTCCGTCGTCCAGGTGAACACCTGGGCCACGGACATTGATCGTTTGTCCGTGGCCCAGGTGTTCACCTGGACGACGGAGAACGGCAGGGTTTAGGGTTTAGGGGTTAGGGGTTAGGGGTTTAGGGTTCTGCACCTGGACGACGGAGAACATAATCTCCGTCGTCCAAGTGAATATTTAATTTTTTTAAAAAAATAAATTGAAATTAAATATTATTAATTTAATTTATTATTATTTTAATTTAAATAATGAAAAATGCTAAAATTAAATAAATAAACTAAATTTTGAATATTAATTAATAACTTAATTATTAAATAATCAAAGTAAATTAATTTGTACATACGAAAAAACCCATAAATTAAAAATTAAAATATTGTTCGGAATGCGGAAAGAAACGAGATAATATACTACTAGCTAGCTAATACACTGGAGGAGCAGATGCGCCGCCGAGTCCTCCGCCTCCAGCCGAGTCGTTGTCGTCGGGGTGTGGGTTCGGAGGAGGTTGACATACTTCTCGATTTTGTTCCATGAGGGCGATGAGTTGGGCTATTTGTGCTTGTTGTTCGTCAAGTCTTTGCCGCATTGACTCATTCTCCTCTCGTGCCAGTCGAGCCTCTTGAATGGCTGCTTCGACGGCCGCAACCTGACTCCTTCTCCGCTGCCTCGAACCTCCCGTAGATGATGAGCCGGAGGTCGTCGACAAATCTCGTACCACCCTAGGCCCAAAGTGCCTAACCTCCTTGCCAGCTCTACGACCGTAGACCTCATCCGCGATTGCAATTTGGCTCTCTAAGGATAGAGGAGGCAGGTCTTCCGGCGGCACATCTGGGAACGCAAGCTGAGTGTTGGCCAACTCTTCATGCGCACGCTCTATCGCCCTTGCCTACAAAAGAATAATTAATTTATTATAATGAAATCATATTTAAATAATAATTACTATAATTAAAAGCACACACATATATATATATATATATCACTTACGCCGCATTGACTCGCTTCATTATCGAGCCCTGGCGTCACGTACGCGCTTACGCTTGCATCAAGATAAGGGTGTTTGGAACCCTTATCCTTGTGCTCCTTGGCAATTTGAATGAACTGCTTGGCGCCGGTAGTATGGTGTTTCTCCTTCTTCCCCCGGTTGGCTTTGTTGACACCGGAGAATTTCTGTTACACGACATAATTAAATCATTAAAAAATGAATAACTACAATTTAAATAATTCAATTATCTTAATTGAAATAAAAAAAATAAATTAATACCTTAAATTGTTCATCGGCAAAGTGGTTACACAACCACTCCCACTCATCTTCTCTCTCCCCTTGCAGCTCTACTGGGGGAGGCACGGGACCGACATCTTTGAAGTACTTATGGAGCCTGTACTTCCAATCTTTGTAGATGGAGTTGGCGGTTTGATTGATATGCCTCAACATAGCCGGTGTCGGATCCACGTCAAATTGTTCCTATCAAAAATAAATAGAAAATTATAATCGTATATATTATGAAATTTTAGGCCGAGATTAACAATATTATATAATAACTAAATTGAACGTATTACGTACCGAAAGATCTTTGAAGACTTTCGCCTTCTCATGATCCGGCGCCTCCTTCCAAGTAGGGGCAGTGATACGAACCCGGTTACGGATGATTGACCCTATCCCATGCGCCGAGAGACTTGCTAGTTGAGCTGTGGGAGGGCCACCGGTGAATTCGTCGTACGGCAAGTCGATCTTTTTACCGGTCGCCTTGCAAATACGCTCCGCTTTGCCCCCTTTAACGAGACCCCGAGTCCTTTTCGGTTCCGGGTTAGTGGGGGCCCTCCTTTGCCTACGGCGGGCGCTGTACATGATTGATTCGGCGGTCGAGGACGCCTGAGTACTTCCCGTTGAATGGGTACCGGGTGTCGGAGATTGGAAGGGGTCGACGTCATAACCGCTCGAGATGAATGGGGGAGCGGGAATTTCCCCAGAGGGCGCTACGGACAGACCAGATGATCCGTCCGGATTGAGAGCGTCGTTGCCCTCCGGTGGTAATTCCCAACCGACTTGGTCCGCCAAGCGGCAGAGCATGGCATCTTCTGCCTCTTGTTGGGCTTTCTTCTTGCCGGATGTCGTCTTTGGCGGAGCCATTTAAACCTAAGAGTACGGGGTTAAAATACCTACTTACCATAATAATTACAACTTAAAAATTTACGCTAATTAATTAAGTACGTTTAAGATTTAAATAGAGTACACTAGCTTGGCATTTTTGGTCGTTCAATGGACGTGCGACCCGCGCGATAAAGTGTAAATTTTCAATTAATCAGCCTTGGTTAAATCGAAAAACATGGCCAGTTAGGGATAGAGATAACGCGAGAGGCAGGACTAATTTCGACAAAAGTCTTTCTTAGTCCAAATCCTGTCACCAGTCATAACCCGTTTCTAGACACCATGTCCGACATTCGGCCAATTTTTCGAAAATTTACACTCCCTCAAGTCCTTTGCAAACTCCGCCCTCAACCTCGTGTCCATAACTTCACTTAGGTTATGGTGTGCGGTGATGAAATCCACACATCACGAGGGGTTAAGGAGATAAGCAAGGAAAAGAGGCGCCATCTATTCCAAAGAGTGCGACTTAATTACACCAAACCTATGTACTAAATTTAAATCGAACACGTACTACTAATTAATTTACTAAAAAATACACGTAATTACATGCAATAATTTATTTTCCATTTAGCATGTAATAATTAACCATTTAATTAATTAATAACAATAATTATTTAATTAATTAATTAATAACAATAATTAATTAATTATTTAATTAATAACAACAAATTTACAATTATTCATTTAATTAGTATTAAATAACAATAATTATGATTTAATTAATTAATTAATAACAACAATTAATCATTTATTAAATATTTAAAACTAATTACTAAATTAATTTCTACTAATTAATTATATTTAGAATTTAATTAATTAATAAAATGAAAATTATTTAAATAAGGGAAAAATAGAAATTTACCGAATCGGAGTTTTCGGGAATTTCGCCGGAGTTGTGTCATCGGAGAGGAGGAATCAAACCACGCCGGAGTTGTATCGTCGGAGCGTCGTCGCCGGAGGAGAATATCGCCGGAATGAGATTGAGAGAGAGAGGAGAGGAGAGATGGAGAGAATTGTAAGGGATGAGGAAAAGAAGATGAGCCGTACTCTATTTATAGAGTTTCACCTAGACGACGGAGCACTATTCTCCGTCGTCTAAGTGCACTTAGACGACGGAAACGGGCTTCTCCGTCGTCCAGGTGGCGGTTTCAAAATTTTGAAACGGCGCGTAATTAAGGGGCGGGACGTTTTGAACCGCCATGGAATTGGACTTAGATGACGGAGAATGAATTCTTCGTCGTCTAAGTGAAAATTCAAGCGGTCCCAAAAACGGAAGCGGTAAATTGAACCGCCATAATTTTGGACTTGGACGACGGAGATGGTAAGTTTCCGTCGTCCAAGTGAAAATTACATGAAAAAATTAAACAAAAAAAAATTGAACCGCCATGATTTTTGAACCTGGACGACGGAGATGGTCATTTTCCGTCGTCTAGGTTCGTATTACGTAAAAAAAAATTTAAAAAATAATTCGCTACGAATTTAGCAATCTGTCATTCGAGTGAAATAGTCGTACAATATCGATGAACGCATCGTATATATGAACAGTTAAATTTGAACCGCCGATTAATTTTACGTATTGAAACATGTTAAGTATCGACTAATCTTTACGACTTCAGTGTTCATGAGTAGACGCTCATTTGCAGCAGAGTATTAACGAAATTGAATTTCGACAAAACAACCGTTGGATATGTTCGTCGTAACATAATATATAATTGTCTTCAAAGGACCATAAAATAATAAGTTCGGGAAGGGTTTGATCGGCACAGTCAACGGCAAAACCGATAATTTCACAAACCGGAAACGTGGATACAAGGCATTTCGCAACTCCGATTTTCGAACCGTTGAAGCTCACACACCAAGAATTGTTTACTCTAAAGTCTTGATGAAAAGAAAATGCATTGGAAGAAGGTCTAGAGGGTCGTTGTCTTAGAAAAAATGACGATATCTGCACCTGGACGACGGATATGAGCGTTTCCGTCGTCCAGGTGTATACCTGGACGACGGATATGAAGTTATCCGTCGTACAGGTGCAGACCTGGACGACAGAGAATGACGTTCTCCGTCGTCCAGGTGTATAGACCCTGAATTCAGGGGTTAGGGCCTTACTGTTTAGGGTTTAGGGTTTCTGAACTTGGACGACGGAAAATTACCATCTCCGTCGTCCTAGTGTGTACCTGGACGACGGATAATGACCATTATCCGTCGTCCAGGTGCATAGACCCCGATTTCAGGGGTTAGGGCCTTAGGGATTACGGTTTAGGTCGTCCCCTGTCATTTGTGTACGTGTACGTCCGTTCAATTATTCTGATTCAAAAATATAATTAAAAAATTTATCGATCGATCCGATCGAACTGCTAGATTTAGGGTCAAGGATTTAGCTAGGGTACGTTTTATATGAGATTGAGATTTGGCGCCAATATTGATTAATTTCTCCGTTGGCCAGGATATATAATTCAGATTAATTTCTTACCGTAAACCGGCATCGATCATATATATATTACAATAATTACAGTAATTAATTACCAATTAATCTCCCTCGCCGTATGACCGTACTCTTCGTCATAATCATCATCGTCCTCATCCCCGTTAGACGACGGCTCATCCTCGTCATCGTACTCAACATCGTCCGACGAATAACCTGAGTCCTCGTCCGCGTCCTCTTCCTGCTCGTCTTCTTCATCTACCTCATCGATAATCTCATCTTCAGTTAGATCTGTACAACCATCAGGCATGGGTAACCGTTCACCATCTTGAACCAGGTCCATTATATCGGAGCGGACCATAGAAATATTAGGCTCTTGATAGGCAGGAATGTCTCTTTCTGGTTCAGCATCATCTTCAGTCGTCGCCGGTGTCCCTTCAATTGTCTCTGTATTCCATATTCCTCGGTGAGAGATATGGTTCACTATTTTCCACCCTTCACCGGCTTTCGGATCGTCGAGATAGAACACCTGCCGAACTAAGGTGGCGAGAGCGAAAGGCTCATCCTCATACCAGTGCGAGTTTGTATAGACTGATAATAGTCACAGGTCTTCCTTTGTACGCTTGAACCATCTGCACTTGAATAGGAAAACGTTGACATCATTCCCGTAACATAGCTGAACCACGTATACAATAGCCCCGTAATATAGATCATTGTCTTTCCCAACGGCTACCCCACTGTTTTGTGTTCTTCTTCCTTCGTCTCGGGCCAATGAATGGAACTTTACACCGTTCACAAAACATCCGGGATAAATATAGTGCTTAACCGGCTTCCCTGCTAGCAAGTGTTTTGGCCATGACCACCACCCTCCGTGGTTATCAGTTTTTTGCAGATCAATCATCTGCGAAAAAGGGCAAATTAATATAAGGGTTTACTTTCTACAAACATGAGCGATATGTATTTAAATAATCTCATCTGAGTCGTACGTACGTACCCATTGGAAGAAATAATCAGAAAACTTCTTCTTAACCATTTTCTCAATCCACGCCGAACTCTTGTTTTGATTTAACGCCTGAAGCCTCTCCCTGTATGACATCATGTACGGCTCAACTTCATCACAGTCTCGCAACACTACCCAATGTGCCTCAATAAGTTCTTCCCGTGTTAACGATTCCTTTAATACTCCTCTAAACGGTCGGACGACATTGGTGACGACAGAAAGATTGATGCGGGCACTGCGATCGGAGGCAGAGGGGGTGGATCTTTGAGGTACCTGTTGCAGTAAGTAACACACTCATGCATTAGGTATGTCTCTGCTATGGAGCCATCCGGGGCCGACCTGTTTTTGACGAATGACTTATACTGTCCAAGCTGTCTACAAAATCAAACGTACACATTACATAAGTACATATAGCTAGCTAGCTAGTATATATAAAATCTCCAGTGGAACAAATTAATTAATTAGTTGTACGTACCTTTCTTGAGGATACATCCAAGTGTACTAGACCGGACCAGAAATTAGCACCTGCTCGGGCAGGTGGATCATTAGGTGAATCATGATGTCAAAGAAAGCAGGGGGGAAAATCCTCTCTAGTTTGCAAATGATGTGCACAATTTGTTGTTGCAATTCCACCACATCCGACTTCTTTAATTCTCTGGCGCATAACCTCTGCCACCACCTGCACAATGCCACTATTGGTTCTACGACGTCCCGAGGCAAGTATGGTCGAATTACCACTGGAATCAGACGTTGCAGCATAACGTGATAGTCATGTGTCTTTAGACCAACAAACTTGTGTTGAACCTCGTCCACTGCTCCAGTTATAGTAGCTGCATACGTAGCCGGATAACGAACGCCCTTAAACCAGTGAAATACAGAACGTCTAAGCGTCGGCTTCACTGTGTAAGGTGCATCTGGCATCTTGTTGTACACTCCTTTCCTATCCCTCCTCAACCACAAGGGACGACGTAGATTCATTGATTCCAAATCTTTGCGCGCTTTGGGAGTATCTTTAGTCTTGAACTTAATACCGAGAATTGTTCCCACCACGCTGTCGCACACATTCTTTTCTATGTGCATCGCGTCCAAGTTGTTCCTCAGCTTCAACTTCGACCAGTAAGGGAGTTCAAAGAATATACTCTTGTGATCCCAATAGCTCAGATCATGTGGAGGAATTGGATTGCATTTCTTTACATCCGCGTCATTGCTCAACACACCAAAGTCGAAATAGCTCAACCTCTCTAAAATCTCTTCGCCCGACCAACTACGGGGTTTAGGATTGTTCTCTACCGTACCGTCGAAATGAGCTTCATCCTGTCGCCACGGGTGGTCGTGAGGAAGCCATCTACGGTGACCCAAGTAACACACCTTCCCCGCGTGCCAACTAGAGTTCACGTCGTCCAAACATATAGGACATCCATTATATCCTTTTGTCCTGCAGGCTGCCAACATCCCATAAGCTGGAAAATCGTTGATCGTCCACATTACGGCAGCCCTCATCGTGAACATCGTGTCAGTGAATTTGTCATAAGTTGGGACTCCATTTTCCCTCAACAGTTTCAGCTCATCGATCAAAGGTCTGAGGTAGACATCTAAGCACTTCGATGGAGATTTAGGACCTGGAATTAATACGGTAAGGAAATTAAATTCCTTGTTCATGCACATCCACGGAGGCAAGTTGTACGGCATCAGAATAACTGGCCAAGTGCTGACGGCGGAGCTATTACTTCCCCAAGGATTGAATCCGTCTGTAGATAGGCCGAGTCTAACATTTCTAACCTCTGAAGCAAAGTCTCCAAATTCTCTGTCGAAATGTTTGAAACCCTCCCCATCCGCGGCGTGTCGCAGGACATCGTCATCTATTCGCTTTTCTGCGTACCATCGCATCGCCTCTGCTGTCTGTAGAGACATGTACAGGCACTGCAATCTGGGAATCAAGGGAAAATATCGAACAACTTTCACAAGAATTCTCTTTTTCGAACTCTTCCTATTCAACTGGAATCTGCACTGGTCACATACGGGACAATAGTCCAACTCTTTATACTCTTTGTAAAATAGCACACAATCATTCGGACATGCGTCAATTATCCTGTACTTTAGGCCGAGGCTGCTCAGGATATTTCTAACCTTATAATGAGATTTAGGAAGATTGTGATCATCAGGAAGCAACTTACATATTTGCTCCTGAATTTCGTCAAAAGCACTCACTGACATTTTGTGCTTCACTTTTATCTTCATTTGCTCCATCACATATTGCAACACATTCTCTCGACATCCAGGGAACACTGGGGTCTGCGCTTCAAGTAGTATCCGGTTGTACTTTTCCATCTCACTTGTGTCAGTGGCCAAGCTAGCTACAGGGAATGTGTCATCATGCTTATAAGTGGTACTGTAACCTCCGTCTTGGTGTTGGTGTCCACCATGACTACATCCCGGAAACGCATCATGGACCAAATCTGCAGTTGGGTTGCAAGCTGGGGGTCCGGCACCACTGCCGCTGGATGAGGCACCATGGTAACTGTACCCTGAGCTGAAGTCTGCTGCGCTGAACTCTACTGCTTCACCATGCTCGCTCCATGTAGTGTAACTCCACATCATACCATTTTCGTACAGGTGTTGCACCATAACATTAACCTCCGCATACTGACAATTAAGACATTTCTGACACGGACACCTGAAACGTTTCTTTCCCTGACCATGTTCTATCGCAAAATTCACAAATTCGCTAATTCCATCCATATACCGGACATCACATCTATTCTTCAACTTCATCCAACTCTTGTCCATACTGCTACAAAATATTATAATTAATTAATTATTACATATATATATATATTTGTCAATTAATTTACATTTAATTATACGTACATACTCGATCTACATCGATCCATCAATTACGTACGTACGTAATTTAATCGATCTGTACATATATATATAGCTAACATCAGCTAACATCCTTGCATGTATATATGTACGTACGTTTTCACTAAATATATATTAATTAATTAATTAAGCAAATTTTAACTGCGTACGTATACGTACGTACCTACTGGCCTTCTCGATATCTGTACGTTAATTAAGCTAACTAGCTAGTCAGCGGAGATCCCTTATCGATCCTGATTCTTCTCGGCCTACCTAGCTCGCTTCTAGCTAGCTAGCTCCCTAGCTTCTCCTTCTCCCTTCTCCTTCTCCATTCTCCTTCAATTCTTCTTCAAATGGAATGAATAGATCGAGGCCAGGAATGAATTCGATCAGCTTATATAATGCTTCACTTAGACGACGGAGGTGTTGGTACGTCGTCTATGTGGAAGCACGTTTCGTATACTCGGACGACGGCGTGTCGGTCCGTTGTCCAGGTAATCACCTGGACGACGGAGAATACCATCTCCGTCGTCCAGGTGATCACCTGGAGGACGGAGAAGACTCCGAGGTCCAGGTGATCACCTGGACGACGAAGAATACAATCTCCGTCGTCCAGGTGACCACCTGGAGGACGGAGAAGACTCCGTGGTCCAACTGACAACCTGGACGACGGAGATGGTATTCTCCGTCGTCCAGGTGGTACTTGGACGACGGAGTCATTTCCGTCGTCCAGGTGTCACTTGGACCACGGAACAATTATTTTTCCGTGGTCTAAGTGATGTTTTCTTGTAGTGCACTATCCGTTTCCGGCGTGCGAGTAACCTCTTGAACCCTCCTCGCGCCTGAGGATCGAGGAGGCTCGAACTGCTGCTGCTGAGGTTGTCCCTCGCCCATCAGTCTACGGTGTCGAGAGGTCTGCGGAAGACTGTAAGTGTTGCCGACGCTGGTGGATCCTGATGCGGACCGACTTCCGGTGCCCTCATCCCCACGTCCCGATCTCCCTCTCCCTCTCGACCTCCCCCTCGAGCTCGACCCCCCTCGGGAAGCACCGCAATTTAACCAATTCATCGTTGCTATAAAATTATAAAAATTCAAAATAATTCCTAATTCATCCAAAAATTCGAATACATATTCCAATATATATCAATAATCCAATAAATAAATATTCCAATATATATATCCAAAAATTCCAATAATTCCATAAAATCCAATATATATAATTCCAATAATCCAAGATATAAATATTCCACAAAAATTCCAATAATCCAATATATAAATCCAATATATATTCCAATATATAAATATTCCACAAAAATCAACAATAATTCCATAAAATCCACAATAATTACAATATATATATATATATAATCCAATATAATTCATCCAATACAAATATAATCCAATAATTTAACTATATATATTCCAATATATATATATATATCAATAATCCAATATATAAATCCAATATATGTATATCCAAAAATTTCAAAAATTCCATAAAATCAATATATAATTCCAATATATAAATATTCCACAAAAATCAAGATAATCCAATATATAAATCCCCAATAATCCACAAAAATTCCAATATATAAATTAATATTCCACAAAAATCAACAATAATTCCATAAAATTCAACAATATCCAATATATAATCACAATGTTCATGCATGCATCCACATTATCGATAAACAAACGAAACAACTTCAAATCTAACCTAAATAAAAAAAAATCGAAATTACGAAATTAGGGATTTCAACCTGAAATGGAGAAAATCGACGAGGGCTTTGGCTAGAGATTCGATGGGCTTTGGCTTGAGCTTCGATTGCTTGCTCCCAACACACCGGAAATGGAGAAAATCGTAGAGGAGAGGAAAAATTCGAAATTGGGCAGTTTCGTTTCTGCCCAAAACGTACCCAGTTGCCAATATAAACCATAACTATACCCGACGATATAAGTAATATCGTCGGTCATAGTTGAACCGAAACTATATCCGACGAGATTTCATATGAATGTCGTCGGATATAGTTTTTTAATTTATTTTTCATATATATGCCGGTTATATATATGTAGTGTATTAATATATATTTATTAATATTTAATACGAAATTATTAGGAAAAAAAAAACCGAAATAATTTAAAAGCGTAATTAAATTAAAATGGCATTTAATTTTTTTGGCTATATTTAATAATATATATTTATTAATATTTAATAATACGATATTATTTCGAATATCGTCGATCGGTTGTATTTTTTTTCCGATCTCTCGATCTCTCTCTCTTATGATCGCTATTTAGCAATTTAATCGATCGACACAATTTAAAGTCGATAATCTGAATATAATTCATTTTACATTGCACGTTCAAACTCAAAATAACATACATACACTAATTAAGGCGCATAGTCAGAATCATTACTTGAGTCTGACTCTGTTTCCGAGTTAATTTCAGGTAAGATGTGTATGTCGTCGTCACTTGAGTCTTTAACATCAATAAGATTCGGTTGAGGAATTCGTACTACACTGCCCTGTCTCACATTATTAAGGCGAATTGTTGAGGTTTCAGGAATACCAATTGCGTTCGGCTCTTGGTATGCACTGACTTCTTCATTATCCGAGGTCACACCAAGGGTTGATGCACTGTATATGTTTCGTGGAAGAACATGGTTAACCACTTTCCACGCGCCTTTATGCACAAGATCATCAAGATAGAACAATTGTTTCACCGCCGTGGCCAACACAAACGGATCATCTTCATACCAGCTTGTAGCAGTATTCACCGAAAAAATCCCGTATTGATCGGTCCTTGTGTTCTGAGGGTCGGTATCAAACCATCTACACTTAAACAAGTGCACGGTCATGCCTTCCTCATATATTAATTCGACAACAGAATGGAGAACACCGTAATAGTCAACTCCATTCTGCCCACCATGCACCATTACCCCAGAATTCTGTGTTTTTCGTCTGACATCTCTATGTTCACAAATAAATAGCACGCCATTTACCTTACACATAGGATAAACTCTGGAAGTTACCGGTTTCTGTGCCAAGAGCCTCAATTCGTGTGACCACTGAGGGATACCATCATCTTGTACATGATTCATCTGAAAATAATCATTTATTAACTTAACTATAAATAGGATGCGAGACATGCACTTAACATCATATACAGGTCAATTTATCTATAAACGTACCCAGTTGCCAAAATAGTTTGCGAACGTCTTGTTGTGGTACTCAACATCACCGGAAATAGCAGGGCAGTAAAGGTGCAAATTTTTCCAATATTGAACTTCTGGACAGTTAATCAATACCGACCAATGGGCAATGGCTAGCTCATAAGGTTCCAACTTGTACGAGTTGGGCAACTTTTCAGAAACTTCAACATCATCGGAGATGATCGAAAGGTTGAACTGCCCTCCATCTACTGGCATATGTTGTGGAGGGTCCTCCAACGCTCCCAAATACAACTTGGTGTACGTTACGCACCCATGCGCAATATATGCTTCAACGATACACCCTTCGGGTGCAGATTTGTTCATCATATAGTCTTTGTAGTCCCCTAATTGTCTGTAAATTGGTAATTACAGATCGAGCATGTTATGCTTATTGCAACAATAAGTGAATAAATAATATTAAAGATCGACATATATATAGCCAGATTCAGAGATGCATTACGTACCTTTCCATAGGATACATCCATGTGTAGTGTACTGGACCAGTAAGCAACAATTGTTCCGGAAGATGGAGCATCAGGTGAGGCATGATGTCGAAAAAGTTTGGAGGAAATATCCTTTCGAATTTGCACATGATAAAAATGATGTCCTGTTGCATTTCCAACAAGTCTGATTTCTTCACTTCTCTTGTGCATAACTTCTGAAAGAATCTTGACAAAGCCACTAACGGCTCCACCACTTCTTTGGGCAGGTACCCTCGAATGAAAACAGTGAAGAGGCGTTGAAGCAGTATATGACAGTCATGACTCTTTAGTCCGTATATCTTATTGTCTTTGAAGTTAACACATCGACTTATATTTCCAGCATAGCCTGAAGGATACCTAACATTACCCATCCAGCCAAAAATTTCATTCTTCTGGGCAGGCTTCACGGTATAAGGAGCTTGTGGCATTTTTTTTCTTCCCATCTCTCAACCACAAATGTTTTCGCAGTCCCATCCTTTTAAGATCAATGCGTGCCTTCGGGTTTTCTTTAGTTTTTCCCTCCCAATTCAACATTGTGCCGACCACACTCTCGCACACATTTTTCTCTATGTGCATGACATCTAAGTAGTGTCTGATCAGCAACTTGGACCAATAAGGAAGTTCCCAAAAAATACTTTTGTGTGTCCAGAATTTATACCTGTCAGGTTTGTCAGGTATTGACGCCACTATCTCAGGATGATTGCTTAACTGCCCAAAATCGTATTCATTTAGCACTTCTAATATTTCATCCCCCGTCCATCTCCTCGGCTGCTCACCTGTTTCCACAATCCCATCAAATGCCTCCATATCCTCCCGAAATGGGTGATCATGTGGAAGCCAACAACGATGACGCATCTGTACAATCTTCCTGCAATGAGGTCTGTAACACTCAACCGTCATGCACTCTGGACAAGCCCTATATCCCCTGGTAACGTTGCCCGACAACATCCCGCGTGCAGGAAAATCGCTAATGGTGCCAACAAGCATGTGATGCATCTGGAACATCTCAATTTTGAACTTGTCATAAGTAGGATAACCATGCTCACTCAAGTACTTAAGCTCCTCAATCAAGGGTCTCAAATACACATCGAGACACTTTCCTGGATAACTCGGCCCTGGAATTATCATAGTGAGCATATTGTATTCTTTCTTCATGCACATCCATGGAGGAAGGTTGTACGGTACCAAAATAACTGGCCATATACTGTATTGAAGACTCATGTTTCCAAAAGGGTTGAATCCGTTAGATGAAAGCCCCAGCCAAACATTTCGAACATCTGATGCAAAATAAGAAAACTCCTTCACCATGTGCTTCCAAGCCTCTCCGTCAGCAGGGTGTATAAGCGTATCACCATCAGGAAAATTTCTCTCGGCCCACCATCTCATAGCTTCAGCCGTGTGTGCACACATGAACAACCGTTCTAGCCTATCTATCAGGG
Source organism: Geum urbanum (assembly GCA_946800695.1). Lineage (NCBI taxonomy): Eukaryota > Viridiplantae > Streptophyta > Magnoliopsida > Rosales > Rosaceae > Geum > Geum urbanum. Next base: position 7,443,752 of record OX327002.1, on the reverse strand, counting down.
GAAAATACCGAAGTATCTTCACAGCTTTCTTGTTTCCGGCAGGAGTCAACTTATACCTATCTGTACCACATACCGGGCATTCATCAAGGGATTCAAGATCATTCCCATAAGCATCTTCACCCCAGAAGAGAACATAATCATATCTACAAGCATGGATTTTGATGTAGGAAAGGTCAAGATGTTTAAGGATTTGTCGCACCTTACGATGAGTAGTAGGAAGACGATGACCGGGGGGCAACAACGAACCAGACCACTTCAGCCAATCATCAACAACCTTCACACTTATTTTGTTCTCCACTTTGAGCTTCATAACTCCCATAACACTTTCGAGAACAGTCTTATTACACCCGTTGTACAACGGGGTCTGTTGGAAGGCAATGAAGTTGTTGTACTTGTCCATACCAGCAGTGTTGACAGTTGTAGGTAATTGCTGGACTGGCTCAATATGAGGGAAGTCTCTAACGGCGGGAGGGATATCCGGTGCCTGAGCAAATATACCGCTCTCATGAGGAAAAATATCGTTGATCAACCTTGTTGTTGGATCATTGGATATACTGCCACTCTCAAAAAATTGTCCGTGATCATGTTGACCAACTGATGAGCTCTCACCGTGATAAATCCAACATGTGTACTTATCCCAAAACCCGTTTTTCTTCAAGTGCTCCAATACTTTATCGATGTGAAAACGATATCGCTCGCTGCGATACTAACATTTCGTACACGGACAATAATGAATTGTCATCCCTCCACAATTAACCTTCACATATTCGACAAAACTTCTAATTCCACAGTGATATCTTACATCTCATCTTGGAAGACACATCCAACTCTTGTCCATCCTGAAAATTATAACTGCATGTATATATACCCATGATCTTATTAATAAAAATTTCATAGCTAGATATAAATATTTATTATTATAATTCCCATAATTTTAATATATATATATACACACACATACACCCTAACTATATATATATAATCGATCGATCACAAAAATCTAAATATATATATAACCATGCACGTTCGTACACTAGCTAGCTAGCTATATATATAATTAATCCTATATATAATAATCACAATATATATATGATGCAATATATTAATTAAATAAATTAATCACCCTAGCTAGCTAGCTAGCTATATATATATTCACAATAATCAAAATTAACAACAATTAATAATTATTTACGATCATTAATCACGTACTCAAAATCAACCATCGATCAATTACTCAAACTCAAGAATCAATTAATTAACTCGATCGATCGATCAATATATATATATATATATATATTCAAAATCAATATCGATCGATCAATTCAACAAAAGCAATACATGCATGCATGCACAACACACACACACACACATATATATATATATTAAGCACGTACCTATATATAATGCATGAATCATCACGAACTCATTCTCGACATCACCCAAAGATTGATTTCATAGCATTTTCAGAAAAAAGGGAAATTTTTTTGAATGACAGATCGAGCTGCTGCCCAGATCTGAAATAAGAAACTATAGCCGACGATAGAAAAAAATCGTGGCTAATAGTCCAAAAAAATCGTCGGTAATAGTCGAAAACTATAACCGACGATTTTCCGGCGACTATAACCGACGACAAGAAAATCTCGACGGTCAAAAACCTATAACCAACGAGGTAATCCTGTCGTCGGTTATAGTTTACTATAACCGACGAGAACCCTTCTCGTCGGTCGTTTTTTGAGGACTTCGTCGGGTATACTACTTCTGCTGGTAGTGAATTTCAAAAAAATATAGCAATCATTCACCGTCCATGTAATCTGGACAATGAGATTGTGGACAGTTTCACTGTGAACTTGGTTCACAACCGTACCAAATAATCACCTACCATCCAATGTAATGTGGACGGTGAAATAGAGACTGGTTTATCATGAATCAAATTCATACCAACACCATATTGTTCTCCGAAATTCCTTGTTATCCTTCCCCGAATCAAAGTGCATAATTATCAAGAATGGGTGTCGGTCTACCACATTATCGAGAATTTATTCATGGCTGGATGATTCATAGTTATATTCTGAATGTAAGAGATGAGTTGATGAATTATAATTTCTTCTCATTCAAGTTGTATCATGTTCATGACTTCGACTCAAGTTGTCTCCAATTCACGACTTTTCTTAATCTAGTTGTCTCGAGTTCATGACTTTTTCAATTTAGGTTCAATTTGATTCATGTTTTTTTTTCATTCCAAATAATTAAGTAAATGCACTATAAGTTTTTCCATTCCTTTTTTTAATGAATGAAAAATTATTATTTGACTGACAAAATGATTCTTTGAGTGTGTGCATTTGCAAGGGTGTTATAAAGACAGTGAATCCTCTTTCAAGAGATGTTGGAGCTAGGGGTGGACTTTTAGGCACCGAAAAAAAATAAAACCGGTCAAAACCGTACAAAACCAACACCGAATAACCAAAACCAAATATAACCGAGACAATCGATTTTAGAATTCGCATAGACCGACTAGTACGGTTTTGATTTTCGGTTCCGTGCTTCCTAAAAACTGATTAAACCAAACCGAACTGACATATTCATTTACATATTAATATTTAATTTTATATTACATGTCATATTCTTATTGATTATGAGTTACAAATAGTAGGTTTCCACAAACATGATCATATTAATTCTCTCTCATGTACTCATGTAGTCTTCCATTTTTATATATATCAATATTAGAGGTTTCAAATGAATGATGTATAAATTTTATTTTTTCTTTTCCTAACAATTACTTGTTTAAACTCATTCTAGTAATTTATTTGAAGTATTGATAGTTTACAACTTTGATATTTTTATTTTTTATGCTATTTGGTTAAGTGTGAAATTAATATATAAAGCATAGTCGATTTTGTAACCGAAATCGCACTGAAACCAAACCGATGTTAGGTTAACCGACAAAAATGGTTCTTATATATTTTTATCGGTTTCGGTTCTATTAAATAAAAAACTATATCTTCGATTTTCGGTTATCGGTTAGTATCTAAAAACCGGAGGGGGGGAGTGGGGGTGGGGGTGGGCAATTCCTATTTTGGGGAATTCTTGGTGGACCTAGGCCTTAATAGGATTTCTGGGCTTTATAGGGCGTGCACCGGAGGAAATCGATCGGCTTGGAGGATTTCCTCCCTGGTGGACCCCACACATGTGGGTGAATTCAGGTGGGGCAAATTTTCTTTTAGTCCAGCGCGTGTAATACATGCTCCAAGAAGAAGCTTAATAGGAGGCCGCCACGTGGCAAGGCTGTCTCCCCACTTGAACCCCAACGGCTACTTTGATCTGGGCCCTCCATTTTAAATCCAAAATCTGATCAGACGGCTACCATTCATACCAAACGGTTAGTTTAAAAAATATTTGCATAAAATACCTTAAAAATTATAAAAAAAATTAATAAAAAAGACTGCCAATAACCCTGTTTAATTTTCTACAAATATTACTTAATTATTTTTTTTTAAGTAAAGAATAATAATAGAAATTCTTATTTGGTGCACTGCTGCTCAAAAAACATGAATATGACTTTCTATTGGATGAATTTTGACAGAAATTCCTAGGCAAATAAGAAATCCTAAACGGGTGCGTATGTTCTAAGAGGAAAGAAATCCATGACGCCGTTCTCTCATATTTAGGTGCTTAGCGACAACTATTCACCATGATGCGATTCGAAAAAAATTGAGATATTTTTGTCATTCCCATTTGAGAAGGAACAGTTGATGCCCGTGTCACCATGATGCCATATAATCGTCAAAATGTGACTTAAATCTTTCAACTCACTTGTACTCATTCTCCGAGGTTGAAACGTCAGTTACAATACCAAAATCTTTTAAGCATTTGACTTTCCAAACTAAATCACTACCTTTTCCTTTATTTTTTGGGTCTAAAAATCACTACCATTCCATTTGGTTGACCGGCCAATCTTTCTGGTTGACGGCAAAGCTTTCTACTCTTTCTTCACTTTCTTTTAGCTTTTAAGCTGATGGAGAAGCTTCTCTCACTGTTTAATAAGTCTACTTGAGCATCTTCTTTTACATATAGATACTCTACATTACTGAGATTATCATCTTTAAAAGTCTAATTGTCATCGAATGGATCAAGATTAGATTATCAACCTGCATGTATATTGCTTACTTTATTAGGAATGAGTATTTTTATTTTCGTAAGTTATTAGACATTGAATTTTGTTTATGAAGTGCGCAGTACAGTAGCGGCTTGAAATGAAAGAAGGAAGTATTGAACTATGCCAAGCACCTATTGGAAGTCATGTTACGAATGTAATGGAGATCGAATTAACTCAATTAAGTGGAGGACTGACTCAATATATAATTAGGACAGTATATTCAAACTAAATTAGAACATTGTGATGGAGCGGGGTTATATTTTTCCTTACCAGCCACCAAATTAGAAAAGGGTTGTCAATCTGGCAATTTCCCACTACACTCCTTGAGCTGCCTACTTCTATAAAAATCAATGGATCGCAACATCTGAATTCACCATCTCATTCAGCCTCTACCTTGCTAGCTATTTGCCTATCTCATATTCTCATTCTCTTCTCGTCCAATTTAAGTGTTGCATTTCAAATAGAAAAATGGGTTCCAAGTTTGCACAACAAGCAGCATTTGCAATGCTGCTAATTGCTTCAATGGTGGCTGTTAGCAAAGCCAACAAGGATTGGCAGCATTGGAACTACACTGGCTGGGGTCCTAATCCATATCACCTCAATGCGACCAGCGGACCCAGCAAGATCGTCGTGGGTGGCTCCGAAAACTGGCATTATGGTTTCAACTATGCTGAGTGGTCTATGAAAAATGCTTCAATCTATGTCAAAGACACTTTAGGTGAGCTGCATGCTACGTTAATTTTTTGCTCTTCTTCATATATACTTTCAAAAGTATTGTATAGTTGCAGACTTGCAGCAAATAGCCGCAGAGGTTTCTTGCTAAAGTACTCAAACTTGTACTTACATGGTGAACGAACTTGCATACCAAGATCGAACGTACTATATATCTTGATATTTACATGCATATATATAACTCGTGATACGGTGCCTTGTGCAGTTTTCAAGTATGATCCACCAAGCAACACCACACGTCCTCATAGTGTGTACATGCTACCAAACCTTTGGAGCTACATAAACTGCGACCTAAGTCAGGCGAGGATGATCGGAAGTCCAACGCAAGGAGGCGGAGACGGCTTTCAGTTTGTGCTCAAGAGTTGGCAACCATACTACTTTGCTTGTGGCGAACACAATGGTGCTCATTGTAAAGACGGGATGATGAGGTTCTTTGTCTTCCCAAAGCTCCGCGGTTGGCATTACTGAGCTCCGTTCTCACCGGAGACTGGATACGTACTTGTGATGATGAAAGCTTAATTAGGGTTTCCTTTTTCTTCTTTCAGTTGCTCGATTATTTCCCTAGCTTATAGCAAATAAACAAGACTAGGCATACCGTTTAGACATATTGTAATATTGTAATGGCAAACTTTATTTTATGGTACCTGAATTTCGTTGGACTTATAATTGTGCTCCTTGAATTTTAAATTCTATCTTTGTGATACCTGAACTTTTGAAATGATACGTCGGTAATACCCGAAACTAATTTTTCGGTCATCTTCCTCACTTGTACTGGTGTGGCAGCCTCAAAATTCAAATTTAAGGGTTAAAATATCTTTTTGCCCTACTACAACCATTTTGTTTCATTTTTCAATTTTTTTCTTGATTTAGCGGCACGATTTGATCCCTTGTTCTTTATTATTTATTCATTTTTCATTTTTTTGGATTTGTGGGTGGGTTGATCCGACCCGACGGGATCTCGTCGGGTCAGGGATTCTCGTTGGTCAGGGTCTCTCCTCATCGGTGGGAGAAGTGGTTTTCTGGCCGCGCCTTCGTCGTCCAGCAACATATCCAACATCTCCTCTTCGTCATCTTCGTCTGGCTTGGGTCCGAGGGCTAAGGCAAACTCCTAGATGATGTCGACGTCGACCTCAACCACAAAAATAAGGGCGGAGGGGAACAACGCACTGTCGATCGGATCGAGAATGGCAGTTGAGGTTCGCGTCGTCTTATGTATCCGACATGTCTTCGAAGGTGAGACCCACCGAGGGCAAGGAGAGATGATGACAATGGCGGAGGGCAGATAAACTCGGTGGAGGTCCGGCCGACTTGGGCTTCTCTGATCTCTGACAAAAACTTGCCGCCCGTAGCCCTGGACGGAGCCAGGATTCTCTGTTAGGGGGGGGGGCCTAAACGAAAAACTTAAAAAAATAAAAAATATATATTAATTTAAATAATTCAAAATATTAAAATCGTGCTTGTAAAATACTATCTATTACAAGGATAATTGTCCTCGACGAGGTTTCATATTCTGAAAACGTTTCATAATAACTTTATTGTCAATAGTAAGAAAAATGTCTTTCTCAATATAAGAAATCAAACAATCATTTATCAACTCGTCACTCATTCGGCTGCATAATCGATTCTTCACAATATTCATTGCAGAAAATACTCTCTCCACGCTTGCTGTTGCAACAGGTAGAATCAATGCCAATGTCACAAGCTAGTAAACTAGCGGATATGTTCTATATTTCCTTCGATCAACCATTTTCTCTGCAAGCTCAGTAATTCCTTTCAAATCGGAAAACTCAACGTTGGAACGCATATCTACTATATAGTTCTCAAGTTGATCATCTAATACCTTTATCTCATGTTCAGAAAAATCTCGTGGATAACACTGGGCAAAATGTTGTAACTTTTCTTTATCAAAAGCTGAGAATGAGTTACTTGGGTTCAAACTTGACATACAAATAAGCAGCTCTGTGTTCTTCTCATTGAATCGATCACCTCACTCTTGAAGTTGTTTGTCTATGATAGCATATAATAAATCAACACGATAATGATACAAGTTTGTTATTACCTGAACATTTCGCTTTGATTTTCTGGAGCATTCTTGAATGTAACGGCTTTGAAATCTTCATTATAACCACACAACCATTCCAAAATTTCTAAAAAGTTTCCTCGATTATAAGAACTTTCAAACTCATCATTACTACGAAATGGAAGCCCTTGTTTTGGAAGAATTCTTACAACACCAATCGATGCACTTAGGCGAGTACGGTAGTCAATTCGATCTTGATCTGTATATTTTGCCAAAACAATCTCAATGTGTTGTTTTTGGTTTGATAAAGCATCACAATTACTCGCAGCCTGATTATGAGTAATATTTGATCCTCCAACATGTGATATCAGCGTTTGCTTCTTCTTCCAATTACTGAATCCATGACCAACACCAACAAAAGTTTCACCATCGCCTTGTTCTCCAACAACTGGTTTGAAAAGATAACAACATAAACAAAATGCAACATCTTCTATAATACTGTACTCTAACAAATATAAAAATTCAATAAACCAATCACGAATAAACCTTCTTTTCTTCTTTTGTCCCCCAAATTCCGTGAAAGGAAAAGTATGATTTTTAGGTCGACAAGGGATTTGTTGCAGATAATATTTTCGAACTTCTTCTTGAATGTTAGGATGATAACTTGAAATTGACGGGCGTTTAGCGGGACCCGATGGATACTTTTCTGTAATATCTTCAGCACGAGACTTTTTCAGATTGTTACTATTCTTCTTTTGAATTTTCGTGGGTGGTTGCTTATCTGATGTTGGAGTAGAAGAAGAAGGTTTTTCTTTTCTTTTGAAGTATCTCTCCATATTTAATAAAAATTATTATATTTTAATCTCAGGTACGGTAAAGCTTTTATAAAGAAAAAAAATCATAAAATCATAAACCTGGTAACAGATTGAATTCTAATTGACCTAGTATTTGGATTTTATTATTGAAATATAAGATAATAATATTATTACAAAGTTGTCAGATTGAATTGTCAGGAATGGGAGGGGGGGGTGGAGGGGGGCGGCAGGCCCACCCTGGCCCCATATCCCTCTGTCAGTGCCCATAGCTAAAAAAGTGGTGGCGATCAATTAAGGGCTCCGGTTTTCCAAGACGAGGTGAGGTTGGATGCGGTGTTGTCTCGACAAGGTCATGTTGGGCTTCACGGTAGAGTCGAGCACGACGGGATTGCATTGCGTTGCGACTCGTGTCCGGGTCCTAGGCATCGGTAGCGGGCCGTGCCTACACCTCTATATATGCTGCTCCTCGCGCCTGCATTTGTGCCTACGACCTCCGTGCTGCTCTCCACCTCACAAAATCATTAAATATATAATTGACACAAGTTAAAGTGGAAAGGACTATAAACATGTCAAGCAGAAACAATTATATATATGCCACAATTAAAGTTCTGTACTCGTAACTCAATACCAAATCCGTCAATGAAAATCAAGATCATGAGAACGCATAAGTCAATTTTGAAATATATAGAAGGATAGGAAGTGGGAACGAAATTTGTTCGGATCATGGCACTCTAACTTGGCGTTTTTTTTTTGCGAAAAGAAAATCCTGCACCTCTTGATTTCACGAATTGGTTTTATTTATTTATTTGGGATTCAATTTTTTGAAAACACATGATACATTATTAAACTGTTACGCAAGGATAGAGCAAAATTGACTATGTTTTCCAAAATCAGTTTTGTGAAATTTGGGAAATTTGCCACCGAATGAGTTTTACCAAGATTTCAAATACAGGAAACGTGTTCCAAAAATCTTACCGAACCCAGACTTGAACGCAACCTAAGTAAACTAGGATATTAGATAAATAAACGATTGTTTACCTCAAAAATTTATATAAAAAGTACATTATTATACATAATATTAATTCTATAATAAATATGTAATATTTTTTTATTTAATATTCTAATAATGGGTATGAGTAAAAATATTGAAATATCATATCTGCCTTGTACCTATTCTAAAAAATTGATATTGAGTACACCCGTATCCGTTATCTGTTTTTATCCTTAAATTGTCATCCGTTATGGTCGAATACCCGATTGATACCTTACCCAATGAGTATTATTGTCATCCCTAAGGTATAGAGAAAATGAGAGAGAGATCGAAAATAAAAACGAGAGAGTGATGAGAGATCTCGGCAGAGAATCCAACGAAAATGTCAGCGACAATATCATGAATAATATGAAAACGATGGTCTGTTACATACGTAAAAAACATAATGATTTTTTTTAGAATTAAAAATTTATGATAAATTTATGAAGAAAAAAGTGGTGAAATTGAGTTTTTTTTTTCTTTTTTCATTTCAGCTTTATATTACTTCATGCTCTTTCTTAATCCAATTGCAATTTGTTATTTCTCAATAGAAAATTAGAAATTGACATAGTTTTACTTGTTGGGGAAAATGAATGCAATATTACCGTTGTAATCGAAACGAGTTAAAAGAACATCTCAACATCGGCTCCACCCAGAGTCCTCAAAATCGCCAGAACAGCAAAAAAAAAAAAAAAACTCTCCTCTTCTCCTCTGTGAAGCATCATGGATCAATCCTTCCTCTTGATGCTCTCGAACCTCCTCCACCTCCACAACTCCATCGACCCCACCACCTCCCTCATCTCCTCTCCCACCACCACCACCACCGCCTCCTCCGCCTCCGCTTCCTCCTCCCTCACCTCCTCCTCCGCCGCCCCTCTTCTCTTCTTCACCATCGCCTCCGTCCTCTCCTACATCGCTTCCTCCCGCCCCTCCTCCCCTCCCTCCTCTTCCTCCGCCGCCGCCCCAACCACCTCCGACTACTCCGTCTCCGCCTTCCGCGCCCTCTCCACCGAACACATCTGGTCCCTCGAAGCCCCTCTCCGCGACGCCCAATGGCGTTCCCTCTACGGCTTGTCGTATCCCGTTTTTACGACAGTCGTAGACAAACTCAAACCCCACATCGCTCTCTCCAATCTCTCCCTCCCTTCCGACTACGCCGTCGCCATGGTCCTCTCTCGCCTCGCCCACGGCTTCTCCGCCGCCTCACTTGCCTCACGCTACTCCCTCGAACCCTATCTCATCTCCAAGATCACCAACATGGTCACGCGCCTACTCGCCACCAAGCTCTACCCTGAGTTCATCAAGATCCCAGTCAGCCGCCGCCGCCTCGTCGAGACCACACAGGCTTTCGAAGAGCTCACCTCACTCCCCAACATGTGCGGCGCCATTGACGGAAGTCCTATTCGACTCCACAAGCACAATCTGACCAATAATTACAAATGTCGCTACGGATACCCTTCCGTCCAGCTCGAAGTCGTCGCCGACCACAAGAAGATCTTCTGGGACGTCTGCGTAAAAGCTCCCGGAGGAACCGACGACGCTGCACATTTTCGAGAGAGTCTGCTTTACAGTAGGCTCACCTCCGGCGACATTGTGTGGGATAAGGTCATTAATGTGAGGGGACAGCCTGTGAGGCCTTACATTGTTGGAGACTGGTGCTATCCTTTGATGAGTTTCTTGTTGACTCCGTTTTCGCCCAATGGGATGGGGACTCCCGCACAGAATTTGTTCGATGGAATGCTGATGAAAGGGAGGTCCGTGGTGGTGGAGGCGATCGGGTTGCTGAAAGGGAGGTGGAAGATTCTGCAGGACTTAAATGTGGGACTTAATCATGTTCCACAGACTATCGTTGCTTGCTGTGTGTTGCATAATCTGTGCCAGATTGCAAGGGAGCCTGAGCCGGAGCCGTGGAAGGACCCCGAGGAGAATGGGATGCCTCCGAGGGTGCTCGATAGCGAGAAGTCGTTTTACTACTTTGGGGAAAGCTTGAGGCAAGCACTGGCCGATGATTTGCATCAGAGGCTTTCTGCCAGATAGGACATAATTCCATGTGGGGCAAAGGCTTCGACTTCTATGTAAGAATTTCGTTTTCAATGTTTCTTTGTGTTGCTCCTTCTTTTAGGTAGGCTGTAGAACGTGTATTCGGATGATTAGAGCTAATGTGTAATGGCTGTCATTTAATTGTTGGGACCAACTGACTTGATCATGAATTGCTAGATTAATGAAAAGAACGAGAAAATGTACTACTTGTTAGTGGTAATATTTTGATGTTGAATTTAGGAAGAATAGTGTGCACTAATGTCACTCTTTGTCCTAACCCTAAACCCTGCTGTACTGCTGTTAGAGATATTGATGAGTAGTTATATTATGCAGTTTCTTTTGGATAGGATTCTTTTATGCATCTCTTGTTACTGTAATGGGTGAGTTAGCACTTAGCACATACTGTATTATGGTGACTTTTCTTTTTGGAATTGTAATTCTGTTGACTCGATACAACAAAGATCTAGGCATTTTCAGAGCCTATATAGATCATTAATTTGCTGATAAACAAGCAGAAAAAATTATTCTGGGCCGATAAAGGTTATATATAAACATTTGCATCGTCACAAGTTTGGCCTTTGGCTTATATTGATAGGAACTGCTATCATTATTTTCTTCTTGGTCAAGTTGTCCCTAGGAACTCCTGCATCCCTTGATTGTGTGCACCTAACATGTGATTCTTAATTGTGCTTTGGAAATTGCTGTTACTTTTCTATGTATTGTATATCTTGTGCCCAGATTTAAGCTTTGCAAGGATTCGAGGGAGAAAAGAGTGGCCCCAAGGATACTTGGATAGAAAGAGTAGTTGTTATACTTTTTGTGAGAGCATGTAGCAAGCATAGGCTAAGGATTTTCATAACGATAGGAAATACTTATGAAGTATTTCTGTGATTGTCATACGAGTTTTATGGTGGATGAGAATATTAGCAGAAATTTGTTTCCAACCAAGATTAGACTCGAAGGCAATATGCCGTTAGACGCTAATACATGAAGTTTCATGTGATTATGTGATTTGTGTCATATGCTGGCTTTGAGGATGAATCCTCGACTCCTTCAGCTGAGACTATAAAGCTTTGCTGACTGAAAAAGGTGTCCATCTACTAGGAAGTAGAAAACCAGATTGAAATGCACCTGCAAGTCCTTCCTTACTCACTACTAGTATTTATACATTTGTTTCTCCACTATGTGATCTTTCATTTTGGAAATAGACCAAGGAATGGTGCAGCTAGTGCATGCGGGTGAATCTGAGGTTGTGATGGTTATGTGCATGTAGTTTGTGATCACAGAGGTTCTAGTATACCTTGTTAATAGTTGAAGACCATAAACTCCATGCAGTTATTGCGCTATCCCAAGTTTAGGGACGATGAAACCATAAAACTCACTGCAGTTTGCAAATGGAAACACATAAGCGGATTTCCAGTAGTCTCTTTCCTTCTCATAATTCGAAGATCCAGTTTGTCTTCTTCTGGGGAATTCTTTTGCGGAGGACCGGATGTAGTAGAGCCATGGTAGCTGCAGATATAACGGTGAGGTGTCCTCGACTCTGAGAAGTAATTTTGTGCTTGCTGGAAATCTTGCAACAAACTCATTGGCTGGCTATTTGGATGATTGAGTCAGATGCGTTCATCCAGATAGGACATCCCTCCCTGAGTAAACGCTTTGACGTTTATGCAATGATATGAATGCTTGTTTTTGCCTTTAGGTGATAGAACTTGTATTTCGGATGAGTGGAGCTAATATCTTGGTCATGACTGTACAAAATGGAATGTACTTGATCAATGTGAATGTTGCATACGTATCTTTGTGTTTAACTATGAAAGCAATGGAGTAGAAGCCAGAGTGGTAATACTTTGATTCAAATTGAAATTTTCGGATGGAATGCTAGTATGCTACTGTTGCTTTCAGTCTTAACCCTGTAAATAGACACAGCTTACTATATCTTAGTGTAGTACTGCTGTTTGAGCTTCTCAGAAGAGCTCAAATACTTGCCTGTTTAGCTACTTCGTTTTCAAAGTTCCGCTCTTTGATTCTTTTTCGGTTTTTTGTGTGCATTTAGATGATCTTCTATATGCTATACTTAACATGTCGCCTCTTTATCATTGTCCTAGCTCGACTGGGAAACTAGTGTGTACGTAATTTGATATCGAGATATACCAATGGGATTAGGATTTCAAACTGAAACATGACATCCCAGTTTTTGATAGAAAAACGAAACTAGAAGACACAAGGTCAGCGAATTAGTTTTCTGACTGTCCGAAATATCTACCAGTAATTGTGGCAAGAATATTCAACATTACTAACTCGCCATCAACTGTAGATTTCATAGCTCGAAGTGCAGCACACTTCCTGAGCAGACTCCGCATGGAAGCACTGGTGTCAGCATCCAGCGGAGTATTCACCACTGCACATAACGCAAATAGCCAAAGACAACCATCCCTTTACAGACTGCTTCTCTCTTCTGTTCTCAGCATTGATACTCTAGCCACAGAAGAATCCAATCTCAAAATCATCGAGGCAGTACAGTCTTGAGCAATCATCCTAGCAGACTGATCATAGCAGTTTCCAACATGAGACAGTGCGAGCCTTGGCTCTGAAAACTCAGAAGAAGAAAAAAAAAATCATCTTCCCACTGTTTCAGAGGCAGCAAATGTTGTGGACATTTGGCAATGTCAGGAATTTTGGGCATATAATCACTCTGCTGTATTTGCTTCTATCAACTTTGGCTACCCTCACTTTTGGAATTTGAGCAGCTTCCCACCTGACACGCCTAAGATATTCAAATCCATCTTCTGGAGACCCAGAATCAAAATTGGGTTCTCTTCAACCAAAAACGCAGGTCTCTGAATGCTACCATACTCTTCATCACTGTCATCACCATCTTCATTAGTAACACTATAACTGCAAGCAAGGTCATGGAAACTGGCATCTTGGATTTCACCTAGTGCCTGGTTCATCTTTTTCCGAGAGCGCTTACGATGATTATCAGAGTTGGTCTTAATGTGATTTTGAGTAGAGTTGTCCAGCTCATCATACTCCCTTGCGACCTCTGGCACAAGCTCATTGTACACATTCTTCCATAGCTTCTTTTGCTCTGAAAGCTTCACAAATTGCAAGGCCTCAATCTCCATCCTCGAGTAAGTCAGCTTAGACCCATCAACAGCTTCTTTTCCGACAAGACAAGTAGAATCTGCGATTCCGGCAGATTCTTGGCTTTGTTTAGCCGACTTGAGGTGAGAGCTTGAAGAAAAGATCGATGAGATTAGACGATTGGAGATAATCAGAAAGCTGTACAGCATGACATCCCATTTATAATTTGGATTTTAGATTCTGCACACTCCAACTCCTAGTAAGATACAAAGCCTACGGTAGTTCCAAGCATGCATCAGTTTCCCTTTTTTTCTTTTTTGCATTGGATTTGCTTCTTATTCCTGTTTAGTACTATGTCAGATGTTTACGGGTTCAGCGCTGGTGCGAGATTATACCAAGAATGTACTCTGCATTGGTATATCTTCTAGTACTCTGCAGCCTTAAATGAGTACTACAGCTTAGACTACTTTATAGACTTGCATTTGAACGCAGATGTGCAGTCCAAACCTTTGTCGAAATTAATGTCTTGGAGAGGAGCGGAGAATTATACAAATTTAACAAAGTAACACCTCTTACATTACTTGTGAGAAATACATATAAATGCCAAGTAATTAGTGGCAGAACAAAACAATACAGATGGAACAGAAGCACGTCACTGAAAAAATAAATAGAGCAAGCATATACACAAGCAACGAGCACGGACTTTAAAAACTGACTGAAATATTTCAACCAGAGAACCCTCCATGGCTGTGGGGCTACAGAAGGTTTAAAACCCCTTGGTCCAATCCCACATCTGCAGACGTGTGCCTGAAAACAATATCAGGTTGCATACAATATCTCTCCGCTGCTGTCAATGTCAAGGTCATCAGGATCTGTATCGAGCTCCTCATCCATGTTATCGATGTCCAGACTGTTGGAAAGAATATTACTATTGTAATTAGAATTAACTCTTGTAGATATGATATGATATGATTGTGTAAATGTTTTCCTTTTAAGAAACTACTTGTACAACTATATTAACCTCAAAATTGGGATGAATGGAAGTATTGAATTCTCCCTGAAATACTTTTCTACTTGGCATCAGAGCCGAATTCCTGGAAGCTTATCACAGCGGATAAGCTGAATTGAATTGATCTAGGTGAATTGAATTTGAAAAACCCTGAATTGAATTGAATTGATCAGCATAGCACAATGGATCAATCTCTCTATAAGCTTATCTCTCTTCATCTAGGTGTTTCATCAGCATTCGCTCGGATCCTGGTTCAAACATATGGTGCCGACTACGGGTTCTTTCTCCCCCACACTAACAAAATCATGCACGTTCTCTTTTCGATTATGGAGCAGACCTCTGCCCTAAGCTTCACTATTACAATCCTCCAGCCTTTGGAAAACTCGGGCGGTGAGGTCCCAGCCAGTTCAGCCATCCCCACACCACGCGCACCTGAAAAGACAGGCGATGACATATCCATCTGACTCATCTGAAAATTGGATATCCTTTGACATGAGCGCGACACCAAGCGCTCAGCCAGGCAGGAGCTCCAGAGGACCTTGAATGCCATGTGATAGAGCCGCTCGGAACGAGATTCAACTCAGCATTTTGCTGATGCCCGTCCAAATCCTCCAGTCATCCAAATTCTGACTCCACTTCACCACCCTTTGTTCCCAGGTCCACCCCCCTGGAACTAACTACACCTGATGTAGCCGCCCAAATTCTGGCCCGACTAGCAGAATTAGAAGTTGAGGTTCGTCATGGGCACTTCACACACCAAAAAGGCATGAATACAATCTACACACCTCGCACGACTCCCTTTTCGGTATCCATTATCAGAGTCAGGCGTGATCCACATGCTAAGGATCCCATGGGTCCCCGATATTCTGGGCGGGATGACCCGAGCATCCATCTAGATGAGTTTCTCTCGGCCATTATTGGGCGACATCTCAATGATGCAACCCTATGTTACCTCTCCATGAAAACCTTAACGGGCGAGTCATTGAAATGATTTTTTGAATTACCTGAAGGTTCCATCGACTCCTTCGCCGATTTCGAAGATGTTTTTCTTAAGCGATATAGATTACATGGTAGGTATGATATAACTGATACCCTATTTGTTGTTAAACAGGCTGAGCACGAATACTTATTCTCCCTTATCAGCCAATTCTGGACGGTAGCTCAGTCATGCCGCCATCTGGATAAAAACATAGTCGTTGCCGCTCTCATCCAAGGATTAACACCTTCTATGTTCAAAGAAAAAATAGTAAAACATCAACACTCTTTGGATTACGACGAGCTCATCGACATGGTCGTGGAAAAGGCACATATCAACAAATTTGTGTATGGTGGCCAACCCCGCCCACGAATTGACAATACCGCCCCAATCCCACATGGAAAATTTTCACACCCGCACCAGTCCAAAAGAAAAAAGTTTACTCATGGTGACAGGCGGGACATCCCACTAGTTCCACATGAAAACCCTCATCACAAGCGTAACTCTACTACCAATCACAATAAGGAAGTATGACAGCCACTCCCAGCTCAAACAATTTTCACTGTCGCCAATGCTACATATGCCGAGATCCTCGCCAACAACAAGGTGCTAATTGATGTTACGCCTCCACCTAAATGACGAACATCGTCCATACGCAACACTAACAAATGGTGTGTGTACCACTCTAACGAATCACACAACAAAGATGAGTGTTTTACTCTAAAGAAGGTCATCCATAAGTTATTCAACGAGGGCAAACTGTACCAATACAAGGCAGGTAGTCCACCACCACGTCAGATATCGCTCATCGAACCACGGGGGATGATCATCACAATCTTCGAGGGTAAACAAAATTCTTGTGATGTCCCAGAGGTTCTCATTTTGTCTGCAGACAGTAGCGTCAAGGCTCAGAAGCGCTCATGTGATCCTATCACGTTTTTAGAGGCAGACGAGTGCGATGCATGCCCAAAGGATGCCCCATTCGTTATTGATGCCATAGTTGATCGCTTCAAAATTCAGGACATTTTAATTGATTAAAGAGCCGCATCAAACATCATGTTTTTACCTGCCTACAAACAGTTATGCTGCCTGAAAAACAAACTGATACAAGATAGTGAAAATTTGATGGATTTTTTTGGCGATGTCGTGTATCCGATGGGCTGTGACTCCATGTGCCTATGTCTGGGCCAGCCAGGAACCCCCCAAAGAGAAGTCACCACCGATTTTATAATTTGTGACTTTCCATCTTCATACAACATCATACTTGGACACCCCGCTTTAATGAAAATCAAGATCATTTTAGCCCCGCACATGCTTTACCTTCAATTTCCCAAAGATTTTGGTACTGGTCTGTGTGAGGCGCCCAGTTTGTCGAACGTCCTGTGAACCCCCACACAAGTAATGTCGTCCAACAAGAAATTTTGTACCTCAAGAATAACGACCCAACTACTACAATTTCGGACGACCCAAGGGATGATGCAAATTTCGTCCGGCTAGTTGCCGATAAAAATAGCCTGGTTGATGTCCAGGTTTATCCTGATCATCCTGAGAAGACTGTCAAGATTGGCACCCAGTTGAACCCCAATATTTCTAGGGATCTTACCGCTCTCCTCCAAGAATTTAAGGAAGTTTCTGCTTGGTCTTATGCTAATATGTTTGAAATTTCTGTCGACCTCATCTCTCACAGGCTAAGCATAAATCCAGGAGCCGCTCGACCAAGCAAAAGAGACGCGCTAAATGTAGTAATTAAAAAATTAAAAATATAGAGAAAATACATTAATTAATACACCTAAAATGCATAGATCAACTGCACTTTTCGGCTAAGCTTAATCTGATGTAGGATGTAATTCCTGAAGAGCTTCATTCTGAGGTGAACTCTCTGGTCAATCTTCCCTTTGAAAGGGAATTTGAAATTAAGGCAACAACTTGAGAGTATTGAAGTCTCTCACCTGGCGAGAGAGGTTCCCACAACAGACGAGGAAACATATGAAAATCATGCGAGTACTACCCAAGCGGAAGAAACTCAAGCGAGAGATACTCCTTGGTGAGAGAAAGCTAAGCGAGAGCTAACCAGGAAGGCAAGGCTTAGGCGAACGGCGACTGTCACCCCTGTTCTTGAAGTTTGAGGTGGATCTGTCCACAATCGGAGCAACCCTTAAAGGATTTCTCGATGCTCAAGTACCAAAAAAGTGGTTCGATGCGGGCTCCTCAACTCCATCCTTTCCAGCGAGTAAAACCTAGCGAGGAAAGGGAAAAGCCCCATTTATGTTGTGGGTTTGATAGCGGAGTCATTTGCGAGTCTCGCTGAGCAGGTTGCTTCAGAGACGTCTATAACTCACGTGGAGACCACTAAGGTAATGGAAACTTGCATAACTCATGAGAATTATACCAAATTTGGCCACGAGTGATGGCCTTTACGGTATTGTTTGCTAGCCCCCCAGATTTTCTAGGCGAGCGAGAAAAAAGACAAGCCTCTGAAATGTTGTCTACGAATGCAAGAAGACTAAGTCACTTGGTTCAGTGTTGGATGTTTGTTGCAACTAGGACGCATCTATTTGTAAAGGTCCCCTTATTTTTGTAACGAGACACTAAAATCTTTGTCCCACCGGGTGTGCCAAAATGTTTGGCTCGATTTTTTCCTACTGAGTAAATGTGTACTGGTTCTAGGTAAATCACAAACTGTCTCTTTTATGCGTGCTTGGTGTGCCACTGCCTAAGGTAGAACGTTGATATGCGTTGCGCTGCTACTGAACTTCTAAGAAGAGATTGAAGCGAGGAGAGCACCAACCTTACTCGATGAGTTATTTTTTCCTAAGTAACTTAGGATTTATGGTTTTAGTGTCTTGCTACTCAACCACGAAAATCGATACCTCACATTTCCTTCGGTGCAAGGCGGAGCAATCTTCATGGCAAGTGTTTTTAATACTAGTTTGTGACTTCTTTGATTGCCGGAAACCTTCACGCTTCTTTGGGTGAAACCTCCTTTGATCATCGTCGTTTAAAAATAGAGGATCTTTAAATCCATCACGCTCTGTAGAGTGAGAATTTTGGATACACCATCGCCAGTTCCTTTGCGAGGAGAGTTGTGCTTATGTGACTGTAGAAGTCTGCGACTGTAAAAGTGTCTTTGATCTGGTCATAGAGCCTCTATTTATAGTGATTGCTTAAGCATATCTTTCACTGAAAAGAGTAAGAAATTAGAATCCTTGAAGGATTCTAACTATGAGATTCGCTATATTTTATTCTTCCTTACTCAGCAAGATAATCTTGATTTTCTTCCCAAACTAGGCTTATTAAGTGGGCCGCAGGAATCGGCCTAATAAAATATTATTTTATGGTCCAAACAATGGTTGCACAGGTGATGATCTAGTTGAGATGGAATATTTGAAAAAGCGTTTTCCCCAAGAGTTTCAGATAGAGGAATTGGGTTCATTGAAGTATTTTTTAGGAATTGAAGTTGTAAGATCCAAGTTAGGAATCACCTTATCACAACGAAAGTATAAGCTTGATCTTCTTGCTGAGATAGGAGTGCTAGATTATAAACTTGCTAATACTCCTATTGAGATGAATCACAAGTTGGAGTTGTCTCTTGGTCAAGTTCCAACAAACAAGGGCAATTATTAGAGGTTAGTTGGAAGATTGATCTACTTGTGACATATTAGACCTGATATTACATATGTTGTAAGTGTTGTTAGTCAGCTCATGCATGATCCAAGTGAAGAACATATAGATGTTGTGATGCACTTTCTTAGATATTTGAAGTCTGCACCTGGTAAATGCCTACTATTTTTAAAGAATGGTGAGTTTGGAGTTATAGGTTATACTGATACAGATTGGGCAGATGATAAGACTAATATGGCGTATATTTCCGAATACTTCACCTTTATTGGTGGAAGCTTAGTAACTTGGCATAGTAAGAAGCAAAATGTGATTGTCCGCTTTGGCGCTGAAGCTGAATACCATGGAATGACAAATGTAGTGCGTGAACTATTATTGACCGGGAATGTATTAAAAGAGTTAAACTTCAAGTTTCATAAGGTCATGGATTTACATTGTGACAATACTGCTGTTATTGAGATATCTCATAATCCTCTACAGCATGATAGAACCAAACATGTGGAGATTAATCGGTATTTTATCAGGGATAACCTTAATAAGAAGGTTAAATATTTTCCCTTTGTAGCTTCTGAAGAACAATTGACGGATGTACTTACCAAGAGGTTGCCACACCAAGCATTCACAAGATAAATTGACAAGTTGGATATGATTGACATTTATACACCAACTTGAGGGGGAGGGGGGAGGAGTATTAGAAAGAATATTCCTATTGTAATTAAATTTAACTTCTGTAGATATGGTAAAATTGTGTAAATATTTTCGTTTTGAGAAACCACTTGTACAACTATATTAATCTCAAAATTGAGATGAATGAAAATATTAAATTATTCCTAAAATACTTTTCTACGTAAGTACCAGCAAGATACTGATTGAGCCACGGAAAATAAAATCGAAACCTATTAATCCTATCATTAACTAGATATTAATCACTTTGGACTTCCACTTGGAGCTAGCTAATTTGTGGTGGAGATACTTCCATTATTTCGTACGTACGTACTATCAGATTGGTTACTTAAACGTACTACTCCAAGTAGCCGCCTACTCTTAAATCTTAATCGATCAGATTAGTAAGTTACTTAAACTCCAAGTAACCTGAAACCCTAGTTGCCCATCAGTTTCTATAAATACTTTCCTACTCTAGCACAGTAGAACTCATCTCTTCTTAACGTCCAGTTAACCATATATACTCCCGTATCTTCTCCATATCGATCACCTCTGAAACCCTAGCCACTCGGCCTATCCATTTCCTTGTTCTAAAAACCACCAAGAAACCAGAAAACCCTAGCCGATCATCCATTGAAACCCTAAGCATTCGTCCTAGCTATCTTCCTTGTTAAATTAAACAACCCTAGCCTTTCCCAAACCCAGAAAAGAAAACCAAGAGCGTACTTACCATGCAGCAGCAACAGTCTGCATTGATGGAGGAGATCATCGGAAGCAATATTGATCAAGGTCGACTTCAACTCCCTGGCGTGAGGTTCTGCCCCATGGATGACGAACTCGTCCTCTCATTTCTCAAGCCTATGTTGGCCGGAGAAAACGTGCCTGGCATCAACCACGTTGTGTTCGACTGCAACTTATACGGTTCACAAGAGCCATGGAAGATATGGGACTTCTACAAAGACAGAAGGGCTCAAGACATGAGGAAGAACAAGGATCTTTTCTTCTTCACCAAACTCAAGAGGCTGAGTCCCACCGACAAACGTATAAGCCGAACAGTCGGCAAAGGAACTTGGAAGGGTGACAACGCTGGCGAGGCAGTCAACTGTGTCGACACAGGTCGTGAGATCGGGATCAAGAAGAGGTTTACTTACAAGAATCAAGAATCTGCCCACAACGGTTGTTGGACCATGTACGAGTACGACCTTGCTTCGTCGGAGATCCCATGCAAGAAACGAAAGAACAGAGACTACGTGCTTTGCTTGCTTCGGAAAACCAGTGAACCCAAAAGCGTATCAAACAAGAGGAAACAACTTGCTGGAAAGAAGAAGAAGAAGGTTCGTGGAAACAAAAATAACCGCGATGATGATTATGAAGAAACTTCAGATGAGGAGGAGGAGCAAGAAGAGGTTCTTGAAGTTGAAGCGAAGCGGCAAAGAAAAACCGAACCATCCACTGATGTTGTTCCATTTGAGGATGATGCATTAGAGGAGATACCACTGCCGGTGGAAGATGATGGTTTCTTTATGTCAGAAGCCGAACTCGATGCATTCACGGTTCAGCTGGAGGAGGAGTTGTTGCCAACAGAAGAAGATGGAACAGCAGAACCATCCTTTGATGTTGTTCCATTCGAAGATGAAGTATTGGCGGCACAACCACTAGAGGAGATACCACTGCCAGTGGAAGATGAATTTTTTATATCAGAAGCCGAACTCGATGCTTTCACGGTTCAGCTGGAGGAGGAGTTATTGCCAACAGAAGGAGATGATTATCTAATCCCAGGATTAGCTGAAGTCAATGGTGTACTAGCTAGCTGGTGAAAGGGATGAAGATCGATCAACCTGTACGATTAGTACTTTTAATTAGTTTGTTAACTTGTTTGTTTTCCAAGTATATATCAAAAGGTTTTGGAGAAACAAATTTGTTATGTGAATAATGTGATGGTTGTATCTCTATTTTCTAGTACGTACTCTGTAACAACTGGACCTGAAATTAATGTGAACAAAAATTTGCTCAAGCTTTTGTTAAATGGATTGCTTACCCCATCATGGTAGTTCCATGCATCAGTTTCCGTTTTTTCTTTTCTTATTGCATTGGATTTGCTTTGCTTTGTATTCCTGTCTAGTATAATGTCAGATGCTTAAGGAGTTGAAAGCTGGTGCGAGATTATGTCGAAATTGTACTCAGCATTTTTATATTTTGTAATTTGTAGTTTCCTGCAGCCCAAATGAGACTACTGCAGATTAGAGTGTTAGACTATCTAATAGACTTCCCTTTCAAGGCAAATGTGCAGTCCAAAATCCAAACCTATGTTGAAATGAAGGTATTAGAGAGGATCGGAAAATTATACAACTTTTGCTAGTACTATCTCTTACATTACTTGTGAGAAATACATAAACATTACATAAATGCCAAGTTATTAATGGCAGAACAACAAAACGGATCATTCTTAGGTATCCAAGGGTATGGTAACTTTATTTTATCACTTGAGAACAAAACAATACAGATGGAACAGAAGCTTGTCACTGAAAAAAAATAAAAATTAGAGCAATTAAGCAGATACGTACACAAGCGAGGAGGACGGACTTTTAAAACTGACTGATATACTTCAACCAGAGAACCCTATGTGTCATACGAGTTTTATGAAGTGGATGATCGAGAGTATCAGTAGGTGTTTGTTTCCAACCAAAGAGAAGACTCGTTAGTTTCATAAAACCAAAGAGAAGACTCGAATGTAATTTGCCGTTACTCGTGAATGCGTGAAGTTTTGTGTATGTGATTAATTATGTGATTTGTGTCATATGCTGGCTTTGTACAAGAATCCTTGACTCCTTCTGCTCCAGACTAGCTTTTTAATGCTTTGTTGACTGAAAAAAGAAAAAAGAAGATTTTATTCTACTAGGAAGTATTTATACATTTGTTTCTTCACCAAGTTATCTTTCATTTTGGAAATAGACAAAGGATTGATGCAGCTAGTGCATGTAGGTGAATCTGAGGTAGAGGTTCTGATGGGTATGTGCATGTAATTTGTGACCACAGAGGTTCAAGTATAGCTTATGAAGACCATAAACTTCCTGCAGTTATTGCGCTGTCTCAAGTTTAGGGACAATGAAGATTAGAAAACCATAAAACTCAGCAATTTGCTAATTGAAACATATAAGCAGATTTCCAGTAGTCTCTTCCCTTCTCATAATCCGAACATCCAGTTAGTGTCTTCTTTTGGGGAAGTCTTTGGCGAATGTCGTAGCCTAGCTGGCTATGGTAGCTGCAGATATAACGGTGAGGTATCTCAACTCTGAGAAGTCAATCTACACTTGATATGGGGAAATCTTGAGACAAACGCATTGGCTGATTATTTGGATGATTGGATCAGAGCGTTCATCCAGATAGGAAATCACTCCCGAGTAAAAGCTTCAACGTACATTTATGCAATGACATTTTTTGAATGTTTGTTTTGTTTTTTTTTTAGGCAGTAGAACTTGTATTTCAGATGAGTAGAGCTGAAATCTTGGTCATGATCGATTGTACGGAATGTAATTGACCAATGTGTTTAACTATATATTCTTGATTGCTTGGTGAAAGCAATGGAGTAGAAGCCACTGTGTAACTAGTCTACTAGAGATCATATAAATGCTAATACGTACTTAACATATCATTGTCGGAGTTCGACGGGAACACTAGTACGTGTTTACGTAATTAAAATGGAGATATACTAATTGGATTAGATAAGAATTTCAAACTGAAACATCCCAAGTTATTATTTGGATTGGATTTGGATTCTGCAGAACCCTACTTCTAGTAAGATACGAATTAAGCTAAATCGAGAAGCAGCTAACTACAAATAATAATGACTAGCTTGTACGTGTGTAAGATTGCAGAAGCTAAATAGCGTTGTTCTTCAATGGAAACGCCTTCATGGTTCACTCCCAAGAAGTTGCTCTTTATATTCTGTGTGATTAATTTGATCAATTATGTGGACCGAGGAGTAATAGCGAGCAATGGTGTCAATGGAAACCGGAGGACTTGTACAAAGGACGGCAAGTGCACAGCCGGTACCGGCATTCAGGGGGATTTTAACTTGAACAATTTCAAAGATGGATTGCTATCGTCTGCTTTTATGGTTGGACTTCTGGTGGCTTCTCCGGTGTTTGCATCATTAGCAAAGAGCCTAAATCCCTTTAGGCTCATCGGAGTTGGATTGTCGGTATGGACTCTTGCAGTAGTTGGTTGTGGTGCTTCCTTGAACTTCTGGACCATTGCCATCTGCCGCATGCTAGTTGGTGTCGGTGAGGCTTCGTTTATTAGTCTTGCGGCTCCCTTCATTGATGATAATGCCCCGGCTCCTCGGAAAACTGCATGGCTTTCGACATTCTACATGTGCATACCATCCGGATATGCACTCGGTTATGTTTACGGAGGCTTTGTGGGAACTAGACTCAGTTGGCGTGCTGCATTCTGGGGGGAGGCAATTCTGATGCTTCCTTTTACCATTCTAGGATTTGTTGTGAAGCCTTTGCAGATGAGAGGTTTTAAGCATGACGATTCATCGGAAGTGTTGCCTGTCTCGGAAGGTCAAGATTCGGGTGCCTCCATTGCCAAGGCAAAGGTTACCACAAGAATAAAGAAGCATCTTTCAAGGTTTGGGAAAGATATGAAGGAGCTTATGGTGGACAAGGTTTACATAGTTAATGTGCTTGGCTATGTAGCATACACCTTTGTAGTTGGTGCATACTCATATTGGGGACCTAAGGCTGGGTATAGTATATATCATATGACCAATGCAGATATGGTTTTTGGAGGTATTACAATTGTTTGCGGAATATTGGGCACACTAGCAGGAGGGTTTCTTCTGGATTATATGACCAACACTCTCTCCCATGCTTTCATGCTGCTTTCAGCAGTAACATTTGCTGGGGGCATATTATGCTTTGGTGCCTTTTGCTCAAAGAACATGTATGTTTTCCTTTTCTTTTTTGCAGTTGGACAACTACTTGTCTTTGCAACTCAGGGTCCTGTAAACTTTGTTTGTCTGCATTGTGTTAAACCTAGTTTGAGGCCATTATCTATGGCCATATCTACTGTTGCAATTCACATCCTTGGAGACGTGCCTTCCTCGCCTCTTGTTGGCCTTCTTCAGGATCACATCAACAACTGGAGGTCGACTGCTCTTATTCTCACATCTATTTTTATTCCTGCGGCTGTCATATGGTTCATCGGAATTTTTTTGCACAGCATGGATCGATCCGACGAAGAAAGCGAGGATGTAAGTAGCACAACTGAAAGGCCAAAGACAACACCACCATCACTTGATAACATCAAGACAGAAACAACTGAATCTACTACTTGAGTCTACTTCTGATGAGCCCATCTTTTTTCTTTTTTACATTCTGATAAGCATATCACATATTCAACTCTTGTGTAGTAGCATCTGCTATAATGTAACCAGTTGATTTTGGGTATATATAGGTAAAGAGCAGGTGATCTGAATTAAGGGGCTTTTTTTTGTTAGTCCTCTAAATCTCTATTCAGCTCCAATCCACCAAATAGTTTTATCTGTTTTTTTTTCCTTTTCAATATCTCTATTCAGATCCCCCAGGTTATTTCTGAGACTACATTATTCAATCGGAAGCTGACAAAGTAGGCTAGCTCAACTGGTAAGAGCACCACTACTTAAGAAGTACGCCATTAGGTCTTGGGTTTGGGTCACGATAGGGTAAGAGTAAAATTTTATTATCCTCTTTATAAAAAACAAAAAACAAATCGGAAGCTGACCTTGCTTGTAACAGGAGTCTGCTTAGCATGTGGCCAACATGAAAGTCATCAACTGATATTATCCGAACAAATAACACACGGATCATTATCAACATAAGAAGATATGTGTACTTACTATTCAGATTATGAAAGCCATTGATTACCAAAAGAAAAACTTAGTCCACTATACTAGACAACCACTGAAGTAGCACACCACGGCGCTGAACATATGACTGAGCATTTCCTTTTTCTAGGATCTCATAGTTCTCATCCAATGCACGACATCCTCCTTGGAAATAACACGAACCATGCCCTACTTGGAAGTCAATGGCTAGTGAATATGGTACCACATCAAGACATCCAGCTCCTCTTTCATTATCTTCAGTTATAAAGTAGAAGGAACCCAGCTCTTTCACCAATTACCACTTTTCTTGCTTCTTTTTTTATATGGAAGTGATTCTACCATCTTCAGAAAAATTTAGTGGCAGCCAGCAGGGAATTGATGGTATATACTGCAAAATGCAAACATCTGTTTGACTGAACAAAAAGAGCTCAACAATGAGAGATGAATGTCCAAATATAACGAATGAGAGATGGCATTATATATGCAAAGGTCATAGGTGGAACAGTGAAACAAAAATACACACTGAAGAAGAAATGAAATTACCACTGCATAGAAGCACTCATAAATCATAACAGTATAGATCAGCAAGGACACCTGAAAGAATACAAAATGATGTCATCGGAAGGCATATGATGATCAAGTGACAACTTCCCACAATTAAATCATGCACTATTTAGTAGAAATGTGTTGGTAGTTATAACAAATAAAGAACTTAAAGACAGAC
Organism: Geum urbanum; assembly: GCA_946800695.1. Taxonomy (NCBI): domain Eukaryota; kingdom Viridiplantae; phylum Streptophyta; class Magnoliopsida; order Rosales; family Rosaceae; genus Geum; species Geum urbanum. The sequence goes on along the minus strand of OX327002.1, from coordinate 7,417,010 downwards.
TTGGTTATACAGTAATACTTACATTCATTTGAACCTTCCAGCAAGTGAAAGAAACTGCAGTGGTAAATGAAGAATCTCAATATAATAATCAGCGGAAATGTTAGCTATGGATGAATAAGGCTCATTGGCTCGATCTAACATAGCTTCCTTTTAGTAATTCGCCTGCCGACGACCAAAACTAAGGTAATGATGCACTTTGGCTTGCCACCTACAGCATTTACTTGGTTAATCAGCCAAAAATACCATCAGCTCAAATGCTTGCTATCTGTTAACTCTGTGGAATCAGAGGATATTAGCCATTATTTATTCCCCTGTGCAAGCTCTTGCTCCACTATTTGGAAGAAGGCCGTCCTTGGCCATTTCACCAAGCACATTGAAAACTACATCCATATTTCCATCTTTATGGTTTGTTTCAACCAGTATTTTTGCAAGCTCAGCTTCAGTAAGCTCACAGCTCCTCAGTGTGCTCTCTATGACTCGACTCAGTTCATAGTTCATTCCCTCTGTGAAAAGATCTTTGATCAGCGAGATAACAGTCACAGTATGAGGAAAAAAACCAGAATGCAGCATTTCCTTGTACATATTCATTGCCTTCTGAGAATCTCTGTCCCTACAATGACCATGTATGATAATGTCATAAACTGCCCCATTAGGTTGGTATTTCTTTTTAATCACTGTTTCAAAAACTTGGTCTGCCTCTTTCATCAAACCCTTCATACAGAACCCCTTTACAAGGCCCACCACACTCTTGAATTCAACATTATTGCAGCTCTCGATTAGTGTATTATACGTCACCTCATCTGGGATAGACTCCTGATAGAACAACTTGAGTAGAAGCCTCTTTGCTTCTCTTGTCTGAGCTTGTTTGTTAAGACCGTTAATAAGCACACTGTAGGTCACAACATCAGGAAGGAAACCTTTCTGTATCATTTCATTATTCAACTGTAGAGCTTTATTTAAATCTCCTTCCACACAGTAGGCATTGATCAAGGTCGTGTATGTAAATTCATCGGGACGTAGACGCATACTTATCATGTCTTGGAAAAGATCACAGGCCTCGCCTAGTCTCCTTTGCTGACAAACACCTTGAATGAGGGATGAATAGAGGTAACTGCATCCGGTACTATACCTTTTTCCTCCATTTCCCTCTTCATTTGAAATGCATTCTCTAATTCGTGATGCCAGCAATACCCAGTTATAATTGTACTATAACTTACGACATCAGGGGTCAACCCTTTCTCTATTATATCCTGTACCATACCCTTGGCCTCTTCCATCTTACCTAAATAGAAATATCCATTGATAAGGGCATTGTAAGTCACAATTGAAGGTGATAATCCACTCCCAACCATTTCTTTCATAAGACCGTAAGCTTCAGTTAAGAAACCTTGTTGGGAAAAGCCATCTATCAACGTAGTATAAGTCCTTTCATTTGGACGAAGTCCTCTAACACGCATCTGATTGAAAAACTCCATTGCTCGATTCAAATTCTTTGCCTTACACATGGCATTTATCAATGCCGTGTAGGTGACAACATTTGGACACAAGCCATTCTTCCGCATCTCCTCTTGCAAAACAAGTGCTTGGTGGACATTTCCTTCCTTGCAATACCCACTAATAAGAGTGTTATTTGTCACCTCATCTGGAACAAAACCTTTTCTTGTCATCTCCTCAACAACCTGACCGGTCTCATTCATCCTCCCTTCTCGACACAACCCATTAATCACAACATCATACGAAATCAAATTTGGTTCCAAACCCTTCAACAACATTGATCTCAACAACTCGAATGCATCATCTATCCTCCTCAACTTACAATAAGCATCGAACCAACATATTATACGTAACCACATTCAGCATACACCCATTCCTCTACATTTGACCCCAAAAATACAACACCATTTCCAAATTCCCCGCCACACTAAAGCCCCTAGTCAAAATGTTATAAGTATACACATTCGGCAAAATCCCATTTCGAATCATCTCACTGAAAACCTCCTCAGCAAACTGAATAGACCCCTTAGACCTAATCACAGCATCTAAAATGGCATTATACGAAAGGACACCGGGCATAAAGCCATGAGCTTTGGCTAAATTAACAATGTTAATAGCTTTATCAATGAAATTCAAGTGAGAGTAAGACTTCACCACCAAGTCGAAAATCGCCGAGCTGGAATTGCACACTCGGAGGGACTCATTGAGGCACTGAAAGACCAAACTGCCCTCCTCGTCGTTGTCTTTGGTGTTGATTGCCACGTCCTCGGCGAGTGCCTGCGCGCTCTTGTAGAGCTTGAAGCGCGTGAGGATATGGAGGGCGAGGCACTTGCTCTGGAAAGTGAAGAAATGAGCGTTCCTGGCCAAGGTGAGGAAGTTTAGGGTTAGGGTTTGGTCGAATTGGGACTTGAGGAGTAAGCAGGAGGCGGCTTCAGGGGTAAAATCGGAAGAGAAAGAGTCGTCGAGGTTTAAAAATCGCGGGTGGCGGCGTTTGAGTTGTGGGATCGCTCTGTCGGCTAGGAGGGCGTCGGAGGGAGCGAAGCGGAATGAGGTGGTCGGCCTGTGAATTTGGGGTCTCGGCAGGGGCATTTCCGTAATTAATGGAGCCTATGGGTTCTATCTTGATCCCGGAAATGAACTAAAATAGAGTTTACTTGGAGCATATGTACCGGGGACGTTTTTCAGCACGAGCAGCCTCGGGGCTCGCCAAAGTCGTCGGCGACCGCTCGGCATGAGCAGCTGCACGAGCAGGAATTGCTCGAGCGAGAGCACGAGCAGAGCTGGGGCCACAGAGTGGGTGAGAGGAGGGGAGCGGGCCCGACCGGCGAGCAGCACGAGCAAGGCATGCAGCGGTGCGTGCTGTCGACAGCGACCGCTCGTTGACGAGCTTGGGAGCTGCTGCTCGAGCATTCCCCGGTGCATATGCTCTTAGAAAATGGAAGTAGAAGGAAAACAATGTCACAGCGGACGGGTCGGATCCTCTCGTTCGGGTTTCATCATTTATATTTTTTTAATGGCGAAATATTGATATTATAGTCCTCAAAGTGGGACAAATTGTAAACTTTGCTTTCACGATGTATAACATATTTCATTTTAATTCCTTAAGTTTCAATCTAATTTTATTTTGGTCACTCAAATATGACATATATTATTTTGATCACTCATGAAAAATAATAAAGAAATATGCTCTGAACAACGCAGAAAGAGGAAACTTTGGTTGGTGCCATCGATGTTGCTTTTCTCAGCAAATTTCTAAAACTATTTTCATTGAATCTTAGTCATTTGAAAAAAATACAATATTAGTCTGTTTTAAAATTTTGATTTGTCAATGCGGTTAACACATTTTACGTGAACGATGACGAAAGATGGACGAGAGATGGTGGAGAAATAATAGTACTTTAAGTAGCCATTTTAAATTCACGTTGGCCACTGAATTATACATTCCAAATTCACTTTAATTCTCTAATATTATTAAAACAAAGTGATTAAAGTAATAATAAAAGATAAATTTGAAAAATTAAAGTGATATACTTGTTATATGAAACATCAAAGTTTTATTACATGTCCTACTTGAGGACTATTTCGGCCCCATTTCCTCTTTTTCAATTTATTTATATTCCTTTTGTTCCTTGCTCATTCATACTCTTGTTCATTCAACCACTCAGTTACACTCAACTGATTGTGAGAGAAGCCATTAGCGTCTCGCAGACTCAGTTTCTCTCTGAGCGTCTAGAGCAAGCAAAATGTGAGTCCTTTTCAGTCTGTAAATTCCCCAATTTAAGTCTTTCTTACTCATTTTTCACAGAAAAAGTTGTTGTCTTAGTTTGAGTTTCAGAGCTCTCAATCGCCGTCGCTATCATACAAAAATGTTGCTTCTTTTTTGAAAATTTCTCCCTTATTTAACAAATTGAAAACGGTGTATTGTAGTTTTATCATTTTGAATTGAAATTATATAGGTTTTGAAAATTGTTCTCATTTGATTTGTTGGGCTTGTGCTTAGTGTCTGCTGGAAAATTTGGGGGGAGCTATGGAGTCAAAAGACGACACTTATGACGGTATTTCCTTCTCCTTATGTTTTTGTAATTTTTAAAGTTGTGGTCTTTAGCAAAGCATTGTCAAATTGTTCATTGCATGTAAATGTAGCAATCTAGTATTTTGTGTTGCATGAATGTTGGGCACTGAAGATATAATGGGAATTATACATTGATTCGGGGATATAGGTTGAATAAACATCACTCCAACATGGTTGTAGACATGTACACAATCGAGAAATCACGACATTGTATCCATTTGTGGTATTCAGAAAGCAGAAGTTGAAGTTATGACATAAATGTTTCCTATTGCCTGTTCTGGTTTTTGTAGTGATAATCTAGTCCTCGATGCGCAGTATGCAAAATATATGAGCTTCCTAAGTTGGTTTTACAGTTTTCTTAATTTGGACGTGTTTCTTATATCATGTTGGTTTGCATTTTACCGTATGTTCTCAGGTTTGTATTCAAAGGGGCATAAGAGGTTGAGATTAGCTTATGATAGAAATGCATGTGATGAGAAACATGAGATAGCTGTGTCTGGAAGTATGCATGACATAACTGTGCAGAAGAAACCAATTTCTACTTCCGCAGTTGTCAACTACAGTGATCCATTTGCTATACAAAACTTGCTGGAGGGATTAGAAGGTTGAAGTATATATGGAAGTGCTGCAAAGGACATGAAGGCATTTACTGCTCAGATACATCAAGTACTGAAGCCTTTGCTTGCAAAATACCCCACACTACAATCTGTATACTTCAAAGATGATAAGAGGCAGAGTCAACCAGCTCCTATGTCAGCTAATCAAAAAGCTCCATCTCCGGCACAAAATATTATCATAGATTTGGAGGATGACTGTGTCGACCATACTACTCCAGTAGCATTGTCGGCTGTTGTAATCATTGATTCAGATGAGGAAAAAAGTGAAGATAAGAGGCCTTCCTACTCTTTCCAGGAGGTTTTCATGAAGCCGCCATCTTATTCGCTTAAGGAGGTAATTCTACCACTGCCACCTCAGCTAGTATTCAGGGAGGACAATGAGGTAAGTTTGAACTATATGTATTATGAGATGATGTTTAGTGCAATAATTTCTTATGAATGACACTTGTATTTTCTGTACTTCACATCCATTTTACGTGAGAACTGTCTACTGATTGGTTATAGTACCATGTTCAGGTGAGGAATGGAGTAGAACAACCGAAAGTGTCTACTGTAGCTGAAAAGAGTAATGAAGGTGTTTATCTGGGTGTAGAAGATGAAGAAACTACTGAAGATGATGATGGCTTAGGAGATGCATGGATGGAAATGTCAATGGCATTAGAATTTTCCAAGGTATTGTTATCTTCTTTATTTACAAGGAAGTTCATTTCAGTGTCAAATGATTGATAGAAGCTTTAGGGTTGTGAATCTTTTGGGGGTTAAAATCAATGTCCAGAGCTGCATTCACGTTGGTAAATTTTTATATTTTTTTTCATATGCTTCTGCTAGGATGTAGCTGATCCTTCATCTGAAGAAAGAACAAGTGAAGGCGGGGAGGATTGCGACTGTGAACATTCTTTTGTCTTAAAGGATGATATTGGATATGTTTGCCGCATATGTGGGGTTATTGACAGACAAATTGATGAGATATTCGAGTTTCAATATAACAAGGTACTGCTTCTCCTTGAGTACCTAGCAGTCCATCGTGTTACTATAAAGACATTGCCAAGTTGCTTCTTTAAAGGGCTATATCTTTTTGCAGTTCAAATCTTTGTGAATATTTATGGTGTTGTTGGACTTTTGGTAGTAGAATTGAACTACTGGAAAAACAAAGAGGTTAAGAGCCCCTGACTAAGCAATGGTCATTTGTATGAGTCCAGTTAGATACTTTCTATAGTTACCAAGTTATGTGCTAGCTCAAGTTAGTTCACTGCTGTTAACATAAAACTCAAAGTAAGAGTTGGTGATGCTGAAGTTTATGTTGGGCCATGTTCATCTTCAGCTTATCCCGACAGTCCCCTTCTTTATGAGCCATGATTTTAGCTGAATGGTATAATCAGAGATTCAAAATATGGAATTTAGACTGTTTTTACTCAAAACCAATCTTTAAATAATCCTTTTATGGAACACATAAACTGTCCCTCTTCTTCGAAAGAATCTGTTGATATGGATGGATCCCAGAGGATGTAACTTAAACTGATCAAGTTGGGTTTTTCTTTTATTAGCTTTCTACCTGAACAAACCCAAACAAAGGGCAAGTATGAAGGATCAATTTGGCCCACCTGACCATTTTGATTCAACTCTAGTGTTTGTCGATGTCTCAATGGTTGCATCTGTTTCTGGACCCTGGGTACAATTGAATAATCTCATGTCACCTACAAGAAAACTACAAGATGTGGTTTAATAACAAAACATGTCTCATATCACCTAGAAAAGAGTGGAAGATGTGGTTTCATAACAAACATGAGTGGCCCTATGGTTTTCCTAGAATTGTTTTCCTTCTTGGGTCAGAGGCTCCAGACCCATGCTTTCAGTTTTTAGTCTCCATCTGCACATAGTTGATCCAATCGGATCATTTAGTTGACTATACTGGGTAGGTCATTGGATCAATGTCAATAAGCTTCTTGTTTGAGAAAAATTCATATCTGCGAAGTTTTTGGTTAAGAAATTAGTTACAGGCTAATCTAGTCAGCTTGAGGAAAGCCCCATTTAGCAATTAGTGAGCTCGGTATCATGCAGAAGAACTCTACTGTTTAATCTTCAACAACTCCACCTGGCACTAATAGCAACTCAACTCAGAAATGAAATTGAGGAACGGGTTTTAACTACTCTTGAGATTGAATATAGTGTATTGAGAAATGGGTTTTTACTACTCCTGAGATTGATAATGTATCTACTAGAAGCCTGACTGCTATCTCTGTATGTTCCATGCTAGTTTCTTTGTGAAAATGAAATAATAGGATCAGACAACATTTCACATTGCCACTATGTGCCCAATGGAAGAAACAGGAGCTAAATTTGTACTGGAAGTCAGAGATAGCTGCAGTAATGGATAGTCAAATTTGGTTAAGTTGTTTGACTTAGTGCAGATTGAAAATGTATTCTTTGTTTATGAACTTTTTGTTTAGACCTTGGATGACCTCTATAATTGTCTTATTCTTACGTCATCTAATGTGAATGGCTACATACTTTCATTTGAAAATTGAGCTGCATTGTCTTATATCCAACTGTACTATATCAGATCAAAAGGAGTACAAGAACATACATGCCTGATTCTCGTAATGGAAAAGACCGAGATTCAACTGAGACTGGTGGAGTCAAAATTTCAGAAGATGGTTTGATAATAACTGAAATATCTGCTCACCCAAGACATATGAAGCAAATGAAACCTCATCAAGTTGAGGGTTTCAATTTTCTTGTCAGCAACCTAATTGGTGATAATCCAGGTGGTTGCATCTTGGCCCATGCTCCAGGATCTGGGAAAACATTCATGATTATTAGTTTCATGCAGAGCTTCCTGGCTAAGTATCCGAATGCTAGACCGCTGGTAGTTCTTCCAAAAGGAATACTGGATACATGGAAAAAGGAGTTCAAACATTGGCAAGTCGAGAATATTCCATTATTTGACTTCTACGAGGCTAAAGCAGACAACCGGTCACAGCAGCTGGAAGTTTTAAAGATGTGGAAAGACCAGAAAAGTATCCTTTTCTTAGGGTACAAACAGTTCTCCTCTATTGTGTGTGATCGAGAAACTAACCAGACATCAACTTCGTGCCAGGAGATACTGCTACAGAGGCCATCAATTCTAATTATGGACGAAGGACACACCCCTCGTAATGACAACACTGATGTATTCCAATCGATTGCCAAGTTAAAAACACCTAGGAAAGTGGTACTCTCAGGAACTATTTATCAGAATCATGTGAAGGAAGTATTCAACATTCTGAATTTGGTTCGTCCTAAGTTCTTAAGATCAGATACTTCCCGACCCATCATCAAGCGCATAATGAGTAGAGTGCATATACCAAATGCAAGGAAGCAGTTCAAAGCTGGTTCTGATGGAGCATTCTATGACCTAGTGGAGAATACCCTAGAGAAGGATAAGGATTTCAGAAGGAAAGTGACTGTCATACATGACTTGCGTGAAATGACCAGCAAGGTCCTTCATTACTATAAAGGAGATTCCCTGGATGAGCTTCCTGGACTTGTTGATTTCACTGTGGTACTCAATCTAAGCACCTGGCAGAAGCAGAAGATCCAGAAGGAATTTAAGAAGTTTGCTAGGAAATTCAAGCAAAGTTCAGTTGGCAGTGCTGTTTACCTGCACCCAAAGTTGTACTCAGTCTCTAAGGACTGGAAATCCACTGATTCAGATGAAAAAATGGATCAGTTGGTCGAGACAATAGACTTGAATGAAGGAGTTAAATCAAAGTTCTTTCTAAACATGCTTAGGTTATGTGAGTCATCTGACGAGAAACTTCTGGTATTCAGTCAGTACCTCCCACCTTTAAAATTTTTAGAGAGATTGACAGTGAAGACAAAGGGTTGGAGTCTCGGGATAGAACTGTTTGTGATTACAGGGGACTCAAAATCAGAGAATAGGGAATGGTCCATGGAGAGATTCAACAATTCACCTGATGCAAAGGTTTTCTTCGGCTCGATCAAGGCATGTGGAGAGGGTATATCTTTGGTGGGGGCTTCTCGAGTCATTATTTTGGATGTCCATCTTAATCCCTCTGTGACCCGGCAAGCAATTGGTCGTGCATTTAGACCTGGTCAAAAGAGGCCAGTGTATGTATACAGATTGGTGGCTGGTGATTCCCCTGAAGAGGAAGATCATGCAACATGCTTCCAAAAAGAATTAATTGCCAAGATGTGGTTTGAATGGACAGAATTTAATGGTTATCGCGATTTTAAGGTGGATACTGTTGATTTGAACAAGTGTGAGGATATTTTTCTTGAAACTACGGTGTCAGGTGAAGATGTGAAGGTTCTTTACAGAAGGTTTGTGTGCTTGTACACCCAATGTTATGTTCATTGAGTTCTAAATCTAGACCAGATGTTGTTCTAACTATTTTCTTAATTGTTCCAGGTAGGTACTACTTCCATGATAGGTACAAAGTAGGAATGCTCACAAAAGGTTTTACAGGAGCCCCATGCCCATGTGAACTTCAATTCAGTATGCTGGTGAATATAGCACAGTACGTGCAGGTTTTGCTTACTCTTTTTTTTATTAGAGTTCTCTTGGAAATATTTAGTGTACAAGAACAATGGATTGTGACATGGAAAAACATCAAGCATGGAATTCTTAGACTTGTGCTAATTTAAGATTTTCTTTTATGGTCTGATTTCTGTTCTGTTCTTCATGATGTGTGTTGTGTATTGTTAGTCTATGCCTTGAATCTTGAGTCGCGTCGGCGTACGCGAGGCGCGTTGGCATACGCGTGACACGTTGGTATACGTGTGGTACGCGAGCAAGGAAGAATCTCTGGCGAGAGAGTCTTTGGCGAGCATTGACTTTGGCGAAAGTCTTTGGCGAGGAGAGTCAGAAGTTCTTGGCGAGCAGGACTGATACTCAGGATTTCGCTAGAACTAGGATTCCTTAGGCATTAGGGAATTGGATTTCCTTAATCATTCTAGTTTAAGGTTTCCTCAGACGTGTGTGTCTGGGATTCCTCTGGTGTTCAGGACTCTGTTGGCTATATATATACAAAGGTATTAGCCATAAGGGTGTGTGTGATATCTGGTTCTATCCTATAGATTAGGCTTAATCTAGAGTGGTAGAGAGATTAAGTATTCTGTAATCCTAGGTTAGGCTTAACCTAGTGTGATATACTTTGTAATCTGGTTCTCCAAGATAAAGTAATATGTTCTCCTTCTGTTGTAGATGTAGCTAACTCACGTTAGTGAACCACGTTAAATCTGTGTTTGTTCTTACATTTGTTTACTTCCGCTATAACAAACTAGTATCAGAGCATCGGCTCAGGATGTCAGGGGTGAATGTGAAGATCGACAAATTCACGGGGAGGAACAGTTTCAGTTTATGGCAGATCAAGATGCGTGCCTTGTTAAAGCAACAAGGGTTGTGGGCGCCGCTGATGAAGAAGGCAGTGGGTCCCGAGTCCGCTGAGATGGCCAGTCTGGAGGAGAAGGCACACTCGACTATCATGTTGTGTCTTGCAGATGATATCATCACCAAGGTTGCAGAAGAGGAATCTGCATCTGGTTTGTGGTTGAAGCTTGAGAGTCTATACATGACGAAGTCTTTAACCAACAAGTTGCTTCTGAAGCAACGTCTGTTTGGTCTGCGTATGCAAGAGGGTGCACCACTGAGAGATCACTTGGATCAGCTTAACACAATTCTGTTATAATTGCGTAATATCGATGTTAAGATCGAGGATGAGGATGCTGCTCTAATTCTGTTGGTATCTTTACCATTATCATATGAGAATTTTGTGCAATCCTTTATTGTTGGAAGGGATACGGTGACTCTTGAGGAGGTAAGATCGTCTCTTCATACTAGAGAGTTGCGCCATAAAGCAACTGGTACAGGTTCAGACAGTCAGGCTGCTGGGTTAGTAGTCAGTGGAAGTAAAGGACATGGAAACAAGGATAAGAAGAAATTCAAGAAGCCAAGTTTCAAGGGTCCTAAATCCAACGATGTCTGTAACTACTGTAAAGAAAAGGGACATTGGAGAAGGGAATGTCCGAAGTGGAAGCAGCAGGATAAACCATCAGGGATCGTTGCTGTAGCAGAAGATGACACCAATTCAGAAGAGGATACGGCTCTAGTTGCTGATGAACATACACATCGCGATGATGTGTGGGTTCTAGATTCCGGGGCGTCTTATCATATATGTCCGTGCAGGGAGTGGTTCGCAACCTACGAGCAGGTAAATGGAGGCAATGTGACAATGGCCAACAGTGTTGCTTGCGAGGTGGTTGGAATGGGCTCAGTTAAGTTACGGACACATGATGGTAAATTCTGTACATTGAACGAAGTTAGGCATGTTCCTCGCATGACTAAGAATCTGATATCTCTGAGTCATTTGGACAAGAAGGGGTTTAGTTTCAAAGGAGAAGGCGGGATCTTGCGTGTCTACAAGGGTTCAGATGTGGTTCTGAAAGGTGTCAAGCGGGGAACTTTGTATGTCCTACAAGGTTCTACGCTGTCTGGTTTTGTTGCTGTTGCATCGTCAGAAGTTCGCAAGGAGGATATGACCAAGCTATGGCACATGAGACTCGGTCATATGAGTGAACGAGGGATGCAAGTTCTGGCTAAAGAAGATCTTCTTGGTGGCCACAAGGTAAAGGACCTTGGATTTTGTAAGCATTGTGTGTTCGGGAAATTACATCGCAGTAAGTTTCCTAAAGTAATTCACAAGACAAAAGGCACACTTGATTACATCCATTCAGACTGTTGGGGTCCGTCTCGCGTTGAGTCTTTAGGAGGTCACAGATATTTTGTGTCGATGATTGATGATTTCTCAAGAATGACTTGGGTGATTATGATGAAGCATAAAAGTGACGCTTTTAAAAACTTCAAGCAGTGGAAGGCGTTGGTTGAAAATCAAACTGGGAAGAAGATCAAGAGGCTAAGAACAGATAATGGTCTGGAATTCTGTTGTTCTGAGTTTAATGAGTTCTGCAGGAATGTAGGGATTGCTAGGCATCATACAGTCAGGGACACACCACAGCAGAATGGTGTGGCAGAACGAATGAATCAGACACTTCTGGAGAGGGCAAGGTGCATGCTCTCTAATGCTGGACTAGAGAAGAGGTTCTGGGCAGAAGCTGTGAGTACAGCTTGCTATTTGATAAATCGTGGACCTCACACTGGTATACATCTTAAGACTCCGCTTGAGATGTGGTCTGGAAAGTCTGCTGATTACTCAAATCTGAGGGCTTTTGGCTGCACGGTTTATTATCATGTAAGTGAGGGTAAACTTGAACCAAGAGCTAGAAAGGGGGTATTTGTAGGCTATGGAGATGGAGTTAAAGGATATAGGATCTGGTCTCCATCTGAGAGGAGGATTATCCTCAGTAGGAACGTAGTCTTTGATGAGAATTCTATGTTTAATCCTACTGTGAAGTCCATAGTTGTATCAGAGAATGGTAGTGTTGAGAAACAGGTGGAGCAGCAAGATGAGAGCGAACCACAGCATGGAGATCAACACTCACATTCAGAATCAGAGCCACTAGTAGATAACCAGCATGGTTTGTCTCTTAATCGGGTTAGGAGAGCAAACTTTGGAAAACCACCTACGAGGTATGGTTTTGAGGACATGGTGGCTTATGCACTTCAGGTTGCTGAAGAGGTGGATCCTCGCGAGCCATCCACCTACAAGGAAGCAGTTACATGTACTGAGTCTGCTCAATGGCTTGCTGCAATAGGAGACGAGATGGAATCACTTCACAAGAATCAGACTTGGGATTTGGCCAAGCGACCTCAGAAGAGAAAGGTTATCACTTGCAAATGGATCTTCAGGAAGAAGGAAGGGATGTCGCCTGTTGAGGGTATCAAGTATAAAGCTCGGATAGTTGCAAGAGGGTTTCATCAGGAAGAAGGTGTGGACTACAATGAGATTTTCTCGCCTATGGTCAGACATTCATCTATCAGGATACTACTAGCCTTAGTTGCACATCAGGATCTGGAACTTGAGCAACTAGATGTGAAAACAGCTTTTCTGCATGGAGAGTTGGAGGAGGAGATATACATGACCCAGCCAGAGAGTTTGCAAGTTTCTGGAAAGGAAGATTTTGTTTGTAAGTTGAAGAAATCTTTATATGGACTAAAACAGTCACCGAGGCAGTGGTACAAGAGGTTTGACAGCTATATGATGGAGATTGGCTACAGCAGGAGTCCATATGATTGTTGTGTTTACTACAACAAGGTTTCCAATGAGTCTCTCATTTATCTGGTCCTGTATGTAGATGATATGTTGATAGCTTCAAAGGACAAGTCAGAGATTCAGAAGTTGAAGGGTCTTCTCAGTGCTGAGTTTGAGATGAAGGATTTGGGTGCAGCAAGGAAAATTCTGGGAATGGAGATCTACAGGGATAGGAGTCAGAAGAGGCTGTTCTTATCACAGAAGGATTATATTCAGAAGATATTGTCAAGGTTTGGCATGTCTACAGCAAAATCCTTAGATACTCCATGTGCAGCGAACATTAATTTGTCCACTGCATTTGCACCGAAATCAGCTCAGGAGAAGGAGTACATGTCTCAAGTTCCCTATGGTAGTGCAGTAGGAAGCTTGATGTATGCTATGGTCTGCACTAGACCGGATCTTGCACATGCTGTCAGTGTTGTCAGTAGGTTTATGGGTGAGCCTGGAAAGGAGCATTGGCAAGCTGTGAAGAGGATCTTTCGTTACCTTAGAGGTATGTCTGACGTTGGTCTCATTTATGGAGGTGATACAGGGTGTTTAGTAACTGGTTACTCAGATTCAGATTATGCTGTGGATGTTGACATAAGAAGATCTATGACTGGTTATGTTTTCACTCTTGGTGGGTCAGTTGTTAGTTGGAAAGCTACTCTGCAGTCTTCAGTGACTTTGTCTACAACTGAAGCAGAGTACATGGCATTGACAGAGGCAGCCAAGGAGGGAATCTGGTTGAAAGGACTGGTTAGTGACTTGGGTTTATATCACGATCAGGCTATAGTGTATTGCGATAGTCTGAGTGCAATCTGTTTGGCCAAGGATCAAGTTCATCATGAGAGGACTAAGCACATCGATGTCAGGTATCATTTTCTGAGGAATGAGAAGCGGATCAGGGTGAACAAGGTGGGTACCGCTGATAATCCAGCAGACATGTTCACAAAGCCGGTTTCGCATAGCAAGTTCCAACATTGCTTGGACTTGCTGAATGTCAGAAGTTGTTAGTTGCCCGTTGGGAGCAACACCTGGGTTGCTTCTCTGGGAGAAGGCAACGTCTGAGTCCTTTTCTGGGAGAAGGGAACATCTGGGTTCGTTTCTTGGAGGAACGACATTTGGGGGCAGAGGAGAAGTCTGGTACTTCGGGTACATCTGATTACTTGGGAGAGAATTCAAGTCAAGGTGGAGATTTGTTAGTCTATGCCTTGAATCTTGAGTTGCGTCGGCCTACGCGAGGCGCGTTGGCATACGCGTGACACATTGGTATACGTGTGGTACGCGAGCAAGGAAGAATCTCTGGCGAGAGAGTCTTTGGCGAGCGTTGACTTTGGCGAAAGTCTCTGGCGAGGAAGTCTTTGGCGAGGAGAGTCAGAAGTCCTTGGCGAGCAAGACTGATACTCAGGATTTCGCTAGAACTAGGATTCCTCAGGCATTAGGGAATTGGGTTTCCTTAATCATTTTGGTTTAAGGTTTCCTCAGACGTGTGTGTCTGGGATTCCTCTGGTGTTCAGGACTCTGTTGGCTATATATATACAAGGGTATTAGCCATAAGGGTGTGTGTGATATCTAGTTCTATCCTATAGATTAGGCTTAATCTAGCGTGGTAGAGAGATTAAGTATTCTGTAATCCTAGGTTAGGCTTAACCTAGTGTGATATACTTTGTAATCTGGTTCTCCAAGATAAAGTAATCTGTTCTCCTTCTACCGTGGATGTAGCTAATTCACGTTAGTGAACCACGTTAAATCTGTGTTTGTTCTTACATTTATTTACTTCCGCTATAACATGTATCTCCTTCAATTTTGTATTAGATACTAACCTGTAATGTAAGTATGTAACTTTTCCTTAAAGAAAAGGAGCAATTGTAGTGAGCATCAATCAGATGATGTTTCATTTCCAGATACTGGAAATAGTGACCAGAAGTACTTGGCAGGAGAAATAGAAAGAAATACCCATTATTAAGAGAACAGCCGTAGCGAAAATTTCTTATTTTCTATGATAAAGTACGACTTGACAGGTCCACAAAATTTTTGACATTCTGTTTAAACTTGCTGCTCATTATTGTGTGAGTATTAGTTTGTTTGCCTGCAATCTGATTATGCTGTTTACCACTTCGCTATTCCTTCCAAATAGGAAAAGAGAGCTATAGTGAAGGCATGGGCAGACCATTTGATTTACGTCATTTACTGTCTTCCTTGCGTGTAACATTTGGGGAATGTAACTTTGTCCTCCATTCCAGACTTGGCTTCAAGTGACCAGGTTCGTTCCCATATCGTATAGTGAAAGAGAGATGTTCTTACGTGTATATCAAAATTGGTTTTGGATCCTAGTAGTTATTTCACTTATTTGTAGTGCCACTCTGCTTGTTGGTGAGTTTGATGCAGCTTGTTTGGAAGTCCTACATTCTGGGTCGAGAGAACCTGAACTTCAGATGAGCAACTCTAGCCGTACACAAATACACAATGTTTTAGAAACATGCCTTTAGCTCCGGTTATTTCACTCTACTTTGTGGATATTTCATTTTTACTTTACTTTACCATTAGTTTATCTGCCTGTGATTTCTGCTCCAAAAACAGAACCACCATGTGTCCTTACTCCTTACTCCTTACTCCTTACAGGTTCATACATTGGTAATTATGCTTCCCAGCCTCCGAGGTCATACATATCTCATGTATGTGTATCCAAGATGTGATCATTTGATGAGTAGTTGAGAATAAGCTCCTCCAGAGTTTTAGTTTTTGGTTGTTTACTCCAAGCTAATGAGGAGAGTCTCTTCAGGGCATGGAAGCATACGTATAGAAGAGCTAGAGAGATATTGGAGAGAATAATTTAAGGTTGTCAAGGAGTAGAATAAAAGTAATTGCCCATTTAGGCATACTAACTACAGCTTTACACTCAAGGTCAGGACAGCATTCAAACCAACAACCAAGCTTGCACCGGCAGTGTTTAGGGGACTTCTACTCTCGATGAATTTCTCATTCCAATTCACCAGGTGTTGAGAAAGCGGATTGTGAAGAACCATCTTGCCTGACCTGCGGTTCCCGAAAATCAAACATTGGGTGCACCGAGTTTATGCAACACATGCTCGTTCCGTTCGGCTAAAACACATATTTTTACTACTGCTTATCTTCACTAAGCCTTCACAAATGTCCGGCTGGATACTCCGTGCAACAACTTTACAAATCCAAGGAAGCTTAGCTTCCCATCAGTGTGCCTTATCCAGTCATGGAGAACCACATGTAGTGGGATGGAGGGACCAAGACCAAGTTCCTGAATGACAACAATTGACAAGATTAAAACAGCCGTCACTGTAATGAGCATTACAAATCTACTTCAGATTTGTAACCATGTTGTGTTGGTCTCTTTCACTTTCTGCCAAAAATCCAATATATCTTTTAAAATTTTAACTTCATAATTAATATACATTTGTATAGTAGGCCTTCAAAATATGACAACAAGAACCAACTTACTGAAGCAAGTTCTTCAATGACAATTGCCCTGTTTCCGTCTTTCTCGAAAAGTTCATATGCACATCGAGCATGTTGTTCCCAACGATCAAGTGCCTCAAGCTGATGTACACTTAGTGCAGCTGCACAAAACTCTTCAAAGTCCATTCTTCTGTATTGAAGTGCATTTAGCTGTCATAGAATCATAACCAGTCGGTACTTATATAACTTATGAGAATATAACCATAAGAAAAAGTCATGGAACACCAAAACAAAATCAGAAACAAGGTTATTACCGATGCAATAAGATCAGGAATGCGAGACTCCTTCATTGCATCTGTAGCATTTTTCATTAGGGCCTGTCAAAGACAAGAAACACATTTCGTGCATCAATTTAGCTGATCAATTTATCTTCTGTGTTATATATATTGAGACAGAGAACGAGACACCGACCATTCTAATATTGTCAAGAGTAATTGTGCCATTCTTGTTCGGTACTAACAGTTCAAACTGCTCCTTCAGATAAAAGAGTTCGTCCGCAGTCAATGTCTTAGACAGCGCCTGCATATATACATAAATGAATGTTAGGGGATAAATTAAAAATATGTTAAAATTTAAATCCCTTGCAACACAAAATAACGAAAATATGCATAGAAATAAACATGATACCAAAAAATGCAACATATTAAGAATAAATTTGGATTAAGCGATCACCAATGTGTAATGATTTGCCTTAAAATGATAATGAAGAATAGTTCAAAAAGGTGAAGTGCAAGAAAATAATTAGAATTCCTAGTGCAAGAAAATTCTGAAGTACACCCTTGTATACAATTTTGTAAGAAAGTTATCATACCAATGATTATGAGATGTAATGCTAGTTGATTTTTCAAATTCTTTCAAGACAGAAACAAAAATCCCATTTATCAAGAAAACTAACCCAATCATCTGACTGGATATAAAAAGTTCTTAAAGACCAATAAACTGATTCACAGCCGGAAAAAAAAAACCTTCTTTCATCAGGGAAAACATATACACACCCTTAGAGCAGCCTTTCGAAGGGAGGACGATCGCATATACATCTTCATGAGTCTAAATATTAAAATATCAAGAGGCACTTTTACATCATCATAATTTCTCATCCAAGGATGACCTGCCAACAAAAGATTATGGTCAGTGGCTTGGGGCATAATTCGCAGAAAACTAAAAACATAATAAATAGATGGAATACTCACTTAAAGCTTGAGCAGCTGTCATTCGCTTCCGAGGATCCTTATTTAATAAGCGTCTGACAAAGTCCTTTGCTTCGAGGGATAAGGAAGGCCAAGGTGATTCATCGAAGCTGGGTTCAGCTTTCAAGACCGCACGAAATATTCCAGACTCTGTCCGCGCCCAAAATGGCCGACTACCACATAACAGAATATATGCTATCACACCTATACTCCATACATCAGCCTCCGTACTATAAGATCTATGTAGAACCTCTGGAGCCACGTAATATGCACTTCCAACAATATCATTAAGTCTCTCATCTGTAAGCCAGATAGAGTGTCAGAAACCCATCCATATTCCAAAGTTTTGGAGATTGATAGTAGATGGAGTGGATTGTTGAAGAAAGATTGTACCTGGTTTGGCAAAATCTGATAAGCCAAAGTCAATGGCCTTCAACGGCGAACTCTCATCTTTAGCGGTATACAAAAAGTTCTGATGATAAAAGAAAACATGTATAAGTACAACTAGTTAAAAACAGTTAGATAATCTTAATAAATGCCTCATATCTGATAAATATATCGACACAAGGTCAAATAAATGCCCACCTCTGGCTTAAGATCACGATGCACCACACCCTGAAGATGACAAAATGCAACGACGTTCAGTATTTGTACCATGACAATCTTTGCATCATCCTCCGAGTATTTTCCGCCCCTTCAGAACAAGTAGAACTTATAGTTAGTAGAAATATCAAGAGCTTTTGGAACTTCCAAATTCCAATGAAGAGTTTTACGATCTACATAGCTTTCATCTACATACCTTGAAAGTATCCTATCCAAAAGCTCCCCACCTTCACACAACCTGCCATGTCAAAAATTGTGTATAAGAGAAAAGGAATATATTTTTTTGATAAGCAGAGATAAAATATATTAACGGACTTATAATTATCAACAGAAAAATTAAAAACTATACCACTAATGATGATTAGCAGAAATAAGGATACCACTAATGGAATAATACAGAACTTTTTCGGTCTACACAATAACTACAACTATAAGTGCTAAATAGAATTGTATTTCATTATATATATATAGAATTTCAACTGGTAGGCTTACTCCATTACTATGTAGACATTATCACTGTCTTCAAATGCGTCATAGAACTGAACTAGATTGGTATGTCCGGTCAAGGCGCGCAATATTTTGACCTCCCTTCTCACATCTTCAATTGCAATAGCAGTTGTCATCTGACAACAGAAAATACATTGTCATGAGAAAATAGTTTATAAAACTATGTTCAAACCAAAAAGCATAAATAAGACACACTTTCCCACAAATGCAGAACCACAGTCACCACACATAATAACCAGATCTTATAGCATTATGCCATCATGGCATTTTATTTATATATCTATAGTTCTATACAAGACCAAATCTCACAGATCATATCTGTACACTGCTTCAGGTGCCTCATTCATGTTTTCCCTTACTCATTTGGTATTGGCTAGACACTCGGTGCTTATTTCGGATGCATATATTAGAAGTTGCATGGATTATAATTATTGCTAAACCACCTCAACTTGCATAATCATCAGAAAGAAAAAATCATAGTATTAAAGGAGAGATTCTTTCTACTTGTAGTAAGCATCAGATCATCTACTGAAGCTTCTTGTAGTTTTCCATGCATCTAGTCACTCTAGATAGTGAGACAGGTCCCACCAAAAAGTGTAGGCCAGTTTGGGATGGCTGTAAGCTTAAAGAGTTGCTGGCCATTATCCGAATGGCCACACATAAGATCGAGTTGAACTGTATGGCTATCTCAAGGCCAAGACCACAATTTGGACCAGGACTTTTGTCAATGATTAGATCCACTCACAACCATTGGACTCGATCCTTTTTTTATTAAAGAAAGATTATACTCATATTCACAACCAAGCACTAAACATACTAATTGTTCAGCGAAAACTGCCTCTGGTTCCATAATAAGGTTAGAGCACAAGATGTCCAAACTTTAGGTAGGCAAACCGTGATGTAAACCATTCAGGCGGAACAAATAAGCCACAAGATAAGCACCCGTCATTCACAAAAGGAAAAGGCAAAGTAAACAAACAAGTATGTCACTTTATTCGTCTCTGACTCAATGGAGTTGTATATATCTTTAAACTAATCCCTAATATTCCCATCTAGGAAGACTCCACCAGAGTCATTCGTCTCAGCACATGACCCATATCTTCCAAAAATCTTCACCCTAATCGGCTGGAAATTGTAACTATCACACCTAAACTAGGGAAGTTTCCAATTAACAAACCTCACATTCACTACACAACAACAACAACAATATCGACAATATTTAAATATGAAAAAATTAAATTAAACAGAAGGCTAAACTAAAGTCTCAGTTTTTATGTTGAAGAACAAAACTTTCTCCGAAAAATGAGAGCTTGAAATGAGAAAATGCAGGGGAAGAGGGACATAAAGGTAAATGAAAGGACCAACCTTTGCTTTAGGGATGACTTTAACAGCTACCTTGTGGCCCTTAAACTCACCCTTCTTGAATACAGCGGAGCAAGTATACCCAAAATGCCCTCGGCCCACTTCATCTCCGACCTCCAATCTGCTCGTCAGCTCTTTAGAGAATCCAAACCTCTTGTCCAGATCAACGGCGGAGTCATCGTCGTCCTCGCCGCCGTCCTCGGGGATGGCGACAGAGGCGGCGGAGTTGGCCTTAATCCCTAGGCGGCGAGCGAGGACGGCCTTAATGTGCTTGGCCGGAGACGGCGGAGGGAAGGGGCGGCGGAAGAAGCGGCTGGGGGTGGAGGTGGCGCTCTTGGTCTTGGTTTTTGAAGGAGAGGAGTTGTTGAGGTTGTGGTGGGCCGGGCTTGGGCTGTAGAAAGGGAAGAAGGGGGACTGGTGGGAGTGGCGTGCGGCGGAGGAGACGGCGTCGTTTTTGGAAGAGTGGTGGTGGAGAGGGGTTGGGGTTTGGGAAGGGAGGGATTTGGGGGTTTGAGAAGGGTCAGATTGGTCATTTGGGTCTCTGGAGGCGTAAGGGTTGGGGTTGGGCTTGGGTGGTTTAGAGGTGCAGGTTCCCATGGCCCTGTTGGTGTGCTGTTCAGTTCACTTCAGTTGAGTTCAGTTCTCTGTAGCTGTTGTGTCTCTGAGAGAGAGAGAAGAGAGAGAGATGGTGGAGTAAATATAAAGGTGTAAATGTGTAAGAGGGAGGGAGGGAGGGAGGGAGGGGAGGTGGATTTGTTGAGGGAGAGTGAGGTGTGGAGAGGAAAGGAGAGAAGTAGAGATGAAAGTGATAACTGAAATCTGTAATCTATGGGATTAATGCTTCATATGATCTCACTCTACACGTATCAGCATATGATGAATCCTTTCTTTTTTCTATTTCATTCTTTTTATAAGAGAATGAAATTGATTTTTATTTTATTTTTTTCTTTTACCAGCCACTTTCCATTTTTATTTTTCCATATATATTCTTTTCAATATATTTTTATTTTTATTTTTATTTAGAAAGGAAAAATTCCTTAATCAAAAAATAATAATTACAAAGGAAAAAATATTTGCATATTTTCAATACTTATTTTAACTTTTTTCTTGTTTTTGAAGTCTTTAACCTGGAGCGTTGATTTGTCCAAATCTAACCATTGATTTGCAAATACAACCAAAAAACATCGACTTGCAAATTCGTCCAGATCTAGAGGTGTCAGTGAGAGGCACGTCTCGTCGATGAAGGCGACGCGGGAAACAACGTTGGCAAGCCTAGGGTGGTGGCAGACAACACTGACGAGGCTGAGGCGAGCTTGTTGTTCTAAGACGGTTCATAGAAGAGATATGTAGTTGTAAACTAGTAGAGCACTTTAATCTCTAGTCTAGTCTCATGACCAAATTTCCTCAAGTAGTAATTTCATCAACTGTAAGTCACTAGAATGAGTTGAGTGACCAAGGAATAGAGCTACCATCAAACTGAGTTGAGTGTCTATGTAGTTGAACAAACAAATAGTATTGGTACATTGAACAAATCGAGCAAAAATCTTAAATTATGAACAAAGAATAAAAGCCCAACAAACAAAGGATTCATGAAAAGAACAATAGATGGACAATCGAAAATTATATAAACAGAGCAAGAGCAAGCTCAATTCTACAAAAAAATCGTAAGTATGAAAGGTATGGATACCTGAGAATAGAATTGGATTGAATCGAATTGACGGTGAGTTGACATTCGATAATGACCAAATTGTCGTTTTGGACAAACATGAGTGATCATTTTGATCTATTTTGCTTTGTTAGCTAGGTTGTTTAGAATAACTAAAATGCACATTAAATTAAGACTAAGAGTTCAAAAATCATAGCAACTGATTCGGTTTAAGCATTGTAACTAAATTCATTGCAAGTCTTTGATCTTATAAGAAATTAATGTTTAATGTATGAAATTCTCAATTTAAGCATTTGAACATTCATGTTGGTTCAAATAGTTGCATTATAAATGTGGGCAAAAGGCTTAAAGGTTTTGTTAAGTTGTTATCTGAATTAGCAGTATGTTGATTTTTTAAGAAGATATTTGAGATATGACTATTGAACCAATCTGAAACGAATATGATATAAGATAAGAGTTGAAATTCCATTGGCTAGTTTGTAATTAATTGTATGGATTAGCACTTTAATTCTTTCATTGTTGCTTGTGTATATATGTTGTTAATTGTAACACTTTTATATCATGAATGAAAATTGAGCAGACGAGTTAAGTGAGATTCTTCAATCCAGTTATTGGTCGTGTTCCTTCTGCAATTGATCGGTTTGGCAGTATTATTCCATATATACTGCGCAAGGAAAGGATTAATTAATAAAGCGGATGGAGTATTGGATGGAGTATTAGTCGAGGAAGGGAAATCATTCCTCCCTTCCTCTCATTAGATACTTGGATTTAGTTATTACTTTCTAACAATGTATTCAGGCGTCACATATTACTTTCTAACAATGTATTCAGACATCACATATTTATATAGGAGGAAGACGTTTTTTTTGCCTGCATTTGTTTGAATTGTGGTTAAGTAGACCACTATGACTAAGTACAATACTTGTAATTGATATATATATTTCAATTACATTGATACAATTTCATATATTTCTATAAATAAATAAATAAAAGTGAGATTCAACAACTCAACAGGTCGAAAAATTCTTGAAGAAAAATTCGGAAACTCACAATAGTGATCCACAATAGTGATCCAGTGGTATAACCCGGAAAAAAACGAATGCAAACAATTAAGAAGAGTACGTCGTACGTCCTCCCATGCATGAGATTAATTTTGTTAATTGATTTGAGAAACATTGTTTGACATTGTTAAGTACTTGATATATACATAGTTTCGTATGTACGACTCCACGCTAACTTGAAACGGATTATCAAGAAGGCCAAACAAGCAGTAATCTCATTCGAATGAGACCGCAAGCAGTAGCGAATCTAACATTTTTTTTAGATTTGGCAAGATTAAATATTTTATAATCAAATTATATCGGGTTAAAAAGAATTTAAAATTACACAACATCGTGGTTCCAAATATCTATGATTATAAAATTTAAATTATCATAAAAGTGAATTATAAATTTAAATTACCATAAAAATGATTTTTCCAGCTGGTGTACTTTTTATATTGAAAGGTAAAAACAATTGATCGATCAAGTTACAACTAGTTAGAGAGCAAGCTAATCTACGCGTACGAATCCTGAAAAAAAAATACTTTATAAGTTTAAGCCTAAAAGAGTGTTAAGAAAAATGGAAAGCAAAAAAAGTAAAATAACAATTAACCAACTAGATTATAAATAAAAAATTAAAATTAAAAAAAAGAGAAAATTCAGTAATACATAGCCAACTTTAGATGAACTCTAGAGTCCATACAACAGTCTTACTAGTCTACTTTTTTTCTATGAATACCCAACAAATTAAACGTCTATTTAAAACGACCTCGTTTACGTTAGCTTTTTTTATACCAGAGTTTTAAACGATGTGCGCACAAGTCTGTTTTGTTTTCTATGAAGATGAACTGTTCATCTTCTTTCCTCTTTTCAGTCATTTTTGCTTAGATTTTTTGGCTTTATTTGCCCAAATCAACAATATGACCTGTAAACCTTAAGGAAACTTTAAATCTCAGATTGGACAACTTCCCATCCTCGCCTATACATGGGTCCATCATTGACCGTAAGTATAATTTAACATAATTTAATAATAATAATATATATATTAATCAAGAAAAATTAACTTTAATTTTAGAAACTCCAGATGGCCACAGCCCCCTCCTGCGCCAACCGAGCTTCGCCCCTGACTCCACGAAGATATACTTGACGTTGAAGTAACGTATTGATCGATCTACTCCATATAATATATACATTTTGCAATACACAACAGACAATTATTTAATTAATTAAGATTCCAAGCGAGCTAGCCACATCTTCATCTCATTTGCCACATAAAATGCATGTCCAACGTTAGCTGTCACCATGCATGCACGTACTTAACCTCAATTTTCAAATCCATTCGGTTCTTGATTCGCAACTCATTCGATCTGTACTACATCTCTTGATCAAAACATGATTACGATTGCTCTATTGTTATATCGAATCTAAATTATAATCTAACTTGTTCTAATTAATCAACCGTCTTTGCATTCACCTATATATCTTCACCCGCCACTTGAGAATAAGATGACATTTGTACATCATAAACGTTAGAGCAATTAGTTTGATAATAATGTGTCGATAATTGTCATTATTCAGGAAACTACGTACTAGTTAGCAGTCGTCTCTATCCCAAAAAGAGATCAAAAGAAGAAAGAGATCAAAAGATACGTACCTAGCTAATTAGTGTTCAGTACGTACCAAATAATTGTAGAATAATTATATCAACAATTATTTGCTATGTTTAAAAACCAGCGAAAACAGGTGTAATCCACGATTCCAAATCCCAATTGCACCTTTGGATACTATATACAAATCTGACAGAAATATATAAAAATGAGCATGTTAAAGCAAATTCTAGATTTCTATAATGCAGAGGCAGGCAAAAACGTAGCTTTTCCATTCAAAATCGATCAAATGGTTAATTTATGTAGGTTAAACGTAAATCTTACTTAATTTAAAATGGAAGCACAATTATTGAGAAGCTAATACGGGAAACAGGGAAGCACAGAGAGTAGTACAAATGAGAAATGATCGAAAAAGGATCCGTATCCCTATTTTCTATTTGGCCAATTCCAATCTCTCCTGTGTTTCTAGAGCTGTGGGAAATTTTAAAATATTTTTTTTAGAAGATTGCAACTGAGAATTTTGAAGAGACAATTAGAATCAAGAACACAATACCTAACGTGCCCAAAACCAATTAACCTGCTATTGTTGAAAACAGAACCCAGACAATCTTTTCATCCAAGGAAGACAAATGTAACGAAGAAAACTGAGGACACTGAAATGCTAGCGTATGAGTTAAATCACAAGGCAAAATTACAAATGCAACGGCATGCAATTTGATTACATTTTTATTTATGTACGTACATTGTTTGAACAAGGAAATGGTAACTTTGATTCCTTTTCAAATGTAAAGAACGAGTTTTTGAGCTTAAACCCTAGTTCACTGCAAGATGTGTATAAGATGGGATCATATGTATCACATTGTTGTTGTTGTTGAGCTTTTGATATGTCATTATTCCTATCTTTGATTTCGTTATTGAACTTTCCATTCAAAAAGTGGAAAAGCTAGCTAGCTAAAGAAGGTCCAAAGAATGATGGATGCGACTGTGATTCTATTTGGGTGGTTTGTAGTGGCATTTCTTTCTCTTTGACGCTGCCAAAAAAAGAAGAGGGTTTCCAAAGCCTCTTGCTCATACTTTCCTTTATTCTTCAACTCTCTTTTGCCTTTTGTTCAACGAACACATAATGACTTTGTTGTTTCTTAAATGGTCCTCAAAATTATTCGTTCCCCAAGTCCGAATGACTTTGATGAAAAGAACCCTCTTCTCCATTATCCTCTATGTTATGGTACTCCAATGAGTGAGTTCCCCACTATATGTCATTGTAATGGAATAAATAATCTCTCCTTCGCGTCAACAGGTTTTCTTCAAAATGGGACACATTTCTTTGACCCTCTCAACCTAGCTACGATCTCCTAATCAGTGGACTTAGTTACCTTTCTTTCTAAAACCATTCGTCTTAATACAACATAGAACATGCCTTGCATATATTCCCCTAGAATCAATCCATTGCATGAATTCATGGTAGATTTTGAAGCATATATATTCCGATCACCGGGATGAATCTATCGATACACATACTTCAACGTGCACAATCTTTGTGAACGAAGATAAAACGCACTACTTATTCAACTGAATTAACCAAGGACGCGTTCTTTAATCTCTATTCTAATTATATTGTTAAAAGCTTTAAAGTATGTGCTAACCGAACAAGTAGCCAAAAAACATGCATTTTTGTCTTTGCTATTTATGTAGCAGCTTTTTGTGGGGGATCGGTCAAATTTCCCTCCTTATGTGGAGGAGATGTCATGTAGTAGTTTACTACATGTGTAAAACTTTTCTTTTGGTAGACCTTAAGATCCATTCAATTACACAGAGAAGAATACCAAAGTTGTTGCAGCATTCTTTGAAGTAAACCAACCTATGTATATAGGGTGGTGCCAGCGATGTTTGACGATGGTGCATGCAAGGCATTTATTGGCATGAACACATTGAAGCTTGGAAGGAGGAAGTTGAAATAACAACTTGAAGGAATGGGCGTGCATGCAAATGTATGAATACATTCGTCTATATAAAGGTATGTTGCTATGGAGCAAAATTATAGGAAGAACTAGTTAGAGTTATCACCTTATGCGTTATCAGCTTGTGTGTTATCACCTTGTGTGTTATCAAGAGTGAGATAGTTAGAGAGAAAACTCTAAGTAGAGAGTTTGTGTGTGTAGTAAAACAAAGTACATGAGTGTGAGAGTGTATCCCTAGTGTGTGTCTTGAAGTAGTGTTTCTCTCGGTGTAACATTTATTCCTATAGTGGAGATTTTTTGTTGTTGATGCCCCGTGGATGTAGGAATTTTGCCGAACCACGTTAATTTCCGGCGTTCTCTATCATTTTATTTTCATTTGTGGTTGCGAGTTAATTTTCAATTTCATTCTACAGGTTGTTCTTCCGCATTCCCCAACAGTGGTATCAGAGCTCGTGGTTCTGACCGGTAGCTATTGGAATGGAAGGATCACGGAGTACAATTATCATACTTAACCACTCCAACTGGATTACGTGGAAGCTGAGAATTGAGGATATTCTCTGTTGCAAGGATTTGCACGAGCCGATCGAGGGAGATGATGCCAAGCTAGAAGGGACTACACCAGCAATTTGGACGAAGATGAATCGCAAAGCCATCAGTCATATTCATGAATGGGTGGACGACATTTGTTCCACCATGTTGCCAACAAAACCAGCACACATGAGATTTGGTTGAAGCTGGAGTCTTTGTTCGATAAAAAGACTACTGCCAAGAAAGCTTTTCTCATTCAAAAGATTGTTAACATGAAGTATCGGGGAGGCGTTCGAGTGGCTGAGCACCTCAACAACTTTCAGAGTATACTCAATCAACTAGCCACGATGAAAATGAAGATTGATGATGGATTACAAGCTTTGTTGTTGCTCAGGTTGTTACCATATAGCTGGGAAACATTTGTTGTTCCTATAAGTAACTCCGATACTAATGGTGTATTATTTATGGAAAGTATGAAAGATAATATGATGAACGAAGAAACCAAGAGGAGTTCTTCATCAAGTTCAGAAAATGGTCAATTCTTTATTACAGAGAATAGAGGAATGAACAAGAGAAGAGGACCGAGAAGACTTGGAAGGAGTATGAGCAAATCCAAAACAAGGTTTAGGAGAAAGTGTCATCATTGTGTGGTCTTCTAGGCCACATGAAAAAAATTATCACAAGCTGAAGCGGGGATTCAAAGAAGGGCAAGAAGACACTACTCATCAACAAAAGGAGGATACGAATGATGTTACTGCTGCGTGTCTCATGATGAGTGTGAGTTCCTATCACTCGGAAGTGAATGTGTACTGGTAGATCATCCTGAAGTTCAATGGATCACAGATTCTGAAGCCTTATTCATGCCACGTCCCATGTAGTGTTCTTCACTATGTACAAAGCAGGTGACTTTGGTAAAGTGAAGATGGGAAATGAAAGCTACTCCAATATTGCTAGGATTGTAGATGTTTGCTTGCAGACAAATGTGGGCTACCAGTTAATGCTGAAATATGTGAGACATGTTCCTGGTCTACGTCTTAATCTTATGTCAACCGGTGTACTGGATCGACAAGGATTTCATCATTATGGAGGTGATGGAAAGTGGAAGCTTACCAAGGGATCTCTTGTAGTTGCTAGAAAAAAAATGTCTTGCATGCTTTACAAGACCTATGTGAAGATATGCAAAAGTGAGCTAAATGCAGTCGAGGAATCTTCACCAAGTTTGTGGCATAAACATCTTGGCCACATGAGTGAGAAGAGATTGCAAATGTTTGCAAAGAAGTTGCTTATTCCTATTGTCAAAGGTAACTCACTGGACTTTTGTGATTATTGTTTATTTCGTAAACAGAAGAAAATCAATTTTTTGAAGTCTTTCATGAGGAAAGAAAATATTCTCGATATAGTACCTTTAGATGCGTGTGGTCCGATGGAAGTCAAATTATTGAGTATGCATACATATTTTGTTGTTACTTATATTGATGATGCTTCACAGAAGGTTTAGGTTTTTCTGCTAAAATCCAAAGACCAGGTGTTTAAGATGTTTACAAATTTTCACTCCATGGTGAAAAGGGAGACAGGAAGAAAGTTGAAGTGTCTTCGTTGTGACAATGGCTGAGAGTACATTTCGCACGAATTCAAAGATTACTGTGTCAAGCATGACATCAGGCATGAGAAGAGAATTCCTGACACCCCCAATATAATGGCATAGCAGAGCAGATGAACCGTACAATTATGGAGAAAGTCATATGCATGTTGAAGATGGACAAATTGTAAAAATAATTTTAGGGAGAAGCTGTAAAGATTGTGTGCTACCTCATCAACAGAGCACTATGTGTACCTTTGGAATTTGAGACTCTAAATGGAGTTTGGATCGGCAAAGATGCATCGTACTCACATTTAAGAGTATTTGGATGTAAAGCATTCACGCATGTATCCAAGGAGCAAAGAAAAAAGTTGGATGACAAGGCGAGGCCACGCATATTTTTTGGCTATGGTGATGAAGAATTTAGTTACCGATTGTGGGATCCAAAGACAAAAAATGTCATTAGAAGCAGAGATGTGGAATTCCATGAAGACTAATCAATTGCAGATTTCGACAAGGAGGTACTATCGACAAATGAAGCAACAGATAACTGCATTTATGATTCACCATTGCTGCAGGAATCCTACGTTGGGTTGCAAGGTGATAGAATTGAAGATGTACTTTACATGGTTGATGCTGAAGTCAAAGATGAGCGGGAGCTTGATCAAGGGGAGCAACCTGTGGATAATCAAGCACCAATACACAGAAGCACCAGGAGGCCGATACCATCCACCAAGTATCCATCATCACATATATTTTGTTGACTAATGATGGAGATGACCCTTATGCAAATTACATCCTTTTGACCAGTGATGGAGAGCCTGAAAGTTATCATGAAGCAAAGATTCATCAAGACCATGACAAATAGAGGCTAGCTATGAAGTCTAACATGGAGTCTTTACTGAAGAACGACACCTACAAGTTCATGGAGCTTCCTAAGGGCCGGAAAGCACTCAAGAACAAGTAGGTGTTCAAACTGATGTGAGACGAGAATGAGAAGCTAATAAAGAACAAGGCTTGCTTAGTTGTCAAAGGATTCAGTCAAAAAGAAGGAGTCAGTTTTGATGAGATTTCTCACCTGTTGTCAAGATGACTTCGATTAGAGTCATTTTAGATAGGGTTGCGAGCATGGATCTTGAGGTGGAGCAGATGGATGTGAATATTGTATTTCTTCATGGTGATTTAGAAGAAGAAATATACATGGAGCAACCAAAAGGCTTTGAAGTCAACGGAGAGGATTATAGGGTTTGCAAGTCTAAACTAAGAGGATCATAGGGTTTGCAAGTTAAAGAAAAGCATGCAATGATTGAAGCAAGCACCAAGACAGTGGTATAAGAAGTTTGACTTATTTATGGTGAGTCATGGGTGCAAGAGAATGTCAGCTGATCCATGTGTATTCAACAATCCGTTGGAGGTAATTTTATCATTTTACTACTCTATGTAGATGGTATGTTGATTGTAGGCAAATATATTGTTATGATCCAGCAATTAAAGACAAGTTTGTCAGAGTCCTTTTATATGAAGGATTTGTGACCAACCAAGCGGATTTTGGGCATGGATATTGCCCGTGATCTAGGGAACAAAAGATTGTGGTTATCACAAGAAAAGTACATTGAGAAGGTACTGGAGTAGTTCCATATGGAGAAAACAAAAGCAGTTGCTACTCCACTTACCAGTCACATAAAGCTCAGCTCAAAGCAAGGTTCTATAAGTCAGGAGGAGGAAGAAATGACAACGGTGCCATATGCCTCAACAGTATGGAGTTTGATGTACGCGATGGTTTGTATCATACCAAACATAACAAATGTAGCTGGTGTTGTTAGCAAATTTTTATATAATACAGGCAAGGAACATTGTAATGCTGTTAAGTGGATTCTAAAGTACTTGCGGGGAACTTCCAAGATAAGGCTATGCTTTAGAAGTGACAAGCCTGAACTGGTTGGCTACATGATAGACAGAAAACCACTTATCAAAGATAATCCCTAATAACTATCCAAGTATGTTCAAAATGTGTCAATTTAGTTCAATAAAAGTAGGGGTCATTCCCGCAAAGAACTTATAAGACCTAAATGCTTAAACACTATCTAAACGCAAATGTCAGAAAAGTTAACAGATTCGACCACTAGACACTAATGCAATTACAAACTATACATATACTACTCTAAATGGCACCAAATTTATATATAATGAACTAGACTCAGTAGAAGACTACCACACAAAATTTAGTTGGGTTTCGAGTTGATATGTGTGCCAAACTTAATCGGTAAACTACAACTAAGTGTAGAAAAGTAAATATTAAAAAGTAAAGGTGAATGAATGTTTCCCACGTATGAGCTATGATTAAGACATCCTACGTATTATACTCTTTTACTTGGCATGTTATCCAGATTGATTACCTAACTTAACGTGATCTTAACCTAGGAGACTTGGTACTATGATGGGTCCAAATCTACTTAACTTAAGTCATTAAGATTCGTAGAGTGTTTGAGAAACAACAAGACTTCTAGAGCTACTATGATGGGTGCTCTTGCATCACCTAGGAATTAATTCACGCAAGTTATCTCAATAAGCTTGCTTATCTTTATAGAACATGTAATGATATGATAATCATATACACATTCAAGACAATAGATCCTAAATAAGTTTGCAACCAAAGAAACATATAACATAACTCATATAATAATGAAGTAAAATTCATCCAAAAGCTATTAAAATCACAAAGGGTTCAAAAGTATAAGCATGTCTAGGGATTTTATCAACCCTTAGCTAAGTAATTAGCCCCTCATAGATAAGGAAGCTAAACCACCAAAGTTCCTAAGAAAAGAAAAGTAAACAAATGAAGAAAAAGAGAATCTGGTGTCAGGTTTCGTCGATTCGAAATCGTCGTTTGAAAACTTCTTCTTGTGGCTCCTTGCTCTTCCTCCTGAATTATTCTTCCTCCAATGCTGATTATCTTTTTCAAAACCTTAAAAAGAGTATTTATAGAGGTTTGATTGGGCATCTCCTTGCTGACTTAGGTTTCGTGCTCTTAATTTGACAAGTCAAACTTCTTTAATCCTTTTAGATCTTGACTTATTTTCTATAATCCACATCAATATTAAATTGGATTGTAAAACACAAATTCGTCATTGGGCTTCTTGAGGTGATTTGGGCTTCCAAACACAATTTTCTCATCAAAGTCAGATTTTCGAGCAGACTGACCTCCATAGACTAAAACGACCATAACTTTATTTATACATATGATAATCACGTTCTGGAAGAAGTTATGGAAACCAGACATATGGAGATTTCCAGAAATATAAAGATAATCACCTGGTTCATCCTAAGATACTCTCAATTCTCTGTTTAAGTTGACTGACCTGCACAAGCAGATTTCCCAAAGTAAGGTTTAAATCCTTTTTTTTATACTTCTTTTCTCCTTATTCACTCAAAATACCTATAAAACAACACAGTAAACTAATATTTCTTAATAAATAACAAAAGAATAAGTATATGAGTATCATTAAATAGTATAAACACGAGAAAGTCCATGTCAGGATATGGTTGGAGATATTGACACGAAAAACTCCACGTCAGGATACTTGATTACATTTTCAGGGGAGCTGTCTTGTGGCAATCAAAGGTACAAAAATTTGTCACTTTGTCAACCCCAGAAGAAGAGTATATTGCAGCTACGGAAGCGTGCAAAGATATTTTGTGGTAGAAGAGATTTCTACTAGAGTTGGGCCATACACAGCAAGAGTTTGTCTTGCATTGTGATAGTCAAAGTGCAATTCACTTTAGCAATAATTCGAGTTTTCACTCGAGATCAAAGCACATTGATGTGAGGTATCACTGGATACGAGATGTGCGAGAAGCTAAATAATTACCGCTAAAGAAGATTCACACAGAGAAGAACAGTTTAGATATGATGACGAAGTCTCTACCGAAAGAGAAGTTCAATGCCTGCAGAAATGTGTCGAGAATGACGTATCCCTCCAACTAAGTCGGGAGGGGAGATTGATGGGTCAAATTTTTCTCCTTATTTGGAAGAGGATGTCATGTAGTTTACTACATGTGAAAAACCTTTTTTTTTTGGTACACCTCAAGACCCATTCAATTACACAGAGGTGAATAACAAAGTTGTTGCAACAATCTTTGAAGTAAACCAACCTATGTGTATAGGGTGATGGCAACAATGTTTGACGATAGTGCAAGCAAGAGTATGTATGCATTTATTGGCATGAAAATATTGAAGCTTAAAAAGAGGAAGGAAGTTGAATTATCAACTTGAAGGAATGTAGGTGCATGCAAATATATGTATACATTTGTCTATATAAAGACATGTTGCTATGGAGCAAAATCATAGGACGAACCTGAGAGAGTTATCACCTTGTGTGTTATCAAAATTGAGATAGGTAGAGAGAAAACTCCAAGTAGAGAGTTCGTGTGTGTAGTAAAACAAAGTGAGTGTGAGAGTGTATCATGTCAAGTGTGTGTCTTGAAGTAATGTTTTTCTCTGTGTAACATTTATTCGTATAGTGAAAGTTCTTTGTTGTCGTTGTCCTGTGGACGTATGAATTTTGCCGAACAACGATAATTTCCGATGCTCTCTATCATTTTATTTTCGCTTGTAGTTGTGAGTTAATTTTCAATTTGATTGTACAGTTTAATCTTTTGTATTTCCTAACATTTTGGTTAGTCATATGATTGCTTATGTATTTAGTTCTGTAAAATGATAAATGTATATTGTGGAATCTAAATCTTCATCCCACTTTTTCGAAGACAAAGATTGATGGGACGTTGTTAACTCAAACCCAACTTTCTAGTGATAAAGTAAAATAGCAAGAGATTTGATTCTTTGCCTAAAAAAATAACATAGATTCTTTAATTTTATTACAGCCAATTAATTAACTCCAACACCCGTAAGGCTGTAATTAATCATATATACGTACATTGCAATGTAGTTTTCACTTTCCAGTTCTGACTTAAAGCGCACCATATACCCATCGATTCATGGTGATATAAGCAATAACTAAAATATCAAATATTGAAAATATATCAACTGTTTAAAATATGAATATTTTAACGAAAATATCGATTTAATATAAAATCGATGAAATTTGAGAGAAATACATGAAAATTTGTATTTGAACTTTATGAGATTCTTATATGATTAATATGTGTTTTAAAACTTGTAAGTTGTGTTTTGTTGATTATTTATAGAGTTTATTTAATTGAACTTTTAGGTTATTAGCGTGGAGGGTTTTGTACTTTGATTCAGTGCGATCAACATATATGTAAAGTCAAAATCTTGGATAAATTCAAAAATTTCGAGGATTTCGGCGATATATCAAAAAATATCAAATATTTCGGGAAATATCGAATAAAAGATATTAATATGTAATATTAGTATCGGGAAGTCCAAGAAACGGAAATATCGTGAAAATATCGAAGATATTATCGATATTTCATTCTTTGGATATAAGACTAGCTTTGCAGCATATTAGACCATCTTCAACTATGAAGGTACTATACTTTAAAATGAGATTTTGATGAAAATTATTTTCTCCAATGGTGAGAATTATAAGTCTCATATCTTATAATAAAGATTCTATACCTTCAACAAGGTCTTATTTTGAGACTCAGTATAAGATATGAGACTTTGAAAATGTGGTGGAACAGGTAAGAGAAAAAATCCTAATGAAGAAAAAGAATTATTCATCTCATTTTGAGGTATAAGATCTTGATAATTAAACAAAAAAATAAGTTACCTCTAGCAGCCGCGAGATATACAAAACAATCCTTTTATACTTAAG
Organism: Geum urbanum; assembly: GCA_946800695.1. Classification (NCBI taxonomy): domain Eukaryota; kingdom Viridiplantae; phylum Streptophyta; class Magnoliopsida; order Rosales; family Rosaceae; genus Geum; species Geum urbanum. The sequence continues at coordinate 7,382,808 of OX327002.1, read as the reverse complement.
CTTGTTCGGCGGCCTTGGCCTTGTTGGCGATGGCCTCTGGCCTCGTCGGCACCCTGGGGTGCAACTGGACGGGTAATGTCATCGGCTCAGTGATGGGCGACGGTGGATGTAGGAAAGAGGCTTATGGTGGGGGGAGGTTGAGCCTGGTTTTGTGAGGTGTCTGTGACGACAATAGGAAGGGGAAGATGGTTGTTAGGCGACGATTTGACCAAGTCGGGTAACTCCTAATCAGTGCAGATCTCATCTCTTTGTCAAATGTTGAAACTAGGGAGACGCCGTCAAGGTTGTACGGGATGCATGGAGATGGATATCGGCAGGGGCTGGAATGGATCTGGGCTGGGCATCCTTGTTGTTGCTTGTTGGGCTTCGAAATAGGGTCTGGGACAAAACCTTACGCATATGTTGTTTTTATTTTAATAACTTGAAGCTTTACTTTATTTTCTGCTGTTTTAGTTTGTTTGTTAAAAATAAGCCTTTACCCGTATAAGGTAGGCAGAAGTGGGCTTTGTCCCTAGTTGTGCACCTTTGAAGCCTCGTATGCTCTAGGTCAAGACGTTCATGAGTTTCTTGCATTGGCGCATCCTCTTAGTGACAAGATGAAATGTAATGCCGACAGAAGTTTCAGCAACATAGTGAGAAAGTTGTTCAAAGTGAATTGATGCATCGCCATAACGTGTTATCTTTCTGCGACTATGTCGCCTTATTTGTAAAGCAAATAGAGTAACTAATGTTGCACTATTTGTTAAATTGTGCAGTTTAGAATACATTGTCATTAAGTCGCCTAATAGTATTTCAGGTGTTTCTTTTTGTATGGGGTTTAGGCTTTATGTCCTCTCCTGTATTTTACCGTTCATTAATCAAAACTTAAGGATAACCGTAAATCTTTACTTTTAAAAATTCTCAGTACTTAGAACTAAAATACCCTTATAATGAATAATAATTTTTGAAGTTCTCCCGCACCTTATTATGAACATTAATGGTTGAAGTTGGTGATGAGTTTCTGATCTCTCTCTCCTCAGCCTTATAACCCATAAAAATAAAAGACCACCCAAATGAGTGAAGTGACCCAACTGAAAGCGATGATCGATATGTATCATTCAAGTTGATGACAGATATGTGTGTGTGTGTACACGAAGGAATCATACGCTCTCATACTCAGATCACTAGCTACCTACGAGCGGACCCTCGCTCAGTGAAAGTGAAAGCAATGTAGCTACTCCCAACCTCCCTTACAAATCGTATTCGACCCTCTTCTTCTGATCAATAACAGCCACGATCGTTTATAATTTTATATTACTCTCTTTCACTCTTGTTACGTCGATCTCGATCAGTAGTGTTCACCCCATCTACACCAGAACGTACCCTAAGATTTGGACATCATTAATTAGTTGGCCCCTTAATGAAAAATTAATTTGTTTCATCATTTTTTTTTTGAATGAAATTTGTTTCATCATTGACCATGCATGATAGTGATCGTGAGATCATGAGTAATTTGTCGATATATAAGAAAACCACATTAAGATAAAATTCCCCATTGACAAATAGATTATCAAAATATAATTAGAGGAAAGTAGGAATATTTAGTTAAGTCTATGATAAATGATAAAGGGCCTTGGTCGAGTCACTGAAACAATTTGTGCCATCCCGCTTATCATCTAAACTTAAAACTCCTTTACCTTAATTATTTATCGACTTGATTATCACAAAAAATAAAATGTAAATCTTTGTATTAATATCATATTTTAAAATAATTGTTGACCATCTATAGAGAAAATGATTGGTGATGAACTTTTTACTTGGAGATGAATATATATATAGTCCCTATCGCAGAGTTCCGTTTTAAAAAAATAGAGCGAAGTTTCGTTTTTCACAAGATTGACAAATTAAAGTTGTTTAGCGATTGAAACCACTTATCTTTTATATTACTATTAGATGATTATGCTTACAAAAAATCAGCTCAATCGGAGATGATTTAAGCATTCGATTGTTACATTAAAGTTTTAAGCTATATCGGATAAACTATATTCATTAAAATTTGAAAATGATGATCAAATGGCCAAATCATTTTCGATTAGGCTGATTTTTTGCAAGTGTGATCCACCAGTGATAATCTAAAAGATGATTGATTTCAATTAATGATTGAATAATATTTTCAATCTTGTGGAAATCGAAACTTTGTTTCATTTTTTCAAAGCGGAGCTTCGCTTTAGATAGTTAGGTAGTGTGTGTATATATATATTCTTAAAATTTGTTCCATAATTAATGAAACCTACATCCAAAATCTAATAAGTTTCTAGGGCAAATAATCCCCTCAATTTTAGTTCAATAATTGAGAAAAATTAAATGGATGATAAGGCTATATATATACAGTTTCTGTCAAGTGTGAAGCTTCACACTGAAATTTTTATGTGAAGTTGTATTTTACACAAAATCGACGAAATAATTTGATCATTGGAATCAATCACCTTTTAGATACATATGGAAGGATTGTTCATGCGAAATGTCAGCACAATCAGAGATGTTTTGACTATTTGATCACATATTCAAAATTTGAGCCAAATTGAACAACTCATGTGTATTGTTAAATAATACGATGATTAAAAGGTTAAAAAATCTCCGATTAATCTGAAATTTTGCAGGCACGATCGTTGCATGTGTATCTAAAAAATGATTGACTTCAATTATCGAATCACATTATCGATTTTGTGTAAAATACAACTTTACACAAAAATTTCAATGTGAAGTTTCGCACTTGATAGAAACTATATATATAGATATATATACTCTTCCTTGGGACCAGGGGGGACATGTATATATATAGTGACTATTCCTTCCGGGCACATGAGCCACAGTCAAATCAAGCAGTTAAATAGGTAAGTTTTCACTTCACATATGACCATGTTAGATCAAATGTCCCTTTCATTCGAATCAGTTCGTTCCAAGCTAAAATCAAACGATCACATCGGTTTGTACGTCACGGCGTCACAACAAATTAATCAAACAAGCTAGGACAGATCGATCTTAAATATCTCATCTCACCGAGCAGTTGAGATTATTGTGAGGGGTTAATCAGTACCGTAATTTCCGAATTTAAATTCAGACGTCAAATTAAACAAGCTTACTGCTTAAAGATCGAGTTACAATATCTATGGAATGGATGCAGTACCTACGTGTTTGTCATTTGCATGCATTCCATAGATATTGTCTGGCCACTTAATTAACTTAATTATGCTTTGCTGACGGTGAACTCTAATATGTTAGTAGTTTACCTATGGCTAGCACGTAAATATCAACCATTACTGGTCAAACCTTACAGGCCTCACTAAAAAAACTTGGTTTTCTCAAACATCGATGAAACCCTAATAAGGAATTTCCACGTACAGTTTCATTTTAATTACCAAACCATGATGAGCATGAAAGATTTTGATTTGATCCAAAAATTTAGTCAACTAGCTCAATTAATCTTCATCACATACGACCGTTCTTTCTTCCATCGATCTTTTGGCATGGAGTCTTTGTCCAAACAGGATCCATGTTTATGTTTTTTTTTTTTGAAATAAGCACGATGCGGTATCCTTTAAGTCTTTATTAATGAAATTGTCGAATACATACCTAAGAGAACATTATATTTAAACCTCGTAGCACAAATAATAAACTTAAACAGAGTATCTCAGATAATCACAAGATCACTCATAACTCCTATACATTCAAACAAGCACCAATTAACAGAGAGTGCGGCATTAACTACTCTACATATTTTACCATTGTGACGACACAATAATATAAAGATAATACGACTAAAACGAGGCTCCATTACAAATGGAACAACTTCTTAACTATGTTGCTGAACAACAATAAAATAAAATACGTCTCTTCTCGCGACTAGAAAGATGCCACATGATGCATGTGTTCTTAAATGAGTTCGATCTCCAGCCTTTGAATAAAAATAAATCAATCTCCTTCTTGTGTTTTGAGATGTTAGTGCTACTAGCTAGGTTTGTCCAGTCGATCTCTTAATTAAGCCCAACTACATTCATTCAGGTCTAGCCTATCTTTCGTTTCCGTTTCTTATCAAATTGATCAAAGTAAATATACATTGATGATCGATGAATCAATTAAAGGATTTAACTATTGACTTAATTGTTAGATAGAAAAGCTATATATGCATGCACACTATGAAATTTTAAAAACCGTTTTTACCTACCAACTTGTAAAAGTTTACATACCTAAAGAAATGAACATGAATTTACCTTAAACTAACTAGGACTATGAAACTACCTTGAAGTTTATAAACAAGGTCCTCAGGATATGCCTGAAAAAGGGTGAAGTTTACTAATTTAGATTTTGTTTTGTTTGATTTCATGTTTGTATGTACTTTCCAATCTTGACTCCACTGCTTATTTGCAGCAAATAAAATCCATTGCCGTGACTTGACTTTAAAGTGAAATGTTTTGTACAATTCGGTTGTTTAGTATGCTTCGCGATTCTGTGGTGATATTTTACAGACTTGACCTTTGTTTTTCTAGAAAACAACAAGGATAGGTATTTTGCAGATATAGCATAATATCACAAATAATAATATACAAAACACACATTTGGATTTTGGAGAAGGGACTATTAGCAAGAGAACAACATGTTATGTATATATATGCATGCTGATCGATCTTGAGAGTGATTTGAGTACAGAAATGAACGAAGAAGCCAGACTTTTTGCCATTTGATTACGGATTACCTACCTAGCTTAAATTGTTACAAGTTACAACCCTTTGAAGATTACTTTGGAAGAAGGCTCAAATACTTGGTATATAAGAAACAAGGCTTTCCTTCATATAGGGAGTAAAAACCTCTCTTCACTCAAACCCAAGAATCCTATTGAAAGATAAAGCTAGCGAACCCAAAACCTGAAGCTTTGCTCCACCACCTCCACACCTAGATCATGGAAATCCCAAATGATCGTTTTCGCTATGTTGATACTAGTGCACCAACAAGTCCTGGTATCTCCAGCCCTCACAATAACCTCTACTTCTACAGTGTTCCGAACAGTCCTACCAGAGAAACCTCAGCTAGTACTACTACCTGCAGTCCCTTTGGTTGCCCAACCGATGTCAATGAGTGCCCAACGCCGATGTCATACCACGATGCCAATTCATACCTCGATGATTTAAGCTTTGAGTTCGAAACCTGCAGTTTCAGCCTAGATGTTGGCAATGAGTTTCGAACGAGCCAGAAGAACTCGTTTGATCTGGACTACCGAAAGCAAAGACATTCACTCCCGACAACCATGGCGTTCGCAGACGAGCTCTTCTGCGATGGGAAGGTCATGCCGCTTGCTCCTCCGCTCAAGCTCCCACCACGGCTTCAAAGGAAAAAGAATGAAAAGCTGGCAGACCAAATAGAGACATGTGCATCTGTCCCGGGCTCTACAAATCATCAGTTTATGCTTAAATTGCCATTTGGATACCGAAGACTATGGAATGATGAGTTTGATCCTTTCATGGCGGCATTGAAGAATGTCAAGGAGGAAAAGAAGGAGAAAGCTTCGTCGATGTCACATACAGCAAACAATCAGAGTCCTAATGATCCCGGTGACCAAGATCACTCAACAACTTATTGTACAAATGAACCAGTATCAAAAGAAGTAACAATTATTCCGAAAAGGCTGGCTGAGCCGAGAGGAGTTGAGTTTGCCAGGCAAGTTAGACTTATTCAAATGGGTCATATGAGTAAGCAGTTTGACAAGTTAGGGAAGCAAAGTGAAAGAGATGAAAAAGCGGAATCAATGAGGAAGAAATCAACATTCTTGAGGAGACTAAGCTTCAAGTCTGGGAGAGGAGGGCAGGGGAGAGAGGAGAAAAGGCCAACTCCTAATTCTCATCCTCAAGCTCAACTGAGCAAGATGGCACTCATACATTACAAGCCAAGGGGGTTGCTTTGCTTGGGTTACAAGGCAAGCTAGTTCGCCTAGTGCCAGGTCCCATGGTAGCTTCGCGCTATACACGAACTATATAATGGTTTGGAAAAACAAGGGTCTTTACTCTTTAGTGTCCTCTTATCTATCTGTCGCGTCGGTGCATATAATGGTTTATGTAGTTAAAATTACCAGATGTACGCAAGCTTTCCCTAGCAAATATGGTGAGTCTTAATTTGAAGCACGTACCGCTCCTAGCACATGCAATCATCAAGTTATTGAAAACAAATGAAGCAAATTAATGTATGGAAACTAGCTTTAGGATATCAAAGGAATTCGACCTGCATCTTCCCATGTCAATTTTTTTTGTCGAGAACTTTCATAATATTTCATTAAAATATGATAATAGTATAAAGATTTCACTGGATTACCCAGCCCAATAAAAGTGAAGCCCTATACATACTACAGTACTAGACATCAAACTCTAGTACAAAGCCTAGACTAGCAAAAAAGAATAACATTGATTTGATCAAAATTTCGGTCGCACCATCCTTTAACTAGCTAGACACCTTCTCTACGTCGGGATGTAAGCTTTCGGGTCCCATATCAAAGAGCTGCTGCAACATGAAACAAATGAGCCCGACAATGCGTTTGTTCGAGGAGACAGATCACCTGGATCCCAAATGAGGGTACATGAGGGCCTTTGAGTTTGATAGACCCTCCAAAATCTCAGGCCCAAGCACAAAAGCCCTGAGCCTCCCACTTGACCAAATGTGCTTGTGTGACATCCCGTCCTGCGATTTTTTTATTTATGATTTATTTAAGGTTAATCAAGAAAAGTAGATAGTTTTGTCACCGTCGGTAAATATTGAGAGCTTTTTAGTTGACTTTTTATCAGATTGTCAAAGTTGGTTGACTTTAGGAGAAAGTCTTAGAAATTGTTAAGATGAGTTAGTAGATGTGATGAATGCTGAAAATAGAGTTACAACAAGAAAGTTATGATCAACAGAAGTTTATCGGAAATGTAATAGTCATAAATGGACAAGTATAAATGAACTTTCTATTTCTAAAAATTATATTGCAAAAAGTCGTAGAGTTTATCAAGATGAGTTCGTAGCCACGTCAAGTGTTTAAATCGGAGTTACGACGAAGAAATTACAGTTAGCGAAAGTTTTGTACGGTTTTACGAAATTGATTAGTCGCAATTCGCACATATAAATATGACTTTCCAATGTGTCAAAATTTTTCTCTCTCTTCTTTCTCCCGTGCGGTTATCTCTCCTCACCGCGGCTCGTCGACGACGTCCCTTGGCCGGCCACCAAAATTGTCGACCAAGGTATCAAAAGAAGCGTCTCACTCTCCTCTTCTTTTCCCCTATTGTCTTCACCACCAAATCAACTGGAGTTAGCCGGAATTTCAAGGAGAAAAATCTAGAATTTATGGGTTTTGGGTCGATATTTTTTCGGTCAAATCGACCGGCGAAACTTATTGCGCTTTGAAGCTCTCCTCACCACAAAGCTAAGGACACCAAGAACACGTTCTAATTTGACAGGAGCAAGGAGAATCGAATGATTGAAGTTTTTGGGGGATTTCGGTTTCAAGGTAAATTGGACTAGTTAGAGGTTGAATTGGACTTTGGTATAGTTGAGAAAATTGTTGCTTGAAAGATTTTGGATGTTTTCAAGTTTGGGTTGTCGGAAAAAGTCACCAACAGCGCCGCTCCGCCGCCGCCGCCGGTGGTCCACAACAGTGCTCCGACAAAGGGTATTTTGATATAATTTTAATGTCGTTTTACTTGTAATTTCGTATCAATTATAACGAAGATTTTATTGAATTGATTTTGACATTATTGATTAAGACGTGTGATTAATAGAATATTAATTAAACGATTTTATTAAGTTGTCGAATCGATAATCGATTCGACTTCAAGTTGCATAACGTTTAAGGATTATGTTGCGACTATAAAAAGATTTAAGAATTTGAATTTGGAATTAGATTAAGCTCATCATTAGTTCGGGAATCATGTTGTTCGAGAATACGAGATTCTCGATGATAAGACTCGTTGATATACAAGCTTAGCTATTCATTATGATTTTCGACGATTAGTTATTAAATAATAATCATTGTTTCAGGATGACGTATTAGATTTCAGTGGCAAATGTTTAGAAAAACCAACATACAGGCTTTGGCTTGGTGGAAATCACGGCACAGTACTGTGAGTGAACTATTTTATTTTCACAGTCGATAGCGAGTTCATTTATTTTCAGCATTTCAGTATTTCAGTATAAATTACAGTATATTTTAGAACATTTTATTTTTGGAGGTTTTTCTTTGTGATGACTTTAGTTAGTTGCATCGATGCACTGACTGTTCGGCTGATCACCGGATAGTCCAGTCAAGGGAGGTCAGGGTGCCTCGTCTAGCCGTCAGAGGAGGTTAGGATACCTCATCTGACTCATCACTTACAGTTTATTTTTACAGATTGTTGACTTAGGTTATGGAAAAACTGCTAAGTGACCACCTCCATTTGCAGTTGAGTTTATGATACTTGAACTCGCATTATTTTACAAAATCAGCAGAAAGACATATATTTATAATTTTACAGATTTACATAGTTTATGATTTTTGTCTACTCACTCTAACGTTTTATGATTTTATGTCTTTCCCTGGGCCCTTTGTTTTAAATTGTCAAGTTTTCAGGTTTGCTAGCTGAAGTCGTGACCATCCAGAGTTCGAGGCATGACAGTCCACAACTTGTGTTTTCTCAATGTAGGTTCTTAGTTAAAGTTCTGGGTTACTCGTGGTAGAGTAAGTGATACCGATTAGTCGGTGCTAGATATTCTAATAGTAATCTGGGGTGGGTCTTGTGAATTGATATCAGAGCATTAGGTTTTTAGATCCTGTTGGTTATCTTATACTTTTAGTGATACTTAGTGTGTGATGGACCGACTGCAGTGGATCCTATCATATGCCTTTTGGCATTGGTATCTCTAATGGTATAAGGTAGCTTCTTGAGTTTGCCATTCTTTTCTTGTCATGCCTCATGGACTTGATCGACGACTTTAGAAAAACCTACCGTCAGTAGTGTACGAGACGGTTCCAGAATATTTTTTGTATTATATTTGTAGGTTCTGTGACATGGTAGGATCGTTGAGCAGTCATGGGTATGAGAAGAGGTTGTCGCCATCATATGTATCGCAGAAGAGCAGTGTCAGGTAAGTGACACTGTGTACTTTTCTTGAATCGATGATGATGGGAATATGAGAATCAGCGCTAGCAGTTGTTTAAGTATCGATTATTGTTGACTCAAATGTTAATCAAGCACAAGAAAATGCTTCTGGTGCAGATTTTTTATTGATGTTGTTGAGCAGGTTAGAAAGATTATGCACATCGACCCTAAACATTTCACACGTTTCATGATTTTCTTCGAGAACCTTTAATGTGTCATATATAGTATCTTAGTTCCTGTTCAAGCACGGAGCTAAGTACCCGCATTCATTCCAGTTTGATGATTATGCATGTTTATTTTTAAGATCTATTCAAGCTATCGAAAAACCTCGTTTAACATGAAGGGGGAGATACATGGCAAGTTAAGAGAACTTGCATCTTAGTATCAGTGTAGATGTTTTTAGTGGAGCTAGATAACATTTAGCAGTCTTATAATAGTTTTTTCCTCAGTTATGTGTGTATCAATACCCTTTCCCTCAGTTATGTTTTGTCTATTCCTATATTCGTTACTTGTTTGCCGATATGAGTCGTGGGCATGAGTACTGACCGATGTAGACAAGGTGTTTGAGATGAAGACTTCGGGAAGCAATGTTTCCTTGGGAATGGAATTATTTAGCAGATTGTTTTCACTATATATACTTTTGGTTCATTAATCATCAAGGTGGTGATTCCTGTCGCTTTGCATATTGGAACTATGGGTAATGTGAACACTTATTCTTTTGGAGAAGGTGTAGTCTTATAGTTGCGAACAAGACGAATAGAGTATCAAGGTATGGCATAATTGTAAAATTGAAGATGAAGTTTATGACAGAGGTCAAGTTGATTCTCTGATATTTTCTGGGATAATATGTTTTATCAAGAGTACGTTTTCTTGAGCCATATGTTTACTTTTTGGCTCGACCCTTGCCACTCTGACCTAACCCGACCATCCGACCTGACATTATCTTTTATAGTCGGTCACCATTGTTGTCGCTTAAGGAAAGCTTCCATCACCTAATTCGTGTTTCGTTTGGGTTGTTACATGTTGATACCAGAGGAAATTGAATAGATATATCTTCGGATGTAATGGTGTCATGTTCATTTGTGTTTCGGCCGATCATGGACATCAAGTAGTCAAGAGTAACTATTTTTTGGTATGTTATGCAGTGACAATTTTATATCTAATAAGACGGATATTTTTGTTGCTTCTTGGCTAAGCAGCCTTAGTCAGTTTAACATGGGAACTCGCTGTCCCTTATCGGGGAATGTGTCATTAGTTGGAAATTTTACGTTTTACCATGTTTAGCGATGTCTTCAGCCAGACTTTATATAACTGTGAATGTATACTATTTACTTCATTGCAGGTGTTTGATCTTCTGCTTAACGTTATTATATAGAGCGGAAATGTAGTAGTTGAATTGCATTGTTCCTCCTTTAACTACAGTAAGGAGTTCGATCAGATTAGGATTGTAGCCGCCTTGACTTTCAACAAATTATAGATTGATACCAGCGATTTAAAATTCATCCACTCACGTGCGAGTTTATATATTCAGCTTTATTTTCCAAGAAATGACCGTAGATTTCTACTTTATTATGCTTTCATTATGTGAGTTAATCATCGCTAATTGATATCACTAACGACGGGGAGTTTCAAATTATTATTAATATTGGAGACTCATTCACTATCTTGTATTTCTATTAAGTCAATTTTGTTTGTCGGGATTAAATTTAAATTTTTCTACTCAAATTTCTTCAAGAATTGGTCGTGTTCATTTTATTTCGTGAACACAATTTCCTCTATAAAGGTGTTTTAGGAGATGTGCAACCAGTTCAGAAAGGTAATTATCCCTTTTATGAATCACAGGAGTTCCCGAGGGTGAAGATGTGTTTATAAGAATCACACACGAAAATGTCAACTTCTAACTAGTTTTTGATTCGTGTGCGACGAAGATGTGGGATACAAAATATCATCATAAATTTATGCAAGGAATTGTCCCGTTCCTTGGACTTCACAGCATTCTAATCCTCTGATATCGTTAGGTAAATATCCAATATTAAAGAATCAGAAATGTTTATGGTAGTACAGCGAAGGAAGTTGCAGAATTTCAATTATTCAATTCGAGATTGGGAATATATATGTTGATTAGCGCCTCAGTGTTTTACATCCTCGAGTGGACAGATTTTTCAGGCATACGTTTATTTGTAAACAGAGGTCTATGTCTATTACCAACAAATTTTTGGCGTTGGATAATAGTGGATGTGGGAGGGCATTGAAAAATATTTTCGACAGTCTTTCCGCATCGCGTGGGAATAGTCCATATTTTTCAAGCATAATGGAGTCCATCGTGTACTTTAAATGAATCTTTTTTGTTATTCCCCTCTTTCTCTTCTTTGTTTTTACTTGGTTGACAGCGTAGCCATGATTGGAGCTATAATACTGACTATGCATAGGACTACTAAGGTGAAAAGACAGGATGTATTTATATTTGAGACTTGTATGTGAGCTAGGGATATTCAGATTGTAGTCTTTGAGTCACGAGAATAGTACATTGGATTTTGGTACTCAAGTTGCATACAATTATTACTCATTTATCCCAGACAGATGCATAGTTTATCAGGATTACCTCGATTTTAATTGGCATGCTAAGTTCATACTTCTGAAATAGACAGTGAATTGAGATGACATTTTGACTCTTTGGAGTCCGCCTTTAGTTTTGGGCGTATTTGAGGCAAATTTCAGTGATTTCTTATGAGCCTTGCTACATTACAGTTATTAATTTTGATTTTTTTAGTTGGTCCTTAGATATTAAACTGTGGAGATATTTGATATTGCAATCATTGTGATTTATAAATTCAAATAAGTTTGAATGACTTATGTTCATAAGTGTTAATTACTTCAATTATGAGAAATCCGGATGGGATTCGATGCCCACGGTTTATTTTTTGGATTTAATTACTCGAAGTGTTCTCCTTATGTAGGTTTTTGGGTTCCTTGAGTTTTAGGGGAAACTCTTCCAAATTTTCAGTAGAATTTTCAAGAGTAAGAGAATTGAATAAGGTTAGAACTTCCCTGGAGATTCGTCAGATGCTCACTTTTGTTACGATTTTAGAATAGTTAGTTTGAGTCTTCAGCTTGTTAACTTGGTGGCCATGAGAGCCACTTTTATGTGTGAGTGTCTACGGAGGGACACCTCTAGTAGGCTTGTGGTGCCATATTTTAATAGTGAACATGAGCCACTTCAGGAGGTTGAGCCTCGCCACCATCTAGATAGCTGACATATCAGTATCACAGCTGAAGGTTGGACTGACCGGACATGGCGACATCATTATTAACATTTTCCATTAGAGAGGAATGGATATCAGATGTCTTAGGTGGTTATGTTACAAAGTTTGCATCAAGACCTTTTATGTACTAGGTTCATAGTAAGTAGTTGTTTGAGACTCAATCAGAAGAACAAGATTTTGTAATAAAGCGATACGTGGTGAAGATGTTACTTACAAGCAGTAAGAACTCATGCAGGAGTAGTACCCATTGGTGTTTAAGGTTATGGGGGGGGGGGGGGGAGTAGTACCCGTCCCGAGAATTTTTTATGATTTATTTAAGGTTAATCAAAAAAGGTAGTTAGTTCGTCACCGTCGGTAAATATTGAGAGCTTTTTAGTTGACTTTTTATCAGATTGTCGAAGTTTGTTGACTTCAGTGGAAGTCATAGAAATTGTTAAGACGAGTCCGTAAACGCGATGAATGCCGAAAATGGAGTTACAACAAGAAAGTTATGATCAACGGAAGTTTATCGGAAATGTAATTGTCGTAAATGGACAAGTATAAATAAACTTTCTATTTCAAAAAATTATATTGCGGAAAGTCATAGAGTTTATCGAGACGAGTTTGTAGCCACGTCAAGTATTTAAATCGGAGTTATGACGAAGAAATTACGGTTAACAAAATTTTTGTATGGTTTTACGGTCAGACTTTTTCTCTCCCCTCTCTCTCCCGCGCGGTTCTCTCTCCTCTCCGCGGCTCACCGGCGATGTCCCTCGATTGTCCACAAAAATCGTCGACCAAGGTGTCAAAAGAAGCATCTCACTCTCCTCTTCCTTTCCCCTATGGTCTCCACCACCAAATCAACCAGAGTTAGCCGGAATTTCAAGGACAAAAATTGAGAATTTATGGGTCGATGTTTTTCCAGCCAAATTGACCAGCAAAACCTATTGCTCTTTGAAGCTCTCCTCACCACGAAGATAAGGACACCAAGAACACGTTCTAATTCGACCGGATCAAGGAGAATCGAAGGATTGAAGTTTTTGGGATTTCGGTTTCAATGTAAATTGGACTAGTTAGAGGTTGACACATTGAGAAAATTTTTGCTTGCAAGATTTGGATGTTTTCAAGTTCAGGTCATCGGAAAAAGTCACCGGCAGTGCCGCTTCACTGCCATCGGCGGTGGTCCATGGCGGTGCTCTGACGAAGGGTATTTTGATGTAAAATTTATGCCGTTTTACTTGTAATTTCATACCGATTGTAATAAAGAAGTTATTGAATTGATTTGGACATTGTTGATTAAGACGTGTGATTAATAGGATATTAATTAAACAATTTTATGATTTTATTAAACTGTCGAATCGATTATCGATTCGAATTCAAGTCGCATAACATTTAAGGATTATGTTACGACTATAAAAAAGATTTAAGAATTTGAATTTGGAATTAGATTAAGCTCGTCATTAGTTCGGGAAGCACGCTGTTCGAGAATGTGAGGTTCTCGACGATAATGCTCATTTATATACGAGCTTAGCTATTCATTATGATTTTCGATGATTAGTTATTAAATAATAATTACTGTTTCAGGACAACGTATTAGCTTTCAATGGCAGACGTTTAGAAACGCCAACAGGCATGCTTTGACTTGGTGGAAATCATGACACAGTATTGTGAGTGAACCTTTTATTTTCACAGTCGATAACGAGTTTATTTATTTTCAGAATTTCAGTATTTTAGCTTAAATTACAGTATATTTTAGAACATTTTATTTTTAGAGGTTTTTCTTTGTGATGGCTTTAGTTAGTTGCATCGATGCACTGGTTGTTCGCTGATCACCGGATAGTCCAGTCAAGGGAGGTCAGGGTGCCTCGTCTGGCCGTCAGAAGAGGTCAGGATACCTCGTCTGACCCATCACTTACAGTTTGTTTTTACAGATTGTCAACTCAGATTAGGGAAAAATTCCTAAGCAACCACCTCCATTTGCAGTTGAGTTTATGATACTTGAACTCGCATTATTTTACAAAATCAGCAGAAAGACATATATTTATAATTTTACAGATTTACATAGTTTATGATTTTTGTCTACTCACTCTAACGTTTTATGTTTTTATTCCTTTCCCTGAGCCTTTGTTTTAAATTACCCAGTTTTCAGGTTGGCCAGCTAATGTCGTTACCGTCCAGAGTACGAGGCATGACAGTCCATAACATCTGTTTTCTCAATGCATGTTCTTAGTTAACGTTCTGGGTTATTTGTGCTAGGGTAGCTGGTACCGATTAGTCGGTGATAAATACTGTAATACGGGTCCCGTAAGACTTACCTTAGATTACTTCGATAATCTGGGGCGAATCTTGTCAGCTTGTCCCTTTTAGAATAGCCCAGGCCTAAGAGGACAAGGCCCAGGGAAATCCAAGGGTTGCTGGACCCACCGACAATGCACAAATGTTGCCAATGGAATGAGATGCCCATTACTAGAAATCCACACTTAAAAGACTAAGCCATTTCGTTGTCTAAGAGGTCTTTTTCGTCGTCTAAGTGCTTAGATGATGAAACTTTTATCGTCTAAGTTTTGTCATGTAAGTGTCGTTGTTGAAGTACTTAGATGACGAAACAGAAAAGTTCCGTCGTCTAAGTAGCATCTAAGACGATGAAACATATTTCATCGTCTAAGTAGAAATGCGACGAAATTTTGCTGTAAAAGACAACGAAATATTTCGTCATGTAAAATTGCTTAGACGACGAAAGATGTTTCATCTAAATTTTATGACTTAGATGACGAAACATCTCTCATCGTCTAAGCATCACAACGAAAAATCTTTGGCCGTCTAAGTGATGATGTACACTTAGACGATGAAGAGAAATTAATATTCGTTGTCTAAGGTATAGTACCTAGACGACGAATGATGAAACAGATTAGCATCTTAGTGACCGATCCTAGATGACGAATATTGTACTTTTGTCATCTAGCAGTTTAATTTGAGACGACAAAAGTTTTTCCGTTGTCTGAATGTTCTTTTTAGAAGATAAATTGGTAACCATTTCGTCATCTAAAAGTTCTAGACGTCGAAGTCTTCCAATTTCGTCATCTAAAAATTTTCTACTAGACGTTAAAGTCTTCTAATTTCATCATCTAAGTTCAATTTTTTAAAATATTTGTTTCATAATTAGAAATTGAATTAAATATTAAATAAATAAAATATTCATTGAATATATTAAATATAAAATATGTGCACAAAACGTGTGTCGATCAAAATATGTATATATATATACATACATACACACATATACATATATATATACTACAAAACTAAAGTGGGAGTATGGATCCCGCCGATTCTCCGCCGCTCGAATCGTCGTCATCGTATCTAGGATCCCAAGGCGTGACATTCGACTGACACATGGGTAGAGGGTCCATGACTATCGACCTAAGGAACTCGATCATGAATCTTATCTGTGCATGTAACATACCATTCTGAATTTGGGCCGATTGAGCCTCCTTCTGGGCCAATCCAGCCTGCTTCTTGGCAGCTTTAGCCTCCTCCTCGTTCGCTTGGACCTGCTGCTTGGCAGCCGCCGTACTCAAACACCTACTAGCCGATGCAGATGGCTGGGTCAAATCTCGCTCGATCGCCCGTCCAAGGCCTCGAACCTCCTACGCAGTTCGGCGGCCGAAAACTGCATATGCAATACTTATCTGAGTCTCCTTGAATATAAGAGACAACGCTTCAACCATCATCTCCAGGTTATGTGACATTTTACTCGCCAATTCCTTATTGGTCAATTGTTTCATCTTCTCAGAATTTACCTAAATAACTCAGAATTTACCTAAGTGAGAAAAATAAAATATCAGCGAAATATCCCCAATATTTTTTATTTTTTATTCCTTGCATGAGCCCAATAAATGTCCAATGTCGTTATATAAAAGGCAACGCAAAATTCCCTCCATTTTCGAAACTTGTTACAAACCCTAATTCTTAGTCTCTTTTTCCGATCATAAACCTTAGCATAAACCCTAATAACCAATATGACAATGAAGTGGAACCAACAAGACCTTCAGATATTTTTCCAGTGCTTTATGAACACTCTCTCTCCTCTCTGGCTTATCCCACAAGCCTAACTATGGCCTCGCTGTCCTCCGCCTCGTCTCCAAGCTTGATGTCGCCGACTCAATCCGCCAGGCCACCTTCGTCAACTTCAAGAACCACCTTAAGGCCTACTGGGCCACGTCAGCCAACTCCGACAACCTCGCCATCCTCCTCGACCTCGCCGAGAAGGAGAAGATCAAAAACCTAATCATCCCTATCATGCTCTCCTCCGTCTCGCCGCAAATCTAAGGACAGCTTAGCGAAGCCCTAATTGACATCAACCACCATGACTTCTAGAGGCGGTGGTCGTGGTGGTTCACTCTGCTCCCAGAGCTCATCACCAGCCTCTACAAGGCCTCAAAGGCTCGCGATTATGCCTCTGTTAACGGTATTCTCGGCACTGCCCCACACTATTTTTAAGAAGTTTCTATTTCTGTACAAGACCAATGATTTATTGCTTGATTTGAAATATTGTCTGGACAATTTTGCCGATCATCTTCTCAATATTTTTGTTATACTGCTAATTTGATTAACTCGGCTGCCAATGGCAATAAGGCAACACAAAAGTTGTTGATTGAGTCATAGAGATTGTGTTGTAGGATTTTTACTTGTTGAATTATCAGGAGTTACCTGAGTTTTTTGAGGACCATATGAACAAGTGGTTTAAAGAGGTAGAGATATTTGGTTAGTAACTATCCGGGGCCTTGAGGAGTAACCGCCGAGGGGCTTGCGCTTGTGGATAAGCTTTATGTTGTGGTTTGCGAGAATATTAATATCTACATGGAGAAGAATGAGGAGTTTCAACCTTACTTGACTGGGTTTTGCGCAAGGCATGTGGAATTTGTTTACCGTTGTGTCTCAGGTGGCGAACCGCGATCATCTGGCTGTTACGGCTGTTACGACTATTAAGTTTCTAATGTGGGAGTTTTTCTCCGTTTACATTCTCTAACATGATCCCACATGTGTGGCGACATCTCAAGCCAAATACGTGGACAACTTATATGGGTGGCAGTGAGCACGTGTGGTCAATTCGGCATCACACGAGGGTGAACTTGCTCTAATACTATGATAAAATAATATGCAGTTTCATACCAAAACCAATTGAAAATTGTAGGAGTAGTCCAAATCCTTATAACCCACTAGCTAGTAAGGCCCCTCATTTCTAATTAATGTGGAAATCTTTCTCCATTCACATTCTCTAACATATGCTAACTTTTTTTTGCGTCAAACCCAATTGCAAATTGGAAGGATAAAGACTACAATAGACTTGCATTTGTTGTATCACTTGCTACTAAGAGGGCTGGTGGCTCTTCTATTTCGACCGATCTTGTTGATGTCCAGAACTTCTTTGGCACAGTAATTGTTCCAGAATTGCAGAGTCAAGATGTGAATGGATATTCAATGCTCAAGGCGGGGTGCAGTGAAATTTTTCACAATGTTTTTGAATCATATACCAAAGCCAATGGAATTATAGTTCTTTCCTTCGTGCACAGTCAAATGTTGTTCACTCTTATGCTGCAAATTTTATTGAGAAGCTTTTATTGGTAAAGGATGAGGGTGGAAGATCAAGATATAATTCAGTTGACATTTCTCCAGTGTTACTGCAACTACTAATCAACCTCTTAGAGGCATTGAAGTTTTCAGAATCCGAGGAAAATCATTATGTAATGAAGTGTATTATGCGAGTTCTTGGGGTTGCACACATATCTCGTGACATTGTTGGAGCTTGTATAAATTGGTTGACAATAATACTCAAGAAAGCTTGTGAAAACTGAAAACCTCAAAAATCCAATATTTAGTCACTGCGTTTTTTAGTCCATGGTTGTTCTTTTTAAGCGGGCATGTGGGAACAATGGGTCTCTCATATCAATATTTGAGACAAATCTTTTCCCCAGCATCCAGAAGATATTGGTCGAAGATGTGCAAAAGTTGTATCCTTATGCACTTCAGTTGCTGGCTCAATTCAACTTGTTGAGGAGAATCCTATTCCATAGAGTTACATGCAGATTTTTCCAATGCTTTTGTCTCCTGAGTCATTGAGAACATCTTCTATTGTTCCTGCTCTTGTGCTTTTGCTTCAAGCATTTCTTCAGAAGGCACCTCATGAGCTGAACCAAGATGGGAGGTTGAGACAGGTCCTTGATCGAGATATTCAACAAGCTTGTCGCAACCCCGTAGTACTGATGAACATGCTTTGATTTTAATGTGATTGCACCTTACATGGGTCTTTAAATATGCACTTTTTTTTTTCCTGAAGTTTCTGATGGACAAAGAAGGAACTGACTGGATTCCACTCTGGAATTATTTGTCTCGATATGTAGTTGTAGAATAACTTCTTTTGAGTCTGATTTGTATTTTGAGTAGGAAAACTTATATTTGGTTGTCATATGCAGTTTTCTGTTTACTGGATAATTATAATTGGTGGCGTAGCCACCATATGATGAGGGGTGTCAAATGACACTTCTCAAGTTTTGAATTAGTGTTAATCAATGATATAATTTCACTTAGTTATTAAAAATTTAATACAAAAGAATTCATTTTGACATTGCTGAATATATGAAAAGAAAAGAAAACCTTAAGTTTGTTTTAAGTTTTAACTATTTCATCTTAGCGAGTCGAATATATTCGTTAACTCTTTTATAGTAAAAGTGAATACTATATATTAAATTAATGAATTATTAACATTTGAGAAATTTTATTCACACATCCCTAAATACTAGATACACATCTCATTTTTAATACACCAATCATTAAATGTATTGTTTCAATAAATACTAAATACACCCCACCCCCCCTAAATTTTCAGTATACCCCTCAGATCATTACAATAATTAGAGACGGAGGGACATGGGGGCCAGGGTGGGCCTGGCCCCCCCTGAATTTATGTGGAAAAAATTAGTATACTATTATTATTATATAATATAAATATTATAATTTATTCTAAATATATCTAAACTTCAATGACGTGTATGAGTGCATAACTCATTCAAATTCGACGACTTTGTAAGAATATTATTATATATTATTTCAATAATGAAGTCCAAATATTAGGTCAATTATGAATCAATCTCTTACCATGTTTTATGATTTTATGGTCTTTTTTTCTTTATAAAAACTCTACCATTCCTAAGATTAACATACAATTTTTTATTAAGTTTATTATATATGGAGAGATGCTTCAAAAGAAAAAGAAAAAACCCTTTTCTTCTACTCCAACATCAGATGAGCAACCACCTACGAAAATTCAAAAGAAGAATAATAACAATATGAAAAAGTCTCGTGCTGGAGATATTACAGAAAAGTATCCATCGGATCCCGCTAAACCCCCGCAAATTTCAAGTTATCATCCTAACATTCAAGAAGAAGTTTGAAGATATTATCTACAACAAGGACCTTATCAACCTAAAAATCATATTTTTCCTTTCACGAAATTTGGGGAAAAAAAGAAGAAAAGAAGGTTTATTCGTGATTAGTTTATTGAATTTCTATATTGGTTAAAGTACAGTATTAAAGAGGATACTGCATTTTGTTTATGTTGTTATCTTTTCAAACCAGCTATTGGAGAACAAGGCGGCGGTGAAACTTTTGTTGGTGGTGGTCATGGATTCAGTAATTGGAAGAAGAAGCAAACACTAATATCACATTTTAGATGATCAAATATTACTCATAATCAAGTTGCGAGTAATTGATGTTTTATCAAACTAAAAACAACACATTGAGACTGTTTTGGCAAAACATACAAATCAAGATCAAATTGACTACCCTAACCGAAACTATTTTTTCAACTTTTCATTTAGACCCCCCCCCCCCCCCCTAATCGAGAATTCTGGCTCTGTCCCTGATAATAATTAATATTGTATTTCTTCTTTCTCGAATTTGATGGTGTTCTTCATGTCCTAGCTATAGTTCTCCCGGCCGTTCTTGGACTCACATTGAATTGGATATATTCTCTTTGGTTCTTTCAACATGGAAAGATCGATTGACCCAAAAAATTAATTTGTGGTTGCTAATGATCAAAACCACTTCGCAAGAAACACAAATTCCTAGTTCGTGAAAAATCCCAGTTTGCAAACAATCCCAGTGCTTAGCTATTCAAAGACTTACTAGTACGTCAATATTTGGTGAAAGATCGAGGAAGAATAATTAAAGAGTGATGTTTACTTTAGAATCCAATTCTGTTTATAGTACATATGAATATCAGGCATTCTAGGGTTTCATCTTGTAATTTGTATTTTTGTGAATCTATTCACGTTAGAAGAAGAGAATAGATAATATGAGAGAATCTAATTAATTGTATTTTCTTTCTATTCTTTAATATAGATGTCTATTTTGGTAATTGTATATA
Source organism: Geum urbanum (assembly GCA_946800695.1). Taxonomy (NCBI): domain Eukaryota; kingdom Viridiplantae; phylum Streptophyta; class Magnoliopsida; order Rosales; family Rosaceae; genus Geum; species Geum urbanum. The sequence goes on along the minus strand of OX327002.1, from coordinate 7,362,004 downwards.
TCTTGAAATCTTATATTTGATGTTTTAAAAATGGGATGTGCATTTAGTACTTAAGGGAAATTCTCCATTGAAGACCCTTATAATGAGAACTTGGTGAGTATCTTCTCATTAAACCTATTTTTTTTTATATTTTGACAAATCTACCATTGGTTAGATTGATAATGATGAATAGATCACTTATGAAAAATTTCACAAAAATTCAAAATCGTCAAGTTATTCATAATCAAGATTTATTACTTATAAACATGAACGGTGCAAGTTTGACAGTTTTTGGTTCGCCCATTAATTTGATCTTGTTCGATACCTTAACAATTTTCAATTTAGATGAAAATTTCTAGAAATGATCTATTCATCAATATCTAATCATCTAACTGTTAACTTTGTAAAAATGTTATCGAAAAATTACTCTTACTATAATTTTATGAAAGGTACGGTACTCATCAAGTCCTCATTATAAGAGTCCTCAATTGAAGAGTTCCCTTACTATTTGATTGGTAACCATAATTTATCATTTTAGATTATCTTTTTGTTTAGTAAATCCATTGATCAAAATCAAATATATTTCTACACTAAAATCGGGCTATGAATTCTCAATTTTTTTTCATGTATGACTTTTACGTCGTTTAAATAAATTTACACAATTGAGCTAGAATTCTGGCTACGTTACTATTATAATTCATACTTCTTAGTGTAGTATCATAAGATGTGTTTATAATTGAGTAAATCTTAGCAAGCAGGTGTGCTATAAAAATGTGTATCGGTCTATTGGATTGTAAAATGGGCATATCTCGAAGGCCAAACGATCGAATGTCTCGAGGGCCAAAAGACCGAGAATTAGTTTAGTAGATGGCATTTAACTGCCTTGTGTGTGCCAATGTATGTTTGTTTTCTTTACTAGCGTTGTCTTGCATTGTGCTTGTATGTGGACTATTGTGGTTAGGTATTCAAGGGGGCTCTCCCTTAATCATACCGTAAGCATAGCAATATTGATATGGTTGTCTAGTTAGTACGTCCTCTAGGTATCAGAAACATCTGCAGTATGCATGTCCTTTTTCTAAGCTATATCAAACGAATTCGAACAATGCACAATGTGTGGGTTGGTGATAAACAGTGAAGGAAGAAGCTTCTCCACCAGCCGAAACCATCGAAGGTCAACCAATTTGGTATTTTTTTTTTAGTTAATTTGAAAGTCAAATGCTAGGCATACATGCAATTTTACCCGACCTCCAATAATTATGGAAACATAGCGAGTTCGTAACGGCATTAGCAATATGTATATATGTATACCCGACCTTGACATGGTGATGATATAGGCTAATTAGCAGACTTTAGCTTAGTTCTATTGCAATGAATCAAAAATCGAAAATGCAATGAATAAAAAAATGAAAATATCGCCGATATATCTTGATTTCAAATCATGCTAAATTTTGAAGGCCCAAACCAAATCTTGTGATGCAGAAGTGAATCCCAAGCAAAAACACAATCAACACCAACAAGAATCGAACCGTGGTGTCCAAAGCACATATTCAACTACCCCACCAATATTGCCACGACTTTTGCTGTTTTCAATCATCAACTCTATATCTATAGGGTTTTTCGTTATAAGATAGTGGAAGAAAATCAACTACTTATACATTTAAATCTCAATAATATCCTTTTATATATTGAATTTTCACTGATATGGATATTTTCGTTAAAATATTCATATTTTAAAGTGTCGATATATCATCGATATCCGAAATTTACTCTTTGGTTTTATGTCTAGACTAGAACCATCGATTAAATAGAGTCATGTTTAATCAATATATTCACAGATCAAAATATATTTTGCCCAGTTTTTAGGATCGAAGTTCCTTCTTTTGCAATGAAATTTTCCACAAGCTATATATAGTATTCTGCAATGAATTCACATGGTTACAAAGACGTAGCTACATACAGGATATGGTAGGCTACAACCTCTTTTAAATTTTAGAAAAACATTATTTGTAGCTTATGTCTAGACAAGAACCATCGATATATATTCACAGATCAAAATATATTTTGCCCAATTTTTAGGATCGAAGTTCCTTCTTTTGCAATGAAATTTTCTACAAGCTATATATAGTATTCTGCAATGAATTCACATGGTTACAAAGACGTAGCTACATACAGGATATGGTGGGCTACAACCTCTTTTAAATTTTAGAAAAATATTATTTGTACCTTAATCCCCCCCCCCCCCCCCCCCCAAATAAATAAATAAAATTAAACCCCCTCATTATAAAACTGTCCTGGAAAAATTTCCTGCACCTCAAATCCTCAAATCCATTGTGGTAAAATCGCTCACGAAATCACTTGTACGTTATTGTTAGAATTCATTATGTGATTATTAAGTACAGTTGCATATTTTATTATTACCTCCAAATACTGTGTGATTTATTTACATGCAATATCTGAAAAATAGAGGACAACACAATTGTCAAATTAGTCGAAATGACAAATTATTAGAAACATTGTACGTGATCTCGATCTATACACTTTTTTTATATGAAATTGGTCATTGATTGATGATAATGATAGATTACAAGAAGTTCACCGATATGATCCCTAGAGTAACTTATGCTAGAACGAGGAAGAAATAGCTTAACAAACAGCAATAGGACGAACGAGGTTGTCATGCTTCTAACAGTAGGTCAAATAATTTTTGGGGTCATTTGACACTAATTATTTATGGTTCCAAGCTAGGCTATGTGAGTCCTCTATTATATTATGAGAAATTTTTAAGATTTTGTAACTGTAATTTGATTGAAAAAAATAAGCAATATTGTAATCTTGAGTCAATATATATTTGTCCATCTCCGACCAATATAATGCACGTTTCTAGGTTGTTCAAAATACGAAGAAGGATGTATATATCTTACCATAAAAAATTTATGTCATGGAAAAGATCCAAGATGCAAGTACATGAAATAAAAGAAGTATCCGTGTCAATTACAATAGGCAAAAAAAATTATATGGTACTTGAACTTTGTTGGACTTATAATTGTGCTCCTTAAACTTTAAATTCTATTTTTGTGATACCTAAATTTTCAAAACGATATGTCGGTGATACCCAAAACTAATTTTTTTGGTCATCTTGGTCACTTGTGCTGACGTGGCATATAAAAATTTCAAATTTAAGGGGTAAAAGAGTAATTTAATTAATTAATTTATTTTAAAAAATCTTTACTATTATTTATGTTTCATTACCAAAGATGACTTACACACTACGGAGATTCGAATTTGAAACTTCAGGTGTGCAAACAAATATTAGTTATGTTAGAAATAAGTGATGAATTATTTGCCAAATTTAGATATGTCAGCAGAGAATCTTACACAGATGAGCAATGTAAGAGACACCATTAGAACAGACTTATGGAATGATTTTGTTCCTAATCCTCCAAATGTAGGGTAGTATTCGGTGTATCTTTTTATTGAATATTTTTTTATTGCATACTGATGAGATGACAGACTATATTTAAATTTATAATGATGAATAACTTTACTAATCGATCAAATAAATTTTATGTTTATGTGTATAGTATCAAACTTTTACAAAATAGGTCTGCCGAACATGATCTCACTATTTTCTTTAATTTGAATTCTTCTACTGAACGTATTTTCATAATTTTTATTTTTTGAAAATGATTTTAAGAATCTGAACGCATTTTTCAATTTTTGAAAATACAAACTTCAGTTTCATGTTTTTATTTTGCAAAACAGTTTTGCTATAAATTTTAAATAAGTTAGATTTGTGTTACTAGTATTTTAAAAATTGTTCATTTAAAAAAAAAGTATCTAAAAAATTGTTGCACGATATTTTATGATAGTTTGTCACGCGATTTTTCGAAGGTTTCTTAGGCCCAGAGACTAATTCGTGGCGGAATATCATGTCAAAATGCTTCCTTTCCCCGGATACCAAGAACATATTGAGATTTTACTTCAATCATCGTCCTCGCGTTTTGAACCCAATAAAGGGAGTTCCACATCTGAAATTCTTATTCTTGACAAAGCCCAACATTGAGATTTGACCTCTTTTGGTGGTTTGGGGTGCAATTAGCTTAGTGAGCCTCGATATTGTGGCAGGGGCTTTGTAATAATGAGAGACCCGACCCGGTCTAAAGTCGTCGGAGTTACAAATGGTACAAAACCCGCAAAACCGAATTGTTCTGGTCGTCGAGGTATATGCTCGGCTTTTGATTTCGGGTGTAGAAGCTCCGGTCTTTTATTCCAACGTTCTGCTTTTTTAGGGTTTTCTCCGATCAGCTTCAGCACCCTAATTCGCCGCCATGACCGAGGTATCCTCCTCCGCCTTCGAGTTTCAATGCCTGTATTTCTTGATTTTACTGTTTCTTTTTTCCCATTTTTGTTTCGTAAAGTTGATTTAGCTATGTATATCAAATTATTAATATGACCTTGCCATGGAGTTATGGAGGTTGGTTAATTGAGGTTGATTAGATGCTAATTGCAACGAATCCTCGCAATGCTTACTATGATTTGGGAGATAAAGAATGTTGTTAAGCAGTGGTTAAGTAGTTTGGTCTTGAAAGAATTCTTCAGAATTTCTGTATACAGTTTATCGTATCGACTTTGAGTCAAGTCTTTCGATATGTTACATTATTGTAATTGTTTTTTTCCCTCGATTTGCAGTATTGGGTTAGCCAGGGTAACCATTGGTGTGACTTCTGCAAAATCTACATATCAAACAACCCTGCTAGCATTAGAAATCATGACCTTGGTACACGTCACAAGGAGGCTGTTGCGAAGAAGCTTGCTGATATGCGGAAAGACAATGCTGCAAAGGAGAAGGCAGAAAAGGAAGCAGAACATGCCCTTCTACAAATTGAAGCGGTGAGTGATACTAAATTTTTTTCAAGTTATGAACTGATTTTGAATGTGTATTTGTGCATCTATTGCAGTGATGGAGCATATGGTGATTATATGATGAAAACTCAAAAGGAAAATGTCTTACATTTTGTTAAACACTGATGGACCGACCTGATTTTTTTGCTTTAAGTTAAATGGTTGCAGAAAGCTAAGCGCAGCTATCAAAAGGATATGACGAACTTTCAGGAGGCTAGAGATACTCATGCCCGTGAACTAGATGTTGGAGACAATGGTGAAGAGAGTAAGTACTTTATATGCTTAAGTCCACAGATGTTGCAAAATATTAGGATTAAACTATTTTCAGATGAGGCCTTGTGATACCCCATCCACAAGTTGATTTTTCACAATCTGATGCTGAGACCTTGTTTGTTTGCCCATCCATAAGATTTATGGTCTAAATAACCTTGTAAGGTCAACATGGACATCTTAGAATACCTGAGCTCATTTCCTACAACTCATTGACTTCATTGTTTCACTAAGAACCATGTCCAGACTGATAGCATGACAACTTTACAATTGGAAAGCATATACAAAAGCTACAAGTAAGCTTGGGGAATTCTATGCTGAATTAGGTTCTGAGAATTGATGAGAGCGTAATATCACCATCCCATATGGCACAACTTCCTTTAAACTAAGGCAGGAACAAAGTTTTAGTAATCAATAATCTGTTCCAACCTGACACATAATAAAGACAATAATACTTGTTTCTAGTGTCTTTTTTTTTTGTTCTGATCATTTCTAGAAGTTCTAGTTTTTCTTATATCATCCCTATAAATGCTAAAACTGATTCAGCAACTTTTTTGATGACAGAATGGCAGTATGATAGCGCTTCAGGATATTACTATCATCAAAATAATGGCTTTTGCTACGATGCAAATTTCGGCTTCTACTATTCACATGCAATAGGTATTTGAGCTTATTTTGCTGATAATTGCTGTATCAGTATTCCTTCCAGAAGATATATTGTAGACTTGTAGTTGATTTATTAAAATTAAGAAACAAGATTATTGACTTAATAGTCCTTACAGGGAAGTGGGTAACACAGGAAGAAGCATATGCAAGCCCTCAGTTTTTCTCAAATTCTGGACACAAAGCAAACCTTTTGAAGAAGCAAACGCCAAATTCACGGGCAGGATCAGCTTCAGAAAACAAAGGTGGTGATAAAGCTAAAAGTGGACCTGCACCTGGGTCAGTGCATTCAGCTTCTTCAAACTCAATGAGATTTGTTAAAGGAGCTCCCTCTAAAGTTGTAGTTGGAAAAAGAAAGAGGCAAGACGAGAAGCCAAAGGTTATGATTGCAGAAGAAGCAGCTGCACTCAAAGCAGGGATATGATAAACAGGGATGTGATAGGAAAAGGTTATTTGGCTGACCTCATTATAGTGAGTTTAGGTCTCGTTCCTTGTGATTAGATATTTGGAGATGTTTCCATCACGATCATGATGCATACATATTTGTTGGATTTGAGGTCTAATAATAATTATTTATTTTGATTTTGGATCCTGGAACGTGGATTTGCTAAACACTACTCTCTTAATATTAAAATGGGAATGACCTCTTAGATTCTTACATATCTAGTCATTTTTGAGTATGACATTGGAAGCCAAAATAGTTTCTGGACTTCAATTAATGTATCATGTATATGCAAATAGGTCTAACTCATGTACTTGAAACTGGTTTGCAGAACTTTGTGAAGAATTTGGAATGCAAGTGTGCAATTTATGCAACGGCTGGTTCAAATGTTTGGATTCTATTATGATGTCTCCGATTACATTTCAATAGCTAAGGTGTACTGGGTAGCATCGCAAATTTGGTGAGTAACAGTACTCAAATGTGATTTGTAATATCTGTTGTGGCGTTATTGATTGGTAGGTTATGTCTTAAAAGATGCTGATTATCAGGTTCTTTGAAAATGATGGGGGTCTGGAACTTCTTCGACCTGCAACTGCTGGAGAATTGGGCTGACAGTGATCTGATATCACTGGCTTTTGTTTTGATTTCCTAGTTTTTCTCCATACATGTATGGGGGGATCAAATTTAGTTAACGAGTCAACCTCAGAGTCTGCTGTTCAAGGTCATCATTGTGAGGATCTGCAGCTGAGATAAGATTGCAGGTTTGTTGTTCAAGAGCATATGGCTTGTATGGTTAACCAAAATGAAAGAAAAAAAAAGCATCTTTTGCCTGACATTTCCCATCTATCAACGTTGTTTGTTAAGCTCATGGAGATAAATGTAGTGCATTTTAGCATGATATATAGATGCCCGGTATGAGGTGTTGAAAGCACCAATGTGTCTGTAAGGTTGATAACATGTATGATGTCGTCTTGGATTTACACTCTTTCATGCTTAACTCCTCGTTTGACAACATAAATATTCCAAACTATTTGGACATTAGCTAACTACAAACATTTGATGCAGTCAGTTTACCCACCATTTCCCCTCATTTGGGGGTAGCATATTGGATGGATAATACTTTGATGGGGTAGTTCTTTGAATTTTCTTGTTGTCAAGACTTTGAGACTGAAGTCATCTAATGACTTCTCGGCTGAAGAAAAAAGGAAAGTGCTACCAGAGCTACTGGACTCTGGGCAATTCGCCAGTGTGAAAGCGAGAGTATCGCCGTCTTCTCCGTTTGTCCTGGGCATAAATTTGTAAGGTGGTCCTGGTTCGTGCATCAGTGCCCATCAATCCAGCACAGAATGAGTGTGGCCGGGAAATGTGAACATAGAACCCGTTTTGTTGAACATATTTCACTTCCACGCCTAACATGCAACCAGTTTCTTCTTCCATCCAACATCAATAAATTTGACAGGTTCTGCAGAGTCCCACTTGATGTTGAAGAGAACTTCTCGATGGATTTACCGTTCAACTGTTTCTTTCTTCGAGATATTTTCGCTTGCCCCTGTTTAATGCATTCGCGCTGTTCATAGTATTTGGTGTTTGGCTAACGAAACCCTAACTAATTTTCAACCCCAAGGGCTAGAGAATTCAGAACCTGATCGAAGTTGAATGGAAACCAACCAGAAGAGACAGTTAATCCCAACCAGAAGAGACAGACCTAGAAGCAAATTGGGTTTTGGATTCTTTTACATGACCAACCATTTATTATAGATTATAAGCAGGAATAAGTGGGGTTACAACCACCACTCTAACCATAGTGCAATTTTGCACCTTGGTTTTCTCTTCTAATGTTTAATAAGAGATCGAGCATATCTGATCGACATAGACCATATGACTTCTTCTTTTTTGCTCTGGTCGTGCATTGACTAATTGACTGGGTCGTCGATTCCGGCTGAGAACGGACAGAGGTGAGGTCGTTTAAAATGTTGGCAGTCAACAAGGAGTAGCTGGTGTAAGAAGCTAAGAGCCATGATTGAGTTCGACTCCATGGTTTTATTTCACGTCGAGTGTTTGCCGGCCTTTCGTTAGACATGTTTTCGGAGGTTCGTCAATTTATTCTGTCTGTACTCATGAATATTGTTGAATCGAGAGTTTGTAGTCGCCGTTGGAACATCATGCATTCATGCATGAACTGTGGCCGGTTTCCACCAACTTCAATTCCAACGAAAGATTTCACAGAATCTTGAGTAGTTGAGCAATAAGTCTTTCATGCATGCATATTTGTTCCATGTTTCATATCTGTGATCTACTTATTATCGATATATAATGTTTTATCAATAAACGACATATTAACCAAAAATAGATGGAGGCATGTTTTTGTACGAAAATAAGAATTGAAGTATGATCGTTTTGAAAGGTGAATTATCACTTTGAATCGTCTCGCAAAAGTTAAGATACTGTACAGGTAATTTATCCTATAATTTTATAGAAGTGTGCGGGGGTTTTATGATCTTTTGGTCTTCCTGCGCATGCGCAAGATGATCGACTAAAAGTTTACGGGAGGTTAATGTTCCATGCATGCATCTTTTTCACTCTCAGTCTAACTCTCCTTTAATTTTGTCGATAATTCATCTTTAAGGATTGACCTGCATTGCTTTCTCCACTCGATATATATCTTTTGCAATTGAATATTTCAATTCGTACCAAGAATACTTTCAAAATTCAGTCCACCAATTAGTGTGATTGGAGGTTTATTCAGTAAAAAAGTGTTTAAAGGAGAATTTAATACTTTTATTCATCTTAATTTTGGGGTTAATAAAGATGTACAAGTGTTATCCTAATAAAAATGATATTTACATTCCTATTAGGTCTATGCAACTTTAATTCTAATTACAAAATAATATATACTATAATTTTTTCCAACACTCCCTCTTAAGTTGATGCATAGATGTTAATCATGCCCAATTTGTCAATCCATCCAGCAAATGCATGGTGTGACAACCCTTTAGTGAGTTCATCCGCTAACTGTTCTTCAGACGTTACAAAAAGAAAAAGAATATTCTTCTTATCAAGGTGATTCCTGATGAAATGTCGATCAATCTCCACATGCTTGGTTCGATCATGCTGTACAGGATTATGGGCAATTTCAATTGTAGCAGTATTGTCACAATGCAAATCCATGGTTTTGTGGAGCTTGAAACCTAGCTCCTTTAAGACATTCCAAATCCATAATAGTTCACACACTCCACTTGTCATTCCTTGGTATTCAGCTTCAACACTGGAACGAACAATCACATTTTGCTTCTTACTGCGCCAGGTTACTAGAGTCCCACCACTAAAGGTGAAATAACCAGAAATAGATGCCATATTAGTCTTATCTCCTGCCCAATCTACATTAGAATAACCTGTAACTCCAAACTCACCATCATTTAAAAATAGGAGGCCTTTACCTGGTGCAGACTTCAAATATCTAAGAATATGCATCACAGCATTCATATGTTTTTCACTTGGATCATGCATGAATTGACTCACAACACTTATAACATATGCAATATCAGGCCTAGTATGTGACAAATAGATCAATCTTCCTACTAACCTCTGGTACCTGCCTTTGTTCGTTGGAACTTGACCAGGACACAACTCCAATGCGTGGTTCATTTCAATAGGAGTCTTAGCAGGTTTACAATCCAGCATTCCTGTTTTAGCAAGAAGATCAAGCACATACTTCCGTTGAGATAAGGTGATTTCCAATTTGGATCTTGAAACTTCAATTCCCAAGAAATCTTTCAGTGGACCCAAATCCTTCATCTCAAATTCTTGGGATAATCGCTTCTTCAAATCCTCCATCTCAGTTGAATCATCACCTGTAACCACCATGTCATCAACATATACAATCAGAGCAGTAATCTTCTCACCCTTGCGTTTAATGAACAATGTATGATCAGAGTTACTCTGCCGATATCCAAACTTCTTCATTGCTCTAGAAAATCTCTCAAACCATGCTCTGGGAGATTGCTTCAATCCATACAATGACTTCTTCAATATGTAGACTTTTCCAACATCACATGGCTTACAGATAACACCTGGAGGAATATCCATGTACACCTCTTCTTCTAAATCTCCGTTTAGGAAGACATTCTTCACATCAAATTGGTGCAATGGTCAGTCATGTCGAGCTGCTAAGGTTATGAGGATACGTACAGTGATGATCTTTGCTACTGGAGCGAATGTCCCTTGATAATCCACTCCATATCGCTGAGTGTAGCCTTTTACAACTAGACGGGCTTTATAGTGATCAATGTTTCCATCTGCTTTTAGTTTCATTGCATATACCCATCTACATCCAACTGTTTTCTTCCCAGGTGGAGTAGGAACAAGCTCCCACGTTCCATTCTTCTGTAGGGCTTCTAATTCTTCATTCGTTGCTTGGTTCCACTTTGAATCTGCCAAGTCATCTTGCACATTACTAGGAATAGCTATTGTAGATAATTGATTAACAACAAGTGCATGTGATCTAGACAACCTATGGTGGGATACAAAGCTAGCAATATAATATTTGGTTTTTACTTCTATGGTTGGTTCTTATTGTTTCTTTGGAACCTCTTTTATTTCCCGTTATGACCTCTTAGGCATCATAGCTTCTATACTACCCAAATCGTTGGCATGAATACGTACCTTAGGAGAGACATTCTGGGAAGGTTCTTCAGTTGATGGAGTAGAAGGGGGGTCTTCATGGAGTACTGCTTTAGAAGAGGTTTGAACTTTAGGTAATGTTGTTTCATCTTCAGTTTTCGACGGGTCGAGGAATTCTTCAGTGATTACTTTTGACGGGTCGATGTAGCCAATCTGCTCCGTTTTGAACCTTATTCTTGACGGGTTGAAAATATCTCTCGATGGGTCGATGTGATCACCTTGCTTCGTTTCAAACCTAGTTCTCAATGGATCGAGAATGATTCTCGACAGGTTGATGTGATCACTCTGCTCCATTTTGGACACCTTTTTCAACGGGTCAAGAGGAATTTTCGACCGGTCGAAAATTCCTCCTTTACCTTCTTTTGTTCGATTTCCTCCAAGTTGTTCCTCCAACCTCTCCAAGTCCTCAAATTCATCCAGAAATAGAGGATTGCCTTCATGTATACTTTTCTCCCCTGAAGGGAAGACTCTGAAACTCCCCCTGAGTAATAAAGGTTAGACTCAGGGAATGAAACATCCAGAGATACATGCATCTTGTTCAGAACTGGATCATAACAGCGGTAACCTTTTTGAAATTCAGCATAACCAACATACACACACTTCACAGCACGCAGATCAAGCTTTCCTCGCAACTCTTTGTTGATGTGAACATACACAGTACATCCAAAGACTCTTGGTTCCAGATTAGACAGAGATGGCGCCTGTAACAGATCATGCAACTTCTAATATGGGTTCTGAAACTCAATCGCACGAGAAGAGGTGCGATTGATTAAATATGCAACAGAACACAAGGCTTTTCCCCATAGTTTTGTAGGAACATTCATACCAAATAAGGAAGCACGAACAACCTCCATCAACTGTCGGTTCTTCCTTTCAGCTAATCCATTCTGTTGAGAAGTATAGGTAATGAAAGTTTGATGCCTAATCCAATGAACACCTAAATATGCTGACATATCTTCATTCACATACTCTCCACCATTGTCAGATTGAAGGACTCGAATTGGCTGCTAATATTGAGTTGCCACCATCTTGTGGAATTCAACAAATCTTGCATATACTTCATTTTTGCACTTCATCAAGGAGACCTAAGTGATTCTGGTGCATTAATCAATAAAAGTCACAAAGTAGCGAAATCCAGAACGGGAAGAAATTCTTACAGGGCCCCAAACATCCGAATGAATTTTTATGAAGGGAACAAAACTTTTATTCAAACTTGGAGAATACGTAATACGATGACTCTTGGCCTGTTCACATACATTACACTTAAAATCTGATTCATCAACAACTAAAAACAATTGAGGTTGCAATTTTCTAAGATATCCAAAATTCAAATGGCCTAAGCGGCGATACCATAACCACACTACTTCCTTGGCTTTATTCAGGCTACTGGTACTGTTTGCTCGACTAATCTGCTGTTGTCCACTGCTTGTCAACTCTAGATATTATATATTTTTCCTTCTTACACCATAATCAAGAGTCCTCCTTGTCAGAATGTCCGAAAAAATACAGAAATTGGGATAAAATGTTACAGAGCAAGAGAGTCCCCTAGTGATCTGACTAACAGATAAGATGTTATATGCAAGAGAGGGAACAACAAGAATAGAATCAAGAGTGAGTTTATGAGAGAGTTGGACAGATCCTTCACCAAGAACAAAAGAAGGTGAACCATTAGCAGTAAACACAACATATTCAAGAGAGGTGTTAATGGTATCAACTACACTAGGATTATTTGTCATATGATTAGTAGCACTTGTATCAATTATCCAAGATCTATTCGTAGAAAATGTGGTAAGAGAAGATTCTTTACCCGTGTTACATGTTTCAACGACGAGTGCAGCTGGTTGAGCAAGAGATTCAGTGGTGGTTATAGCTGCTTTCAGGTGGTCTTGCGAGGCTTTCTAGTAAAATCCCACCATTCAGGATATCCAACAAACTCATAGCACCGTTCCTTTGTATGACCGACCTCCTTACAGTGAGTACATGCAAAGTGAGGGTTTTAAGAAGAGATTTTCCACCAGAACGAGGAGGTCAGAAAAGTCAGGTGGAGGACCCTGGTGGCACTGGGACTGAGCAATGTTGATTGTTGAAGAAGAGGAAGCCGCCATGATAGAGGCTTCATGCAGAGGAGGTGTAGAGATGATTGTTCGATTGTTGTAAAAGCGTTGGACATGGGCATATGTTTGTTCAAGATCCAACTTCTATTCTCTCCTCAATAGCTCTTCACAGACTTGACTGAATTCAGCATCAAGTCCCATAAAAAACATGTAGACTCGTTGGCGGGTCATGCAGGAAGATACAACACCATCCACAGTTTCTTGAGAGTGCATCATGCGGTGACCCATTTCATCGAGCCATTCAACAAGTTCGTTGGAATATGTGGAGAGGGGTCTTCCATTTCTGCTTTGTTCTATAACATAAACGATGAAACTCAAAAATTCGAGTTTCATCATATTCATCATAGTATGTTTTGTATAGGGCATCACAAATTACTTTGGCTGTTGGCAATCTGAGATACCGCTTTCGCAATCCAGGGGATATATTCTCAATGAGCCAGCACTTCACCTTACCATTGTCGGTAGCCTATGTTGAATACTCAGTAGAGGCAGCGGCAGGAGGGTCCTTGGTGAGGAGATCAAGCTTGTTTCGTCCTTCAAGTCGAATCTTCATGTATCCAGACCAACTAGAGAATGGTGTTGTAGATGTGATTGTGAACAGGTTGCATGACTACTCTATTGTTGGGGATGAGTGCTCCATCATTGTTCGCAAAGATGTTCTCTTCATTCACGTTCTCCATCTCTTCAAGGTTTGCAAGAAATCACAATTCAGGTTTCAAGTTCAGATGCATCGGAAAAAAATTGGTGGTGGTAATTCAGAGTTTCAATTCAATTCAGGTTTTTTTTTTCACAATCCAAGAATTCGGCTTTGATACCAAGTAGAAAAATATTTCAGGGAAAATTCAATATTTTCATTCATCCCAATTTTAAGATTAATAAAAAAGTACAATTATTATCCTAATAAAAAAAGATATTTACATTCTTATTATGTGTATATAACTTTAATTTTAATTACAAAATAATATATACAATAATTCTTTCCGACATATTCAACTTCATTTCTCTGGCTATGTCTTACAAAAGAAGAAGATCCAACGTACGTATTGTATGTATAAAGTGTGTCGATTCATTCTTCTGATCATCATCGATCAAGTCGACCATGATCAACTCTTTCTTTTCCTCCCCAACCCTCTCCACCATCATTCATATTCAATTCGTAAGATTTAATGTGGGTCTCCCTCCATAATTGATATAACCATCCGAGAAATTTTTCCACTGCCGATCGAAATCTTTTCTCGCAGTGTTGTAACTTGATTGGTCCTGATTTGTTGACAAGAAGGATTCTTCATGATGTTCATCTTCTATTTTTCTCATTTCCTAAACTTTTAGTACACCATTTTCCATTTGTAATTGTTCACCAAATTACTTTTGTTTCATTGTTTAGACCAAGCACATGCATGGACCTGCTGGAAGTGTGAATTATGCTAGAACCCACTATTTACATTATAGGAGCTTAATTATATATTCTGGCACTGGTGGCCATGCCAATCCATGGTGTGATAGTCCGTGGTTGTATTTATAGTTTTCTTTTAAATCCATTCAAATGAATCTTCTTCACTTTATGCTTGATTATTGGTGGCAAACAACCCCATTTTAGACAACTTTTACACTGTAAAACATCACTGCTATAATGATTATGGCATCCAAGTCTTTTTCTTGGTCCCATGTGTGTGCTGCTTATATATATCTTTCTAGATTTTAGTCGGAAAAATTGAAAAGGTACGTTTTCACGAGATAATACAAGTATATACATCATTCGATCGAGCATAGTTATATTTACAATAATGTAATATAATCGATAATTCTATCAATTACAAAGACTTCGAAAGGAATTGAACTTAAGAAAATTCTGAATGGTTAAGCGACCTGCTCGAATTGGTTTTATTTTAATTGTGAAAAGACCTGAATTGGTTGTTAACAAGCTAGACAACCCAAGTTTGCCAAGCTGAAAGCTCGACGTCTTTGATTGTAATCTGCCTAGCTCGAGTGACAAACTCGAGTCTCACTTGAGATGGATCCATGCATATTGTCTCAGCATGTGTCTACTGTTACAATACGTTCCGAATCAACCATGTTGGAATAGCACATTGAGGGCTTAATTAAGGATAACTTATATATAGATTCACTATTTAAAACTTTAACTTTGTTTGTAGAAGATGAAATTAACTTGAAGTTGAAGGGAGATCTAACCTTGATCATATTAGAAATGTAAGCGTACGTTTACTACACCATTATGCATGTTTCTGTCATATATATTAGATAACATATTAGATAACCGTAAAGGATGCTTTCTGCAGTGAATAAAACATACTATATATGTACGTGGTCGTTAGAATGCAATATGAATGCATTCTATTTTATGTTATGTGATTAAGCCTCATAACTTAATTATGGATCCATTCACCGTGTGATTGAGACACCACCGGCCATCATAAACAAATTAATCTCAAGAAGCTAGTCCAAGATAATAAACCAAAACTTCAAACATATATTCATTTTAAACAAAAGGCCGGGATTAGACGTACATCAGATAACTTGGAACAAAAAAATTGAAGTTAATTATTTACGGCCGAGATGGATCGACCATGGTCATCAGTTGCGTGCCATTGAACCAAAAGCTCCCCTGGAAATTTCATGCAAGCCATGGTTGAACCCCAAGCAACCCAACAACCCATGCTTGTAGGGCAAGACGGTCTTCCTCCTCATCTCCTCCGTCACCGCCCGGTTCACCGTGTAATGCATCTCGTGCGGCGACACCGGTCCCCTCCTCCTCGAGCTCACCGACCCGATGCTGTCCGTCGACCGGAAACTCGAGTTCTTCACATCTTCCGACATGCTCTTCTTGGTCGTCAACAGAGAGTACTTCCTTAGAGGATCCTTCCCTGTCGTGGCTCTCCCCTCCGACGCGCTTCGAAACAACAACAGATCCTTGAGCTTCCACTTCTTGTTCACTTTCGAGAACGAAATCGCCGACAAAATCGAAGCGTAAGCCGACGAAGGAGTCGAAGGCTTGATGGAGGAGCTAGGGTTTTTATCATGTGATGTCACGACGTCGTCTTCGAACATGATGTCCGGTATCCTCAACGGAGACAAAGACCTGGTTCCTTTTCGGATCGAAGCGTTGACGCGTCTTGAAGGCAACCTCGACACTCTTTCCCTCCCACGATACTCATCGTGATCATCTCTATAACCCTCCTTGCATGTTTCCTCTACGGCCGCCGTGAATGGATCGGAGTCGACTTTTCTGTGATGATGGTGACGTGGAGACAGTACATCTTGGACCATTCTCTTCCCTTGGCATAGCATTCTTGATGATCTCGGCGACGGTGACCGTGGTGATGATGATAAACCACCGTCCTGATTATTCCGGTTAGTAGTATTAGTAGTGACTTGTAACCTAGGAGGAGGCTTCAAAGGCTTGATCTTTCCGCCGTCGAAGAGCTCGTCCGCAGGCAAAGAAGCTTTTTCCAATAGGCCACTGAAGTTGAACTCAAAGTCCTCGAGATCGTCGCCGTTAATGGTAGCCCGGGATTTCGGAATCCCCGGCTTTTCTTCCCACTTGAAAGGAACCGTAGAAGGCGAATATCTAGTACTAGTAGTAGAGGCGGTGTTGATGTTGTAGTCGAAGCCATTGAAGTGACGGTTGGGGCTGGTGGGTGCGCTGAAGAAGTAGCTTCCGAAGCGAGTGGGGGAGGAAGGAGCGGTCATGTACGGGGAGGAGCAGGCGCTGCTGTAGAAGTTGAAGTCCACCGGAAGTGCTACTTTGGCCTCCATATTGATCGAGCCAGCGAGCTACGATGGGATTGAAATTAAGGTTATGGAATAGTGAGGGAGTGGGGATATATGGCTAGCTTTAGTTTAGAGAGAGAAAGAGTTTGAGAGAGGAGAGCAGGAAAGGGCAAGGAAGGAGAAGGAGAGAAGATAGAGGGAGAAGATAGACTAAAAAATGAAGATTGGTCATATACGACGTCTTTATATAAGAAAAGGCCAGGAATTCTAGCTACGTGCTAATACATATCATCGATCGATCTATGACCTTATTTATTGTATTTTCTTTGGTCTACATCGTGGAGGTTGGGTTTTGCCTTTTGGCTTGTTACTTGATTTGTTAGTACACGTATCAATCTGCCTATGTTTCTTCTTTCTTTCTCTCTTGCGTGCCATTTAGGGCCATGGTAGAATTTTCGTCATTTTTCTACGAGTTATGCCACTAATTACGGTACATATACCCTAACATATATTAATATGAACTAGGTTTTAAAAAAATTAGTCAGGTTGATGAGAAACAAACTGTTGGCGTACGTGAGTCACGTACACCAATCTTATTATGAATTGTGCATCTGTTAAAATTATGGATTATGTATCTGCAAAAAGTTCTATATTTTGTAGTTATTATGCGTAAAATTAGTTTCTTAATAAGTTTTTGTATAGGTTGAACATATTTGTATATCCAAATTTGAGAGTTAATCAATATATCAAATTTTTTGTCCCTATCAGAGTTTAGTCGTGGACTTTGTGTCTTTGTTTTGCTTTATACTAGAAAGGCTTCAATAAAATTTGAGTGTATTCTGTACATTAATAAACTGTTTTTTGTTTGTCAATTCTTATGTTATCTTTATACGACTATGCGATTAAAGACCTCGATAAAAGGCCTCGATACTATTCTTAGTACAGTGCATTATGCGATTAAAGACTTAAAGTAGGCTAAGACAATAAAGTTAAATTTAT
This sequence comes from Geum urbanum, assembly GCA_946800695.1. Taxonomy (NCBI): domain Eukaryota; kingdom Viridiplantae; phylum Streptophyta; class Magnoliopsida; order Rosales; family Rosaceae; genus Geum; species Geum urbanum. The sequence continues at coordinate 7,344,226 of OX327002.1, read as the reverse complement.
CTTTAAAAAATATAAGAAATGAGGAGACTAGGGGTAGAAGATCGAAGAAGAGCACCCCTCGATCGGTCTGAACTGTCATCCCCAATTTGGCCTCTTCGAATCGGCCATCAGTACATGATGGGATTAATTAGGTGGTTAATTAAGTTAGCATTATACACATTAGATATCCGCCTAAACATGTGAATAATGCTTCACATTTCCTCTCATGCTTCAATTGTATATAATATAGTAAAACTTTGATAAAATAACATTTGATAAATTAATAATTTCGTCAAAAATAATATTATTTTTTTCGGTCCTAATTTAAGATCAATTCATAACATAATTATTTTTTATCTAATTTCTTTAAATCCTTACTAATATATAAAATAATAATGTAATTAAAAATATATATTAATATTCATAAAAATACATAAAATTTAATTTTCAGCTGAGAATTTCTACTTTCTCGATCAGTTAAGCTATTTTTTGAAGAAGAAAAAAAGACGCTATTATAGCCAGATTTTTTTTTGCATCTAAGACCAAAATAAACTTCGTTCTTCATCTTGTGCAATGCGAGCACCATATGCATTTGGTAAAAAAAAAAATTATTTTGTAGCACAAACTTATTCAAGGTACTTTATAACTGCCTCAAATGTCTCTTTTGAAGAAGATAGTTATTGGTATAGCATGAAAATTATCATTTGGATCTATTTATTCCTTCAATGATCTCTTTATCAGCACTACTAGAAATAAAAATTTAGGCAAAAAAATCTTTAAGGTTTCGTTGCCCAAGTGAGACTTAGCCAACGAAATAATTTTTTCGTCCCCCAAAAATATTTTTTGTCGGCTAAGTAGCACCTAGGCGACGAAACATGATCTTCTTCGCCTAATAAAACTCAATTATTAAATCAGATAAGTTGTCGTCTACGTGTGTACTTAGACAAAGACTATTATATTTTTTCCCCTAAGATGCACACTAAGACGACATAAAATTATTTTCGTCGGCTAAGTATGACACACTTAGATGACGACACTATTTTTGTTGTCTAAATGATCACTAAGACAATGAATTATGTAAATCGTCGCCTTAGATTTAATAACCTAGACGACGAAAATGCAAGTCGTCGCCTAGGTATACACTTAGGTGACAACATATGTGTTTCGTCGGCTAAATGAGCACTTAGACGACTAAAATAGTTTGGTCGTCTAAGTGAAAACCTAGGCGACGAAAATGTACACTCAGGCGACGAATTGTCTAAGTGAAAACCTAGGTGATGAATAATTTCGTCACCTAAGAAAACTTAATTATTAAATCATATTCCTTTTCCTCTCTGGCTATCTCATCCTCTCTTCTCAACTTCTCTCTCTCTCTCTCTCTCTCCTCACTCAACACCCACTGCACTTCCGATCCCGGCCGGCCAAAATTCAATAAATATCAAATTTTTAACCCCTGGAGTTCTAGTTTACCCACTTATCTCCTTATCGGTGAAGGTATTAACTCGTTTATCTCAAATATTATTTTTTGAATTTAATACTGTACGTAGTTACATACAGTGATTGATTTTTTCGGTGAAATATTCCGGTGAATGTATAGTTTTCGGCGATCTCAGTTTACTTGTTTTATTACATTGTTAATCTAATTATAAGCTAATTGGTTAGTTAGTTAGTATATTTAATTTGATTCATTAGTTAAAATATTTTAAATTAAGCTAATTTGATTTTTAATTATTAAGCTAATAGTTTAAGATAGGTAGTTAAGCTTAATTGCATGCATGCATATATATTTAATATATAGTTAATTAAGCTAATGGTAAAGCCAATTGTTTAATTAAGGTAATTGTATATTTAATTAATTTTTAAACTAGTTGTTTAATAATTAGTTAAAAAAATATATTATTAATATGTAAATTCATTCATATAATATTAGCTTATGTTAATTAACTATAGTATAAGATTGATTATAGCATATATATATAGTATAATTAATTAATTAATTAATTATTGGTTGAAAAATAAATTATATAAATAAGATAATTATTAACTACGCAAAAATATGGACAAGAGTTAGATACAATTGGCGAATAAAAGCGATGTGTGGTATCTGAACTGAATCAGAGTTTATTTTTTTTACGCTGGAACATGGTCAGAGAAAGAAGCTAGCGTTTCAAGTGTCGGTGCATAAAATTTCTTAACCATCAGTTTGTGGAGGCTAATGTTATGTCTCAACACCTGTATGATCACGGTATGATGTGGAGTTACACTACGTGGAGCAAGCACGGTGAAGTAGTAGAGTTCATCTTAGGACCAGACTTCAGCTCAGTGCCTCATCCAACGGTAGTGGCGCCCCTGCTTGGAACCTCACAGTGAATTTGGTCCATGATAATTTTTCGGGATTTAGTCATGGTAGACACCAACACCAAGAGGGAGGTTATGATACCACTCATGATGACATATTCCCCGCTGTCAGCTTGGCCAGTGACACAGAGATGGATAAGTACAACATGATGCTACTCGAAACCCAGACTCCGGTGTACCTTGGATGTGTAGAGAATGTATTGTGATATATAATGTGCAGGGGCATATAAGTAAGTTGCTTCATGATCATCACAAATTTCTGGAAGTTCATTATAAGGTTAGAAAGGTCTTGAGCAGACTCGGCCTAACGTACAAGAAAATTTACACCTGCATAAATGATTATGTGTTGTTTTACAAAGAGTATGCACATTTGGACTACTGTCCTGTATGCAACTAGTGCAAATATGTGAACCGGAATATGATGAGTTCAAAGAAGCAAATTCCTATGAAGGTGCTTCGTTATTTTTCGTTGATTTCCAGATTACAGTGTATGTACATGTGATACACAACAAAGGGAATGAGATGGTATGCGGAACAACGAGTTGATGACGATATGCTCTGACACGCGACAGATGGGGAGGCTTTTAAACATTTCGACAGGGAATTTCAAGACTTTGTAGCAAAAGTTCGAAATGTTAGACTCAGATTTTCTACAGATGGATTCAATCCTTGGGGTAGTAATAGCACTACCGTCAGTACTTGACCAGTTATTCTCATGTCGTACAATCTGTATCCGTGGATGTGCATGAACAAGGAATTTAATTTCCTTACTCTATTAGTTCTAGGTCTTAAATCTTTAGGAAAGTGTTTAAATGTGTACCTCAGACCATTGATCGACGAGCTGAAATTGTTGTGAGATAATAGAGTCTCAACTTATGACAAGTTCACTAACACGATGTTCATGATGAGAGTAGCCGTAATATGGACAATAAGTTTTTTTCCTGCGTATAGGATGTTGGCATCTTTCACAACCAGTAGTTACAATGGTTGTCTTGTCTGTTTAGACGACGTAAACTCCAATTGGAATACGGGGAATGTGTGTTACCTAGGTCACCGTAGATGAATTCCTAACGATCACCCGTGGCGACAGGATAAGAATCATTTCGACGGGACGGTAGGAAATAATCCTAAACCCCGACAGTGATCTGTGATAATTGCATAAACATGCAACTCTCTTGTGTTTAATTATTCTAAAAATACTTGGTTTATTTTTTTAGTTTTCAGTAATTAATTATGTTTTTGTTTATTTATGTTATTTGGAGGAAAATATATAAAGAAGCAACAAAAGGAGAATTCTATTCAAATAAGAATTGATAATGTGGCAAGTTCATGTGGCGATTACTCAACTCTATGTTGATAAGGAGAAGGACAAAGGTCAAACCTATATAAACATACTTTGAAGATCAATTTAGGGTCGTTGAATTTTGAAGAGAGAAGAGCAAAAGAAGGAGAAACGCCGCAGCCAAGAAATTCCAGCCGAAAGATCCATCGAAATCTACCTGCCGAGAATTCTAGGGTTTTGGTTTAATCTTCCTTCTCCATCATATTTTTCTATTGTATTCTTACGATTATGAGTAGCTAAACTTCCTAGTTATGGGTTGGTCGAAGCCCTAGGCATGCTTACGATTTTGAACCCCTTATAATTTTAATAACTATTTGGATGAGTTTTACTTCACTATTATTCTATTGATAATTTCTACTATGTGTCTCTATGGTGGCCACTTAGTTGCATGTTATAGAATCTAACGTCTTGAGTGTGTGCATAACCAACATATTATCGCATGTTCAGTAGAGATAAAACAGGCTCCTGTGTGAAGTAATTCCTTAGTGATGTAAGGGTGATCACCAAATCAACCATTAAAACTTTGTTGTTCCTAAAAAATTCTTGATCTTAATGACTCTAGTCTTCTAGGTTTACACCACCATATGTATAAGTCGGTTGAGTAGGGATCACGTTAGATCGGATGACCACTCCCTCTTTTATGCTAAGAGAGTGTAATATGCAAGATGACTTAACCACTGTTCTAAAAAACGGCCGCCTAGGCCGCCTAGGCACCGACTAATCGGAAAGAACCATCGTATCGCCTAATTTTGGTCATGGGCGGGGTAGTTAGGCGGGAATCGACTAATCGGCAATTAGGCGGGCGACTAACGACTAATCGGCAGAAAAGCACCGCCTAGGCGTTTTTTTTTAAATTAAGAGGTACAACGCAAAGGAATGAATTTTAAATAGAAAATCCAATCCAATTTCTTTCGCGAAATGTCGTCTCTCTCCCTCTACAAACGCCGCGACTTGGACGCCGCTCGCCGATCACCGCCGTCGCCGTCACTTGCCGTCCACCGCCGTCATCCTTGTTTGTTATATGTTGATAATTTAATATGGTTAAATGTGGGCAGGAGCATAGTGTCTATGGTCATCACACAAACAAAACTTGATTCCGTGAAGCTTTATGTTTGATTGGTTTCCATGGTTGCAAGTTTATAATGTAAGTTTCATTGTCATAAACTCATAATGTACTGTGATTTATGAATTATCAGCTTCGAAATAGATAATTTCATATTCTTGGGATTCTTGTTTATGCACATCTATTTCAAAAAATTGAGATGGATGGTTAATTGGATTTCTTTATAAACTTAGTTTAGAATTTTTATGATATTTCTTTATAATTTTTACTTTATGTTTCAAATTACAATATACCATATAAATATATAATTAATTAAATATATATAACAAATGATCCGCCTAATTACCGTTTAATTATCGATTAAACTCCGCCTAAACGCCTAAGCGCTAGGCAATAGCTCCACCGCCTAATTCCGCCTAGCGTCTTTTAGAACCTTGGACTTAACCATAGTTCATGCATGGGGAACATTTATCCATGGTTATTTATATTAGGTTCAGGTAATCGTAGGTCGTCTAGGGTGGAGAGAGGTTCCTAACATTCCCTTTATTTGATTTCATCAACACTTTACTTTTATGAAATTTACGTTTTTCTGCATTAGCTGTAGTTTGGATGATTTATTTCGGCAACCAAATCAACTCTGAATACACTTAAATTTTGTGTGGTAGTCTAAAACTGAGTCTAGTATACTTTATTAAATTTTAGTAGAATTTGGTTTAGTCTAGATTAGGTTCGTAAATTAGTTAGTGACTAGTGGTCGAGTCTACCAGATTTCTAGCTTTCACGTCTTTTGTGTTTCTTATGGTCTTGAGTCTTAGTTTCATCAATCCTCTATGGGTAATGACTCATATTTACCATTAAAATACATTGATATAATTGACACATAAATAAGGTATCTATGAGGGTGCTTTTTCACCTATCAGTCTGGAGAAGAGATGTTTGAGAGGTTGAACAATTTCTATTTCTATGTGTTGACCAATGGAAAAGATATGAAGAAACTCAATCCATACCTTCCACACGATCTCAGCTATTGGCATCATATGATTATCTTCTTTGAACCATCTTACTAGTCGAAGTTGAAACTCAGAAACAACCTAGATGTAATGCACATACATGCGACAACATGGTGGGAATAATTTTCAGTATTAAGTTGAAGACTAAAGATACTCCCAAAGCGTGAAAAGATCATGAATCTATAAATTTACGCCATCCATTGTGGTTGGAGGGATAGAATATGAGTGTACCATAAGATGCCAGATGCACCTTATACAGTGAAGCCGATATTGAGGAGTTCTATATTCAACTGGTTTAAAATTGTTCGTTATCTGTTTACTTATGCAGCAAATATATTTGGAGCAGTCGACGAGATGCAACACAAGTTCATCGGTCTAAAGACTCATAACTATCACGTTATGCTGCAATGTCTGATTCCAGTGGTAATTCGACCTTATTTGCCTAAAGACGTTGTCGAACCAATAGTAGCATTGTCTAGATGGTGGCAGAGGTTATGCGCCAGAGAGTTGAAGAATTTAGATGTGGTCGAACTCCAATACGAAATTGTACACATCCTTTGCAAATTAGAGAGGATTTTTTTCCCTGCTTTCTTTGACATCATGATTCACCTCATGATCCACATACCCGAGCATGTGCTCCTTTCTGGTCTAGCCTACTACATTTGGATGTATCCTTAAGAAATGTGCGTACAATTATTTATAATAATTTTTCATCATTTACATATTATTTTATGTTTCTACTATTCATCAAATAATTAATTGTATGATTTTGCAGACAACTCGGACAGTATAAAATATTCGTGAAAAACAAAAATGCCTCGAATGACTCCATAACAAAGACATACCTAATGCATAGGTGTGTTACCTACTGCAACATGTACCTCAAGGGTCCATTCTAGATCACCGCCTTAAATTCAAATGCCCGCATCAATCTTTCAGTCGTCACAGATGTTTTACGACCTTTTAGAGGAGTATTAAAGGAAATATTAACTAAGAAGAACTTGTCGAAGCGCATTGGGTAGTGTTGCGAGACTGTGATAAGGTCAAGGATTATACGAAACTCTACAGGGCGAACATTCAATCAACGAAACTGGACAAGAGTCCTACCTGGGTTAAATAGGTTCTTAAGAAGAAGTTTCCCAATTATTTCATCCAATGGGCATGTATGTTTAATTAATTTAAATTAACCATGCACACATATAGGTATGTGATTAGTTACTTTTTAAATCGAGAAATCCGGATGGGAATAAGTGCCTACGGTAAATTGGATTGACATTTGGTGTTTTCTTATGCGAAGTGTTTTGCCTTAGTTTGTACATTCAGGTTTTTGATTTCCTTTATTTTTAGGGAAAAATATATCAAATTTTCTGTAGAAATTAAATACACACTCATATATTATTCTTCACATTATTTGCAGATGATTGATCTACATAATTTCGTCGTCTAAGTGATTTCTTAGGCGACGAATCCAAGTATTTTTGTTGCCTAATCCACAAAATTTGGCGGTTCATTTTTTGTGCTAAATTTTTTGGGGAATTTTTAAAAATGACTTAGACGACGATTGTTGTGTTGATTTCATCGTCTAAGTCCACTTAGGCGACGAAACCAAATGTTTTGTCGCCTAAATCGATCAATATATTCACAATTCGATCGACCTTATTTCTCTCTCTCTAGCTAAATTCTCTCTCTCTCTCTCTCTCTCTCTCTCTCTCTCTCTCTCGCTCTCTCCCACCTATACCCTAGCAGCCGTGGGAAAATCACGTTGCAGGCCACCTCCCCTACTCTCCAGATTCTCTAGCGTCGCCCCCCCATTTCAGAGTCTCTCTCCTCTCACTGGATTGTATCGCGCTGCCGCCATCACCTGGGTCTCTCTCTCTCCTCTCTCTGAAGTCTCTCTCACTGTCGCTGTCCCTCTTCAATCTCTCTCTCTCCTCTCGATGGAAACAACCGTGCCCTCTCCTCCCCGTGGCCTATCCCTCCCCCCGTGCCCAGATTCTCTCTCTCTCTCTCTCTCTCTCTCTCTCTCTCTCTCTCTCCCTCTGTCGTCGCCTTCGCAGCCCAGTCGACCATGCCGCCGCCTCCCCGTCCCCTCCACCTCCACCACCCAGTCGGTATCTCTCTCTCCTCTTTGTGTATATATATATGTGTGTGTGTGTGTGTATATTTCTATATATAAATAATAATTAAATATTGTATGTGGATATATAAATGGAATTGTATGTAAATATTGGATATGAAATTGGATTTTTATAGTTTTTAAATAAATTTGGTGAATATTAAATATTGGATGTGGATATTGGATATGGTTGTATATATGTAAATATGAAATTGGAATGATTTAGTTAGGATATATGTATATTAGACGTAATTTGGATGAATTTGTTCATTATGATGCCGATGAATATTATATTGTTAGTATTTGAATTTTTCAGCTTAATTAGCCACTGAGGAAGAGGCACACAACAACAGAGAAAGATGCCAAACTCCAATCCATTGCACGAAAAATGGGTTGGAGGCAAACCTCGGAAGAGACCGTTTTGGCTCCTCCGAATCCTTTGGCTTTGGTGACTGGCCCAATCCCTCATGCTCCACATGAGGTGGCCTCAGCCTATACGGATGAGCTAGACACGGCTCGATCAGCAGCGACATCAGAATGTCCGAAGAACTTGGTCAACGAATCAATTTTCTACAGTGCTTATCACAAGGCTAGGAGGCATCCATTATACTTGCTCCCCAAAAGGACTTGGTGACTTGGAAAGGGCACCAAAGGCGAGCGCATAGTCAAGTCGACGGGGAAGAAGATCGATGTGTCATTCGATGAGTTCACCCGGGGCCCTCCATCCTCACAACTCAGAAGTCTGATCTCGTATAACATCGACTCAATCATACGGAACCACATCCGTATGGTTATCCCTTCGTGGAAGAAGCTGCTCGAAAACGAAAAGTTTAGGGTGTACCGCGAACTCTTGGTAATACTATTTAATTTTTTTTATAATTAATTACAAAGCATAAATGCATAATGTATAGGACTTTAATTTTTTATTTATTTTTCTAGGTACATTTTGATGTCGAAGGCAAACCAGAGATGTTGGATCACATAGATGCCACGACCATGAGCATTTTCAAGGGTTGGAAGTACGACATCCACAAGTACTACCTCAAACACGGCGCTCGCCTGCCCCACAGAAGCTGCCGAACAAGAAGGAAGAGTAGAAATGGTTGGTTAGAAACTTTGAGTCTGACAAGTATAAAGTTTGTCTTCATTTTCTTTAATGTAAGTTGAATAATTTATAATTTTTAACAATTTATTTATTATTTAATTATATTTGTTGTGAACCAGATAAGGTCGGAGGCCAACAAGGTAAATCGTGAGAAGAAGACCGACCACCATTCTTCGGGCTCAAAACGGTTCATCTACATCTCAAAGGAGCACATAGATGTGGGTTTGAGTCATTGTTTTCTGGATGCCAACATCACTGCTTATGTCAAGCTCGGGGTCGTCAATGAAACGAGTGAACGCGGCGGAGTAAGTAACTCATCCTTCCTAAATCAATTGAATTTAATCGTACTTCCAAAATGTATGTGAAATTTAGTATAATGATAATTGTATTTTTAAGAAATTGAATTATTAGTTAGGTTGTATTAGTTAAGTTAGTTCTCTTGGAATATGATTTTGAATTATGATTTTCAACTTGAGAAATCCATATGGGAATCGGTGCCTACAGTGAATTTGTGTTGTTGAAATTGGTTATTCGAAGTATCTTCTTTCTTGCAGGTTTTTCCTCTAATTTTAGGGAAAACTATGCCAATTTTTTTTTTATAAATTAATATTAATGTATTGTTCATATTATAAATTTTAGGCAAGGTTGATAGAAATGGCCCAGGAGTAATTGGCGAACACCCATTTGTAAAACCCGGAGATGACGCCTGAAGAGTTGCCTCCTCTATTGATGGAGAGCCAGATCTCTATTGTCGATGTTGTTTACGGCCGCCGAGCTAGAGAGGAGGTTCGTGGGCTAGGACGGACGATCCAGAGATATTTGTCCCAGTCATCCGCATCGGTGACTAGGTGTAGTGGGTCGGATGCCGAGGCATTCCGAGTCGCCCAAGAGGAGGCTCGATTGGCCATGAAGTCGGCTAGATTGGTTTGGGAGCATTCGAGGTCGTTCGAGCATCAGCTTCACGAGTCCAACAGTAATATGAGGGCCATCCTCAATTTTCTCAAAGTGCTAGGCATGCAACCTCCGCCGATGTGTCGGGTCCTGCCTTCCAGGGACGACGACTATGCGGGCGACGATGGGGAATCGACGGGATGCTTACTCTGGGTTTAGTTTCATAGGTTTGTAGTTTTGTTTATTTAATTTCGGTCGGTGTACGTACACTTTTTATGTACAGTTTTTATATTTAATGAATATTTTATTTAATATTTTAAATTTAATTTATAATTTAGAAACAAAAAAAGCAAAAACAAAAATATAAATTTGAACTTAGATGACGAAACATACTTGTTTCTTCGCCTAAGTCATTCACTGAGACGATGAACGCTTCGTCGTCCTGGTTTAAACCCTAGATGATGAACATTGATCTTCATCGTCTAAGTGGTTAGACCTAGACGACCGTAAACAAGTCATCGTTTAAGTGGTGACACTTAGATGACGAAACTAGCTAGTCGTCATCTTAGTCGTAATACTTAGACGACGATTATAGATATTCGTTGGCTAAGATGACTCTGAGACGACAAACACTGACGTCGTTTAGAGGAACAATTTTTAGATGTCTAAATACTTAGGCGACGAAACGAAACAGTTTCGTCGTTTAAGAATTTAGGCTACGATTGTTAAACGACGAAATTTAGGCGACGAAAGTTTCGTCGCCTAAGTACCTAGACGACGAAAAAAGTCACTTAGGCGACAAAACTGCTTTGTCGCCTAATTAAGTGCACTTTTTTTGTAGTGCAGTAGCCAATTTCACTACTGTATCACTCTTATTGACTAGTTATGAAATATCTAAAAATCTAGATAAATTAATAAAATATTAATTATTAATTATTAATTTATCGACAAAGTAATAATTTCGTTAAAGTAATAATTTTTTTCGATCCCGAAGTTATTTATTTATAGAGGTTTTACTATTGTATTAATATCGAAGAGGATAACCGCCTAAACAAATTAGATTATGTATAGAGTATGTGTAGCCGTGTAGGTCATTTGAAAAATAAAGTGTTATTGTGCTTGATTTGTTTGTACGTCGATATAAATGAAGATCAAGTGAGGAAATCTTCTCAAAGCAAAATCCATATATGTTCTAGCAACCTAGCGGCCGAGGACATGCACTAATTTGTCAACTTTCATTATCATACAGATAAGTATTTTGTTAGAATTGATTAAACTCGGAACTTGGCAGCTTGCATCTTACATTATTTGTTAACCCGTTTACTCTAGCTTGTTTTTATCTTCAATTGCATTAGTCAATTTGCACGCACAGATCATATATAAGCGATGATAGTGATATCTACGTAGGTCAGCTACATAAACTTTGTTGTCAGCTAGCTTAGATCGATCACGAAAAATCTGTGTTTATATATATCAACAACGTTGATGGAGTAGTAGAGTGTTGTGTTGGAAACTTAATTGGAAAGAAAACGCACGGCCAACGATTATGTAATCTGGGGAACTTTTGTTCCAACATGTTTAGCTAAAAACAAAGTAAAACTAAACTAGGTTAGCTTCAACGTGCGTGGTGAAAGTTGACTATATATAAAGCAAACAACTAGCGCAGCTCAAGTGGATGAGCTAAACCTCTGGCTAAAAGATTATATGACGCAATACAGAAGCAGCAAAAATATCTTTTTGTCAATTTTTTTTATATATTTTATCTAACGGTGTGGTTGTCAATATTGAGTACGTAACTATCTAGGGTAGTAGTTTTCTTTTGCTTGAATTGATCTTTCGCGTTAAGTTTCTATTTAATTAATTATGCCCCCAACGAAAAATTGACACAATGATATTATGATATTGAGAGATGATCATACTTAAAAACAACTCAAGTGGTAGATGATATGTAGTTAATTAAGATGAGAAAATAGATCAATTAAGAAGCTAGAACTACATGCACACATATTACTAGCTTGAGGAGTGATCAATGCATATATCTATGTACCCAGCTAACCCTGCCTAGCTTGTTTGTTTTGTTTCAACACCACAAAAAACCTCCTGTATATTACCTAGCTAGCTTGCTAGCTAGCACCCAGCTGATATTGGTTAATATATACATCCGTTCACATATATCAATTCATCTTATTGATAAATGGTGAGTGATTAGGGTTGAAGATTTATGAAAGAGATTTAGAAACGAGAGCTTTCCATTTTTGAGTTGCTTCGTCTTCTGTTGTTTTTAGCTACTACTCATTGGGGCACTGTTGAAGTGAACTTCGTTTTTGGGCCCGAAATAAAATATCTCTTATTGGGCCTTGATGGCTGGATTAAGTGAGCGGTCCGAGTAGAGTGTACAAGTCCAGATCGTAATGAGATAAAAGGGGATAATGTTGAAGGCTGATCCATGTGGCCTGGTTTGTATCTAACATTTCCTACGATGGGTATGATTTCCTTGCAAGACTGATTGATAAGGTTGGAAAACATAAAAGATAAAGATCACAGACAGAATCGTTGGTCATTTAGAATTGTATTGCAAGTCTGGCTACTAAGGAGTTCCAAGTGAAGTGGAACACGAATACGTTCTTCTATATAAAGAGTTGAAATGCGATCCTCGATCAAATACATATTTTGCTCTCAGCAAACTATCCTTCTCATCTCGAGAAATTCCTTGCAACCGGTGATCAAGAGAGTTGTCACTAGGAAGAATGAGATTCTTGCAATTCAAGGACGCAAAACTCTGCAACCGGTGATCAAGAAGCTTGTCACCAAGAAGAGTGAGAGTGAGAGTTTCGAGATTCAAGGACGCAACACTGTTGTGTTCTCAATACCGCGTCAAGGAGATTGCTCTGCTTTATACCAAGAGCAGTGTAGAGTATCGATTTTCGTGGCTCAGTTAGAGACACAAAAATCACAAGTCCTAAGTCATTAGACAAGAAAAATCAATTCAGGCGGGATTGGTGCTCTCCCCATCTAAATCGCTTATTAAGAAGTCAGTAGCCGCTAGGTCAATCAACATTAAAACACGAGACGGTGACACGCTATCTCGCAAAACACGATTGAGAAAATAGACAATTTACAAGATTTCTCAAATCCGTTAGGAGATTTTGGTGTTAAACAGTTGGTTCACTATGAACCGGTCTTAGTTTCACCATATCGATCACATACACTGTTATGTTATTTTATTTTGTGGATTTAAGGTGCACGTACCTAGCTGCTCATTTAACTGCACAACCCAGATAATTAAAGTAGCTTTTTGCCAGCAAGCATATTTCCCCACTGCATGTTCACGAAGAATTTGACATTCTAACCTCTTTGTCTTTGTCGGAAAAATCATGGATTGCATTATTCTTATTCCGGGATCGGATGTTCTTCCTTGTTTGCCACAACCTTATGTTTTAATAGCTTTTCAGTTTACAGAGATTTTTCTGTCGCAGCTCTTCATATTTAAATATGCTCTTGGAGCTTTTGATTTTGGACCAAGATGGGGCAGCATTTGCGACTGTTTACCTGCGATCATTTATCATTAAGTACTCCATTACCATTTGACATCAGGATATATGTATTACTGTTCACTTTGTTAGTGGAATGTTGCGAGTTTGACTCGATATAATTTCTATATATTAACATGATTAATCGATCAAGTGCCCACACAATCAAGTTTATTGTATCATTTGTATGTGATGTTCAATCTCCTCATACGTTTACAATGTATTCTAGACGAAGAGAGAGCTAGGTACCGTATAAGATCGATCTCTTATAAATTATATTCGATCAACTTTTGCATCATCATCGATCCATCACATATAATCTACATTATCATTCGTAAATTCGTTACTTTTAAGTTTTATGTTTGTGTTTCACATCACACACCATGCATATAGTATCTGATATATAATTAAACTGAACAAATGGCCTGTATTATTAAATAAAAATTGCGGCAAACCCTTAGCTAGATCATCAATTTTGCTACACATTTTTCTGTCAAGCACTGATGCATTCATGCTTCAAATATATAGTATCCATGGTATATATAAAACTGATTATTTATATAAAAAAATTGTTGCAGGACTTGCGCAAATTAAGTTTGCTTCAACTAGTTGCTGCAGGCTTGCAACTACAGGCTACAGCACTTGTTGGGTGCACGTATAATCCTGTACGTACATGGAATAAAATTAGATAAATTTTTCTGTTAACGTATGCATATTTTAACGACCTCAGCTCCTCTTTCAAAGAAAAATAAAACGAGAACGATGGCTAGCTAGCCATTTACATCATCGCTGCTTCTAGATCGACAACAAGCTAGATCCATGCTGTTTTGTTTCTTTGCTGGATAATTTGCAATACGAGGTGTGGGTCAATGAGAATGTCACTGCCTCTCTCGATCAATGACATATGAACATTTGGTTTTTTGTGGGATTTAACCAAATTAGTCCAAAACTTGTGCTCTATTAGATTGATTCACGCACAGAATGAAACTACATATTAAAGTACTCTGAATTTATGTTGTAAAGTCTAAAATTGTAACTCGGTGCATGCAGAGCCAGGAATTGTGTCAACTTATGGCGAAATGTTTTACTCTTTGATCCTTTGATAACTTGCTTGAAAGAACAAATCAATACATATTTGTAATAAACATGAATAAGCATGCTTCTCCTCCTCTGAAAAGAAAAAAAATATGAATCTAATACACTAATTAATTATATATGGTGAGACATTGTACATGTTTATCATGCAACCATTTTATTTCATTAGCGTCAATTATCTCATATCTTCTTGACTTTGCATAAGAAAAGTCATCGAAATTGACCGAAAACATAAAACATTTTTTATTTAACAATGGATGAACATATTCACATGTGATAGATCTGACTATATATATAACGGCCGGACTTTTCCACAAACTCTCTAATGTCAATGCTACAAGGGCGATGTATAATGTCCATTTGCATGCACCTCCATTTATAATTTATAATGTTTACTTAAATAACAAATCACAAAGAAGGCTTGGTACGTACTTGGATACTCAAATACTCCATCAGCACTTAAACAGTTGAACCAACTTAAAGTCCGTTAAGCTTGTTTGTAATAAAAAATTTGAGTGTTTGTGTCAATTGTGTGTTGTTTAAGAATAGACCTGTGATCTCTGAAATATGAACGTGATAAAGCTTTGAGCTACGATCCATTGTTGACCATGTACTCTGGAGTCTCTTGAGAGTCTGAGGTGATGAGACTTTCAGCTCACTACGTACTTTCTTATAGATAAAGCTTGCCCTTAAGCTCCTATGGGGATTGTCGGGTCGTTTCCAAGTGTGTAACTGTTACTTCTTACTCTCTTATAGAAAAGGTTGCACATAAAAATATAACACTAGCGCCCAGATGAGCCGCTATGAGCTGAGCCTATGGGCTGATTACTGGTAGCAAATGACCACTTAGAGGCTAGGGCTGTTCAGCTGTTGTTTCCTATGAGAGCTGAAAAAAGTGAAGGAGCCTAAACTACGCAACACAACACAACACAACACATATAACACCAAAGTTGCCAAGCAACCGCCCGTCCGCCGTCGGCGACCAACAAAACAATCGACATCATCGTCCAAAATAAGACCCTCAAAAATCAAAATAGTGACATATTGCTCCGCTCACCACACGGTCAAACCCACAAGGCACAACCTACTCAACCACTCTCAACAACCATGAAGGAGGCAGATCTCCACATTAGAGTCCAGAAATGACGGCAAGGTAAAAAACATTAACAGCGACAATTATTGATAGAAAAAAGAAGCGGAGATCTCTCATGTTCAACTTCTCCACCCAACCCAGGCGTCTATTACCATGCAAGAACTGCAAGCAGTGACGAACAGCAACAGAAATAAAAGAAAAGGAAAGAGACCGTCAATAGGGAAAGGAAGGGGCATGTAGTGATCCCCTATAACGAATTTCAAACGGTATATTTAGAATAAATAAGGGGAAAATAAGATATCACGCATTTAGGATAGCAGGGCTTCTAGTATATAAGTCAGATTTGGGGCAACGGGAAAGAGCCAATAGAGCTCAAAACTCTTCCAAAATTCTGTTCGACTTTACTTTCCACACGTATTTTTTCTGGGTTCAAAAAAATTCCCGTCCGTTTCAAAATTCAGGCAGACCCAGAAATCTAAATAAAGTATTAAGCTCACACACGGACTTCAACATGATTCAATCCGACCACAAAATTCCACATTATAGATTTAGCTGAATAACCAGTTAAATCAATCCTACATAAATCGATGACACTTGTAACTATGTCTAAATTCCACTCACATAGGTTCAGTTACAGGTCACAACTGCAATATCCCTGCTAAGACGACCCATTAGCCGCAGCTGCAGCATGCATACTCATATCAGGATTCTGCAGCACAGAATTTGCATAGCCACCGTAGCCCTGCCCTCCATAATGTCCCCCATTGTTCCACTGGTTACTTGAGTCAGATCTCCACTGCAAAATCACATGATATTAAAAGTCAAAGAAAAGAGAAGCCATAAAGTGAGAGAATGAGGGAATGTAGACACTTTTAAATTACTGGGATGGAAGATTTTGAACAATTAAAGATGATATGAAAAACATCAGTTCACACTCAAATCTTTTATGAAGCAATATAATCAAAGAAATCAATACAACATTTGGAATTATGTATTCTAAATATTAAAGCTAAAGGATATTTAAGTTGAGACAGCTGTTCAAATATTACCTGCTTGTTGCCTTGACTGCGACCCCAAGACAGACGAACTGTTTGCTTTCCAATAACCGTTGCATTCAGCATGTTCATTGCATTCTCAGCATCCTTCCTACAAATCATAACAATGTGGGTATAGTAAACTATACAACATGGCTACATAAAATTTCTACCGTCTTCAATTTTTTTTCTTCTGTTTCTCAATTGTACTTTCATTTCTACTGTACTTTTTACACATTAGCTGTCAGATCAATAAAAATTATAACATTGATATTCTTCTGTTTCTCAATTGTACTTCCATTTCTACTGTACTTTTTACACATTGCTGTAAGATCAATAAAAAGTATAACATTGATATTCAAGAGGCTTCTCATCACGGAGAGGCAAGTTAGTTCCAAGTGAGTAAATTTTTTTATTACTAATTGTAGCTTTATTTCTACACACGGACCCATATACTAAATAAATATGGCAACAGTACCTACCTATTAGCAAACTGAACAAAACCGCATGCCTTTCCAACTGGTATTTTAACCGAGACAACCTCACCAAACTGAGAAAAGGGCTGCTTGAGGTCCTCCTCATTGACATCAGAGTCAAGTCCACCAACAAATATCTACAATTGGTAATGAGTAAGAAGATATATCTAGGTAGAGATTCTTCGCAAAAAGAAAAAATAGTAGGACTCACAGTTGTGTTATTGGGCTCGCCATCAGACTGAAAACCTTGAGCAGTGGCACCATTTGCATGTCCACCACCTCCAGCCAATATCAATGCTAATTAAAGAAGGAAAAGTAATATTTTACTACTGAATACTGAAT
This sequence comes from Geum urbanum, assembly GCA_946800695.1. Taxonomy (NCBI): domain Eukaryota; kingdom Viridiplantae; phylum Streptophyta; class Magnoliopsida; order Rosales; family Rosaceae; genus Geum; species Geum urbanum. The sequence goes on along the minus strand of OX327002.1, from coordinate 7,326,792 downwards.
TTTCTGATGATAATATTTTACAGGGAAAGATTCTAATGAGTAGCTCTATGGTGTACACTTGGTGAGTACCTTCTAATCAATAGCTTATAAACCTCAAATTTTTATCATAATTTGAAAAATCAACCGTTAGATATTTAGTTATATATAAGTAGATCATTTCTACAAAGTTTCAACCAAATCAAAAATCTTTAAAGGAATCATAATCATGATTTACCAAGTATGAACATTTCTACAAAGTTTCAACCAAATCGAAAATCTTTAAAAGAATCATAATCATGATTTACCAAGTATGAACATGAACGGTTCAACTTTGACAAATTTGGTGTGTTCACTGATTTGATCTCGTTCAATGCCTTAATGATTCTTAAATGGGATGAAAATTTACACAATTGATCTACTTATAGGAAAATACTCACCAAGTGTACACCATAGAGGTACTCATTAGAGCCTCTCCCATATTTTACATACCCAATAGCATCATCATTTACAATTTGATTTTAAACCAAAGTGTCTTAATGTAGAGCTACTTGTTGTGAAAGGAAGAAAATTACAACAATGGAGTGAAAGCCATGGTTCCCACTTGAGTCCCACTTGTCAATTTTACATGTCCATAAAACTAATTACAGATCTCTTCGCTAAATTCCAGAAGCACCAATGGCCATGAGTATTGTTGTCAACCAATCCCATGCCAATGACTGGCTTATAAACCAACTGCTTTAAAATAGCACATACATGTGTTGACAAGCAAAAAAACTAACTTAAACAATATAACACAAATACTCTTCTTGTGAATAGAGTTCTATGTTGAAAGAAAAAGGAAAGAATAAATTAAAGCATCAAAACAAGGATAAAGGAAAAAAGCAACAGAGAGCATCTTACAAATATGGAAAAACAACAAATGATTGCATTCTTATCAACACAAAACCATGACACCATTCTCAATTTAATGACTTCAAATAAATTTCAAAAGGTAAGAAAAAGTTAAGTGCTGAATATATGGACCCGTAGTTGACCCTGCTCAATTCTTAATATGAGGAAACATTCAAATCCAGGATATTCTCAATTAGCAATAACAATTTCATGAAATCACTCCATTCTTGGCATGTCTAATTGCACAGGAAACATGTTTTAGAAATCATCATCATGAACAGACAATTCATTAAACATTCATTAATGGGATTTAATTGGATAGAAATCCACTCGGATAAAATTATGAAAACCATTGTAAATGAGTTCAATCACAGCTACAACATTGAACTACTATTTAACTCTTATCTAAAATAAACTTATTCTAACCACATCAGAAAATGAGCAGCATGTAAAATCAACTAAACTCGGCTTGAGCAAATTTGAGTAAGGAAACTAACATGTAATAATAGTACCGTAAAACCTCGATAAATTAATAACCTCAGGACTGACAAAATTTATTAATTTAGCGAGATTATTAGTTAATCGAGTATTAAATTAATACTCACGTCCCCAAGTTGGGACCGGAAAAAAATATTATTTTAACGAAGTTATTAATTAATTGAGTATTAAATTATCGAAATTTTACTGTAGTAAGCAAGAGAAAAAGATAACAAAATAGGAGAAGGAAAAAATGCACAATATGAGTTGGCCAAAAAGTAACAAGTTTGCTGGTTTACAATTTCGGCATTGTAAGAAAGGAGTCAAGAAAATTAGCTTTGCAATCATGGCATAAGAAGAGATTAATAGACTTCATTTGAACAAATAAGCATAGTTAAAGCTAGCATGTTGACTTAAAAAAGGGGAACCTGTTACAGATGTACCTAAATTAAGGACTGAATTACCAACTAAAATTACAGAAGAAAAATGTCAGAGCATTCCATCATACCTTGTGAAGAGTATTGTTGTTGATATCCAGATGATTTTTTCGGTGTTGCAACCCCTATGCGCATGGGCCTACTTGAACAATATGCACCATTCATTTCCGCGATGGCCTTCGTCCTCTCATTTTCATCTCCAAACCTAACAAAACCATAACCCTTTGAACGACCAGTATTTGCATCTTGAACAACTTTTGCTCCCTTAACAGATGAATATCGACTAGCAAAGGTTTCTTGCAACATGGTGTCAGTCACATCTGTAGCTAAATCTCCTACAAATATAGATAGATCAGAACTAGTATCTGCCCGTCTGTCCCCTGCACTAAAGGTTGCCCAGTTCAGACGAAAAGGCTGCTCCGTATTTGGCATAGGAGTACCATTGTAGGTCTGCAGAACTTCCTCAGCTGCTTCCCGAGAATAGAACTCAATAAAACCATACCCCTCTGTCTGACCTGTTTGTTTATTGCGTATAACTTTTACTGAAGAAACCTGCAAATATATGCAGCATCAAAAGCACAATCGTGTTACTGGCCATGCAGGTATCTTACTTATGAAATCAATATTAGAAAACTCCAAGAAAAAAAGGGGGTATACAGTGTCTATTCTTAAGTATGACTTTAGTATTGATACTCTGATCTAGGGAATTCTGTTTTATCCATAACTGGATAGTTGATAAGGACAAATAGTGAACAACACAAGCCCAATAGTATATTTTGTTTCTCAGCTACTGGATCTATCATATGCTATAAATGCCTTTAGTGTTTCAAAAATTGAAGACATAAAGATTGACAGCAATGGCTGTTTCCATACATTTGGTAACAGAAAAAAACAAGACTGCGCAAAGAAAACAAGAGAAATCACAGAACTGGCATCACGATGGTGCTCAAGCACCATAGTCAATCACCATTTACTTGACCCTACTTGAGCAGGGAAGAATTAAAAACTGAGGTAAGGCAGTGTACTGTTCTATATATACCTATTACCACTATCAAATAAATGAAGCTTAGAAATATTACCCAAAGAAGGATGGTGGCCCTACTATATTAAAAAAGAGCTGTAAACCAGCTAAAGGAAGACAAGTTACTCAATGCATGGAAAATGACTTGTAAATCACACAATTGATTTGCAGTTTTTTTTTAGAATGCCATCACAATATATCACATTAGGGAATGTAGTTGCATTTTGTATTGAACAAGTCTCAGAAATGAAACTCAAACCACTCCCCAAGATGGTACAGACTACCCAACTTAACCTAAAAATGAGTTGAGTCGTTCACCCAACATACTCAAGTACCCTAAACCTTGGCATTTCCACCACAGTATCACATATTAAGCAATTTAACCACCGCTACTTCTACTATATATAACATATACACCATCCACTCAAAAACAAAGTTAAAGCCCTCAACTAAATGAGCCGACCTCTTCAATGAACACACTGAAGTAACCTAAAGCTGAATCAGCTATTTTGAAGGTCTAGTAAGTGTGCTATATCAAAAGGGTCTGTCAAGGCAAGTAGCTTACTCTTCCAATCAACTCAATCTAGGTCAAGCTTAACGTACACAATGACAATCAATCAACCAACACAATAAACTCAAATCAATCACAGTGCTGCTATCATGTCACACACACATATATAGTTACTAAATCCGAAGAGAAGTCACCTGGCCAGTGTAAGCGAAGCAGCCATGAAGATAGGCTTCGTCCATCCAATGGTGGAGGTCGCCAGCCCATACAGTCCTCACCTCGTCCGTAGGCCCCATCTTCTGTTGCATCTGCTGCTGCTTCGGCTGCTGCTGGTACGCCACCGCTGCTGCCGCGGCCGAGGGAGGCTGCTGCTGCTGCTGGTAAGGGTTGTGATGCGGATGTGCTGCGTAAGTAGGCATGTAATGCTGCGGATACACCATCATCTGTTGCTGCATCATCGCCATCGCCGCCGCAGGGTACTGCATCGCCATCCACTGTTGCTGCTGCTGCTGCTGCTGTTGCTGATGCATCCATTGCTGATGTTGTTGAGCTTGCTGAGCCTGCTGCTGAGCCGGCTGATTCAGATCGCCGTTGGCTTGTTGCGCCATGGTGGTGGTGGAGGACTTGAGCTTAAATCGAGCAAGCAGTAAAATCTCTGTTCTCTACTACTCTCTGCAACTCTCTCTGTGAACTCTCTTCTCTCTCTGTGTATGATTATAGAGATTGGATTTATGAGAGCGAGGTAGAGAGAGAGCAGAGAGAGAATGTGGTCCGAAAAATGGGGCTCGGCTGCGCAGCACAGAGAGATAGAGAGAGAAAAAAAGAGGAGGGTTTGAATGAGGAAATGGGCTTTTAAAGGGGAATACCCGGAAGAGAGAGAGGGTGAGATAGATTTGTGATTAGATTTAGATGAGACCTCGTTTACTACGTCGGTAAACTCACGTCTGCCGTCCGTGGCGTGTGGGGCCCAAGACCCGAGAGTGGGTTGTGCGCCGTAAGATGGTGCTCGGACGTAAGGCAGCGTCTCTTTTTTTTGAAAGTAGACGTGAGTTTTATTGCCCTTAGCTTTTACATAAAGATATACTTGGATAGAGTCTCCTTCACAACCGAGGGAGCAGCTCTGACCCAAATAATAGGATAGTCCAACTGAAACACTAGTTTACTAAACTTATGAGCTACCTCATTGGCCTCTCTCTACGTACATGTTTGAAGCACATTTTGACACTCCTTTTTAATCTAAGCTATATCCCTTATGATGCTTCCTATGTGAGAACAGTCCTCATTCGTTAAGGTCTTATAAATCATTTAGATCTTATTTTTAGGACTTAAATCATCTCCAATGGTTAAAGTCCTATCTCAAAGTTCTAAATTTATATATTTAGATTATCTTATTTTATTTTGACTCTAATAATAATTTAGACTTTGTAAATTATAATGGTACATGATAATTAATAATAATATTAATTTAAAACATGACCTATACATGTTTAATATACAATAATAATATTAATTTAAAATACAATATTATTATGTTTAATAAATATTAATTATGATAATTTTTGACCGATACATGGATTATTCAACGACTCTCTATTTTAATTTGACACCGATATATGCATTTTTCAAGGATAATTTCAAATTTTCGAAATGGTATATCATGATCTTATCTTTAAATATCAATTGCAAAATTTCAAAATTTCAAAATTTCAAAATTTCAAAATTTCAAAACAGTAATGAAAAATACATTTAATACGTAGGAAATTAAAGACTTAAAACCAACAAATAGTACAACTTAATCACTCTTCGCCATCATTACCCATCCACTCCGTTTGATTGAGTTGAAGATAGGGAGAAGAAGTTGATCCACCACGAGGGGTAGGAGTATGGAATGATGATGCATTTTGTGCCTCCATTTCCTCTCGCTCAATTATCTTTTTTTGCTTCCTCTCCCAATACCCTCTTTTACAAGGTGAATATATATTAGGATCCACCGCCATTGTGCGAGCATCTTCCTCCCTTTGTTGAGCCGCCATAGCCTCTTCATAGAGTTTTTCCCTTCGTTCAAACTCTCTATCGTTTTGATCAGCAAGCCTTTTCATTTGAGCATGAATACTTAATGTTAACTCTTGGTTACCTTTTTTCTTCGCCGCCTTGGCCGCTTTTTGTCCCGTTGGACGCTCTCGCCTATCTTGTGATGTCATGCTTGGAGTTGTTTGATGTCCGGATGAATTGATGTCATCCAAGTTGGTAGGAATCTCATACTCACCAATATTTGCATCCATTGATGGTGGAAGGGAGAATTTTGGTGACTCCTTCAAGATATCCCAACAATGCATATATGCGAAATGCTCTCCATGAGATTCATCAAAATAGAACCCCTTCGCATTCCTTAACTACAAACAATCGGAACAAATAAATTATTATACAACTTAATGAATACTTACAAATAAATATCGGAACAAACAAATTATTCTAACCACAAAGAATCGGAACAAATAAATTATTCTAACTACATGAATTATTACTATATGGAAAATACTTACATCATCTTGATCATTTTCGCCACTCGCATGATTTTTGATGGCTTTGTTCATGGCGTGAGCCCATCTCATACTTGCCGGATTGATCTTCTTCCATCGAGATTCGACGCTTGTTTGGGTTCGCTTAGGTGCATTGGTTGGCTTGATACTTTCGAAATACTCATATATACGATCCCACAAAGTTCCCGCGGATTGATTAGTACCGACGGCGGCATCTCCACCAATACTCAACACGGCAACGCACAAGGCTCTATCTTCCGCTTCTTTCCAATTTTCCAAACGTGGTGCCCTTGTGGTTGGTGAAGCTCTCTTTGGACCCATGGTGTTGAACAAAAAAAAAAACAGAAATTGCTATAAGAAAAGAGGAGAAAGAGGAAAAGTTGGAGAGGGTGTAAGAAATTGTGTGAGAGAATGTAAGAAATGGTGTGAAATGAATGGAAATTTGGGTTAGTATTTATAGAAAAAATTAGAAGTTACTGTTCCAACGGACTGATTTTTTAAAAAAAAATTATATTTTTTTCTGACTATTATATGAAAAATGAGAATTTGATTGAATACTAATCGTTGGATCGATTTCGGAATATATTCGTAGCCGTTGGATCAAAATCAGAACTTTTAAAAAAAAAAAAACTAAAATTAACTAGGATTTAATCTGGCCGTTGATTTTGAATCTCATGGAAATCAGACCGTTCATTTTTTGACCGTTGTAGCCAACGGCTCGGTGGAGCAGAGCACATGGCGGGTCCCACAGCGACAGAAGCTGTCCCAGTCCAGCGCAGATATGTCGGCTACTCTCCCTTCAGTTGAGGAGCGTGGCGCGTCTTCATTTCCTCTCTCTCCAACAGCGGCGCGCGTGCTCTTCTCCCAGCCAGGCGAGGCGCGTCTCTCCTACCCTCTCTCCTCTCTCTTGCGTCAGCTGGGGCCCACACTTCAGCAGAGCTGAATTTTGAGACGGGATCTAAACGGGGATCTATGTTAGCACTTCATTTAACACCCCATGCTAGATTTTTAGGGTTTAGTACCCCAAAATTTCACCATTGGAGAGCTCTTTAGGGATGAGGATCTATATATATAGGGTTTGGATCCCCCCATTGGAGATGCTCTTATGAGCTACCTCATTGGCCTCTCTCTACGTACATGTTTGAAGCACATTTTGACACTCCTTTTTAATCTAAGCTATATCCCTTATGATGCTTCCTATGTGAGAACAGTCCTCATTCCCTGTCGAAATGGCTTCAATGACTTGAAGACTATCTGACTCCACAATTATAGGGAATAGTTGCTGTTGTTGGATTGCCTGACAAGTTTCCCGGATAGCTAGAGTTTCGGTAGTTAAGGCATCAACCACGTCACACCTCGATAATAGACCCCCTCCTCTAATAATCCCATCATGATCACACCAAACATAGATGTAACTCCCTTTCCAATTTTTCCATGCCTCATCAGTATTCATCTTCAATCAACCTTGAGGAGGAGCCGACCAAGGAGCCGGTGCTGGTCTTGGAGACTTTACCTTCATGGGACATAAAGTCATAAACTCCTTGAAACCATGTGTAGCAAGTTGAATAACTCTAACCTCTTACAGACACTTGTTTGTCCAAATTCTCCGATTTCTTTCCTTCTATATACTCCATAAAAGATAGCAAAACCAAGCTGCATGATACGAGGAAAGCATACCAATGCATTCATCAATCCAAGTGTAGCAACGCAAGTGATTTGGTAGAGTAAAACATGTACTAACCTCGGGAAAGTAGGAGGCAATGTGTTGTACGTAGCTACAATCCTTGGTTGCATGCAATAATGACTCCTCAGCTTCCCCGCATAAGCAGCATATCAAATCAACATTCACTCGATCTCTCTGAGCGTAAGTTTGCTGCAATCGGAAGAATCTATTTACAAATCCTCCAAATGTGTGTCTTCACTTTAGCCTGCAGAGGAAGTTTCCAAAGTTTTAGCCAGACAGGTATCGCACTTGACAAAGACGAGAACCCTTTATGACACACCATTGCTTGAATTGCAAGTTTGTAGGCCGATGAGGTAAAGAATCGGCCTTTGCTATCCAGGAACCAACAAAGACGGTCCTCATCCGTACCATTGCTCAGTTGTATAGATAGGATGCGATCTGCTTCAAGTTGAGAGAAAGAGTCTCGAACCAGGGCCTCATTCCAAACACCCGGGTGCAGTAGAAAATCCGAGACCCTAGTGTTTTCCTTAAGTAGACAAGTTGTCAACTTCAAATATCCAATCCGTGGTATCTAGGGATCAGTGTGTACCATTACTCGGCTCCCATCACCAATACGCCACAACATGCCTTTCTCCAAGAGTTAGCAGCCCTTCATAATACCTCTCAAACTTTGAGAAGCGTATCGGGGGATATCAATTTCCTAGAAGGTAGTGTGAGGGAAGTAACGAGCTTTGTACAGTCTAGTTAGAAGAGAATCCAGTTTCTTGATCAGTCTCCAACCTTGCTTAGCTAAGAGAGAGATTGTGCGAGTATAAATTCTTAAAACTCATACCTCCTCCAGCTTTAGGTAAACAAAGCTTATCCTAAGCTAGCCAGTGGATTGTTTTTTTTTCTTGTGAACTTTCCCACCAAAAACTAGCACAAGCTTGGTGCATCAAGTCATAGAATTCCTTTGGAAGAAGGTAACAACTCATAGCATATGTCAGTAATGCATGAGCTACAACTCAGATAAGTAGATCTTTCCCAACAGAACTAAGCATTTTTCATTGCCAACCTTCAAGCTTCTTGTTTAATCGTTCTCTGATAAAAGCAAAAGTTTTGGTTTTCTTTCTCCCTATGTATGTGAGACCTAAGTACTACTCGTGCTTGGCTTCAATACACACCCCTAAGATCTTAGACGCTTCATTCTTTACCTCTTCCTTTACTCCTTTGCTGAACACCACACTACTCTTGTTGAAGTTTACTTTTTGTCCCGAAGCTACCTCATAATCTTCCAGGATTTGTTTCATTTGTCTTGCCTCCTCCACACTTGCTTTACCGAATATAAGGCTGTCATCTGCAAACATGGGATGGTTAATCACCGGGGCACCCTCACAGATTCTTATTCCTTCCAAATGGCCCTCTCGCGCCCGAGTAAGAACAAGAACACTGACAATGGATCACCTTGTCTCAATCCCCTTAATGGTTTGACATAGCCTTTGGGTTGATCACTTATGAGAAAATATTACTTAACTGTAGTAACACACTGTATCACAAGGTTGATCCATTTCTCATCAAAACTTAATCTGGCTAGGACTGCATCCAGGAAGCTCTACTCCATATGATCATAGGCTTTACTTATATCAAACTTTAGTGAAACACAACGTAAGTAGAAGAAGATTGATTATGAATGTAGTGAGATACCTCATTGACAATCAAAGTGTTGTTAGATATTAGTCGTCCTGGCATGAAGGCACTCTGGAAGGGAGAAATAATCTGGTCCAAGAACTTCTTTAATCTGTTCACAATAACCTTCGAAGAAATCTTGTATATTACATTGCATAAGGAGATCGATCGCAGGTCTGTCATTCTTTCCGGTTTAGAGACTTTAGGGATGAGGCAGACATGTGTAAAGTTGACTTGCCCTAGCAGGATTCCAGTTTTCAGAAAGTTAATCGTCACTGCCACCACCTCTTTCCCGACTACTTCCTAGTACTTCTGAAAGAAGATTGGAGGCGCGCATGTCATCTGGTCCAAGACTCTTAGACGGGTGCATATGGAACAAAGCGTGTTTGACCTCCACTTCTCCATAAGGAGCTAGCTAGCAATTGCTCATTCATCTCACTAGTAACCTTCAGATCTATAAGGTTTATCACCTCCTGCATCTTCTCTTCATTGACTTCACTGGCCTGGAACATCAAACTAAAGTAATCAATAACCATATTCTCAATGCCTTCTGTCAATGTTTGTAGCACCCCCTCCTCATCATACAATCTTGTGATATGATTCTTCACGCGTCTATTGGAGCACTTCTTGTGGAAGAATTTTGTGTTACCCTCACCTTCAGTAATCCACAAAATCTTGGACCTCTGCCCCCAATGTTGATACTCATCGGCAAGCAGACAATCTAATTGGTGTGTAATTGTGGCATACTCCTGAATATTGTCCTTGGAAAGTGGAGACATATTGAGTACTCCAATACGATCTCGGATCGCAGTGATCTCCCTTCCTCTGAAGACGAACGTCTGCCACTGCCAACCATTTAGAGCAAAACGTGTGTTCTAAATACACTGAGTAGCCTCATACATTGTGGTAGCGACATTAGAACGTTGCTAACCCTTTCGGACTACCTCCTCACAACCAACATGGTTTGTCCATAAAGCTTCAAATCGAAACTGGCATTTACTCTATTGCTTCTCATTCGGCTGCTCTACTTGAGTTTGCAGTAAGATAGGGACATAGTCTCCATGCACATGGCTAAGGGCTCTTAGAGTTGCCCTAGGAAACAAGTCAAACCATGATCTTGATGCAACTACCCGGTCAAGTCTCAACCTATAATCTCCTCTTCTCCAAGTAAACCGGTCCCCAATGTAACCTAGGTCATGCAACTCACAGTAAGATATGCAATCCCGAAACAATTGTATTTTCCCTTCTCGCCTTAGAGGACTGCCGTCTTTTTCATCATTATGAAACAATTCATTGAAGTCACCGATAACAATCCAAGGTAGTAAGTTGACGTTTCCCAACTCTTTCAAAAGGTCCTAGGTCTTGTGGCGTTTTACCGTGGTCGGATGCCCGTAGAACCCGGTGAGTCTCCAACGTCCCAAACCCGTCGTCGGTTGCACCACCACATCAATATGGTGTGTAGATTTAGACATAAACTTGATGTTGACATCGTTTCTCCAGAACATAGCAAGACCACCCTATTGGCCAGGGATCCCATTGTCCTCGTGATTCACACTGAATATCGCATTACAATTGAGGTATCTTATCTTTTTGCGTAGCTTGTCCATCTGTATAGGGTTTGAAACCTTAGTTTCACTTAGGAAGATGAGAAACGGCTTGTTCTCTCGTATGATAACCTTCAAGGTTTCCACTGCGACGTCGTTGCCAATACCGCGGCAATTCCAGGCCAATACTTCCATCGGGGAAGAGTAGATCTGGTGGTTTCGAGCACAAAATCTAGGGGACGAGAAACCCTAGCAGACGGCTCCAAAGTATTTTTAATTATAATGTAACGTTATACACACTAACAATACAATAACCACTATCCCAGACCACAAGTAGTCACAAAACACAAACTCAAACCCCAGCTTTCTGGATTTTAGTTCTAAACGACAACTTGTTTGTTAGGGTGAGCTGGATTGCATATTAAGGGGTGAGTTTTCATGTTTAAGGAGTAATTTTTGAGGTTGATTGAGGAGCTTAATTATGGTAAAGTCCAATTATTGTGTGTATAGGACTATAGGCTGCCTTGCCATTGTGTTTTCCTTTTTGACTCATGTTTTTTGTTCTAAAAGTTAGAGTGTATTATTTCAACTTTGAATTAACAAATTGTTCTTAGCTTTGATCAAATAATTTTTTAGAGTTTTGAACTCCAACATAAAACGAGTTTAGTTGCTGAAGAACTACATTTATGACATGTTTATTCAATTGAAATGAGAATTAAAAGTGAGGGGATCATTCTAGTTTCCCTCTATTCCAATGTTTACTGCACATAAGAAAATTAGAATGCAGGTGAGTCTCACCCCTCATCAGACTGATTTTCAAATAAACTTAGAATTTTTTATTCCTAAGGGAGAAGATGGATTTGGAAATCATTACTCCCGAAATCAACTTTTTTATCCATAATACCCTTATGTATATATTTTTCAAGAGATCCTTATGCACATTAAATGACTCTAAGTTTTTTAGACTTGATATTTCAATTTATTTGCTACATTGCTTCCACAAATGGTTATAATTTAAATTTTGTAAAATATATTATGATTATTATTTTGTTGAATTTGACACTTTCTCTAGCTATAGAGCTTACTAGCTTTGACGTTTACTTTTTTTGTTTTTTGGTATTTAGTTAGCTCATATGATCTATTCTTATATCAGTATCATTTAATTCATTTTTCCAATAAAATTTTCTCAAATTCATAAAAAAAAAACAAAATAATAAAAAATTTATTTGAATAGGGGGATTTCAGTAATCAAATTAGTTTTGATTTTGATTTTTTATAGTAAGTAGTAATCAAATTAGTTTTGATTTTGATTTTTTATAGTAAGTAAACATCATCAATCGTAATCATTCTGATTTTTACTATGATTTCAAATGGTAAGTAAACAGCTCAATGGAAATGACATATTTCCATTACGATTTCAGTTGATTCCAATTCATAGTGATTCTCATTACAAGTAAGTGAACGTGTCATTAGAGGATATATCTCAAGATGATCTCATATGCCCATCCCTCAGAGTAACTTCTTGATATCCAACACCATTCTCCTGGCTTTTGTGTAATTTGCTTTGGAAGTTTGAGCTACTCATATTGCTGGAAAACTAGCAAACATAATATAAACACGCATTTAGTGAGTAATTATACAATGTGCAGAACACAAATGTGCAAGAGAATAATATATGGTCTAGCTTTTCTAATGCACTATTCTTCTAAACCTAACGCGGATGAGATTATGAAAAGTGTTACATACACTATAGGTGCACTCGATATCTAGTGGTATAGTCTTGGTTTGGTGACCATGCTTGTGTGTAGATTGGTTGGTGGGGCACATTGAGTGCAACGATACGTTAGGTTGGACATTGGAGTTTTAGGTTTGGGGTGTCTCTCCAGATGGTGTTGCATGAGTGCATAGCTCTCTTTCAATGGTAGGTTGGAGGCTAGAGTCGGATCTAGATCTGGTATCGATGCTACAAGGAGTGATGGGACTGCAGTTGTTTGTGGTGGGACAAGAGGAGCAAGTAAGATCGTTTGTGGTGGTGAGGTGGGTCTTGTTAAGGTTGACAACAACAAGGGTTCTAGTATGTTTGCATCAAGGCTCTCACATTAAACATCAGTGAGGTAAACAGGTAGGGCGTCGATAACGGCGACATTTTGAGGACACAGCTATGACTGGTGTCCAATGGCATTGTTGCGCCTCAATGATGCACGTTATCTAGTGTTAGGTATGAGGTCCATGCTTTAATTTGCAGTTTAAGTTCCTGCTTGGTTTGGAGGAGCCTAAGCATATAATTTGTCAAGCCTGTAGGGGCTGCATTTCTGATATCTAGTCTTTATTGGTTTCAAAAATGGGATCAGGTACTATCTGGTTTATTTTTTTAGATTGGATAAGATAATTTGTAATGAGACGACACTATAATTTATTGAGATTTTTAACAACCCAATGTGAGGTTATGTTGACTTTGGAAGTATCTGTGATTATAATTTACTCACTAACTCCGCTCAGAGAAGCAAGAACTACCAACATATCACCAATGACCCAATATCTAACCTTGATGAAGCTTCCAACGATTGTTGAGAGTTCCTTCTTTGTGTATCTTTATTAGTTCATACATAGTTTCTTTGTTCGCTAAATTTGCTAGTTTCAATCTCGATTGTATTTGAATGACATTAATGCCTGAGCTCGTCTCTGAATGGCTCCGCCCTGGTAATTTATGTGATTCCACATCGTAATCTACATAATATATCATGCCATATCATAATTTTGTAATATCAATTTTACCCATTTTTTCTACACCTAAAATAAGAATTGAAACATAAATTCCAGAATAGAAGTAATAAGAAAAATCGTTCATAAACAAAAGATCCAGAAAGCTAGCTACTAGCTAGCCAATTTTTAAAGAAGTGGAGATCCAATTGCATGTGTGTATATACAATGCACAACATTTTGAAATTGAATGTCTATTATTTAGAAGGATCATAAATGGAGATTGGAGAATGAAAGTTCAAATTCTGAAAAAACTGAAAAGTTGATCTTGCATCTTGCAGATGTAATCGAATTGGGGGATTTTAACAATATAAGGTTTAATTGCAACAAAATTTTGAAATCGAATAAGAAACTTTAACAATTTAAGGTTTAATTGAATTCATTATAAGAATGAAAGTTAAATAAATTGTTTCATCATGCTATCAGGATCTCGATTTTATGGATTTTTTTAAACCTATTCATGAACTAGAACTCGAAAGAGGCTGGGTAGGGGAAAAACAAATTCTTGAAAACGTATTTAGGGTAGCAAGGATAAATTGAAGCCATTGATCGTTCTTGATCTTGGTAGGGTAAGGTTGTCATTCAAGAAGAACGATATAGCAAGCAAATAATAATTCGTTATATAAATTAATGATGGGGATACTCCACATCAGAATTAAAGCCAAATATTAGGCACATAAGGCGAACAATCATTTTTCTTATATGTAAAGGAAGATGAGACTATCATGGGCGAATCTGTATAGTAGGCTACTAGGGTTGTAGCCCGATAAGAAATCTGAGGGAAAACCCAGAGTATAGAGATTATCAAATAACTTTTACAATTACATATATATATATATATATATAGTATCAAGAAGTCAAGAACTTGAGGTAAAAATTCAAGATGCACTTCTTTTATTGATAAATCTTTGACCAAATGAGATATTAGTCTACAAATTAAACTCTTCAGTATTTTAAGTGACAACCAACTTTTATATGGTAACCATAATAACTATATGACATGAGTTGTTGTTCGATAATCTATGTGGTCTAATTTATTTTGATAGGTTGATTCTGTAAAACTTTTTTCTATGCATGGTAACCTCATGGGTTGTTGATAATCTATGTGGTCTAGTTTATTTTTGATAGACTGGTTTTACAGAACCAATATCTTCATAATTTGTTTTGCGCTGAACTCTTTGGTTTAATTTCAAAAATTATGTATTTGATTAAGGGAAATAATATTTCTGATATTCCGGTGTGTATCTTATTCTAATTAGAATAGAAGTAAATATTTTCGCATCCCTGATTTATAGAGATATGGATTTATAGCAGATTGTAATGCCTATATATGATCATCTATCAATGAATAAAGTACAGTTCTAGTCTATTGCGTACCTTCTTTACTTTTTTCCTTCAACACCTTATTAACAGCTCTTGAGTTGATAGCCATCAACCCAAAATTGAAAAAAAAAACCCTAAAAACCCTACAACTACCGTCGGCCTTCTCCTTCTTGCACGGAAGCACCGTCGCCGGCTACAACCACTGGAGCATCGTCGCCGCCTACAACCACTGGAGCACCGTTGCGGGAATCGTCACTGTCGCCGGAGTTTTTGCTTTTTTTTCTTCAAATTTCGATCCCAGCAAAATTTTCATTTTGAGCATAGCACCCTCGAGGTAAATCGACCAACCTTTTTCGATTTAGAATTAGGTTGCAAAACTTAAATACCGCAACACCCTAGATCTAGGTTTAGATTTAAGTTTCAATATCGTGAATTTTATATATGCCTCTAGTTCCTATGAATTATTGTAGGTATGAGTGAGAGAGAATTAAATCCTCCTCCTCAAAGTTTTAAAAAATAGTGACGGTCATAGGGGAGTCACAGTATACATGAAAAAAAAATCGATATTTTGTGACTTTGAGCCAGTCACGGTTTTCTGGGGTGTTGTATGAAACCACCAGTTATCGCATCGATATTTGTGACCATACATCAAAGGATCATGCTTTCTTATTCCTTAAACTTGATTAGTGATCATGATTTTTCAATCAGTAAACTAATTTCATCTTTTGTTTTTTTGTAGATGACTGAGCCAGCAAAGTCAGAATTTGACATTCTTGATCTTCAAGGAGCAGAGTACCATAGATGGGTATCAAATGTGAGGAATACTCTCATCGGTAAAAGACTCCTGGATACAACCATTATCACCTGACACTCAAACGAATGATGACAACATCATTTGCAAAGCTCAAACTCTTATGTTTCTCAGGAGACATATTCATCCTGCTCTACGGAAGCAGTATTTGCTAAAGAATGACCCTGAAGATTTGTGGGTGACTTTGTAAGAACGGTTTACTAATGTGCATGATGCACATCTTCCTGAACTGCTCAAAAAATGGGATCAAATTTGGTTATTGGATTACCCTAAAATCAACAATTTTTACCAGGATATGTTAGAGCTACGGTCTGAGCTTGCCATTTGTGGAATTGTTAAGAACGACAAAGCCATGGTTGAGAAGTCATTAAATACCTTTCTTACCTCCATGGATGCACTTGCTCACTAATATCAGATTGATTATGAGCAAAAAAGACTTAGGTCCTTCAGTGATATCATGAGTGTGCTGACCAAGAAAGAAAAACACTAGGAGATTCTTCTTCACAAAAATGTCAAGCCAGCCGATACAAAGAAAGTCCATAAAGCTCATTACACTACAAGAAAACTACACTTAGGCGACGAAGCATTTTCGAAGAAATGTTAGGCGACGAAATGTTTGTCGCCTAAGAATTGTCACCTAGGTGATTCATTTTGTCGCCTGAGTACCATCTTAGGCGACGAAAAGTAGTGCATCGTCTAAGTACTTGGGCGTCAAAAAATTGTCCCTCTGAAAGACAAACCGTGTCTGTCTTCTCAGAGTCCTCTTAGATGACGAACCATGTTCGTCGTTTAAGAGACCACTTCGACGACATAAACATTCCGTCGTCTCAGAGACTACTTCGACGACGAAGACGTATCGTCATCTAAGTACACTACTTAGACGACGAACATGCTTCGTCGTCTAAGTGAATGAACTTAAGTGACAAAACACATATTTCGTCGCCTAAGTTAATAATTATGTTTTTTTTTCTGAATTAAATAAATAATACTTTTAAAAATTATAAATTAATATAAAAATTAATTATATTAATAAAATAATTATTATAGCAAAGAAAATACAAGTTTAGTTTATACACATTAAAGAAAATATAAAACTAAACTATGGGGGGTATACATGCCGCCTATTCCGCCGTCGCCGGTCTGATCGTCGTCGTTGGGCCTGTGAGGAGGGGGGACGACAAGAGTCCTCGGGAACGGGCAACCCCATGCGTGTGCACATTGCGAAGAAGTCAGCCATCCTTTAGTTTTGCGCGTCCAGCTGCCCCTGCATCGACCTGGTCTGCTCCCAAGCCCGATCGGCTGACTCCTGTGCCAATCGAGCCTGCTCTTGTGTGGCTCGAACCACCTCGGCATCGACCCCACCTCGCCTACTGGATGACGATCCGGAGGGCTGGGATGACAAATCTTTATGTACCCTCCGTCCAAGCCCACAAAGCTCCTTGCCAGCTCGACGACCGTAAATAACATCAACGATGATGATCTGGCTCTCCACCGATAGAGAGGCACCTCTTCGAGCGTCATACTTGGGTTTTGCAGTTGGGTGTTCGCCAACTGCTCCTGGGCAATTTCTATCAACCGCGCCTGAAACTAAAAATGCAATTACCGTTATAGTAAATTTCAATACATTTTGGAAGTACGATTAAATTGAATTGCGTTAGGCAAGATGAGTCACTTACCCCTTGTTGACTCTCTTCATCGTCGACTCCGAGCCTGGCATAAGCCGAGACACTAGCATCCAGGGGAATATGCTTCGAACCCGCATCCTTGTGCTCTTTTGCGATGAACTTGAAGCCTTTGGAGCCCAAAGTATGGTGTCTATCCTTCTTTACACGGTTTGCCTTGTTGGCATTTGATCTAACCTGTTGACAAAAAAATTATTAAATAATAAATAAATAGTTAAAAATAAGATATTATTTAATTTTCTCAATCTAAAGGAAATGAAAACGAACCTTATACTTGTCGGACTCAAAGTGTTCGACCAACCATTCTCACTCCTCTTCCCTTTCGTCCCGCGGCTCATGTGGGACAAGCGTGGCGCCGTATAAGAGATAGTACTTATAGAGGTCGTACTTCCAATCCTTGAAAATGTTCTTGGCCACAGTGTTGATGTGCTCTATCATCTTCGGTGTGTCGTCAATATCGAAATGTGTCTAGAAAAATAATAATTAGAACCTAAACATTATGCATAGCTTCGTGGTTGGTCATTAATTATAAAAATATAAAAAATTAAATACTATTACTGAGAGTTCGCGGTACACCCTCAACCTCTCGAATTTAGGCAGATTGTTCCACGAAGCGGCAACCATACATATGTTATTCCGTATGATTGAACCGATGGTGTGCGACATGAGGCTACCGAGTTGCGAGGACGGAGGGCCTCGGCTGAAATCGTCGAACTGCACCGGGATCTTGTTCTCGGTCGACCTGACTATGCACTTGGTTTTCGCGGCCTTCCCAAGTCCTTGACTTCGTTTAGGGGTCTCATCTAATAGTTGCTTCCTCGCTGTGCGCTGTAGTGAACGGAGTAGTCGATCGACTCCATGGGACCTTCAGACATCGCCGCTGAAGCGGTGACAGGTGGGTCGTTGGTATGGGCAGTGACCGTCTCATTTGAACCATGAGGGATTGGGCCAATTGGCATACCCGAAAGATTCGAAGGAGCCGAAACGGTCTCCTCCAACTCAGTTTGGCTCTAACCCATTGCTTGTGCAATGGATTGGAATTCGGCTTCCCTCTCTTCTTGCGATCGCCTCTTTTTTGGCGCCATCGATCGTAACTAATGAAGCTGCAAAAATTATTTATTAACAATATATATCCAAATTAATTCATCCAAATTAATCGAAATTTTCAGCAAATTTCATGAAATATAAATATATCCAACTTATCTAAATTTTACAAATTAATATATCCAATTTATCTAAATTTCAAAAAAAAAAAATTGAATTTATCCAAATTTCCCAAATAACATCGATATATGTATGATTATATTCAATTCGATATATATTACCAATTTACGAATAAATTCAATTCGATATATATTACTAATTTACCATCCAAATTTTACAAAATTATCCAATTTATATACATTTTAAAAATTTATCCAAATTCACAAATATATCCAAATTTATCTAATTTATTCAAATCTCACCAATTTATTTATCCAATTTATTTTGTGGCATTTATATTACCAATTTACCAAATAAAATATACCCATATTAATTCATAAATTATTTTTCAAATACAATATACCCAAATTAACTCACATCCAATTTAATCTAACTATATGCAATATCCCCATATTTAATTTAATTCACATAAAAATAATACAATATATATTAATAAATCGCTAGCTAATTCATTTAATCTAGTACAAATATAAATCCATTAATTTATATAATACATACACAAATACGTACAAAATATATAATATAATACCTACACAAATACAAATACGTACACAATACGAATATATATATATATATATATATATAGGGAGGAAGGGGTTACTGGCCACCGAGGAGGGGGGGGGGAGGGGGAAACTCCGACGAGGTGGAGGCCGGGAGAGAGAGATCGAGGAGGAGCACATACGTACGGTGGCGATCGGGAAGGAGGAAGCCGACGGTGGCGCGGTAAGGATAAGGAGGCCGGGTTTGGGGGTGTTTGGGGGAGAGATATTGAGAGGATCGTTTTTTGAGGTTTTGGGGGGAGAGATCGATCGAGTGAAGAATGACCGGGAGAAGTCGATCCGGGTCTGGATATAATGGCCAACTTAGGCGACAAAACCAATGGTTTCGTCACTTAAGTGGTATTTAAATGGGCCCCCAAAAAATGGCGCAAAAACTAAACCGCCTCAAAATTTGGACTTAGGTAACGACAACGCATGTATTCGTCATCTAAGTGATAACTTAGACGACGAAACTGTCACGTGCGTCGCCTAAGTGATATTAAAACCGCCTCGAAAAAATTTGGCGCACGTTTATTGAACCGCCTAAATATTTGGACTTAGGCGACGACAACGCATATGTTCATCATCTAAGTAATAACTTAGACGACGAAACGGTCACTTAAGTCGCCTAAGTGATATTTAAACTGCGCCGAAAAAAATTGGCGCACGTTTATTGAACCGCCACAATATTTGGACTTAGGCGACGATATCATTTTTTCCATCACCTAAGGCATCACTTAGACGACGAACAGCATGCGTGCGTCGCCTAAGTACATTTAATATATATATATATATATATATATATGAAGTTGTATCTTTGAGGACAATGTGGCTTTCATTGAACAAATGAAGTTGGGATACATCAAGGGTGATCATACCAAGCAAATATCGCTGAAGTTATTCTTCAACCAGCAACAACAACAGTTATTGAACGTTCATGTGAATCAGATTTGTTCAGAAGATAACGTTGTAGACTTGTTTACCAAGTCTTACCTAAATCTACATTTGCAAAGCATATGAGACACATTGGTATGTGAAGATTGTCTGAACTCCAAAATTGATTTACTAATCAGGGGGAGTTCATTTCGTAGACATCAGGGGGAGTTTACATCACATGTGGTCGTTTTGTAGTTGATGCGTTATACTCTTTTTCTCTTCGACCAAGCCTTTGTTTTATCCAAGAGGTTTTTGTTTGCTTGGCAATAGTTTTAGTTAGGATCGCAACACAAGGGGGAGTATTCAAGGGAAATAATATTTCTGGTATCCCGGTGTGTGTCTTGTCCTAATTATAATATAAGTATATATTCTCCCAATTCCTGGTTTATAGGGATATAGATTTGTAATTGATTGTAATGTCTATATAAGACCATCTATCAATGAATAAAGTACAGTTTCGGTCTATTGTGTAACTTCTCTACCTTTTTCCTTCAACGGTATTAATTTTTGTATGTTTTATATGTAAAAGATCTCTAATTATTTAAAAAAAATTATTGAAGTTAGAAAAGTATATCGTGTTTTAATATAGTAATAAAGTGTGAGATGAACTCTCAATGAGTTATAATCCTAAAAAAAATAAAAATTGTGCGCTGTACAATATACAGCCCCTTAATTTATGAATCCTGGATCCTCCCCGCAGACTACTGTGGAACAAAGCATGGTATATATACAACATCTCCTTGCTGTTACCTTCGAGTATCTTCATGGATAAAACTTTGGTAATGTGTTTTATTAAGTGCCTTTTGCACATCACCCTAATTCTCAATCTGATTTTGTAATGAACCATTATGTATCTTCACCTGACGACTCTTCAAATCCCTTTGTGGAACTTTAAGAAAATTTTGAACATCTTCTAATTTTGAACATATTCTCCAACCAAGTAAATTTCTACAGAGAGAGAGAGAGAGAGAGACCTTATGAGGAGAATGTACGTGAGACTTGTGGGTACCATTGAGTGGCTTAACCTCTCGATCATAAGAATTTGTGAGAATTGAGATCAGCCTACGGAGCAAATTCCTTCGAAAGAGAAAAATGACAGCAACATCACGAGTATTGAAGTACATTACTATTTGTTTATGATTCTGCATCAATCCCTGTATAATTTGTTACAAATAGATAGATGTTTATTTTGAGAAGATAGTCCCACTGAAAAACCTCAATGCTAGAATAGCACATTATTCCCTATGCATATACTTCCTCTTCAACGAGATGAAGAAAATAAAACAAATACTATTTAACAAAAAACTAAGCTTCGGTTATTATCAAGCTTACTAGTCTAATAAATTCACAAATATAAATAAAATAAATTGAAGCACGTAATTGTGGTATATATGTTCAGGAACGGATGATAGTGTAATGGTCTATGGGCTACTGCCCATCCATTTTTTTTTCAAATAGCATAGGTTATATTTATATAAAATTAAAAAGTTATTGAGTTATAGCCCATATAATTATAATTAAAAGACAGTTTGCTGATAGTATTGATAATGAGTCGATAGTTGATGAATTTGTTACAAAAATTCATATAGTACAACTCAAGATTAGGTAATCGGATAATTTTTTATCTATATTTATGTAGTGATGATTGATGTAATGATCTTATTTTGAATTATATTAGTCTATATATTTTCAAATTTTCATAAAAAAAAATTTAACCCAAGTTGTTTTGGAATCTTGGCTCCATCCCTATATACGTTGACTGTTACTTTGAACTTGTGCTTATCACAAGAGTAGAGCAATTAGAAAACATATAATTAGACATACATTCAGATTATTTCATTTTTGGCTAAAATAGTAATCATGTAACGATAATATAAAGGGAGTGAGCTCGATAAGTTATTGAACTCAAACCCTAATGTAATAATAAGAAAAAAGTTACCCATATGGCTCAACTTTCGTCAATGTATCAATATGATAGCTGAACTTCAAAAACTATTAAAGCAATGCAACTCTCCTAAAATCCCACACCAAACAATCTTTTTTCCTAACATTTTAGTAGCTCTTTCCTTGACTTCAAAATGGTCACTTGAGTTAATCAAATATCTCCATCACCTACTGAATTTTTTGAGTAAGTACATGAGTACATTCCTATATTTTTTTTATCTTTAGGATTACATCAAATTAAAGTGTATAGCTAAAAATAAAAGGAAAATACTGAGCCTTAGTGAAACTTTAATATTTTCGATTTTGTCAAAGTTTTAATTAGTAAATATTTTTACATATTTAGATTCTACACAAAAATTTATTCAACTTTAGCTTTTGAATCACTTAAAAGGGTTGAGTAATGAGAAAGTTATAGCTGAAACAAGTTTTCCTAATCTTTCTTCTAATCATGTTCAAAAACTCTTAAGAAGTTCTTAATTTGAAATATTCATATCTCACAGTCTCACTGATTTCTTAACCAAACTCAGTGTTCTTAATTTATATCAAATCAAAGCTTAGGAGTTCAACTATTAATCTGAAAGTTTGAAAGACATTGGTTAACTTTTTAGTAACTAATTAATCCGTACAAATGAGATTAATATCAAGCATCACAATTTTTGTACAATTTTAGAACATCATTATTTTTAGACTTGAGAACTTCATATTGGACCTTGTGACTATTACAGTTGGATTCCAATTGAAAAAGCCTTCAAGATGGTATAGTCACTTCTCAATTTCAGACAAAATTTAGATTAATTATAAAATGGGGCCAAACTAGAGGATTTCGGGCGGACTACTGCCGAATGATACTTTTGGTCCAAGAAATAATAATTTTATTTTCTGCATTATACTTCAGTTTCATTTACTTACTCGCATTATTTACTTCTTAAGTTTGATTTGGTACTAATGGAGGATTTCATACGGATTACTGCCAAATGAACTTTTGGACTGAAATGGCTAATTATTTAATTACGTTTAAGTTTGATCATTCTTCCTTCACGAATTCTACTACGTATATATTTATTATAAGATTATGATATAAATATATATATATATATATGCATACACACTCTCTATGTTTATATATATATACACACACACACACACACACACTTAGTCTTGACTAAAGACTTGTATGTTGTCATTATGATTGAGATGTGAAGTCAGATGTAAAGTACGAATTAACTCGTGCTTAAGTGAATTGCTAGTAAAATATTTCATGATTGTGGGTGTTAGCCAATGGCTCTAGTTCCTACAGATAATGCATTATTACACTCTTAGGAATGAATTGTGTCAAACTGGGAGTATACATGCTTTGGTAGGTGGTCTTAGTATGTTGTGGCTTTACATCTGTGTTGGTATTGTGAGACTAAGCACATGATTTTTTTTTAGTAATTACTAGTTAATCCAAAATAATTCACTTCGAAAGTGTTGACATGTTTGTGAGTAGATGTGCATTTGTGCAAAAATGTATATTATATATACATGTATGCATATATTATAAAGACACAAGTATAAACATGAGATATTATCAGAAATTCACACTTAGGCGACGAAATATTTAAGGTTTCGTCGTCGAAGTACACCTTAGACAAAGAAAATTTATTTCGTTGCGTAAGATAATTTTTCATCGTTTAATACCAACTTCGACGACGAATTACATAATTTATCGTCTAAGAGATAACTTAGACGACGAATTGCATAATTCGTTGTCTAAGTTTAACAACTTAGATGACAAAAACACTACGACGAAGTATAAAATTCGTCATCTAAGTTATCTCTTATCCGATTGTTAAGCTCATAATTATGCTCTAGTTATGTCCCTAACTCCATGCTTATTAATTGCCCTTTATTAATAAATCATCATTTTTATTATATTTCCTTACTATGGTAGGAAATGAGGGATTTGCATGGAAACGCTCTAAGAGATAGAATCTAATCACTTTTTGGAGAAACCGAGCAAGTTTCCTAAGTCTTTGGAGAAGGTGGAGCAAAATCGAGAAAATGACAAAAAGTCAATGGTCGGTCAATGGTCAACTCCAGCAAGTCTTAGCTGGTCAATGACATGGTCAAGATATGATGGCCCAAGTCTTCAAGACCCAAGCCCACATGAGAAAATATTTAGGTGTGGAGACATGCACATACAACTCATATGACATGGGTGAGCCATCTTAACACTGAAAGGACCGAACCCCGATTTAGTTTCCTAAACCGGAATCAAACCCTTTCTGAAAACACGAACCAACAAAAACCATTAAAATTTCGGCAGAGTAACGCTACTAACGCGGAATTGCCTTTACCTGCACCTGAAAAATAACACGTCATCTTATGCCACAAAAGCCAAACCGTGGGCACCAATCCCATCCGGATTTCTCAATATCATATCAATAGCATTAAACAGCAAACATAACTGTAATATATAGTAAATCCGGGAAAAATCCGTATAAAACATGTATCAGTAACGTATCAGAGCGACCTCTAGTGTATATATATACAAAATGTACAACAGTAGGCGAAATAAGGAACCTACTGGAAAACACAGGTAGCTCGAACAACTAGCCTCCGACAGCGACGTGAGACACCAGAACTGCAAACTGGGCACGGAAACCGAAAAGCCCAGGGGAAAGGAAAATAAAACGTTACAGTGAGTGGACGAAAATAAACATATGCCTTTCACCAGTTTCATATACATAATCAATGTAAAACAATGCGAGTTCGGAAAGTATATATGAAGGTGTCAGGCGAATCTCTCAAGCCCGACGGTCAGGCGAATCGCTCAAACCCGACGGTGATAGGCCAGAGGAATCTCTCAACCCCGGCGGCATAACAGGGGAATCTCTCAACCCTGCCCAGAGGAATCTCTCAACTCTGGTCCCGAGGAATCTCTCAACTCTGGCAGACTACCGGTGATCAACCGAGTAGCCGAATCATCGATGCAGATATGCCATCACCATAAATATAAAATAATGCCTCCAAAAATAATAAATAACTCAATATTGTATAAAGTAAATACGGAAAATCACGAACTCGCAACAATTGTGAAAATATAAAAATGTCCACTCACAGATGAGCAGAGCACGCACTCGCGCTAATCACGTGGTCCGGCGGAAGATCCCTCGCCCGAAGCACGATCTTGATCCCCTGAATAATCACAAAATATATCTGATCAAAATCACAATTCAGAACACTGTACCACATCGCGGAAACCAACCGTTCCCGGAAATATACAACACAGTGCAAAATAATCGACGAAATTCCCGAAATCTCCACTCAAAACCCTCGACTGAAAATCTGATACCCAAATCAACTTGAAAACCTCAAGGCGATGATTGGGGCGCGAATACGACTAAAACAACATTAAAATCACTAAATTCCAAAAAGTCAACGGGTCACCGGAGCTCCGACATTGACCGCCGCCGCCGACGGCGGCGCGCCGTCAACCGAAGAGATTTCCCGGCGACCAAGCTCACCGAAGTTTCATCTTGACGAGTGCAACACATCTTTCTTCTATGACTAAGTCCAATTCCGGCCACACACGCCGGAAAACATCTCGAAAGCAACAGATTCCCTCCACCGCCGGCGATCTCCGATCTCCTTCGTTCTCTGTCCACGGCGCACGACGGCCTTCGAGACCACTCCAAAGGCACCGCCGTGGCCCCACGGTCCAAACCCCTCTAATCTCCGGCCACCCCCATGGACGGAGCGCCACCGTCCACGAAACCCAAAATCGGCCGGAATTCCTTGAATTTCAACTCAACATTTCTCCCTCAATTCTCAACCAAATCATGAAATTCCAAGTTCTAAACTGCTTAGAATCACGAGGAGAACATTTTACCTTCCTAAGTCGTGGCCTGAAACGGCCGGAATCAGCCGGTTCACCAGAGGAAGCCAAACGGTCCAATTTTCTCCACGGTCAACGGTGGTCAACGGTCAGCAGCTCGGTCAACGCCGGTCAAACTTCCCAAACAATGTTTTCGACAATTTTTCGACTATTTCCGATATTTATACTCGCGTCTCGGGATGATCGACGGTCCAAAACGGATAACCATTACGATTCGGATAAACTCGATACGAACGGATAAACTCGTCGATATTCCAAAACTTCAAATATTCATATTATATTCCTCGGTCATCAGAAAAATCATCCAGAACCGCCCACGAACTCGAAATCACGTGTACAACAATTCTCGAGAAGAGACTCAACTCAAATTCTCGGCCGATAATTAAGTCGTAATCAAAACCGGCAAACCACACAATTATTGAAAAGCTGCGATTACGCGCTAACTCGTGAATTACGCTGATTACTCTACCGATTCTGGTTCGGGTCGTCACAAACACCACCACTTAAAGCCAAAATTTGTGGATCATGTCTAAGCTTCAATTTTGAATTTTAATACACCAAAATATCTCTCTAATACACATATGGTCGAGCTCCTCTCTCCTCACACACATATCACACTTCATTTTCTCATTTTCTATAATTTTACACTCTCTCTAGACTCCTTATCCTTATCCCAACCCTCTAGCACTCTCTTCTACCTCTTCTCCTCCATTTCTAGGTCAAAACACCCCCATAATCACCACCATTAGAGACCTAGCACTTCCTTCTCTTGGGTAGAGCTGAACCTCTCCTCCACCACACCATCACATTGACATATTTGGGTGTTCCTTCTATAATCTTTGCCTGTATGGTTTGGTTTGGGTCTTTGGAGTTCAAAGGAGTGGGAAGTAATCCCTCTTCCCTTTGGATCCATGAAATCCTAAGGACTACCCTTACCTCCTCTTGAAGACTTCGTGCTAGCCTGGAGTGAAGAAGTGGAGCAAGAAGCCTTGGAATCATTTGATGGAGCTTTGGCTAAGGGGACTATTGGTTATTTCTTTCCTCTTCTTGTTTTGAGCATGTATCTACTCTTGTATTTCATTATGCTTAGTGAGTAGTTTCCTTTTGGAAGGCTAGGGCTAAGCGCTTGCCAATTTGATGTACATACAACTATGTTTTGAGTTATGGAATCGAATGTGGTTTATTGTACTACATGTTGTGAATGAGTTCTACATGAAGTGATTATAGTATGTTTGCATATTTGGACTTGATTCAAAGTTTTCATATTCATGTCTAATCCATGACTAAGTTGATATATGTTTAGGGAAGCTAAAAATAAACCTAAGGGAACTAGTCACTTACTAAGGAAGATAAACATGTTAACATGACTTAGGTTGTATTTGAGAAGATGGGCTTAAGGTTTGGTTTTCATTGGGCTTGAACATGGACCGAAGCCTTCTTGAAGTCTAAATGACTCAAGGAGCTTCAGTCAAGCTTACATTGACTCGAAAGGGCTTTGTAGCTAATCGTTACTTCTTCTAATTTATGTTCTAAAAGGTGTGGATTAAGAAATTCATTAGAACCTACTTTTATGTTCTCTAATAGGGACTTAGCAAGAAAAGCCATTCACATTCATCATAAATGAACACATATTGAACTCATTAGGTATGTAGTATGATTAGGATATGATTACTAATTGAGTTGCATTCTAGTTTCGGTTTGCTTTATATTTGAATGTTGGACTTGAACACTTTTAGTGTCCTATTGGCCTAGGAGATTCGGTTCACAACTAATGGTGACTCGAAAAGATCACGAATTGGACAATCACGTGTGAATCTGACTAAACTCATAACTTGGACATTGTTGGTATATTGAGATGGCTAGTGGCGACATCTCTAGCCGACTAAACATTTACATTTTTTTTTACTTTATGTTTTCACTTAATTTAGTTAGTAGTAAACATTCAATCAACCAGATAATCATTCATTATAGTTCAACCATCCCTTGTAATGCTAAGTCTCCAAAGGACTTAGTCTTGTAAGATACACGTCCACATCTTGCTTTAGTTTTAGTGTCATGACTTGTGTCTACTTAAACCTTAATTTGAGTGCGTAATCGAGTCAAACTAAGGAGTTTAAGTGATCAATCATCGTGGGTTCAACACTCGACTTCCTTATAAATACTATAACTTGACCCCGTGTACTTGCGGGTAAGATAAATTCACTTAGCTTTCAACTAATCAATAGTCAAAAGGTTAGGGGGATAAAACTCTTCGAACAAGTTTTTAGCAGTGTTCAGGGATTGATTTCACTTTGATTTATTCGTTTCGTTTAGCCTTTGATTGTGGAATAACCAGACATTTTCTTGATAATTGTTTCTTAACTTGTAGGTTTCTTCATTTTATCATTTAAAACTTTGTTTCTCTTGTCTTTGATCTCTATGATACTTTGATAGATACTTTGAAGTGAAATTGTGCTAGAATTTGTACTTCATACCTTTTTGCAGGTGAGGTTTTTTTATCGATCGAAAATTACCTTATATCCATCGAAGCATCATTGCAAAGGAGACTCGGAGGCATCCTTTGATGAATCGAGAAATTTTCTCGATCCATCGAAGGTAACCTGCAATTCTGAACCAGGGGCATTGCTTCGACCCATTGAAGTTTCCCTTTGATCCATCAAAAATTGTGCTTTTCTTAAGGTTGTTTCACTTATCTCTACCTGTTTTAGCTTGAGTATTTATATTCTTGGGAGCATATCTAAGTAGTGTCTTTATTATACGCAAAGTAATTAGTGTGTCTAGATTTAGCAAACTTAATTTCCGCTATACCCTAGATCATGAGGACCTTATTTTGTGATTTCGGTATATTGGATAACGTATGCCTTTACTTCAGTTCACTTCCGTGTACATTGCATAGTGAACACTATTATGCCATGTACGGAAATCACATTCAAACTCTTAAAGTGCTCATTGATGTTTCCTTGAGTGAGGGTGTCAAAGAAGCACCGTGGAAAGCCCTCAAGGGTTTGAGTACTTTAAGAGTTTAGGCCTAAATCAAGTAGTTTCTTAGTGTAATTTTAGGTGTCATGCCTTCAAATCCTCTTTTTGAGGAACAATTCATCATGGACGATGACGTCATTGAAGCAAGACCTTTAAGGGATAGTGCTTTGCCATCTTTGTCAATGCATATCGGTCACATTGTTCTTCAACCTTTAGCGGGTGAATCCTTTGAGATCAAATCTAATTTTCTCCAAACCTTACCAATCTTTATGGGACATTCACACTCCGATCCCTATTCTCACTTGTTGGAATTCTAGGAAGCATGTACAAAGTTCAACATCTGGAACATGGATCCGGGACAATTGAAGCTTCGGGTATTTCCTTCATGTTTGCGGGATAAGAAAAAGATATGGTTCAACAAGCTTGCTCCTAACTCGATTTACTCATGGGAGGCGATGCAACGCAAGTTCAACACCAAGTATTTTCCACCGGGGAAGATCAATGAGCGAAGGACAAGGTTGATGACATTTTGTGAGGAAGATGAGGAGTTATTCTATGAGACATGGAAGTGTTTCTAGGAGCTTGTGCTTGGGTGCCCTAACCACGATCAAACCCAAGACATGTTATTGTCTCTCTTCTACCAAAGATTATGCATGGAGACGAGAATGAAGGTTGACAATGCAAGTGGTAGAGATTTCATGGACAAAACCGCTAAGGAGGCATATGTTCTACTTGAAAATATGTCGGAATGATCTTCCTTATGGAATGTCAAGCCCAATGTTCAAAAACTGGCAATCTCAATGAGAGACGCCACCCAAGCTATATGGGAAAGTAGGTATGAAGTCAAGGGAGCTGCATAAGAAGAGGGTGCTATCAAGCGACTTGAAGAAACCATAAACAAGAAATTTGACCTCTTGTTGAAGAAAACTTAGAATGGAGGCTATGCTAATCAAATTGCAGAGACTAGTATGGCACCTTGCATTTTTTGTAAGAGTGTGATGCAGGAGGCTCCATGTTGCCCAAATCAAGAAGACCATCCTCAAACTATAGAGAAGTAGAAGCACATATCATTGGGTACACAAAGGAGTAATCCAGGTTGACATACCAATCCTATTTTCTCATGGGAGGATCCTAGCCAAGCCGACCATTGTGGTCAAGAAAATGGTCAAGATTTTAAGCATGGAGCTACCAGAGTTACAAGGGCTAGTGGAGAGTATGTTAATACTATGGGAGGCAACTCTCGCCAACCACAAACATATTTCTCTCCAATACCATAACAATCTCTGATGTAACAAGCACCTCCACCTCGAGGGGAATTGTCAAAGTCTAACTTGGAGGAGTTGATGACCAAGCTATTTTCACAACATGACATGCTTCTTCAAAGAAAATTGGAAGCTCAACGAGCGGAAGATAAGAAGATGTACTTGAATATCTTCAAGAGCTTGATGGAAGAGAACAAGGAGAGCTAGAAGGAGAATGAATGTGTACTCCAGAAGATGGACGAACAATTAAGTTAATTTGCAAAAGCACATCGAGTTCAACAAGGCGGAAGGACCAATGAATTCCCGTCTTACACAAAAAAGGATCAAAAACTTCAAGGTCAAGTGGTCAATGCGGTGTTGGACAGAAAAAAGATGTGATGATTATGATGATGCTCCCTTGGTAGAAAACAATTGTAAAAGTGATGATGAGGAGGATACAGGCACATCGAGTGCACATAGAATACCTCCTGGATTTGATAACGAAGCCAAGTGGAAACATAAGGGTATCAAGACCCAAGCCGAGACTAATGTGAACCTGGATGAACTTAGGTCCTTACCTTTTCCTCCAACCAATGCTAAAAGAAAGACACAAGCAGTCATGACCCGTCACATAAAAGCCTTCAAGTTATTCAATGAAACTCCTTCGATTTCGGCACTATAAGTCTATAGTATTGATGTTGTGGGAAGCAGGTCAATGATGCTAAAGAAGTCAAGGCACCGGACAGGGGCATGAGCCGCAAAAAGTAAAAGAAATTGAAGTCGATCAAGCTTGAGAAACTAGCATTGGTAGTTGGTAGCAAGGTCACCTTGAAGAGCCTTAATCCCTTGAGGAGTTCTAATAACAAGTCGCTTGAGCTAAGTCCTCAAGGAGTCGTCCATTTGATGAATTTAAAGGAGAACTTTCAAGCTCTATGAGACACAAATTGAGGCTTTCGAGCCAAACACAAAGTGGAGTGAGGAGGGTTATCACTTTAAGAACCTAACCATGATGGCTTGACCTACTCATACCTTCATGGACCATGTTTACGTCCTTAAACTACAACCTACAATGGCCAGAGTTCATAGAAAAAGTTCTTTGAAATAAGTGTGAGGTAGAGGTGGTGACCATGTGACCCAGATGAAGCCAATTTGAAGAAAGTCATAATATGGAAGGCAAGACCAATCTTGGTCTTGCATGTTGGTGATTAATGGTGACTTGGGAGGCAATAGTTTCGGTCTTTAAGGGGGAGCATTCCTAATCTCTTACCTCACTTTGATTTTTTTTGCTTGTTTATGCATTTGTGTTTTAAATTTTTAGCTTTGTGTCTATGAGTTTTGTGATAGGAAGTGGTTATGTGTTTTGATCTTCGTATGTGAAGATCCATTTTTGGTGTAGGGAATGACATGAATTTGAATGGATGGTGGCATGATTTTGCTTAACTTCACAGGAGCCATCAAGATACTTGCCTTGATAGATCAAAAGATTTCCTCAATCCATCGAAGCTTTGTGCCATATTGAAGCAGGGTGCTTGCCTCGATGGATCAAAGGGTTCCCCTCGATCCATCGAACAAGATCGGCCAGTTGGATCCAGGGGCTCTGCCTCGATGGATCGAAGGGTTTCCATCGACCCATCGAAGGCCATTCCTGATGCACACTTTTCAAGCCTCTTTCAGAGTCCGAATGTCATGGCCTTGACCATAGACCCCCTTTGAGCTTTCAAATGCTATCAATTTCAATGCAAGGGTGTCATTTTCTATTCCTTACTTCACTTATGAAACCTCCGGATGGCTAGGCCTAAATTGGCCTTTGTTGGTTTACATGTTCATACATTTGGAGCTAGGAGTCGATCTTCAAAGTGTTTGCACCATTTTTATCCCTACTCTGTTTTTTTCCTTGCTTCATATGGACATGTTTGGGAATGATGCTTAGTGTATATTTGAGTCGTGTTAGAATGTGATAATCTTTGTGTGATACATGTTGTGATACTTATTGCTATGGACTAAATGCCTTTATAGGTTTTCGATCATTCCATGCTAGGGTATTCAAGTTCCTAGTGTAGGTCCCCTCGTGTTACATGCTAAATTATAATGTGGTTTTCCTTTAAAATGTGATTAGTATGCATGCCCCCATTATGGTTGATAGAACTCTAATAGCTTCATTACTTCTTAGAGACTATATGGTCATTTAAGTGTGAACAGATGCTACTTACTATGCCTAGGAAAGCATGTGTTTGGCAAATAATTTTGTGAAATGATGATGTCTCGTTACCTTTTGTACACTTTTGTTTATTATGTTACTTTATGCAAATTGAGGACAATTTGATTCTAAAGTTTGAGGTAGGTGGCTAAGTCATTATCACTCCTTATCCTAAAAATCCATAAAAATTGAAAAATTTAAGAAAATGTAATACAAAAATATGTGTGTTTTGGTGTGTTTATGTCCTAATAATGGTTCTCAATGATGAAATTAAATTTATGGCTGGTAGATTGCATGATTTTAAGCATGTGTGAAACAAAAATAGAAATAATAAATTTTAATCGGTTGAATAGCATATGTCCCTTAAAATGTGTGCATATGAGAAAAAGAAGGATTAACATGTTTTAATGCTATCATTGCCTGTGTGAGATTTTGACCCAAATTGTGCATGACTAGATTAATTAATGCACTCATTCTTTCATGTATGATATCAATTGGTTATGTGTGATCTAGAACTTGTTTTAAACCTTGTAAGTCATTTTTTCTGAAAGAAGAGTAGTTTTTAAAGATGATAGAGGCATTAGGATCACCACCATAGCCAAATAGCTTTTGAACCTATAATGCATATATCCTTTAGTGAGCTAATTTGAGTCTTTTAATATTTAGCATTTACTTTCGTGAATACCACAAATACCTACCAAGCTTAAATACTTATACTATCCCAAACTCGGAAAACTAGCAAGCGATGATGAAGTCCTATTAGGATGTAGTTGTAGTGCTGTGCTTATTACAAAGAATGTCAAGAGATAAATGTGAGGTGGAGGAGGTCTTGGGTGCTCATTTATTTATTGAGTTGTTGAGTAGTCAAAAAGAAGAAAAGAAAAAAGAGTATGAAAGAAAAGTAAAGAAAAAAAATAGAAAAGAGAAAAGAGTTCTACAAAAAGAGTTGTGATCGAAAAATAAAAAAAATTCAAAATTAGTATGTGTGTTGTACATAAAGAATAAGTATTTTTGGGAAGTTATTTGATTTGAAAAAAATAAAGGAAATAGTAGCACATAGGAGTAGTTTAGAGGAACTTCAACTCGTGAATTGCTTGCTAGGTTGCTTGGTCTTTAATTATCCTATCCATTTTATTTGATGAAATCCCCCTTCCTTAAAGCCCCATTATAACCTAAATAAAAGTCCTCTTGATTTGAAACTCTTATGTGTGGAATAGTTGAAGTAATTGGTTGAAGAGAAAGCCTATGGAAAACATGTGATCAATTTAATTTTTGAATGCAAACACTAACTCTCTTAACACTTTAGTGCATTGAGTGACTTCTTGTGAGTTAGACGGTTAGGAACATGTTATTTTGAATACATCTCAATGCATACATTTGGTTTGACATGTAGCATGTTTGGCTTATTAGACATGCATTGATTCCATATTCTAGTTATGCTTATGAAAAGTTCAATCCATTACCCATAACTCTTTGAGGGAAATCAATCATCAATTCAGGACATCTACATGCTTATACATGCCTTGTGTGTTTTTGTGCTTTGAGTCTAGCGTAGCTTATTCCTTTTCTTCTTTGTTTGCTTGAGGACAAGCAAAGTCTAAGTGTGAGATAGTTTGTTAGACCCATAATTATGCTCTAGTTATGTCCCTAACTCCATGCTTATTACTTGCCCTTTATTAATAAAGTATCATTTTTATTATGTTTCCTTGTTATGCTAGGAAATAAGGGATTGACATCGAAACGCTCTAAGAGATGGAATCTAATCACTTTTTGGAAGATGTTTCCTAAGTCTTTGGAGAAGATGGAGCTGCTCTCTCCTCACACACATATCACAATTCATTTTCTCATTTTCCATAGTTTTACACTTTCTCTAGATCCCTTATCCTTATCCCAACCATCTAGAACTCTCTTCTACCTCTTCTCCTCCCGATCTAGACCAAAATACCTCCATAACAACGACCATTAGAGAACTAGCTCTTCCCTCTCTTAGATAAAGCCAAACCTCTCCACCACCACACCATCACTTTGGCATATATGGGTGTTCCTTCTCTCATCTTTTTCTCTAGAGTTTGGTTTGGTCTTTAGAGTTCAAAGGCGTGGGAAGTAATCCCTCTTCCCCTTGGCTCCTTAGAATCCTAAGGACTACCCTTACCTCCTCTTGATGATTTGGTGCTAGCTTGGAGTGAAGAAGTGGAGCTAAGAGCCTTGGAGTCATTTGTGGAGCTTTGGCTAAGGGGACTCTTGGTTATTTTTTTCCTCTTCTGATTTTGAGTATGTATCTAGTCTTGTATTTCATTATTCTTAGTGAGTAGTTGCCTTTTGGAAGGCTAGGGCTTAGCCCTTGTCAATTTGATGTACATACAACTATGTTTTAAGTTATGGAATCGAATGTGGTTTAGTGTACTACATGTTGTGAATGGGTTTGATAGTGAAAGGACCCAATCCCGATTCAGTTACCTAAACCGGAATCAAACCCTTTCGAAAGTAAGAACCAACAATTTTTTTTAAAAAAATTTCGGCAGAGTTTCGTTACTAACGTGGAATTGCCATAACCTGCACCCAAAATATAACACTTCATCCTATGCCACAAAAGCCAAACCGTGGGAACCAATCCCATCCGGATTTCTCAACATCAATATAATCAATAACAGTAAACAAACTGTACTATATATATATGTATATCCGAGAAAATCCGTATAAACAAGTATTAGAATGTATCAGAACGACCTCTAAAGTAAAATATATACAATATACACATCAGTAGGCGAAACAAGAACCTACTGGAAAGCACAGGTAACTCTGATTACTAGCCTCCAAACCGCGACGTGAAAACACCAAAACCTGAACTGCAACTGGGCACGGAAACCGAAAAGCCCAGGGGAAAGACAATAAACACGTTAGAGTGAGTGGACGAAAATAAATGTCTTTCACCAGTTGATATATATATGTTTAAAATAACATATGCGAGTCCAGGTAAATAGAAATAACAAGTACACGAGGTAAAACCATAATCCTCCAGCGTACTGAGCATGCAAGTAAAAATCCCACGGGGTCACTCATGGACACATCCGTGCTAGTACAGTCAGAATCACGGAGTCCCAGACTTCCACGCAATTCTAGCCAGAAAGGCCTCAGGTCAGAGGTCTGCCTCCCCCCGGTACAGGTCACGGGTCAGGAGTCACAGCCTCCTCCGGTACACATCCTCGGGGATCAGCCGAGATGAGAGTGTATAGATACAACAACATATAACGACTGTACTCTGTGTAAACTAAATCACAAACATTTCGATGCAAATGCATGAAACAGTATATAAGTGTGTGTATATTCGTATACGTATATCCGTATATGTATAATCGTAAAACATATGCTCATGTAATCCGAAATCTCATACGCATGCTCAAGTTTGTAAAACATGTATAAAGACTCGCAAACAATCCGTGAAAAGAAATGTCCACTCACAGATGAGCAAAACGCGCACTCGCGCTAATCTCGAGGACCGGCGGAAGATCCCTCGCCAGAAGCACGATCACGATCCAGGTCACGATCTCGATCTCCTGAATATTCACAAAAACATACTGATCAATATCAAAGTCCACAATCCTGTACTGATTCACGGAAACCAACCATTCCCGGAAATATGCAATGCGGTACAAAATGAATTACGGAAATCCCGAAATCCCTACTTGAAACCTCAACTGAAAATCGGCTAACCAAATCAACCCGAAAACCTCTGTACGATAACCAGGGCGTGATTACGAGAAAAATGATATTAAAATTATCGAAATTTGAAAAGTTAACTTTTCTCGCCTGAGCGCCGCCGGCGGCGGCGGCGGCGGGCCGTCAACGGTGACTATCTTCGGCGAGGAAGCTCCAGAATTGAAGCTCCCCACAAGCCGAACCACTATTACAACTACCACTCAAGCCAATTCAATTCAGAACCACCTCAATTTCTGCTTGAACAGAACGGAAACCTAACTCCGGCGACCCAATCGGGTTCACCGGAAAACTCAAATCCAGGCCAAACAAAATACAGGGGAAGCATCCCTGAGCCAAGGGGAAACGAAACGCTCACACCCCGACCACCGAGGCTCACCGGAATCCCACGAACTGTTACCGGCGAAACCCGATAACAAAACCCGATTCGAACTCCAACAAAACCTTATCAATTCTCATAAATCCAAACACAAATCAACTTAAAATCGTGCAAGGAAGCTATTCATACCCTCAACAATGTCGGAGGTGGCCGGAAAGTAGACGTCGGACGGCAAGAACCGAAACGGAAAGTTTCCTCCCTCGGTCAACGGTCAACGGTTTCCAAAAAGGGAAAGTCAACGTCTGGTCAACGCGAAACAGTATTTTCGACACTTTTACGACTATTTTCGATATTTATACTCGCGCCTCGGGTCGATCGACGGTCCAAAATGAATATACGAAATGATTCGGATAAGCACAAAACAATCGGATAAACTCGTCGGAACCCGAAACTTCAAATAATCATAAAATATTCCTCGATAATCGGAAAAATCTTCCGGAACCGCCCACGAGCTCGAAATCACGTACTCTACAACTTCCGTGAAGACACTCAACTCAAATTCTCGACCAAAAATAAAGTCGCGAATCGAATCGACAAACCACAATTACGACAATAAACTGCGACAAAACTCAATCTCGAGAATCGTGTCGAATATGCATCAGATTCTGGTTCGGGTCGTCACAAATCTACCCCCCATAAAGAAATTTCGACCTCGAAATTTACGTACCTGTCAAGTGAACAGATGAGGATACTGCTCCCGCATACGCTGCTCGGTCTCCCAGGTGGCCTCCTCAACTGAGTGGTTCTGCCACAAGACTTTCACCAGCGGAATCACACGGTACCTCAACTCCTGCTCATGACGATCGAGAATCTGCACTGGCTCCTCAACATACGATAAATCCTCTCTGATCGGCAACTGCTGTGGGGCTAACACATGTGAAGGATCTAAGATGTACTTCCGCAACATCGAAACATGGAAAACATCATGAACACGTGCCATCTCAGTCGGTAACTCAAGTCTGTAAGCAACAGCTCCAACCCTCTCTGTAATCTCATATGGACCAATGTACCGCGGTCGAAGCTTGCCACGCTTCCCGAAACTCACAACTCCTCTCCACGGAGATAGTTTCAGGAAGACCCAATCACCGACCTCAAACTCTAAGTTCTTCATCCTCACATCCGCATAGCTCTTCTGCCGATCCTGGGCGATCTTCAGTCGATCCCGAATCACCTGTATGTCTTCCATCGTGGTTTTCACCAAATCTGGACCAATGAGCCAACGCTCGCCCACCTCACTCCAACACAATGGAGTACGACACTGCTTCCCATACAGGGTCTCGTACGGTGCCATCTCAATACTGGCCTGATAGCTGTTGTTGTAGGCGAACTCGATCAAATGTAACTGCTGATCCCAGTTTCCACGAAACTGCAACACACACGATCTCAGCATATCCTCAAGAGTCTGAATGGTCCGCTCGGACTGCCTGTCAGTCTGAGGATGAAAAGCTGTACTAAATCGCAACCTCGTACCCAAAGCTCGCTGCAACGCCTGCCAAAACTCGGAAGTAAATTGACTATCTCGGTCCGAAACAATGGACACAGGCACCCCATGCAAGCGAACAATCTCTGATTGGTACAACTTGGCCAATCTACCCACTGATATCTTCCCTGGAAGTGCAAGAAAGTGTGCGGATTTCATCAGTCGATCAACAATAACCCAAATGCCTGTGTTGCCCGCCGAAGTACGCGGCAACTGATAGACGAAATCCATCGTAATGTGCTCCCACTTCCAAACCGGAATCTCAAGTGGCTGTAGTTTCCCTGCAGGTTTCTGCCTCTCCGCCTTCACCTGCTGACAAATCAAACATCGACTCACGTACGCGGCAATCTCCCGCTTCATGTTGTGCCACCAGTAGTACGCTCGAAGTGTACGAAACATCTTTGTACCTCCGGGATGCATCGCATACGCTGAACAATGGGCCTCATCCAGAATCTCTTTCTTCAAGTCCTCGTCTCTGGGTACACATAACCTGCCTCTGAACAACAACGTACCGTCGTCGCTCAATCGAAACTCTGTAGGCACACCATTCAGAATCATGGTCTTCTTGCCTAATAAGTAAGGATCTGAATCCTGAGCCTCTCGTACCTGATCAACTAGTACAGGTCGAACCTGAAAACTGGCCAACAAAGCTCCATCATCATCATACCCAAACATAGCACCTGTAGCTCGAAGCTCGGCTAACATAGATACTCTGGCCACACACATGTGAAACAACGAGGCTCTAGATTTCCGGCTAAGTGCATCTGCTACAACATTGGCCTTCCCCATATGGTACTCAAAAGTGCAATCGTAATCGTTGATCAACTCCATCCATCGGCGCTGCCTCATGTTCAAATCCGGCTGTGTCCGCAAGTAGGTGAGACTCTTGTGGTCAGTGAAAATCTTACACTGAGCACCATACAGGTAATGTCT
The DNA here is from genome assembly GCA_946800695.1 of Geum urbanum. Taxonomy (NCBI): domain Eukaryota; kingdom Viridiplantae; phylum Streptophyta; class Magnoliopsida; order Rosales; family Rosaceae; genus Geum; species Geum urbanum. The sequence continues at coordinate 7,288,024 of OX327002.1, read as the reverse complement.
CCAACTCTTCAACGCTAACACGATAGCGGATAACTCTAAATCATGCGTCGGATAGTTCACCTCATGTTGTTTCAGCTGTCTGGAACCATATGCCACAACTCTACCATGTTGCATCAACACACAGCAAAGCCCCAACTTCGACGCATCGCTGTACACAACAAACTCACCACTGTCGTCTGGCAATGTCAAAATCTGTGCGATAGTCATTCTCTCCTTCAGGAGCAAGTAACTCTCCTCGCACGCATCATACCACTCAAACTAGACACCCTTCTTCGTCAATCTGGTCAGTGGTGTAGCAATCCGGGAGAAATCCTGTACAAACCGTCGATAATAGCCTGCTAACCCCAAGAAACTCCGAATCTCTGGTACAATAGTGGGTCTACTCCAATTCAGCACGGCCTCGATCTTGTCAGGATCAACACTGACTCCCTCGGCCGAAATCACGTGGCCAAGAAACTTCACACTATCCAACCAGAACTCGCACTTGCCAAACTTTGCGAACAACTGATGGTCCCGCAAAGTCCGCAACACTGCTCGCAGATGCTTCCTGTGCTGGCTCACACTCCTCGAATAGATCAAAATATCGTCAATGAATACAATCACGAACTTATCCAAGAATCGCCGAAACACTCGATTCATCAAGTCCATGAAAGCTGCGGGGGCGTTGGTCAACCCAAACGACATAACCAAAAACTCATAATGCCCATACCGCGTCCTGAATGCTGTCCTGGCTACGTCAGAGTCTCGGATCCTCAACTGGTGATATCCGGATCGAAGGTCAATCTTCGAAAAGACTGCTGCTCCCTTCAGCTGATCGAACAAGTCGTCAATCCGCGGCAACGGATACTTGTTCCTTACCGTAATCTGATTCAGCTTCTGATAGTCGATGCACAAACGCATGGACCCGTCCTTCTTCCGCACAAACAACACTGGAGCACCCCACGGAGAAACACTCGGTCGAATGAATCCCTTCTCTAACAACTCCTGGAGCTGAATCTGCAACTCCTTCAACTCCGCAGGCGCCATCCGGTACGGTGTCTGGGAAATCGGTCCAGTACCCGGCAATAACTCAATGGTAAAATCAATCTCCCATACAAGGGGGTATACCAGGTAACTCCGCTGGAAACACGTCAAGAAACTCAAACACAACCTCAATACTACCAAGATCCGGCACTGCAGCTGTAGTGTCCACAACATGGGCTAAGTAAGCAACACAACCCTTCTTCATCAGCTGATCCTCCCTCATCGCGGAAATCAAACACGGTAGTGAAGTGTTCTTCTCGCCGCGAAATAATATCTCGGGTAACCCTGGTCGTCGAAACGCGACCTCCTTCCTGTGGCAGTCAAACATGGCCCAGTGCGACTCTAGGAAATCCATACCCAAGATCAGATCAAAATCCACAATATCAAGCAGTAACAGATCTGCGGCTAAACCATGGCCATCAATAAATACCTCACAATCTCAGTAAACCCAACCGATGCTCACAACCTCACCTGACGGATACAACACTCTCCACAACCCTGGAAGTGGAGATGCAGGTACCGTAGCCAATGATGACAGTCTAAATGATATGAATGAATGTGTGGCGCCCGGATCTAACAATGCAAGTACAGGAATACCAAAAACATGTAACGTACCAATGACGACCTCCGGTGATGCTCTGCCCTCACGTAGAGTCATAGCATGAACCCTCACCTGTCCGGCTGGTCGTCCTCGCTGGGGCTGTCCCTGCTGTCTGCCCTGGCCTGCAAACTGAGCTGGTCGAATTCCCGAAGTGGCGCCTCGCTCAACTCCGGAACTCTGGGCCGCCTGTCCGTCACCACCATACAACTGAGGACACTCCCTCGCATAGTGACCCACATGGCCACAACGGAAACAAGTGACATGACCTCGCTGACACGGTCCCAAATGATGCCTGTTGCAGAAATTGCACAATGGGTACTCCCGCGGTACAGCAAACGTGCCACCGGTATGCCGCGGATAACTAGAACCGCTGGAACTCCCACTAGCCTGTGGCCGCTGCGGTCGATCTCTCCTCCACCCCAACCTCCGTCTAGGTACACTAGCTAGTGGTCGATATGATCCACCACCTGAAGATGAAGCTGAACCGGAAGTATCAGAACTCAGCCTCTTCGAAGGCCCCTGACTTGGTCCACCTTCCTCAAATCGTCTCAGCTGGTACCTCTGCTGTCTCTCCTGTTCAATGTCCTCGCCTCAGAGTGCAGCACTAACAAACTCATCAAAGTTGTTCCGAGGCATCGTAGTCAATGTCACCTTGATGTTCAGATTCAATCCCAGCTCAAACCTACGACACTTGGCTTCCTCTGTAGCCACCATATCTCGTGCAAAACGAGACAAACGGGTAAACCGATCCTGATACTTAAGTACAGACAAACTGCCCTGCCTCAAGTTCGTAAACTCCTCGTACTTGCGCTGCTGGGTAGCCTGATTAAAATACCTCCGCATAAACAAATCACGAAACAATGTCCACGGAGTATCAGCCGGAACTCTGTCGGTGCTAACCCACCAAAAGTATGCATCACCCTCAAGTAAACCAACTGCGGCTACTGACATCTGCTCAGGAGTAAACTGTAGACGTTCACAAACACGTTCAATCTGAACTAACCATGCCTCGCATATCTCTGGATCAACTGAACCCAAAAACACAGTAGCACCAGCTGTACGAGCCTTGACCACAGGGTCAAAACGCTCTTCCAAACGCAGCACTCGCGTCAGAAAGTCCCGCGTTCGGCGATCCTCATCAGGATCATCATCCCGATCAACACGGGGACCACGTCGAGGAGGCATCCTACTGATACAAGACAAGCATTAGGTACAAGCAGAAAGAACGTAATCATGAAACCGCAGATATTTGAGGACACACAACACCCGAAGTATTAATGAGTACCGCTGGCCAGTCGGGTCATCACTCCAGTCATGTTGTATCAACTCAAATACCCTAAGCATCACAACTACAAGAGTCTACAGAATCTGACAACCTAATGCTCTGATACCAAGCTGAAAGGACCCAATCCCGATTCAGTTACCTAAACCGGAATCAAACCCTTTCGAAAGTACGAACCAACAAATTTTTTTTTAAAATTTCGGCAGAGTTTCGTTACTAACGTGGAATTGCCATAACCTACACCCAAAAAATAACACTTCATCCTATGCCAAAAAATCCAAGCCGTGGGCACCAATCCCATCCGGATTTCTCAACATCAATATAATCAATAACATTAAACAAACTGTATTATATATATATGTATATCCGAGAAAATCCGTATAAACAAGTATTAGAATGTATCAGAGCGACCTCTAAAGTAAAATATATACAATATACACATCAGTAGGCGAAACAAGAACCTACTGGAAAGCACAGGTAACTCTGATTACTAGCCTCCAAACCGCGACGTGAAAACACCAAAACCTGAACTGCAACTGGGCACGGAAACCGAAAAGCCCAGGGGAAAGACAATAAACACGTTAGAGTGAGTGGACGAAAATAAATGTCTTTCACCAGTTGATATATATATGTTTAAAATAACATATGCGAGTCTAGGTAAATAGAAATAACAAGTACACGAGGTAAAACCATAATCCTCCAGCGTACTGAGCATGCAAGTAAAAATCCCACAGGGTCACTCATGGACACATCCGTGCTAGTACAGTCAGAATCACGGAGTCCCAGACTTCCACGCAATTCTAGCCAGAAAGGCCTCAGGTCAGAGGTCTGCCTCCCCCCGGTACAGGTCACGGGTCAGGAGTCACAGCCTCCGCCGGTACACATCCTCGGGGATCAGCCGGGATGCGAGTGTATCGATACAAGAACATATAACGACTGTACTCTGTGTAAACTAAATCACAAACATTTCGATGCAAATGCATGAAACAGCATATAAGTGTGTGTATATTCGTATACGTATATCCGTATATGTATAATCGTAAAACATATGCTCATGTAATCCGAAATCTCATACGCATGCTCAAGTTTGTAAAACATGTATAAAGACTCGCAAACAATCCGTGAAAAGAAATGTCCACTCACAGATGAGCAAAACGCGTACTCGCGCTAATCTCGAGGACCGGCGGAAGATCCCTCGCCAGAAGCACGATCACGATCCAGGTCATGATCTCGATCTCCTGAATATTCACAAAAACATACTGATCAATATCAAAGTCCACAATCCTGTACTGATTCACGGAAACCAACCATTCCCGGAAATATGCAATGCGGTACAAAATGAATTACGGAAATCTCGAAATCCCTACTTGAAACCTCAACTGAAAATCGGCTAACCAAATCAACCAGAAAACCTCTGTACGATAACCAGGGCGTGATTACGAGAAAAATGACATTAAAATTGTCGAAATCTGAAAAGTTGACTTTTCTCGCCTGAGCGCCGCCGCCGCCGCGCCGTCAACGGTGACTATCTCCGGCGAGGAAGCTCCAGAATTGAAGCTCCCCACAAGCCGAACCACTTTTACAACTACCACTCAAGCCAATTCAATTCAGAACCACCTCAATTTCTGCTTGAACTGAACAGAAACCTAACTCCGGCGACCCAATCGGGTTCACCGGAAAACTCAAATCCAGGCCAAACAAAATACAGGGGAAGCATCCCTGAGCCAAGGGGAAACGAAACGCTCACACCCCGACCACCGAGGCTTACCGGAATCCCACGAACCGTCACCGGCGAAACCCGATAACAAAACCCGATTCGAACTCCAACAAAACCTTATCAATTCTCATAAATCCAAACACAAATCAACTTAAAATCGTGCAAGGAAGCTATTCATACCCTCAAAAATGTCGGAGGTGGCCGAAAAGTAGACGTCGGACGGCAAGAACCGAAACGTTAAGTTTCCTCCCTCGGTCAACGGTCAACGGTTTCCAAAAAGGGAAAGTCAATGTCTGGTCAACGCGAAACAGTATTTTCGACAATTTTACGACTATTTTCGATATTTATACTCGCGCCTCGGGTCGATCGACGGTCCAAAATGAATATACGAAATGATTCGGATAAGCACGAAACAATCAGATAAACTCGTCGGAACCCGAAACTTCAAATAATCATAAAATATTCCTTGGTAATCGGAAAAATCTTCCGAAACCGCCCACGAGCTCAAAATAACGTACTCTACAACTTCCGTGAAGACACTCAACTCAAATTCTCGACCGAAAACAATGTCGCGAATCGAATCGACGAACCACAATTACGACAATAAACTGCGACAAAACTCAATCTCGAGAATCGTGCTGAATATGCATCAGATTCTGGTTCGGGTCGTCACAGATAGCTTGTGAAATGATTGTGGTATGTTTGCATGTTTAGGCTTTATTCAATGTTTTTCATATTTATGTCATATCCATGACTAAGTTGAGATATGTATAGGGAAGCCAAAAATGATCCTAAGTGAACTAGTCATTCACCTAAGGAAGATAAGCATGTAAACATGACTTAGGTTGCATTTGAGAAATGGGCTTAAGGTTTAGTTTTCATTGAGCTTGAGCATGGACCGAAGCCTTATTGAAGTCCAAATGACTCAAAGAGCTTCGGTCAAGCTTACATTGGCTCAAAAGATGCTTTGTAGCTAATCGTTACTTTTTCTAATTTATGTTCTAAAATGTGTGGATTAGGAAACTTATTAGAACATACTTTCATGTCTTCTAATAGGGACTTAGGAAGGAAATTCATTCACATTCATCATAAATGAATACATATTGAACTCATTAGGCATGTGCTATGATTAGGATACGATTTGTAATTGAGTTGCATTCTAGTTTCGGTTTTCTTTATATTTGTATGTTGGACCGGAACACTTCTAGTGCCCTAATGGCCTAGGAGATTCGGTTCATAACCAATGGTGACTCGAAAAGATCACGAATTTGACAATCTCATGTGAATTAGACTAAACTCATAACTTGGACATTGTTGGTACATTGAGTTGGCTAGTGGCGATATCTCTAGCCGACCAAACATTTATATTTTATTTTGTTTTACTTTATGTTTTCACTTAATTTAGTTAGTAGTAAACATTCACAATCAGATAATCATTCATTGTAGTTCAACCATCCATTGCAATGCTAAGTCTCCAAAGGACTTAGTCTTATGAGATATACTTCCACATCTTGCTTTAGTTTTAGTGTCATGTCTTGTGTCTAGTTAATCTGTAATTTGAGTGCATAACTAAGTCAAGCTAAAGAGTTTAAGTGATCAATCCTCGTAGGTTCGACACTCGACTTCCTTATAATTACTATAACTTGACCCCGTATATTTGCGTGTAAGAGAAATTCACTTAGCCTTCAACTAATCAATAGTCAAAAGGTTAGGGGGATAAAACTCTTCGAACAACGACAAACATAGTTTGATCATCTACGTATGTACTTAAATAGCGAAACTTTACACTTAACCAATGAATGATTTCGTCGTCTAAGAAAACTTAATTATTTAGATCAGATTCCTTTTCCAAATCAGGCATTTCTCCTTCTCCTCTCTCAACTTCTCTCTCTCTCACTCAACACCCACCTCCGGCCGACCATAATTCAATTCATTAGTTTTTCAACCCCCGGAGTTCTAGTTTACTCACTTATCTCCTTATCAGTGAAGGTATTAACTCGTTTCTTTCAATTAATTTTTTTGAATTTGATTATGTACGTAATTACTCACGGTGATGGAGTTTTCCAGTGAAATATTTTGGTGAATATATAATTTCCTGCGACCTTGTTTGCATATATATTGCATTAATTACTTGTTTTATTGCATTGTTAAGCTAATTGAATAGGTTAAGCTAATTGTATGTTTAATTGATTAGTTCAAATATTTTAGATTAAGCTAATTGTTTATTTAATTGTTAATTAAACTAATTGTTAAGGTAATTGTTTAATTAAGCTAATTGAATGTTTAATTAATTGTTAAGCTCGCTAATATATGTTAGAATAATTAGTTAAAAAATTATATATAATATGTAAATGTGTATATATTAAGTTAATAATATAATATAATATTAACTAGATTAATTATAGTATATTAGATTATAGCATATTAACTTAATTGTGGTATGTAATTTGATAATATAGTATATTAGATTAATTAATTATTAGTTGAAAAAAATATATAATATGATAATTAACTTATGCAGAAATATGGACAAGAGTTGGATACAGTTAGCGAATAGAAGCGATGAGAGGTATATGGATGGAATCAGAGAGTTTATGTTATTTGCGATGGAACATTGTCAAGGAAAAAAGCGTTACATGTGTTTGTGTAGAAAATGTCTTAACCATCAGTTTGTGGAGATTAATGCTATGTCTCAACACTTGTATGACCATGGTATGATGTGGAGTTACACTATATGGAGCGAAAACAGTGAACTAGTAGGCTTCAGCGCAGGACCAGACTTCAGTTCAGGGTACAGTTACCAGGGTGCCTCATCCAATGATAGTGGCACCCCTTCTTAGAACCCCACTATGGATATGGTCCATGATACTTTTTCAGAATTTAGTCATAGTAGACACAACTACGAAGAGAGAGAATACGATACTATTGAGATGGATAAGTATAATAAGATGCTACTTGAAGCCTAAACCCCGGTGTACCCTGGACGTCTAGAGAATGTGTTGTGATATGTAATGATACGTGAAACAGAGGCGATGAAGGTGCTTCGCTATTTTCTGTTGATTTCCAGACTGCAGCGTTTGTACATGTCTCTATATACAGCAGAGGCGATGAAATGATACGTGAAACAGAGAATAGATAACGATGAGATCAGACACATGGCAGATGGGGAAGCTTTCAAATATTTCAACAAGGAATTTCAAGACTTTGTAGCAGACGTTTAAAATGTTAGACTCGGACTTTCTATAGATTGATTCAATCTTTGGGATAATAAAATGTTAGACTCGGACTTTGCTAGTTATTGTCATGCCGTACAACCTGCCTCCGTGGATGTGTATGAACAAGGAATTTAATTTCATTACTATGCTAATTTTAGGTCCTAAATCTCTTGAAAAATGTTTAGATATGTACCTCAGACTACTGATTGACGAGCTGAAACTATTGTGGAAAAATGGAGTCTCAACTTAAGACAAGTTCACTGAAACAATGTTCATAGTGAGAGCAGCCGTAATATGGATAATCAACAATTTTTCTGCGTATGGGATGTTGGCATCTTGGACAACCAAATGATACAACAGTTGTTCTGTCTGCTTGGACGACGTCAACTCTAGTTGGCACCCGGGGAAGGTGTGATACATGGGTCATCATAGATGGCTTCCTCATGATCACCCATTGCGACAAGATAATGATCATTTCGATGGGACAGTAGAGAATAATCCTAAATATCGACAGTAGTCTGGCGAAAAGATTTTTGAGAGGTTAAATAGCTTCCATTTCAGTGTGTTGACCAATAACACCGATGTGAAGAAACTCAATCCACACCCTCCACACGATCTTAGTAATTGACATCATATGAGTATTTTCTTTGAACTGCCTTACTGGTCGAAGTTGAAACTCAGGAGCAACCTAGATGTCACGCACATAGAAAAGAATGTGTGCGACAGCGTGATAGGAACAATTCTCGATGTTAAGTTGAAGACCAAAAATACTCCCAAAGCGCGAAAAGATCTGAAATAATTATTTATATATATTTTTGTGTTTCTACTATTCATCAAATAATTAATTGTATCATTTTGTAGACAACTCAGACAGTATAAATGATTCTTTAAAAATAAATCTGTCTCGGATGGCTCCATAGCAGAAACATACCTAATGCATGAGTGTGTTACTTATTGCAACTGGTACCTCAAGGATCCAGTCTAGACTACCGCCACTTATCCAAATTCCTGCAACAATTTTTCAGTTGTCACAGATTTTGTACGACCGTTTAGAGGAGTATTAAATGAAATATTAACTCAAGAAGAACTTACTGAAGTACATTGGGTAGTATTGTGAGACTGTGACGAGGTTGACCCGTACATGAAAGCTTACAAGGAGAAAATTCAGAAAGCCAAACCGGACAAGAGTCATAACTGGGTTGAAAAAGTGTTAGAAAAAGTTCTCAGATTATTTCCTCTAATGGGTATGTTTAAACCATATAAGTTTGTGATTTCTTTAGTTTGTGCATGCAGGTTTTTGGTTCCTTTAGTTTGTGCATGTCAAATTTTCTGTAAAAAATAAATACACATTCATATATCTTCTTCACAATTTTGTAAATGATCGATATAGAAAATCCGGTAACCACGAGGGGTGGTGGTTATGAGAAAAACACTTATCGGCTCATAAGCCGGTCAAACACTACATTTACCCCGGATGTTTTGTCAACGGTGTAAATTTTCATTCATTGAACCAAGATGTAGGAAGAAAAACACAAAGCAGTGAGATTGCAGTTAGGGAAGGTGCTTGTTAATGTTGTTCAACTACTTTATGGGAATGATAGAAACATTTTTCTATTCAAGTATAAATAGTTCAAGCATATGATGAAAGATCTGGGCCTTATATCAGTCGATACAAACTTAAGCTAGTATGAGGATGAGTTATTCGCTCTTGCTATCTTAGTTAGGCATGTGTTTTATCTGGATAATCCGAAAGCTGGTGAATGTTAGAAAATAGTAAACCATATATCTCATCGAGGAATATGGAGTACCACAAAACTTAAAGGGACGTTGGCGACAGACACTAAAGCGCATAATGGCAATGCATATCAAGAGCCTAATACTTATATCATCCCCAACATAAGGGAACTGATTCAGTCTAACGAATAATTACCCATACCTAATGGTACCACATATCTTACTTAAGAGGAGATCAACGACCTAAAGAAGAATGCCTTTGAGTAGGAGCTGGAGGATGACGACGACGTCGTCGTATACGATTCAGACGATGAAGATTATGATGATGATGATCATTCAATTGAGAGTAAGGAGGATGATTCAAATGATGATAATTATGAAGATGAGGAGTGATTGATATAGAATTAAATATATGTAATAATTATTTTGTACTTATTTAGTAATTAAATAGATGGAGATAATTCGATGTAATTCGTAATTATTTTGTTCGTACGTGCACGAATGTGAATATATATGCGCGCGCGCGCGCATGCATAATTATTAATTAATTAAGGCGCATTAATTAAAAGAGGTTTATGTAGAGTATACTTTTATTTGTAATACTTATTATATCTTACAGGAAAGATTTTAGAATAAACAAATGCAAAATACTTTTCTGGTAAAGATAACATCTTAGACGACGAACTCATAGAATTTCTTAGACTACTTATTGATTTCGTCATCTAAGTACATGTACAAACCCTAAACCCTAAACCCAAACCCTTTTCTCTATACCCTGAAAGTGTTAGAAAAATGAAAGTAGTATATTTCGTCGTCTAAGTTCTGCTTAGACTACGAAATTCTACCACTTCCGTCGTCTAAGTAGAGTTTTACAGTCTGACTTCTATGAGAACAATAATGTGTACCATGTTAGATTGTAGATTATATCTGTCGAGGGCATAGAGCAATTCTTGAACTGTGGGTGTCGATGGTTCAAAAATCGGAGTTACGAAGATTCGTATATCAACGTTTTCGTTTCGTTAAAATTATAGTTTTATGGTTGACTATACTGATCAAACCCTTGACAAATTTTGTATTGAATGAAAATTCGTCTACTTACATATTAAGTTGTGATGAATATATCTAACGGTTGTTTTGTCTAAATTTAATTTCGTTAATATAGATGTAGAGTAAATACAGACATACGAACATTTAAGTTATACAACATTAGTAGATGTATAACAAGTATTAACTTGTGAATCTAGTTTTTATGTCAAAATTTAATTAATTTATATCTAATTGATATATAAAGTTTTGACATAAGTGGAAATGCTTGTAACGTCGGAAGTGGTTTTACGATTAATAATATTTACGATCGTTTTTATCTTTTAAACTTTTGTCAATATTCACAAAATTGTATTGATGAAATACAAAACTCTACTAAATTGGCGTTAATTTTTTTTTCTAAAATACTATATAAACGGAATGATTACATCTAATGGCTGATTTCTTCGTATTTTTAGGTAGGTAGCCAAATTTTTTTAAAAAAAATATCTCAAAAATAAATAAATTATCACTTAGACGGCAAAATGCCTAGGTTTTGTCGTCTACACTACAAGAAAACAGAACTTAGACCACGGAAACGTAAATGTTCCGTGGTCTAGGTGACACTTGGACGACGTAGAAGTCTCCGTCGTCCAAGTACCACCTGGACGACGGAGAATACCATCTCCGTCCTCCAAGTGATAACCTGGACGACGGAGATGGTATTCTCCGTCGTCCAGGTGATCACCTGGACAACGGACTTACACGCCGTGGTCCGAGTAATTAACTTCCACTTAGACGACGTACCGACACCTCCGTCGTCTAAGTGAAGCATTATATAAGCCCGATGCCAAACTCTCTTCGATCGATTCATTCCATCCGATCCTCAATCTCTTCATTCCACTCGAAGAAGAATTGAAGGAGAAGGGAGAAGGAGAAGGAGAAGGAGAAGGGAGAAGGCCGAGGGAATGATCAGGATAAGGGATCTCCGCTGACTAGCTAGCTAGCTTAATTAACAGATATCGAGAAGGCCAGCAGGTACGCACGCAGTTAAAATTTGCTTAATTAATATATATATATTTAGTGAAAACGTACGTACATACATGCATGGATGTTAGCTATATATACAGATTAAAATACGTACGTACGTAATTGATGGATCGATGTAGATCGAGTACGTATAATTAAGCGTAAATTAATGGACTAATATATATATGTAATATATAATTAATTAATTATAATATTTTGTAGCAGTATGCACAAGAGTTGGATGAAGTTGAAGAATAGATGTGATGTCCGGTATATGGATGGAATTAGCGAATTTGTGAATTTTGCGATAGAACATGGTCAGGGAAAGAAACGTTTCAGGTGTCCGTGTCAGAAATGTCTTAATTGTCAGTATGCGGAGGTTAATGTTATGGTGCAACACCTGTACGAAAATGGTATGATGTGGAGTTACACTACATGGAGCGAGCATGGTGAAGCAGTAGAGTTCAGCGCAGCAGACTTCAGCTCAGGGTACAGTTACCATGGTGCCTCATCCAGCGGGAGTGGTGCCGGTTTGCAACCCAACTGCAGATTTGGTCCATGATGCGTTTCCGGGATGTAGTCATGGTGGACACCAACACCAAGACGGAGGTTACAGTACCACTAATGAGCATGATGACACATTCCCCGCAGCTAGCTTGGCCACTGACACCAGTGAGATGGAAAAGTACAACCGGATGCTACTTGAAGCGCAGACCCCGGTGTTCCCTGGATGTCGAGAGAATGTGTTGCAATATGTGATGGAGCCAATGAAGATAAAAGTGAAGCACAAAATGTCAGTGAGTGCTTTTGACGAAATTCAGGAGCAAATATGTAAGTTGCTTCCTGATGATCACAATCTTCCTAAATCTCATTATAAGGTTAGAAATATCTTGAGCAGCCTCGGCCTAAAGTACAGGATAATTGACGCATGTCCGAATGATTGTGTGCTATTATACAAAGAGTATAAAGATTTGGACTATTGTCCCGTATGTGGCCAGTGCAGATTCTAGTTGAATAGGAAGAGTTCGAAAAAGAGAATTCTTGTGAAAGTTGTTCGTTATTTTCCCTTGATTCCCAGATTGCAGCGCCTGTACATGTCTCTACACACAGTAGAGGCGATGCGATGGTACGCAGAAAAGCAAATAGATGACGATGTCCTGCGACACGCCGCGGATGGGGAGGGTTTCAAACATTTCGACAGAGAATTTGGAGACTTTGCTTCAGAGGTTAGAAATCTTAGACTCGGCCTATCTACAGACGGATTCAATCCTTGGGGAAGTAATAGCTCCGCCGTCAGCATTTGGCCAGTTATTCTGATGCCGTACAACTTGTCTCCGTGGATGTGCATGAACAAGGAATTTAATTTCCTTACCGTACTAATTCCAGGTCTTAAATCTCCATCAAAGTGCTTAGATGTCTACCTCAGACCTTTGATCGACGAGCTAAAACTGTTGTGGGAAAATGGAGTCCCAACTTATGACAAATTCACTGACACGATGTTCACAATGAGGGCTGCCGTAATGTGGACGATCAGTGATTTTCCAGCTTATGGGATGTTGGCAGCCTGCAGGACAAAAGGATATAATGGATGTCCTATATGTTTGGACGACGTGAACTCTAGTTGGCACGCGGGGAAGGTGTGTTACTTGGGTCACCGTAGATGGCTTCCTCATGACCACCCGTGGCGACAGGATGAAGCTCATTTCGACGGTACGGTAGAGAACAATCCTAAACCCCGTAGTTGGTCGGGCGAAGAGATTTTAGAGAGGTTGAGCTATTTCGACTTTGGTGTGTTGAGCAATGACGCGGATGTAAAGAAACGCAATCCAATTCCTCTACATGATCTGAGCTATTGGGATCACAAGAGTATATTCTTTGAACTCCGTTACTGGTCGAAGTTGAAGCTGAGGAACAACTTGGACGCGATGTACATAGAAAAGAATGTGTGCGACAGCGTGGTGGGAACAATTCTGGGTATTAAGTTCAAGACTAAAGATACTCCCAAAGCGCGCAAAGATTTGGAATCAATGAATCTACGTCGTCCCTTGTGGTTGAGGAGGGATAGGAAATGAGTGTACAACAAGATGCCAGATGCACCTTACACAGTGAAGCCGACGCTTAGACGTTCTGTATTTCACTGGTTTAAGGGCGTTCGTTATCCGGCTACGTATGCAGCTACTATAACTGGAGCAGTGGACGAGGTGCAACACAATTTTGTTGGTCTAAAGACACATGACTATCACGTCATGCTGCAACGTCTGATTCCAGTGGTAATTCGACCATACTTGCCTCGGGACGTCGTAGAACCAATAGTGGCATTGTGCAGGTGGTGGCAGAGGTTATGCGCCAGAGAATTAAAGAAGTCAGATGTGGTGAAATTGCAACAACAAATTGTGCACATCATTTGCAAACTAGAGAGGATTTTTCCCCCTGCTTTCTTTGACATCATGATTCACCTAATGATCCACCTGCACGAGCAGGTGCTCATTTCTGGTCCGGTCCAGTACACTTGGATGTATCCTCAAGAAAGGTACGTACAACTAATAAATTAATTTGTTCCACTGGAGATTATATATATACTAGCTAGCTATATGTACTTATTCTTATTGTACGTTTGATTTTGTAGACAGCTTGGACAGTATAAGTCATTCGTCAAAAACAGGTCGGCCCCGAATGGCTCCATAGCAGAGACATACCTAATGCATGAGTGTGTTACTTACTGCAATAGGTACCTCAAAGATCCACCACCTCCCACTGCCTCCGAGAGCAGTGGCCGCATCAATCTTTCTGTCGTCACCAATGTCGTCCGACCGTTTAGAGGAGTATTAAAGGAATCGTTAACACGGGAAGAACTTATTGAGGCACATTGGGTAGTGTTGCGAGACTGTGACGAAGTTGAGCCGTACATGATGTCATACAGGGAGAGGCTTCAGGCGTTAAATCAAAACAAGAGTTCGGCGTGGATTGAGAAAATGGTTAAGAAGAAGTTTCCCGATTATTTCTTCCAATGGGTACGTACGTACGTCTCGGGATTAATTATTTAAATACATATCGATTATGTTTGTAGAAAGTAAACCCTTATATTAATTTGCCATTTTTCGCAGATGATTGATCTGCAGAAATCTGAAAACTACGGAGGGTGGTGGTCATGGCCAAAGCACTTGCTAGCAGGGAAGCCGGTTAAACACTATATTTATCCCGGATGTTTTGTGAACGGTGTAAAGTTCCATTCATTGGCCCGAGACGAAGGAAGAAGAACACAAAACAGTGGGTTCGCGGTTGGGAAAGACAATGATCTATATTACGGGGCTATTGTATATGTGGTTCAGCTATGTTACGGGAATGATGTCAACGTTTTCCTATTCGAGTGCAGATGGTTCAAGCGTACAAAGGAAGACCTGAGACTATTATCAGTCGATACAAACTCTAGCTGGTATGAGGATGAGCCTTTCGCTCTCGCCACCTTAGTTCGGCAGGTGTTCTATCTGGACGATCCGAAAGCCGGTGAAGGGTGGAAAATAGTGAACCATATCTCTCACCGAGGAATATGGAATACAGAGACAATTGAAGGGACACCGGCGACGACTGAAGATGTTGCTGAACCAGAAAGAGGCATTCCTACCTATCAAGAGCCTAATATTTCTGTCATCCGCTCCGATATAATGGACCTGGTTCAAGATGGTGAACGGTTACCCATGCCTGATGGTTGTACAGATCTAACTGAAGATGAGATTATTGATGAGGTAGATGAAGAAGTCGAGCAGGAAGAGGACGCGGACGACGACTCAGGTTATTCGTCGGACGATGTTGAGTACGATGACGAGGATGAGCCGTCGTCTAACGGGGATGAGGACGATGATGATTATGACGAAGAGTACGGTCATTATCCGTCGTCCAGGTACAAACTAGGACGACGAATATGGTAATTCTCCGTCGTCCAAGTTCACAAACCCTAAACCCTAAACAGTAATGCCCTAACCCCTGAATTCAAGGTCTATACACCTGGACGACGGAGAACGTCATTCTCCGTCGTCCAGGTGAAACGCTCATATCCGTCGTCCAGGTGCAGATATCATAATTTTTTCTAAGACAACGACCATCTAGACCTTCTTCCAATGCATATTCTTTTCATCAAGACTTTAGAGTAAACAATTCTTGGTGTGTGAGCTTCGACG
This sequence comes from Geum urbanum, assembly GCA_946800695.1. Lineage (NCBI taxonomy): Eukaryota > Viridiplantae > Streptophyta > Magnoliopsida > Rosales > Rosaceae > Geum > Geum urbanum. The sequence continues at coordinate 7,272,225 of OX327002.1, read as the reverse complement.
GTTCGAAAATCGGAGTTGCGAAATGCCTTGTATCCACGTTTCCGGTTTGTGAAATTATCGGTTTTGCGGTTGACTGTGCCGATCAAACCCTTCCTGAACTTATTATTTTATGGTCCTTTGAAGACAATTATATATTATGTTACGACGAACATATCCAACGGTTGTTTTGTACAAATTCAATTTCGTTAATACTCTGCTGCAAATGAGCCTCTACTCATGAACACTTAAGTCGTAAGGATTAGTCGATACTTAACAACTTTCAAAACGAAAAATTATTCGTCGGTTCAAATTTAACTGTTCATATATACGATGTGTTCATCGATATTGGACGACTATTTCACTCGAATGACAGATCGCTAAATTCCTAGCGAATTATTTTTAAAATTTTTTTTAACGTAATTTGAACCTGGACGACGGAGATGGTCATTCTCCGTCGTCCAGGTCCAAAATTATGGCGGTTCAATTTACCGCTTCCGTTTTTGGGACCGCTTGAATTTTCACTTAGACGACGAAGAATTCATTCTCCGTCGTCTAAGTCCAAAATCATGGCGGTTCAAAACGTCCCGCCGATTAATTGGCGCCGCTTGAAATTTTTTGAAACCGCCACTTAGACGACGGAAAACACTATTTCCGTCGTCTAAGTGAACTTAGACGACGGAGAATAGTGCTCCGTCGTCTAAGTGCAACTCTATAAATAGAGTTGCACCCCCCCTCATTTTCTCATCATTCCATCTCCTCCTCTCCTCTCCTATACTCTCCTCCGGCGATTCTCCTCCGGCGACGCTCCGACGACAATTTTTCCGGCGTGGTTCCTCCTCCCCAACGACTCAACTCCGCCTACATTCCCAATTACTCCGGTGAGGTAAATTTCTATTTTTTTCCTTATTAAAATTATTTTCATTTAATTAATTAAATTCTAAATATAATTTATTAATTAGTTTTAAATATTTCATTATTTTAATTATAATAATGAAAAAGTGGTTAATTATTGTAATTAATAATTATTTTAATGCATAATTGTAATTAGTTGATAATTATTTAAATGAATAAATTTATTATTGTAATTATTTATTATTAGTTGATAAATGAATAAATTTATTATTGTAATTAGTTCATAATTAATTAGTTGATAAATAATAATTTATTATTGTTATTATTTATTGTTTTACTTAATTGTTAGTTACGTGTGTTTTCTAGTAAATTGCATGGTAGTACGTATTCGATTTAAATTTAGTACATAGGCTTGGTTTATTAAGTCGCACTCTTTGGAATAGATGGCGCCTCTTTTCCTAGCTTATCTCCTTAACCCCACGTGATGTGTGGATTTCATCACCGCACACCATAACCTAAGTGAAGTTATGGACACGAGGTTGAGGGCGGAGTTTGCAAAGGACTTGAGGGAGTGTAAATTTTCGAAAAATTGGCCGAATGTCGGACATGGTGTCTAGAAACGGGTTATGACTGGTGACAGGATTTGGACTAAGAAAGACTTTTGTCGAAATTAGTCATGCCTCTCGCGTTATCTCTATCCCTAACTGGCCATGTTTTTCGATTTAACTAAGGCTGATTAATTGAAAATTTACACTTTATCGTGCGGGTCGCACGTCCATTGAACGACCGAAAATGCCAAGCTAGTGTACTCTATTTAAATCTTAAACGTACTTAATTAATTAGCGTAAATTTTTAAGTTGTAATTATTATGGTAAGTAGGTATTTTAACACCGTACTCTTAGGTTTAAATGGCTCCGCCAAAGACGACATCCGGCAAGAAGAAAGCCTAACAGGAGGCAGAAGATGAGATGCTCCGAATGTTGGCGGCCCAAGTCGGTTGGGTTCAACACGAGGGCAACGACGCTCTCAATCCGGACGAATCATCTGGTCCGTCCGTAGCGCCCTCTGGGGAAATTCCCGCTCCCCCATTCATCTCGAGCGGTGATGACGTCGACCCCTTCCAATCTCCGACGCCCGGTACCGGTTCAACGGGAAGTACTCAGGCGTCCTCGACCGCCGAATCAATCATATACAGCGCCCGCCGTAGGCAAATGAGGGCCCCCATTGACCCGGAACCGAAAAGGACTCGGGGTCTCTTTAAAGGGGGCAAAGCGGAGCGTATTTGCAAGGCGACCGGGAAAAAGATCGACTTGCCGTACGACGAATTCACCGGTGGCCCTCCTACAGCTCAGCTAGCAAGTCTCTCGGCGCATGGGATAAGGTCAATCATTCGTAACCGGGTTCGTATCACTGCCCCTACTTGGAAGGAGGCGCCGGATCATGAGAAGGCGAAAGTCTTCAAAGATCTTTCGGTACGTAATACGTCCAATTTAGTTATTATATAATATTGTTAATATTAGTTAAAATTTCATAATATATATGATTATAATTTTCAATTTATTTTTGATAGGAACAATTTGCGGTGGATCCGACACCGGCCATGTTGAGGCATATCAACCAAACCGCCAACTCCATCTACAAAGATTGGAAGTACAAGCTCCATAAGTACTTCCAAGATGTCGGTCCCGTGCCTCCTCCGGTAGAGCTGCAAGGGGATAGAGAAGATGAGTGGGAGTGGTTGTGTAACCACTTTGCCGATGAACAATTTAAGGTATTAATTTTTTTTTTTATTTCAATTAAGATAATTGAATTATTTAAATTGTAGTTATTCATTTTTTAATGATTTAATTATGTTGTGTAACAGAAATTCTCCGGTGTCAACAAAGCCAACCGGGGGAAGAAGGAGAAACATCATACTACCGGCGCCAAGCAGTTCATTCAAATAGCCAAGGAGCACAAGGATAAGGGCTCCAAACACCCTTATCTTGATGCAAGAGTAAGCGCGTACGTGACGCCTGGGCTCGATAATGAAGCGAGTCAATGCGGCGTAAGTGATATATTAATTATGTGCTTTTAATTATAGTAATTATTATTTAAATATGATTTCATTATAATAAATTAATTATTCTTTTGTAGGCAAGGGTGATAGAGCGTGCGCATGAAGAGTTGGCTAACACTCAGCTTGCGTTCCCAGATGTGCCGCCGGAAGACCTGCCTCCTCTATCCTTAGAGAGCCAAATTGCAATCGCGGATGAGGTCTACGGTCGTAGAGCTGGCAAGGAGGTTAGGCACTTTGGGCCTAGGGTGGTACGAGATTTGTCGACGACCTCTGGCTCATCATCTACGGGAGGTTCGGGGCAGCGGAGAAGGAGTCAGGCATCGGCCGTCGAAGCAGCCATTCAAGAGGCTCGACTGGCACGAGAGGAGAATCGACGGACACAAGAGCAGAATGAGTCAATGCGGCAAAGACTTGACGAACAACAAGCACAAATAGCCCAACTCATCGCGCTCATGAACCAAAATCGAGAAGTATGTCAACCTCCTCCGAACCCACACCCCGACGACAACGACCCGGCTGGAGGCGGAGGACCCGGCGGCGCATCTGCTCCTCCAGTGTATTAGCTAGCTAGTTAATTATCGCGTTTCTTTATTTCCGTGTTCCGAACAATATTTTATTATTTTTATGGGTTTTTAATTTGGATGTGTACGTATGTACAAATTAATTAATTATTTAATTAATACATTAATTAATATTAAAAATTTAGTTTAATTAATTAATTTCGACTATTTTTCATTATTTAAATTAAATTAATAATAAATTAATTTAATAATATTTAATTTCAATTTATTTTTTTTAAAAATTAAATTGTCACTTGGACGACGGAGATTATGTTCTCCGTCGTCCAGGTGCACAAACCCTAAACCTAACCCTAACCCCTAACCCCTAAACCCTAAACCCTGCCATTCTCCGTGGCCCACGTGTTCACCTGGACGACGGAGAATTAGTGTTTCCGTCGTCCAGGTGAACACCTGGGCCACGGAGAATCTAGAATTCTCCGTGGCCCATGTATGCACCTGGACGACGGAAAGGCTAATTCTCCGTCGTCCAGGTGAACACGTGGGCCACGGAGAAAAGAGCAATGTCCGTGGCCCATGTAGTCACCTGGACGACAGAGAATTAGCCTTTCCGTCGTCCAGGTGCATACATGGGCCACGGATAATGTCCGCGGTCCAAGTTAACTTGGACGACGGAAAGGCTAATTCTCCGTCGTCCAGGTGCTTGGACGACAGCACTTGGAGCACGGACCTTGGACGACGGAGATTCCGTCGTCCAAGTACTTAGACGACGGAAATTGTCCGTGGTCTAGGTGCAGTTTTCTTGTAGTGCTAGGTGCCTTTTTAATTGAAGAAATCATATTATTTGTCATCTAACACACAAAAATTGGCAGTTTTTTTTTTGCCCCAATTTTTTGTGGGCATTTTAAAAAACGACTTAGCTAGACGACGAAATACGTATGATTTGTCGTTTGAGTGAACTTAGGTGGAGAAACCCTAAATTTCATCGTCTAAGTCGATCAATATGAATCCATATAGGAACCAATTTCCCCAAATTCGATCCGGACCCTAAAAAATTCTTCTCTCTCTCTCTCTCTCTCTCTCTCTCTCTCTTTCTCTCTCTCCTCTCGGTTTCCTCTTTTTCTCCTCGACTCTGTGTCTCTCCTTGCCTTTGCCTCAGTTTTCATGTCTCTCTCTCTCTCTCTCTCTCTACTATAAAATTTAGGATTATATGGATTGTTGGATTGATGAATTTATGGATTATGTGGATTGATGGATTGATGAATTTACGATTAAGTGGATTATTGGATTGATGAGTTTGTGGATTGTTGATGGAGATTATAGATAGTGGAAATATCTAATTTAGGATTCTGTATTATTGTTGATGGAGATTATGTGGATTTGTTGTTGCTGGAGACATTATGTAGAATTATTGTTGATTAAGGAGATTATTCACAGAATTGTGTTTCGATTATGGACTATTGAGATTATGGTGATTATTTCCGATTATGGAGTTTATGTAGAATTATTGTTGATGGATCTTGTAAATATGTACTTTATTGAATGAAAATGGATAAGGCATGAATGAATAAGAATGAGCATGTAATGAGACTTAAGTTGAATAATCTCCGTATTAGATGAAATTTTTGTTTTTTAATATGTATGTGTTTTGACAAACATGGTGTTGTTGAGTAAATGTTGTCAATTTCTGATGTCGTACAGTTTAATTAAGATCCCTGGTGGTAGGAAGATGCGCACTCTACTAGAGAAGGCTGCTGAATTCTAATCTATAGGACGACAATTGGGTTGGGGTCAAACCTCAGAGGAGACCGTTACAGCTCTGATGGCTTCTCAGACGATACCAAATTCTCCAAATAAAATGGCTACAACCTATACAGACGAGCCAGAGATTTCGCTTCGGCAGTGGCGTCACAAGGTCCCTAAGAATCCGTCGACGATTCTGTTTGCTAGTTATAGCGCTCGACGTAAAGTGAACAAGAGGGACCCCCAGCCCTGGTCCCCAAACGCATTCGAGGACTTATGAAGGGAGCTAAAGTCGAGATGATAGTAAAGTCAACTGGGAAGAAGATTGAGATGTCGTTCGACGAGTTCACTAGAGGCCCTCCGATGTCGGAGTTGAGCAATTTGTGCCTACAAAACATCAGATCTATCATACGAAACAACACACGTATGAAGGCTCCTTCTTGGGATAAGATGCCCCAAGCCAAAATGTTCAGAGTGTACTGCGAACTCTCGGTAATAAGGTATATTTAATTTTTTTTAATTTCATAATTAATTACAAAGCATAAAGTCATAGGGTCTAGGAATTTAATTTTTTATTTATCCTTTCCTAGGTACATTATAACTATGAAACCAGACCGGAGACGTGGGAATTTGTAGAGGAGACGGCTAACCGCATTTACAGGGATTGGAAGTACAGCCTGCACAAACACTACAAGGCGAGATCCATACTCCCGATTTAGTTTCATAGTTTATATATATTTCGATCGATATCGATGTACGTACACTTTTTATATTTAAAATATTGAATGAGTATTTTCTTAATTTATTATTTAATTTTTAATTCAATTTTTGTTTCTAAAATAATTTTTATTTAAAGTAAAAAAAATTACTCCAAGTGGACATGTTAGATGACAAATTTTTTAATTTTTCGTTGTCTAGCAAGAATATTTAGACAACGAAAAAGATTTCGTCGTCTAAGTGATCGAACGCATTTAGATGACCAAATATTTTTTCGTCGCCTAAGTGTTGTAACTTAGACAACAAAATCTTTTTCGTCATCTAAATGCATTCACTTACATGACGAAACGGTTTCATCATCTTAAGTATGGTACATGACGAAAAAATTCGTCGTGTAAACACTTAGACGACGAAACGACAAAGTAAGTTTTGTCGTCTAAGAAATCACTTAGGCAACAAATATTTTTTTTTGTCGTCTAAGCGCTTACACGACGACATTTAGATGATGAATCTTAGGCGACGAAAAACTCCACATTTCGCTTCGTCACCTAAGTGTATTTTTCTAGTCGTGTTATTTACATCACAAATTCTAAAATCATATTTCAATATAATATTGACGCCGAATTTAGGGGTGTGACACAAAATGTCTCTTTCACCGAATTTGAGTTACCATTATAGATTTTTTTTTTCTAATTATTTTTTAAAATTTCTTTTTTTTTTCAACACGAAAGTAAAAAAGTATTAGATTTACGAATTTTTTTTTTCAGGAATGATGATCAGACATTTAGACTTGCTATTCCAGATAGACAAGTAGCTAGCTAGCTAGACCGTTTTTGACTTACTAGTATGCCCAAACCTAATTTCCACGTTCCTTTCACGTACATTTCCTTTAAATAATCACCTCATAATCTCTTCTCTGATCATACTTCTCCTGGCTAGCTAGTACTACAGAATACAGATTCAGTTACCAATGGATAACACTGAAATCGTCCATGACTTTCCACCATTTTTCAAAGTATACAAAGATGGTACCGTAGAGCGTTACATGTCACTCCAAGACCATGTTCCGGCGGGAATCGACCCAACAACCGGAGTCCAATCCAAAGACGTGGTGGTTTCGCCGGACACCGGAGTAAAGGCTCGCATTTTCATCCCCAAAATCAACTGCGCAGGTCAGAGGTTGCCTCTTTTAGTCCATTATCACGGTGGAGGCTTCTGCATGGGTTCACCCTTTGGTGAAATTGGAGAGAAGTCTCTTACAACTCTAGTCCTCAAAGCCAACGTCATTGCAGTTTCAGTTGACTACAGGCTAGCCCCAGAGCATCCTCTTCCAATTGCTTACGACGATTCCTCTGCCGCGCTGCAGTGGATTGCTTCTCACTCTAAAGGGGAAGGGCCTGAAGCTTGGCTCAACGAATACGCAGATCTTGATCGTGTATTCTTGAGTGGCGAGAGTGCTGGAGCCAACATAGCTCATTACGTAGCAGTCCAAGCTGGAGTTGATGGTCTTGTGGGTCTGAACATTGTTGGGTTAGTTATGGTGCACCCTTTCTTTGGAGGCAAAGAGCGTGACAAGATGTACCAGTTTTTGAGCTCGACGAGTTCGGGATGCGACGATGATCCGAAACTGAACCCGGCGGTGGATCCAAACTTGGCGAAAATGAAATGCAACAAGGTGTTGGTTTGTGTTGCGGAGAAAGATTGGCTGAGAGATAGAGGAGTGGAATACCATGACACTTTGAAGAAACTTGAAAGGGAAGAAGGGTTCGTGGAGTTGTTTGAGACAACAGGAGAGGATCATTGCTTTCATCTATTCAACCGTAATGGCAACGACAATGGCCCCAAGGCTGACCAGTTGTTGCAGAAAGTGGTTGAGTTCTTAAGTCTGATCTGAATAATTACTTGGTATCCACTATTCTCCTCGGCTCATTTTTAAGAACATAAATGCATGCATCATGATGCATGGTTATTCGTGAAAATAACAAGCTAGCTAATTAACTAGCAAAAGTTGTTTAGTTTCTACTCTCTAGCTAGTACTAAAAAGTATGACCATGCACAGGCATGGACATGTTGGTGGTAACTGAACAATGCAGTGTGAGTTGGTGGCCGTGTTGCTTATGATTAATTTTGCAATCCATCACCATATATAGGTGAAAGAAAGAAAATCTCTCATCAATAGTTCGTGGAGTCACTAACCTTCGTGATAAGCCTAACCTAAAAGAATCAAACTAGAATGCACCTCAACGCTAAACACCACAACGTCTCATTTATTATACTAACACGTGACACTCTCTCAATCATTAATATTTTCAACATTTCAAAGATTGACTGAGCTTATAGTAAGCCCAATACACCAGATCCTTGCCGCGAAACACCTCGTCGGGATTATCGTTGGCGGCTTGCAAAAACTTGCTCTCTCCTCTCCTCCCTCCTCCTCCCAGTCAATCTCAGTTGCTCTGGACACATAGAAGAGGATGCGCGTCATCGTCCATGGAAAAGGAGTTGGGTACGCAGTCATTTGGGTCGGGTCTAGAGGGTTTCCGGTGGCCGCGTTTGATGTGGCCAAGGCCAAGTTCAAGCATGTAAAGCATGTTCACAGCAACAGTGCTTGGGGGAAGGCGGCGAACAAGGCAAGCTAGGCCGGAATTGGCATGCTAAGTCGACACACTGCGCAAATAGCCTTGCACTCAGTGTTCTCAGCCGGGCCGTCATCGGAGTTGGTGAGCTGGGCCTCGAGCTCCTTCACTCGAAGACTTCCTCGTGTGTTCGCCGAATTTGAGGCTAACGGCGGCGAAAGTTCACATCGTAGAGGAGATGGCTCAAATTGAATCTAACAATTTTCTATTTTGTAAATATATTTTTATTCAATTTAAATCTTTAAAAATGAAAAGAAACTAGTTTAAAATCCAAAAAAAATCACAAAAATTACTACAGAATCGATATGGCGTCAAAGTTACCGCGGTTTAAGTTCCACTTGAACGACGAAAAATTACTGTTGCGTCGTCCAAGTTGCACTTAGACCGCAGAACTAGTCTGCGATCTAAGTTCCATTTGGACGACGAAAAAGTTCAATTTCGTTGTTCAAGTGGTTACTTAGACTAGGGAGTTTTTGCGTGGTCTGAGTGAACACTTAAACCACGCATATGAATATGTTCGTAGTCTAAGTGATTATTTATTTTTTTAATTAAAATTTGAATTTAAAGTAAAATATTAATAATTTAATTAAAATACTTTTGGCCGGTTGTGGGCGAGGAGGGGGATTCGATTCTCATTTAAATAATTAAATATTAATAAATTAATTAAAATACTAAGGAGAGCGGAGTCGCCGGAGAGAGGAGTCGCCAGAGGGAGGAAATCGCCGGAGGGAGGGAGTGGCCGAAAGAAGGATCACCGTAAAATAATAAATTAATTTAAACTCGCGGGAGAGCAGAGTCGCCAGAGGGAGGGAGTCGCCGGAGATGGGAGTTGTCGGAGGGAGGAAGTCACCTGATTTTGGGTCGCTGGATTTTTGAGAGAGAGTGAGAGTGAGAGAGAGGAGAGGAGGAATTGAGAATGGGATGATGAAAAAGGATCGGATGGGTTCTTTATATAGAGTTTCACTTAGACCGCGGAGGTATTTTTTCCGTCATTTAAGTGAACCGTTTAAATTTTTGGAACCGGTGTCCAATTAAGTTGGCAGATGGGAGTTAACCGCCCTAAATTTGGGGAGCGTTTCAAATTTCACTTAGACGACAGAAATAGGCATCTCCGTCGTCCAGGTGAAATTTGAACCGTTCCCCAAAAATTTGGGGATGGAAATTGAACCGCCGTCTTTTTTAACCTAGACGACGAAGATGGTCTATTTCCGTCGTTCAAGTGGTCACCTGGACAACGGAGTGTCCATCTCCGTGGTCTAGGTGAAATTTCAGTAAAATTAATTTTTAAAAATAATTTGCAAGAAAGTTTCCTATCTGTCATTCGAATGAAATAGTCGTAAAATATCGATTAACGAATCGTATATATAAACAATTTAATTTAAGACGACGAATAATCTTACGTCTTTAACCTTGTTAAGTATCTACTAATGTGTATAAATTAAGTGTTATTAAGTATATGCTCATTGTATATCGATATTAACGAAATTGAATTTGGACAAAATAACCATTGGATACATTCACCATAAGACAATATATAAATAGAATAATTTTCACAAAATAGTAAGTTCGTTAAGGGTTTCATCGGCACAGTCAACCGCAAAACTGAAATTTTTACAAACTGAAAACGTGGATACACGAAAATCCATAAGTCCTATTTTGGAACTGTCGATGGTCACACTCCGAGAATTGTTTACTCTATGGTCTCAATGAAACGAATATGCATTGGGACATGGTCTAGATGGTTGTTGTCTTAGATGAAATTACGAAATTTTCACTTAGACGACGCAAAGACACATTTGCGTGGTTCAAGTAAGCACTTAGACGACGCAAACGTGCATTTGCGTTGTCTAAGTGAAAAATCAGGGTTTAGGGTTAAGGGCGTTAGGGTTTAGGGTTTAGGGTTTAGGTACTTAGACGACGGATATATTTTTTTCCGTCGTTCAAGTGGCCATTCAAACCATGACGTGTCGGTTCGTTGTCCAAGTGGCCACTTGGACGACAGAAAAAAACATTTCCGTCGTCTAAGTGTGTTTTTCTTGTAGTGTTTATACGACTTCCGAAAGTTAGTACATAAATAAAATTATAATATATAGTGGGAAGGATGATCCTTTGTGTTGGAACATAACTTTGCCATCTGGCCCATTGGAGAACATGCACATAAAGGCCCAAACTGATCTGAAAAGAGAGAGGGAGAGAGAGAAAGAGGAGAGAAACTAAGCTACAAAAAATTTTCATACCATTATTTCCCTCATATGTGTACTAGGGCCAATATCAAATTTGATAGAGATCTCGTTTGCCTTTTATTTATTCATGGAAGTTGCTCAGAATCGTGTCTCCAATATCATACTCAAATGTAGTTATGATCCAACGGTGAAGTCGACATGAATCAAGATAAATCCGATTACTATTTGTTAGAGTTGGATATAATTGAATTTGCTCTAATTTGAATTGCATGTCGTTTTTCCTAAAAAATTCCATGAATCCAAAATTTGGGTCATTGTTCTCCGACTTGGATTGAGCTATAAATAAGTGTAGCTCACTGGTACCACTTCCATTATGGTTTCCGATCGTCCATGCAAGGCAAATGGAGGTAAGAAAAAGTCTTCCTCCTATATTCTTCATAATCTGGTATAATTACATTTCAATTGATGAGGAATCTCGTTGCATGTTTGATTAGAATGAAGGTGAGGTCTGCAGTTGTAACCAATGAGTTGGATTGTTGGAAATCAATCACGTTTCATATGTGGAAATATTAATCTGTATCACTGTAATGTCAAGACAAGAATATAATTGACATTTGTCTTCTTCAAGGTGGGAAAATGTTTATTTTGAAATTTTGTTAAATTACAAAATGAGCTGATTGTGCATTTGGATATTATGCTATACAAATAAAAATTAAGTTGTTAGAGCTACTTTTAGGGTTTCATAGGAACCTTGTACGTGGAACTTAGGTGTTGTTTAGTTCTGTAAGTATCATTTAAAGTGACTTGAATGAGGTCAGTTCGGTGAATGGGTGTCAAGCCTTAAGAAAAGATAGAATATTTATTAAAAGGTTAGTTTTTAAGGCTTGGATTTGGTGATTGATATGAATTTTTTTGACGGAATATGACTCCAAACACGAGGAGGCTAGGAACAAAGATCGAATAACTGCTTATCTCGGATAATGCATAAGGTAAAGTTTTGGCATTCCAGGCAGGGATCTGAACTTGCCTTGTTAGTGGTCTTAAAGTATATACTATAGTAGATATATATTATGATAAAATTTGTTTTCGATGTATTTGTGGTACCTTGTGATGATGACTTGAGAGTGAGCGGAGCATAACGACTATCTTGGGTTTCGATCCCCTAAACCTTCAGAGGGGCTGAATGGACGGAGTAGTGTCTGACATCCCTTGTGATGTGGCACTATCTTTAGGCGATACGGCATAAATGGATACTCTCGCTACACCTTACTTGTTGGATGAGATTAGATCTCTTGTAAGGTGGTAGTTGGGCATAGACACCGGTTATTAGGTTCGCTATTATAACTATGAGTTTTTCTTATGTGAATTTCTTCAACTACATCTATATCATTTTTCACATACTTGATTGGTGGCCATCACTTTTATATAAATGTTTTAAGTATGATTTTCACACCTAGCTTAGTATAGTCTTGATGTGCAACAAGGATGAAAGCACACCCCAACAATAATTTTGAATGCAGGTACTGTGCACTGGAAACAGAATAGAGGAAGACGGAGTTGGGTTTGCTGAAGATGTTGTGTTCCTATTTCAAATTGTAGTCGTCAAGTTTCAAACTTGTATCTTGTTCCCTTTGTGTTTCTATGTTCTGTTTAGGTAATCTTCTATTTGATTGAGTTTGTATTTACTAGTCAATAATGTCTTATGAAGTCGTTAGTCGAATGGATTTAAGTGATAAAGCTTGTTTCTTTTTAATGGTTTCACCTCATTTTAAAGAATAATCGTTTCCGCTTTGCGAATTGTATGAACTATTTTGAACAGTTTTGCCTTGCAATTCTTTAAAGTGTTTAGTTGGGTTTAAAACTTACATTTTTAAGGATTTGTGGCACTGTGACGAGCCTAAACTGATGAGGTACAGTTTGGGGCGTTACAGAAATCCTTGGTAATCACCTAGCTAGGTAAATATGTGTATTATGACTTATTGCGTTTGAAGGAGCTGGATTTGTGGAGGTGGATCTGAGGAACCCTCTGATCACTCACCTGAGGGTTCCGTTAGGTAAGAAAGCTTAGTTGGAATGCAAAGTTGAGTACTTGACGCTGAAAGGATATTACAAAGGATGTGGTACTTACACTCACGTGCAACAAGATTGTCCTATCCAATGTGTTAGGTTGGAAGCTGAGCTTGAAGCTGAAGGTCAGTAGCATGCAGCAAAGAGGATATGAAGATTGAGGGATGCGATACTAGGACTGGGAGAATGATTAGGTAACAAATAAGAGGACGAGGTTGTAAATAATTAGGGCAGCGACATTGTGAAGTTGTATCAGGAGGGAGCTCGTAAGAGGTGGAAAAGTGATCATTAAGGGCCAAGGCTCCAAACTGGTACTTTCTCAAGACAGCAGCTAGTGTTTATCAACTGGATTACGCTAAGAGTGTTGGGAAATGAGCCTTTGCCCATGACATGGGTGGTGCAGGATGTGGACCCAAGGGATTCGGCTACCATGTAGAAAGGGTCCTCACGAACTAAGGAGTGGTACACCCAAATTTTTTTGATGCCCTCTCATGCTACTCTGGTTAATTTGTTAGTCTAGGTTCTGTTGTGTGTCATATTGTTTATCTAGTATATGTGTACTATATGACTTCTCTTTGTCAGGCCGGGTAATCTGGTGGAGTTATATATTCCTATCACAAGTTTCGGGTGGATATAAAATTTGCGCCCTTTAAAAAAAAACTAAACTCCTCTCTCTCTCTCTTCTTCGATCCCTATTTTTACTGCCACGTCGATCGAGTTCAGTCCCAAGTTCCGTTGAATCGGATCGGATCCACTCCGGAGCTCAATTCGAGACACCACTCCGCGAATTCAATTAGTAAGTGATAAATTCGATCCGGAGAGCTATGGAGTCGTATTGGCGGTCTCGGAGCCGGAGAGTTATGGCTGAATACCCACAAGTTTGAGAAGACACTTTGAGTTACTGGTGCGAATATTGGTAGTGAGTAACTTTATTTAGGTTCTTATATATGCACCATTTATATGATAGTTGAATTGTCAAAGCTATCTTTTGATCAGGAGGAATGACAGACCCAAGTTGGGTGTATTCTTGAGCTGTGGTATGTTCACTTTTGAGTAAATGAGAGTGTGCTTGTACATTGGCATTTCTCTAGTTAACTTGCATTGTTGTTTGGGTCTGGAAGATTGTAGTATATTAGCATGTTAATATTGACATGTCTCTAATTAATCAAAAACATGGATCACTTATGCTAAGCAATGGGTTATCATCATCCAAGTCAATATCAAGCAATGGGTTATCAAGCTAATTGATCAATGACACAAAACCTATGTCACGACTCATATTCAAGACAAGTTATCTCTTGATAAAGGTAAATACATGCACTTGCATATCATGCCTTTTCATCATGAAATAAAGGTTTACTCGTCTCTATATCCAAAACTTTTTACAAAATAAATGGTTGCTTTTTGTACAAGCTTTGGTTTTCAAGCGTGCTCTCTTCCTCTTTGACATTTTTGTAGGAAGAAAATGAGAAAATATTTTTATGCATGTGTTTGGTCTTTACATGTCTTTTCCCCATTTGAAGGAGAAGCCATTGATCTATCTTTGTGTGATCAAAGATGAATGGCTAAGATTGCTTTGCTTTTTCTACATGCCTTCTCTTGAAAAATTTCGGTAGGTATAGAGTTGGTGTGTATCCTCCTTATTTCATGAAGAGATGTTTTCTCCAAAGCCCTCTTCTCTTCATAGTTCCAGTTGGACAAAATCAAAGGAAAGCAAAGTTTTCCCTCTTTCATGGAAAAATATTTTTTCCTCAAAACTTTCATTCCCTACAATTTTCGGTAGGTATAGAAGTTGGTATGTCTTTTTCTTGATTCAAGGAGAGATGTTTTCTTCCATTATCATTTCTCTTTGTAGTCCCAATTGGACAAAGTAGAAGAAAATAATGATGGTCTTTCCTCAATTTAAGGAGAAGCCATTGATTCATCTTTTTTGATAAATGGTCAAGATTAATTTTGGGTTCTCCACTTGCCACACTTATTGCCTATAAATACTACTTCCCTATGAAGTATTCAGCACTTGAAAGAATAGAAGAGATAAGGATCTTGGTCTCCTCCTTTATTTTCTCTTCAAGTCACTCTACCATTTGCTAAGAGTTTATCTTGGTTTTCAAAGAGTTTTCCATTTCTTCATGCAGGCATAAAAAAACTCTTCTATGCTCCTACATTGTCTAGGAAGATTTTATCAAGGTTTATTTAAAATCTGTAGGCAAGCCCATAAAAACCTTTTCCAAAACTCTTACATTTTCTAAGAGATCATCTTGTTTCTCAAAGAGTGTTTCAATTTTTAAAACTAGCATGAAAATTCTTTTTTGCTCCTACAATTGCTAGGAGGCTTATAAAACAAGATTTTTCTTCTTAAGATTTTATATCTCTATAGGAAAGCTCACAAAAACTATTTTCAACTTGCATACTTTTGCATTGCATATCATGAGTTGAAGTGATGGTGCAATCTCATCGGAAGTGGTCTTGAGAGAATTAGCACTACAACATTTCTTCCCATTGCCGGCGACTTTTATGTCGCCGGCAATGTTTTTGGACATTACCGGCGATTTTTGCCGGAAAAATCGCTGGTAATGTCTTTTTTTTTTTTAACATTACCGGCGACATAAATGTAAGTCGCCGGTAATGTCTTGCCGGAAAAGATATTGCCGGCGACATACATTTATGTCGCCGGTAATGTAAAAAAAAAAAAAAAAAGACATTACCGGCGACATAAATGAAGTCGCCGGTAATGTCTTTTTTTTTTTTTTTACATTACCATCGAGAGATTGCCGGCGACGGACATTACCGGCGACAAAAATCGGCGGTAATGTAAAAAAAAAAAAAGACATTACCGGCGATTTTTCCGGCAAAAATCGCCGGTAATGTCCAAAAACATTGCCGGCGACTTACAAGTTGCCGGCAATGAGTCAATTTCCAGTAGTGTAGTCGTTCGAGTGCTAAGTTCTAGGAGAAGCTTCATAGCCACTGATTTTATAAACACTTGTTCTGGTGAGAAGAGAGATAGATCTTAGACTAGTTGTACGAATACTGGTAAGGAAAGAAGAGCGTCTTTGTATCCTGAGAGCTACTGTCTTGTAAAGAAAGGTGTTTTACATAGTAGAAAAGTTTGTCCCTCAGGAGTTAGGGGTACTTTTTTCCTGTTGCAAGGTTTCTGCTTTAAAGAAAAACATCTATGTGTTATTTATCGCTTTCCTACTTATTGCATTTTGACCAACTTCGTTACAAGTAATTCAGAATAGAAACACTCTCTGCTATCCCCGAATTAACATTTCAACGAAATTTTTTATAAACCCATAACGCCGCCCCCCTCCCAAAGGACCTTTATAGTGCAAAGCCATTTGTCTGGTGTGTATAAAATTTTCTAATTAGAAATTGAACTGAGACCCCAATGTTCTGTGCTTCATTGAATTAGTTGGTACTTGTTCATTTTCTTCATGTGTCTTCTATTATGATCACTCATTAAACCCTCGAAGTTGATCTTGAATAATGTTCAAGAACATCATGCATTGGATTCTGCTTCCATTATAGGGCAAAATGAAGAAATCAAATTTGAAACCGTAGTGTGCTAAAGACTATTTGAAACTAGAGAAAAATGGAACTGCGTGCTTAATAATTTTACAGAAAAGAATTCAACAGAAACCTAACACTGAATCTAAGAAATATGGTACACTCATCCCTTGTAAATCTTCGCTTTCATTTTATGCAGATGAGGCAGTCATCTCTAGTGGTTCATTGAGTTGTGAAAGTGGCAAAGGCATTCGTTGATGAATTATGATTGAAAGACGAATACATAGAATTGTCATCAGCCGGATGCATCCCTGCAACTAGATTATTTCTCTTGTTCTGTTTTATCGGATACATAGAGTTGTTAAACCCTAATTGGTGGGATTG
The DNA here is from genome assembly GCA_946800695.1 of Geum urbanum. NCBI lineage: Eukaryota > Viridiplantae > Streptophyta > Magnoliopsida > Rosales > Rosaceae > Geum > Geum urbanum. The sequence continues at coordinate 7,255,577 of OX327002.1, read as the reverse complement.
TGTTGCGTGATTATTGTAAATTTTGGACATGTAATGATATGTTTAGAATGTACGATCTAGTCAGTACATTACTTGCTTTGTTAGATGTTTGCAACTGATCAAGTTTATTGATAGATCTACACTTGAAGTTTTGAAGAAGAACCTAAATGGCTCACTCTATTGTAATTTGCTTGTTAATATTGATGCATGTAGTTTCTTGTTTTACCGAAAGTCGCAAATAACTAGTCGTTAAGAGTATTGTCAATACAAGGTCAAAGTTGCGTTCACTATGTATCTAAATATGTATCTTTCATCAAGTTTAAAATAGTGTAAACAAGACTTTTTATATGTTTTCAAAATCTCTACTTTGCTTCAAAAAAGAATCTGATTGGAAGAATAACTGAAAAATAAGGGTCTGACCATAACCTGATTGATGGAATTACCAAAAGTTTGAATACGTGTTCAACTATCTGTTTAAGTATATGTTTAACAATTTGTCTAAATATCTATCTTTCATCAAGTTTAAGAATAGTGTAAACAAGACTCTTTATATATTTTCAAAATCTTGACTTTGCTTCATTAAATGAATCAGATTGGAAAAATTACCAAAAAAATAAGGGCATGACAATAATCTACATGCTGAAAGTACCAAAAGTTTGAATTTCTATTCAACTACATGTCTATACAATCTATCTGTCAAATTATTTGTCTGCCTGTCACATATCTGTTCAACTATATGTTTCATGAAATCTGGCCAACTATCTATCACAAATTTGTCCAACTATCTTTTAAGCTATTCGTTTGAGAAAGTGTCAACTAACTTACATGTGAATGTTCGACCAACTATCTGTTACAAACCTACCACACTATCTATCTGAGAAAGTGTCAAATTGGAAGAATAACTGAAAAATAAGGGTATGATCATAACTTGGTCGTTGGAAGTAGCAAAAGTTTGAATATTTGGTCAGCTATTTGTCCAAGTATTTGTCTAGAAATCTGTTTAATAATCTATCTAAATATCTATATGTCATCAAGTTTAAGAATAGTGTAAACAAAAACATTTATGTTTTAAAAATCTCTATATTGCTTAAAAAATATATATATCATATTGGAAAAATGACTGAGAAAAGACAGAAGTACCAAAACTCTAAATAACTATTCAACTACCTGTCTAAATATTTATTTTTAAAATTTCATACACGCGTTTGAATGATACAAAGTTTGGGTTCTTTATGGGTTGTCTATAAATGTAAATCTAAGACAAAACAAAGTATATGTCAAGTAGGTATTGAAGATATGTCTAAAAATTTATCAAGTATCTACTAAATATATGTCAAATAAATACTGATGATTCGTCTGAAGATTAGTCGAATATTAACCGGAGTTTTGTCCGAAAATCTGTCAAGTATCTACTAAATACTTGTGAACAGAAATGAGGCAGATTGGAAAACGAAGGAACTCGCACAAGGTTTAGAGACAAGATATTGATCTGGAATGATAATTAGCAGCATTAAGTATCTATATCGTATTGCAAGCAATTGGCCCAAAGAAAAAAGGTCATGGTAGGCATGGAACTTGAGCAATGATTGAAATGAGGGAACTGAAAACTCAATAGAGCCGTAGAATCCACTTAACAAGAAGTTCCTTTCAAACTGTGAATGTCATGATACATAAATAAGTACAAAATTAATCAATTCACAGTAGTTGTATCTCAGTTTATGGGATCAAAAAAGCATATCATGACAGATACTTGAATACCACAACTCACATTATATATTTCAACTATAACTCACTCCTTCACCAGTTACAAACTCACCAATGCAGTAATCTCCATTTCAACTATATTGTTCGTCCCATTTCGGCATCTTCTACTCTTCCAACCTAGTGTTAGAAATAAGTAAAATGAGAAAACAATATCAATACTTGAATGCCAAATCAGGAAAAGCTCCGAAACCAAATTAATAAAAGATAAGATGAAATTGTTTACCTCTTGGATCAATTTGAAAACTAGTGGGACTTCCCAAGAACCGTTATAGACAACTGCTCCAACAGACCTATTGGAAATACTCTAGGAATATTGTCAGTGAAGTCACCTCCTGTGATATGAGTTACACCTTTTACACCTCCCTTGCTAATTAAGTCAAGTACCTGATTGTGTAGGGAAAACCAAATGACACAATACATTATCAACAACTAACTAGGTAAACAAAACACAAAAATAATGCATACTAATGTGAAGTTGCAACTCACATAGCAATGTGAAGGAAGTTGCAACTTACATACCATATATGAGATTATAACTTCACACTACAACTAGAACACACTTTCAACCACCTTCAATTCACAACATTCTCAAACAATTTAGACACCACCATTATGTAGACACCACAAATTCTACGACATCACCACTACCATATCACTCAACACATACTTCACAAATACAACCCAAGTACCCAACCTAAGTCTCTAATGTAGATAGCTAACCTCCATTTATCAACCAATGTTTATAACAAGCTACATCAACTAATAACCAAACACAACTTCAATTAACTACACCAACCTCCAATCTAAATCTAAGTAACAAAAAACATCAACAACATACTCCGTTTAACGAATTCACTTTCAGTAATTTCATATGAAATTGATGCTCACATATATGAGATCAAACACACAAAACTAAGAAGATACTTGTTGACTTCGATATGCTGATTCGGTCAACCATGAGCTAGATCGACACATTCCGTACACTGCAAGAAAACCTTTGACCAAAATCGACCTCAAACAACTCTAAAAATTACAACTGCATATTGATTATACACAACAAAACCCTCGCACTCGATCGAAGCCTCAAACAAAACTTGAGCTCGAGTACAATGAAATCAAAAATTGCAGAGATGAGGAGAGAAAGCGAAATCCCCGAGTCCCGATTCGAGTGAAGATGATGCCATTGCGCAAACGCTCATTGTCGTGAAACCAACCGTAGAGTCGGAGAATGTTAAGGGGCAGCAACAAAGCTGCCTAGGCTTTTGACCACACAGACGTAACACGGAGGAGATGCAACCACGAGGTGAGGCCACCATGCACACGCGACCTGGAAGGACGGAGGATAGTTCGACGGGGCTCGAGTTGGTGGTGAGCGGCGGGTGCCGGTGAGTTTGCCGGCTGCTACTGCTTTTTTTGCAGGGTACAAAGATCGAGAGTCGAGAGAGATCGAGATCGAGATCGAGAGAGAGTAAAAAAATGAAAATATTAAAAATATTAAATTAAAGGTATTAAAGTCATTTTACTTTTCGATTTCAAAATCGAGGTTGTCACGTCATCAAATTCGACGGAACTAAACTACTTGCTGACAAAAAAACGTTATATGTTGCACAATAATACTATTTTAAAATTTAGGTATTTAGAGTTCGACACCGTTTTTGATAACACCAAAAGTCGATGTGCAGTAGTTTGGACGACGATACTGTACGTCATCAGCATATTATCTTTATCTAACTGAACTAAATAGCATTTTAATTCAGTTCACTCACTCGATCTCCTACAAACCCAGAAAAAATTACTTCCCAGCGAAGACGAATTTCTCATCGCCAAAAATGGACCAAACAATCTCAAACGACCAACAAATAGCCTTCGAGTTTCCTACCCTCTTCCGCCTCTACAAAGACGGCCGCGTTGATCGCCTCAAGGGCACCGACACCCTCCCTCCGTCCACCGACCGCACAACCGGAGTCCAATCCAAAGACATCATCCTCTCACCCGACTCCGGCCTCGCCGCCCGCATCTACCTCCCCAAACTCATCGACCCGACCCGGACAAAAAAACTCCCCTTCCTCCTCTACATCCACGGCGGCGGTTTCGTCATTGAGTCACCTTACTCGCCCGTCTACCACAACCACCTCAACACCCTAGTCTCACAAGCAAACGTCGTCGCATTGTCCATCCACTACCGCCGCGCCCCCGAGCACCCTCTCCCCGCCGCCTTTCACGACTCCTGGGCCGCCCTCAAATGGGCCGCGGCCCATTCGAATGGCCACGGCCCGGAGCCGTGGTTGAACGAACACGCGGACTTTGCCCGCTTGTTCGTGGCGGGAGACAGCGCGGGAGCTACTCTGGCGCACCACGTGGCTCGCCAGCATGGAGTGCAGGAAGAGGAGGAAGCAGAGCTGCTTAGTGGGATCAAAATTGTGGGGGTGGTTTTGTTTCATCCGTATTTTATGGATGAAGGGCCGGATCATCTGTTGAAAGTGATATTTCCGACGAGTGGCGAGTGGGAGGATCCGAGAGTGTACCCAGTTAAGGACCCCAAACTGGGGAGCTTGGGAGCTGAGAGAGTGTTGGTGTTTGTGGCGGAGAAGGACTTCTTGAAGGACAGAGGGTGGAGTTACTATAATGCGTTGAAGAAGAGTGGATGGGGTGGAGTTGTGGAGATTGAGGAGATGGAAGGCGAAGATCATGTGTTCCATTTGTTCAATCCTAGTTGCGACAAAGCTGTGAGCTTGGTGAACAAGGTGGTTGCTTTCATCAATCAGGACTGAGAAGTAGCCTGGCCACTCCTGTGTCAGGGATAATAAGGTCTGTGACTCTAGCTGATATTTGTTGCTTACTTTGAGTTATGCTGTATGCCTGTATCTGTAATATAGTTTCATGAATGATCATTGTTGCGCATGTTGTAACATGGAATCAAAGCCTATATATATTAGAAATTGAATAAACATGAACAGATTGAAGTTATTGTCTATTTGTCCTAGAAAAACAGTAGCTAATTAAGTTCGAGTAAGCGAAGAAAAATTTAGGACTTTAAATTCTCTACTCCCTTGATTTACTAGCTAGATAGCTCCTGTACAAGTACAATAACAATGGGTATCCAATATGATCTGTAAGCTAATTTTGAATCTACATGTAGCTGATGTTAGTGGCTTGGTGGTGCCTCATCAGCCTCCTCAATTCTGTTTTGAAGGAAGATATTTGCATTAGGATCAGCCAATTCCATCAAGTCCCACCACTGTTTAGGGCAATGTTTATCGTCTTTAATTATTTGAAGGTGAAGTTGTTGAAGGTTATCAGTGTTGATCTCCTTCATCCAAGGACTTTCATAATATGTTCTTTAGCTGTCGCCATCCCTTGGATAGTGAGGTTGCACAGAAAATTGCAAATAATTTCTCTACCAAAAAAGCTCGTCGGCTCCCATAAAAAGGGCAATTCCATGGTCTTTAAGCTTGGAGGGCAACTTCAGCTCTCTGGATCGACTGCCTCTCCTTCTTTATCAACACCCTCAACAAGGAATAATGTCTGATAGAATTTTTTTTTCAAGGTTTCTGAGAAGCTAAATGACCCCTGATGGGATCATGGGAATTGTGTCTCTAAAGAATCACATAACTGAATTGCAGGACTCCTGGAGTCTAATCTCTAATGTAATTAGACTGCTTAGTTTCTTCTGTCCAGCCACTACTAGAGTATATTTTCAGTTTCTTCCTCTTAAGAGTATCCATAGTTTATTCCCATGCTCTTCCAACAGAAATGGCTACTGAATGACCACTTATTTCTATTGCTACTTCTCTTGCAAGATTTTCGATTTTCCCATTCCTCATACACTAGAATCGATTTAATCGGTGAAAAGCTTCCATGAGTCTTCATCTGAAAGCTCCTGTACCTCCACCTCCACTTCCTTGATTGGCTCCATGACTCGACACACCTTTTTCGATCTAGTGGTAAATATAATCTTGCTCATGTTCTCTGCAGTCATTGGAGGAATTCCAGTTTGTCCTGGGAATTCACCAATTCAGACCATATCTCGTCAAATATCTCATCAGTAAAAGGATTTTCCTCTGTTCTAATGCTGTCAATAGCATTTTGGGCGTTTCTTTTATACTCCAATCTTCCTTGACATTTAAGTTAACGGACTGAGCGATGGTCATTTAGAATTTCTCCTCGCGTGAATTCTTTTGCACCGCGATCCAAAAAACATTGTCAAAGCAAGTGATCTTATTTCCATCATCCATCTCATATATCTGTCGATTGTTTATTGCTTCTTTAAACCTTATTTCCCCAATGCCACCAATACTGTACTCGGTCTCACTTAGGACTTGTGGTTAGATACTCGGATTATTATTAGGTCATCAGCTGTATTTCAAGTTCAACAAGCTAGCTTCACCAACGTTTAGGTAAGGGACATTTTTCCTTCAACACAGATAAATTAGGTAGGGAGTCTTTTATATATATAGATATAGACACACACACACACAAAACCTTGTTCCCTAAGGTAATCAATTCAACTAGCTAGAACATGAAAATGGATCCCCCGCCGATCATCACAGATGATGTAGCCCATCAATTCTTCCCCTTCTTCAAAGTTTACAAAGATGGCCGCGTAGAAAGATTCATGCCTTCTCAGAAGCATCCTCCTTCTGATGATCCAAACGCCGCTGTCCGCTCCAAAGATGTCGTCATCTCCTCCGAACCCCTTGTCGCGGCCCGGATTTTCATTCCCCGAATACCCGAAGACACCCAGGAAAAGAAGTTCCCTGTCGTGGTTTACGTTCACGGGGGAGGCTTCTCCATTGCCTCTGCTTTCCACCCAGGTTACCACAGGTACGTTTCCTCCTTGGCTGCCGAAGCCAACGTCATTGCCGTCTCCGTTGAGTATCGGCTAGCCCCGGAGCACCCTATACCCGCATGCTATGACGACTCGTGGGTTGTGCTAAAATGGGTGGCTTCCCATGCAAATGGGGACGGTCCGGATCGATGGTTGAACAGCCATGCAGACTTTGGCCGGGTTTTTTTTGGCGGGCGACAGTGCCGGGGCGAATATCTCCCACAACTTGGTGACTCGAATCAGGTCGTATGGCTTACCTGGAGTGAAACTAGTAGGTGTGGCTTTAGTGCATCCCTATTTTGGTGGTACGGAGGATGACAAAATGTGGCTGTACTTGTGTCCTGAGAACGGCGGGTTGGATGATCCGAGGCTGAAGCCGGCTGTAGATGATCTGAGGAAGCTAGAGTGTGAGAGGGTTTTGGTTTTTGTGGCCGGAAAAGACCATCTGAGGGAGAGAGGGACTAGTTATGTTGAGGCTTTGAAGGGAAGTGGGTGGAAAGGAACAGTGGATATTGTGGAGCATGAGGAAGAGAGGCATGTCTTCCATCAAATGAATCCCGACTGCGAAAATGCTGTGGACTTAATGAAGAGGCTCGTCTCTTTCATCAAACAAGCAGATTAGCTGGGCAAATTTGTTAGTGTTATAAATGTTGTAGAAGATCGATGGATGTCAAGTTAATCTGTTCCGAAGTTTTTCTTCGATTAATCAAGAAACATAATTATAAAGGAAAGTGTCCTAGACATCCAATATTAAGCGGATCAAAGAGTAGAGCAGAAAGACTTGGGAACATATTTATACCAAGCTCGGTTATCACAACTATGACCTAATTAATTATTAAACTTTGGCATCTGCCGTAAAATTGGCTCGACACAAAACGTGAGCAAAAGAAATGGAGCTGAACAGTTGCGCGGAGTGATTTTCAAGTGAAATTCTCCATTGAGAATCTTATAATGAAGTTTTGGTGAGCACCTTCTCATTAAATTCATTTTATATATATATATATGTATTGACAAATTCACTGTTGGTTGGATAGATAATGATGAGTAGATCACTCATACAAAATTTCACAAAAATTGAAAATCGTTAAGTTATTCATAATCAAGATTGATCACTTATGAACATGAATAATGTATGTTTAATAGTTTTAGTTCGTCCATTGATTTGATCTTGTACGATACCTTAATAATTTTCGATTTGGATGAAAATTTGTAGAAATGATTTACTCATCAATATCTAAACATGTAACGTTACCTATGTGAAAATGTTATCGAAAAATGACTCTTATGACAATTTTATGAAATGTACTCATCAAGTCCTCATTATAAGGGTCCTCATTGGAACAATTGTCAATTGTGAAGCTTCACACTGAAATTTCGGTGTGAAGTTATATTTTACACAAAATCGAAAACATAATTCAATCATCGAAGTCAATCAACTTTTAGATACATATGCAAAAATCGGGCATGCAAAATTTTAGCTCAATCGGAGATATTTTAACCATTTGATCGTGACATTGTTTAACAATACACACAGATTGTTCGATTTAACTCAAAACTTAAATGTGGTGATCAAATGGTTAAACGATCTCCAATTAGACTGAAATTTTGCATGTCTGATTCTTACATAGGTATCTAAAAGATGATTTACTTCAATAATGAAATTACGTTGTCAATTTTGTGTAAAATGTAACTTCACACCAAACTTTAAGTACGAAGCTTCACACTTAATGAAAATTATATATATATATATCTTATCAAGTGCGAAGCTTCGCACTGAAACTTCGGTGTGAAGTTCTATTTTACGCAAAATCGACAAAATAATTCGAAGATTAAAACTACACATCTTTTAGATACCCATGCAAAGATCGTGCCTGCAAAATTTTAGCTCAATCAGAGATGTTTTGACTATTTGATCGTCGTATTATTTAATAATGCACACAAATTGTCCGATTTAGCTTAAAATTTGATGTGGTGATCAAATAGTCAAAACATCTCTGATTTAGCTGAAATTTTGCAAACACAATTCTTGCATGTATATCTAAAGAATGACTAGTTTCAATCTTTGAATTATTTTGTCGATTTTGCGTAAAATTATATATATATATATCATATTCTCTCAAGTGTGAAGCTTTACACTAAAATTTTGGTGTGAAGTTACATTTTATCTGTATATGTAGATTACTATTGATATGACCTATTGACACTAGTTTGTCCATAACAAAATTTGCTTCCATTAACAATGTATTCCTAGCTTATTTATAATCTTTTAAACACCCTTTGATTTAAAAAATGTATGTTTTTATTTTATTTTTGTAGCTACACCATATAAAATTTGATAAGTTCCCTACGTACCCTATAAAAGATCAAACTACTCGTAGTTCATACTTTAAGTTCGGAGTTTGGTTCATTTTTCTTCTTTTTTTGAAATATTTTGCCCCGGGGAGATAATACCTAAACCCGGACTACATTAGTCAATAAAATAATACATCAAGAACGTTAAGGCTGGTTTTGTACCTTGGAGAAAACGTTAAGAGCCCATATAATTTTTAATTACAAGATGAACTGCTAATTGCTTTGCATAACCTCTCGGCTCTTGGGAGTAAGGAGAGCCATTTCTTTCTATACTATAAGAACAAAATAGTGAAAAGCACAAGCAGAAGGTTTTTTTTTTACATGATTCAAAGTTACGTTGTAGTTCTTTCCAGAGTAATGTGCTGGCATTGCGATTTATTCTCTTTCAATGCGGTCAAGTAAGTGAAGTAACTAATGGTAGTTACTGACAAGGGAAGTTGTGCTCAGGTTGCCTTTGCAACATGAAGCTTGCAGTATGAATCCACTGCGGATTCACCAAAAATCTGCCTTGTTCTACTGCCCATTTAGACTTCTGTGTTCCGGCATTGGCTGCAACCACATGTGTAACTGACGCATCCACTTCTGTTGAACAAGTAGCTCCCAATTGCTCCGCCATCTTCCAAAGAGCATGCGTATCAGCCTTCACATTTAAAGGGAAGACATGGCTGAAAACAATTTTAATTCCCTTCAGAACTTGCTGCCGAAGGAGTCTCGACACAAACCTCACATCTCTGTCGAGAAGATCCCAACCCTTCAACTCAACTTCATTAAAGAAGATGCTATGGACATGGGTAAGAAACTTAAGTACATTTGCAAGATAAGCTCCTCCGTACCGGTCACATTCATCAGTCTCCAACTCAGAATAAGACTTACCATTACTCGAGCCAAATTGTTGGCAACTAGACCTAAAGAAATGGTATCTGCGCATTTCTACAACATTGTCCTGGTTTTCTTCTTTCCATACATTTTTCATATCATCAAGGATCAACACAGCAGATTCTCGAGCAAGCAGCACATCTAGACTTTTCTTATTCTCTTCTATGCTATCGTTACGTGATACAACTCTACCACCAAAGAAGAGGTTTCCAGGATCAAGCAGCCGCGCCATTTCAAGTGCATACTCTCGACTGCCCATGGTGTATATGGATAGCTCAAACATCCGACTAGCTTCCCACAGAAAGGTCCTAATGTAAGGCCTGAGCTTGGTGACCAACTGCATATTGGGACCGTCCAAAACATGAACATTTTGCAAACAATGAGCTGCTGGGGTTTGGTTTTTCAAATACTCTTCCTCTGGTGACATTTTATTAAAGGAAGTGCTATTAAGAAGGGTGTGATCTAGATCAAGAACCAGATGAAGCTTCTTATGGTTCAGCAACAAGTTATTAGTGTTTTCATTGCGCACACGCACAACTTCATCATTATTAAGCCCTAAACCCTTATGCAAGTACCCAAATCTAACACTAGGAGAAACCGTGGATTTCTCAACAAACTCATCACCTACAATCTTAGGCCTTTTTCTTGATGTCTCTACCAAACCCAAGTCAATATAATCAGAATCTAATCGACCTCTCTTAAGATATCCAGCAAGATTATCGATGCTATTCAAAATAGGAGAGACAGTAGCCACACTCATCATGATGATTAGATAATCAAGAATTATATACCCAAAAAAGAGAGAGAGAATCAAGAATTCAAGAATTTTACTATTGCTTGTATTTCAGAAACAAATCAACACAAAGAAAATAGATGATCGGACAATCAAAATTAAAATTTCACTATTACAAAAGAGAGATCAGAAGAACTAATCAAACAATGAACTCCAAAGGTGAAACGAGGAAGAGGGCGCTTCTCTGTTCTGCGATGCGTTGTCGTCTCCGCTTCGCTTCGTTAGGAATGTCGTCTCTGATTCTTCAACGTTCGTTCTGCGCGGTGGGTTTGATCTTCGCTTGGAGATCGGCGTCGATTTTGGGGACGATTTGGAACCGATTGCGAGAGAGAGAAGGCGATTAGGGTTTCGCTGGAGGAGCAATTTGGGGGTTTTCTCAGAAGATGGAGCGAGAGTGAAAAATGGTAAAGGTGAGGTGGGTGGAGTGAAATTATATAGGCTCGCTGGAGATCCTATACATAGTGAGACTAGGATTTGTGAACGCGTTTTTATTTTCTTTTTACTGTTCCTCGTAAAAAAAAGACGTTTTCTTCTTTGGAACCGCGTTAGTGGCGTAAACTTGTATACAGTGTCCCAGTGGAACTAGGATTTAGCCATTTAGGTCAATCTTTAGGGTGGTTCTCAGGTGAATATTGTTCGCCGTGAACCCCTTACAAATATTACCGCTCTTGTTTATTTTCCTGGCAGGTCCCCGCTCTAATTTACAAAGAAAACTAAGGCACCTGTGCAGGTGAACCGTCCCCCAATCTTTAAGGTATTAAGAACATCTTCAATAGTGAAATCTTATATCAAAGTTTTATATCTATTATGAGGCCCTTGAGAACACTATTTATATGAGACTTCACCAATCTCCAATGATAGGTTTTATCTCAAAATTTAACTCTTTTTTTATATTTATTTTATTGTATTTTGTATTTAAGAATAATTTTGTACACTCTAAAGTATTATTTTACATAATAAATAATTATTTGATCAATGATTAAAATAAAATTAGTTAATTTTTCTCATTTTTCTGACCATTATATAGAAAATAAGAGTTTGTTTATATAAGAACTGTTGGATTGGTTTCAATCTATATCAGTCACCGTTAGATCAGAAAGTGGTATTAAAAAGGATAAAATAATTACATTTCTCTTTTAATCACAGCCATTTGATTAAAAGGAATGGGAGAGTTGACTGTTGGATTTTTGATCTAGGTCTACATGTGAGAGCAACGGCTCTCTTTTGCCCCTCACGTGCGCACCTCGCACCTTCCTCTTTCCATCTGGTCGCGCGTCCTTATGCCCAATTTTTTTGTCGTTTTGCGCAATTCCTCATTTTTCTTCCCTCTGTGACGCGTCTTCTCTCTCTTCTCCGCTTGTGGGGGCTCACTCCATAAATTTGAGACACGTCTCAAAACAAGTCTGTTTTAGACGTGATACAGGACTAACTATCAGATTTATGACTTTTGTTTTTATTATTAGAGGGTTATAATAAAAATTTGATCAATACATTTTATAAAATTATCATAAGAGTTATTTTCGATAATATTTTTATATAGTTAACGTTAGATGTTTAGATATTGATGAGTAGATTATTTTTACAAATTTTCATCTAAATTGAAAATCGTTAAGGTATCGAACAAGATCAAATCAATGGACGAACCAAAACTGTCAAACATACACTGTTCATGTTCATAAGTAATAAATTTTGATTATGAATGACGTAACGATTTTCAATTTTTGTAAAATTTTGGATGAGTGATCTACTCATCATTATCTATCTAACTAACTGTGAATTTGTCAAAATATAAAGAAAAAGTGGGTTTAATGAGAAGGAATTCACCAAATCCTCATTATAAGGGTCCTCAATGAAGAATTTCCCTACTATTGGAAATGTTATTTTTAGTACTCCAAAAATTATAGGGTTTATGACCTCCCATTGGAGATTCCCTAATCTTCTTGCTCTTTCGCAATTGGAATTGAAACTCTTCAGAATTGCCAAAAAAATAATAATAGCAAACTACTTCTTAGGACACTTTGGAGATATCAAATATACTTAAGAACAAAATCTTTTATTTTAAACAATAAAAGACAGAATCTTACTAATAATGAAAGTTTAACCTGGCATTGACATGTGTTGCAGACATCATTACCAATTTACCCTTCAAGCAATACTATATAAACTCTATTTCTAAAAAAAATAAAAAAATTCAAACACAGCACCGAAGCTCTCTCGATTGCTCCTTGCGATCAATCTTTCACACTTCACTATCTCGAGCTTGATATTTGGATTTCGTCTTCTCCTTGTTGGATTCTCTCCTTGAATCTGGAATCAACTTCGAAGAACCTTGATATTCACAATCCCGAGCTTGGATTTATTGTAGCAGTTGCGTGATTTTCACGCTTTTGATCTTTGAAGCTCAAAATCATCAATTCTCAGTGAGTTTTTTGATGTGTTCATTGTGTGCAGTAGCTATGTTTTGTTGTTTTGATATTGAAATATTGGTTTCAGTAGCAGTTTATATATTTTTGTTATTATGTTGTGATGTATGATGTTTAATTCATGATTATGTGTTTGCTCGAGTTTTAGGTTTTTGATTATGCTTCGAATCTTGTGATTGTGGTTATGTTTTAAGTGGCGTACAAACACTACCAGAATAAATAGGACTGGGCAGAATCCTACCCGAGTGGCCTAAACCGACCGACCCGCCCATATTTTTCAGGTCAGAAGTCGACCCGTTTTAGAGAGACAAAACCAAATTGGCCCAAGTGGACCGAACTGAATCAATCTGGGCCGGTCACGGGTTGGAGTTTACCACCGACCGAATGGAACCCGACCCGACTGATTTGACTGGTGATCAGCAGAGCTGCATATGCACTAATTCAGGCAATCAGGCTCATTCATTGCCTCAAATGAATTGGTGGTGGTCCGATCGGAGCGGCAGCGACGGCGGTTGCTCTGAGCTATGAGAGCGAGCGGGACCTGGATTCGTTAGTGACCGATTTCTGGGAGAACGGTCGCGTCGGCGTCGAGTCTTGGTGTAGTAGCGATATGTCGATAACGATACGGCTCACTCCGATCTCGTTCACTGTTGGTAACCTCTCTCTCTCTCTCTCAACTATTTGGTTGATTTACTCTCTCTCGCTATCATGGACTCGCCGGAGCCGGCGGCGGGATCATCGCTCAGCTCATCACATATCCACTCCAGAGTGTAAGGGCTTGTCTCTCTTAGTTTGTTATTTAATTTCTCCAGTATTTTTTGTATTTGTTTTGAAATTTTGGCCGTGATCTGTAGATGAATACTCGTCAGTAAACAGAACGTGATCTGTAGAAGGAGAAGAGGAACAAGCTCGGAACTATAGAGCAAATGTGCCAGGTTTAAATTTCAGCTTCTTCTAGTATATATACGTGTACTGCGTTTTGGCTGTTATGAAAATAGACGAGAAAAACGATGAAGTTTTCTTGTCCGAACTTGTAGTGTGAATTTGGTTGATGTTGCAGGTTATAAAAACCGAAGGATGGGAGCGGTTGTATGGAGGTTTGACACTGTTGTTTGTAGGAACAGCAGCATCTCAGGTGAGCAGAACTGGTTTTTGTAATTGTTGTGCTTAGTGGAACTGTATTGTTCGGACGACGACCTTATCTATACCTTGGGGGATCTCTTGTTGGTCTATATAAGAAGGTTTAGATCTGAGAGAAGCATGGGGTAGATTTATAAGTCTTTGCTTACAGCTATATAACATCAGTCTGGGGTATATGTTAGTTAAAGGAAGCTGACCTAAAGTTTATAATACTCTAGTCCCCTACATTTAGAAGACTGTCTGACTATATGTCTATAGGTAGTTGGTAAAGAAAGAACCTCGTCTGTATAATAGTCGTAACTCTTTATTAGACATCGAAATATATGTACAGAGGACACACCTAAAGTACTTTGTTAATGTTTATTAGTCTTAACCTGCTAAACTTAAACAAGCTAAATATTAGTTGTGGCTCATTCTGAGCGTCATTGTATGTTGCTGAGGTTTTGTGTTACTTTGCATTTTCGGCCCAAGCCGACTTCCTATGTCTGACCCGCAACCGAACCGACCCAAACCGAAATAATTGATAAGCCGAATTTTCGGCCCAAAAAAAGAAATAATCAGTTGCGGTTTAGATTTTTGGCAACCCGATGATGCGGGTCGGGTTATGGGTTGGGCCTCAAACCAAACTGCCCTGACCCATGCCCTGTCCTAAGAATAAGTACTATAGCCGACGAACAAAAATCGTCAGCCTGTTTGATATTTTCGTCAGCTATAATGTCGTCGGTAATTGGTTGTTGGCTATACCTATAGCCGACGACACTTACTGATGTCGTTGGTTATAGTTGCACTATAACTGACGACAATGTCGTCGGCCAAAGCTTCCCCCTCAGGCCAAAATTTTTGAATGGAGAAACTATAGCCGACGATATTGTATATGAATATCGTCGGCTATAGTTACTGAATTCTGAAGAGTTATTTTTTGCAGATTCTGGATCTATTCTAGAACCTGCATTTCCAACTCTAAAATTTACCACCACAAACCCTATTACACAAACCCAAACCATAAAATTACCCTATTACACAAACCCTAAATTATACAAACTCTAAAAATCCAAAAAAATCCAATTTCGGCGGTGGCTCACCTAGGATATAAAAACCATGAAATTTCAGGGAAGCAGAGAGAGAGAGAGAGAGAGAGAGAGAGAGAGAGAGAGAGAGAGAGAGAGAGAGAGAGAGAGAGAGAGAGAGAGAGAGAGAGAGAGAGAGAGAGAGAGAGAGAGAGAGAGAGACCGCGAGAGGAGCTACGACGAGGTCCGGGGAAGGTGAGGAGGAGGCAAGGTCCACCGGAGGAGCTACGGGGAGGTCCATGGGAGAAGGAGGCGAGGTCTCATCAATTTTTTTTTGGAGGTTTTAGGTTTTGGGTGCGAGAGGAGGCGCGTTTGGGATAAAACGGAGAAACTATAGCCGATGACATAAGAAAAGGTCGTTGGTTATAGTATAGCCGACACATAGGGCATTTTTACTCATCGACCAATGACATAGGGTGGTTATACTATGGCTTACGACATAAGGCGGTTATACTATGGCTTACGACATATGGCGGTTATACAATGGCCGACGACACGAAAAACCATCATCAACCTTAGTTAAACAAAAACCGACGACATATTTTTAACTCATCGGCTATAGTTTTATAACCAACAACATAAACAATTCGTCAGCTATACTATATTATAGCCGAGGATTAGGAAAATCGTCGGCCTGTTTTTCAATATTTTGTCGGCTATAGTGTTTGTGCTAGTAGTGAAACTTTTTAGTTGTTATTGTGGTTATTTTAGCAGTAGTATTTTTTTAGTATAATTGCTTAGTTTCAGTAGGTGGTGATCATTTTTTGTTGTGTTGTTGCTGTAATGTAGTAATGCATGATATTAACTCGAGTTTGTTTTCAATAGCAGTCAATGTAGTTGTTTTTCAGTAGTAGATGCTTTTTTTACTTTTCAGTAGTATGACTAGTATCTACTTGAGTTTCAGTATCACGTACCTATTGTTTTGATTAATTCAGTAACATATTTTATATGTTCATCACTATGCCTATTCACTCTTTTATTTTTGCACTTTAGTAGCTAATATTTAAAAAGATGATATAGATGTGTGCCTTAAGGTGCTTTATTTTTTTGGAATATGTTTTTCAGTAGCAGTTGTTGTATTATTTTTGTGTTGCAGTATCAGGGACTTATTATTTTGTTATTGTTGGAACTGATTTGATATATTCATCATGTTACCGATTCCTCTTTTTATGTTTGTGTTTAGTAGCAATTGTTTAAAAAGACGATATAGACGCGTGGCTCGCGGTGCAGTGGCACGCTACTTTTATTTTTATTTTTATGTCTTTGTGTTTCAGTTTTAGTTCAGTATCAGCTACTCATTGTGTGTTTCTTTTGGGAACTGATTTTATGTATACATCACGCTGCTGATTTGTCTTTCATTGTTGTGTTTTAGTTTCAATTTGCTAAGATTACCTTATTTGTAATTTGTATCAACATATAGCAGTATACGACTTTGTTTTGTATTTTAGTAGCAGCTTTGTCTTTTGTAATTGATTAATTTTTTCCTTTTTCTGTGTAGCGATGTTGTCAATTACTAAGCTTGTGAATGTTACATATGAAATTGAGAGCATTCTGATACCAGTGATGAAGTCAACAAAGTTTGATTCTCTTTGCTTTCAACTTTGTTCTAGGTTTCAAAATCTGAATTTGTGGCAGTTCACTTTGAGGTCTTTTATTGATTCTCCTAATACTATCTTGGACACATATGAAGACATTGTTTCCATGGTTGAGGTATATGAATATCTACCTGCTACCAAATAGATAGAGATCCATGTGTTAGTTGTTGGGGCAAGTTGGAAGGTAAGGATCATGTAGCAATTTCAGTTTTCAGTAGCACTTGTTTGCATCTTTCCTTTATGAATTTTTCTTTTCGGTATCAATTGGGTTCAACATTTTTTTTTATTTACAAATTTTAGAAAGCAGGATTATATGATTATTGTATTATGTGTTTGATTGAGGTTTAGATTTTTAGTTTTGCAACAAATCATGTGATTGTTGCTATGTTTTAAGTTGCAGATAAAAAAAATTAGTTGCTTTTGATTTTTATCAGTTGCAGCTTATTATATTACTTAGTTTTCAATAGTAGTGGGCTCTGTTTGTTGTTGTAATGTTGTAATATATGATGTTAAATCGAGTTTAATTTTAATAGCAGTTGTGTTTGTTGTTTTTCAGTATTAATAACTGGAGTTTTCGGTAGCAGTTCCTTAATCTAATTGCTTTTCAATAGCAGATACTCGAGTTTTGAGTAGCAATTTTTTAATTGTATTTTCCAATTACAACTTCTCATTGTTGGTATTTTTTGTGTTGCAATTTTTTTTTCAGTATTACCCCAAGGCATTGCGTTTTAGGAGGTTTGGTGAGGTTTTGTTGGTTCTCAAGGATGAACATCAACTTGTGTCTCTTGACATTGCAGAAAAACAGTTTAAAAGTCTTGAAATTTTAGCATACCCCAATTTTAATTCCTAGTCCGTCTCATAGCTATGGAGGCAATGCAAGAGTGAAATTACACATCTCAGGACTGAGTTTGTGCACGTGATCAAGGCAAACCCAATAGCAAACGAAATGGAACACTGTTCTCCAATTATAAACACCAGCCAATGGAGTTTTTGAAAGAAAAAATTACCTCATTATCAGAGTATTGTGTGGGCAGTATAGAGTGTTGGTCTCTTTCCAAGTGCATGCGAAAAATAAAGCATGAGTGAGAATAGCACTCTTAATCATCACACCAATCTGATTGTCAACCCTCAATAGAGTAATTGGTGCACAACTTGTCTAGGTCTACGGCTACAACTAAGAAGCCATGCTAAACAGTTATCGGCACACAATGAGGATTGAATAATGGCATAGAACATCTGTCTCCGATTGGGATCTCAATGACAAGAATACCGAGGAAAAATGACATGAACTTGGCTTCAAACATGGTAGTGCACATATGAGGTTGTACTGTCAAATCGTTGATCTCCTTTCGAGAAACAATGGCCCTATTTGACAAATGAGCAGTCAGAAAATCATAATATTGGAAGGAAACACTTTTCTCTGTGTTCTGTAACACGTAAATTCGAGAACTCGAGGGTTCATAACACTCACTTTCTTAATGAGCTTATCCAGTAAAAGAAATGCTCGAACATAAACTCCAGCCTTGCAAAAGTTCTCAATCAGGATACCATAATGACTAGGCTGTGTCCTAACGTGCGGCTTAATCATTTCAACACCTCTAGAAGCAATGTCAGGCTTCTTGCTATCAAATTCAAGGATTAAACAAGAGCTCATAAAGGCAAGGAATTCATTTGCAGACCTCATCACTTGAATAGCTTGAACCTCATTATGAAACAAATGGCAGTAATACTTCATTCCATAAGAGTGTAGACTGGGTACTATCTCCTAAAAAGAAACAGTACATAGCACTAGAGTAGAGTGAACAATTTGATCACTATGACAACACCAAACAACCATGAGAAATGTCATACGCATATCATGAGAGAGTGTAGCATTAAGGGAATGAGCACCTATAGAACACAGTTGCTTAAGCTGATGAACAAGAAAATTCACATCATAGCTTGTACAGTGGCCATCGTACTGAATTGTACTGATGTACACATCATCACCATTAGAACACGCACACACAACATCAATCTGGTAGCACCAGTTTCACACATGGAATTGCATTTTAGGGGCTGTATGAACAGGTTGCAGATCCCGCCACCAAAGCATATCACTCTCTTTAGATCAATATCAAAACACACTGTAGCTTGGGGTTGATATTCTACCCTTTGCTAATTGTATCTCGTTAATCCTCTGAGACAAGCTAACCAAGGCAAAAACTGGAACATGATACTGATTGACAATTTTACATAGCGCTTTTCCTGCAAGCACGTTTTCAAAATGCGGAATTTGCTTCTGCATGCTGAGGTTTTGGAGCAATTTTGTTACTTCCATAGTTCCATATCAGGTGATTGCATTTCCGAAACAAGTAAAAGGCAAGCATCAATAGCTAACTGTAATTCCTTCATATTTGTAGCATAAATCATAATGGCATTCTCCCAATAAGTAAGAAGCATGCCCATGTGTGCACAGACAAATTTGAACAAGTGACCAGATTTAACGAATTCGAATGCACGCTCAAGAACAAAAACATCTGCTACAGCATCACAACTCACAAGTTTGCCAATATCAGCATCACTATTAACACTTGGTGTTCTCACCAACTGAGAAGTAACCAATAGAGAACGATGTACCTTAGAATCCAAAAGCCTGATACTCAGACCACCAGGTGCATCCCAACCTCTAAGCATAGACTCTGTCACTGCATATTTGAAAGAGTGGAGTCTCCAAGTTGCAGCTGTGGCAATATCTGAGCTACTATCCTCGAGATACAGTGCCTCATTCAACTTCTCATCATAACCTGTCACGATAAGCTGCTCTCTCGCATCAATCATTAACTCGTCATTGCTCAGTGGGGGCGGGAATAGAAACGAATCGCTTAGTTAAAGAATTTTGCACGTACAATTCGGGGCTAGACTCAATGAACGGAATTGGAGGGATTTCCAATAGAGTTGCCTCAAAAACACCACAATCTTGAGGTAAGCTTGTAACTCCAACGAGATCAATGCCAAAATCTTGTTCAGAAACGATTAAATGACCATAAGCCACAGTAGCACACATAGATGTGTCTTCTATGGTGCTCGAAGACATGTCTGATCCTAGAAGACACATCTATAATATTAGCCTTAGAGCATTCCCACCGGTACCGAACGGCGAGGACGTCCGGGAGGGTGGCCCACCAATTCGAGGACGTCCGGCGATCGGCATGCGTGCAGCGGGGGGAAGGAGCAGCGGCGATCCACCGTTGACCCACGGATTGTCCCGAGCGGCGTCCTCGACGGAGCACGCGAAGCAGAACGTCCCGCTGGCGGGACCCACGCCACGTGGGTGACGTCAGCATGACTCAGTTTTTTTTTTAGGGTAAAAAAAAAGTAAAACAGTAAAAGTTAAAACTGTCAGCCAACCAGAAGCTGACACATGTCAGCTTCTGGGAGGCTGACAGACCAACGGATATGTTGATCTCAGCCATCCATTTCAAACGGATCTAAACTGATCCGACGGCCCAAATTCATATGCAACGGCCACTTCGGCCAGAAATCAATTAATTGCAAAAAAAAACCCCAAAAAATTGCAAAAAATTCCCAAAAAATTGCAAATCACCCCCTATATTTTTTCTATAAATACTACCTTCATTTCATTCATTTTTTACATCAATTTGTGCACAACAAATTCACTCTCTCCCCCTCTCAATCTCTCCATCTATCCTCTAAATCCTTTGTTTATTTTTTGGGAAAAAAATGTCAACAAATTGGCTTCTTTCGGAAGATGTGCAATTCAGCATATCTTATTGTCGTTTTAGTGTTGATTCGATTACCGGAAATCGTCAAAAGGTCGACAAATTATGGGAAAAGATTCATGGCGATTTCAAGGCGAATTGGGAGCTAGGTTATGGTGAATCAATGCCGGAAACTAGGACCCAAAACGCATTATCCTCTCGATTCGCAAAGTTGAAGGCGAATTTGAAACTTTGGGGTAGTGCTATTTCTTTCGCACGAAGAAATGCATCTTCCGGCTCCAACTTACACGATGAGGTATTGTTTTTTATCTCCATCTTTTTGCAAGTTATTTTTGAAAAAATATTTAATATAAGTTATGTCCATTTTATTTAATTTTCTTTATGGCATGTTCTTTAATTATTTAATTTTTTAGATGAGAAGTGCTCAATCATTTTATGTTGCCAAAAAGAAGAAAGAGTTTAAGGACTTTGCTTGTTGGGATGTGGTGAAGAATCATCCATACTTCATCCATGTCGAAGCTAGTACACCTCCACCTTACTTATCCTCTACTCCGCCTTACTCATCAACACATCCCGCAAGCTCAATGCCCTCCGCCGTCAACTTGGATGAGGATGATGCATTTCCCACACCAATGAGCAATCAAGCTCCCTCTTCTCCGGAGCGTCCTATGGGAGTGAAAGCGGCCAAGGAAGGGAAAAAGAAAGGAAAAAAAAGGCATGAATTCAACAAATGAAAGAGCCGAGGCTTTGAATAGGATTGCGACAAATCAAGAAGCTTATGGTCGCAATCAAAAAGATAATGATGCAATTGAGGTTTCCTTTCTTCGAGAGCAAATCGCGCTTCAAAAAAGAGATATCGATTTGAGAGCTTTGGCGGAAGAGACTCGGATCATGTCAATGGATACCGAGATTATGACTCCTAAATCGAAGAAGTATTTTACCAAGAGGAAAGCCGAAATCCTTTCTCAAATGGATGAGGTTGAAGATGAAGCAAGCGGAGAAGGCTATTCCAATTGTTACCGCCCCCTTTTTCCAAGCTCTTAAATTAAATTACCCACTTGTATTTTTTTCAAGTATTTTCCCTTCAAGCATTTAAATTATGTAGTTTCCCATTAAAATAAATAAAAATGCAATTTCTTTATTTCCATCAAGTTCCCACACATTACAAAAATTATTTAACACACATAATTCAAACACACAACAATGCAAACACACATAATAAAAATACAACAATTAAGACAACATTTTTATAGTTGTTCACCGGTCTCAAGAAACCAGTTATGCTTAACTAAGTCCTTTTGAAGCTCTCCATGGATGTAAGCTGATTGGAGATCTACAATACGCTCATTAAACCGTTGTTCATTTCCATATCTTCCAACCGGCTCGAATGGAATACGGTTCCCCCCTTCATCCACTGGCCCATCATAAGCAATGAATGCGGTAGATGGGTTTTGGAGATCTTCTTCTTGGTTCTCCTCAAACTCATCCTCCACGAACTCGTCCTCAACGATCATGTTGTGCATTATGATGCAAGCCAACATGATGTCTTTTAACGTCGAAAGGCGGTGACACCGAGCTGCATGACGAATTATCCCCCAACGAGCTTGTAAGATGCCAAAGCACCTCTCCACATCCTTACGGTACGACTCTTGCTTTCTCGCAAAAAGCTTTTGTGGAAGCTCTTGAGGATTAGAAATTGTTTTGACAAACGAAGAGTACCTCAGATATATCCCGTCAGCAAGGTAATAGGTGTTACGGTATGTCATACCGTTCACTTTATAAGTCACAGATGGACTTCTTCCAGCAAGCACTGCATCGAAGACATCAGATTGGTAGAGCACGTTGATATCATTTTGAGCTCCTGGTACCCCGAAGAAACTATGCCAGATCCACGTGTCATATGAGGCCACTGCCTCTAAGATGATTGTTGGACGACCTTTCCTCCCTGAGTACGCCCCGGACCAAGCAGTTGGGCAGTTCTTCCACTCCCAATGCATGCAATCAATGCTGCCGATCATACCAGGAAATTCGCGTTGTTTAGCCCTTCTTAGAAGCCGAGTGATGTCTGTCTGATCTGGAGCACGGAGGTAACGAGTACCATAAAGCTCAACCACTTGGGTGCACCACTTCTTCATGCACTCCATAGTTGTTGAGTCCCCCATCCTTGTGATTTCGGCACACTGATCTGCAGCTGAGCCGTATGCCAACATCCGAAGAGCACCGGTCATCTTTTGTTGGGGAAGAAGTCCGACCATTCCAGTGGCGTCGGCTCTTTGATGCCAAAATGGGTCGTTGTTGCAGAGGTCCGTCATTAAACGGTTGAATATATGTCGGCTCATTCGGAACCGCCGACGAAAGTCGTGGTTGGTGAAGACCGAGCGTTCGATGAAGTAATCTTCCATAAGATTATGGCCCCTCTCAACCCTCAGCCTTGGTTGATTTGCACGGCGGCGTGGTGCTGGATCATCATCGAATGCTGCATCAACCGCCACCGCGTCGATAACGAATTGATTGACAATTTCAGCATTTTGTCGGCGTTGTTGTCGCCTCCTATTGAAAAAATTAGTGAAACCCATAGGATTCATCTTGAGGAAAGGGAAATGTGATGAAGTGTTTAGAGAGGATGATAAGAAATGTGAAGAAGTGTTGGTGTGAGTTCTTCCACTCCCATAGCTCATTCTTTTATAGTCATTTTGAAGAACCAGATTAGATTAGATAACGACACGTGTCGACCGTCGATTGGTTGAAAATCTTACCGAATATCTTTCGCAATTATTTTGCCGACACCAACACGTACACAATACACGTGTCACATTCTCGTTGGACCGCAATCTTACAAGAAATATTACCGTCCTATCTTCATCAATAATTTTCCCGACACTGACACGTGTCTCATTCTCGTTGGACCGCAATCTTACAGGAAATATTACCGTCTTATCTTAATCAATGATTTTGCCGACACCGACACGTATACATGACACGTGTCTCAAAATAACTTGTCGAAAATGTTATCGTAAATCCGTAACCACTTATATGTTCTGGAATAACACGTGTCGGTTAGTTATTGGGTGAAAATAATATTCGATATTTAAAAGTTCAAAATTTTAATTATTCGTGAATAGTAATAGGAAGTCCTCAAACAGGCACCGCTGCACGAAAAACTGTTTGAGGACTTCCTATTCTGAGAAATTCCTCAAAATTCTGAGGAATTCCTCAAAATGGGGCTTCCTCGTATCCTCCATGGATGGGAATGCTCTTAGGTCAATACTATAGTCCAAACTGAAAGGCAGCTGCTTCCGCTAGTTTTTGAGTTTTACAGTGGGAAGAAAATTAGTTCCAAATAAAAACCATAACGAAGACAGTTAGTTGAAGAGTTTAGACCTCTCCCTATACATCTCTCCACTACACCAATAACTTAAACCTTCTCAATATATCAAATCACTACCCGCAATTCCCAACTCTACTATCTCTTTCCGATGGCCGCCGCACCCTATCACTCCAACGACGTCGAACACGTGTTCCGCTTCTTCCGCGTCCACAAGGACGGCACCATCCACCGCACTCATCCCCCTTTCGACAAAATTCCCGCCTCCGACGACCTCGCCACCGGCGTCCGATCCAAAGACGTCATCATCTCCCCCGACCCACTCATCTCCGCCCGCATCTTCGTCCCGGGTACCTCCCCCGACCCGACCCGAAAACTCCCACTACTCTTCTACGTCCACGGCGGCGGCTTCTGCATGCAGTCCGCCTTTTCCACCACCTACCACAACTTCGTCTCCACCCTAACAGCCTCCGCCGGAGTCATCGCCGTCTCCGTCGAATACGGCCTCTTCCCGACCCGGCCCATACCCGCCTGCTACGAGGACTCCTGGGCCGCCCTCCAATGGGTCGCCACCGGGTCGGATCCGTGGCTGAACCAGTACGCCGACTTTAACCGCGTGTTCATCGGCGGGGACAGCGCGGGTGGCAACATCACGCACACTCTGGTCTCCCGGGTCGGGTCGGTCGGGTTACCCGGAGTGAAAGTGGTCGGGGCGATACTTACACATCCTTACTTTGGTGGAACCGACGATGACAAAATGTGGCTCTACATAAACAAAGAGAACGAGGGTTTACAGGACAGGAGGCTGAAGCCGGCCGTGGAGGATCTGGGCCGGCTCGGCTGCGAGAAGGTGTTGGTTTTCGTGGCGGAGAAGGATCATTTGAATTGTGTGGGGAAGAGCTACGTGGAGGAGCTGAAGAAGAGTGGGTGGAAAGGGAGTGTGGAGATGATAGAGAACAAAGGGAAAGACCATTGCTTTCATTTGCATCAGACTAATGATGAGCAGGCTGTGGATTTGGTCAACAAAGTTTGTTCTTTCATCAACTCATAGATTTCGGTACTAAAACTGTTGTTGTTGTTGTTGTTGTAGTAAGCCAGCCTCTTTGTTCCCCCTTATGACTTCAAAACTTAAATTTCAGATGTACTATGATTTCTTATAACCAAGTTTCAGAGTTTACTACTTGTTATGAAATGAGTTCATGATGTTGAGTCGTTGAGACCTATGGAATGAAGAGTCGTTTCATATTGCTATATCAATTTTGACATGAACATGCTACACCAACAAGAACTGGTATTTTCTGCCACATTTTAATCCACACTGTTGCCAAACATAAATTTACAATCTCTTCTGTACCAAGTACCAACCAGTTGATCAAGCAAGGGAAACCAAGCGAAACATATCTTCAAAGTTGGAAAGCCAGTGCCAAATAGAAGAAAATACCGCGCAGAATCTGTAGAGTTTTACCAGCACTCTGTTACTTTAAACTAAACAGAACCAGCTCGTAGTTACCATTATTATTCAAATAATCAGATCCAAGAGCCGTAGGCGCAAACATTGTGCAGCTAAGCTCCAATGCAATCCCTCCGCCTCAATCGCACCTCCTCACCATTCACTCCAACAACAAGACTCTTCTCCCAAATCCGCTTCCAAACTAGTTCCCTAGCCTCATCTGACCATGTTTCATCGCAAACGACACAAAACGACGCTGTAACTCACGAGTTCCGCTTCTTCCGGGTATACAAATCCGGCCGGGTCGAGAAATTCCACCAAACCCATAAAATCCCACCCTCCGACGACCCGATCACCGGAACCCGATCCAAAGACGTCGTCATATCCACCGACCCGGCAATCTCCGCTCGAATATTCCTCCCCAAGATCCGCGACCCGACCCACAAACTCCCCATCCTCTTCCACGTCCACGGCGGCGGCTTCTCCTTCGAGTCCGCTTTCTCCCCTCACATCCACAGCTACGTCAGCGCCTTAACCTCCGAGGCTGAAGCCATCGCCGTCTCGGTCGAGTACAGGCTGGCGCCGGAGCACCCGATCCCGGCCTGCTACGACGACTCGTGGGCCGCGCTGAGCTGGATCGCGGCCCATAGTAACGGAGACGGGCCCGACCCCTGGTTGAACGACCTCGCCGACTTCGACCGAGTGTTCGTCGCTGGGGACAGCGCCGGAGGAAACATCTCGCACGACTTGGCGGTTCGGGTCGGGTCACTCGGGTTACCCGGTGGAGTCAAATTACTCGGTGCTGTTCTGGTGCATCCCTACTTTGGCGGGACGGACGACGATGCCATGTGGCTTTATATGTGTCGTGACAACAGTGGGTTGCGGGATCCTAGGCTGAGGCCGCGTGCAGAGGATCTGAGGAAACTCGGGTGCGAGAGGGTGTTGGTGTTTGTGGCGGAAAAGGATCATCTGAATGGTGTGGGGAAGATTTACGTGGAGGAATTGAAGAAGAGCGGGTGGAGTGGGAGCGTGGAGGTTGTAGAGAATGAAGGAGAGGATCATTGTTTTCATTTGGAGGATCTCAAGTATGACAAAGCTGTGGATTTGATTTGGAAGTTTGCTACCTTCATCAGGCAGCACTAAAGAAGAGTTCTGTGTTCTTTTTTTTCTTTTCGGTACAAGAGTTCTGTGTTCTTGTGTCATGGCTCTTGCAATTAGGCAAATTTTGTTACCAATTTTTCAGCATGGCAAATAAAAATATTTTCTTTTTAAATTCACGGTAGTTCTTCGATTTATTTAAAAAAATATTGTAGTATATGTACGGAAAAGTTCGAAGACCTAAAATCGAATCAAATTGTTAGTAACTCGAATCCAACATTTTTAATGGACTAAATTACCTCAATAGTAGTATCCAAACTTATCTTGCTTTGACAAGTTGTTATATAAATTTACAAAGTTATTAATGTGGCACCTGAACTCATTTTTTGCTATATATTTGAGTTCTCCATTAGATTTTCATTAACAGTGGCAAAGATTAAAAAAAGGAAATATTGTCATTTTGACTTAACACCTAATCTTAATGATCGGGCACTCAAAGAATTGATCTAAGCACCCATAAAATTGATCAGGTCACCCAAATGTTTGAGCACAATGTCGTCATTGCGTAAAACAATGGCCTTCAAGAGCAAAACGATCGTCGAATTCGGCGCAACGTTTTCGAGGTCCATAACGTTGAAGTTTGAGGGTGGCGTAGAGACCTCGTTGGAGGCTAGTAGGCCGAGCAGCAACCACGAGTCGAGTCATGTAGAGGATGGTAAGAGTCGGGGATGGCGCAGAAGCTGGAACGTGAAGGTCGATCGAGGGCCATAAACGTCGCCATAACTACAGCGAGATAAACACCTCAGTCTCCTCTTGTTTGGCTCCTCCTAGGAGTTTGGGTAGTACAAACTGTCTCCGTTAAATTGTGATAGGCGTGCCACTGCCGAGGGCAGAACGTCGATGGAGAGTTTCGACGCCAAACTTGCTTTTACACAAGCGAGTGAAACAAGGAGAGCACCAACCTCGTGTGATGGATTCTTCTTGCCTAGATAGCTTAGGACTTATGCCTAATTGGTTAAGACTTGTTTCGTGATCTCGCTATAGAACCACAAAAGTCAATGCTTTATACATCCTGTATGGTATAAAACAGAGCAATTTTCTTGGTGAGTATTGAGAACACTGGTTATGACTTCTTTGACTGTCGGAGTTTTCACGCCCTGTCTGGTGAAACCACCTTTGATCGCCGTCGTCTGACAAGAGAGAATTATTGAATCGCTCACCCCCTATTTGGTGAGAATTGTAGATTCGTTGTTGCCATTTTTTCTCGCGAAGAAAGTTGATTTTGCCAAAAGCAAATTGTGTGTTTGAGCAAGAGAGGTGCCTTTGATATGGTCATGAACCCTTCTAATTATATTGATCTCTCAAGCGTATCTCTTGCTAAAAAGAATAAGAAATCTAAATCCTTGAAGGATTCTGAATACTGGATTCTCTAAATTACATTTTCTTTATTCAACAAGGATTGCAACAAGACAGATCGATTTCTTTTCCAAACTAGGCTTGCTAAATTTGCCGCATGAATCGGCCTATGGTCTTTACTCGTAGCCCACTAATTAAGGTTTATGGTCCAAACACGCCCCCCAGGCCTCGAAATTAGGCCCAAGTGACGTGATTGGAAACCGGGCTTAAGGATATGGCTAACATGATGATTCAACAAAGATTTCCACTAGACCTGACTAGCAGATTCTTCTTGTCACCATAGCAAACTCTAGCAGCGAGCATTATTGAGAGCATATCATGTGCAAACCGGATGAATTCAGAGGTTGCAGTCATCTTTGAGCTGTACGCCCCTAACCACTTTGCTCGGCAATTCAGAATGACTCAAAGCATTATGTACCCGCTAATCAACTCAAGGAACAAGCCCACATCTTGGAGGTTCTCTGCCATGCCTTTAGATGCGAGACATAGTCGTATCGTCATAGTTTCATCGAGTTCTGGGAATAGCTTTGGGATTATCGAACACAATTCTTTGGTGGAATCGTTGTGTGTACTTTCTACGAATTTTGTTTCCTTCCAAATAATAATGTTTTGTTTTAATCCATTAGTTTCGCTTAGCTATCGATGTGAAAAGAGTCTCTCTTGGATCAAGACGTTCAAGTCATAGTAAAGCCAACACTATGCAGGTTATGGTTCACTTTTGCCGAGATAATTTTTTTTTTGTAATCATTTTTAAATCCTATCACTTAGCCTTCAAGACTTTACTTTTCCATGTCTTGGTAGTGTTTCATCTTTTGGTTGGCTTTGTTAATGACCAGCAATTCAATCATTCATTGTGATAAAGGTTTGAGAATTGAGTTTTGAGTATGAAACTTATTAATCATTGTTGTACCATGATCAGGTTTACAGATGATTAATTTTAGGTATATTATGTCAGAGTTGTACCTGGGGACGTTCTGTGTACTATGGACTCTTATTGGTAGGAAATTGTTGAGTGTGGGAATTGTATTGTATAACTAAGTCAACTTTATAGATTTTGGGTTCATTTATAAACAAATAGGTCTTGCCGAATTTTCGGTAGAAATGATCCAGGTTTAGAATCGTGAAAATCATTTTCCTCCGGAGTATGACTATATTGTGGAATCTTGTTGTTAGTCAATTGCGTGCTCAATAATCAACAATTGATCTTCTGCATGTTGGGAATATTGGTTACATTCGACTTATGCGTGAACCCTTCATCGTATTTTCGTAAGGGGAAAACCTTGATTATTTTTCACATCGGTGGTGTCAAAGAATTCCTTTGGTGCAATATTTTGTTTGTGTGTACTGAAGACTCTGGGCTTTATAATACCAACATCTACAAGAGTTAAATAAATTATATCTAAACTGGCACTTTGATCATCTCCTCTCTATTTCTTCAGATATTGTGACTCTATTTCTTGATTGTAGATCTATCTATGACCAAGTACTCCTTGAAGGATAATAATAATTTGAATCCTTGTCAAGTTTCAGGTGGTCGTTCGTTGCATGGATGTGTAAGATTTCGGGTCAAGTGGAAGAAATTTCCAGTGTGCATGATGGAAGTTATGAGGTACAATTTTTCTTATTATACTCGTCTTTCGAGATTATTATATACGTGTTATTCATTGAATCTATTGCGAGTTGATAAAAGTGAAGCTGTCTGGTGTTCTTATGGATTTTCTTTTTCAGTCAAATTCTTTCGTTCTAAGGACTAGGAATTTTTTTTGTTATCATTAGTTACTTTTCGGCACATATTATGATCTTCTATGCGGTTCTGCGTAGAGATGATATTTCTAATGTTATTAGTTTGAAATTTTGATGTTCCTTCTCGTGGACAAGCATCGATCTTCACTTCACATTGTCGTGTATGAAAGTTTTGATGACTTAAGAAAAAATTAATTTTAGTTCAGTGCTTCTTTCGTAAATAATATTTCCATTTCAGAATTCAAGTTTAGCAGAGTTATTTTGAATCTTCTACATTCATAAATATGATTTACCACTTACGTTATATTGTTAACGGTTCAAATATTGTTTTGGTTTGACATTTTCAAATAAGTTAGCCCTAATTTATTAGCATGCTCCATCCTGTCCAATTCAAGTTCTAACTTTCCTTGTTACTTTCAACGAAGATAATAACTCTATGACCACTATAATGCGTTAGTATATTAGTGTGATCTCTTTATTGTTGTTTGGATGTTTAGAGATTATCGAACAAACTTTTTAGGAGTTGGATCAAATAATTTTGGAATCATAACTGATACTTATTCATTATCTACTAACATAGTGATTTGTTCATAATAATAGTTTTGATTTCGAGCTGCTGTCAAGTTGTCAGCAAAAATAGAATCCTCGAAAGTTCAAATATTTCACAAGTTAGGTGTTTGAGATTTATATTTTTATAATGAAAAGTTTCCTGGTCGGTAGTTTCAATGCTCTTTCATTTTCGACTGTCAGTTGAGGCTAAGGTTTAAGGAAATCTTGAAGTTCTGTAAATTCAAATTTCAAGTTTTCATGGTCAGTAGTTTACGGAAGTGCTTCACAACATTTAATAGCAATGTTTCGCTTAATGAGTTTAAGAAATTCAAATCATCAATATAGTCTTTATGTAGTCTTGCACACGACTATTGTTAGTGACATTGGGGGTGCTTTGTGTGCGGGAGACTTTACGGATAATTGATGTCGTCATTGTATAGTGATTTACAGCTATTTAAATTTTGAGCACAGAATTTTTATTAGGGGGTAGATTGTAACGACCTGAACCTAAATAACTGACTTAATCTTCATTAGTCGATTTATTTATCGAATTAATCGCTTTATAATATGTTTGTCAAGATCCGCCGCCACTAAAATCAATTTTTTATAAGTTTTGATTTTTGAACTTGTATTCTTTTCGAAAGTTGTAAAAGGAAATTATTTTCGAGCCTTTCAAGCCGAGTACGTGGACATATTAAATGTTAAATTTGGAGTTACGATAAGAAAGTTATGGTCAATCGGAGTTTGTCATAAATTTTTACGTTTCGATAAGTTTCGAGGTATAAATACCCACTTTCGAATTTTGGAAAGTTTCAATTTTGTTTTTTGGTCAAGACTGGGTCAAGACTTGGTCAACCCCGTTTACTTTCTCTCACCCCGACCCGTTTTCTCCCCGTGTAGGTTATTGTCGACGAAGCACCACCGGTCAACCACCAAATTGGTCGACCTTGGTGTCAAAACCTTCGCCTCAGCCTCCTCTTCTCTTCCCCCAACAAATTAACTTCCAATTTCCATCGATTGAAGCTTGAAATCAATGACAAATCCTAGGGTTTGATGCTGATTCGGCCTCCGCCACCGGCGATATCTCGGTGCCACCTCTTGGGAGTTTGTTGCCCTCACACCCAGGAAACTTTTGCAACTTGTCTCGAGCCTACCCATTGTCGATAACCGCCATGATATCGACTTGAATTTTCAGCGAAATTCTTGACTTCTCGAGGTAAATTTTGGCTTACTCGTTCTATATTAGACTTTGTGGATTTGATGAAAGTTGTTGGGCTTGGAATGAGCTTTTGATTGGTGTATCATTTGCAGGCATCCGTGATGGTCAAATTTTGCCCGTCGCCGGCAGTGACGTGTGGGCCCCACGCACCGTTGTACACAACGGAACTTCGACGACCTCGAAGAGCAATTTTTCACGAGAAGTTTCTTTAGTCGATTTGGATTAGTTTTTGAGTAGTTTTTATAGATTTAGGTAAATTTTGTAATGGTTCTATGTATGTTTACGATTCGGATGCGACTCGACATCTTCGACGCGATCTTTTGTCGTATGTCGAGTCTATGCCCATCTTTCTATGGAGCTTGGGGATCTTAGCACGACGAATATGTTTGGTATCTCGATGCGGCAGAGTAGCGATGCTTAGTGATCGAAAATGGGATGTGAGTATTTGGGATACAATTCGTATCAGGTTTCTTAGGAACGCTATGTATGAATTACGAGTTAGTGGATCGACTATTAGATTTATTACGATCTAGGTGAGTAGATACTTTATTTTTCACTGTTGTTTTGCGAGTCTACAGTTATGCCTTTACAATTATGCATTTTTCGGTTATGCATTTGCATGGAGGCACATATGATTTTGTTTTACACACAGCATAGTCATAACTGTTAGATCGATGCACTGGCTTCTCGGCTGATCCCCGAGATGCTCCGAGAGGGCCAGGAACCAGACCTATGCAGTCTTAGGGCTTGAGGTTATTTGACCCAAGTCACCACCTCTACACATCTTATAATACTCAGGAGTCTCAGGAATCAGACCTAGACGTTATATTTTTAGACTCACATCATTTTACTTATATTCTTTACTGAAAGACATAGTAGTTATGTTTTCATTTAAATATGAACCTTTACTTTTTTGTCCATTCACTCTAACAGTTTTTATTATTTTCTATGCCTGTCCCTGGACCTTTCATTTTCAACCACCCAGATTACAGAGTTCAGTTGAGGTCGGGCGTGCATGCAGTTTATGGCATAGTAGTATCCACTGTAGGATCCAAGGTTGATCCTGCTAGTTAGTATTTTAGTTTGCATAGTTAGTTTAGATTATCTACCTGCTTTGATGTCGAAAACAATTGTCTATCTTTTATATTTTAGCAGTGAGTCAATATGTGAAAATTTTTTAGATTTCGTGACACTTGAGTTATGCATCCCCACTTCAATTTTCAATTAGTGAGTAGAAACTAAGGTTAGTAGAGTCGTTATGGCCTAATTCCGGTTTAGACAGCTAAATCGGGGTCGGGTCCTTTCAATAGGTATAAGAAATAATCGAAGGGTCTCTTAAGAAAAGTCTTCAAGTTCTTCAAGTCCTTCTTCACTTCTTGCTCCCTCCTTGCTTCTTGGCTCCATAAAGAGGATGAACCCACCTTAGGTTAGGGTGAAGAGGGTGGAGATGAGAGTATGATGGTGGTGATGAAAGTTCTTCGGCCATTTAGTGGTGATAGATGAGGTGATTGAGGTGGAGGAGAGAACTAGTGTTAAAAAATGGATGAGGGCCCAGAGAGACTAATACTATGAGAAAAGTGAACATAAGGTGATATATGTGTGTTATGAGAGGGGAGTTCGACCCTATTAGGTATATGGGAGATATTTTGTTGTTTGAAATTTAATATTAGATGCTTAGATATGATCCAAAACTTTAGGCTTTTAAATTATCCTAATGTGTGACTCACCCAAAATTATGTGACTTACATGTGCATCCATCTCTCAAAATATCTTTCATGTGGGCTTGGACAATTGGGTCTTGGCCCAACTTCACTTGACCCTTGCCATTGACCGGTGATAACTTGTCGGAGTTGACCATTGACCGGCCGGAGTTGACTATTGACTGGCGTTGTCTTTTCATCATTTTCCCGCTTTTGCTCCATCTTCTCCCAGGGCCTTAGAAATGCGCCCGATTAAATTTCATCTCTTAGAGTCTTTCCGTGTCAATCCCTCATTTCTTAGAACAACAAGGAAACATAATAAAATAATGTTTTATTCCTAAAAGGAAAGCAAGAAGTATGAAGTTACAAACATAATTAAAACACAATTATGGACCTAACAGTTGGCCAGTCCAGAAACGTCTATAACTCACATGGATACCACTGAGGTGTCAGGCATGGGTTTTTAATTGGGCCACAGTAGTGGGCATACTATATTATGTAAAAACTATACTCTACTACAGTATATGTAAGTAGTATTTATTCACAGAGGAAAACTAATAACCACTTACTGGTATTTTGTTAAAAAAATTTAGAGTACAAAATTATTTTGGTCACGGGTGTTGCCCATTACAGTATATTGTTCCCTATGCGAGCGAGCACAAAGACGAGCCTCTGGTGTAGGTTGTCCGTGAACGTAGAAAAACTAAGTCCCTTGATCTAGTGGATCGTCGTACTTTCAAACAGTTTTTCTATATTCAAAGTGTACATTTTGTTTACTTTGTTCGACTTGGTCTTGGTCGAAAACCCGCTTCAAGTTAAGTAACTTGTTGACTGCTTTGTTCATTGTGTTGTTTTCTTCAAAGAGTTGCGACATCAGCACTACATACTGCTTTTCTTGATGTTGGTCACGTAAGGCAGCATACTTTTCGTAGTCACTATTGGGAATGTCCCTAAGCTCTTCTGAAGTTTTGACGGTAAAATCCATTGTAGCTTCTGGCATTGTTACAAACTTGTCCTTGATCTCTGAAGATGATAATACACGGTAGGCCGATGAGTTATGCGTGAAGAAAGATGGTGTTAGATGTTTGTTGCAACTAGAGTACCCTTTCTTATACGGGTTACCTATTGTTGTAGCGATACAAAAAAACCCTCGTTCCACTGGGCGTGCAAAAATGTTTGGCTCATCCTAGAATTTTGGGTAGTACTCTTTTAAATTGTTCTAGGTGTGCCACTGCCTAGGGTAGAACATTGTTGGATGGATGCGCCCCTGAACTTGCTTCTATACAAGCAACTGAAATGAGGAGAGCACCAACCTTGTGTGATGTATTCTTCTTACCTTGATAACTTAGGGTTTATGCCTAACTCTTTAGGACTTGTTTCGTAATCTCGTTGCAGAACTACGAAAATCGATGCTTTATACACCATGTCTGGTATAACGTAGAGCAATTTTCTTGGTAAGTGTTTAGAACACTGGTTTTGACTTCTTTGACCGCCAGAACTTTCACACCCTATCTGGTGAAAGCTCCTTTGATCGTTGTCATCTGACAAGAGAGATTTGTCGAATTGCTCACTCCCTATGTGGTGAGACTTATAGATTCGCCACAGCTAATTTTTCTCGCGAAGAGAGTTAAATTTTCTGAGAACAAATTATGTGTATGAGCAAGAAAGAAGTGTCTTTGATCTGGTCACGAACCATTTTATTTATATTGATCACTCGAGCATATCTCTTGTTGAAAAGAGTAAGAAATCTAAATCCTTGAAGGATTTTGAATACCGGATTCGCTAGATTACGTTTCCTTTATTCAACCAGGATTACAGCGAGATAGATCAATTTCTTTCCCAAATTAGGCTTGCTAAATAAGCCGCAGGAATCAAGCTATGGGGTTTACTCATAGCCAACTAATTAAGATTTTAATTTATGGTCCAAACACCTCTTATGCATAATCAGGGTGCAAATCCTTGTGTGGAATCCGATCAAATTCAAAAAAAAATTTACTCATTTTCCATAACAACTTGTGCGCCTTGGGAGACCTCAGCTGGTAGCAGAGCAAAACAAAGTCATCATCCTTAACCATCGGCTCCATGATAGAGATCAATGACGCCATGGTCTTCTCTATGTAAACCATATTCATGGCCACAACAACGTCATATATATATATATATAGAGACAGAGAGAGAGCCTTAACCATTGTTGTGACGATCCGAACCAGAATCAGTTGTGTATTCTGCACGATTCCCGAGATTGATCATAGTCGCAGTTTTACGTTATATATGTGGTTTGTCGATTCTATTTGCGACTATATTTTCGGCCGATAATTTGAGTTGCGTTTCTTCACGGAAGTTGTAGAGCACGTGATTTCGAGCTCGAGGGCGGTTCCGGATGATTTTTCCGATAATCGAGGAATATAATAAGATTATTTGAAGTTTCAGTTTTTGACGAGTTTATCCGATTGTTTCGTGTTTATCCGAATCGTGATGGTTATCCATTTCGAATCGTCGATCGACCCGAGGCGCAAGTATAAATATCGGAAATAGTCGAGAAATAGTCGTAAAACACTGTTTGACGTTGACCAGACCGTTGACTTTCCAAAATTGGAAATTTGACCGTTGACCCGAAGTGGAAAGCTTTCCGTTTTGGTTCTTGCCGTCCGACGTCCATTTTCCGGCCACCTCTGGCCAAGTGAAGGGTAAGGTTCGCTTCTCCTTTTGATTTCGAGTTGTTTGATGTTTGGACTAATGGAAATTGATGAGGTTTTGAGTGGGTTCGATTCGAGGCCGACTGGGATTTTTCGCCGGTGACGGGGAGCTGTGCTCCGGCGAGTTTTGGAGGTGAGGTTGTTGGGGTTTCACCTCCCCACACCTTGGTGATGCTCCCCATATGATTTATTTTGGGTTTGGTTATGGAATTGTTGGAACCCGATTAGGTTAACGGGAAGGATTCCGATTTGGTTTCGGCCTGAAATTGACCTATTTTCGGCTTGAATTGGGCTTGGTATCAGTTGAAGGTTTGGCTGGGCTTGAGATGAACTCCATTTCTATAGCTTCCTCGCCGTGGAATTCCACCGTTGACGGCATGGCGGCGGCGGCGGCGGTCAACGGCGGAGCTCCGGCGAGGGGTTGACTTTTTGGATTTTAGTGTTTTTAATGTCATTTTTCTCGTAATCACGCCCTGATTATCATCCAGAGGTTTTCGGATTGATTTGGGTAGCCGATTTTCAGTCGAGGGTTTCGAGTGGAGATTTCGGAAATTCAGTCGGTTATTTTGTTCAGTTTAATATGTTTCCGGGAACGGATGGTTTCCTTGGTTAAGTACAGGGTTGTGAGCTATGATTTTGATGAGTTGTGTTTTTGTGAATATTCAGGGGATCGAGATCGAGATCGTGATCGTGCTTCAGGCGAGGGATCTTCCGCCGGGTCTCGAGATTAGCGCGAGTGCGCGTTACGCGAGTCTATGAGTGGACAATTTCTTTTCACGGATTGATTGCGAGTCTTTTATATACGTTTTACAAACTTGAGCATGTAGTATGATCATGGTTTTACGAGCATGAGATTTCATACGAGATTATGTTTATCATGAGCATGTGTTATACGATTATGCCTATACCAGTATATAGTACGTATATGCATATATATATATATATATATATATTGTTTCATGCATTTGTATCGAACTGTTTATGATTTGATTTACACAGAGTACAGTCTCAGTTACGTTGTTGTATCGATACACTTGTCTCTCGCCTGATCTCCGATGGTAGGCCCACCAGGAGGGGCAGTATCCCGACCTGACCGGCGAGGGGCAGTACCCCGAAACCGAAGCCTTTCTGGCTAAGAATCACGTGGAAGTCAGGGACTCCGTGATTCTGACTGTACTAGCACGGATGTGTCTATGAGTGACCCCATGAGATTTTCCATGCATGCTCTGTTTACGAGTTGGAGTCAGCGTCGCCTCGTATACTATTTGATTTGATTTATTTCTATTACGACTCGCATATGTTTTTATAACATATATTACTCGGTGAAAGACATTTATTTTCGTCCACTCACTCTAACGATCTTTATGTCTTTCCCCTGGGCTTTTCGGTTTTCGTGCCCAGTTTGCAGTTCAGGTTTTGGTATTTCACGTCGCGGTTGGAGGCTAGTGATCTGAACTACCTGTGTTTTCCAGTAGGTTCTTGTTTCGCCTACTGATGTGTATATTGTATATATTTACACTAGAGGTCGCTCTGATACATTCTGATACGTGTTTATACGGATTTTCTCGGATATACTATATATAGTACAGTATGATTACTGTTTATTGTTTATATTATGATGTTGAGAAATCCGGATGGGATTGGTGCCCACGGTATGGCTTTTGTGGCATAGGACGAAGTGTTATTTTCAGGGTGCAGGTTTATGCAATTCCACGTTAGTAACGAAACTCTGCCGAAATTTTGAAAGATTTTTGTTGGTTCGTGTTTTCAGAAGGGGTTCGATTCCGGTTTAGGTAACTGAATCGGGATTGGGTCCTTTCAATTGTCTCCTTGATAGAGATCAATGATGCCATGGTCTTCTCTATGTAAACCACATTCATGGCCACAACAACGTCATAGAGAGAGAGAGAGAGAGAGAGAGAGAGAGAGAGAGAGAGAGAGAGAGAGAGAGAGAGAGAGAGAGAGAGAGAGAGAGTTGATAATAAGTTTAAGGGGGTATAGTTAACATTTCACACCAAAAATAGATTTTTTATCGAGCCACGTCATCAAGTTAACGTTTTGACGAAGGAAAATTGACGGAGGTACTACAAATATAGAGAAAATGCAGTTTATGTACTACATTGATCACTTGGAAAGTTCGGGTACTAACTTGGTGGGCAAAGAAGAGTCTAGACACTGTTGGTGCAAATTTCATTTTTTTAAAGAAAAAATATGTTTTTTATGTAATTGTTATAAAACACAGAAAAAAATGAACTAAGGAAAAAATCTGATTTGTTCGGATCCAAATCTCTGGGATTTTTCTTTCTTTTTTTAAACAAACCGAATTGAATGGAGAAAATATTGTTGTATCGGTTACAATTTTCGCAAAAACTAAACCATTTAGTTATTCTAAATTTTAGCTGTGCTTCGTACTTCATAAGTTTCATAATCACTTTTTACAATCATTTAGACAAGCGTTGAATCTAATTATGACAAAACATTTTGTCTTAGTCTCGATTTTCTAAAACAAAAGGAGAAATTATGTAAAACTCTAAAAATATATTTGATTTTTAATAAAATCAAACTTATTACACTATGATAAAAAAACCTCAACTTATAACTCGTATTAAGAAGTTCTGGCTATTGTTAATTGTATTACGAAATTCCAAGATGGTTTATTAAACCAGGAATTCTTATTAAGAATTGATTGCAAGGCAGCTAAGGATGTTCTTGAAAAAGATGTTAAAAATTTAGTCTCTAAACAAATTTTTGCTAGATGGTAATCCATATTATCAATTTGATTTCAAAATTGAGTTTATTAAAGGTGAAACTAACTCTCTCCCTGATTTTTTGACCAGAGAATTTATTATAGGAAATCAATGAGCCAGTTTAGTCGTGGCACCCGAGAGGGTACCAACTCGCGTAGAGGGCCTTATTCTCGTGGAAGAGGTCGAAGAGACTATAGCTTCCCTATGTTGATGGACTCCAGAAGTTATTCTAACTCTCCTCCTCATTCTCGAGAAAAAAGAAGTGAGCCAGCAGACATGGCAGATTATTTATCCACCGGAAAATCACAAGAGAGCTTTTCCGTTGCTCTTAAGGAACCTATTCTTCCTGGTATTAAAAAGACTCTTGAAGAGCAAATTATTATTCTCCAAAAAGGAGATGAGAGATATTTCAGCTCTCCTAATACTTTAGCTAAAAGATACTTCGAACCAGAAGCCAATTTTCCTCTCTTTGATCAAAAGAATAGAAAATATTATGAGTACATTCTTATTGAAACTGGTTCAGTAAAGTTTCATCGCATGAACCAAAATAAACATACTGAGGATATTTCTTTCAGTAAAGTGTTTATTCAACGCTTAATTCAGATTTCTGAATGGGGCTTAAACCCTAACAAATCTATGGACTTAAAGTTTATCATGCTAGCTTTAACTATTGGGATTATATTGAAGCATGGAACAAAGCTTTTTATTATCAAAACAAAGCTGAAAAACATACTTGGTTTATTATAATTGAACCATCTATTTTTAAACAAGAATTACCATTCTGATTTTATAATTGGTTTGATAAAATGGGACCAAATGAAGATTTCGTCCCTGAGGAACTTTTTAAAAGCTATATTTTTTGTAATCCTAAATAGCAAGAAGTAAGGGTTATCAGTGGGAGTAATCTACTCCTGTTTTTGGCAAGGTTCAGCCTTCCATGGATTTGGCAATAGACTTTTTCAGTTAGTTAGATGGATATTGGGATTTTATCCCTTAACCGCCAATTCTTTTACAAATGGTGGTCTAAATTTGATTTCAATCCTCATCTAATTAAAATAAAAGAATGCATTGAGGAATTTAAGAAAATAAAAAAGGAGTACGCTCCTCAGAAAGAATCCAAGAAGGATTTTGTCATCCCTTCTCTAGCAGATTAAAGGCTGCTTTTCCTTCAGCCTCTCCCAAAAAGCTTAAGGAAAAATTATTACAACAGATTTCGTCTCAAATAGACGATAATGTAGCCGTCCTTTTCAAAAGTTCTTCATCCAAGACTTCCTCGAATTCGGCTTCCATGGAAGAAGAAGAAGAAGGAGAAGGAGAAGAAGAAAAAGCTGAAGATGAAGCTGAAAATGATGAAGCTCAACCTAATGAAGACATGGAAGACTATTTAGGTGTTGTTCCTTTCCTTTTGCACGTGATCGATGGGGCCCTTTGTGCATCCGGCGTGATTTGCGGATTGGTGTTGTTTCCTTTTACTTTTAGCTTTCAATCTTGATGGTCATTTGTTAAAGGCTTCTTGTTTATTTCTTCTTTTTATTAGCTTAGCTTTTCTCCCGGTTACCGGTGACCAGCTAGCTTTAGATGTCTTTTTAAAGAAGAGCTCTACTGAGAAGTCTCTCAAGTTTTAGTTTCCCTTCTGAGATAGCTCTACTTTCTCTCTCTATATATTATCCTTTGTTGTAATCCCTTGTAACCTTCCTTTGTACCTTTACACTATCAATCAATAAAATTACTATTCCTATTTATGAGCAAGGTCCTGGTGTAAGTTACTATTCCTTATCACACGGCATCCAAGTCGTCTTGAAACCCCAATTGTGCAAAAAAAGCAGTACAGGGTAAGTCTTCGTAAGTGGTTGACAGCCGTATAAGGTTACGTATTTTATACTTTCTTAAAATCTATTTTTGCTCATTATAAATATTACTTTGTCAGTTAAAAATGCTATCAAAATTATCAAGAACATCTTCTAAAACTTCATCTTCATCCAGGAATTATATTCCTCAAACTATTATTAATCATATTAAAAATGAGGAGGATATTGAATTCTCAAATATTGAGAATCAGCTTCATAGCTGGAGCCTCCCAGAGGTAAAACCTTCAATGATCTATTCCATGAATATGTTCAATTTAAATATGGCCTTGACCATAAAAATAATTGAACAAATTATTCCTATATGAAAAGAACACGAAACTATTCAACTATTCCACCCTGAAGAAATCAGGAGATATAAAGATAAATACAAATATTTCCAACTAGGCATGGTCCAAGTGGCTATTAGACCACTCTCAAGAGAATGCTTAAATGCCTCATTATTAGTTGTCTTAAGGGATTGCAGGCACCTCAATTTTAATGACTCCTTACTAGGAATCATTCAAACCAGCTTATGTAATGGACCAGTTTATTTTAACTGTTTCCCCAATTTCTGTGTTTCTCTAACAGATAGAAATATTCTTAATGTCTTAACACTAAATATTAAAACTAGTGGTTATAATTTAAAAGGGGGATCAGAACCTCTAAATATTGCATACAGAGTATATTATAAGGCAATGAATACTCCTAGCCCAAAAGCAAAAAAATTTGTTACCAAAGGGAAAACGGTTTTAATTGAGACCAATTTGTTAAAATCAGTTGTGTCTATTCCCCAGACCATCCAATGGCAGGATATTAAAACTCCTGATGAGTGGATGCTTGAATCAGTTACTCCATCCAAACCTATAGAAAATAAATTGGTTGAAGAAATCCTACAATATGATGATGGAGCTGTTATTATTAAATTTGATAATAGTAGGAAATCTACTAGACTATATATCACTTCCTGAGGATAGTCAATCTTCTTTTTCATCCAAAAGAGATGAAAATATTCACTCTCAAAGGTTTTATACTCCAAACCAAAATATGAAAGCCTCTTCATCAGGCACGAAAATTCTTAATTTTATTCTTTGATGGAACTTGTACAAATTCTCAACAAATTCCTCAAGGAATATATCATGAGGAACCTGAAACATTATCAGAATTCAATGACATTGCTTCAATAAGTGCCATTGTCATTCCCTTTTCTTATGATTGACAAGCTTGCAGTAAAGATTTCATGCAAGAAAAATATAAACCTTTTAGAAAATGGTTCTTCTCTACTTTCACAAAAGAAAAACAACAAAATTATAAAAATCTTTATTATGGCACTATTGAGGCTGAGGAAAAAGTTATATCTTTTCTTGTATGGTTCTTAGATTATTCTACCAACCAAAATTCTCCCTGTCTCAATGTTCTCAAATCCTTAGAGAAAAATTAGACTACAGCAAAAGGTAATACTGTTACCTCCATTCATCCACCTTCAGAACATCTGAAGATAA
This sequence comes from Geum urbanum, assembly GCA_946800695.1. Lineage (NCBI taxonomy): Eukaryota > Viridiplantae > Streptophyta > Magnoliopsida > Rosales > Rosaceae > Geum > Geum urbanum. Next base: position 7,213,749 of record OX327002.1, on the reverse strand, counting down.
AAGCAGGTGAAACTATTGTTGAGTCAGTTGCTTTCAGTCATGAAAAATAACATAAATATACAAACCTAACTCTTCAAACCATGAGCTCTCAAATGGGAAGAATAGAAGAGAAATTAGGAAAAATTTCTCAACCCCCTATTATCCAAAACACTAGACCAATATTATCTTCACCTATTATTCAGTCTACTCCAAGAGAAGTAGAACGTTCAATTTTAAAACCAAGTATTAACATCACTATACCTGAAAAAAGAAGAAGAAGGATAATGATATAGTGTCTATTCTAACCCAGCAGTTAGAATCATTACAACTGGGTAACCATAAGACAAAAGAAAAGAGAGCTCAAATAGCTACCATCTCTGAAGTATTTTCAGACTCCGATAAAGAATCGAATATAAATGAATTTGAAAAAAAAATTCTTGCTATGGAAAACGACCTGAGAAAAGATAGTCCACCTCAGAGTCCTAGCATAAATCAAAATACTTTTGGGAGATCGAAGCACTGCTTTTGGCAGAAAAAAAATTCCTGCTGCTTCAACCAGACATTATTATACTTGTCTTACACCTCAGGACTTATTATTCGAAGAAGAAAATTCAAATATTACAGCTAGCTTTAGTGCTAGAATCATCTATGAATGGAATATTGATGGATTATCTGAATATCAGATAATTACACTACTCCATAGAATGACTATGTATTCTACAGTTTGTATATCTACTCATAATACATATAAACAAATTGCAGAATATATTGTTGCTGGATTTGCTGGTCAATTAAGAGGATGGTGGGATAATATTATTTCCCAAGATCAGCAAAGACAAATCCTTAATGCAACAAAAATTATTCGAACTCCAATGACTATAAAAGATGAACAAGGTCATGATAGTGTTATATACACTGAAACTTCTATTCCTAATGTAGTTTATACACTGCTTACTTCCATTCTATTAGTTTTTGTTGGATATAACCCAGTATCCTTCGAAAGAAATAAAGATTTATTAGTTAATCTCAAATGTCCTACATTAACTCAGTTTAGGTGGTACAAAGATGTATTCTTATCTAAAGTTATGATCAGAACAGATGCCAATGCAGACTTTTGGAAAGAGAAGTTTATTGCAGGTCTTCCTACTCTGTTCGCCCAAAAAGTCACAAATCGTATCTTAAGAAAACATGGAGGAAATTACATTCCTTATCATGATTATACTTATGGTCAACTTATTAGTGAATGTGTTGCAGAAGGATTATCCCTTTGTAATGACATTAAGCTTAAAGTTTAATTAAAACGCCAACACTTAACTGACAAGAAAGAAATTGGTGAATTTTGTGACCAATTTGGTTTTGATCTCCAAATCCCAAACAAACACAAGGGATTTGAATAAAAACCCTATTCCAAGAAAAAGAAGCGTTTTATTAAGAAAACTTTTTCTACTCAGGAAAAGAAGAAAAAATGAAGGTCAAAGCCATATTATAAGAAGAATTATTCCCAAAATTCTTCCAGTACTATTATTTGCAGAAAATGTGGTAAAACAGGCCACTATGCTAATAGATGCTGGACCAAAAAGAAAATCAATGAGATTTCGGATGAAGGTCTAAAAAAGCAACTTTTAGCAATCCTTCTAAACCCTTCTGACAGTGAGTCAGATGACCAGTTCAACATTATTGATCAAGAATCTGACAGTTCTGATTCTGAGGCTTCATTCTCATCAGACTGTGGTTGTAATGTAAACCACTACAAAGCTATTCTTGAGATGAATGGATTAAGCATAAATGTGCTTACATCTCAAGAGAGATCTATTCTTGATTTGATTAATGGGATCCAAGACCCTGACACCAAGAAAAATATGATCGAACATTATTTAGAAACAATAAAAAGGGAAAATAAGCCTAAGGATTTCCCTTATATTCCAAAGGAGTCATACTTCTTAAAAGAAGTCTTTGATGGGTTAAAAACCCACTCTTCCAAGAAATTATCTATTTCTGATTTACCATAAGAAATTAATTCCATAAAAATGGAGGTAAATATTGTCAAAGAAAGAGAAACTTCTATTTCCGATTTAAGGACAGAAATAAATCACTTAAAAACTGAAACTAAGTTTCTCAGAGAAATTATTAGCAAGATCATTCCGGAACAAGGAGAATCTTCTATTTCTATTCCAGATGAAGAAAAATTTCTCAATATCATTAACCAAGTAACAAACCAAAAATGGTATTCTAATGTTTCTATTGTCATAGACAAAGATTATGTTCTAAAAGGGATCACTCTCATTGATATTGTAGCAGATCTAAATTGTATCAGGGAAGGGGTAATCCCCGCACGATATTATGATAAGTCATCACAGTCGTTAAACACTGCAGATGGTTCAAGATTAAAAATCAGGTATAAATTATCCAATGCCTATGTTTGTAATTCAGGCATGTGTTTCAAAACCCCCTTTGTTATGGTCAAAGGCTTAACACAAAAAATTATATTACGAACTCCTTTCTTCAGTCTTCTGGAGCCTTTTACGAAGACAAGTAAATGCATAATTTGTGAGATTGAAGGTCAAAAGATAGCTTTGACTCCATTACTCAACCTCAGAATCGTCAAATTGATATAATCAAAAACACTCTTATTTTCAAAGAGAATCAAATAAATTATATTCAATCTGATTTAAGGATCATGAGTATTACAACTCAAATCAATTCCCGCCAAAATCAGATTAAAATCCTGGCTGATACTATTAAAAGAGAGATCTGTAGTAATTTGCCCAATGCTTTATGGGAAAGAAAGAAACACATTATCACTCTCCCTTATGAACTTGACTTTAAGGAACAAAACATTCCTACTAAAGCCAGGCTAGCTCAAATGAATGCTGAGCTTATTGAATATTGTAAAACAGAAATCAATTCTCTGTTATAGAAAAACTTAATAAGAAAATCTTATTCTCCTTGGAGTTATACAGTTTTTATGATAATAAAAATGCTGAGATAGAAAGAGGAACTCCTAGATTAATAATCAACTATAACCCTTTAAATAAGGTTTTTAAATGGATTGGGTATCTTTTACCTAACAAAAAAGATTTATTATCAAGACTCCAAGCAGCTTCAATATTTTCAAAATTTGATTTAAAATCTAGGTATTGGCAAATCCAAATTGCAGAAAATGACAGATACAAAACTGCTTTCAGTGTTCCTTTAGGACATTATGAATGGAACGTCATGCCGTTTGGTCTCAAGAATGCTCCTTCTGAATTTCAGAATATTATGAACGACATATTTACTCCTTATTCATCTTTCTCTATTGTTTACATAGATGATATTCTCATCTTTTCACAATCAAATGATCAACACTTCAAGCATTTAAATATTTTTTCAAACCTTATTAAGAAAGCAGGTGAAAGGACCCAACCCCGATTTAGTTTCCTAAACCGAAATCAAACCCCGTTTGAAAACACGAGCTTGCAAAAAACCTTAGAAATTTCGGCAGAGTTTCACTATATCATGGAATTACCATTAACCTACACCCGAAAAAACACTTCATCCTATGCCAAAAAAGCCAAACCGTGGGCACCAATCCCATCCGGATTTCTCAATATCATAACATAATATAAAGTGATAAACCAAAAGCTGTAACTTTACAGAAATGCGGGGAAAATCATATGAAAATATAACATCAGAGTATTTAGAGCGACCTCTAGTATATATATACATAAATACACAACAGTAGGCTAAACAAGAAACCTACTGGAACAGAAAAGTAGCTCGAATACTAAGCTTCTGAGTGCGACGTGCAACACCAGAATCTGAACTGCAAACTGGGCATTGAAAACAAAGAGCCCAGGGAAAGACATATAAACTGTTAGAGTGAGTGGACGAAAATAAATGTCTTTCGCAGAATAATATATGTTATAAAAACATATGCGAGTCTAAATGAATGAATATGATATAGTATACGAGGGAGACTCTAACTCCTCACGCGTACAGAGCACGCATCGTAAAACTCCGCAGGGTCACTCATGGACAAGTCCGCTCTAGTACAGTCCAAATCACGAGATCCCAGACCCACACGTGATTCTAGCCAGAAAGGCCTCAGGTCAGAGCCCCCCCCCCCCCCCCCCCCCCGGTAAAGGCCTCGGGTCAGGGGTTACAGCCTCCCCCGGTAAACATCCTCGGGGATTAGCGGGGATGCAAGTGTATCGATACAACAATATATACTGTGACTGTAGTTTGTGTAAATCAAATCATAAATAGTTATATGCAAGTGTATAAAGCATAATGTAAATGCATATACGTAATACATAATTGTATAAGCACATTCGTCAATGCGTATTCACAAATGCATAATCGTAAAACACATGCTCGTATAAATCATAATCTCATATGCATGCTCATGCTCGTAAAACGTGTAATAATGACTCGCAACTAATCAGTGAAAAGAAATGTCCACTCACAGACAAGCACAGCGCGCAAACGCACTAATTCCGAAATCTCGCGGAAGATCCCTCGCCCAATGTACGATCTCGATCCCCTGAATAATCACAAAATATAACTGATCAAAATCACAATTCATTACTCTGTACCACACCTCGGAAACCAACTATTTCCGGAAACATAAAACTCGGATACAAAATAATTGACGAAAACCCCCAAATACTCCACATAAACCCTCGACTTAAAATCTGGTATCCAAATCATCTCGAAAACCTCAAGGCGATGATCGGGGCGCGATTACGAGAAAAACAACATAAAACTTGTCAAATTTCAAAAAGTCAACGTCTTCGCCGGAGCGCCACTGTTGACCGTCGCCGCCGCCACCGGCGCGGCGTCAACCGTGGCGGATTCCAGCCAAACTTTCCAGGTCACAAGTACTCCTCAAGCCCAACACATTACTGTTGTAATTCCAAGCCCACCGGCCGGAAATCGCCACGAAACTCACGGAATCCATAGATTCCGATGAGTTTTCCAGCGAGCTTCAAACCTCAACCAAACTAAAATTCTTTCACCCAAAAGCTTCACGAGGTTGAGGGGAACCTTTCCCCCCACACGCCCGACCCCAAATCTCGTCGGAACGCCGCCCCCAACGACGGCGAAATCCACGGATTTCACCGAACTCGTTCTCCACTTATCCCTCACCAAATCACATGAATTCAAGTCCTAAATCATAGGAAATCCCTCACCGAAACTCGGGTCAAACGACGGTCAAACTTCCCAAACAGTGATTTTCGACAATTTTTCGACTATTTTGATATTTATATTCGTGGCTCGATACGATCGACGGTCCAAATCGAATCACATCCACGTTTCGGATAACTCAAAATCAAACGGATAAACACGACGAAATTACGCGATTTCAAATATTCATAACATATTCCTCAGTTGTCGAAACAATTATTTGAAACTGCCTACGAACTCAAAATCACGCATACTACAATTCTCGTGAAGAGATTCAACTCAAATTCTCGCCCGATAATTAAGTCATGATCAAAACCGCCAATTCAATTAATTACGATAAACTGTGATTACTCGCAAAACTCGCGGATTACGTCGATTACCATACCAATTTCGGTTCGGGTCATCACAAATCTACCCCCCTTAAAAAAATATTTCGATCTCGAAATTTACGTACCTGCAAGGTGAACAGATGAGAATACTGCTCCCGCATACGCTGCTCGGTCTCCCAAGTGGCTTCCTCAACTGAATGATTCTGCCATAAGACCTTCACAAGCGGTATGACTCAGTGCCTCAATTCCTACTCACGCCGATCGAGAATCTATACCGGTTCCTCCACATATGTCAAATCTTCCTGGATATGAAGCTGATGTGGTGCTAACACATGTGATGGATCTGGAATGAATTTCCGCAACATCGAGACATGAAAAATATCGTGTACTCGAGCCATCTCAGAAGGCAACTCTAACTTGTAAGCCACGACACCAATTCTCTCGGTAATCTCGTACGGACCAATATACCGTGGTCGATGCTTGGCACGCTTCTCGAAATGCATAACTCCCCTCCAAGGAAATAGTTTCAGGAAGACCCAATTGCCTACTTCGAACTCGAGACTTTTTCTTCTCACGTCGGCATAACTCTTCTGGCGATCCTGGGCAATCTTCAATCTGTCCCGGATAATCTAAATATCCTCCATGGTGCTCTTCACCAGATCAGGGCTAATAAGCCATCGCTCGCCCACCTCACTCCAACACAATGGAGTGCGGCACTACCTCCCGTATAGAGCCTCATACGGTGCCATATCAATACTGACCTGATAACTGTTGTTGTAAGCAAACTCAATCAAATGCAGTTGCTGGTCCCAATTTCCTCTAAACTACAAAACACAAGACCGCAACATATCCTCGAGGGTTTGAATAGTCCACTCAGACTGCCCATCAGTCTGAGAATGGAAAGTTGTACTTAAATGCAATCTGGTACCCAAGGCTCACTGCAATGTTTGCCAGAACTCTGAAGTAAACTGACTGTCTTGGTCAGAAACAATGGATACAGGCACACCATGGAGACGAACGATCTCCGCCAAATACAGCTTTGCCAATCTACCCACTGAAATCTTCCCTGGAAGTGCAAGGAAATGAGCGAATTTCGTCAATCGGTCTACAATATACCAGTATTACCAGCCGAAGTACGTGGTAACTGATACACGAAATCCATGGTAATGTGCTCCCACTTCCTAACCGGAATCTCCAAGGGCTGTAGCTTTCCTGCAGGCTTCTGCCTCTTTGCTTTAACCTGCTGACAAATAAGACATCTGCTTACATATGTGGCAATCTCCCTCTTCATATTTTGCCAACAGTAATAAGCTCGGAGTGTACGAAACATCTTCGTACCGCCGGGATGCATCACATAAGCAGAACAGTGAGCTTCATCTAAAATCTCTTTCTTCAAACCCTCGTCCCTGGGTACACACAATCTGCCTCTGAATAGTAATGTACCATCATCATTCAACTGAAACTCTGTTGGCACACCATTCCGAATCATGGTCTTCTTATCCAACAGATAGGAATCCGCATCCTGAGCTTCCCGAACCTGATCAACCAATACCGGTCGAGCCTGGAAGCTAGCCAACAAGGCTCCATCATCATCCCACTCAAACTCAGCTCCCGTAGCCCATAACTCTGCTAACATCGATACTCTAGCCACACACACATCAAATAATGAGGCTCCAGATTTCCGACTGAGTGCATCAGCAACGACATTAGCCTTCCCTGGATGATACTCAAAGGTGCGATCATAATCACTGATCAATTCCATCCATCTGCGCTGTCTCATATTCAAGTCTGGCTACGTGCGCAAATAGGTGAGACTCTTGTGATCTGTGTATACCTTGCACTGAACTCCGTACAAGTAGAGTCTCCAACTCTTCAAAGTTAATACAATAGCAGCCAACTCCAAATCATGGGTAGGATAGTTGACTTTATGTGGTTTCAGCTGCTTAGAACCGTAAGCCACCACTCTGCCATGCTGCATCAAAACACAACCAAGTCCCAATTTTGATGCATCGCGCTGTAAACCACAAACTCTCCACTGTCATCAGGTAGGGTCAAAACCGGTGCAGTAGTCAACTTTTCTTTCAAGAGCAAGTAACTCTCCTCACATGCATCGGACCACTCGAACTTGACACATTTCTTCGTCAATCTGGTAAGTGGAGTGGCAATCCGTGAAAAATCATGCACAAAGCGCCAATAATAACCAGCCAAACCCAAGAAACTCCTGATCTCTGGTACGGTGGTAGGTCTACTCCAATTCAACACGGCTTCTATCTTGTCAGGATCCACAATGACTCACTCAGCATATATCACGTGACCCAAAAACTTCACGCTATCCAACCAAAACTCACACTTGCTGAACTTTACAAATAACTGATTGTCTCTCAAAGTTCGCAAGACAGCTCACAAATGCTTCTTGTGCTGCCCACACTCCTGGAGTAAATCAGGATGTCGTCGATGAACAAGATCACAAACTTGTCCAGAAACCGTCTGAACACCCGGTTCATCAAGTCCATGAAAGCTACAGGGGCATTGGTCAACCCAAATGGCATAACCAAGAACTCATAATGTCCGTACCGTGATCTGAAAGTTGTCCTGGCCACATCTGACTCTCTGATTCTCAACTGATGGTATCCAGACCTGAGATCAATCTTCGAAAAGACTAAAGCTCCCTTGAGCTGTTCAAACAAATCATCAATCCGCAGCAACGAATACTTGTTCTTCACAGTGACTTGATTCAGCTTCCGATAATCAATACAAAACCGCATGGAACCATCCTTCTTTCGCACAAACAGTACATGAGCACCCCATGGTTATACACTGGGTCATATGAAACCTTTCTCCAGCAGTTCTTGAAGTTGAATCTGTAACTCTTTCAACTCCACTGGCACCATACAATAAGGTGTATGTGATATAGGTCCAGTGCCTGGTAAAAGCTCAATGGTGAAATCGATTTCTCGAACTGGAGGAACACCGGGTAATTCCTCCGGAAACACATCTGGAAACTCAGAAACAACCTCAATGTCACAAATGTCTGGTACAACAGCCGTAGTATCCACAACATGAGCTAAATAGGCAACACAACCCTTCTTCATCCTCCGCTCGGCCTTCATCACTGAAATCACACATGGCAATGAAGTATTCTTCTTACCGCGAAACAGTATCTCTGGGAACCCTGGACGTCGAAACACAACCTCTTTCTTGTGACAGTCGAACATAGCCCAATGTGTCTCCAAGAAGTCCATACCCAAAATCACATCAAAGTCGACAATATCCAGCAATAACAAATCCGCGGCTAAACCATGACCTCCAACTAAGATCTCACAATCCCTATACACCCAACCAATACTCACAACCTCACCGGACAGATACAACACTCTCCACAACCCCAGAAGTGGAGATGCATGCATAGTAGCTAAAGATGACAATCTATATGATATGAATGAATGCGTAGCACCTGGATCTAGCAACGTAAGTACTGGATAGCCAAAAACATGCAACGTACCAATAACAACCTCCGGTGATGCTGTACCCTCACGCAATGACATGGCATGAACCCTGGCCTGCCCGGCTGGTCGTCCACGTTGAGAGTGACTCTGCTGTCCGCCCTGGCCAGAAGACTTTACTGGTCGAGCCCCATAAGTGGTACCTCGCTCTCCTCTGGAACTCTGAGCTACATGTCCACCAACACCCACCTGCTGGAGATACTCCCTCGCAAAGTGACCCTCCTGGCCACATCGATAGCAACTGGTAGTGTCACGCTGACAAGGACCATAATGATGCCTGTTGCAGAAGTTGCATAGTGGATACTCCCTCGGTATAGCAAAAGTGCCACCGGTACGTCGAAGATAGCTGGATCCGCTAGAACCCCCACTGGACTGTGGTCTCTATGGTCGATCCCTCCTTCATCTCTGTCTCTATCTAGCTAAACTACCCGGTGGTCTATATGGTCCACTGCCAGATGATGATGCAGATCCGGAAGTGCCTGAACTCAGCCTTTTGGAAGGTCCTTGACTCGGTCCACCCTCCTCAAATCGTCGAGACTGGAATCTCATCTGCCTTTCCTTCTTGATATCCTCGCCTCGATGTGCAACACTCATGAACTTATCAAAGTTATTCTGAGGCATCGTAGTCAGTGTCCCCTTGATGTTCAGGTTCAAACCCAACTCAAATGTTCGGCACTTGGCTTCCTCTAAGGCCACCATGTCACGAGCAAACCGAGATAAACGAGTAAATCTGTCCCGGTACTCAAGTACTGACATGCTGCCCTGTCTCAAATTAGTGAACTCCTCATACTTCCGCTGTTGTGTAGCTTGGTTGAAATACCTCCGCATAAACAAATCTCTGAACAATGTCCACGAAGTATCAACCGGAACTCTATCGGTGCTAACCCACCAGAAGTATGTATCAGACTTAAGTAAACCAACTGCTGCCACTGTCATCTGCTCAGGAGTGAAACGCAGACGCTAACAAACTCGCTCAACTTGAACCAACCATGCTCCACAAATCTCTGGATCAGCTGAACCCGAGAAAACAGTCGCTCCAGCAGTTCGAGCTTTGACCACAGGGTCAAAATGCTCCTCCAAACACAATACTCGCATAAGCAAGTCATGCGTCTAGCGATCCTCATCAGGATCCATATCCCTATTAACACGGGGACCACGTCTAGAAGGCATCCTAATGATAAGAGAAAAGCATTAGTCACAAGCCACAAGGAACATAATCATGAAACTTCAGACATTTGAACACATACAACACCCGAAGCATTGATGAGTAACCGCTGACCAGTCGGGTCATCGCTCCAGACATGCTGCACCTACTCAAATATCCTTAGTATCACAACTACAGAAGTCTACAAAACCTGAAACCTAATGCTCTGATACCCAGCTGAAAGGACCCAACCCTGATTTAGTTTCCTAAAACGGAATCAAACCCCTTCTGAAAAAAAGAACTTGCAAAAAACCTTAGAAATTTCAGCAGAGTTTCACTATATCGTGGAATTACCATTAACCTGTACCCGAAAACACACTTCATTCTATGCCACAAAAGCCAAACCGTGGGCACCAATCCCATCCGGATTTCTCAATATCATAATAATGTAAAGTGATAAACCAAAAGCTGTAATTTTACAGAAATCCGGGGAAAATCATATGAAAATATAACATCAGAGTATTCAGAGCGACCTCTAGTATATATATACATAAATACACAACAGTATGCTAAACAAGAAACCTACTGGAACAGAAAAGTAGCTGGAATACTTAGCCTCCAACTGCGACGTGCAACACCAGAATCCGAACTGCAAACTGGGCATTGAAAACAAAGAGCCCAGGGAAAGACATATAAACCGTTAGAGTGAGTGGACGAAAATAAATGTCTTTCACGGAATAATATATGTTATAAAAACATATGCGAGTCTAAATGAATGAATATGATATAGTACACGAGGGAGACTCTAACTCCTCACGCGTACAGAGCACGCATCGTAAATCCGCGGGGTCACTCATGGACACGTCCGCGTTAGTACAGTCCGAATCACAGAATCCCAGACCCACGCGTGATTCTAGTCAGAAAGGCCTCAGGTCAGAGGTCTGCCCCCCCCCCCCCCCCCCCCCCGGTAAAGGCCTCGGGTCAGGGGTTACAGCCTCCCCGGTAAACATCCTCGGGGATTAGCCGGGATACAAGTGTATCGATACAACAATATATACTGTGATTGTACTCTGTGTAAACCAAATCATAAATAGTTATATGCAAGTGTATAAAGCATAATGTAAATGCCTATACATAATACATAATTGTATAAGCACATTCGTCGATGCGTATTCACAAATCCATAATCGTAAAACACATGCTCGTATAAATCATAATCTCATATGCATGCTCATGCTCGTAAAACGTGTAATAATGACTCGCAACTAATCAGTGAAAATAAATGTCCACTCACAGACAAGCACAGCGCGCAAATGCGCTAATCCCGAAATCCGGCGGAAGATCCCTCGCCCAATGTACGATCTCGATCCCCTAAATAATCACAAAATATAACTGATCAAAATCACAATTCATTACTCTGTACCACACCTCGAAAACCAACAATTTCTGGAAACATAAAACTCGGATACAAAATAATCGACGAAAACCCCCAAATACTCCACATAAACCCTCGACTTAAAATCCGATATCCAAATTATCTCAAAAACTTCAAGGCGATGATCGGGGCGCGATTAAGAGCAAAACGACATAAAACTTGTCAAATTTCAAAAAGTCAACGCCTTCGCCGGAGCGCCGCCGTTGACCGTATATAAACTACCAAAGCATAACATGGACATAGAGCAACACAATTTGACCAACCAAATTCTTTTCTAATCACACTTAATCAGAAGATCTAGAGCGATATTCCATGAAAAGATAATCTTTCCTACATATACAGAAGATCAATAAAAGCACTATTTGACAAACAATTTCATTGATTTAACGGATAAACAGAAGTCCAATAGCACAAAGGTACACCTCAATTTCTATAATATTAGCTAGGTATAAGCTTTTCAATGTTTCCTCATAGCTTGTAATCGATCTCTAGACTGCATTTATTCGCTGCAATTCAACACTGAGTTTGTTCATATAGGAATAATGTGATTGTTTGTGTAGCTTCCACAACTCCATTGAATAAAAGGCAAAATGGACAGTCTATAGAAAAAGAAACAAGGCCGTTAGTAGAAATTAGTCGAACATTTACCTAACACTATCTCATTAATGAGACGCGCATATTCAATGTCACATTGACCATTCATTTGATTTGTATAGGTGAGTAGAAACTCCTTGAATTTCTTGGCAATAAATCTCCGTACTTCATCTCTAGTAACCCAATCTTGGAGTGTTCCTTGATCGAACACAATACATGTCAAACCCATCTTTGTCTTCATCATCCTACACAAAAGACCCAAAGATGGTTATGAGAATTCTGAAATGAGACTGGCCAACACTTGAGAATATATCTGGTTTATGTAAAAAAAAGTGGCATACCTCATATTGGTCATCAGTCAGATCAGTCATAGGAACATCATCTCTGGATTGTCTCGGTTGTGATCTTTCGGGCGAACTCTGCATACCATCAATATCGTCTGTGCTACACGTAGGCCTAAAATCAACTCTTGTCCTCTTCGAAGGTCTATAGTTTTCCTCATCAGTGTCTACAACATTACATTAACATCACCACGACCAACTATTAAGACATTATCAACACCAGTAGTACTACTGGGAACTACTACGAACAAGCTGTGTCATTGCCTCGTGATCAATCCTTTTCATTCAATATAACACACAGTATCCAAGTAATCTCAAATAGCCTAACAATAGAAATCTAAGAAACTCTTCCTAAATCTCAGCATCCATATCAGAAATCTTTTGAATGTTGACTTTTATACTAATTTCAAAAAAGATTAACAACCAAAATAGTAGTAAGATCCAAATTCCAATCCCAATTTTGACAGAGAAACTATAAGATTACAGTTACAAAATCAAATTTCAATTTTCAGAGCCTAATTTTCCTGACGAACCGAACCAAATCGAAATTTCCAATTCTAATTTTCACGGAGAGATCTCAGTTATATAATCATATTTCATTTTCAGTTCCTCGATGTTTTCAATAAACCGAAAAGAATTGTCGGTGGAGAAACGACTGGAGCTAAAGTCAGAGTATAGAAAAACGAGAAAGAGCAGCAGAGATAAAAGATACAGTGAAATCTATAATCGAAAAGGTGTACCTGACGATGTGGCATTCGCCGAAATCTGATCTGTCGATTTCATGATCGCCGATCTTCAAAAGCTCCGACGAGTATCACACAAAGTGAGAGAGAGGGAGAGAGAGAGAGAGATTGATTGCTTTTCGGTGATTAGTCGTGGCATTTTCATAAATAATTTATAAATCATGGTCTTTTACCTATTCAGAAAATAGAATGGGTATTTTTGGGATTAAAAACTTATGCTGAGTTTTTGAGGAAAGAGAATGTAAGTTGAAAATATATTTTTTTTCATTTTTCCAAAAAACAAACATTTTTAAGGATTACATTTCCTTACACTGCCAATTATCAAAATCCGGAAATTTAGCTGTGTAGTGTTACACTCAAAAACCACTAAAATAAGACTAGCTAATAATGATGGAAAAATTTCTAATTAGAATATTGGTAGAAGTACAGAAAATAAGTAAAATATTGGATATCGAGGTTATATCGACAATCCAAAATATGAATATTTTGACGGAAATATTGATGAAATATCGATCCAGTAAAAAATTGGACGAAATTGACAAAAAATTAAGAAAAATACATGGAAATTTGTATTGAAACTTCATTATGTTCTCATATGATTAATTATCTTCCTTATTTATAAAGAAAATATTAAATAAGTATTGGGACATATAAAATTATGATAATGTTAGATGAATAAGTATGTACAGAGTATTGATAGTTATTAAAATATGGTTTCATACTTATAAATAATTTTTTTGATAGCTAAACTAAAAGAAAGACTAAACTATCACATCTTTTGTACATTATTTTGGATATCATACAAAAATTTAGTAGAGTTATTTTGGTTTTGTTGTCTGGAATAATAAGACCTATTAGGTTAGCAAATTCTTACACGAAATAATTAAATACGGAGATTCAAATTTTAGGAAAATAAAAAGGAAAAAAATTCAAATTCAAATTCAAATTTTCATATATATATATATAGGTAACAAAGAAATAGATAAGAATTCTAACTCGTTGGCTAAAGGTTTAAGATTACTTACAAGATTTTGGAGGTTCAAACCCCGGTCTTACTACTTTTTATTTTGTAGGTATAATTCCAGACTATTCAATTGAGTTTTGGGTCATGGCGTGTTGAGCTGTTATGTACTTATGTGCTAGTTTTATTGTTTGAATTTGATTTGGTCAACAAATATATAAAGTTAAAATATTGGATAAATTCGAAAAAAAAATAACAAATATTTCGACAATATATTAAAAATATCGATTATTTTAAAAAAAAATCGGACGAGAAAATATAACGGAGATATTTTCAATTTTTCACTCCATGATATAGGTACCCAACAACCCAATTTTTCTATTCAGCAGAACATCTACTTCAAAATCACAGTTGCCGACTAATATGGTAGGTTGTTGATGGTTACAGGTATTAGGGAAGGCATACACCATATATAAATACCTATTGACCTGCCTAGGTAATGAATTTGAATATTTGATGGGTTATCGGTATCAAGGCAAGGCACACACCATATATCATATATGGATACAAATGGACGTAGCTAGCAGGTAATGAACTTGATAGTTACAGGTGTCAACTATCAAGGCAAGGCACACACCAGATGTTTAGATAGTTAGATACTTTACATACCGATGGACGTGCCTAGCTCACTTCAATTCAGGGCCGTAAAATAGGGACACGGATTTGCATGTACTAGTGAGAGTCGTCGGACTGAGAGAAGACTGCTGACGAGAAAAACAAGCAAGTTTCAGACCGAAAAAGAACAGGAAAAAATCAAGCAAGTTAGATTTATTTGTTATATAAGTTTACGGAATATCATTACCAGATCCTGAATTTTTACGAGGTTATCAATATGATACTCAAATTTTAAAAATTATTAAAGTGGTGTTCAAAATTTCAAAATCGTATCATTCAAATATAATTGAATGAATGGATTTCTGATATCATATTCATCTCACATTAGAGGCTATATATAGAGGATACAAGGAGTTCTACATGTACTACGTACTACATATACAGAATAGGTAAGTACTGATTTAGATTCCTAAATTATATTCTTTATTTACATTCCTAAACTATATTTCATGACTCACGCTAACACTCCCCCTCAAGTTGGCGCATACACATCAACCATGCCCAACTTGCTAAGTGAGTCATAAAAGACCTTGTTAGACACTCCTTTTGTGAGTATATCTGCAAGTTGCTCTTCTGAATGAACAAAAGGAAAATTAATGATCTCAGCATCTAGTTTCTCCTTTATAAAATGACGATCAACATCCACATGTTTAGTACGATCATGTTGCACAGGATTCTGTGAAATATCAATAGCCGCCTTGTTGTCACAGTACAACTGCATAGCACACTTAGGTTTAACACCCAAATCTCGTAGCAAATTTCTAAGCCACAACAACTCGCATACTACATGAGCCATACCTCTATATTATGCTTCAACACTAGATCGAGCTACCACCTTTTGTTTTTTACTCTTCCATGTAACAAGATTACCTCCTACAAAGGTAAAGTACCCTGATGTAGACCCTCCGATCTGTAATATTTCCAGCCCAGTCTGCATTTGTGAAGCCACAAACCTCAAGAATATTGTTGTGATTAGAGAACATCACTCCTCTCCCTGGAGCTGACTTCAAGTACCTCAAAATCCTCACAACAGCATCCATGTGATCCACACTTGGATTATGCATGAACTGACTCACTACACTTACTGCATATGCAACATCAGGTCTGGTATGTGCAAGATAAATTAGGCGTCCAACTAACCTCTGATAGCGAGTCTTGTCGGTAAGCACCTGATCTGGATACTCTGCTAATCGATGATTCTGCTCAATAGGAGTGTCAATTGGAGTGCAATCCAACATACCTGTCTCTGCTAGTAGATCAAGGATGTACTTCATCTGACACAGATAAATTCCCTCACTCCCCCTGGCTACCTCAATGCCCAAGAAGTACTCGAGTGTACCTAGATCCTTCATATCAAACTCTGTGGCTAGCTGCTTCTGTAATCTATTCACTTCAACAGTATCATTACCAGTAATTACCATATCATCAACATATATAATTAGGGCTATTACATTCCCTTGTTGGTGTCTGAGAAACAATGTGTGGTCTGAATTACTCTGTTTGTAGTCAATCTTCCTCATAAATGATGAAAACCTTCCAAACCAAGCACGAGGTGATTGTTTAAGACCATACAACGATTTTCTCAATCTGCATACGAAGTTACCTGGAGAAGCAGCTACATACCCAAGCGGAATATCAATATACACTTCCTCTTTGAGTTCTCCATGGAGGAATGCATTCTTGACATCAAGCTGTTTAAGAGGCCAGTTTAAGCTAGCAGCAAAAGAAAGCAATACCCAAATAGGGTTCATCTTTGCAACAGGTGCAAACGTCTCATCATAGTCTATGCCATATGTCTGAGTGAATCCCTTTGCTACTAGGCATGCTTTATACCGACTCACTGACCCATCTGGATTATGTTTCACTGTAAACACCCAGCGACATCCCACAGCCTTCTTTCCATGTGGTGGAGATACAAGCTCCCAAGTATTGTTCTTCTGTAATGCTTCCATCTCCTCATCCATTGCTTTCCTCCATTTTGGAAATCCCAATGCATCCTGCACTTTGTTAGGTACTGATACAGCAGATACTTTATTCACAAACGATTCATATGACTTAGACAATATTTTGGTGGACATAAAATTTGCCACAGGATACTTGGCTTTGGCCTGAAGGGTAGGTTCATACTGTTTTGCTGGTTGACCTCGAGTAGACCTATTTGGTAATACATATTGTCCACTATTAGTCTCACTAGTATTAACCCCAATAGAATGACTAACCTCATATGAGTGATCTTCTGTACAAGGGAGGCATTGGTCAGGGGTATCAATAACAGCAGGCGAGGTAGGAAGGGCAGTTGCGTTGTCAGCTTCTGGTACCTGAATCTCTGGAGTAACTATACCAGAATCATCTGGTGGTGCCTGTGAAGCGGATGCATCAGTAGGCTCAACTGAACCTGTCACCATGATATCTTCTGTATGGCCTATCTCCCCCTTTCCATGATATAGCTCTTCAAAATATGAATGCTCCCCCTGAAGAGCGGTATCGAAAGAGGGGAAATAGCTCATGTCCTCAAAAAAGGTAACATCCATAGTGACATAGTACTTTCTGGTAGGTGGATGGTAGCACCTATACCCCTTCTGATGTCCGCCATAACCAACAAACACACATTTAAGGGCCCGGTCATCTAACTTTGGCCTCTGACTCTGTGGAATATTGTGACGACCCAAACCAGAATCAGTAGTGTAATCAGTATGATTCACGTGTTAGTGCGTAATCGCGGTTAATCGTTAATTGTGTGGTTTGCCGGATTAGTTCGCGACTTAAATATCGGCCGAGAATTTGAATTGAGTTTCTTCACGAGAGTTGTAGAGTACGTGATTTCGAGCTCGTGGGCGGTTCTGGATGAATTTTCCGATAACTGAGGAATATAATATGATTATTTGAAGTTGCGGGTTATCGATGAGTTTATCCGTTCGTTTCGTATTTATCCGAATCGTAATGGTTATCCGTTTTGGACCGTTGATCGTCCCGAGACATGAGTATAAATATCGAAAATAGTCGAAAAATTGTCGAAAACACTGTTTGAAGCATTGACCAGCGTTGACTTTCCATTTTGGGCAGTTTGACCGTTGACCCGTGAAGAACAACGACCCGTTTGGAATTTTGCCGGCCGACTTGGATTTTCCGGCCACCTCCGGCCACGTTTGGGGTATAATCTATCTTCCCTTGAGTTTCTAAGTGGTTTAGTGTTTGAAATCGTGAAAATTGATGGTGATTTGGTTAGTTTCGAATCGGGTTTGGTTGCCGGAGTTCGCCAGTGATGGGGGGTGGACTTCCGGCGAGCTACGGTGGCGGGGAAGTGAGGATTTCGACTCCCCTTGCCTCAGGGATGCTTCCTAGATGTTTGAATTGGGATGAGGTGGTGGTTCCGGTGGAACCCGTGGCGGTTGCCGGAGTATAACTCCGATCTGGTTTGGAGCTGTTTTGGTGAGGTTCCGGTTAGAATTGGGTCTATTGGTAGTTAAAGAAAAGGTTAGGCTTGAGGAGAGCTTGAGAACTGGAGCTTCCTTGCCGGAGAAACTCTCCGTTTACGGCGCGCCGCCGCCGCCGCCGGCGGTCAACGGCGGCGCTCCGGCGAGAACGTTGACTTTTCAGTTTTCGATGATTTTAGTGTCATTTTTCTCGTAATCGCGCCCTGATCGTCGCCTTGAGGTTTTCGAGTTGATTTGGGTATCGGATTTTCAGTCAAGGGTTTCGAGAGAAGATTTCGGGAATTCAGTTGATTATTTTATACAGTTTTATATGTTTCCGAGAACGGTTGGTTTTCGTAGTTAAGTACAGAGTTGTGGGCTACGGTTTTGATCAGATGTGTTTTATGATTATTCAGGGGATCGAGATCGTGCTTCGGGCGAGGGATCGTCTACCGGGCCACGAGATTAGCGCGAGTGCCCGTTTTGCTCACCTGTGAGTGGACAATTTCTTTTCACGGAATGATTGCGAGTCTTTATACACGTTTTACAAACTTGAGCATGCATACGAGATCATGATTTTTATGATCATGTGTTATACAATTATGCTTATACCATTATACATTACGTATATACATTGATATATTGCTTTACGCATTTGCATCGAACTATTTATGATTTGGTTTACACAGAGTACAGTCTTAGTATACGCTGTTGTATCGATACACTCGCATCCCGGCTGATCCCCGACTCACCTGTGAGTGGACAATTTCTTTTCACGGAATGATTGCGAGTCTTTATACACGTTTTACAAACTTGAGCATGCATACGAGATCATGATTTTTATGATCATGTGTTATACAATTATGCTTATACCATTATACATTACGTATATACATTGATATATTGCTTTACGCATTTGCATCGAACTATTTATGATTTGGTTTACACAGAGTACAGTCTTAGTATACGCTGTTGTATCGATACACTCGCATCCCGGCTGATCCCCGAGGGTGCCTACCAGGGGGGAACTGTTTCTTGTGCCGATGTAGTTCCGGGTGGAAACAGATACCCTGACCTGAGGCCTTTCTGGCTAGAATCACGTGTGGGTCTGGGATCCCGTGATTCGGACTGTACTAGCACAAATGTGTCTACGAGCGACCCCGTGAGATTTTCCATGCATGCTCTGTACACGTGAGGAGTTAGAGTCTCCCTCGTGTACCATTTGATTTATATACATTTGACTCGCATATGTTTTTATAACATATATTATTCGGCGAAAGACGTTTGTTTTCGTCCACTCACTCTAATGGTTTTCATGTCTTTCCCCTGGGCTTTTCGGTTTTCATACCCAGTTTGCAATTCAGGTTCTGGTGTTTCACGTCGTGGTTGGAGGCTAGTTGTTCGAGCTACCTGTGTTTTCCAGTAGGTTTCTTGTTTTGCCTATTGATGTATATATTGTATATATTTGTACTAGAGGTCGCTCTGATACTTTCTGATACATGTTTTATACGGATTTTCTCGGATATATTATATATATCAGTATGTTTACTGTTTATTGATATTGAAATGATATTGAGAAATCCGGATGGGATTGGTGCCCACGGTTTGGCTTTTGTGGCATAGGATGAAGTGTTATTTTCAGGGTGCAGGTAATGGCAATTCCGCGTTAGTAGCGTTACTCTGCCGAAATTTTGAATGGTTTTTGTTGATTCACGTTTTCAGAAGGGGTTCGATTCTGATTTAGGCAACTAAATCGGGGTTGGGTCCTTTCAAATATGAACAAAGGAGATACAACTAAAAACACGAGCAGGGAGATTATGAAATGAGGGTAAAGATACATGGGATGCAAGTACCTCATATGGTACTTTTCCCTGGAGGACACTAGATGGAAGACGATTAATGAGATGGGCAGAGGCTATGACAGCATCACCCCAAAGATATTTAGGACAATTGATACTAAAGAGAAGACAATGAGCCATATCAAGTAAATGACGATTTTTCCTTTCGGATACTCCATTCTGCTCAGGTGTGTATGGACAGGTTGTTTGATGAACAATCCCATGTGTTTTAAAAAACTCCTGAAAGACACGGTTTACATATTCCCCCCCCCCCCATTATCAGAACGAAGAACTTTAATTGTGGCATGGTATTGTGTTTGGACATTGGTATAGAAGGCTTGAAAAGCCAGAAAGACCTCATCCTTGGTTTTAAGAAGAACAATCCAAGTAAGACGTGTGAAATCATCAATAAATGACACATAATACCTCATACCCGACACAGTATGTTCTTTCGAAGGTCCCCAAACATCAGAATGAATTAACTCGAAAGGAACGACATTTTTATTAGAAATACTAGGGGAATAAGTAGTTCGATGACTCTTACCCAAAACACATGTTTCACAACGTAGAACTGACTCATCCACACCAATAAACAAAGTAGGCATGGATTTTTTCATAACACTAAAAGATGGATGCCCTAAGCGACGGTGCCATAACCAAACTTCACTTAGCTTATCAGAAGTGGAGATTAAAGCGGTCTGGGACTGTTCTCCTAGTTTCTCCCCTGCGTACGTCTGATCCAGGTGAAACAACCTGCCTCTCAGATACCCCTGACCTAGTAACTCCCCAGTGAGAAGATCCTGAAATATCACATACATGGGAAAAAAGGTCACAGAAATTTGGCTTCAGTATTCAGCTGTGGGACAGATATCAAATGATGAGATAAAGCAGGTACATATAGCACAGTTTTAAGTTCTAGTGTGGGAGTAAGACGAACTGACCCCTTTCCTAACATAGGAAAGGCCTCACCATTGGCATTAGTAACATAGGGTATAGATGGAGATGACAATTCGGTAAGATAAGATTTGTCATAAGTCATGTGATCTGAGGCACCAGAATCAATAATCCATGTATCAGACCCAACAAAGCTAGAGATATTTAAAGCCATACCTATCTTACCACGACCAGCTATTGATGCTGTAGGTGCTACTCCTCCTGCTGTATGATGATCCTGTCCGACCACACCATAGATATCTGGTTCTGGTTCTGGTTCTTGGACTAATTGAATATCTGCTTTCGCCTTAGGACGATAATTAGACCTCTTAGGCCTGAGGTGCGGATACAACTTCCAACAAGTCTCACGAGCATGACCAGTATTATTGCAATAAGAGTAAGGAGGACGTGGCTGATTCCCAAAGCCTGGTGGTGGTCCTTGCGTATGAAGTTGAATTGAATTTGACTACTGAAGGAGTGGTACTGGAGATCTCGCCTGAACAATAAGGCTAGAAACCTCAATTTGTGCTTGATTAAGACTTTCCTGCTAAGACTCATCCTTACGAATATATGTGAAAGCGGTAGTCAGGCTTGGGGGTTCTGTCATTCTGAGCAGCTCTCCTTTGGCACTGTTATGCTTTGCATCAAGCCCTCTCAGGAAATGGTGAACACGCTCAAGATATTTTTCCTTTTGGTACCAAACAATATCCTCCTGGTTCTTGATCTTGCAAGGACGCTTCATATCAATCTCAGCCCAAATATTCTTCAGCTTGATGAAATACTGCGCCACTGGCTGTCCATTCTGTTGTATTGCTAAAGCTGTGCACATTAACTCATGAACCTGTATGAAATCAGACTCATTAGTGTATAGATCTTCCAAAGTCTTCCAGATTGCCTGCGCAGTGTCACATTGCTCCACAAGGTCTACTATATCCTCATTCATGGCTTTGTACAAGACTGACATTACAAGACCATCATCATCTTCCCACTTAGTGTAGGCACCAACATCATCTTCACTAGGGACTTCAATTGTCCCAGTTACATGCCCCATCTTGTGTATTCCTCGGAGATGAGCCGTCATGATTTTCTTCCATTTACCGAAATTAGTTCCATTGAGTTTGGCTCCCCCAAAGGAACTATTTTCAGAATTCTTGACAGATACTTCAAACTTCTGAACATCGTTGACTTGAGAACTGTCTTCTTTTCCAGAACCCATGGTAACACAAATACCAAATCAGTAGTTCTGCAGCGGAAACAATAAACAAAATTGATATAACCTGCCTTAGGTGCACAGACGGCTGTGAGTCTGACAAGGAACCTATGCCAGACAGAGGTAACGCCGCTGAGTTGAGCAGATGGGACGCCGGAGAGGGATGAGACGTCGGAGAGATGAAAGCAAGCAGCGGCTGAGAGTCTGACAGGGAGCCTACGCCAGACGATCTGATAATATTGAGACAATAAACCCTAACAATGGGGTTTAGTTGGAGTAAGAAACAAAGAGACAAAGTCCTCTCGGATCCTTGCTCTGATACCAACTCAAATATAATTGAATGAATGGATTTCTGATATCATATTCATCTCACATTTGAGGCTATATATAGAGGATACAAGGAGTACTACACGTACTACGTACTACATATACAGAATAGGTAAGTACTGATTTACATTCCTAAATTATATTCTTTATTTACATTCCTAAACTATATTTCATGACTCACGCTAACAGTATCAACGTGATGCTTCGAGTCATTTTCCGTCATAGAGTAATGTATATCGATGATGTGGCAATTTAAAAAAAAACAAATGAGAAAAGGTTTTAATACCCTTAATTTAAAAAAAAAAAACCTTTTCTCTCTCTCTCTCTCTCTCTCTCTCTCTCTCTAATTGAAAATGCGGTAGCAGTGGATATGGATCTCACCGCCGCCCTCACCCGACCTCGCCGCTGACACTCTGCCACGAGCCCTCCACCGCGCTCCGCCGACTCCCGCTCCCGCTTATGTCATGTCACACCGCCATCCTCGTGTCACTATCTCTCTGCCACCATCCACCATCAGCCTTGGAACTCCTCGACCCTGTGTCCACTCGACCTTCGCACTCCGATATCATTGACGGATACTGCTCAGCCTTCTTCATCTCGTCACGGACGACAACATCTCCACCCTCGGCATCCCGTGCACGCCAACTCTTATGCCACTGATCTCGACATCCACACCTCTATCGCCTCTACCCATTCAGTAGAAACGACCAACCAGCTCGTTCTCAACCACCTTTTGTCTCGGTATCGCACAACCTCGATGCGCCACCATCCATATCTTCTCGCGTCTCTCCAATGTTCAGCTTAGATCCGACGCCTCCAGAGCATTTGTACAAGTCATATATGTGTTGGTATATTCTAAACGTTGTAGATTGGAATGAATCTGTTACTCTTTTCGGGGTAGATCATGGTATATTTCCTCATTATTTAGTAGAATTATGGGTTATAGATGATGAGTATGGTACTAATTGGATAAAGCTATTCATATTTGGAAAAGTGGATGGTATCGAGAAACAATTGGAAGATGGATGGGATTCTTTTATCTTTGAGGAGGGCCAAATCATCTCTTTCAATGTTGATACTGAAACAATCAAATACATTACCAGTTCTCATCTGGATTCAGATCATTTATGCAGGAGGGAAGGAGCGAGGCAACGAGGGAGAGGGAGAGGGGGAGCGAGAGAGAGAGAGAGAGAGAGAGAGAGAGAGAGAGAGAGAGAGAGAGAGAGAGAGAGAGAGAGAGAGAGAGAGAGAGAGAGAGAGAGAGAGAGAGAAAATTAAAATATGAGAAATTAAGGGTATTAAAGTCTTTTTAGTTTTTTTTAAAATAAATTGTCACGTCAGTGACATACACAGTTCTGTGACGGACAATTGCTCGGGGCATCACATTGATACGATTTTGAGATTTTAGGCATCACTTTGATAATTTTTAAAGTTTGAGCATCATATCGACGACTTGTTGAAAATTCAGACTCTAATAGTAACTTTAATCCAAATAACAATTACTTTGAAATATCATTTTTGCTTAAACAAAAATATTACAATAAAATATCAAATGACAGAGAAAACATAAATGATTGAATAATGCTTTGGTTGGGTTTCGTTTTGCTATGCCAACTTGGTTTGACAACAAAATTTAGGATCCTAGGGCTCATGCCCCTTTTATGAGAACTTTTGAACTTAGTCTTGGTTTACCTGTGTTTAGTTCAACTAACAGGTCGGTATTTAGTAACTTGCTACTTAGCGCATCATCATGTACCTGGTTTAGGGTATCTCTCTAAATTAGTTTATCAGTGGTCTATTCTCGCATGTCAATCAAACGTTTAATATGTAATGTTGTTCATATTTTATGAATTGCCCGTCATATTTTGAGACTTTCTTAGGGGTGGGCACGAATCCCACAAATCCTGAATTAGATTCGATCCCACAAGGGACGGGATGAAAATTAATTCTTTTACTATTCTGTCCCATCCCATTTTTTAAGGATAAGATCGGGTTTTGATTTTGAAATCCCGATAGACACATCCCGTCCCACATAATATATTTTTTCTATTTTATCATTGTTTTATTAGGAGTTGACATATTAAATTATCAAACAACTAGCAATTCAACCAAAAAAATTACTCGATAGCAATCAAATTATTACACTAATTGTAATATGAACTAAATGTATCAATTAAACAAAAAATAAAATTACTTATAGTTTCATTACTCTTAATTAGACATTAAGAACAGTAAAACGGTATTACTTTGTGTAGTTGTAGACTTCTGGGTTTTATATTTATCTTATATCGAGCCCAAATTGGTTCGTTCCGTCACATTCGAGTTTTTGTTGTTAAATAATCGATTAAATTAGACCCGAAATTGGACCCATTCCGGCCCGTTCGGGTTTCAGGACGATCGAGACAGACGTTTAAAATGTTCAATCCTGGCCCGTTTGGAATAAGGATAAGGACGGTAAAAAATTAACTTGACTCATCCGGTGCCCACCCTTAGACTTTTTTTATTATTTTTTTAAAAAGTGATAGAAGAGTGATAGTTAAAAGTGACTAAATTTTTAACAAACTTTAATAGTGATTAATGTGTCATCTTACAGCATCTCCAACAGCTCTTGTAAAATTATAAGAATTATTATTTTAGCGGAAAAAAACGCATCCTTTTAGCTCTAATAATTCTTGTAAAACATCTTGTATCTTATAGAAAATGAAAAAAGTTGATGAAGAATTTTTATATCTATAGAAAACTCAAGACTTGTATATTCATCAAAAAAAATTGTAAAATTTAATGCTTGTCCAATAAAATTCACTCTCTCCTTAAAACAACTAAAAAGAAAAAAATATTTAACATGACATTTGATTTGATTTAAATAAATAAATTATATTCATTAAATTATAATGCATAAAACATTAAATTTTGTATAATATAATAAAATAACTGTTCAAGTTGAGCTACCTCTTCTATAATAAAAAATTTATACAAGAAATGCTTTTAGTGAGTATCCTTTTCTCAACCGACCATTGCTTTAAGACAATTATGTAGTGCACTAATTGGTTGCTTAATCTGATATTCATCTCAATAAACAAATTGCTTTAGGTGGAGAGAATGGGAATCTTATATGGTAAGAAAAGACTACCGATCTCATATATAAGTAGAGCAGGCGGAGCAACCATTTTGCTCCATAGTTCTTCCAAATCGCTTTCTTCACTTTGTTTCTCAAATGGGGTCAAGCAGCAACGAAATCAGTCACGAATTTCGTTTCTTTCGGGTGTACAATGATGGCCGCATCGAGAAAGATTACAAGTACCACAAAGTCCCTCCCTCTTCTGACTCCGTCACCGGTGTCCAATCCAAAGACGTCATCATCTCGCCGGAAGTTTCTGCCCGTATCTTCCTACCCAAGATCCACGACCCGGCCCAAAAACTCCCTGTCCTCTTCTACGTCCACGGCGGTGGGTTTTGCCTCGAGTCTGCTTTCTCCACTATGTTCCACAAACACCTCACTTCACTGGCCCATTCAGCCAACGCTATTGCTGTTTCCGTCGAATATGGGCTGTTCCCGGAGCGGCCCATACCTGGTTGCTACGAGGATGCATGGGCCGCGCTTAATTGGGTTTTGGCCCATTCCACCTACGACGGGCCCGACCCGTGGTTGAACGAATATGCTGACTTTGACCGGCTTTTCTTCGGTGGGGACAGCGGCGGAGCTAACATATGTCACAATTTGATTGTTCGGGTCGGGTCCAATGAGTTACCCGGAGTTAAGGTTTCGGGTATGGTTATGGTGCACCCATTCTTTGGCGGGTTAGCAGAAGACGACGAATTGTGGCTGTACATGTGTCCCGAGAACGGTGGGGTGCACGACAGGAGGCTGAAACCGCCCGCAGAGGATTTGGCAAAGATCGGGTGCAAGAAGGTGTTGATATTTTTTGCTCAGAATGACCATTTGAGACAAGCAGGGCAGAGCTATTATGAAGATTTGAAAAAGAGCGAGTGGGATGGGAGTGTTGAGGTAGTGGAGCATGAAGATGTGGCGCATGAGTTTCATCTCATGACCGATCCTGATGGCGAGAAAGCTCTTGACTTGATCCAGAAATTTGGTGCCTTCATCAAGCAAAACTAAGGTGATGATCGAACCTTTGCCTCTTTCTCGGTTGCTCCAAGGAATAAGTGATGATCTCGAATAAGGGAGAGTGTATGATGGCATTGCCATACCAATTTCCATTTGGTTTCTTGTAATAAATTATTGTATTGTGTAATCATTTCGTGCCATTGCAAAGTTTAGTCATCTAGGTGTATTGTGTAGGCATATGTACCATTGTATTTGATTATCATCTGTAGTTCTGTACCTAGTCTAAGATATTAAGATTGGGAAATGTTAAAGGCTTAAGCTCAATGTGAGTTTTAGTTGGGTCTCACCTGCTCAATTGACTACATGCCTTTTCCTATTTACTCATAGCAAATATAAATTAGTCATAAAAACCTACTTTACATAAAAAAATAAAGAAAGAAAGAAAGAGGATTTAGGTGATTGTCGAGTCTCTCTATCCAACAACTCGCAACCCAAGTCAATCTCTCGCAACCCAGTCTCTCACCTTTCTCATTCACTCGCAACTCACCACTCTCAAATCTCAATCTATTGCCCAATCAATTCGTCTCAATCTTTTCAATCTCAATCACAGTGGTAAGTTACACTAATTTTCTCTAGCCTTGTGTTATTTGTGTATTGTTGGCTATAGAATTTCGAATTTTATTCGACTTTATGTAAAGATGCTTGTATGCTTTTTGAGATGGGTGTGTGGCTGCAGTGATTATCATTATTATCTATTTTTTTTCAGCCTAAATTTCATCTTAACCTCAAAGTGAAGAAGTGTCTTCTACTTTTGATCAAGCTGTAGGCAACGTTTGCACTTTGACTGGCATAAAATTGTAGCTTGATCAGTTTCTCTGATCTCTCTCCGTAAATGTTCAATAAGGATTTGCTTTGGTATAAAACGCCTCACTCGTGTTTCTCCCTTTAAAACCAAAGTGTTAATCTTAATTATGTATGACTAAACTGAGTTGTTATAACTCCTAATACTCTAGTACTCATTCCCTTAGACAATTGCATAGTATAATCATGGGTATGATATTATACTCTGGAGCCTATTTATTTCTCTCTGAGTCTAGTTCGTTACCAGTACATAACTATTTTTTTTTATTCAAATAAAAATTTCATTAATTCAATCTAGAACTAGAAACTAAAATTACAAAGTTTATTTCGAAGTTAATCAAAATCACTGGTCGCTCGAGTCCAACCTCATTGCACGAGAAGCTTGTGATCTTATGGAGAACAAATTTCGCAACATTATATGCGACGACGACTAGTTTATGAGATTGAACGCCATGAACAAGCCCATTCATTTCACATGGCTAGCAAAAAAACATATCTAATGAGATAATACTATAGATATTGTTGCGACCTTTATCGGTTCACGGTTGGCTGAGAAATCAAATTGTTTAGGAATAGAGATATGGCAACTTGTCTACATGGCCGGCTCTCCATGTCTTTATGTCCCAAAGCAAACATTGCCAGCCTCTATTCAGTCCATTCTCTCCATTGTAATCTCCCCTCTCCTTCTTCATTCAAACGCTTCTCTCTTAAACGCAGAAACCCCACCATTACTTGCTCACAGTCGCAGACCTCCTCAGTTGCCATGGATTCAAACCCAAGCACCGAAGTCTACAAAGACTTCTCTCCCTTCCTCAAAATCTACAAAGACGGCCGCATCGAACGTCTCGCCAACACCGACGTTGTCCCAACATCGTTTGATCCCCAAACCGGCGTCGAAACCAAAGACGCTTTGATCTCAGAGGAAACAGGGCTCACTGCAAGACTCTACATCCCCAAAGCCAAACTCACTCAAAACCCAACAAAGCTTCCTCTCCTTGTTTACTACCACGGAGGTGGCTTTTGCATGGGGTCGCCTTTTTGTGCATATTACAATAGCTACGTCGCCTCGTTGGTTTCAGAGAGCAATGTGGTTGCTGTGTCCGTGGCTTACAGGAAGGCCCCGGAGAATCCGCTGCCGATCGGGTTCGAGGATTCGTGGGCCGCGCTGAAATGGGTCGGGTCACATTTCGAGGGAAAAGGTCCGGAGGAGTGGCTGAACTCGTATGCTGATTTTGAGAGAGTGTTCTTGGGTGGGGACAGTGCTGGAGCTAACATAGCACATCACATGGGTTTGAGAATTGGGTGCGAGGGTTTCGTCGGTGTCAAGTTAAATGGGCTTGTTTTGGTGCATCCCTATTTTTGGGGTGTTGAGCCGATTGAGGGTGAGTCGAGTGTGGCTGAAAATAGAGCAATGGCTGAGGGGATATGGAGATTTGCTTGTCCAACTACGAGTGGGGCCGATGATCCGATGATAAACCCCGAAAAGGATGCGAAATTGGGGAAGCTGGCGGCGAGGAGGGTGCTGATTTGTGTTGCGGAGAAGGATGGGTTGAAGTTTAGGGGGTTGCATTATAAGGAGCTGTTGAAGAAGAGTGAGTGGGATGGGAGTGTGGAGGTTTTTGAGTGTAAGGAGGAGGATCATGTGTTCCATTTGAACAATCCAACCTGTGAAAATGCTGTGGATCTGATGAAGAAGGTCGTTTCCTTTATCAATGCCTGAAGTTGGACTTCTTTGAAGGGTATTTGTATCCATTTTAGCTAGTTAGACTGTAATAACTTGTGTTGTAAGCAAGCATTGAACTCAATTGCCGTTTTCTCCAACTCATCCCCATATTGAGATCACCAAATCACAGCCTTAGTTTATGTCTAATACTTGTAAAAGATTCTCATCTTGAAGCCATTACATTATAATTGGAGAAGCTCGCCTTCTGCATATATCATATAAGGGCAAATTAAACACAACTTATCAGGAGACCCTTGAAATCGTGAACATCAGCCTAGTCATTGCATATTATCAACTTTTATAAGTCAAGGATCTTAGCAACAACAAAAAAAAACTTTGATAAGCCACATAGCATTCGACTGTAGATTCACAATTCTTGCTCATTATAACAATGATGATTCAGGCAGGCATGTATTAGTTAAGACTAAACATAAATTAGTTCACGAAAGAAGTGATCTTTCTTCCCATGGCCACAAGCTGGATTGAACAAATGGAAAAGGTGGCCGTCTGCCTTTGCTTACAAGACCTCCACGACTCCTTTCCATCAGCTCTTTTAATTACCTCACCATAATACCAGTACTCATCTCTCAACGTAGAGTTTTCCCAGCAATGAAAATCAGCATTTCCAGTTCTATATAGAGACCCAACTTTGGATCCTCAGACAGAGCACCACTCAGAATCTACATACCAGTTTGTATTTCATGCTTGGATTCGTGAAGGTTTAGAATGATAAACGCATCAGAAACTGTACAATGTCAAAGAGTTATATCTACCACCAACCTAGCTGCTGTTGATATGCCTTTTCTGCATAGTTATGCGCACAACTCCTTTCGTTGGCGGCCAAGTTATGTGCCTGCAGGCAATATTAACAAGGGAAATAAAGAGCAAGTTTTATTTACGGAGTCAAATAAGTTAGATCTCCCCAGACTGATTGATTAACGAAGTACTTAGAACTCGATGATTTTCATCCCTTTCCAGTAGTCACAAAAAACCTAATAACGATCAACAGCAGAGGCACAAAAACAGGTAGGAAGGTAGCAAATTCATACAGAAAAGGAGAAGATGAGAAAGAGTTATTACTCGTTAATCCTTAATCTAGATAAGAGAACAATAACCTGCGTACACGATAGTCAGTAATCCAGATTAAGCTGCAGCATAAATAACTAAACAATCAACAGGACAAAAGCAAACACTTGATTTTAGCTTCTATATGACATTGATCAGAATACTAAAGCAAACACTCTGAATTTAGCTTCTATATGGCATCGATCATAACACAATGCTTCTATATGACGTTGATCAGAATACTAGAGAAAACACACAAATATAAACAGATAGAAAAAGATACTTTGCTTCTATATGACATTGATCAAATTACCAATACATCAACCAAACACACAAATATAAACCGATAGAAAAAGATCCAAATTTATTTATGAATTGTACCACAGGAAACTAACTTGTCCATATACCTCAACTATGAGGCAATAGCATCACGAAATCAATTGGAAGTACCATGAAAGAAAAAGAAATATATGAAATACTGGAAACCACAGAACTTCACTGCTGCTTTGACACCAACACACTTTAGAAGCCACCACGAAGACGAAGGACAAGATGAAGAGTAGACTCCTTCTGTATGTTGTAATCAGCAAGGGTACGCCCATCTTCAAGCTGCTTCCCAGCAAAGATCAACCTTTGCTGGTCCGGAGGAATACCTTCCTTGTCCTGGATCTTAGCCTTCACATTGTCAATGGTGTCCGAGCTCTCAACCTCAAGGGTGATGGTCTTCCCGGTAAGGGTCTTGACGAAAATCTGCATGCCACCACGGAGACGAAGCACCAAATGAAGGGTAGATTCCTTCTGGATGTTATAGTCAGCAAGAGTACGGCCATCTTCAAGCTGCTTCCCAGCAAAGATCAGACGCTGCTGGTCCGGAGGAATGCCTTCCTTGTCCTGAATTTTGGCCTTGACGTTGTCAATGGTGTCAGAGCTCTCGACCTCAAGGGTGATGGTCTTGCCTGTGAGAGTCTTGACAAAGATTTGCATACCACCACGCAAACGAAGAACCAAATGAAGGGTGGATTCCTTCTGGATGTTGTAATCAGCAAGAGTTCTGCCGTCCTCAAGTTGCTTGCCAGCAAAGATCAGACGCTGCTGGTCCGGGGGAATCCCTTCCTTGTCCTGGATCTTGGCCTTAACATTGTCAATGGTGTCAGAGGACTCCACCTCAAGGGTGATAGTCTTGCCAGTGAGGGTTTTCACAAAAATTTGCATCTGCAAGAAATAATATAACAATATAAGTACTCAATTCATAATTGAAGCAAAAACATGAACACGATCAACAGCACATAGATTTGAGCTCTCTGAAATTTTCCTCTACTCTCGGCTTCTCAATATTTCTAAGCCAATAACAAAAAAGAAAGGGAGGTTCTAGTTACACCTCCAAATCTACTTAATACACCTCCATTCTTTTTTTCTAATTTTGTTGACTTTGTCAACTGATATAAAAAGACATAAAAGTACAACTATATTAACTTACAAACTTAAATACCACTAATTCTTGTGTTTTTGTTTTCAAGTTCAAAACCCTAAACCTTCTTGGGTGTTTCATGGTTCAAAGTAGAAACCCTAAACTAAAGTTCTATGGAAGAAACTGAAGATGCATCAATGGAAGACTTGGAGAGAGTCTCTTGTTTGGCATACCGAGTCTTCAAATTCGACTCCCCATCTAAGTTAATAGTCTGAACATAAGCAACCCCAGTAGGGTCACTAGTAGATAGCAGTACCATATCACAAGGAATTCCCTCGTTGGCTTCGATCCTAATAATCTCTCCAACTCTCACATGCTTCCATTTCTTGGGCCTAAACTCCTTATCAACTAAAACCGAGGCTATACGATTGTTCTCAATGCGATCCGAGTGGTGCCTCCTATAGTCCTCATACGCATCTTTCACTGCAATAACAAGCAGAACAAAAGCCAATGGCATAATGGAAACTCCGCGGCCGAAAACAGCGAGCTGGGGGAGCTGATTGAGGACGGCAATGACTAAGAAATAGAGATATGCTACTCTATGAAACTGTTCAAACAAATTCCTAGGCAAAAAAGTGAGCACCGAATACTTAGTAGTCCTAATAGAATTGCCAGAAAACTCGAACTTCTCGTAGTTGGTGCCTTGTACGTCGTTGATGTAAACCAACCTCACATCTTCGTCGTTCATTTCTCTCTGAGACGAAGAAGCACCACCAGCGGTAGCTTCCGAATCAGCTCGTCTGGAGCCATAACGTACAGACGAAGCACTTGGAAGAGAAGACGATGAGTTGTCGATAATGATGGGCTGTGAGTTTTGGTTTTCCATGGCGACGAGTGAGTTGTGGGTATTGGGTGTTCTGGGAGACGGGATCAAAAGAGGCCGATTTGAGGTCATTGAAGAAGAAGATCAAGATGATGAGATCGCAATTGGGTAAACATGCATATGGTATTATTGGGTACTAGTGTATATACAAGCTGATTGATGATTGATGATGATAGAGAAAAGAAACAACTTTGATCAAATGAGCGAAGAAGAAGAAAACAGAAATGGAGAAAAGCAACATTGAGTTGAGGGCGAAGATTGCAAGAAATTGGGAGTCAAGTCGTACATGGATGGCGTCGGCGACGACGACCAACTACATATTAATAATAAAAACAAAAACCCAAATTCAATTCAATCGTGGTTGATCTGATAAGGAGTGGAAGTGGTAGTGTAAAAGCTTCATAAAGCCATCAATGGCAGGTTCGATAAAGGAATTCTACAACAAAGAGGAAGACGCCAGAGGGTGGTGTAACTGGCACTTGGATCGTAGGCAATCGATTACCAAAAATTAGTAAAAGGGTATTTTGGTAAAGAATGAAGAGGTGAACTTAGAAGTATAAGCATGTCAAAAAGTGAAGTGGAGGTGTACTTAGCATAGGAGGTGTATTAAGTAGATTTGGAGGTGTAACTAGAACCTCCCAAAAAAAAATACAACCCCAGATCTGAAACGAAAAGAAAAAAATGTCACGAGTTGATATAAACCCCGAGATTTCAGCCATCATGGCTCGATTCCATTGAAGTAATAAAATTTAGGATCGACACACTGGGAATCTGAGATATGATTGGCTCATCTACCCTGATGAGAAAAAAGATGGCTAAAATTGAGAAGAGACCCAAACGTGGCCTAGATTTGGGTTTATCCTTCAAGTGGAGAGATCGAACTGAACTAGAAGTTTGAAGAGAGAGAGAGAGAGAGAAGCAGTTTTTGAGTTCGGATAACTTCTATAATTATTCTTATTCTTTTTATCAAAACTATGGTCAACTTTCCACAGCGGAAAATTATGCGAAGCAATAATTCCCTTTAACACGGAAAATTGTATCAAAATTAATAACACACTGACAACTGTACATAATATTAGTTTTTGTCCTGTCAGCTTCCCGATATACTTTACTTTTTGCTTTTCTTTGGGAGTCTGAAAACCCCTGTACAATGGCCGGTGTGAAAATTTAATGTATTTTATCAGCATTTCGATCTTACCCTGTTATTCGCACGGATTTCAGTTACCAGACGTATGCACACGGAAGGCTGTCCACATTTCATTATTTTTTACACAGAAAAAAGCCCGTGTGAGTATCCATGTGAAGTGATAGTGATCCGCATGAAATGACTGTTTTTTTCTAGTAATGAAGATGTGAAAAACCACGTTGATACGCCTTTCCTGTACAAATAACTGCTTTGAGCAGTCCTTTTTTCCTTTTGTAAACTTTTTTTTTGTGTTTTGCTATTTACCAATTTATCTTTGTTTAATTAACTAATTTCAAATTTAAAAGGGTAAAAATATATAAAAAAATAGTTATGGTTGACCACTTCTCTTTCTATAAACTAGCCTTTCTACACGCACATACACGCGTATGAAAGATGTCGCGTTTGCGCGTGCGAATTATCGTATGTTTATTAAGCGTGTGCATTTATATGTTTTTATGTATCATATAAAAAAAGTTATATATTTTTTTTGATTCCAAGTCTCTGTTTAAACCAAGAGCATCCAAAAATCTCTAATAAAATTGAGATATCCAATAACGACAGAATACTCATATTCATACTCCTCTTTTTTGTTATTGGCTTAGAAACATTGAGAAGCCGAGAGTATGTATTTACCGAGGGTGTTGGGGACTTCAAGTAAAAAAATTACGTTGAGATCTCCAATGAAGTCCATTCACTATAACCATTATGTAGAACGACTCAAAACATTCATACTCTCCTCTTATGTTATTGGCTTAGAAATATTGAGAAGCCGAGAGTATGTAATTATCAAGTGTTGGGGACTTCAAGTAAAAAAATTACGTTGAGATCTCCAATGAAGTCTATTCACTCTAACCATCATGTAGAACGACTCGAAATATTCATACTCCCCTATTATGTTATAGGTTTAAAAACATTGAGAAGTTGAGAGTATGTATTTATCGAGTGTTGGGGACTTCAAGTAAAATATTTATGTTGAGATCTCCAATAAAGTCCATTCACTATAACCATCATGTAGAATGCTCTTTCGCATATGCGCGTGCGAATTATCGGTGTATTATATGGAATCAAAAACATATAATGAGAAGCAAACTAATGAGACATCCAATATATATATATATATATATATTCAAGGAATGAAAAGTCAAAATTGTAATATGACTATGCGTGTGCACAGAAGGGTGTGACTTGTTGAACATCAAGATGTGTTTATTAAGACTGTACCAGACCTTAGAGGCTTTGGGCTTTCTTGGGATTAGTTTATAAAGCCGTAAAAAAAAAAATTTTAAAAAAAATTCAAAAACATTTTTAAATTTGTACACACTTAATAAATATTTCTCAAATCACTTCCAAGTGCTTCCAACTACTAATTACTATGAAACTCAACTAAATGACTTTATGATATTTTAGCCCTACTAACAGCAATAGCAAACGGATCTATTTCTTGTAATCTCCTTATTCACACGTATTTCTTTTCTCACCAAGTTTTTCTTTCTTTCTTTACTATAGCAAAGTAGGAAGTAAAGATATAGATTATCACATTACAAAAGGAATTCATTTACACTGTTTATTTTTTTTCGCCAAGGCTTATAACAGTGTACTCACCACGAATTTCATTTATGAATGATTTAGAGTATTAGCTAGTTTACATTTCAAAGACCAAAGATATATGTGCAGTACAACAAATGTTATTTGGTTTCCCTTGGGAGTAATATGCTCAAGGTGACGGACGATATTATGAAATCAACTTCTGACAATTTTCCTAGAGTCTCTGTAGAACTTCCAGTAGTGACCTTAAGTTAAAATGTTCCTTGTTTCTGCATACCTTCGTGCATTCATGCTTGTAAGAACTCAATTATAGGAAAATTAATTATCAATTAACATACCTTCGTGCATTCATGCTTATAAGAATTCAATTATAGGAAAATTAGTTATCAATTAACATACCGCAAACAACATATTAAAGAATATGCAACAAACATCACATAATCAAATAAAATTAAATCCAAATGATACCAATTTCTTCCGAACAAATCTAAATTCATAGATACTCACCCATTCTCTAATTAGCTTGGAGAGATGGGAACAACTGTTTAACATCCTTAATATTAACTCCACACACTGCTAAACTAATAAATCAATATAATTCAATAGACATATCAAATTTGGAAATCAGGTATCTCACGTGCAGAATTTCTTAGGCTGAGCTTCAAGCATAGAAGGTTCACCCTTGTATATCCTTCTGAGCCTTCAATTACTCATATCAAGATTTAATTCTTCCCCATTTTGAAATGATAATTCTAACATAAAAAATATCCTCTGAAGCTTTCATCTCACGCAAACAATGATCAAGGATTTGAAATCTCAGAGGATAAGACATTGTCATAACTCATAAGCATTATCGATAACAAAGTAAAACATATCAAAGAAGAGGAAAAATAAGTAGGAATTGAAAATATCAATAAGGGACAATGTAAATGAAATCAAAATTGAGTTCAGAGACCTTTCGGCGATGAGTTCATGATCGGACAGCTTCAACGGAACCACTAAAGTGGACGGCTTCTCGCATCCAAATTTTTTGTTTGTGATTCCGGTTCTCTCTTAAAATTGTGAAGACAATTAAATGCGAAAGGAGAGAAGTTTTGAATTATCATAAACTCTAATCAAAATCTAAAGTAATGAAGCATATTACTAAACATGAATACATAATTCTTAACATCCATAAACTGATTGATTATATTTTTGCGTGAAAACAGAAAAGGTTCAAACAAATTCTTAACATACACAGTAACCAATCAACAATGAAAATCAATCAAAGTAAACTCGATTTCAACCAGATTTGAGCTTAAGGCTCTTACCAGAATCTCTAGAGGTATAGTCGAAAGGTGAGAAACTTCAACCTTGAAATCAGACCTCCTGTGACACACCTCTTCTTACCTAAAGATCCATCGTACCAAACCTTTTCTTGCTTTGCTTCTCCATCGAACCAAACAACATATTCTGCAGAGTGAACATGCGAGCCATGTGAAATCGAAACTGAATTGCATAAATTAAACATAGTGAACATGCGTAGTGGTGGTTGATCAAGATTTGCATTTGTTTATTGCAAATCAATATGGTGTATATGGCAATGTGGCATGCAGTAGAGTTAAGCTTTGGCTCTCATAGCTAGGTCTGGCTTTACTCATTAATCGTATCCCCTTGCTCACAAACCCCGCCCACAAAAACTAAGAATACTCATGTTGCATTAATCCTCTTTTCAAATTCAATACGGTGTATTGGTCAATCCAAAATCAATTCACTACAAGAAAACATCACTTAGACCACGGAAACATAATTGTTCCGTGGTCCAAGTGACACCTGGACGACGGAAATGACTCCGTCGTCCAAGTACCACCTGGACGACGGAAAATACCATCTCCGTCGTCCAGGTGGTCAGCTGGACCACGGAGTCTTCTCCGTCCTCCAGGTGGTCACCTGGACGACGGAGATTGTATTTTCCGTCGTCCAGGGGATAACCTGGACCTCGGAGTCTTCTCCGTCGTCCAGGTGATAACCTGGACGACGGAGATGGTATTCTCCGTCGTCCAGGTGATTACCTGGACGACGGACCGACACGCCGTCGTCCGAGTATACGAAACGTGCTTCCACTTAGACGACGTACCGACACCTCCGTCGTCTAAGTGAAGCATTATATAAGCTGATCGAATTCATTCCTGGCCTCGATCTATTCATTCCATTTGAAGAAGAATTGAAGGAGAAGGGAGAAGGAGAAGCTAGGGAGCTAGCTAGCTAGAAGCTAGCTAGGCCGAGAAGAATCATCAGGATCGATAAGGGATCTCCGCTGACTAGCTAGTTAGCTTAATTAACGTACAGATATCGAGAAGGCCAGCAGGTACGTATACGTACGCAGTTAAAATTTGCTTAATTAATTAATTAATTAATATATATTTAGTGAAACCGTACGTACATATATACATGCAAGGATGTTAGCTGATGTTAGCTATATATATATGTACAGATCGATTAAATTACGTACGTACGTAATTGATGGATCGATGTAGATCGAGTACGTATAATTAAGAGTAAATTAATTGACAAATATATATATGTTATAATTAATTAATTATAATATTTTGTAGCAGTATGGACAAGAGTTGGATGAAGTTGAAGAATAGATGTGATGTCCGGTATATGGATGGAATTAGCGAATTTGTGAATTTTGCGATAGAACATGGTCAGGGAAAGAAACGTTTCAGGTGTCCGTGTCAGAAATGTCTTAATTGTCAGTATGCGGAGATTAATGTTATGGTGCAACACCTGTACGAAAATGGTATGATGTCGAGTTACACTACATGGAGCGAGCATGGTGAAGCAGTAGAGTTCAGCGCAGCAGACTTCAGCTCAGGGTACAGTTACCATGGTGCCTCATCCAGCGGCAGTGGTGCCGGACCCCCAGCTTGCAACCCAACTGCAGATTTGGTCCATGATGCGTTTCCGGGATGTAGTCATGGTGGACACCAACACCAAGACGGAGGTTACAGTACCACTTATGAGCATGATGACACATTCCCCGCAGCTAGCTTGGCCACTGACACCAGTGAGATGGAAAAGTACAACCAGATACTACTTGAAGCGCAGACCCCGGTGTTCCCTGGATGTCGAGAGAATGTGTTGCAATATGTGATGGAGCAAATGAAGATAAAAGTGAAGCACAAAATGTCAGTGAGTGCTTTTGACGAAATTCAGGAGCAAATATGTAAGTTGCTTCCTGATGATCACAATCTTCCTAAATCTCATTATAAGGTTAGAAATATCCTGAGCAGCCTCGGCCTAAAGTACAGGATAATTGACGCATGTCCGAATGATTGTGTGCTATTTTACAAAGAGTATAAAGAGTTGGACTATTGTCCCGTATGTGGCCAGTGCAGATTCCAGTTGAATAGGAAGAGTTCGAAAAAGAGAATTCATGTGAAAGTTGTTCGATATTTTCCCTTGATTCCCAGATTGCAGCGCCTGTACATGTCTTTACAGACAGCAGAGGCGATGCGATGGTACGCAGAAAAGCGAATAGATGACGATGTCCTGCGACATGCCGCGGATGGGGAGGGTTTCAAACATTTCGACAGAGAATTTGGAGACTTTGCTTCAGAGATTAGAAATGTTAGACTCGGCCTATCTACAGACGGATTCAATCCTTGGGGAAGTAATAGCTCCGCCGTCAGCACTTGGCCAGTTATTCTGATGCCGTACAACTTGCCTCCGTGGATGTGCATGAACAATGAATTTAATTTCCTTACCGTACTAATTTCAGGTCCTAAATCTCCATCGAAGTGCTTAGATGTCTACTTCAGACCTTTGATCGACGAGCTGAAACTGTTGTGGGAAAATGGAGTCCCAACTTATGACAAATTCACTGACACGATGTTCACGATGAGGGCTACCGTAATGTGGACGATCAGCAATTTTCCAGCTTATGGGATGTTGGCAGCCTGCAGGACAAAAGGATATAATGGATGTCTATATGTTTGGACGACGTGAACTCTAGTTGGCACGCGGGGAAGGTGTGTTACTTGGGTCACCGTAGATGGCTTCCTCACGACCACCCGTGGCGACAGGATGAAGCTCATTTCGACGGTACGGTAGAGAACAATCCTAAACCCCGTAGTTGGTCGGGCGAAGAGATTTTAGAGAGGTTGAGCTATTTCGACTTTGGTGTGTTGAGCAATGACGCGGATGTAAAGAAATGCAATCCAATTCCTCCACATGATCTGAGCTATTGGGATCACAAAAGTATATTCTTTGAACTCCCTTACTGGTCGAAGTTGAAGCTGAGGAACAACTTGGACGCGATGCACATAGAAAAGAATGTGTGTGACAGCGTGGTGGGAACAATTCTCGGTATTAAGTTCAAGACTAAAGATACTCCCAAAGCGCGCAAATATTTGGAATCAATGAATCTACGTCGTCCCTTGTGGTTGAGGAGGGATAGGAAAGGAGTGTACAACAAGATACCAGATGCACCTTACACAGTGAAGCCGACGCTTAGACGTTCTGTATTTCACTGGTTTAAGGGCGTTCGTTATCCGGCTACGTATGCAGCTACTATAACTGGAGCAGTGGACGAGGTGCAACACAAGTTTGTTGGTCTAAAGACACATGACTATCACGTTATGCTGCAACGTCTGATTCCAGTGGTAATTCGACCATACTTGCCTCGGGACGTCGTAGAACCAATAGTGGCATTGTGCAGGTGGTGGCAGAGGTTATGCGCTAGAGAATTAAAGAAGTCAGATGTGGTGGAATTGCAACAACAAATTGTGCACATCATTTGCAAACTAGAGAGGATTTTCCCCCCTGCTTTCTTTGACATCATGATTCACCTAATGATCCACCTGCCCGAGCAGGTGCTTATTTCTGGTCCGGTCCAGTACACTTGGATGTATCCTCAAGAAAGGTACGTACAACTAATTAATTAATTTGTTCCACTGGAGATTATATATATACTAGCTAGCTAGCTATATGTACTTATGTAATGTGTACGTTTGATTTTGTAGACAGCTTGGACAGTATAAGTCATTCGTCAAAAACAGGTCGGTCTCGGATGGCTCCATAGCAGAGACATACCTAATGCATGAGTGTGTTACTTACTGCAACAGGTACCTCAAAGATCCACCCCCTCCCACTGCCTCCGATCGCAGTGCCCGCATCAATCTTTCTGTCGTCACCAATGTCGTCCGACCGTTTAGAGGAGTATTAAAGGAATCGTTAACACGGGAAGAACTTATTGAGGCACATTGGGTAGTGTTGCGAGACTGTGATGAAGTTGAGCCGTACATGATGTCATACAGGGAGAGGCTTCAGGCATTAAATCAAAACAAGAGTTCGGCGTGGATTGAGAAAATGGTTAAGAAGAAGTTTCCTGATTATTTCTTCCAATGGGTACGTACGTACGACTCGGTATTAATTATTTAAATACATATCGCTCATGTTTGTAGAAAGTAAACCCTTATATTAATTTGCCCTTTTTCGCAGATGATTGATCTGCAAAAATCTGATAACCACGGAGGGTGGTGGTCATGGCCAAAGAACTTGCTAGCAGGGAAGCCGGTTAAACACTATATTTATCCCGGATGTTTTGTGAACGGTGTAAAGTTCCATTCATTGGCCCGAGACGAAGGAAGAAGAACACAAAACAGTGGGGTAGCG
Source organism: Geum urbanum (assembly GCA_946800695.1). Classification (NCBI taxonomy): domain Eukaryota; kingdom Viridiplantae; phylum Streptophyta; class Magnoliopsida; order Rosales; family Rosaceae; genus Geum; species Geum urbanum. The sequence continues at coordinate 7,172,757 of OX327002.1, read as the reverse complement.
GTTGGGAAAGACAATGATCTATATTACGGGGCTATTGTATACGTGGTTCAGCTATGTTACGGGAATGATGTCAATGTTTTCCTATTCAAGTGCAGATGGTTCAAGCGTACAAAGGAAGACCTGGGACTATTATCAGTCGATACAAACTCGCACTGGTATGAGGATGAGTCTTTCGCTCTCGCCACCTTAGTTCGGCAGGTGTTCTATCTCGACGATCCGAAAGCTAGTGAAGGGTGGAAAATAGTGAACCATATCTCTCACCGAGGAATATGGAATACAGAGACAATTGAAGGGACACCGGCGACGACTGAAGATGCTGCTGAACCAGAAAGAGACATTCCTGCCTATCAAGAGCCTAATATTTCTATGGTCCGCTCCGATATAATGGACCTGGTTCAAGATGGTGAACGGTTACCCATGCCTGATGGTTGTACAGATCTAACTGAAGATGAGATTATCGATGAGGTAGATGAAGAAGACAAGCAGGAAGAGGACGCAGACGAGGACTCAGGTTATTCGTCGGACGATGTTGAGTACGATGACGAGGATGAGCCTTCGACTAACGGGGATGAGGACGATGATGATTATGACGAAGAGTACGGTCATACGACGAGGGAGATTAATTGGTAATTAATTACTGTAATTATTGTAATATATATATGATCGATGCCGGTTTACGGTAAGAAATTAATCTGAATTATATATCCTGGCCAACGGAGAAATTAATAAATATTGGCGCCAAATCTCAATCTCATATAAAACGTACCCTAGCTAAATCCTTGACCCTAAATCTAGCAGTTCGATCGGATCGATCGATAAATTTTTTAATTATATTTTTGAATCAGAATAATTGAACGGACACGTACACAAATGACCGGGGACGACCTAAACCGTAATCCCTAAGGCCCTAACCCCTGAAATCGGGGTCTATGCACCTGGACGACGGAGAATGGTCATTATTCGTCGTCCAGGTACACACTAGGACGACGGAGAATGGTCATTCTCCGTCGTCCAAGTTCAGAAACCCTAAACCCTAAACAGTAAGGCCCTAACCCCTGAATTCAGGGTCTATACACCTGGACGACGGAGAACGTCATTCTCCGTCGTCCAGGTTAGAACCTGGACGACGGAAACGCTCAAATCCGTCGTCCAGGTGCAGATATCGTAATTTTTTCTAAGACAACGACCATCTAGACCTTCTTCCAATGCATTTTCTTTTCATCAAGACTTTAGAGTAAACAATTCTTGGTGTGTGAGCTTCGACGGTTCGAAAATCGGAGTTGCGAAATGCCTTGTATCCACGTTTCCGATTTGTGAAATTATCGGTTTTGCGGTTGACTGTGCCGATCAAACCCTTCCCGAACTTATTATTTTATGGTCCTTTAAAGACAATTATATATTATGTTACGACGAACATATCCAACGGTTGTTTTGTCCAAATTCAATTTCGTTAATACTCTGCTGCAAATGAGCGTCTACTCATGAACACTTAAGTCGTAAAGATTAGTCGATACTTAACATGTTTCAATACGTAAAATTAATCGGCGGTTCAAATTTAACTGTTCATATATACGATGCGTTCATCGATATTGTACGACTATTTCACTCGAATGACAGATCGTTAAATTCCTAACGAATTATTTTTTAAATTTTTTTTTACGTAATTTGAACCTGGACGACGGAGATGGTCATTTTCCGTCGTCCAGGTTCAAAAATCATGGCGGTTCAAATTTTTTTTTGTTTAATTTTTTCATGTAATTTTAACTTGGACGACGGACACTTACCATCTCCGTCGTCCAAGTCCAAAATTATGGCGGTTCAATTTACCGCTTCCGTTTTTGGGACCGCTTGAATTTTCACTTAGACGACGGAGAATTCATTCTCCGTCGTCTAAGTCCAAAACATGGCGGTTCAAAACGTCCCGCCCCTTAATTACGCGCCGTTTCAAAATTTTGAAACCGTCACCTGGACGACGGAGAACATTGTTTCCGTCGTCCAAGTGCACTTAGACGACGGAGAATAGTGCTCTGTCGTCTAAGTGAAACTCTATAAATAGAGTACGGCTCATCTTCTTTTCCTCATCACTTACAATCCTATCTCTCCTCTCCTCTCTCTCTCTCAAATTCCGGCGATTCTCCTCCGGCGACGACGCTCCGACAACACAACTCCGGCGTGGTTCGATCCTCCTCTCCGACGACACAACTCCGGCGATATTCCCGAAAACTCCGATTCGGTAAATTTCTATTTTTCCCTTATTTAAATAATTTTCATTTTATTAATTAATTAAATTCTAAATATAATTAATTAGTAGAAATTAATTTAGTAATTAGTTTTAAATATTTAATAAATGATTAATTGTTGTTATTAATTAATTAAATCATAATTATTTTTATTTAATACTAATTAAATGAATAATTGTAAATTTATTGTTATTAATTAAATAAATAATTAATTATTGTTATTAATTAATTAATTAAATAATTATTGTTATTAATTAATTAATTAAATAATTATTGTTATTAATTAATTAAATGGTTAATTATTGCATGCTAAATGAAAAATAAATTATTGCATGTAATTACGTGTATTTTTTAGTAAATTAATTAGTAGTACGTGTTCGATTTAAATTTAGTACATAGGCTTGGTGTAATTAAGTCGCACTCTTTGGAATAGATGACGCCTCTTTTCCTTGCTTATCTCCTTAACCCCTCGTGATGTGTGGATTTCATCACCGCACACCATAATCTAAGTGAAGTTATGGACACGAGGTTGAGGGCGGAGTTTGCAAAGGACTTAAGGGAGTGTAAATTTTCGAAAAATTGGCCGAATGTCGGACATGGTGTCTAGAAACGGGTTATGACTGGTGACAGGATTTGGACTAAGAAAGACTTTTGTCGAAATTAGTCATGCCTCTCGCGTTATCTCTATCCCTAACTGGCCATGTTTTTCGATTTAACTAAGGCTGATTAATTGAAAATTTACACTTTATCGCGCGGGTCGCACGTCCATTGAACGACCGAAAATGCCAAGCTAGTGTACTCTATTTAAATCTTAAACGTACTTAATTAATTAGCGTAAATTTTTAAGTTGTAATTATTATGGTAAGTAGGTATTTTAACCCCGTACTCTTAGGTTTAAATGGCTCCGCCAAAGACGACATCTGGCAAGAAGAAAGCCCAACAAGAGGCAGAATATGCCATGCTCCGCCGCTTGGCGGACCAAGTCGGTTGGGAATTACCACCGGAGGGCAACGACGCTCTCAATCCGGACAGATCATCTGGTCCGTCCGTAGCGCCCTCTGGGGAAATTCCCGCTCCCCCATTCATCTCGAGCGGTGATGACGTCGACCCCTTCCAATCTCCGACGCCCGGTACCCATTCAACGGGAAGTACTCAGGCATCCTCGACCGCCGAATCAATCATGTACAGCGCCCGCCGTAGGCAAAGGAGGGCCCCCACTGACCCGAAACCGAAAAGGACTCGGGGTCTCGTTAAAGGGGGCAAAGCGGAGCGTATTTGCAAGGCGATCGGTAAAAAGATCGACTTGCCGTACGACGAATTCACCGGTGGCCCTCCCACAGCTCAGCTAGCAAGTCTCTCGGCGCATGGGATAGGGTCAATCATCCGTAACCGGGTTCGTATCACTGCCCCTACTTGGAAGGAGGCGCCGGATCATGAGAAGGCGAAAGTCTTCAAAGATCTTTCGGTACGTAATACGTCCAATTTAGTTATTATATAATATTGTTAATCTCGGCCTAAAATTTCATAATATATACGATTATAATTTTCTATTTATTTTTGATAGGAACAATTTGACGTGGATCTGACACCGGCTATGTTGAGGCATATCAATCAAACCGCCAACTCCATCTACAAAGATTGGAAGTACAGACTCCATAAGTACTTCAAAGATGTCGGTCCCGTGCCTCCCCCGGTAGAGCTGCAAGGGGAGAGAGAAGATGAGTGGGAGTGGTTGTGTAACCACTTTACCTATGAACAATTTAAGGTATTAATTTATTTTTTTTATTTCAATTAAGATAATTGAATTATTTAAATTGTAGTTATTCATTTTTTAATGATTTAATTATGTTGTGTAACAAAAATTCTCCGGTGTCAACAAAGCCAACCGGGGGAAGAAGGAGAAACATCATACTACCGGCGCCAAGCAGTTCATTCAAATTGCCAAGGAGCACAAGGATAAGGGTTCCAAACACCCTTATCTTGATGCAAGCGTAAGCGCGTACGTGACGCCAGGGCTCGATAATGAAGCGAGTCAATGCGGCGTAAGTGATATATATATATATATATGTGTGTGTGTGTGCTTTTAATTATAGTAATTATTATTTAAATATGATTTCATTATAATAAATTAATTATTCTTTTGTAGGCAAGGGCGATAGAGCGTGCGCATGAAGAGTTGGCCAACACTCAGCTTGCGTTCCCAGATGTGCCGCCGGAAGACCTGCCTCCTCTATCCTTAGAGAGCCAAATTGCAATCGCGGATGAGGTCTACGGTCGTAGAGCTGGCAAGGAGGTTAGGCACTTTGGGCCTAGGGTGGTACGAGATTTGTCGACGACCTCCGGCTCATCATCTACGGGAGGTTCGAGGCAGCGGAGAAGGAGTCAGGCTGCGGCCGTCGAAGCAGCCATTCAAGAGGCTCGACTGGCACGAGAGGAGAATGAGTCAATGCGGCAAAGACTTGACGAACAACAAGCACAAATAGCCCAACTCATCGCCATCATGGAACAAAATCGAGAAGTATGTCAACCTCCTCCGAACCCACACCCCGACGACAACGACCCGGCTGGAGGCGGAGGACTCGGCGGCGCATTTGCTCCTCCAGTGTATTAGCTAGCTAGTAGTATATTATCTCGTTTCTTTCCGCATTCCGAACAATATTTTAATTTTTAATTTATGGGTTTTTTCGTATGTACAAATTAATTTACTTTGATTATTTAATAATTAAGTTATTAATTAATATTCAAAATTTAGTTTATTTATTTAATTTTAGCATTTTTCATTATTGAAATTAAAATAATAATAAATTAAATTAATAATATTTAATTTCAATTTATTTTTAAAAAAAAATTAAATATTCACTTGGACGACGGAGATTATGTTCTCCGTCGTCCAGGTGCAGAACCCTAAACCTAACCCTAAACCCCTAACCCCTAAACCCTAAACCCTGCCGTTATCCGTCGTCCAGGTGAACACCTGGGCCACGGAGATTGTTAGCATCTTCGTGGCCCATGTATGCACCTGGACGACGGAGTACTATTTATCCGTCGTCCAGGTGAACACCTGGGCCACGGACAAACGAGCAATGTCTGTGGCCCAGGTATACACCTGGACGACGGAGAAATAGTAATCCGTCGTCCAGGTGCATACATGGGCCACGGATAATGTCCGCGTCCAGGTTCTTGGACGACAGCACTTGGAGCACGGACCTTGGACGACGTAGTTTCCGTCGTCCAAGTACTTAGACGACGGAAAACTGCACCTAGACGACGGAAATGGTCCGTGGTCTAGGTGCAATTTTCTTGTAGTGATTCTTTAATCCATCATTTGGTATACTGAGATTTGGCATGCAAAAGTTGATCTCATCTTGTGCAAAATATCATCAGACATGATAACCCCATAAGCATTAAATAAAGCTTGAGGATCAGACACATTACAAAAATAATCGTAACAAATAAATAACGAATTTGAGCAGCAGTTGCAGTAAAAGTAGATTCTAACAATGCTTCTAGCCATTCTTTATCATCGTCCAGTAATCCCAAACCTTGACATGCTTTCTGATAAGTAGAGTATGTTTTCCCATTAACTGTCTTTATTGCCCTAAAATGTGTACATCCTTTTTGAACATTCAAAAGCATTATGAGATAGTACAATTTACCAGCAATTGGTCATACATATGCTATTCTACTGAGAATTTGATTTTGTTTTTCCTCTTAAGCTTTCAAGGGATACATCACTATTTCTGTGTCCTTTGAATTTAAGGTTAATGTCTCCAGTTCTTCTGTTTTCGCAGACTGTTGTCTTCAAACGTTCTGGCTTCTCTTTAGGGCCAGACAATTTCCACTCTAGTGAAAATGTTACCTCATCCCATGTAACCTTATGAATTTGCTCTGATGATTTTTGGGATTTGTGAGGAATCCAGTAGTAACACCTGAGATATTTGTTATCTTGGTCTTTGGTTCTACTATTGTACTCATTAGTTTATAATAGATTCTATAAACTACAGCAAGCTCTTGCATGCCGTCTTTCATTGAGGTGTCATATGTTTTGACTCTCAGTCATAAACAGTGAGCTGCATCAGTCGGGCTTGTTGAAAAGTTTGGGAAACAATTAAAGTATGCAATTTGGTTGCATAACGATGCTTGAAGAGTTCCAAGTAGACTTTTCTGGAAATCAATCAGTCTATTGTCTTGTAAAACACATAAGACTGAACATTTTATACCTTCTCTGGCAAGTAATTTATGTCAACTTGGACTGCTCTAATGTGCATAAATTTGAAATTTCATTTTCTGGCTTTGGCAACTTCTTCAGTTGTTACCAGGAGGAGATTTGTTTCTCGTGTTGTTGCTAGAGTGGTGAATTCAAGAATTTTGAACTGGTAGCCATCCAACATATTAAAATTTCTTCTTTTGTAAATCTGATTGAATTCAAATTTTGAAATTGTAGAGTTTCGAACATTTTTTTCAATTTCGTTGAATTCAAATTCTTCAAACTTGACAAACTGTATCGCCTTCTTCTTTCCGAAGATACTTAACATATTCATGTTAGGAATATCTTCAATTTTAGGGTCTCGAGATCTGATACTTGACAGATTTGTTGTTGGCTCTACAAGAAACGGTATTGGTGAAGGGTTCCCTTTTGGAAGTTCTAATAGTTTAAAGTCATTAGTTTTCTTTATGCATGATTGTTCGAGGTAGACTTTATCTTGACGATTCATGTTCTCAGGCTATCCTTTGAACATAGTCAAGAATCTTTATCTGTTGAAGATTTAGTTTCTCGATTTTACTATTAACCTTTGTTAATAGTTCTCTCTTGTTTTCCGGGTGATTTTGGATATAATCCATTTTAGTTTTCAATTTTTGTAATTGGTTACTAATCACCAGATACTCTTTGTATCTAAAGATTTCTGATATAGACTCTTGATGCCTTACATCAGCCAGATCTAATAAAAAACCTAGTTTCTCTATTATTTTTTAGAAAACTATTCCCATCTTTGAAAAATTGTTGAGCTATTGCAAGCTCTGATATCAGTTAACTGTGGATCTAACCAACAAGCTCAAATAGATAATTTATGTAAATGTCGTTCAAAATTAGCTTTATGTTTTAAACAACCTGCTAACAAGACTTGCTCTATAGCAATTTTTCTTTCAACTCTTGCTCTAACGTGAAGAGGAACTTCCCTTCTCAATTTTTTTAAAAGTGATTTTTCATTTGCAGTTGTTAATAAAGTCTCTAATTAATTTAAGTTTTCTACCTAAATTGCGAGTGATTCGAAAATGAGAAATTTCTATGGTAAGTGATAATTATTTACCTTTAAATTTTGAGGATAGATCTTTAGTTGCAAGTGTTAGAACAAACAAATTATGGACTTACTACACTTTAAATATATAAAAATATACAAAAAAAAATGCTAAAAATGATTAAAATTGACAATTGTCAATTTTACCCAGACAATGTACTATTTCGGGTCACTTTACATAAGTGCAGGTACTTCCTGAGTACTTTTAAAAGACTAGGTACTAAAAAATAAATTGGGTAATACTCTAGGTATCATTCAAGGATTTTTTCTTATTTTACTTAACCATGTCACAATATTTATGGCACATTCAAGATAAAACTTTATTAATATCCAAAAAGTACAAGAGTTGTTTTGGATTGGAATAATGAATTAAAGAAAATACCAAGTCCAGTCAGAAGATCATTCCTACTCGGCTTTTTTACTTTATTGAATCAGCTATGTCCCAATATTTAAGGCACATTCAAGATAAAACTTTATTGATATCCAAAAAATACAAGAGTTGTTTTGGATTGGAATAATGAATTACACGTTTGGTTAATGAATTACATCTTCATGAGGGAGGGAGGGCTAGCTCTCAGCTGAGACTAGAGATAGTTCTTCCAACTCTTGCGTTGTCAATAATTTAGTAGAAGGCACGAAGTTTGAGTTGGTTTTGAACAGGTCTAAGTCTTTGGATTTCACTGTAAATTGGGTACCGATTGCATCGACAGTTCTGTCGATGAAAACTGATCTTGGCATGTAGTCCTTCATGCGGCATATAAATTCCAAATGATCTCTTGCCTACAAAGAAAACGATGTAAGAGAAATCAATATATGCTAACAAAAATACATGTTCAATGACTAAAGTTAATACTCATTTCTATTGGAGAGGCGTCCCAAACCTTGATTATCAAGACTCAAAACAGAAAAGAAACCAACAAAGAAAAATCTTGAGTACTAAACCTCATGAACCGAGTCTAGTTAATAGCTTACCAATCGATATTCTGGAACTCGTTTTGGAAGCTTCAGGTATGCCATGTTCCTAACCTCATAGTCCCATAGAAAAGAAGTGTGGTGAATCCACCGGTTTTTCGTAATAGATTGAGCATTCCCACCAAACTTGCGGTTACCAAATACATAATCTAAAACATAATATGGAACCAAGATGATGTTAGCTCATGCTTCAATGTCTCAAGAACAATGTAATGTTAGAGAAGTGTTCTTTACAGTACCATTTTCGCGAAGGTAGAAATCACCAAATCCTTGAAATACTCTGTTGTATAATTCACTACTCCAAGACATTATAGGTCGCGGATATAGTTGCAAGCCAGGAACAGCATCCCTGTTGCATATGAAAGTGACAAATATTGTTCCATGATCAACGGTAACGGTGCCACCTCCAGTAAACCTCTTAATGACAGGAACCTGATCTCGTAACACCAGATCAACTTCAAGCAGCTCTGCAGGTTTTCTATGTAGAATATGGAACCCTTTATAAATTCCAAATACAAAACAGTAAATAGATTAAAAAAATCACAACCAACAAAACATTTAATCTATGAATACTCAAACAAAATACACAACTGTGAAAGATTTATCTCTTTAGCTACTTTGCCAATACACAGAACCTACAAATCAAGTTACATCGAACATGAAGGTCATCTTACCCTGAAATTCCCATGACAATGCTCGGATTATTGGTTCCATCATTAATAATGCACCAATTATCAGACGAGGTTCGGAGCAGTTGCTCCTCTAAACAAAGCTGCTGCAGGATAGAAATTCCTTTCAATCTGATAAGGTTCATTAATGGAAGCCCACTATTTCTTGCTTGTGGAATTGTCATTGAAGTCATCTTAAGAAAATCAACACATACATCCAAAAAGAAACTAGAGTCATCAAATAGTAAACAATAACTATAAGTTTTATTCTACCAATTCCTTGTTCTCATTGAAAGCAGATTCATAATCAACAAAGTTGTAACTTTCAATTCGGAAATCCAAGAGATCTAAGGTTCAAGAACGAAAATCCAAGACAGGAAGAGGTTGAGGTCTCAAACGCTAACCTCACATGCCTCACACGCTTGAAAGGTTTTTTTGTTGTTAACAAAAACGCGCCCCCCCCCCCCTTAGGAACAGTAAATTCAGTGTAAGTAACAGTGCCAGATGTACAGTAGGCTCCCCATTATTATATAGACAACAACCATAAAAAGTAGTTCTAAAATTTCTTTTGATGAAGAACTAATGAACAGAAACATACTACCTCTATGCCTAATCAATTAACATGAGAAAAGAGAATTCATCTCGGGCAAATTACAATTACACGCAGGCATCCTCATAACCAACAGAAACTTCACATTTGTTGATAGAAATAATGAGACGGCTCTAATTGTTAGACACAACATTTATAAAATAATTAAAGCAAAAAGATTAACCCATTTCCCATACACCCACTAAAATAAAAATACTAAGCGTTTACCCATACACCCATTTACATACAAATAAATAAAGACGTCAACTAAGAAAAAAAAGAAGCAAATTATGCTCTGATAATATAAGGAGAGAGTGGCCTTCAGGTATGACCACATGACATTCAATGGTTCTATAAATTGATTAATGAAGTAATGTAAACTGTATTTCATGGAACATTATTTTTTAGGAAATAAAGTTTGCACCTCACAGGGTATATGAATTGAATATGAAAAAGAAGAGAATCGTCTACAAATATACGATCAGAGGGTGAAATGAGAATAATCAACAGAAGGTTGATAGCTCACCCCAAGATTGATGCAAATCTGACGAAAACGGGAAGAAAGGTAAACCAATGCAAGGAACTCAGCCAAGCACCCAACCAATGTCAATTTCTGAAATGGAGAACTACAACCAATTAACAAAACAACTATATTATCTATTAACAAACTTTGAATTGATAGAGGCAAGAGATGATAGTTCCTCACTTGTGGATTCAAAGACGGTCACTATAGAAAGGGAAGATGCAGCTCTTATCAACTTTGATCCCTGAACAAAAATCAACATGCAAGTGGATCACACAATGCTTCCATAATCCACAGCTGCAAAGAAAAGCTCTAACTGTAAAGGGAATGAGTGATTATTGCAAATGAAGAGCAAGATTGAATCTAGCAAATGATAAAAAATAAAAATCTTAATACAATATTATTATAGGTATATACTGTCAGCGGCCCAACCACTGAATTCTTCTTCTTTACCAAAATTACACTCCCTTTCTCACTTGGTCTAGCATTTTTCACAAATAAAGGAAGAAGCGTTTTGGGAGAGTATGGTTTCCTCTCTGTCACCCAAAAGCCAAAAATCCAATCACTTTAGCTAATACATCCATCACATGAAAACAAAAGCAACAACCTTTTTGGGTGTTGACAAAGTTAGATAATTTAGAAACAGAGTTGTGGAAAATGGTCGAGACTGTTCGGCAGTAGGTTTTGTTCCATTAAAAGAGACGAAAAAACCTACTGCCAAACAGTCAACCAAGTAAGAATTGAGTAAATCACTCTATCTCTCCTCTTCTCTAATCAAATTCGTCCTATATCACTCTAGTCAATCTCTCAATCTGTCCTCCGCTTCACCGTAGTACCACAAAGAATTTGAAGCCTTTTGTTCACCGGCTGAACTTGTCTTTAGAGAGAGAGAGAGAGAGAGGTAAATTGTAGAGCTTTTTGTGTAGTTATAATCTGGGTTTGAGGATAGACATACCCGCTCTCACTTTTCAGTTTCTATGCACAGAAACAATAAATCATCTGGGCCCAGAGAAAGAGAGAGGAAGAGGAAAATCAAAGTCAAACTAGAGTTTTCTGATTGACGTATCGGGTGAGATTTGCTATCCATTTAATCGCCAATTTAGTCTTTCTCAGTGATATTACATTTGTAAATCTAGGTTTAAAGTTTTAAATCTAGGTTTAATTTTGTGATGTGGGTGCTGCATTGATCTGGGTTTGCTCAAGTTTGGTGGTTTTGTTATTGGAAGGGTTTTGTGAACTAGGTGGTGTTTAGTTTGTGGAATTTAGGGTTATCTGAACTTTGTGCAAAACTTGGATTTTCCCTGTTCATTTTAGATTTGTATCTGATCACTAATTCTAAAAAATAATCAATTTTTCTTCTCTACTTTTAAAAGTTTTGTTACATTTTTAGAGCAGTGCCAAGACGTTTTGTGCTGGTGGGGATATAGAGGCTCTCTATCATTTGATAAACCAAGGTAGGACAGGTTTCTTCCTTCCTTCTTCAGTCAGATCCCAGTTTATGGCTTAATGCAATCTCAATGCATCGCCTGCACTAATTTCTTTGCTCAGGAGAATCCCAAAGTAGGGAGACTGCATATTTACTTTGATGCTTATTTGTTACTGATTCTTTTGTTTTTTTACTAGTCTTTGAATCTGCAATTTGAATTCATAGGTGGTTAACTTGTGGAGTTGCGTTTGCTTGATTACTGGCGTCTTCGATTACTGTCATCAGTTATAGTAGCTACATTAACAATTTTTTACCAAGGTTCATAATCCAGCATCAGGTTAACCCCTCAAACTTTATCTTAAACTTGACGCAAACAAAAGTACAAAAAAAAAACCTGAATCAAAAACGTGAGAGAGAGGTTGAGAGCATGACACTTGAACACAGTTATTCTATAAGAAACTTGACCAAAAGATTTGTATTTCTCTGCAAATAAACACATTCAAAAAACAACTCAGTGTTAAAAGTAACCCACAAAGGGAGAGAGTCACCACCACCTCGCCCACTCAGCCTAAAGAGAATACTTAAAGGACCTATATACGTACATGGTTCAAGTTGTAAGATTATGATTCTTCAGTTCTTTGCTAGCTTTTTGGAAGAAACCCGGATACCCAATTCGATTAAATCCAAGTCATTACAGAAGAAACCTGGATGTAAAGAGAGACAAAAACGATGAAATCCAAAAAAAATAGAAACGCTGTTATCATCAATAAACTTCCAATAATTTCATATCAGTTTTCGACCACAGAAAGAGATACGTCTCTCAGTTCTACTATGTCCAAAAATTAACCCCATCAATTCAAAGGTTTATATACCACAGCCCAGAATTCACTACTCTAACCACTCCACTCACTTGATTAATGAAAGCACCAAATCAATCAAAACCTAGAATTCAGATTCCCACAAATACCAACTGATTAATGAGAACCCACATGCCAAATATTGATAGAGAAATCAATTAACGATCGGAGAAGGGTTTAGACACTGAATCTCAGGTGAGAAATACCCATTTTCAACACACAATCAGAAACCTAGATAGCATCATAAAATCAATTAAAGAAAGCAAGAGTTATTACCTTGCTCGACGGTTTGTAGGGTCGACGGAGAGCCGGTCTGGAAAGTGGCTATGAAATCTGAATCCTTAAACATAAACATGTACAGTAAGAAAACTTCAAATAAAGGAGAGAAAGGAAACCCATATAGACATATCTAAACCTTACGAACCCAGAAGATAAAATGATGATCGAATGCTAAATCACAGATCAAAAAGTTAGAGTGAGGCTGACAAATAGATTGAATGGAGGAAGTGAGATTGCAGTGTGCTTTTGTTGGAGGAATGAGTGAAGCTGAGATGAGACCGGCATGTTTATATAGTAGATATTTATAGCACTTTCAATTATGTATACTAGAAAAAAACCCGCACTCGATGTGTGCGGAGAGATGCAAATGGGAGTTTAGGAGAGTAAAAACATATTTATATAAGTTATTTTCATTTTGTTGATTTTTTAAAATTAAGAATAGGAAATAAATACTTTTTTTAATTATGGGCATTTTGGGAAATCAATATTTTGGTGAGGTTGATGACACCAAAGAGACGGTAGGGGTGATTGAAAGTGCTATAAATATCTACTATATAAACATGCCGGTTTTATTTTTTGGGTTTCACCCTCTCGATTGCTCTATTGTTCTCTCTTGTACATCGGAGCATCTAAGGAAGAATCGGGTAAATCTCTCTATCGCTTCCTACTCTCATCTCAGCCTCACTCATTCCTCCAACAAAAGCACACTGCAATCTCACTTCCTCCATTCGATCTATTTGTCAGCCTCACCCTAACTTTTTGATCTGTGATTTAGCATTCGATCACCATTTTATCTTCTGGGTTCGTAAGGTTTAAATATGTCTATATGGGTTTCCTTTCTCTCCTTGATTTGAAGTTTTCTTACTGTACATGTTTATGTTTAAGGATTCAGATTTCATAGCCACTTTCCAGACCGGCTCTCCGTCGAGCAAGGTAATAACTCTTGCTTTCTTTAATTGATTTTATAATGCTATCTAGGTTTCTGATTGTGTGTTGAAAATGGGTATTTCTCACCTGAGATTCAGTGTCTAAACCCTTCTCCGATCGTTAATTGATTTCTCTATCAATATTTGGCATGTGGGTTCTCATTAATCAGTTGGTATTTGTGGGAATCTGAATTCTAGGTTTTGATTGATTTGGTGCTTTCATTAATCAAGTGAGTGGAGTGGTTAGAGTAGTGAATTCTGGGCTGTGGTATATAAACCTCTGAATTGATGGGGTTAATTTTTGGACATAGTAGAACTGAGAGACGTATCTCTTTCTGTGGTCGAAAACTGATATGAAATTATTGGAAGTTTATTGATGATGACAGCGTTTCTATTTTTTTTGGATTTCATCGTTTTTGTCTCTCTTTACATCCAGGTTTCTTCTGTAATGACTTGGATTTAATCGAATTGGGTATCCGGGTTTCTTCCAAAAAGCTAGCAAAGACTGAAGAATCATAATCTTACAACTTGAACCATGTACGTATATAGGTCCTTTAAGTATTCTCTTTAGGCTGAGTGGGTGAGGTGGTGGTGACTCTCTCCCTTTGTGGGTTACTTTTAACACTGAGTTGTTTTTTGAATGTGTTTATTTGCAGAGCAATACAAATCTTTTGGTCAAGTTTCTTATAGAATAACTGTGTTCAAGTGTCATGCTCTCAATCTCTCTCTCACGTTTTTGATTCAGGTTAGTTTGTTTGTTTTTTTTTACTTTTGCTTCTTTTATTTTGTTTGGTTATGTATTTTTTGGTGTTGGTACACTGTTACTACAATGGAAGAGAACTTGGCCTACTTATTGTTTGTTTTGCTTAGTTTTGAGATTTGCTTACACTGTTAATGTAGTTGAGTGTTGATAGTATGCGTTTTAGTAGAGTTTATAATGGTGGCATGAGTTTGGGCTGGAATTGAGGTATTGGTTTGGTACTTTTGTTATGTATAGTTGCTATTTGTCAAAGTACTAGGCTTTATTTCACATTACTGTGAAAGTTAGATTTTGGATTGACCAATACACCGTATTGAATTTGAAAAGAGGATTAATGCAACATGAGTATTCTTAGTTTTTGTGGGCGGGGTTTGTGAGCAAGGGTATACGATTAATGAGTAAAGTTTATTGTCAATGAATGTGTCATGGGACACTTTCGTATCGTGTATTTTTTCTATGAGGATTTAGATGACTTGGCTATTATCATATGTGAAATCTTTTCATATCTGAATTTGAATATGGGTTTACTAATTACGCACATTTGATTAGCCAATTAAAAGACCGATCAATTTACGTGAAAGAAAGAAAATTGTTGTATAGCTTATTAGTCAATCGCATCACTAAACAAATGTGCAGAGCAGGATGTTTGTATGTAACCATTGGTGATATGGATTCACTTATTCAAAGTAAGATGGTGGTAGCTAGAAACTTTAGATTACAGTTTTTTAAGTTTGTATGAATTTTAAGTTATTGGGTTTTGTTGGTGATTTTGACTTTGTTTGTAACATGAAATTATGGTTTAGGAGGTTTGCACGTGTGTGTTGATTCACGTTACATGTATGTATTATTAGGGGAGCATATACTTTATCTCTATCAAATAACTTCTTAGTAGCTTATGTGCGATGATAAGCATTCCAAAACACATACTTGGATCGGCCATCATAGAGTATTTTGTTGGTTAGTAGATTAGGTGTCTGAACTCCATGGAAGGTTTTAAGATCTTTAACTTTTGATAGCTGGGCTTAGAGCTCTTTAAACCTTATATGTAGTTTCAAAACCTTAATTTTCGATAAATGGGTTCTTAATTTTTTAAACCTTCAATTATTTCTATGGTTTCTTAGAGATCATTATGTAAATTTAGCTCAAAGGTAATGTGTTTTTGTAAATGAGTTGAACTGTGAGATTTTGCTTATTTATATGTTTTTTTTTATAGTTGAAGGGAAATTTATTCGGGATTTCACATCACTTGATTCTTCTCTCCGGTTCTCAATCTTCCTCTCTGACAACAGGTTTATTCTTTTGCTTCATATATCTTGAAATTGATATAGCATGATAAATTTTATACGGCATCAATGTACAAAGCGTCAAAATAGATCATCATTTTTTGGCTAGTTTTTATGTTTGTGTGGATGATTCTCCATTGAGATAGTTGCTCATCTATCATGTATTTTGGGGATTAATATGAGCTGTGAATAATCCATAATGCTATGTGATGATCTGTGAATAATCCATAATACTATGTGATGATCTGTAAGGTTGTAGGAAAGAGGAGCTTCTTTGAGCTAAAAATTAACATTGAGAAAACTTAGTCGAAAGTCTGCTGATAACATAAGACATAGACAAATAATCAAGTTCATATATGTATGCTGAAAATTGAAAATCTAGTTAAGCTATTCAAATTGAAAACCAGCTCCCAAATTTCTTATCCCCAAGCTATTCTCTTTTTAAGCCACAGACGTTGCAACAACAAAGAAACTATAGAGACTAATAATAGATGCATAAGATCAATTATAGAGCCAAAAAAGATTAAACATATATCCTGCCAAACTACCAAAATTACATAGATCCCAGAGAACCAAAGAAGAATGTTATGAACATACCCACTACTATAAATTCAATTGTGATATCCACGTCTCAATTGCGTCAAGTTTAAGATAAAGTTTGAGGGGTTAGCCTGAGGCTGGATTATGAACCTTGGTAAAAAATTGTTGATGCAGCTACTATAACTGATGACAGTAATCGAAGACGCCAGTAATCAAGCAAACTCAACTCCACAAGTTAACCACCTATGAATTCAAATTGCAGATTCAAAGACTGTGTAGTAAAAAAACAAAAGAATCAGTAACAAATAAAGCAAACAAATAAGCATCAAAGTAAATATGCTGTCTCCCTACTTTGGGATTCTCCTGAGCAAAGACATTAGTGCAGGCGATGCATTGAGATCGCATTAAGCGATAAATTGGGATCTGACTGAAGAAGGAAGGAAGAAACCTATCCTACCTTAGTTTATCAAATGATAGAGAGCCTCTATATCCCCACCAGCACAAAACGTCTTGGCACTGCCCTAAAAATGTAACAAAACTTTTAAAAGTAGAGAAGAAAAATTGATTATTTTTTAGAACTAGTTGTATAGTTGTATCGCGCAAGATCAGAAACTAAAATTAGTAAAAACAAACACAAGAAACTACCTACTCGGCGCAAGTTGGATCGTAAAGAAAATAAAAATTATCATTAAAGTAATCCAAAGTTAATAAAGTACATCATCATCTTCACCAAAAACTAAATCCCATATAGATAGAACTTACCATTACTTAAACCCAGTAGCGCAAATTTATATGTTGAAACAACAATCCTAGATCCTAAGAAGCACTGATACGGGTATTACCTATCGTATCGCATATCAGATACGGATACGGGTACGATGTGTCTTGGTGGCGCTGTGTCTTGGTGGCGCTGGTTGCCTCGTCCTCTGATAAGGAGATCTGAGGTGCTGGGCTTATAGAGATTGGTCGGCTGCTGATTTTGGTGTCGAGTTTGGAGCATGGACACTGTGGATTGAGTTTGGTTATGCGACGACAAGCAAGGAGGAGACGAGGTCAAATGGTGGAGAGTTATGGGTGGCAGGGCTAGTTCGAGTTGGCCTTAATTTGAGTTGCGAATGGTTACTGACCGGTGGTGACGTTGTGATCGAGTCTGGTTTCACTACTCCGCAGGTGGTGAACAAATCTCCCATTTTAGTGGGGACGTTGAACGAATTTTTCCCATTCCGGTGGCACAGAGGTGGTGGATGGTGGCAAGTACTTTACTTGGGACAGTGGCGCCGTTGCACATGCAATAGAGACTGGAATCCAAGTTGGGCCTGGAACATGGGCCGACTTTGTCTATATGATGCCCTAATAAATGTTTGAGTTTGGCTTCAATTGGTAGGTCTAACCCAGACTTAATAATTTTAAGTTTAGTTATATTTATTTTCTTTTTTTAGTTGCTTTTTCGAAAATAAGCTAATATTCGTGTGAGATTGGCAGATGTGGGGTTTGTCCTGGATTGTGCACATTTGGTGCCTTATTTGCTCTAGGCCAAGATTTCATTAGTTTGTCGCGTGTTGCTTGGGCGTACCCTCATAGTGCAAGGATGAGATGTTGTGCCGACAGATCTTGTCGGCAACATAGTTAGAAAGCTAGTCAAAGTGAATTGATGCGTCGCATTAGTTGAGTTATCTTTTTGATACTGTGTTGCCTTAATTGTAAAGTAAATGGAGTTGTTAAGGTTGCACTCTTTCTTTGTTAAATGGAGGGAGAAAGAATTTTTTTTTTGCTAGAATGATCTCCAAATTTTTCACTATCCCTTATTTTCTGACCTTTTTTTTACCAAATTGTCCATGAAAGCCATTATCCTGGGAAGTTTCATATTTATTTTCTGGCTTAGTTGTTTGAGAAGTCCAAAATTTGGCATGTCCATGAGGCCAAAAAAAAGAGAGAGGTCTTCTCTTTATTCCCTTTATAGTAGTAAAGATAAAGCTATTGTCCGGTAGAGTTTCCAAAGAAACAGAACATACCAATTAAAGCATATATATCATTCAGCAATGAAAATAGCTTGGGTCCAAACATTGTTTGGACATCATTATCTAAACAAATCTCATTTATACAATTTTTGGTTTGGTATTTGATAATTAAGAACACATATCTTATAGTATGGATTGAAGATCAACTCACCAAAAAATGAACTAAAATAAAAATCATTTGGGTATCTAATTTCATTACATAAATAGATGATTATTATGTATTTTAATATTACATTAACAATCGTTTATTTGTTTTGTAAAATATAATGAGCAAACAATCTCTGATTTATTCAAATTTTTGTACACATGATCTTTACGAAATAAATTATATATTACGTGGTATCGATTATAAAATAACAATATAAAAATTATATAAATAAAAATTATTTGAACGATAGTATCCAAACATTTGGATCCAAGTATTGTCGTGTATGTTATTAATTAGATGAATAGTCCACTCGCATGCTCCTGTATTATGATGGAGAAGTTGATAAGAGAACCTTCTATTATCTTCTGTTGACACTCGACACAAAACCTTCTGTGGATAGAAAGTTTATACTTTGTCGAATTATCATTTGCTCGTCGCACTGTCGCTGGTAATGCCCAGACAAGTCCAAAAACTTGATGGATGTGAAACTCAACTGCTAGCTGCAACTTCAACTCTTCAAGCATGTTTGAAAGCAGTTCTAGCCATGCGTGTTGATTGTTTATTTTTTTTATATCGTTTCATTTAGAGCATATGCAACGTTGAGGGACAGCGAGGACGATCTCCGGCGAGACCTGCCGTTTGAGGACGTTCTCTAGCGAAACAGTGTGCAGTGGTGAGGAATCGAAGAGGTGACCAGATGTTGACGTCTCGAACATCCTCGCCGGCGTCCTCTGGAGAGGAAGAGGGGCCGGACGTCCTCTGGTGGTCCCCACTGCACGTGGGTGACGCCAGAGGTGATACCTTTTTTTTTCTACCCGGCGTGTAAAAAAACGCACCAATAGCCACGCGACATGTGGCACGCCCTGAGCAACGGACAGATCAACGGTTAAGTTGATTTGGGCCATCCATTTCAAACGGATATGAGCCATCCGACAGTCCATATTTAAATGCAACGGCCATGAAAGTCAGAAATGAAAAAAATATTAAAAAAAAACCCAAAAAAATTGCATAAAAATCCCAAAAAATTGCAAATGATCCCCTACATTTTTTCTATAAATACCACTTTCATTTCATTAATTTCTCACACCAAGTTGTGCACAACAAATTCATTCTCTCCCTCTCTCCATCTCTCCTCTAAATCTTTTTTTTTTGTGGGAAAAAATGGCAACAAATTTGCTTCTTTCGGAAGATGTACAATTGAGCATCTCTTATTGTCGTTTTAGCGTTGATTCCATCACCAGAAATCAACAAAAAGTGAACAAATTGTGGGAAAAGGTTTATGACTATTTCAAGGAGAATTGAGAGCTAGGTTATGGTGAATCGATGCCAGAAGCTAGGACCCAAAACGCATTATCCTCTCGTTTGGCAAGTTGAAGCTGAATTTGAAAGTTTGGGGTAGTGCTCTTTTTTTCGCACGAGTGAATGCTTCTTCCGGCTCCAACATACACGATGAGGTAATGTTTTTGATCTCCAATTTTTTTTTAAAGTTTTTACCATATTGTTTCAACTTATGTTGTCTAAATTTTATGAAATACATGTTATTTATTTCATGATATTTATTAATTACAAGTTATTTATTTCCTTTTATTTAATATAAGCTATGTCCATTTTATTTAATTTTCTTTAGGGCATGTTCTTTATGAATTACAAGCTATTTATTCCATCTTATTATTATTATTTTTTATTATTATTATTATTATTATTATTTAGATGAGATGTGCTCAATCATTTTATATGGCAAAAAAGAAGAAAGAGTTTAAAGACTTTGCTTGTTGGAAAGTGGTGAAGAATCATCCTTACTTCATCCATGTCGAGGCTAGTACACCTCCGCCTTACTTATCATCTACTCCGTCTTACTCATCATCACATCCTGCAACCTCAATGTCTCCCACCGTCAACTTGGAGGAGGATGATGCATTTGCCACACCAATGAGCAACCAAGCTCCCTCTTCTCCGGAGCGTCCTATGGAAGTGAAAGCGGCCAAGGAAGCGAAAAAAAAAAGGGGAAGAGGGCATGACGCCTACAAATGAAAGAGCCGAGGCTTTGAATAAGATTGCGGCAAATCAAGAATCTTATGGTTGCAATCAAAAAGATAGTGATGCAATTGAGGTTTCCCTTATGCGAGAGCAAATCACCCTTCAAAAGAAAGACATCCAATTGAGGGCTTTGGCGGAAGAAACTCGGATTATGTCAATGGATACCGAGAGCATGACTCCTAAATCCAAGAGGTATTTCACAAAGAGGAAAGCAGGAATCATTTCTCAATTGGATGGGGTTGAAGAAAAAGCTAGCAAAGAAAGCTATTCCAATTGTTATCGCCCCCTTTTTCCAAGCACTTAAATTACCTCCTTTATTTTTTCCAAACACTTAAATTATTGTTTATGTAATTTAAATTTCCAACCATTTAAATTATGTACTATGTAGCTTCCCTTTTACAGAAATAAAATTGCACTTTCTTTATTTCCATCAAGTTCCCACACATTACAAAAATTGAAACACACATAATAGAAATACATAATTCAAACACACAACAATACAAACAAACAATTAAAACAACATATTTATAGTTGTTCACCGGTCTCAAGAAACCAGTTGTGCTTAACTAAGTCCTTCTGAAGCTCTCCATGGATGTAAGCAGATTGGAGATCTACAAGACGATCATTAAACCGTTGTTCATTTTGTCCATCTCTTCCAACCGGCTCGAAAGGAATCCGGTTCCCCCCTTCATCCACTGGCTCATCATAAGCTGTGAATGCGGTAGATGGGTTTTGAAGATCTTCTTCTTCGTTCTCCTCAAACTCATCCTCCACGAATTCCTCCCCAACGATTATGTTGTGCATTATGATGCACGCCAACATGATGTTTTTTAACGTCGAAAGGCTGCGACACCGAGCTGCATGACGAATTATCCCCCAGCGAGCTTGTAAGATGTCAAAGCACATCTCCACATCCTTGCAGTACGACTCTTGCTTCCTCGCAAAAAGCATTTGTGGAAGCTCTTGAGGATTAGAAATCGTTTTGACAAATGAGGAGTACATTGGATGCCAAAGCTCTTGAGCAAGGTAATAAGTGTTACGGTATGTCATACCGTTCACTTTATAAGTCGCAACCGGACTTCTTCCAGCATGCACTGCATCGAAGACATCTGATTGGTAGAGCACGTTGATATCATTTTGAGCTCCTAGTACCCCGAAGAAACTGTGTCAGATCCACGTGTCATATGAGGCCACTGCCTCTAAGATGATAGTTGGACGACCCTTCCTCCCTGAGTACGCCCCAAACCAAGAGGTTGGGCAGTTCTTCCACTCTCAATGCATGCAATCAATGCTTCCGATCATACCAGGAAATCCTCGATGTCTAGCCCTTCTTAGAAGTCGAGTGATGTCTGTCTGATCTGGAGCACGGAGGTAACGGGTACCATAAAGCTCTACAACTTGGGTGCACCACTTCTTCATGCACTCCAGAGTTGTTGATTCCTCCATCCTTATGATTTCGGCACACTGATTAGCAGTTGAGCCGTAGGCCAACATCCGAAGAGCACCGGTCATCTTTTGTTGGGGAAGTAGTCCGACCATTCCAGTGGCGTCGGCTCTTTGATACCAAAATGGATCGTTGTTGCAGAGGTCCGTCATTATACGGTTGAATATATTTTGGCTCATTCGGAACCGCCAACGAAAGTCATGGTCGGTGAAGATTGAGCGTTCGATGAAGTAATCTTCCATAAGATTTTGGCCCCTGGACTCCCTCATCCTTTGTTGATTTGCACGGCGGCGTGGTGGTGGTTCATCATCAAAATCTGCATTGACTGCCACCGTATCGATAACAAATTGATTGGCAATTTCGGCATTTCGTTGGCGTTGTTGTCGCCTCCTACTGAAAAAAGTACCGAAACTCATGGGATTCATCTTGATGAAACCAAAATGTGAAGAACTGTTTATAGTGGCTTAGATACGAGTAGAACTATAAGTGATGTGTAGGTTGTGTGAGTCTACCTCTTTCATAGCTCTTTCTTTTATAACCATTTTGAATTACCATATTTTTTTAGATAACGACACGTGTCGACCGTTGATTGGTTGAAAATATTACCGAAAATCTTACTGGATATCTTCATCAATAATTTTATCGACACCGACACGTAGACATTACACGTGTCTCATTCTCATGGTTTGTAATCTTACCGAATATCTTCAATCAATAATTTTGCCGACACCACCACATAGACATGACACATGTCTCAAAATTACCGGTCGAAAATTTTATCGAAAATCCGCTACCAATTATATGATCCGGAATGACACGTGTCGACTAGTTATTGGGTGAAAATATTATTCGAATTTAAATGGAAAATATTTTGGACACCGCTACACAAAAAACATAAATAGAAATTCCTCAAATAGGGGAGAAATTCCTCAAAATAAGACTTTCCTCTCCACTTTCATGGGTGCATATGCTCTTAGACGAAGACCCACAAACATTTAGCGCGGGTGTGATCCTAACCCATTTTTGGTTCTCCATCTACTGCTTCCTATTTCATCATATAAATTGTGATGCATGCAACTGAGTCAAGGAAATTCGCAGATCAATAACACAATTGATGTGGCCAGAAATGGTACACAACTTCCAAAAATTTCTGTTCTATTCTAGTGATCATTGTATGTATGTATTGCTTTCTATGGAGGAGCAAAACGGAAATGACTCATTTGGCGTCGGTTGCTGTATAAAATAGAACAGCATTGCACAAATACCCATCTTACAGGGCTTTCTTCACTTCAAAGAAGTTGGATCTTTCCTTCTGTGCAGCCTCAACATCATCAGGAGATGCCACTGCAACAGAAATCCCTTTGTCTTTAACTGCATCAATTGCATTTGCAAACTCCGTGAAGTCCTTCAAGCTGTTGATCAAACATGTGACAGGTAAAGTAATGACGAAAGCAAACATATCTTAAAACAATCAAATGCTGGGGTATAAATATCTTTACCTGGTTGACAATATCTCTTCTCGTCTAATTTGCCTTTCTTCATCAGAGACCCCTAATAAATGCCTCATCAAACTGGAGGGGAAAAAGAAGAGCAAAAGGGGGTTAACGTATGGTATTCCACAAGGATTCGTTATCTTGGATGGATTTAGCGGGCTCATTCACTTAACTGTTTCCAATATGTCATATTTGAAGGTACAACAGTTGTTTTCTTGCTTCTGTTTGCATACTATCATGCTAGATAAAATCTTTACAGAAGACATCACATACCTGCTATAACCTTTGGCATCAGGGAGCTGGTAGGAGTCAACATCTCCAATTGTCCCAATAATGGCCTTCGTAAGAGTTTCGTCATCCAGTTCTAGCTGCCGAAGAAATTCTCCGGTTCCATCATATATATCAAGTGTCTTCAACAAGTTGGGGTCGCGATAAGATAAGAAGGAGAATACTCCTACGTGAAATTTCCCCTATGTTAGATTCCAACTATTCTGACATAGCAATGCCAACTTCATGATAACATAGCAGAGAAGAGTTATACCTGAGTGACTATCGAAGTCACAGAAGCCTCCATAGGCTCCACCACTAACTCGTACACGATCCCACAACCATGTATTACTAATGTATTTAGAGATAACATATGCACTTCCATTAAGTTGATAACCAATGTCATAGATGTTTCCTGCTTTCCCAACATAATTAACCTGTAGATAGTAAAAGATTAGAATAACAACTTCAGAAATTATGGAGTCATGCCAATTAAGATTTCATTCTAACCTGAGTAGGAATAACAATGGCTTCATTCGTAGAAGGCAGTCGAGCATTCCAAGTAGTTGCTGCAACTGGAGATTTGCTAGGCAGCAAATCCAAAAATTTGCTAACAAACTTCTCAGAGTTGGTAAGATTCTTTCCCTCGGCTGTCATATTTATCAGGCAACCCTCCCGTGAAAGTAAAGACTTGCGAATCTCCTTGAGAGAAGAAGATATTCTCTCCCAATCATTATCAACTTTCTCTTCAAGAGACTCTAGAAACTCCAAGTAACTACATTTACAGAATACATGAACTGCATCAGAATCTGTGTCGGTGTATTCAAGTTTTTGAATAAATATTGAATTATCTATAAATGTAAAGAAAACAATTCCACTGTAAATGAAAGCTAGTCCAAATTTATTAAAAAAAAATTGTCCAAATTATATACAACAGATACACAATACGATGTATGCCCATAGATATCTAAATCAGAAAACTTCAAGGCACAAAAACAAAACAAAAACACAGATAATTTTAACGAATACAGACTGATCAGGAAACTTGGGAGCTTTTCAAGATTATTCTTTCTGATAATTGCAAAAATGGAAGGCGACACTTAGTCAAGAAGTCAAATTACTTGAAAGTTTCAGTCTAACCTGAAACCACCCATTTGTTCAGAAATCCACCCGGCAACATTCAGCTTTGCATCCATCCTTGCAGCAGCAATTCCATGACCACTACCCCTTATCCGGTTCTGAAAAGGATCCATTCAACTTCAACTTTCAACATTCAGCTTTGCACCCATATAGTTTAAGTACTAATATTAATGTTTGTTGTGCTCATCTGTTATTAAAAAAAAAAAAAACTTATACTATACCTCCATTTTAGATTTACTTTGGGAAACAAACTGCTTAAACCTTTGCTGGTCTGTGAATTGGACATCTTGAAGAACACAGTTGATCTGCATTAACAAATTCATTGTGATTCAAAATTACCGTTCTGGAGTTAATGCTATGGTGCTGATATACACCCAAGAGCATGAGCACATTCCTACATCTGACAATCTGACCAACTACCTTAACCTCATGGTACCAAGAAGTAGTACACTCATAAAGCATCAACTAGAAAGATAAACTGCAGCTAACTGCAACAAGAATTTAAGAGTAGCTATGACCAATAATTAAATAAGTACTAAGAGTATATAGAACTATCTAAGCACACGTCTTCACATGAGTTATTTCTTAAACAACCATAACTGGAATTACTCATATGCAAACTCCAAAAAGGATATAAATATACCAGGTGAAATAAATCATCACAACGTCCTGCCATGGCTTTGCCTCGAACAATTATATGGCAACAGGGATCCTCCTTGCCTCGTACAGATGATGTCAGTGGATAAACTGATATTCCCCCAGTTTTCCTTCCGATCAACTGATTAAGTTGCACAAAACTTAAATCTTTTGTGCCCATCTCCAGCAATGATTGGCTGTTAAGAGCATCACAATACAGTCAAGTGAGTCAACTGATATTTCACCCACAAACATCAGCTCCATTATGTTAGCACAACAAAAATATCATATCCATTACCATCAATATTACTACTTGTAAAGCTGTACTGGTAGTTTGTACTTTGCATATTATCATCATCATTACACTACAGATGGCATTCCAAAAAAAAAAAATCTACTGTGGCTCCTGTGCAATATTCTATCACCACTACAGCCACAACCACAACTAGCGCAGATGATTTCATATTAAGATTGATAACTCTTGATTTTTGGTACAATGTTTTGCTACAACTACTGGACACTAATGTGCCTATCTCATTCAACAGACAGGAAATCCACCCACATATATTTAGCTTCGTATAGCATCTACAATTGTGCATTCCCCCTAAAAAGGAAAGCAAGCATGCGGTATAATATAGCTATAAGAAGAAATAAATCGTTGGGTACAAGTTTGCTTTAAACAACCCATAGTCCACTATTGATGATGCAATAAATTTGTAAACATTTCATAGTTTCCATAAAAAATCAGTGAAGAAGGATAAAGGTTCTTAAAAATTATCCAAGGCACATTGTAGCAGTAAATTAGGGGGTTCTCGGGGGCTGTATACAAACGAGAGCATTGCTCTAGAGACCGACTCACATAAATACACTAGGTGTTGAAGAGACGTATTCTTAACTGAAAAAACTAGCATTGGTACATAACAAAATACTCGATTGGAAAAAGCATTAGAATTAGTTCCTCTTATTGATTAATCTGAGGGAGGTGGTCAGGCATGATCATAAATAATTACAAGCAACTGAAACTAACATAATGACATAGTATGTTTGTCCAAAGAGTGGCTTCCACCTTGACAACCAGAGGCTAAAGCAGATACTTTTGTTTCAATTCCACAAAGGTTATATTCAAAGTGCACCTAGGACAATATTGACAGATGGCAAAATAGTAAAACCAAAGGACAGTTAGTTTATGCGCACAATCCTAAGGGAAACAAACCATAATCTATTTTAAGGTTCTTAAAAATTAACATTCCTTGGAAACATTCATTTAGAGGACATTATGTTTCCAATGAAACCCATAGTAATAAAAAATAACCAGTGATTACTATTGAACACAACATCTTACCAAAAAAGAGGTACCAAAGGGAGAAGCTCTTGCTTTAGTGAACTCATATTGAATACAACTTCAATGTAGAGGACATCATTTGTGAAAAGGTCATGCTGCAAAACTTTGACTCCATTGATATTTCCAACCTACAATTAACCGAGAGAGTTTGTCTTTATTATGAGTTTTTATGAACTAACCAGAAAAGTAACTCTGATGAAACTTTAACAAATAATTCATGGTGACAATTACCTCTGTAGGAACAGGAATAGGTTCCTTTGGGATGTCATTAAGAGAGAGGCTTGGAACACTTCTCAAAGCTTCTGGTGGATCAGGAGTTTCCTGCTTCAGTCTCAGTTCTTGTGTAGCACGTGCTAGCTCAGCAAGATCTTCTTCTGTCATACCTGCTTTGACTTTCTCTAGAATTTCCTTCTCAGCTGCTTCATCACGAGAAGCTTTCTCTGGATCAGGCTGACAAACATTTATTTGTTAGAAGCAATGAACAGATGAAAACAACAAGCACCTATTGGAAAAATTATGGCATAATTGTCAATTTGCTACCCTAGGAATGACCCTTGTGTCAATTAACTACCCTAGAAATTTTTCCTGCCAATTTGCTACCCTAGGTCTTGAAAACTAGCCAATTTCAAATTAGGCAAAATATTTAGCCAATTTGCTACCATAGGTTTGAAATTTTTCATGTTTTTTTTTGTTCAAATCAATAGAATAGAGGATTTAGAATACCAAAGTGCTTTCAAATGTTTATAATTTAATGAATGAATTGACGAAATTCAAGTAATAAGACAAAAAGGTAGCAAATTGGCAAGTGTATAAATCCTAGGGTAGCGAATTCGCTGGAAAAATTCCTAGGTAGCAAATTGACACTGAGGTGATTCCAAGGGTAGCAAATTGGCAATTAAGCCAATTATATATATATATACATACAATCATATATATATGAATGATTACCTGCATTTCTACCACAACTCGATGAGGATTGTTTAAAATATATTTCTCTATAAGAGGAGAAAAAACAGCTTTGGAACCTTCCTCTTCTATTCTTGCCTTTAGTGCCAGTAAAGGTTTCTCATACTTAAGTGGCTGAAATGGATCCACTTACCCTTGAGAAAGATGAAAACAAAAACAAAACATTACATTAAGCTTATAATTAAGAATACATGCCCTAATCAAATGACATGTTTTCAATTCAGCAAAGAAATAAAGAAATATTGAAATAAGATGCAAATCAGACCATGGATCGAAGCATTAAGGACAAACCACGAGGAAATGATCCAGTGTTGTTTTCCCTTAGAGAAAACTCAATGGTGTTCATCGATGCTTCTACAGCAGCTGTATCGAACCCTTCCTCTGCTAATTTTTGAAGTGTACAAATGACTAATTCTTCTACCTTCTGGATATCATCTTGAGAAACACCCTTCAATCCAATACTGAACTGAGGTTGAAGGAGCTCATTCTCAATCCCACCTCCAATGATAGATTCTCCCAATCCACTTTCCAGCAAGATTTTCCTCAATGGAGAAGCAGGAGTACCCAGCATAAGATGATCCAAAAACTCAAGGGCAAGCTCAGTCTGCAAGTCTAGGGGGTTCTCAGAGAGCAGCCAATTGATGCATACCATGTCCTTTTTAGTTAGGTCACCCCCTTCACCAGCAGGATATTTCTCAGAAATCCTAACTGGTTCTGAGAAGAGTTTTTGTGTTTGGACCTTTGATTCCACTGGAGCTGAACTTGCATCAAAAATATCTAGGTACTCTGTAAGATAGATTGACAGTGTGAGCGTACGAATATAATAGTCCACAATGCCAACTATGTTTTTTTTTCCTTTGTAGCAATGACTCGATTAAAGCAGTTTGTGACAGATGATGTGCTGTATCAGATATTTCCTAAGTTTTACATCCCATCCTTAAAAATTGGTAATAACACTGAAATGACAAAACAATTTGTGGTTCACAGTAAAACCGTCTTAAGAAAAGAAAGGTTCTCAGACACTCATACCTAGAACTCTATCAATAATCCATCAAAATTATATGGCCAGATTAGCATTTTCTATCAGTTTATTTATGGAGTGAATTACTACTCCGTTATCATCAGCTTACACCTTAAAGAGGAAATTACACCTTACAGGGGAAAAATAAAATAGAGCACAGAAAAACATAGAGTAGGCCCGCAAACAAAAGAAAATCACATGTATGTATTAGGCTGATCAGAATAATACCACTTAAAATGCGTAGGCGCTCAGTTGGATCATCATTTCCATAAAACCAAATCCTTGCATTGCTAGGATGGTAATATTTACGGTGAAAGTCCTGAAATAGCAACATTAGTATGTTTGTGTAACCAGCCCTCAGTGTTTATATGCCTAAAAAATAGCTCTCATCAGTTACACAACAAACCTTAAACTCCTCATATGTCAGTTTGGGAATAAATTTTGGATCACCTCCACTGTCCACACCATAGGTATTGTCTGGAAAAAGAGCCTGTAGAGATAGTACAGTAAACAATTAGCAGAAACAAGAGGTACTCTTCCTTAAACAAAAAAAAACACTACAAACAAAATATTCGGACAACAGGGCAGTAAAAAGGTGGCATACGAGTCTCAGACTCAAAGATCCCTTCAATATAAAAGTATGCGATCCATTTCCCAAAAAAACAAACACCCTCAAAAGGGGAAACGATTTTGGTGGTTCAAACCCCTGTGCTCCTCTTTCGGGGTACTATCAGGTGGCATCTACCTTAATGGTAATATATAAAGGATAGAATCATTAACTTTCTGAGTGATGATTATGTTGCTCAGCATACCAGCAACACAGATGGCTCGTATTACACGAGCACGTCTAAAAACTCAGATTTGATATACTTATATGAAAAGCAGTGATAAATACATTGAGAAAGTTTATTGGCGTAGACATACATCCATACACATGTAACATTCTGCTTACACTTATGTGCTAAATTGAAAACCCAAGATGACTTTCCTCCCAACTAGTTCCGTAGTTTTGTAGAATTGACCTTGCTTGGAGTAAAAAAAAAAAAACTCAAGAGAACTGGAATCAATGCCAATCTAAAGATCACATAATTTTGGGAAGTAAGTAGGGACAGAGATGGAAAGAGATGAAATCAAGGTTCGTCCATTTGGAATCAGCAAGCAGGAAAATTTGACACTCAATATTTATTGCATAGAATTTTCAAAATCCAGACTCCCAGAACAAAAACTTAAAGTTAAAGAGAAAACTTGCCTGTTGAGCAATCCGCCCTAATATATTATCAGGCTGGGAATACACCCCTTTCATCTCATTGAAAACAACTCCTGAATATGGATAGAATTCATTCAAATAAAGGCATATAGAATGTTTGCCATTTGTCAAAGGCAATGCAAAGCTAAACAAAGGGACACAATCAAACTGAACACATCAATCCAATCGGCAAACCTTTATAAGAAATGTCTTCAGAGGGATCATTGAGTTCATAATGCCAGCCCTCCTGCTGGAAAGTCTGAAAGTCCTCCACACATTTCGGAAAGAAGACCGCATCCAGGTACACATCGACAAGATTATAGAAATCCTAAGTCAAAAATGAAAACAATGTCTCAGAATACAGCGCGAATCCATCATGCACCACATTATCCTTGACACTCGGTTTTTACCTTGGAATTTGTGGAGGCAACTGGATAGCAAGTCCTATCGGGATAAGTGAACGCATTCAGAAAAGTATGCAAACTCCCTTTCAACAGTTCAACAAAAGGCTCCTTCAAAGGATACTTCCTGGACCCACACAACACACTGTGTTCCAGTATGTGTGGAATACCAGTGGAATCATTTCTGCGCCAACAAATCAATTAAAAGAATATTAAGGTCATGACCATCAGTTCATCACAGACTAAGCTAGTATTTATTCGCATTTCACGTCAAAGAGAGTCAACACTAATCTCTTAAAGCATTAAATGCAGCAAATACTAAGCAATTGCAAGATCAACACTAGCTTCAAGAGACTCAATTTTGAAAGAACACTCACGGTGGGGTTCGGAAGACAATGCCGAAGACCTTGTTCTCGTCGTTGTTGGACACCGAAATGACCTGTGCGCCGGTCTTTTTGTGCCGGAAGAGCACAGCCTTCGATTTACACTCTCCGATGAACTCATCCGTTACCTTCTCAAAACCAAGCTGCTCCGCAACCTCATCCGAAACACCAGAGGACTCTACACGCTCAAAAAACACAATCCTCCAATCAAAAAACGACGACGTATCCAGCTGAAAAAAAATAAGAGCTAGGGTTTATCGAGAGAGGAGATGGACAGAAAGCACTTACCAGACGGCGACGGCGCGTAAGGCGTGGCGATGGCGCGAGTGGAGAGGGAGGAGAATCTCCGGACAAAGTTGGCGGAAACGGCAGCGGGGAGTGGTAATCGGGTGCTGCGGCGGCCGGCGGGTCTGATAATCGGACGGTGGCGACGGCTTCTGAGAGCTGAAGAGGAGAAGGAGCGAGAGAATGGGAGAACGGCGGGTCTGATAATATTGCTGTGTATAATAAACACTTGGTTTTTGAATGGGAGGGAAATAATATCTGAACTCTCCGAGGGGGTTTTGTATTGGTGGTTTGGGAAGTAACACCAAGCTTTTCTAGCTTTCTTTCTTTCTTTCCCAGAGAAGAAGAAGACAGATTAATGGCTCTCATGGTTTGCTCAATAATCTTGTGTGAAGAGAGTGGAGTGAGGACTACCAAAGTTTTCTTGTTCGTTTTGTTTGTGTTATTTTGTGATTTGATTTCTTGGCTAACAAGTGAAAAAATGAAACATGGGAGGGGAACCAAATACATTGGTTGATTCACTGGCTCGGGTCGTCGGAGGCAGATGCAACATGGGAGTGGGCGGAGGAGATCAAAGCTCGATATCCTGAGTTTGCTTAGAAAGAGTAATGAAATTAGCACTTCCAAATTTCCTACTTGAATTTTTGTTATGCAAACTGCTTCCTGTGTCAGTATTTGGCACTTCCAAATTTCCTACTTCAATTTTTGTTATGCAAATTGTTTTTGTGTCAGTATTTGGGACTTTTTTTTTAAATAAAGCTTCAATCACAAAAATCGGCTTTTGTGATTATTCGAATTCTAACCTCCTTTTAGAGAGTGTGTATTATCAGGTGATATACTAATATTCATAAGTTAGTATGGTTTGAAAGTTATTGTATAAACTATAAAGTATAAACACTTGGCCTCCAATATAAATTTGAGGGGTGCCAACGTTCGCCGCACAACAAACTACTTTTGATGTGGTTGAAAACGATGCGAGGGAGGGCCAGAGAACTCTCTGCTAGGGTTTTGACGGTAGCCTCATTTGGCTTATGTCGAACCAATCAATTGGAAGTTGTTTCCCTCTGTACAGCAGCATCCCGCCCTTGCTTCAACTGGGTTTTGTAGATCACGACTGAGCGAAGCAACCTCACATTCGCAATGGCTCCCTGGGGGTTGTGTCGGCAGCGTGATAGAGACTATATTGACGTTCTGCGGCCAGCGCGCGCGAGCCTAAAGGAGTTCAACTGTTGGTGGCTAGCGTCAGGTGCCCTTTGGAGGCGTCAGGTGGATGCCAGGACGCTTGTGACATAGGTCACGCCAGTTTTCTAGACGCGACATTGGCATTCGATATCCCACAGAGCTCGGCTAAATGTGATGGTGAGCGAATCTTAGCACGATACGGTTGGTTCGTGAGCCGGCCTTCATCGGAGGTCAACGGCGTCGTGGTGGTGGTGGGGAGCGGATCCTGTGCTCTCTGCTAAGATTGGGTTAGTAGATTTTGTGGTGGGGAGTTCAGTTGTCCATGGAGATCACTGTTTTGCTTGGTTAGTGGCAACGACGCCATGCGTGAGGAAGGGAGTGGGTCCTGAGCTCCCCTCTAGGGTTGGATCAATTGGGTTTGGATTTTGGGCTCCTTGGGCTAGGATTTTGATCTTTTGGATCATGTTATGGGATCCGGGAAGATTTTTTTCTTTTTCACAATTTCAGATGAGGGTCCTGCCTTTTCTGATTTGCTTGTCTTGGAGTAAGTTTAGGCGAGTATTACCTTGGTCTACCCATATTTGTGCTTGCCTAGTTCTCATGAGGCATATTTTCGGTTACTGTGTATGCTTCACTACCGGATTAAGACACATTGCCGACGACTTTAAGTTGCCGGCCTTGTTTTTTTTCTCGCCGGAATTGTCATTACCGGCGACAAGTTGCCGGCAATAACGTCGCCGGAAATAGCCCGCCGGAGATAACATTACCGGCGACGGCGTTACACGTCGCCGGTAATGTCCTAAACATCACCGGCGACTCAAGTCGCCGGCAATGTCAGCGCCGCCGTGGCCGGAATTTGAAGACATTGCCGGCGACTTAGGTCCATGTCGCCGACAATGCTTGGAAAAATTTTGAAAAAAAAACGCGGTTCTGGATTGGGCCCAATTCCAGAACCTGAATTGAAAGACATAAACTGTACAATCATACAAGTTCAACAGTACACATAAATGTTCAACGTACAGTACAAATAGCAACGATACGAAAATTAACTACAACTACACGTCAGGGTCGAGGAACTTGCGGGTCAGGGTCGAAGAAATCCATGTACTCATTTGAACTCCGGTGGCTACCCTGGTCTTGCTGTGGCGGTGACTGGTGCGGTGGTGGTGGTGGATAATTGGGGAAACTGGGGAACACAAGGACCGGGGGAGGTGTGGGGAGCGGTTGTCCGGTAGTCTGAGCCGCGTACATCGTCTGCATCCAGGTGAACATTTGTGTCTGTTGCTGGACCATGAGGCGGTGTTGCTCAATCATCCCCCGGTACTCGGCATCTCTGGCTGCCTGCTGCTCGGCCATCTGCCTCATCTCCTCCATATGCCTCATTTGCTCCTCCAACTCCCTCTGCGTCCTCTGAAGCTCCGCTGCGATGTTACGACTAGAAGCTGAACTTCTTGACCCGGTAGAGTATTCTGAAGTGTTCTTCAATAATCCTTCGCCCGTCGAGCCCATTCCCCTACAGTAGTAGGTATTCTTTCCAGTCCCGCACGCTTTTGCCATGATCTGAGCCGCTATAGGCCGATCAAGCGGATCGATCTGAGAGGCATACTAGGTGACTTCTTCCTCGGAGCAGTCAGGATGGTTATCCCGAGTTATATTCATGGTCACTTCTGTGGTCGCCTCCTCCACTCTCGCCTAATTGAAAAACGAAAATGAATAACGTATTATCTAACAAAATAAATTAATATCGAAAAATAGTTTTATTAACACATGGAGAGGCGAAAGACTTACCGCTTCTTCAGGGCACTGCGGATAGAACTTCTGATGAATATACACCAACGGGTTCACTTCTTGTTGTTGCTGCGCCTTACTCGACCAACCCAAATAGTTCAGTGAACCTGCATGATGGGCCCTGGTGTTTTTCAACCTATTCGCCCGGTTCGTCTTCGAAATCGCCTTATTTGATAAACATATGTAAAAAAAATTAGTAACTAACTATTTGAATGTGATACGATACATTAGGCTTGTAAGATATGTTCAGGATGCATACCTTCGCTTTGGGGTGCTCGAAGTTGGCTATCAGCCACAGCCACTCGTATTCCCTAAACCGGAATTCGCTAGGGGTAGAACCTCGGCCTAGCTCCTTGTATAGAGTGTAATATGAAGAAAGCTCGTTCTTCCACTCTTTATACCTATATTAACACCAGGAAAAAAAAGTTAGAGATATTAAAACACTTGATAAACAAAAATCTAACTCGATATATACTCAAATAACTCGAAGCACATCACCTCATATGTAGTTAACGCTCTACCCACGTGTGAATAAGAACTTCATCCACGTCAAACCACACCTGCAATATGAATATATAAACAGTAAAATTATATATTTATTCAGACTTAATTAATAAATGTAAAATTTACGTAATGAAAATACGATTTAACTCACACTCAGTGCATTATGCACTTGCATCTTCACGTAGATAGGCACAGATTCCCAATCTGGCCAAAGCATTGGGACTTTGTCTCGCACGATCGCCCCGGCCATGCTGACATATTTTCGCGTGGTGTCAAATGCCTCGATCACCTCGCCATCCTCATTGGCCCTAATAGGCGTTTTCCTTCCCCCAGTGGCCTACTCAAGTCGCCGCCCGGTGCAGGTGCCTCTAGCCCCTTTCCGTTTTCCAGTACCATTAACGAAATTGCCTAATAATACAATGTCAACAAATTGATATCATTAATTGAACCTATCGTAAGTCTTAAGTAATAATTAAGTAATCAATCTAATGTTAAATAAAATTTACCTGTATTGTCCGTTTATTGGTTGGTGCACCTCCCACTCCAAAGATACACAGGGTCGAACGGGATGAAGTTGTACGCTTCCTCCACGCTCAGGAACTCCGGCCGTCCTTCAACATAAATAGGCATCCCCCTATCATCGAATTCAGGGATCACCAGAATCTCGTCGGGTAGGAAGAGACCGGACGGCGGAGATAGACGAGGCCTGGACGATGAGGTGCTAGCACCATCTGCCTCAGATGATTCCCGTGAAACGGGAGTACGCACCGGGCGAATTGGGGGCATTCGGATGGAGGGAGTTTCTGATGCCCCCGTTGACTGTCGCTCGTCTGAGGGTCTGCTGACGGAGGGACGTCTGCTGACTGAGCGTCTGCTGACTGAGGCTCGAGGCTCAACTTCCGGTTGCACGGCTCCGGATCGTGCAGCTTCCTCCTCTGCTCGCGCAGCTAGCAAGGCTTGTGTGCGAGCAATCATCATTGGCCCACTGCGCGTGTTGCTGACTGCGGCTGAGGAGGAAGCTTGACTACTGCTCCCTCCACTATTTCGGGAACCTCTCCGTTTGATGCCTCCAAGCCAATTTGCCGCAAAACCTCCTGGACATTACCGTAATAGTCATGGATTCGGTTCTATAACAAATCGGAATCGGACCGTTTGGAACCGGAACTGGGCGGAACCGGAACCGATTGAACCCGGAACCGTTTGGAACTGGAACCATTCGGTTTCAAACAGTTCCGGTTACAAACAGTTCCGTACCCAAACGGTTCCGGTTCCACACTGTTCCGGATTAAAACCGTTCTGGTTCCAAACCGTTCCGATTCCGATTTTTCACCTTAATTTATATGTTAAATTAACAACTATATCACCTTAATCCAAATTAAACACGTTAAATGCCGATTCCAATTTTTTACCTATTATACGTTAAATTAACAACTATATCACCTAAAGTAACATATATACATACATCATTTTCGACTTAAATATATACATATTAATCCAAATCACGCACCCTAATTAATTTTCCACATTTTTCACACATATATATACATCATGCATCTTAATTAAATTTAATTTTCACACATATATATATATACATCACATATCAAATCACGCACCTAATTAATTTCCCACATTTTTCAAACATTACCGGTATATATATGCATTGCATATAAATTAATCCAAATAACCCTAATTAAATTTAATTTCCACATACATTTATATTTACACATGGCCACATACGTACATACGTACATACGTATATATATATGCATAAAAATAAACCAAAATTGAGAGAGAGAGAGGGAGAGAGAGAGAGGGAGAGAGAGTGAGCTTGCATGCACCTGCCATGGTGGAGCTCGAGCTGATTTTCCGGCGACGGAGGTGAGGGGAGGAGGAGGGGAGGAGGAGAGGAGGAGGGGAGGAGAGGAAATTTCAATTTGAAATGGGTTTTTTTAGTGTGGAGAGAGGAGAAGGGAGAGGAGGTGAGGGGAGGGGAGAGGGGAGGAGAGGAAGAGAGATTTGAGGAGAGGGAGGTGGCCGGAACAGTTTGGGAGGAGGAGAGGAGGAGTTTTAGAGTTTGAGATAGTGAGAAATGAGGGAGAGGTCGAGCTGAAGCAGCCCATATGCAGTAGACATTGCTGGCGAGTTAGTTGCAACTCGTTGGTAATGTCATTATTTCCCGAAGAATATCCAACATGATTTCCGACTACGATTTCCAACACGATTTTCGACTACAATTTCCGACTACATTTTCCGACTACGATTTCCGACTACGATTTCCAACACGATTTCCGACTACAATTTTCGACTACAATTTCCGACTACAATTTCCGACTACAATTTCCGACTACATTTTCCGACTACGATTTCCGACTACGATTTCCAACACGATTTCCGACTACAATTTCCGACTACAATTTCCGACTACGATTTCCGACTACATTTTCTGACTACGATTTCCGACTACGATTTCCAACACGATTTCCGACTACAATTTCCGACTACAATTTCTGACTACGATTTTCGACTACATTTTCCGACTACGATTTCCGACTACAATTTCCGACAAC
This sequence comes from Geum urbanum, assembly GCA_946800695.1. Classification (NCBI taxonomy): domain Eukaryota; kingdom Viridiplantae; phylum Streptophyta; class Magnoliopsida; order Rosales; family Rosaceae; genus Geum; species Geum urbanum. The sequence continues at coordinate 7,135,529 of OX327002.1, read as the reverse complement.
GATTTCCGACACGATTTCCGATTAGAATTTCTGACTACAATTTCCGACTACAATTTCCGACAACGATTTCCGACACGAGTTCCGACTACAATTTCCGACTACAATTTCCGACTACATCATTAACGTACTAAGGATGATAATCGTAATCATCTTCATCACTTGAGTCTGACTCGGTTTCATAGGTAACCTCTGGTAATATGTGCCGCTCCTCGTCATCTGAATCAGCGTCAACTTCATATTGATTAACATCGAGAAGTTCTGCTCCAGTAATTCGAATCACACTCCCAGATCTCACATTATTAAGACGAATCGTAGATGATTCTGGAATGTCAAAAGCGTTCGGCTCTTGGTATGCAGTAACTTCCTCATCATCAGCGGTCTCACCAAGTATGGCAGCACTATATATGTTTCTATGAGCAACATGGTTAACCACCTTCCACGGGACTTTGTTAAGAAGATCGTCAAGGTAAAACACTTGTTTTACTGATGAGGCAAGAACGAAAGGGTCATCTTCATACCAGCTAGTAGCAGTATTCACCGAAAATGTTCCGTACTGATCGGTCCTTGTGTTCTCCGGGCTAGTATCAAACCATCTACACTTGAACAAGTGCACTTTCATGCGGTTCCCATAAATTAGTTCAACAACTGAATGAAGGACACCGTAATAGTCAACGCCATCCTGCCCACCATAGACCATCACCCCACAATTCTGTGTTTTCAGTCGGTCGTCTCGAGCTTCACATATAAATTTCACGCCATTGACCTGACACATCGAGTAAACTTTTGAAGCTATCGGTTTCATCGCCAGGACCCTCAATTCGTTTGACCACTCTGGGCAACCATCATTTGCTATATAGTTCATCTGAAAACGATAAGAAATACGTACACAAGAAATTATGAACATAGAAACCACAAAACCACGTACGTACACACATGCTATATAAGGATATATATAAAAAAATAGACATATACACATATACCCTTACCCATTGACCAAAGTAGTTTGCAAACGTCCTGTTGTGGTAATCAACATTTCCGGCAATAGCAGGGCAGTGAAGATGATAGTTTTTCCAATATTGTACTTCTTGACAGTTAATCAGTACCGACCAGTGGGCAATGGCTACCTCATTTCCATCCAACTTGTATGACTTTGGCAAGCTTCCCTGTACTACCACGTCATTCGAGATGATAGAAAGGTTGAACTGGGGTTCATCTATCGGCATCTGTTGTTGGGGGTCCTCAAGCGCTCCCAAATTCACTTTGGTGTACGTTACACACTCGTGCGTAACATATGCTTCAGCGATACACCCTTCAGGTGCATATTTATTCTTCACATAGTCCTTGTAGGCTCTCAATTGTCTACAAGTACACAAGTGCATGTTAACTTACGTAAAAAATAAGAATTTACATATAAAAACAGAGACAAACCAAATGTATGAATCATTTGTACCTTTCCATGGGATACATCCAAGTGTAGTGTACGGGACCGGTAAGCAACAATTGTTCGGGAAGATGGATCATCATGTGAGGCATGATGTCGAAAAAATTTGGGGGAAATATCCTCTCAAGCTTGCACATGATAAAAATGATGTCATCTTGCATCTCCCTGAGATCTGATTTTTTAACTTCCCTGGTGCATAACTTCTGAAAGAATCTTGACAAGGCCACCAATGGCTCCACCACCTCTTTGGGCAGGTACCCTCGAATGAAAATAGGGAAAAGGCGTTGAAGCAGTACATGGCAGTCATGACTCTTTAATCCGTACATCTTATTGTCCCGGAAGTTAACACACCTGCTTATATTTCCTGCATAGCCATAAGGATACCTGCATATATATATATATATATATATATATATAGCCATAGGCAACAATTATATTTCTCGCATATAACCATAATCCGGTAAAAATTTAAGGCCAAATTCCTGCATAGCCATAAGAATATATACCTGACATTACTCAGCCACCGAAAAATTTCATGCTTATGCTTCGGCTTTACGATGTAAGGAGCTTGCGGCATTTTTCTCTTACCATCTCTTAATCACAAATGTTTCCGCAGTCCCATAGCTTTCAGATCAATGCGTGCCTTGGGGATGTCTTTTGTTTTCCCCTCCAAGTTAAGAACTGTGCCCACCACACTTTCACACACATTCTTCTCTATGTGCATGACATCTAGGTAGTGTCTGATAGGCAACCTGGGCCAGTAGGGGAGTTCCCATAATATGCTCTTGTGTGTCCAAAACTTATACCTTTCGGGCTTGTCTGGAATTGACGCCACTATGTCAGGATGATTGCTCAGCTGGCCAAAATCATATTCATTCAACACTTCCAAAATTTCTTCCCCTGTCCATCGCCTGGGTGCCACACCTGTTTCCACAGTCCCATCAAACGAATCTGGATCCTGCCTAAATGGGTGGTCATATGGAAGCCAACATCGGTGACGCATCTGAACAATTTTACTGCAATGAGGACTGCAACAATCAACCGTCATGCACTCTGAACAAACCTTGTAACCCCTGGTAACGTTGCCCGACAACATACCGCGGGCAGGAAAATCACTGATGGTGCCAACAAGTATAGCATGCATCTGGAACATCTCATTTTTGAACCTATCGTAAGTGGGGTGGCCACACTCACTCAGGTACTTAAGCTCCTCAATCAAAGGACTCAAATACACATCGAGACACTTTCCTGAATAACCCGGGCCCAGAATTAAAAGAGTGAGCATATTGTATTCCTTCTTCATGCACATCCATGGTGGAAGGTTGTACGGTACCAAAATAACTGGTCATATACTGTATTGAAGACTCATGTTGCCAAAAGGGTTGAATCCGTCAGATGAGAGCCATAGCCAAATATTTCGGACCTCTGCTATAAAATGATCAAACTCCCTGACTATGTGCTTCCAAGCCTCTCCGTCGGAAGGGTGTATAAGGGTGTCATCGTCAGGCAAATTCCTCTCAGCCCACCATCTCATTGCTTCGGCCGTGAAAGAACGCATGAACAACCGCTCCAGCCTATCCATAAGCGGGAAATATCGAAGTATCTTCACAGCTTTCTTGTTGCCTGCAGGAGTCAACTTATACCTTTCTGTAAAACATACCGGGCAGGCTTCAAGGTCTTCAAGATCTTTTCCCCAGAAGAGAATACAATCATATCTGCATGCATGGATTTTGATGTAGGAAAGCCCAAGATCTTTCAGGATATGTCGCACCTTATGATGAGTGGTAGGAAGACAATGACCGGGTGGCAGTAGCGAAGCAGTCCACTTCAGCCAAGAATCAACAGCTTTGACAGACATTTTGTTCTCCATTTTGAGCTGCATCACTCCCATCACACTTTCAAGAACAGTCTTACTACAACCATCATACAACGGAGTCTGTTGCAATGCAATCAGGTTGTTGTACTTGTCCATACCGCTTGTGTTGACATGAGCTCCAGGTAATGGCTCGACTGGCTCAATATGGGGGAAACCCTCAACGACGGGAGGGACATTTGGTGCTTCATCAGCAAATACACCGCTCTCATGAGGAAACATATCATTGATTAACATCGATGTTGGATCATAGGATGGATTGCCCCTCTCAGCAAAATCTCCATGATCATAGCGTGGACTAGCCCTCTCACCAAATTGTCCATGATCATGCGGACCCGCTAACGATGTTTCACCGTAATAAATCCAACAAGTGTACTTATCCCAAAACTCGTATTTACTCAGGTGCTTCTGGACTTTATCAATGGGAAAACGAAATCGATCGCTGCGACACTTACATTCTTTACACGGGCAATAATGAAGTGTAGTGTCTCCACAATTAGCCTTCACAAAATTCACAAAACTCCTAATTCCCTGGTGATATCTGACATCCCATCTTTCGAGGCTCATCCAACTCTTGTCCATCCTGAAAATTCTAACAATTTTACGTATTATATATACACACATTCACTACTAATAATTGACGCGATATCTTAATTCAACTCTAATTAAATCAACACATGCATGCATATATATATATATATATATATATATCGATCTAATCTCTGAATTTGATTCAGTACTCGATGATTGTATTCTTCTTTTTTCAGTTCAGTATTTGACTAGGTAGGAGGCTCTCTTAAGTCTGACTCTGATAGCACTACGATAATACCATTCGTTGATTCAGACACAAGATAAGATTAACTACAAGCAGTTTTCTCGTTTCGGTGACATCAACAACATTTCATATCTCACGAATTGGATTTGATCAACACACACACATATATATATACATACATATATACGTATATATACACGTACCTATATATATATAGCTTCCCGAGTGATCGAGTTTTCGACGCGCGCCTTAATTTTGACAATACCGAAGGATCGATTTCAGAGCGTTTTCCTTCTTTCGATTTCACCGGATTTTTTTTTATCCAAATGAATGAGCTGCTGCGATCTGCATCTAATATAAGAGGCATTGCCGGCGATTCATTAAATCGCCGGAAATGGAGACATTACCGGCGACTTTTCGCCGGAATTTCGCCGGTAATGTTTCAACACATTGCCGGCGACCTCCTCCGTCGCCGGCAATGTCAAGCCAAGCATTTCCGGTAATTTTCCGGCCGGAATTTCGCCGTCAATGTTTGGCTTGACATTGCCTGCGACGGAGGAGGTCGCCGGTAATGTTTAACATTACCGGCGAAATTCCGGCGACATTGCCGGCGACGGAGTAAGTCGCCGGTAATGATGAACATTACCGGCGACTTTCCCGGTCGCCGGCCTTGTTTTTGGAAATCTCGCCGGTAATGTTGCAAAACGTGGTAGTGCCTTCATTCCAGTACAATATTCATGAACTAGTATAGGGATTTTCTCTAGGTTAGTTCAACAGTAGTCTTTTCTCTCGTACCATATGAGTGTCTACTGTGTATTATTGTATGTTGCATTAATAAAATGTTGCCTCTCATTTGAGCCCTTCAAAAAAAATTGAGGGTGCCATAGAGAATCAAGACGTTGGTGCATGATATTCTCTGCTTGCCACTCATTTTCCCAATGTCTCATTCTCTGGTGTATGCTAAAGTGCTACTAGGTAGGCTGGTTAGGAGGATCGGCTAGGCCCAACATAAAAACCCTAGTGACCACTTTTAAGCCTTTTTTGGGGGTTGGAGTAGCATGAAAAGTTTGTGTGTAGGCTTGCATGTGCCTTGTCCCGTGGCTTTTGTTTAGGCTAAAGTAGATGCGGATTTGGATCCAGCAGAGGTCGGCTATTAATCTAAAGAGCAAGCTGTAGATCGATATTCAAGCAAGAGTCCCGTTTGGGTGGTCATTTAAATCCATGATCAGTGGTGGTTAGTTGACGTAGGATCAAATAATCTATTAGAATTTAACAGCTGATATAAAATGGACAAATATTTAGGGATCACTTTCTTACAAGAACGCAACCATTAAACCCAGGACACAGCCTACTTGCCTCCTCTCTGGTGTCTCTGCCATTGAATCGTGCCCACATTCTAGTGAAAGAAAAACTAGAGTTGGGCACTTGGGCCCAAAAAATTTCAATCTGATCCAGTTTCAAACTGTCCTGCATAAAGACGGTATAAATTTATATTTTTGAAATAGAAAGTCCGTCTCATCCCAACTCGTTTGAATAAAATGATATGGGCTTTGAGATTATTTTTTAGTGTAAGTAATATCTCGGCCTGTCCCGGCTTGAACATTACACCTAGCACAGTAAAACCCTATCAACTTTAGATTACAATATTACTCTTTTATCAATCTCACTTTCTCCCAGCGCCGTTTCTTACACTTTTACACTGTGCACATACAGCTTTGATCAACATCAATTTCGTAGAGATCATAGGTCAATAATTCTTCTAACCTAATTTTTAATTTTTTTTTATGGAAAGCTTATTAATTTTCAGTTGGTTTGGGTTGTTTGTATTTTTCAAACTTTTGTTTTGAAATATTTTGAAGTTGATTATGTTCGAGGATTTGATGAACATCATGAACTTATTGAAAGACTTCTTTATGGTCGTTTTGAGACTTTTAGATATACTCTTGCATTATTACATTTTATTGGAAAAAAAACACAAGATCCCAAAATGAACCTGTACCGAATCGATTCCATTTGAATTCGGACTTTCTCGGGATTCATTTTTAAAATAGCAAATTCCAACCCGATTCATTCCGCTTAAAATTATGGGATTATCGTAATTTTTGTCCCAAACCGATCCATTACATCCCGTGTCCAGACCTAAGAAAAACAAATTTAATCTCAGGTAAATCTCGCGTTTCTTATGATTCATATAGACGAGTTGATGCTAGCTAGGGACTTTATGAACTGCTACTTTTTGAATTTCCTAGACTAAAATTGTAGCCGCTTTCTATTTCATGATTTTATAATTGAATTCTAGATCAATGGTTTGAGTGCTTAACAAGCTTGTGTTTGTTTATTTATATGTGCATATTTTAAGTTATATAGAGTATACAGTACAGTACATACGTAGAGACTAAGTGGTTTGGTGTTTTCATTGTAATTTAAGAAAAGGATATAGAAAAAATAGATTAGATAAAATGAAAAAGAAAAAGAAAGAGATCCCTAAATATTTACCTATTTTATATCAGCCGTTAAATTCTATCAGATTTGATCCTACGTCAACTAACCACCACTAACCACGGATTTAACTAACCATCGGAGCAGGACTCATTCAAGCAAACCATGGCAGCAGTCTCCTTGTTGAACTATGAAAACTTCTATAAGAATTCGACGTACTGCTGGTATATAAATACCCAAACAACGACCAACTCAAACAATTCCAAAAGCAACGTACACCGTTCGAAATTAAACTCTACAATTCAAAAGCTCAAAGAAAGAGAGAATGACAACTCATGTAGCTCTTAGAGTAGGAGCCAACTTGCTCGGCCAACACTCCGCCGAGAGAAACCAAGACGCCACTGCTCACATTGGCAATCTCGACCCTCATATTAGCAAAGAGTTGATGGGAGAGTTCTTCACTGAAGCTAGTCCTACGAAAGATCGAGTGACGAATAATCTTCATGAAGGATATGAATTTGTGGAATTCCGTAGCAAAGAGGATGTCGATTACGCAATCAAGTTGCTCAATATGATCAAGCTTTATGGAAAGCCGATTCCTGTAAATAAAAAAGCATCCCAAGCCGATGCCGTAGGGGAAAATCTTTTCATTGAAAATCTTGACTCAGATGTGGATGAGAAACTAGTCTACGATACTTTCAGTGCATTTGGGATCATAGTTTCAAACACAAAGATAATGAGAGACCCTGAAACTGGTAACCCCGTGGATTTGACTTCATCAACTATGATTCCTCTAAGGCATCTGATTCAGCTATTGAGGTGATGAATGGCCGGTGCTTGTGCAATCATCAAATAAGGGTGTCATATGCATATAAAAATAATAAGGAGCTCCATAGTACTCCGGCAGAGAGAGTTTTGGCTGCTAGCAATCCAATCTCGACCTCAAAGACTCGCCGGTTTCACACACTGTTCGTTAGTGGGTCTCCAATCAATGGTCGTTGGATTGGAGATCCCACATCGAAATAGGGTAAGATAAAATATAACTTAAAAATAAATGGATCAGTCCTAATCATACCGAGATATTTTGTGGATAAAATTCAACAACTTAAAGGTGGTTAAGTTGAGAAATATTGGTACACGATGGACCTTACGAGCCACGCTTATCGCTATTTAACTTGGTATCAGAGAAGGTTTCTCTCCATCGCGTCTCGATCCAACACCTTAAAGGTAGTTACGTTAGGACAATATCAAATGTACAACCAACTTGGCAAGGTTAGCCACGACAACAGGGGTTTCCTCCTCCTCATATGGCCATGGGTAACCAACAACATATGTGACGCCTCCCTCTCATGAGGGCCCTTATCATGCAACACCCATCCATGCCACCACCTCCTATGAGTTACATGAACTAGGACTGATTGCAGTGGAAGAGATGCTTGTTGTTTCATCATTTTTGTGTGTGTTTGTTTTATGCCTATTATAGAATCTGTAATGTCGAGTCTAATGTAGTTCAAACATGTTAATACAATTTACCAAATAGAAGCAGCAGTTCCTTTGTCAAAAAGTGAATATGGAGATCGATTTATCCATTATGAAAAACATAATAGACTACTAACGCACGTTCATGCCAGATTGTACGTAGTAATTAACTATGCCGTCAGAACCGATTGGTCGGTATATAGTTGTGATGAATTTGCTGTCTTAAGGCTTGATGTAATAGAGAAATTGATTTACTTCAATTCAATTTAAATTAAAGCTCTACGTACAAGATTACAATATATGCATGATCTATGGCCTCAATCATGAGGGTTGTTAAAAAACATAATGTTGCTACACTAGGTAGCCTTGAACTCGCTTGCATGTGTTTCATTGAGACTCAATGGAACCTTAAGTTTGCAATTGATCTTGTGGTAAGGCTTTGTCATTGCATGTCTTGAACTTCCTGAATCTGACTTTGCTCCAGAGAGCAAGATATAGGTCGATACTGTAGACCCTGGCAACAGTCTCCTTGTTAAACTGGGAAATCTCTTCATCCCCGAAATTGAACAATTGCAACCCTTAAATGACCGCATCGTGCAAATTTGTGGTGTTCTTGTGGCCTTGGTAAAACGGCGGCAAAGCCAAAGTCGCATGAATGAATCTCTTCTTTTGGTAGTTGCCGTGCTTGGCTACAGAATTCTTAGGGTTTTGAGAAGTTTCAATCTGTCTCTTTTTCTCGTGCTTGTGTGTGCTAGGTATGCCACTACTGTGGAGCAGAATATTGAATGTGGTTCACCGCTACTGAACTTGTAAGAAGTGATTGAGATGGGGAGAGCATCAACCCCGCCTAATGGATTCTTGTTGCCTAAGTGACTTAGGAGTTGGGTTTTTCATATCTCTTTATTGAGCCACGGGAATCGATACTCCACACACGCTATCTGGTGCAGAGAAGAGCAATCTCCTTAACAAGTGTTGAGAACATAGTTGTGGTCACAACCTTGAATTTGCGGATTGCTCACGCCTTATCTGGTGAAAACCTTTAGATCGTTGGAAGCTATGGTTTCTCAAGAAGAGAAGATTTTGCTGAGAGAAAAAGTTGTATATGAGATGTAAAGGTCCTGATTGTACAAATATTTCTTCTATATATAGGCATCGTGCAATTACTTGTTGTAGTTAACATAAGATTCCAGCCATCAAACTCACTTAATGACTTTAATAGCCAAGAATCTTGCATCTTTAACTCTCCTAATCAATCTAAGATTGATCGAGATCATTCAGGATTTCCTTCTCTCTCCATGAAAGCTCTCTCACACGGGCCGCAAGCATCGACTCAATATTGGGAAACCCTAAAAATAAACAATGTTTATTTTGGGCCCAAACATTGCCCCTCAAGCCTCTAAATAAGGTCGATGTGTAATTGAAGAGATTTGAAATCACGACACGTCACTTGGGCCGAATGGTAACTTTCCTTTCGTAATGCCATTTCATTGCGCTTCCTTTGAGAAGTTGTTCCCTATTATATGATGCTTACTTAAATCCGCATGACTACCAGTAGTGCACAGTTACCCAAACAACTTCTTTGCCTTCCAATCTCAACCTCTACAGCAGCCAAAACCTCCTTGCGAAGCTTTGCCAATTTTGATCAAATTTCAGATCAATCTACCCAGAGCCATGCCTCCTATCAAGTCAGATCTAACCCCCTCTTAAATGAGGACACCGCCAAAGCCTTTGCTACCACCATTTGCTCCGTCACGTCGTGTAAGAAATTTGGCCACACTCTCACCCTCCGTCTGGTTGATGGTGATGGAAGGAAAGCTAAAATTACATGAATTTGAGCATATCGAAGTGGGAGACCGTAGGGAAAGGCATTGTTTCCACTCCTGAAATTCCTTGCTCAAAGAATGTCCCACTTGTTGAAGACCTGAAGACAAATCTTCGGTCAGCTTTGTGATGAAATATGAGATGTTTGGTTCAAATGATACGACGCGTCTGGGCCGGTTCATAAAATCACCGTTGAACTCAACACTCTACCAAGCCCTTTACTCCTCCATCTACCATCAAGTGCTCATCTTCAGGGATGATAAAGCCTCACCGTAATAGTGGAACCAAAAAGATGTCGAGTGCAAATTGGGCAAGTGGCCTTCCGTCACCAAGGACGATATGAGCTGGTATAAAGCTCGTGCTAAAACCGATTCTGCACTCTAGGAAATGACCAAAATCTCCCATTTCCTGCAACTGTGCTTTGCTCTATCTCAAGGAGGAAATCAGGCACCATTTGCCACTGCTATGTATTTTTGGGCTCCGAGATGCAACATTTTCTGATTCCCTTGCGGCAACATGAGCATCACCTTGCTCGACATGGTGGCCATATTTGGAGTCCCAATTGTTGAGCAACCATACACAGAAGGTTCGTTTAACCACTACTACCCCAAGAACACAGCCTGCGCCGGCCATGGCAGCTTCATTCTATCCTATACCGCATGGCAGAATTATTACAAGGATGTACCAGGCGTTCGATGAAGTATTGCATTCCTTAACTACTAACTCTGAAATTTTGTCTTCTATACCTCCTCCAATAAAATCATAGGGAGCTGGACTCGAATCACGGAGGCGCTGTATGACTGCCATAAAGTCGGACTTGCCCAACCTGTTCTTATTTATCTCTATCGCAGCCTAGGGTGGATTTCACTGGATCCCCTAAAGTTCGACTTTGCTGGGCCATTGTGGATGTTAGACTTGTGTCTTTAGATCTATTTCCCCATCTTTCGTCATCCGCTCGCAAGGTAGTTTAATGAAAACAAGTTGCTGGGAATAACTCTCACGCGGCCTTTCCATGATGATTCGTTTACCTACCTCAACAGCTTCACCTACTTTTGCTCGTTGAACAAGTTCCCAGAAGAGACGATGCTCCTCGTCTTAGGTCGGCGATGTCTTGAGGACTTAAGCATCAGATTATGTCCCTCACCTGATCAAGCAACTCCTGCGAGGCTCATCTTCATCCAGAGCAATACTTGTGCAGACTTGCGGATTCCGGGTCCATGTGTAACCCACGAGCTCTATGCTCCCAACCACTTCACCAGGCAACTTGGCATGACTTAAGGAGAACTGCTTCCTCTCGGAGGCTATGTTAATCACTACACCTCCTAGAGGTCGACTGCCTATCCCGGTGTTGAGGCATCTAAGGATAGACACTTCGCTCTTCCCCACACTGATAGTACCCCCCCCCCCACCCACCCCCGAGGCTTTCTGCACTCGCGCTCTGTGTCCAGCCTTTGGGATGATACACAACTACCTTCTCTAGCGAGCTTGTCACTGAGATAGAATTCACCATTTCTGACCTGTCGCCCTCTTCTCAAGGATCTTTGAAGACTTCTCACACCTATTCACCGTTCCAATTGATAGAAAAGCTCTTCAATACGAAGAGACCCAAGCTCCTGACTAACCCCCATGCTGGCTAGAGGTAAAAGTATTTCTTTTCTTATGAAAAAATAATGCCACCTTAATTGGATGCATTCGTCTTACCCACTAATGCTTTCCAGGAACCCTTTTCGCAAGCAGGCAACGTAATTGAAGGCCCCAATGTATGTCCATCTAGTAGCAAAGGTAGACCTCGCCTCGCCAGGCGAAGCTCTGTAACGGATTCTAACCTCGCCACGGTGAACGAGAATGGAGAAGAAGAAGCTAACTCAGTAAGCCACTGTCTACTTACCTATTGACTAAATCAAATTGTTAAATAGACAATAATTCTAACTTCTGTTCTCTTTAGCTGCCCCACAAATGGCAACGGGCCCTTATATCTAAGCAAGAAGAGGATATCCCAATCGACCAGTGGAATATAGAAGGCCGATTTTGCCCCTGCACTACGGCAAGCTCCTCTCGCCAAGCTTCTTGCCCACCAATGGATGACAATGAAGAAAAAGAACCGCTCCTGACTAGGCAGAAAACACACTGGGTTGACTAGTTCTAAGATCTATTTCCTTTGGGAACAACCCTCCTCTCACTCCTCAATCTCATCTGCTTAGCGAGGAGCATGAAGGTCTGACTGGATGTGGGATCCTTGGCCTCATCCAACCAACATCACCACGACTAGACTCTCCCTTGGAAAACGAGCTGGAGGTAACCTCTAAACTTCTTTAAGAACTTATATTGACAGTTGCGTGGTTTTTTCCTTTAGCTAAATTCCCTCTATTTGCAGGCGATAATCCACGAAAGCCTTCAACTTGAGGCTAACCCTACGGCTAGTGTGCCCCTTGAAGGGGCAGTTCTTGCAAATGAAACTTCGTACTGAAATTTTGATGTAAAATTCAATTTTACATAAAATTGACGAAATAATTTAATCATTAGAATCAATCACCTTTTAGATACATATGGAAGGATCATGCCTGTAAAATTTCAGCTCAATCAAAGATATTTTGATCATTTGATCACACATTCAAAATTTGAGCTAAATCGGACAACTTATGTGCATTGATAAACAATGCGACGATTAAATGGATAAAACATCTCCGACTAAGCTAAAATTTTGAATGCAAGATCCTTGCATAAGTATCTAAAATATAATTGACTTCAATTATCGAATCACATTGTCAATTTTGTATAAAACGCAACTTTACAAAGAAGTTTCAGTGCGAAGCTTCGCACTTGATAGGTTATATATATGTATATGTGTATAAATATATATAAAACCTATCAAGTACGAAGCTTCACACTGAAAATTCAGTGTGAAGTTTTATTTTACACAAAATCGACGAAATAATTCAAAAATTGAAACACTCATTCTTTAGATGCCCATGCAAGGATCATGCTTGCAAAATTTCAGCTCAATTAGAGATGTTTTGATTATTTGATCACCACATTCAAGTTTTGAGCTAAATCGGAAAATCTATGTGCATTGTTAAACAGTACGGCAATCAAATCGTCACAACATCTCTGATTGAGCTGACATTTTTTACGCACGATCCTTCCATGGGTATCTAAAAGATAAGTGATTTCATTGATCAAATCATTTTGTCAATTTTGAATAAAATGTAACTTAGCACTGAAACTTTGGTGTGAAGTTACATTTTACACAAAATTGACAACGTAATTCGATTATTGAACTCAATCATATTTTAGATACATATGTAACGATCAAGCATGCAAAATTTCAGCTCAATCGGATAAAACTTATTCTATCAATCTTGTTCTATTCCATCTTCATCTCAACTATCTAGTATCATTCTCTTTGTTTTGAAATGACCATGTACAACCACAGTGCCCCTTTGTCCTCCCAAGTTGTTGGAGGCTCTGAGAATCATCCAGTTCGACCTCTGAGAATCACAGTATCAACTCAAAATCCATACAAGGATGTCCAATCTCTATTGATATACAAGTAACAACAACAAACACAGTATCATCCCGAAACTAAACACAGTATCATCTCAAAATCAACAAAAAGAAAGTCAAATGCTTGGAATTCTAACACCCAAACGTAGTAGCATTCCGACACAAACCCTTACTGAAATAAATGATTTCTAAGTAGAAAAAATGCAGTAGTAGCGCAAACCTTTTTGAATTGATACTAAAATAGCGAGCCAGAACCTCGTATCGAATCTTCTTAGCGAAGCGAGCTAGAAACTGCGATCGAATCTACTTTCTGAATCGAGCCTAATACTGAGATTTGAATATGCGTAGCAAAGCGATCTTGATGTTGCAATTGATAGTATAATCGAAGAGGAGGAAAATGAAGAAAATGCAGTATCAGAGCCTGCTGAAGGAAAGAATGGAATAACGGAGTCGAAGAATATTTCATATTTATACAGGGGTAAATATGTCTCTTTGGGCTGGTGATATTACATGTTGAGCCCTGAGCGCGTGTCCTTGGTTGTCTAAATACTAGGCTGGTTGGGTTTTTTGTATGTTTTTTTTATTCTGTTTTTATACATAATACTTCATCGAACCATTATATGTATTTCAGGTACAGGATCACTGTATTTATTTCGGTGCCTTTGACTGCATGGGATTTCAGGCAAAAGATTGGGTTGGGTTACTAATTCTTCTTCTTCTTTGTTTTCTGAACTAGACTAAAACAAGAGCCGAACTTTGTTACAATAGAAACTAAATATATGAGGGCTATGCAATCCTGATTAGGTAGTCAATAAATTTCGTAATCAATTACCGTTAGATCTCCATCTAACCTGATAAAATTATCTTTCAACTATTTTTTAATCACCTATCCGATAAATGTAGATCTAACTGACCATAATTAATCACATAATTTATTACCACTAGATGATGACTCAAAGACTATGAGCTTCTTAAAACCATCTGAGAGAATTCGTATCCACACGCTATTATTCTGTTCTAAATAGGTAGCGGCGGCGGCGGTGGTCGAAACTCCGAACTTGGAACATGGGTTCCCCGCCCTCTCGTCCAGGTCAATTTTTGTTTTAATTTATCTAGGTTTTCTCTTAAGTTGGGATTATGAATGTTATCTGGGTAAATTAGAGCTATTTAGATCGATCGATGTTTCGGGATTGTTGCTCAAATTTTCTGTGCATGTTAATATGTTGACTTTTGAAAATTGATTAATTGATAGTATTAAGTCGTAGTGAGTGTCAAGATGAGCTTGTGAAGATGATACCAGGTGACGCTGCTAAAATTATTCGTCGTCCAAAAACAAATCTATATGGGTCAGACATTGTTACAAATTCTAATTTTGAGTTTCCTGATTTGCATTGCGAACGTTACATCAAGGAGCTCTGCAAGGTAACACACTTACTTACTCACATACATACATATATATATATATATGTATGCTCAATCATATTGGATTCAATCATGATTGATAATGGATGATCTTTTCCAGGCAATGCGAATAGAACACAAAATTGGGATGATTAAGAGTTTTAGTGGTATTGACGTGGACTTGGAAGCAATGTTAAAGAATATTTCGGCTGAGGATGAACAACAAAATTGATCGTTCAATTATTGATATGTATAGCTTCTTTAAGGAGATTATTCCTGAATAAATGGTTTGTTTATGTCTCTTAGTACCATACCATCAGTGTTAATTAACATACTGTTACTGTTATGTCTTGTTTCCCCTTTTCAATTAATGTACAAAGTTCAAACAATAACATGATCTTAGTATCTAGTCATTTTATTCAAGGGTTAGGACTTATGACTGAACTAGATTCGCTGTAATACAAATTTTGAGGAAATATCAAATCTTGTCGATTATCATTTGATTTGATTTGAAGTTGATTCACAGCGAGTCAGGTTCACCAACTTCACTCCAATCATACGGAGCTGGTGTATATTTGAGTTTTTAATGGTTTGACTATTTAACATTTAGTCACATTGATTTTCGAATGTTAGCTGGAAATCACACAAACAGAGAACTAGAATATATACAGGTCCTCCCGTCCAAAATATGTGCCAAAGGGGCATCTCCTACATACCAATCTACCAACCAAACATCTCCAATGACATCATAAAGCTGCACTCTCATTACATTATTTCCTCATTGTGTAGCTTTGTCACATTTCTAGTTGCAAATTATGATCCTCGAGTTAATACGAAAAAAGTACATGAAACTTCAGTTTGCCATCACCAAGGGGCCTTGGCCAAATCATTGAACATATCCTCCAGCTTCTCTGAATCTGTATTTAGAGACTCAATCTCAGAGTTGAGCCTACTTATAATCTCCTTGGCTCTTGACAGCTTTGCTTCCAACGTTCTCAGATCTTTTTCTGCTTGAACTCTTGCCTGTATAGCCTCTTTACACAACTTTGATTCTGAAGCCAGATTCCCAAGCTGCTTAAGCCGGGTACGCAAGAATCCAACATTCATTCCCAACATCTCAGAAGCTTCCAAAGTCTTATCCCATGTCGAAAAGTTACATTCTGACGAAGTGGTCTTGCAGGCTCTAATGGCATCAGCAATGTTGACCGTTTCAGATATAATTCCAGCAGCCAGTATACAGTTCAGACCCTCAAGAACATGGTCATGAAGAAATGAGTTTTGACTGCAGCAAAGTTCATAATACTTGGTCAGACAATGTTTGGACATCTCAGCATTTATGGTTATACCACTGACTGTGACCCTGAAGTCCTCAATGCAGCTCACTTTTCTGAAAGTGGTAACAGGCTCTGAAAATTTAGTTCCATCCAAAACTTCAGAATCAGGATCTTCACTATCACTTCCAGACTGATCTGATATTGGGCCAGATTCGGTCATACGAACTATGATACTCTCTTTCTGAACTTTTTCATGCAAAATTTCCACTGCATCTAAAGGTTCATGTTTTCCACTTTCTGAGCTTCCACAGACGGTAACTTCTGTTGCATTATCCAAAACTGTAAAATGGATGAGGGGGATTAGTGACTGGATGCCATTTAGCAGAAAACTTGGTGAACTTTGGAAGTTTGAAACAACCTACCAATTTCAACTTGTCTGATGCCAGCATCTAACTTGAAACAATCCACTTCATCTGAATCATTTGATCTAACAATATACACCTACACAAATACACAATAAAGTATGCAATGGTTGCAAATGCATTTATGAGCATAATACGATAAAGGGTGACATAAAAGCGAGCATAAGCAATTTTTTACCCTAGGACAACTAGTCTCGCCCTTTCCTTCAATTCTCTACTCAGGGACATCTAAATTTAAAAGAAATGATAAAAACATAACGCTCAGACCTTATTCTAATACCAACCAAGTTAATTCCATCTTTTTGTTCAGCCAGAGGTTACATGTTCCCACCATCATCATTATCATCACCAATGCAGTCATAATGTAATGCCTTCCTAGAGTTAACCAACCGCTACACCGCAAAGGCATACGCTGTCAGGCAATGGACTAATATTGTACTTAACTATCTTCGAACTTATACTTGAAATTTGGATCAGCTAGATCTATCAATTTAGGTCAGTAAGCAATTTACTTTCTTTCTCTGAACATTCCCCAAATTTCTTATGAAGGCACTTGCAATTAAACCAGGAAGAAAATATTGTCAAGAAGGTACAATCAGCTACCTTAAACTTCGATGGCATTACTTTGTGAAAAATTACAACATCTCCTTCCTGTAGATTGTGAAAAACTGCAAACTTTTTCCATCCACCACTCAATCCGACCTTGTCCACAAGATATTTGGCTTGGTATTCTTCCCCTCTTTCATCTTCCAAAACAAATGTCGTGTCGTCCTCTGGCATATGCTCACGGCAGAATAAGCTAGGAAGACCCTGACACCAAAATTAAGTGCATTTTAAGTTACAATTTTGTTCCATGCCTTTAAATAATCTTAATGTACACTGTGAAGAAGTGAGAATGGTTACAACTTACAAGCCAGAAGACTCGAGAAACATGTGACGGCAACATAACTTTGACCACGCTAGGAAACTCAGGTGCTAGGTTGGCTGCAACCTCATTCGCTCTTTCAAGAACGAAAAGCCGAGCTTCTGGAGTATCATATAAGCTTTCTACTTTGGCTTTCTTACATGACCTTGGTTTGTGGCTATTGAGGAAAAGAATGAGGCTTTAGTTTTACTCTTTAACAATTCAACTAGGGGAAGAAAATTACAAGACTAGCAAGTTATATAACTATGTTCAGTTGCTCACTGACCTTTTCGACTTCATTGCATTAGCATTGGTCACCTGTTTTGCCAGATTTGCAAAATTGTTCAGTTACCTTATACATTGATGAAACTATTGGCAAGAAAACGGAATACAATTTGATAACAAATTAACAATACAAGTTTCACAAACGAGAAAAAGAAAAACCGCCTATATAATCAACCCAACTTTAGAAGTGTTGGACAGCCAAAAAATTTCCATCATTTTACCCATACAACAATTACAGAAACTATACTCAAACGGTATTGCTGCTATCAGGGTTTCTCTGAAATCATTCCCATCAAAACAAGCTCTCTCTTCACATACGAAAAGTTTCCAACTTTATGGTAAAGATTTGACCTTTATAGTAATTAATGATCATCCCACCATGTTTTTCAAAGAAATTCAACTTGGGAGATGAAAAGGCAAAAACCCACAAGAGAGTTAAAACATAGAGGGAGAACAGAGTTTCTCACATTGCTTCTGAAGAGCTCGTCTTCATCTTCTGAAGAGTTTCTCACCCTTTTAAGCTGCAAAGCGGTCATTAAACAGTCGCAACTTCACTACCAAAGAAAAACCATAAACATTATTGAAACAGAAAAAGAAAGAAAGAAGAAACCTTCTTGGGTTGTGTGCAAGAAGAGCTCTCCTTTTGTTCTTCAACAGCCACCATGAAATTTCTGAAAAAGATGAAATTTAATTTCGGAAAGAATTTGATTGTAGAGGCTTGGTATCACTGGGGAAGACGGTTTGGTTCAAATGCACCTCTCCCCTAATACCAGAGACCAAAAACTATAAAAGTAAAGAAAAAAGCCACAAGCTTGTCAATACAGTCATGGGTAGAGACAGACTGTGACTGGAGGTCCCATTTTCAGAGAGAGGAAGGGCTGTTTGGGCATTTCAATTGTGGCTTTTCGTTAATTTAAATGAGGATTTTTTTTTGATAAATAAACTTGTATTAAGAGAGAAACCAGTAGATATACAAAACAACAACAAAAGTTGCAAACACCGAGACCGGAAAGACCTCTAAAGAAAGAAAACCAGCCTAAACATCGGCAAACATGAGAACAAAGACTAAACAAAAAGATTAATGGACATTCTAATGGCGATAGATGAGATCATCTGCAGTAGAAGGAGAGACACACAAGGATCGCAAACGAAGCTTGATCGTAGTCAAAATAGAATTTAGGACATGAGAGATTGAAGACCTAACATTCTTGAAATGTCGATTATTTCGCTCTCTCCAAATACAATAAACAGTGGCTTGGAGGTAAAATTTTAACACAACAACATGAAGAGACTTTCCCTTCCAACTAGCAGCAGCCCACTCAATAAAAAGTGGTCAAGGGAGTCTTAACTAAGGAACACCACAATTGAGAAGGACAGAAGATCATATATGCTCAGTGAAAGGGCAATCAAAGAAGAGATGATTATGATCATCGCTGGAACAAGAGCACATAAACAATAGAAGTATTAAGGTGTAATTGACAACTTTGTCCATGGTAGAGAGCTTAGACTTGACAGCCAACCAAAGAATAAAGCTCATTTTAGGAATATTTTTACTAAACCAAACAAGCTTGCACTAAGAGACATGAGGCTTAGCAATTCTAAAAAAATCCCTAGCAGAGGAAGCAGAATAAGTTCCTGATCTTGAAGGTAACCAAATAATCTCATCAGCGACATTAGGCTTGGGCACAATATTAGACAAAACAACTCAAATTTCAAGTAACTCCAAAGAAGAGGAAATAGGCCATCTCCATAGAGAACCGTCCAGAATGTCACTAACCAGAGCATTGGGAGCCAAGCCAGAATCTCTAAAATTATTAGAGCTCCAATAAGCAGTGCTGAGACCAAGAGAATGCCAGCTATCAAACCAAAGAGAAGTGTTCAGACCATTACCAATTTTGTAAAAGAAGAGATGCTTGATTGAATCCCTCAAATTTAGCAACTTTTTTCAGTTCCAAGAACAAACTGAAGGGACTCGAATCTGCCAAAAAGTATTACCTTTTAAAAGATAAGTACGAGCCCAGTTAGACCAAATATTGTTGTCATCCTTGAGCAAGTTCCAAATGTGTCTCACCATAAGAGCATTATTCCAGATACAAAGACTTTTTATTCCTAGCCCAGTTTCCGATTTTGGAAGACACACCTCATCCCAAGCAACTTTGGCAACATAGGTACCAGAAGATTTTCTAGACCATAAGAAACATCGAATTCGTTGCTCAATATCACGTAAAATCTTCTTAGGGAGCATGAGATGAGAAGCACAATACACTTGCATGCTACATAAAATAGACTAGATTAGTTGAAGCTTGCCAGCAAAAGAAAGGTGTTTATTCTCTCAAGCTCTGATTCTAGATTCCACTTAAAAATAAGAGAAGAACAATCTTAGAAACTAAGCTTTGTAGAAATAAGAGGAACACCAGGGTAACAAACATGGAGAGAACCAAGGGAAAAATTAAACAAAGATTGAAGAATAGTAGAATCTTCAACATTAAGACGAACCAAAAAGATAGAGCTTTTCCATGGATTAGCAATAAGACCAGACAGGGAAGCAAAGTTATCAAGAGAGTCCTTTAAAATTTTAGCTGAATTAAAGTCCCTTCCACACAGTAAGAAGAGATCATCAGCAAAACAGATATAGGCGATTTTAACCTCTTTACAACGCCAATAATACCTGAAAGTAGAAAAACTATTGATATTCGAACCAATTAACAAAGAAAACACCTTTATAGCAATGAAAAAAAGATAGAGAGAGATAGGGTCCCCTTGTCTTAAGCTTCTCTTACTAGCAAAGAAGCCAGCAATTCACTACTAACAGAGATAGAGAACTTAGCCGAGGATATGCAACATTCAATCCATTTAACAAACACATGAGGGAAGTTAAAAGCAGTCATAACACTTAAGATGAAATCCCATTCAACCATGTCAAAAGCTTTCGTAAGATCAACTTTGAGAGCACATCTAGAAAGATCACCATCTCTACGATAATTCTGAAGTAACTCTTGAGCAAGAAGAATGTTGTCCCTAATCCTTTTGCCGTGCACAAAGGCAGATTGAGCGTTACTGATAATGTGAAGGAGAGTGACTTTAATTCTATTCGCAAGAATCTTGGAGATAATCTTGTACAACATATTGCAACAAGATATAGGTCTGAAATATCCCATACTTGAAGGGTTTGCAACCTTAGGAACAAGAAAAATAATGATAGCATTCAACTCTTTAAGAAGTTTACCGAAAACAAAGAATTCCTACACAACTCGAGTAACTTCACTTCCAATCATTGGCCAAGCTTTCCTAAAAAACAGCACATTAAACCCATCAGGGCCAAGAGCCTTGTTAGGATGAAGAGACAAGCAGACAGACTTGATCTCATCAGGAGAAACCTCATAGCACAAAGCATTAGCCATATCAGAAGACAAATGATTCTTTACAAGATCATTCAGGATATGAAACCGAGAAGAGTCAGCATTCATGGTATTTCCCAAAATAGATTGAAAAAAGCTAACAGCTTCACCCTTAATGTCATCATCACTAGTTGCAAGAGTATCATCACTTCTCAAGATAGCCGCAATGTTATTTATGTTCCTTCTCTTTGTCAAAACTTTAACGAAGTAGGAAGAGTTTCTATCCCTAGAGCTAAGCCATTGGAGACGAGACTTTTGCTTAAAAAAGCTATCTTTTACAAGCAAAGCAGTAGAATAGGTAATAAGCAGTTGCTTTTCCTGATTTCTAAGCCCAACATCAGATAAGTTAGCATCGATATTGAGTAAACAAGAATCCAGAGCCAACAGACTTGAGCTAACATCAGATAAGTTAGCATCGTAGCATTAGAAGCAGTAATAGTTACATCATCAAGGGAATGGTTAAGGTCCTTCAATTTTTGCTTTACTGCTTTGAGCTTGCAACAGACTTGGTATTGGCAATAGCCACGGAAATAGTGTTCCAAGCATCATGAACAATGGTAAGAAAATTAACTCTTTCAGCAATAAAGTTAAAAAACTTGAAAGGAAATTTTCTGATTCTTACCGGAACACCCAATCTCAAAAGAGCAGCCGAGTGATCAGAGACTCTACGAGGAAGGAACTCACAGAAACTATTGGAAAATTGGAGGAGCCACTGATGGTTAACAAGAACCCTGTCTAACTTCTTTGAAACGAGATTATCTTGCTTATTCGACCACGTAAAGCCCCAGTATGAACATGATCATCAAGATTTGTGTTGTGAAGACATAAGTCAAACTCATCCATAGCCATCGACCTACCTAGAAGCCCACCAGAAGCTTTATGAATAAATCTAGTAACATTGAAATCACCAAAAAGTACCCAAGGAAGATTAGTAAACATGGTAGGAAAGGAGATTAAATCTGCCCAAAGCTGCCTTCGGGTATCGACGATTGTCTTACGACGATTTTCTGAATCTAGCCCCTTCAGGAAGATGTGGACACACATCTTGTCTATAGATCTATTGTGTGTAGCAATATCAAGGTCACATGTCATGGGTTTGGATCCCTTTCATCCAGTTCGTGCCAGATAGTTTTCAGATGTGCATAGTATTCTGTAAGAGGTTGCCCATTCTGAGTAGTCGTGTAGGCTTGGCATGTCAACTCATGTACTCTGGCAAAATCATTCCCATCATAATATGTGGTTGCAGCAGCATTCTAGATAACATTTGGAGAAGAGTAGCCAGAGAACAACATCATAATTGGTCTTGTCATAGATTTTGAGAGCGTCATCATTGTATTGGAATTCATAGTATCCCACAAAGTTTGTTATTTTCTAGCCTCTGCAGGTCGTGGTAGAGTTCCCTCCACATACAACCACTTTCCGACACCTCTAAAATGCACTTTCATCAATTTTCGCCATAACTGATAATTTGTGCCATCCAGTTGTACTCCATATCCTGTGTTCCCAATCTGAAGAGCCATCAATTTTTCACGAGTGACTTCAGGTTGTTCCAAGATTGCATGATCCATTGCAAAACAGGTTCAGATCAAATTGTCAGAAGAACAGGTTCGTGTCGTCAGGTTTCGACGGGTCGAGGACAATCTTCGACGCGTCAAACAGGGTTCAGGTTTAGGTTAGACAGCGAAATTTAGGTTAGGTCAAATTTTCAGGATCAACTTAGGCTCTGATGCCAAGTCAAATAGAACACAGGTGTTTGAGAATTTTCTGATGTATTGATCAAATCCAATTACAGATCTTACTTAATTACAAAATATACACCTAAATATACAAGGAGTGTGACTCGCTCCAACACCCACCAATACACAACAACGTTGGCCAGGTTTTTGGTAGTACAAATTACATAGTGCACTGTACTTAGACCGGTATGGGATTCGATAGTACAACCAACACCAATAAGATTCTTCGCGTTTCAAGCTAGTGTTGAAAACTATTATTCAGTGAGCTATATAGTATCCCATGTTCTTGTACTGGGCACAAGCGAATGGCGTCGTATACCCTCAACTCCTCCTTCTGATAATTAGCATTCATCAAAGAATGTATGTGCATTTGGAGATATGCATTGGTTGCTTTGTAACTCATATACGAGACAAGGAATTCAAGGAACAACTCATATACTTTCTGTTGAACAGCGACAAGCGTGGCACATGGAGTCCGAATTGTACCGATTTTGTCTCAACTTAACCACCTTTAGGGTGTTGGGTTTTATCCACAAAAGGCCTCGGTACAATTAGGAATAGTCCAACTACATTTAAGTTATATTTAATATTGTCATATTTTGACGTGGGATCTCCAATCCAACACGCCCCCTCATGTGCAACTTAAGTACGAGGTTAGCACGTGAAACCAAGTCCGAAAGTCACATCGAAATCTTGGTTAGAATAGTCCACTGGAGCCAACGCAATAGTTTTTCGAAGGCCCAATTAAGTCAGTGGGAGCCAACGTAACAATTTTTCGAATGCCCAATTCAATCAAGCCCACTGGGCTCAGGACGTGATTGGAAAGGGTCCGCTCTGATACCAAGTAGAAAAGTATATGTGTAAGAGTGTTTAGGGTAGAATTCTTTTAACTTTCATTCAGCCCTGAATTGGGTTTATATACAACTTACATGACAGATTCCTAATAGGAAAGGATATCTACAATAATGATACCTAATAAGAAAGTATATCTACAATAATGAATAAATCAATTATAATTATACTAGGAATATTACAACAATTGTCAACACTTCCCCTCAAGTTGGCGCGTAGATGTCGATCATGCCCAACTTGACCATCCATTTACCAAATGTATCATGTGATAATCCTTTAGTAAGAACATCGGCTAATTGTTCTTCAGACGACACAAAAGGAAAACAAATAATTTTCCTGTCAAGATTATCCCTTAAAAAATGTCGATCAACCTCAACATGTTTAGTTCTATCGTGCTGTACTAGATTATGAGCAATCTCAATAGCAGCTGTATTATCACAGTGTAAATCCATAGGTTTCTGAAGCCTGAAACCTAACTCTCTAAGTACATTCCTAATCCATAGTAATTCACATACTCCATTCGCCATTCCACGATATTCGGCTTCTGCACTAGAGCGAACAATTACATTCTGCTTCTTACTACGCCAAGTTACTAAACTTCCACCAATGAAAGTGAAGTAACCAGAGGTAGATGCCTTATTGGTATGATCACAAGCTCAATCTGTATCACTATAGCCTGAAACATACACCTCGCCAGAAACGCACAACTCACTGTTTTTTGCAAATAATAGACCTTTACCCAGTGTGCCCTTCAGATACCTGAGAATACGCAGTACTGCACTCATATGATCTACTCCAGGATTATGCATAAATTGACTCACCACACTGACAGCATATGTAATATCAGGTCTAGTATGTGATAAGTAAATAAATTTCCCAACTAAACGTTGGTACCTGACTTTATTTGTTGAAACTTGATCTGGAAGAAGCTCTAAGTTGTGATTCTGCTCAATAGGAGTAACAGCAGGCTTGCAATCTAACAGCCCTGTCTTAGTAAGAAGATCCAAGATATACTTTCGCTGGGACAATGTAATCCCTTGCTTGGACCTTGCAACTTCAATTCCTAGAAAATATTTCAGGTCTCCCAGATCCTTCATGTCAAATTCTAGTGACAACTACTTCTGAAGACTTTCCATTTCATATGGATCGTCTCTTGTAACCATCATGTCATCAACATACACAATCAAGGAAGTAGTCTTACCATCCTTGCGTTTAACAAACAAGGTGTGATCGGAATTACATTGGCGATATCCAAACTTATTCATTGCTTTGAAGAAGCACCCAAACCATGCTCTAGGTGATTACTTTAGACCATATAAAGATTTCTTCAAATATCACACATTTCCTTCATTACCTGGTTTACAACTAACTCCTGGTGGAACATCCATGCACACTTCTTCTTCTAAGTCACCATTCAGGAAGGCATTCTTCACATCAAATTGGTGTAAGGGCCAATCGTAACGAGCCGCAAGAGCAATAAGAATTCCTACAGTATTAATTTTTACAACAGGTGCGAAAGTCTCCTGGTAATCTACTCCATACTTTTGGGTATAACCTTTAACAACTAGCCTCGCTTTGTAGCGATCAATGTTCCCATCAGCTTTGAGTTTCGCAGTAAACACCTAACGACATCCAACGGTCTTCTTACCAGGTGGCATAGGGACCATGTCCCAAGTTTCATTCTTTTGCAAAGCTTCTAATTCTTCATTCATAGCTTGTTTCCACTTGGGATCTGTTAAAGCATCCTGTACATTTCTAGGAATAGATACTGAAGATAATTGATTAACAACAAGTGCATAAGACTCGGACAACCTATGGGTAGACATATAGTTTGCAATAGAGTATTTGGATTTTGCATCTATACTGGGCTCATGTTGTTGCTTAGGAACTCCTTTAGTGACACAGTTAGATTTACGTACCTCGGTTGGAGCATTCTGAACGGTGATTTCAGCTGATGATGTAGACGAGGGAGCAGTGGTCACTGTACTATCTTGATGTTCTAAAAACGAGGAAAAAACTCTGTCAGCAGTATTGTCGATGGGTCGAGCCATATTCCTCGACCGGTCGATGTGATCGATCTGTTCTTCAATTACCAGAATTTTGACGGGTCGAAAAATCTTTGACCGGTCGATGATGTCTGTCTGCCCCTCCCGTATATCATTTTTGACAGGTCGAAAATCCTTCGATCGGTCGATGATGTTAGTCTTCCCTTCCCGTGTAGCATTTTCGACCGGTCGAAAAACCTTCGTCCGGTCGATGATGTTAATCTGTTTTTCTGGTGTACCATTTTCGACCGGTCGAGCCGTATTCCTCGATGGATCGAAATCTGTCGATCCAGTATTATTTTCAGGAGTTCTTGAGTCTGCAAACTGTATCTCCAATTGTTCCAATTCATCAAATTCTGGTAAAGTAAGAGTATTACCTTCACAATCGCTCTCCCCCGGAAGGGAAGATTCCAAAACTCCTCCTGAGTAAAAAGGTTCAGATTCACGGAAAGAGACATCAAGAGACACATGAGTCTTCTTAGTGATAGGATTATAACACCGATACCCTTTTTGAAAATCAGCATAGCCAATGAAGATGCATTTCAAAGCACAAGGATCGAGTTTGCAGCACAATTGTTTATTAACATAGACATAAACTGTGCAACCAAACACGCGAGGCTCAAGGTTAGGCAGGGAAGGCACACTCAACGATGCTTGTAGCTTCTGAAGTGGACTTTGGAAGTCAAGAACACGGGAGGGAGTACGGTTGATCAGGTAAGCGGCAGAGGTAACAGCAGCGCCCCAATAAGAGTGAGGGACATTCATGCCAAACAATGAAGCACGAACAACCTCAAGTAATGTCCGGTTCATACGTTCAGCCAAACTATTTTGCTGAGGAGTATAGGCAACATAAGTTTGATGACGGATCCCATGAGAGGCTAGATATGAGGTCATGAGGGAGTTAACATACTCACCCCCATTGTCAGATTGAAGAACACGAATAGGTTGTTGGAACTGGGTCATCACCATCTTATGAAACTCAATGAAGCGAGGGAAAACATCACTCTTGCTTGTCAGCAACGATACTCATGTCATTCTAGTACACTCATCAATAAAGGTAACAAAGTAGCGAGCCCCAGTAGGTGTAGAAATTCTAGCAGGACCCCAAACATCAGAGTGAATTTTCATAAAGGGAATAGAGCATTTATTGAAACTTAGAGAATAGGAAACACGGTGGCTCTTGGCCAGTTCACAAACATCACACTAAAATTCAGACTCATCAATACCCGAAAACAGATGGGGTTGTAACTTCCTAAGATAACCAAAAGAAAGATGACTCAAACGACGATGCCATAACCAAACGGTTTCCTTGGCTTTATTCAAATTGCTAACATTGTTGGCTTGACTCAACTGCAGCTCTTCATGGGATGTCAAATCAAGATAGTATAGCTTCCCTTGTCTAGTACCATAACCAAGAATCTTTTGTGTGAGGATGTCCTAAAAAACACAATAATTTGGATAAAATGTGACAGAACAAGAGATGGTCATAGTAATTTGCACTACCACATATTTAACCATTGAAAAATCGCCGATAATGTTTTTTTATCATTACCGGCGATTTTTTCCCCAAAAATCGTCGGTAATGTCTTCTTTTTTTTAACATTGCCGGCGATTTTTCCGGCAAATCGCCGGCATTGTTCCGCCGGTAATTAAAAAAAAAAAAAAAAGACATTGCCAGCGACTTACATTTAAGTCGCCGGTAATGTCTTCTTTTTTTTTAACATTACCGGCGACTTAAATGTAAGTCGCCGGCAATGTCTTTCTTTTTTTTTAATTACCGGCGGAACATTGCCGGCAATTTGCAGGAAAAATCGCCGGCAATGTTAAAAAAAGAAGAAGACATTACCGGCTATTTTTGGGGAAAAAATCTCCGGTAATGATAAAAAACATTGCCGGCGATTTTGGTTAAATATGTGGTAGTGTTGCTAACGGATAAGAGATTATATGCCAGAGCGGGGACTATTAGGACAGAGTCAATAGTAAGGGTAGGAGAGAGAGTAACAGAGCCTTCACCGATAACAGAGGAAGGAGAACCATTAGTAGTAGAGACACTAGGTAAAGGAGATGGATGAAGAGAGTGAACTAAGCTAGGGGTATTAGTCATGTGGTCTGATGCACCGGTATCAATAATCCAAGCATTATTCCCATAAGATGTAGCAAGAGAGACCTTACCAGACATACCTGACTGGACGATATTGGCAGAGGCACCGGTGGGAGTAAGAGTCTTGCGAGGGCGAGGTCCCTACCACTCCAGATAACCAGTCTTGGCAAAACAGTGTCTGGAGAATGGCCCTTATCCTTGCACAGTGGACAGACCGAGTTGGCATATGGGTTTGGGGGACGGAAAAATCGAGAGGGCTCAGAGCGAGAGGTAGAAGAGACACGGCGTTGAACCACAGCAGCCTGAGCATCGGAAACCGGTGCCGGTGGTGAGGGTGTAGAGATAGTGGTGGTCATGACTGCAGGCTGACTTGGCCCATTAGAGTATGTAATACGGTCGGTGTGAGCACGACGAACACGAGGATAGATCCGGTCAATACTCAACAACTCTTTCCGAAGGAGTTCCCCTCAAATTTGCTCAAACTCGAGATCCAGACCGCCCAAGAACATGTGAACCCTAAGCATAGATCGGTAGTTGGTATCTTGAACAATTTCCGTCACGTTGTCAGAGAAAGACACCACACGTTGATCTAATTCCTCGAGCCAAGCTACTAACTCATTATAGTAAACAGATAAAGGCCGTCCTGCTTGTTTGGCAGTAAAGCAGAGATGGTGTAACTCATAGATCTGGGTAAAATCCTGATCATCATAGTAGGTCATTTCTAAGGCCTTCCAAATGTCAGCAGCGGTCTTGAGACGAAGATAGCTCTGAACGATACCAGGAGACATGTTGTCGATCAACCAACTCTTCACTTTCTCATTGTCAGTTGTCTAAGTAGTATGTTCAGGAGTTCCAGGAGGCGGAGCAACCGAGGTGCCAGTAAGGAAACCAAGTTTGTTCCGACCTCAAATGCTCATCTGCATAGTAGGAGCCCAGGTAGAGTAATTGGTATCATTCAGGAGCACTCCAATGGGAAAAGAAGAGTTTTCCTGATGGTAATGGATGGATGTAGATGTAGGTAGAGGTAGAGGAGAAGAAATCACAGCATAGTCGGATCCTTCAGCCATGGCGGCGGAAATAAAGTGTAGTGGGTGACAAAACACAAAAAAATTTGTTGGTAGGTCTACAGGGGTGGCTCTGATGCCAAGTTGAACAACGACAAACGTGGCACATGGAGTCTGAATTGTACCGATATTATCCTAATTTAACCACTTTTAAGGTGTTGAGTTTTATCCACAAAAGGTCTCGGTACAATTAGGAATAATTCAATTACATTTAAGTTATATTTAATATTGTCATATTTCGACGTGGGATCTCTAATCCAACACTTTATTTTGATTTGAAGAAAGAAGAATTCTTTTGGACCCCCACTCCCTACATATTACCAGATGCAACCTCACAGTTGCACTTTATTAGTTTCAGAGGATCAATGGCCATGGTGGATACTACATCATCGCGGACGAATTAACGAGTATCGAGATATGGGTGATGAAAGATTACAGCAAAAAACAGTGGATACTAGATTATAGCATCGAAATTCACACTCGGATTAGATAGAAAGTTTTGTTTTCGATATGCTGTCTACCTTGCTGCCTCCGGTGAATGGGAGCATGACATACTTTTCGTAGATAGAAAAGCCAACACAACATTATTGGTGCTGTTATCGAAAAACAATTCTTCAGCCATTTACTTGAGGCGTGGGGCGGGGTAAACCGAATCATGAGTCTAAAAGGGCGCTTGATTTCCCTAAAGAGCTATGCTCATTTGGATGGAGAAGAAGAACCACCTATCTATAGAAACTGGACTGAAGGAGAAGCAAGCGAGGAGAATTTCTTTTATCTGAACTGGTAGCAGAGGCCTTAATTAGTTTCACACCATTGCTTATCTTATTTTACTATGATATAGTTTCAATAGGAACTAGGACGTGATCGGTAAGTTGTCTGTCATGTTTAGTTTTTCATTTAAATTCAGTACTTTAGGCCTTTAGCTTTCAAGTAGCTCTAATATGATCCTTTTAATCCACAGTTTCATGGTTTTAAGTAGTCAGATTGCGTATTCCTTCTAATTCTCTACACCTCTCATCATCGTTCACTAGTATATTTATCGGTACTTCTAACAGATTAAAAATCAGCACCTGGTCCTGGGTGTAGTAAAACAATCACCCTCTAGAAGTGTAGCCAAATTCGCCGTCAATGTCCTGCAGTCTTGATTCAACCCGTCATCATCTAGAAAAGCAAGATTGGTATCTGGTGTTGGGACTCGTTGCTTGAGTAATATCACTTGGAGGAGGCATTCCATGGTATTGCTCTGCATTATAAGTTACCCCGTCTGAGATTTGGATGCAGTGATCAAATGGAGGAATGAGTTTGTAGATCCCTCATAATTATGAAAGCCCAGAGTAGACACTAGAGTTAGAAAAACAGTACCAAATAGTTTTTCTTCAGAGGCACTCATATTCAAGAGATGAAATGCTGCATCTACATCTTTTTCAGTTAGATCATATTCTGGTCTCACTTTGTACACCTGCAACAATGTAGATATAATAATCAAACAGGGGCAAAAAAATAAGCTCGTCATACTAATAAGAAAGCCCAACTAATAACATGAACAGTATGGCCAAGTTCAATGGCCACCACATCGATCATTGAAGATATCTCAAAAAGTAAACAAGCAATTCCTGTAGGATCTTAAAACAACATATACGTCCCAAGCAACAATGCGTATCTTAAACTGCAGAGGCAAACCAACTGAAAAACTAGAAGATCATCAATACACAAGTGTTCTGCGTGACAAAACTGTTTCCATCCATCACTCAGAACCGTTTTTTCAGCAAGATAATTTGTCTCAAATTCTTTCCCTTCTTTAGTTTCCAATGTTATCAGTGTGGTACCATGCAACGGCAAATGCAACCGGCAGAATTGCCTAGGCAGTGTCTAGTGGATGCAAAAACTTTCAGTACACAACAGGATTCATATTTATAAAGGCTGTACTTTGATACATGGTTTTAGTTAAAGAACTTACCAATAGACAGCAACTGGAAATACTTGATCGTATCATAGACTTCATAAAGAAGGGACATTCAGCTCCCAGTCTTTCCTGCATCTCCTTTGCTTGGCTTTTGACAGAAGATTCCTCATGATGGCCATTAGAGTACCCGGCCAGCATTGTTCTCCTCCGTTTACTGTTGGTGATTCAGTAAGTGATCAAAACACCAGATACTTGATACTGTATCGAAGTTATTAGAATAACCATTTGAATATATATTACTTACCCTACATGCCTCTGAGGATCACCACAAATTTTCTGTTCAATAATCACAAAATATCTCAAAATCAATTCCACATAATCGTTGTTAGTATGGCATTAGTTGACCGATTAAATATACTTATCCACTTAAGCAGGTAATCAACACCTACCCGACCACCTGAAAGACCACCAGGGAGGCTACAACTTCGCTCACAAGACCGACCTCATCCGAGCGCGCACGCGCCCGTGGGGCGCATGCCCGAATGCACGGGTCAGACATCAGCAAGTACACCAGTCCCACATCGAAGAACATCATCAAGCACCAAGCTCAACCACCTATATATGTAAGGTATTTATTACAGGTAACGACACTCTCTCTGAGTAAAAACACCACACTCCATACGTTCGCACGCTCGCTTGACTGTTATATCCAATACATCATCTGACTTAGGCATCGGAGTGTTGAAGGCGGGCCACCCCGTCTTGACCCCTGACTGTCTGTTCATTGTTGTATTCTTCTAACAGCCGTAGCCGAACACGCGTACCCGATCACCCGAAGAGAGAGGAAGCGCCCGATCATCCGAACAGTCCCAACGTTCAGACGTACAACAAGGAGGAGAAGGAGTACTCGTACTTGCTTCTGCCAGATTATGTCCCGCGCGTAATTCGGTAGAAACAGTTGGCGCCGTCTGTGGGAAACTTACAAATTGCAAACCTCGTATAAACACCACAAAAACCAAAAGTCCACATGCTCAACCCGGAGACTAACGACAGCACCACCCCCGTCGGGGAGACGACGCCAGATACACAGGGGCGGCAGATACTAGAGCTCGAAAGGAGCAGCGAGGAACGCGTCAATAGCCTGGTCCAGGAATTACGGGAAGCGGCGCTCGAGAGAGCAGAGGAGCGCCAGATCCGCCAGAGGTTGGAAGAGCGGCTGGACGCGCTCATCAGTCAGCAGCAGGAGCGACACGAAGAAACCCAGGAAACCACTAGCGACGAACAACGCTCATTCGGTGGGATCAACGCCCGGGCAACCCGAGCGCCCTCACCAGTGGAGGAATCGGCGCCCCTGACAAACAACGCCCTGATCCTTCGGAGGATGGAGGAACTGGCGGAGGAGGTCTCGCGTTTGCGCAGGGACAAGCTGGTCGGGCAAGGCGGGACGTTCGCCCCCCCGGGTCAGCCCGTTCTCAGCGCACATATTAGAGAGGGGAAGGGATCCCCACGCGAAGACGACGAAGATTACCCGGTTCGACGGGAGTGGAGATCCCTGCGCGCACATCGACGAGTTTCGATCCACCATGGACGGAACCCGATATTCGGATCCAACCCTGTGTTTCCTGTTCCAGGAAACACTGACGGAGGAGGCACGGAGCTGGTTCTATGAGATTCCGCCGGGCTCCATACATTCGTTCCTCGAGCTGGCGGAGAGCTTCCAGAAGCGCTATCGGCTCCAGGGGAAGTACAACACTACTGGTATCCTCCTCAAGGTCCGCCAGGGGATGGACGAGAGCCTGTTAAGCTACATAAACCGGTGGAGGACGCTTGCGAGCACGTGCAGGGACCTCGACAAGCGAGTGGCCAAGGTGGCCCTGATGGACAACATGCTCGTCACCCCGTTCGTAGAAAAACTGGTGAGGAAGGAGTATCTCGACTACGACGAGATCATGGACCTGATTGTACAGAAGGCTCTCGTGGAAACGCGAGTGTACGGGTCCACCTTCGAATCCAGCACCAACAGACCAGAGGCGGCAGACGCCCAACCGCGACAGCTAGCGGACGACGAGAGGCCAATCGGGGGCTATAAGAGGAGCTGGGACGCACAAAGACAGAATCACTAGAGGCCACCCTCCCGCTACAACAACGACCGCTACAACCAGACGGGGGGACCAGCGCAGCAGGGAGTCCGCCTACCGCCAGCGCCGCAATACCGTCCGGCGGGACAAGAGGTCTATGCGGTCGATCACCAGTCCAACGAGCAGCTGCTCCGCCTGCACCGACACCGAATCCCGCCACCAAACAACATGACGAAAGCGACGGCTCCGATCGACCGGATCCCGAGCATCTGGTGTGAATTCCACAACGCCGCCACCCACCATACCAACAGCTGCATTATGCTGAAAAAAGCCCTTGAAGACTTGAGGAGGGACGATCAGGTCACCCCTCCCAGGACAGGCGAGTGACAGCACAAGGCAGGCATCGAAACCCGGGGGACTATCAGCACCATATCCGGGGGAAAGCGCAAGGAGGGCACCTCGTCGCCCGACTGTCTGAACAGGGAGGTGCTGACAATCGAGGCGGGATGAGTGCCAAAAGCAGGAAGAAGAGAGGCACCCGCCATCTGCTTCATGGTGGAAGACGAGGACGGAAGCCCGAGGGACAGTACCCTGCCGTTCGTGATCGACGCGATCATCGATCGTTTCCTCGTGAAGAGGGTACTGGTAGATAGTGGGGCGTCCGTGAATGTGATCTACCTGGACGCGTACGCGGCGCTCGGCAGGCCCGCCCGCAAGATGACACAGGATCACGAGTGCGTGGCCAGCTTCACAGGCGAAACGTCGTACCCGATCGGGAGAGACAATATTCGGGTCGGGATCGGTGCGCCCGACTCCCCGCACAGCGAGGTCCGAACAGACTTCATTATCATGGACACCCCCTCCCCATACAACGCCATTCTCGGGAGGCCGGGGATCAACAAGCTGAAGATGATCATCGCGGGGCATCTGCTCTTGGGACGATTCCCAACCGAGCATGGAATCGGATACGTTCGGGGATACAATCACGAAGAAGCCATGAAACCCCGGAGCAGGCAGGAGGTCCTCGCCTTGGAGCCTACGCCAGGAACGGAGATACCAGATGATCCGCGCGACGGGCTGATGGCAGTGTCGCCCGTCCCCGAGCGCGAAGAGCTGAGGACGATTCGGCTATCTTCTGAGCACTCGGAGAGGACGGTCCAAATTGGAGCATCGTTGGCTCCCGCGATAGCCGATCGAACCCGGGGACGCGGGATACGGGCGCTGGCCCGAGGTTCCAGAAATTCTGTGGTCCATCCGAACGATCGCCAACGCTTCCACGGGCGAAACCCCGTTCAGCCTGACGTTCGGAACAGAAGCCGTGCCACCCCTGGAGATTACCCATCAGAGCCCACGGATCGAGGGGTATGATCCACGCATGAACGATGAGGGGCTGAGGCTCAACAACGATCTGTTGGAGGAACGAAGAGACATGGTGCACCTCCACAATGCCACGAACAAGCAGAGGATCGCGCGATTATTCAACCAGCGCATCCGGGCTCGACCAATCCAACTGGGGGACTGGGTGATGAAGACAATCCAGCAAAGGGTGAAAACACTCCGTCCGTTATGGGAAGGCCCGTACGTCGTCGATGAGGTGATAAGCGCCAACACTTTTTACCTCCGTGATATGCAGGGTCAACGACTACGGCACCCGTGGAACATACAACATTTGAGGAAGTATTTTCATTAAATTTTGTTGTGATGTACTTCATTCTTTAGTTCATTTCATTGTCGCGTTCGTTTGTCCTTACCCCGCACGCCCAGTACTCGGGGGACTGGGGATAGGCTGCTCGCACGAATGTAACATGATTAAATTCCATTCAAAAGCAAAGGAGTGAGCGCACGTTCGCGCGAGCCATTCAAAAGATGTCAAAAAAAATCCAGACAAGGCACACGTACGGAAAGAAAATACTTCATCGATAGAAGGTACAAGGCCCGACTACAAAAATATATTCTATTACAAAAAAATCCTACACTACGCCCCCGTATCAACCTCCAGCTCCTCAGCCTCCTCTGATGACGCCACCCCCACCGCTTCCACCTGCTCGCCCGGATCCACCCGCATGATCACCGGCCCCAGCTCCGCCCTAGCAGGTCCCCTAGAAGGATCCACCCCTCCCTCAGGCGCAGGAACCTGAGCGCCCGCCAGCCTCTCATTTTCAGACTGCACGAATGCCCGGTACTCCTCCAGCTTCAGAAAAGCCGCTTCTTGGAACCCAGCCACCTGCTCATCCACTTCCGCTCTGACCAATTCGCGGAGCTCGTCAGACTCCTTGAACGTCGCCACAGCATCCATGCGAGCAACGC
Organism: Geum urbanum; assembly: GCA_946800695.1. Taxonomy (NCBI): domain Eukaryota; kingdom Viridiplantae; phylum Streptophyta; class Magnoliopsida; order Rosales; family Rosaceae; genus Geum; species Geum urbanum. Next base: position 7,100,427 of record OX327002.1, on the reverse strand, counting down.
GATCAGCCTCCTTCAGCCGGGACTCTGACAGCGCCTCCCGGGTGGCTGCTTTAGCGCGGACGCGCTCCAGCTCGGCCACGGCCTTGTCCCGCTCAGCCCTCGCCAGAGCTTCACGGGCAGCAGCGTCAATAGAGCGGGCAGTTGCCTCCTCCGCACGGGCGGTGCACCGATGGGCCAAGTCGTTGGCCTTCTCGAGCTGTGCCGAGACCCTGTCTGTCATCCTCCGCTGCTTCAGCCCCTCGGCCCTGAGGCGTGCAAGTTCCAGGCTATCCCGCGAGCGGACACGGAAGAGCTGGTGCTGCAGGCGGGTGCACGCAATGAAGGCCGCGTCCACCCCGTCCGGGGCAGCATTCTCCAGCGGCTGCAGCAGGGGCCCAAGAGAGGCGGCGCCATCCACCAGCGCATGTCGCAGAGCATCCACGACATCAACATTCGACCCAGGTGTGGGGCCGGGAGAGGAGTCCTCAGTCCGAGGGCGCTTCTACGCACGCTCCTCACCTTCCCCCTGCTCAAGAGATTGTGGAGGACTTGAAGGTCGACCTGAAGACGGAAGCGGGGGATTTGGAGAGCAAGAGTATTGTGGAGGACTTGAAGGTCGACCCGAAGACGGGGGAGTAACGGGAGTACGAGCCGATGACTAGGGCGTACGAGTAGCCTCCCGCCTGTCCCGTAGGTCATCCCGGTTGGACCGGCGCTGCTCACGTTCCACCTGCCGCTTCTCGCGATGCTGCTGCTCACGGTCCGCTCGCACCTGAGCCTTGGCGCCAGCAGCATTGCCCGGAGGCGGGCGGGGAGCATCCGTTTGCGGCCCTCGGATGGGCGGGGCGAGGTCAGCCACGTTGGGAATGGGAATCCTGGGCTGGGTACTGTCCCCCAGGACGAGTCCGCCACGACCGTCATCCGCCACCAGACGAACCTTCTCAGCGGTTACCAGTAGCGCAGCCATCCGGTGCTTGAGCGCGTCATCCTTGCCCGTGGCCTTGGACTTCGTCATCTTAACTGCAGAACACACAAACGAAAGGTTAGCCAACAGATCCAACACTTGGTACAATTATCCTATTCCCATTTCTAGCAGAAAACTATAAGGACCCACAGACCAGGCGGTCTGGCGAGACGCGTGCGCTCGATAAGATCCCAGTGACACGCGGCCCAGAAGTATCTTGACTCGGGCGCGGGGTCAAAAACGAACTTGAGGCGAGCTACCCTGGCCTCCTCAACCGGCGCGAGCGGATACTCGTTCGTGTCGAGCGTATGGAAAAACTGGGGGACTCGATCTATCTGCTCGGCGTTAGCTGCATACTCGGGCGGGAAGGCGCCAAATTCTCAGTCTCCCCCCACCAAACAGTTGATTGTGTGCCAGGAGGTTGACGAGCTTGGCGGGTCCACCAACCACCACTTCACGCGGGGCTCCACCGTGAAGGTCCCCGAGTCCCTCTGGCGCGTGGAGTATCGCAGACGGAAGAAGTGAAGGAACTCCGCCCGTGTGGGATGGTCCAGCCCGCTCGAGCGGAAGATATTGAAAAACGCCACCAACGTTCGGGTCAGTGTAGGCCCACACTGACCGAGCGAGATCCTGAGGAGCGCCAGGATGTATTGAAAGAACGGGTGGAGAGGCAGCTTTATCCCCGCCTTCAGATGGAACTCGCTGACGCACACGTGGCCAGCCGGTGGTCGGGTGAACGTCTCTCCCCTCCCCGGGATCTTCAGCCTGACGGACGAAGGAATGTGGTAGTCCCTCGCCCACCGCGCCATATCTTTGACGCTCGGCGCCCGTTCAGGCTCTTGCACGGGCACTCCGTCGGGGAGCACCCAGTGAACTCGCCCACCCTCAGGAAACTGGGTCACGGGCTGATCTTGTCGCACGCGCTCCTCACCCCACGGACCGGACGACGAGGATCCGCCCGACGATTCCCCTAACCCTGCGGCAGCAAGCGCTTGTTGGGGATCCATTTGCTGCACCACAGGAGAGGCGTTAAGGATGAATCGCAGGGGCGTCACACTCATCACAGACTCGCACGACGACGTACTCGACCCACTCGACCCACTCGACCCACAAATAATCCACCGCACCCCCGGTACGTATATTCGCTCACGTGACTGCCTGCTTGATATTTCTATTGGCTCCATTCCTAAGCGCACGCACACGACGCCCACGCTTAGCAAAAAAGAAGAGAAGAAAAACCAAACCACCAGAAACACCAAAAACACAAAATTCCTACCCCAAACAAGATCAAAACCTGCCACACCTCAAGAACACGCCTTGTTCTTGAGATGCAAAAACCCAGAAAAAGCCAAAAAACCCAGAAACCGTGACAAACCAGAAACAAACACGAACCAAAACGGAAAACAACATAAACAGGATGAGAGCCTCACCAAATCGGTATTTGACGGTTGAGAGGATGAACGTCGACAAAGAAACTCCGGCAACAAACAAAGCACAGCAGAGATCAGAGAGGAACAGTGTGCAAAGTAAGTTCTGCAGCGTTCCGGTAAGTTGCAAAAAGTGATGAGGAAGACGACACCAAAGCCCCTATTTATACTGATCGCACGATGTACGCCAATGAACGCCAGCCGTCCATTTTCGCGTATCCACCGTCAGATCACGACACGTGGCCCTGAGGCGGTTCACCTGCCCAGGCAAGTAACCGCGCTCCCCTTCAGCCTCCCGCCTTGATTTCAAACCCGAGCACGGTCTCCCACAGCTCGACACATGTCATCCATGCAACACCACACGCGCCCACGCGCCTGACGTCTGGGCTTCAAGCAGTTATCACGTCAGCAGCATTTAATGCCCAGGGCACGCTAGCATTAAATACGACGGCTCGCCTTTATTACACAACGGTTCCCGAGGAGCAGTCAAAAGGAAATGTCACCTCAAGCGTCTCGTCAGAGCACCACCACACCGAAGGCAAGACACGACACGTCTCCCGCCAGTCGAGCAACACGCACACCTCACCCGCACGACCAGTAAACGAAGAACCACCGCGAACGTTCGGACAAGGTAAAACACCGCCACGAGCGTAGGGCACCTCCCTCCGAACAAGCGCCGGTAAGAATTAACAAGCCGACTCAAACGGCAGGGGTGTGGGGCACGTCCTCTCCTTGCGCGTTCTGAGACCGATGGGCGGTACGGATGCGGGGATTGTACCATCCGTACGCGTAACGTTAACGATCGACTCGCCGACTCAGACGCAAGGGTGTGGGGTCCGTCCTCTCCTTGCAAGTTCTGAGACCGATGAGCGTTTCGGGTGTGGGGTCTGTCCTCTCCGTGCGCGAAAACATACAAGCCGGTTGTGGTGACAGAGGCATGGGGCCGACTCCTCTCTGGGCGCGCTAAGCCGATGGGTGGCATTGGTGTGGGGTTCTTCCCCTCCGTGTGCGTAACGTTAACGATCGACTCGCCGACTCGGCCGGCAGGGGTGTGGGATCCGTCCTCTCCTTGTACGCTCTGAGACCGATGAGCGTTACCGGGTGTGGGGTCCGTCCTCTCCGGGCGCGAAATATTCCCGGTTTAGGCGGCAGAGGCCTCTGCGCGCGCTAAGACCGAGGGGCGGCACTGGTACGCGTTCGTGCGCGCCGCAACATTGTACGTCGCGGTCTTGATCCCACCGTTGACGCTACAGCGTACGGAACGGCATCCCCGTTGACGTGCGACGTACGCAACGGCAACCCAGCGTTGGCGTTACGACCAGCATTCGCATACATTCACACATCATACCATGCATTCATGCATCATACCATACATTCACACTTGCATATGTATATATCTGTTGTAGTTATTTATGTTTACAAAACAACACCCCACGGGCGCGCGGCTCCAAACTAGCAAGACCCGTTTGGAGACCGGACCCAGAATACAGGAACAGGTACACGATCAACAACGCGCAGGTCCCACTCCGTCATGCGAGCCATTCCTTGACCGGAGAGTTGGGGGATTTGGGGGTTACAGGATCATACACCACTGCTCAATCGGATAAGTATTTTGTTTAATCGCACGAACCCTTTTTCAACTCCCCAGTCAAGAAAGTTCTCTTTGACTTGGGGACTTGGGGGACTTGTTAGTATGGCATTAGTTGACCGATTAAATATACTTATCCACTTAAGCAGGTAATCAACACCTACCCGACCACCTGAAAGACCACCAGGGAGGCTACAACTTCGCTCACAAGACCGACCTCATCCGAGCGCGCACGCGCCCGTGGGGCGCATGCCCGAATGCACGGGTCAGACATCAGCAAGTACACCAGTCCCACATCGAAGAACATCATCAAGCACCAAGCTCAACCACCTATATATGTAAGGTATTTATTAAAGGTAACGACACTCTCTCTGAGTAAAAACACCACACTCCATATGTTCGCACTCTCGCTTGACTGTTATATCCAATACATCATCTGACTTAGGCATCGGAGCGTTGAAGGCGGGCCACCCCGTCTTGACCCCTGACTGTCTGTTCATTGTTGTATTCTTCTAACAGCCGTAGCCGAACACGCGTACCCGATCACCCGAAGAGAGAGGAAGCGCCCGATCATCCGAACAGTCCCAACATTCGGACGTACAACAAGGAGGAGAAGCAGTACTCGTACTTGCTTCTGCCAGATTACGTCCCGCGCGTAATTCGGTAGAAACAATCGCAATAACCGAAACCGACATTAGTTATTAGGACGTTGGATATGAGCCTTGCTTAATTACAGAACATTAAAAAAACCCAGATGCATACAAATATATTTAGGCACTCATAGCATGATGGCAAACAAAGCAGCAACATAATTCTTCTAATTCATAGTCACATTTTGTAAAACTACTCATCAAAACTAGTGACAATGAAAAACTTCCCGACTCAATTGTTTGGTGGTAAGGCTAGGACTCAAAGGTCTTTTCCCTCTCTTTGTTTCCAACAATGACTCCTTCTGCCATTACATTCAAAACAAACACACATTATTTCTCAACCAAGCTCATAGCTCATAGCTCATATTGAAAATCCAGGATAGACATAATACAACAGAAGACACGGACAGTTTTTGGAGAATGAATGGTCAATTTGTGAAAATTGACGATCTGGGTAGGACTGAAATAACGACCTGTTCGAGTATTAGAGATGAACTCATTTCGCGTCCTCTGCTGCACCTGCCATTGAAGAAAGCTACACTAATTCAGAAAACCCATTTTCTTTTTTTCATCACAACGACGTCATATTCAAATTCATGAAATGCAGAGAGACAGAGAAACAGAGAAGAAGAAGAAAAGAATACCCAGTTCGGGGAACGAAGGATCAGGTTTTGAGGGACACGAGAGGGGAAACGTCCATGTTGTCCTCGTCGTCCTCCTCTTCTTCTTCATCATCTTCTTCTTCTTCTCGGAAAAGCTCGGGCATTTCCTCCTCCTCCTTGGTCGCTGCCACCTCACTCACTGCCTTTTTCTTTTTCTTTTTCGTCACTTTGTGAACGTAAAATCACCACTATTACTCGAGCTCGAAGATTTTATGACCCAGAGATCTAAATACCGATTAAGCCCCCACTTTTTTATTATGAAAAAAAATAAGGGAAAATTTTGATTGAATTTCAACTATTTATTTTGCTTCATTCTACAGAAATGGAGAAGAGAAACATGACAACTGTCAATTGAAGAGCTAATACATACATCGTAAGGTGTCAAAAACAACGTAGTTCACTAAAGCCTATTGTCCTGAAAAAAGGAACCCACTTCTCTATCTCAGTCCTTTAGGTGATAATGTGATTACAAATCTGTCTTAAACATATATGTCATCGTATTACATACACGGGGCCTGGTTCCGAAGCAGTCATATATACATTTGATCTATGATGGAGGACTACCTAGTTGATCGTGCTAGTGCATTATATTGTCAGAAACGGCAAGCCTCAACCTCCAATGCTCAAGTTGCTACCACTGATTCTCTGTGCATCATCCTATCCTATACCCAATCTTGAGCATCATTCCACCTAGCAGAGTTGTACTGGATAACCCCAGAGATGAGTTATAATCTCGATCGACGAAGGCCTTTGAAACCACGAGGAGGTGAATTCCGACGTGCAGAAGCAAATGGCTGACCATTCACAGACCCACAGAACTTGATATCCCAACCATCAACATTCTTAGGGACACAGACATCAAACAGGACTTGGCCAAGTACACTATGTGCACTAAGGCTAGGCTTAGACAGACAGAGTGATCTTTCTTTTTGTTCATCTTGTAATGACCCAGAGTCTGTAGCAGTATGATTTTCTGCCGAACTTGGCAAGAAGAAGTGATCGCTTGGCTCAACTGCAACTCTTCTGAGGCTCTCATTAGAGTTCACAGCTGCTTTCTGGAGATCACAGATTAGTTCAGATATTTCATCACGCATGCCTTCCATGCCGGTCATTTCCCATTCAAGTTTCTGAATTCTTTGAGAAAAAATAAAAGCTGCCTTCTCAAGAAAATGAGTAACAGAAGACCTATATTGTATCGGATAATTCTTGTAATGACCTGAGATAAAAGATAAGAAAAGTGTTATGCAATGTCATGTACAGTATATCAAAAACTATCATGGTCAACCAAGAGTTAAAACTTAAGTTAGGGAAAACCATGTCATATTTACATAATGTGACTGTGAGAGTAGGATGGAATTCTTATTATCTACACAACAAAGAATTTATTTCGGCCATAAACAAATAAAGACTGAGGAATGTTTTTGTTTTTCAGTGTCTAGGGAGATAAAATACAAAAAAATATTTTCTGTCAAATTATGACTAATATGTAGGTAATCCAATTCCAGCAACTAAATAATAGTGCATGGCATATAAGTGTTGATATTGAGGAAAAGTGCCACGTCTCGGTCACGCATGCATGCACACACATGTAAAACTACATATACCCTGTTTCAAAGTAAAGAAAGAAAATATCGATAACAAAGATGACATCAATAATACGAAGAGGTGCTGAAACAAACCTAGGTGATGGGAGCCATTCAATTTCACAAGCTTTACATCACCTCCAAACTCTTGTAGACGTTGGCTGAAAGTGCAGATAACGTAATAGGGAGCGAGATCGTCTTTATCAGAGCACAAAATAAGATATGGAGCACCCAAATTCTATAGGAAAAAAACACTCATTGTTACAATAACTACAAGAAACAATACATGGACTGGTGTAAAAGGGTAGAGGATAAATAAGAACTTACAACAGAGGAATACAGAGCCTGCCAATACTCAGCACATTGGGATTCAAATCTAGTAAGATAAAGAGCATCCAGACCAGAAGCAATGCCTTTAGCAACCCAAGAAACCAATTTCGATGAACCAGGCATCTTCAGAATGGTTGGGTGTAGAGCATAGTGTGTGCCAAGGTCAGTGGTAAAATCAACCGGGCCGGAATCATAGATATGACCAGTAATACACTTCCTCACCAATTGGTATTCACCCTTCACAGAGTTGAAACAATTTCTAAGAATAGTTTTTTTTGAATATAACCTCTGGTGGACATCAACAAGAAAAGAAATAAAGAAAGTTTAGACTCAGACTGCAAAGAAGGCATACCGGATATAGCTGACCTTCACAAATTCCTTCAAGAATCTGCATTCACATGTGCTAAAGTCATTATACATCACCGCCAGTGTAATAAAATCAGCGACGACCAATTAATACTTGTAACAAAATGCTGAAAGTAACTCATCAGTATCAAATCCATTTTAGTATATCTGCTCTTGACATAAAGAACTCACCTGAAAAACCTTGTACATACAAGCTTTCGTGCCACCAGATAAACCCACAAAGACTACAGGGCACGGCTTGATTCTTAGCTCCTGGAACCCCCAAAAATAAAAAATAAAATGAATCAAAATCATTCATTCCACAAAACCATGTTCAGAAATTCAGATTATATCAGTGTAGTTTCAATTTTTGGGTGGAAAAAGATTCTGACACCATCATAAAGTTGAAGAGTATTATACCTAATAGCTACTAACTACACAACTACTCGGACATCAAATCTGAGCTCTACAAACTATCATATAATCAATAAAAACCCAAAAGAAATTTCAAAACTGTACGAGTTAGTGAGGAGGCTAACCTCCACAAGCTCATTGAGGATATCAAATGCCGAAGACATCGCCTTTTCGGGATAGAATCTGCGCGCGCGCACACAGACACACACACACACACACATATAGAGTACATCGAAACCAGCTCAAAAAAAACAAGCAGCACCAATAACAATTTAAGTCTCCACTCATTTTAATAAAATCAGAAATTACGATTGTGATTGTGTTGGGTGAAATAAACAAACAAATAAATAAAATGTGGAAGAGGCATACTTACGCTTGGAGAAAATGGGCATGGCAAATGAGGGAATTCCAACCGAGAGAGGAGTACAAGTCGACGTAGCTGTTGAGGTGTCTCTGAGAAGCCGAAACCCAGGCGAAGATGACAGCGATGCCTTTGGAATCGGAGACCTCTTTTCGGACCCAGTAGATCCCGCCGCCGCGATCAGTAGCACCGACCGACATAGCTCAGCCGAAGCACGAACACAATTTGGGGGAAATTCTAGGGTTTTGAGGATTGGGGAAAACGAATGGTCGTTGGGGAAAAGAAAATGTTGAGAAGGAAGAGAGATAACGATGATTAAGAGGAGGAGGACTGGGCTTATAGCTAGCTGGGGTCATAGTCAGAGGGTCATGGTTTCATGGGCACGATGGTGGGGTTTACCTGAGTGGGTGGGACCCACATAGGATCAATACGGGCACCCCCCTGCGCATTTTAGGATAATTTTTTGGAATATTTGGGATAGGATCATTCTACCACGTCAGGATGAGGCTTTTGATTCTCTTCCTTTTTCAATTGAGATTAGTCATTCCATGTTTGGTTCGTTCAGTAAAAATTAAAAAATGGTAGAGCGCGCTCTCCCTCTCTCCTGGTGCGTGCTCTCCCGAGAGAATTTTTTTGCCTCTCTCGAGCGCCTCTCTCCCTTACTCAAACCCCAAGATAAGTCTGCCACACGGGTTATTTGTGAGCGGGTTGTTATTGGACTATATCGGATTAACCCGATAAGATAAAGGGTTATCTATTGAGACCCGATAAGATTCATTAAATTTTTTTCATATATATAAAAAAGTTCTTTTATTACCTAAATTATTTATTTATTTATTATTTTTAAAGAAAACCCTTTTGATTATCTCAACTATGAATGCAAATTCTTTAGTTAATTTTATATTAATTTTACCTGAAAGTAACTGCCTTATGCTATTTTAAACAAATAATGTTGTTGTGATACATAGAGTGATGAAGCAACGAACATCTTCAGGTAGTGCATGTTCAACATCAGTCTCACCAAAATCTAAATAAAATAGTATCTTCAATTTTGACAGGCTGCAGTTTCCAAATCACCATAGATCACGACATAGTATCTTCAATTTTAACTAACAACTCTAGATGAACAAAATAGAAAGAAGTCAAATACCAAGTCTATCATATTTCAAAGTAAAAATGTCTCATTGCTCTTGTTCTTGGTCTCTTCTTTCTACCTTCCTCCTCTTTCTCCAGTTTCTCTTTAACACCTCTGCAAGCAATATCTCACACCTAGCTAGTACTCAACCTGAAGCATCAAATTTTTAAAGCTCATATCAATTTTCTATTAACTTATGTAACATTGCAGAAATGAAATGCGATTTTTTAAGAGTAGCATAGTACCAATCAAACCGTCCCCATACTAGTATCAAAGCCCGATTGTGTTTCTGGCATCAATGACAAATCAAATATATCTTTTGTGAGTTCTTCGTCCTTGACATGATTCTTGCCTAAATTCAAAGAAGAACCGACATTTAACAACAAGAAAAAGCAAATGAATTATGTCCATTTAACAATGCAACAACCTAATAGATGAATCAAACATTACCTTTGCTAATACCAAATAACCAATCTCGTGTGCATAACAAAGCTTGGACTGTTTCAGTCAATAATGAGCTCCGATATTGGTCTAATACTTTACCACCAACACTAAAGGCCGATTCGGATGCAACAGTAGATATAGGAATGGCTAACACATCGCATGCCAAGTGAAATAAGACTGGATATCGAAACTAATTAACTTTCCACCATGCACTAATATTTAGCTCCTCCTTCCTCGGTAGCCTGATTTCATCTAGGTACTGATTCAACTCGCTTTGACCACTTGTGATTGAATTAGTACTATAATGGCTATCAAAATCCTGCATAATTGGAAAGGGATGAAAAAACATCACAACTAGGACCCCACAACTAGAATAGAGCGAGTGAGAAAAAAAAAGTGTGAGAAATTACCTCAAACAAGTCATCACCTTCAGTCTGAGAACTTTGACCCATTGCAAAATCAGATTGGTTAGTAGCAAGCCCCCACTGTGTTGCATCAGTGTTGAACAAAGAAGACAGTGTATCCTTCATAAGTTGCAACTGTATAAATCAGCACCATAAATCTTCTCGTAAACCCACTCGACAAATTGCAACTTATATCGCGGATCTAATATAGTTGCAATCCCTAAAATTAAACTGTAGCCTGACCAGTACTTTTCAAACTTGGCATTCATCTCGATCCCCATAGTCCTCATAAAATGATCAGTATCATTCATGGCTAACCGAATATTGTGCTGGATGACAAAGACTTTCAGAAAGAATAAACTTGCTGTATGATACTTGGTTCCTGAGAACAAGGATGTCACATCATAAAAGTATCCTGGGAATTTAGAGACTTTCTTAATCGTCTCTTACTCGTCATCCAATGGACAACAAAGAAAGTCATTATCCACTAGCTCCATGTTTCCTAAAGCACGTTGGTAGAATAGAGCACTATCAAGCATTAGATAAGTCGAGTTCCATCTCGTGGGCACATCTTGACTTAAGCCTCTTCTACTACTTCCCAACCCCACTTTTTCAACACAGACAAAAAATCTATACTTCCTTGCCATCGATACCTTTATGTACTTGATGCAATCACGGACTTTCAAAACCGACTGATCAATCAATTTCAAGCCATCTTGAACTATCAAGTTCAAGATGTGTGCACAACAACGCATGTGGAAAAATTTTCCATTCATCAACAACAAACCCCTAAAGTTCAACTGAATCATCAATTTAAACACAAAAGAGTCATTGGCTGAAGCATTGTCTAATGAAATCGAAAACAACTTCTTTTCGATTCCCCACTCACTGATAAGAGAACCAACTTTTTCAGCTAAAGCTATCCCATTATGGGGAGGAGGCATATGGAAAAATTTCAAGACCCTCTTCTGCAAATTCAATTCGTTGTCTATAAAATGAGCAGTCAAAGTAAGATAACCATATGTTGCCGCAGAAGTCCACAAATATGATGTTAGACAAATTCTACCCTGAATTGAATCTAACATCCTCTGAATACTTGATTTTTCAGCTTCGAATATGTCTACCATATGATTCTTGACAGTATTCCTACACGGAAGCTTAATTAAGACTAGACAACACATATTGAAATGTATCTCTAATGCCTTCATACTCTACAAAGCTGAAAGGCAAGTCATGCTGTATTATGCCATTTATCAACATATTAACAAATACGTCATACTCAAATGTAGGGTTTGGGGTTGGTGAGTCAGATAACTTCTTGCATGATTCATGGTGACGTTTCATAGTGGATGGCCCCGAGGAACCGCTACACACATATTCACATCCGCAATTTTGACACTTTGCCCGTGGTATCTTATCAGAGCCTAACGGTAACATTCGAAATGACTCCCAGCATACATACCTCTTCTTTCTTTGTCTAAGGGTTGATGTACCCTCTTGTTCACCGAGGTTTGATCCTTCACCCATCGACAAATAATCACTCTCATCATTCATTTTTAATCTACAATCACAACAAAACATGATTAAAGAATATGCATGTCAAATGTGTAATGTGTAACAAATAGAGAAACAGCAGCAGCATGTATTTGAAAAATCAAAGACCATATATTGTCCAAAATTTCTTATACTGATTTGTTATTTGTATTACATATACAGATTCTTTTCTTTTCTTTGTTTTTATCTATTTGTAACAAGCTACTTGCCTCAACCTTAAAGGTAATATTTCAGCACAACGTACTATGAATCTTCAAAACTAATTTTCTAGCTAGGTTGTTAATCTGTTAACAAAACAAACTGAAATGTAATTTTTACAGGTTTGCTAACTCATTGGCTTCTATAGCTTATTATTTAACTGATCTGAAGATGAGAACAGAAACATAACATCGATTTCAAACAGAAATGAAGGAAGGAACAATTACCTAAAATTAACTACGTACTGTAGGTAACTTGGGATCACTATATATATAGCTTAACTGGGATATACACCAACATATATATCACCCTAAAGGAGGGCTATACATGAAACTCAGCAGTCAGCACAGATGAAATAAATGTAATGCTCATGAAATCCAGAAGTACAGTGAAAATAACAAAGTTCACGCTCAACTAATCAACCCGAAATTATTTTAATGGGTCCAGGGTAACATTTGTAGCAATTAAATTTGGTTCGACAACTTCAGCTAGCAACCCAAAGCCCAGCCACACTAACAAAGACAAATGAAAACTGCTTTCCTCATGATCACCCTCAACAAAATCAGAAGAAATTTAATCAACATCGGGATGATAAAAAACACCTTTCTAACGGCCAATTATGACACACTCCACCGATAACCGATTGAATAGTAGTGTACCAATACGAGAACTAATGGCAGTGCATCGAAAGCAAGCAAAACCAGTGAAAACTCTGAACTTGAACCAGTATAGAACTGGTTACAAACATTGAGCAAGAGAAATCAAAATCAGAGAGAAACCTATCACAAATTCAAGAACTTTATCACACAAATCCCAAAAATAGATCAAGAAAAGAGGAAATCAGAAAGAGATGGAAATCATGGAATGCATACCGAGAAAAGGAAAGAGAATGGGAATAAGAGAGTGTTGCCGTGTTGGTTTCTCGTCGGTGGTCGAGGGCTCTAGGTGGCGGCGTCGAGGCAGAGCCAGCGAGGTAAAGGCGGCGACGACATCGTGATAGACTTTGGACTTTGGTTTTCTGAGATACTTTGATAGAGTTAGGTTTTGTGATTTTAGTTTGTGAATTCTGATCGGGCTTAACAGGTTTAACAGGTTCACTCGAAACCGCCCGTTTTGATAACGGGTTATTATTGGGCCACCCATTAATAGCCCGATTAACTAATGGGCAGGTTTAAACGGGTCGTTATCGGGCGGTAACAGGCGGGTTAATAAATGACCCGCCCGTTTGCCAGGCCTACCCCCAGCCGCCCATCTCATTTTCTCTCCGATCTACAAACTTTAGTCTATCCAGGCCGGCCTTGAGAAATTAGGGATTCCAGGCAGAAATTTTTTTTGGGTCTGAATCTTTCATAAAATATATATTATTTAATAAAATAACAATGTACCAAAAAATATTTGAATAGATACTACAGTATATCAATTAAGCAATGAATCGAATATATTTCAATCACAATAATATATATTGTTATGGAGTTACATGATCAAAGTGTTCCAATAAAATCTGAACTTCCCAAGCAAATCTGCTAGAAAGAACGTATAAAAGACTAACATATAAACTGTTTAACGAGATTTATTCTCCATTAATCTCGGTGTATGTCTTGTTCTAATTAGATATGGATATTGATTAGATAGATACAGAGAATCCATGTTATATCGAGATAGTTATTGTAACAGATTGTATCAGCCTGTATTTAAGTCATTCTATTTATGAAAAGAGCAACTACATTCTGTCTATTCTACTTTCTCCTGCAACATGTTATCAGCATGACTCCCAGAGTTGATAGGAAAACCCTAAACTTGGAGAAAGTATCATTGCCATCAAATACCACCATCGTCGTCAATCACCATCGGCAGCCAAGTTCCATCATCGGCCTTCTTCCTTCTTCAAACAAATCCCACAAAGTTTTCAGAAGTTGACAAGATTGCATGACTTCCAAGGAATCGTTTCAGAAGAACTTCATCTTCATCAAGTGTATCGGTCATACTGATCACAATACATGTTGAGGTAAATATTTTCTAAACTGTCTATTGATAAATTTAGGCCAAACTTACTTACCGTAAAACCCTAGATCTAGGATTATTGGAATTGTGATATGAGTTATGAACATGTTTAGACACTAGCTCCTATGGACATATATCCATAGAGTATACGTGAAGGTCTTGGGGGAGTCACGGTTTGGAAAAGAAAAGAAAAGAGAAATCGATTCTATATGACTATTGTATCACGGTCGCTGAGTGTGGTTTTACCATTGTTTTATAATGGATTTTGTGACCATGCATCATAGATCATGTTCTTATTCAATTAAAATTGAAAGTTTTGGGATCGTAGTACTTCATCGTTTCTAATAAAATATCTCTGTGTGTTTTTGTAGATGAGTTCAAATGAGCCTGCAAAGCTGGAATTTGAAATCCTTGACCTTGAAGGCAATGAGTACAATCGTCGTATCTCTGATGTAGAGAACACATTCATCGAAAAGAGACTTACCAACACCATCAAACTCACTGGGCCTGGAACAAACCTTCTCCCACCACATGAAGAGACAAAAGCTCAAGTCCTCATGTTTCTGAGGCGTCATATTCACCCATCTCTGAAGAAGCATTACTTGAACAAGACATATCCCATGGTTTTTTGGGATGTTCTAAAAAAGAGGTTCAATAATGTGCATAATGCACAGCTTTCTGAGTTGACTGCAAAATGGAACAACACAAGAATGGTGGATTTTCCAAAGATCAACGCTGTGGAAAAATCTTTTGCGAGGATTTGCGGTGTGGAAAAATCTGAGGAAGACATGATTGAGAAGGCGTTACAAACCTTCCCTACATCAATGAGTCTTCTAGCTCATCAGCACCGAATTGAGTACGAGTAAGGAAGGATTACAGAATTCAGTGATCTCATTAATAGTCTTGTGACTAAAGAAAAACATCATGAGATCATCTTGAATTATAACTCAAGACTGGCTGGTACCAAAAAGTCTGAGAGTTATAATACGGGAGGAAATGCTCGAAAAGATAAGAATGTTGCTCGTTCAGAACCTTACAATCATAGTGGACATGCTCCACGTGGGGGAAGAGGAGGGCGTGGGCGTGGCCGAGGCCGCAGCCAAAATATGGCTTGGCATAGAGATCAAAACGCCCCTTCTCAAAAGAACCAGTCTGGTTTGGTTCCTGATGGTCAATAATATCAACAATCTGGCAAACTTGGTTGTTTCAAGTGTGGCTCTACTAGACATATGCACAAACAGTGTCATGCTAGTAGAGAAATCCTGAATATCTACAAGAAGCACAAACAATATTTGGCTCAAGAGTCGAATTACATTGGAGATTATGAGATGAAGGTTGACACCAACCTAGTTCTAGCAGATGACAAGGAGAAAGAACTGGTTACCCCGGATTTGGATTAAGCCTATGTAAAATGCAATTTTCTGTAATCTTTCAAGTTTTAGTTTCATTTTTGGCTTACTTTTCGGTCAAGAATTTTTAAAGACACTTGTCTTTGTATTATGAATAAGAACACATCTATGATGTAATTTTGTTGGCAAATAATTAATATTTCTCTATTTTCGGTATATGAAAGTGTTTGAGAATGTTCTATTTCATATGATTCTTATGTATGGTTCAATGCTTACATATATATGGCAAAAGCAAAGCCAAGATATCATTTTGACAAAGAAAAAAAATGTTGAAAAACAACTTAAAGCAGTTCACAGAGCAGATTCGACCCGTCGAAAAATTGAACTAAACAATTTTTGACCCGTCAAAGCCATGCTTCTGTCCGACATTGGTTCAAATTCGACCCGTCAAAAAATTGAACTAAAATTTTTTCGACCCGTTGAAGCCATGCTACTGCGTTGCCAGGAGAAGAAGGTATGCTACTGCGTTGTGTGTATGGTCATGATGCAGGGGCATACAAGGCTAGTCCAAAGATGAGATGGTTGCTATGGCGTCATGTATATTACTGGCCAGGAATGCTTAAGGATTGTAATACTTTTGCTAAGGGTTGTGAAGATTTTCAAGCACATGCTCCAATTAGCCATTTACTTAACATCCCTTTGCAACCAATCATTAAGCCTTGGCCTGCCTAAGGGTGGGATTTAGACTTAATCGGGATGATTCATCCTCATTTGTCAGAAGGACATAGTAGTCCCAATGCTAATAATGGTGTTCCCTTCAGGCGGAGCCTTGGCCGAGAGGTTCTCGTTAGGGTTAACCTCGGTATGGAACACATCCTTAGAGTAAAAGAAGAGTTTAGCATTAGAGGAAAAAATTCTGCATGTATGGAAGTAAGTTTAACCATCCCTCAAAGCTATATTTTTACCTCATGAGGTGAAGGAGGAGTGGGTATGATCAGCTCGAACCGCTCGTTGCCAGAGGATAGGCCAACAATATTTAATGGCGTGAAACGGGTGGCAGAACAAGGCCCTTCAGGTTGTTTTTTTGGGATATCTTCAGAGCCACCCTTGCGAGGGCAGTGTCGTTTCTTCTTGCTAGAGGTCCTAGCAGAAGTTCCAACATGGGAGGTATTTCGATGTCGTTTGTGTGGTCTCTGGAAATAACATAGTAAGGAATCGAAGACATTAAGTCATATATTAATGGAGTTTCATAATTACTTACAGATTGAGGAGGTTCTGGTTCTTCGTCTCCAACTTCTTGTTCGTTGTCAGAGTCAGAGGCATCAACTCGTTCGTTGAACTATGAGTGTTCAAACATGAAAAAGTAAATATGCATAATTAAAGACCAATATTTGTGGTGTAAAGTAATGAAGATGCTTATCGTAGGCCAAGGCATTTTTTTGTTTGGATGTTCGGGGATGAATTTTAATGCTTCCTATCAAAGTAGTTGAAAAAATTGCCTTCGAAATCCTTGAAGATAGCCACAAAGAAAGACAATGGTTGTGTAGACCGAAAGCCATCCCAAAATTGCACTCACCAGTCACGATAGTGTATCGTCACTCCTATTGAAGGTACGAGAGCAACAGTAAGTTCCTCCTTAGGGAGCATCACAATGGGAAAGCCGAAATAGGGGTCTGCTATATCGGTCTCCACGGGATGAGAAGTTGTAGTGTAGTGATTGATGGAACCAAACAATGGCATAGGGGCACGTTGGATTAGCCCAAGTTGTCTAGCGAAGTGGTTGGGAGCGTACAGTTCATAGCAAACTTTGATGGGATTAGAAACCAACAAGTCTCCGCAAGTGTTGCTCTGGAGAAAGATGAGTTTTGCCTGATCACTTTCGATAGGCAAAGGTAAGAAACCAGTCTCTAACTCTGGTGGGAAGCGGCTGTCTAAGATTAGATGGACCAGACCAGAGGGAAATTGGTTGTGCAAGCAGAAGGTGGCAAAACACGTTTGATAAGTGAGCCCTTCGAAGGCAAAGGGGCCTGCGAGATTTTGGCCCAAGAGCTTGTTTGCTTGGAATGGAAAACAGGAAAGTAGACCTAGAGCCAGAGGTCTACCATCCATAGTGGACCAGGTTTGTTGAGCTACAAGTTGGACAAAGAAATCCATCGTAGACTGCAGTAGAGGTAGGCAAGGATGGGTTGCACCAGCCCTACCTTAATGCTCTCAAACAAGCATTCAACGAGGTGAGTCCAGCATTTGTTGACCTTCTGGGAAGAAACACAAAAAATATATTTCGACAACCAAAATTCAAGAAAAGCTATACCTTCTTGAGGGGATTTGTCATTTATGAAGTGGGTAACCCAGACGGTGTATGAAGGGGGTCGATCGAGATTAGCTTTATCGGCAGCATTTATGGCGTCCCCTTGTTTCCAAACGGGGTCTGCTACAGCTAATCTGAAGATGGTGAGGAGATCAAACAGAGTAATGCTTACATCACCGCAGGGGAGGCAAAAGCAATTACAGGGGAGTCCTAGAAACACATGGTGGTGGTGAATGGTGCACGATTTCCTCCGCTAGGTAGTAAGAAGCAGAGGTCTATAAGGTGGACAATGTCGGATGCTTGCCAACGGACTAGTATGCTTTGCGACGAGCCTTGTACCACGTTCGTTCATTATCGAAAGTGGTCGACCATTTTTCAATCGAGCAAAAAGTGTCTTTGTTCGTCCAGCCAGTGAGGTCGGCTTGTTTGTCTCGCCTGAAGATTAAGACGGAGTTGTAGGTGTTATCATAAAGGATTTGGTAGAGTGCTGGATTGATGGGTGTTTTGAGAAAAGGGCCTAAACGACCGGTGGTGGCGTTTGAGAGTTTAAGTGTAGTGGTCGGACCTGATTTCTATCGTTTAGTAGTGGTTCGAATGAATTTGGCAAAGAGTTCAGTGTTCTCTTTGGTAAGGTGGGGATATTCTTGCTGGTGATGCGACATTTTTGGATAAAAAAAGTAGTCGGCGGTAGAGAAGATCTAACTTCAGAGAGAAGTGTAGAAAGCTGGGAAGATGAAAGCGGAAGGAGTGTGTTGAAGTATAGACTCTTATTGGTTTTGCGCTTTTTATATGACGTCATTTGTAATGGCGCGACTTTTTAGAAGGGTTGACTGAGGTGTCATTACGAATGAAAAGCTAGCTACCGGTTGGAAGAAACAGTATATCATTAAGAAACAAACCTCTTCAATCACGCATAGGCTTTAATTTCGAGGCCTGAGGGTCAATGTTTGGACCTAAGATAAAATATCTTGTTGTTGGGATTTGAGGGCTGGATTAGGCGGCCTGGAATGATGGTCCATAACGTTTGGGTTGGATTAAGATAAGCTAGGAGGCCGATACTGGCGGCCTACATTAAATTGATTGTTACCTTTCCTTGTTCATTGTGAGGAAAGGATTTTTTGGGGAACTTATCATCAAGGTCTTAGACTTTGATTATAACACCTAGGAAGTAAGATTCCGAACAGTTAGAGTTGTTTAGTGAGTCTAATTGTGAAGAGTTTTAGATATACATCAACAAGTAATTGCTTCCTATAAATAGAGGAGGCTAACGAAAGAGAAAGAATCCTACGATCGGATACGTATTTGCTCCTAGCAAACTATCTTCTCATCTCGAGAAATTCCTGCAACCAGCAATCAAGAGATCATCCCCCGAAGGAGCGTGAGTATCTTGCGATCTACGGACGCAACACCCTGTGTTCTCAACACTCTGTCAAGGAGATTGTTCTGCTTCACACTGAAGGAGTTGTGAGGTATCGATCTTCGTGGCTCTGTGAGAGACACGAAAACCATAAAGTTCTAAGTCACTTAGACGAGAAGGATCCATCAAGCGAAGTTAGTGCTTTCCCCATCTCAATCGCTTCTTAGAAGTCAGGCAGCAACAAACTACGTTCAACATTTCGTCCTACGACGGTGACACGCCAAGCATACATAAGCATGTGATCGAGAAAAGAGACAGTTTGGAAGCTTCTCAAAACCCTAGGAGATTTTTGTGCCAAACACACTCCTCATCAGATATATATATATATATATATATACACACACATATACACACACACATCTACTTACTGAATATATATACACATCTGTTTTACTGATACAGCTGCTTACTGAATCTTGAATCTTTATAATACTTTCATGCATTGCTCTTCGTTTCTTTCGAGTGTCGACTGTGTCGTTGGTGTTATCCAAGTTTACGGTGAACTAAACTTTATTTCACAATTCAAATTAAATTGATAAGTTAAATAAATTTTTGAAAATTTTGCCTAATTCATGCACAATAATCCGATTTCACACACGAGACCTACCAGTTTTCTTTTATTTGAAGTTTCGTCTGTCTCGAATATGAAATTAAAATATTTTAGAATGCACGTAGTATAAGTGTATAAACAATTCATATTAATAGAATGGGATCATATATTTTTTTGGACGTATGTATTATTAGAATCAATGAATAAAATATCGATACTATCTTAAATATTTTTGCGATATATTTATTTTTGGACTTTCCGATATTAATCCTACATATCAATATCTTTTGCCCGTTATTTTTCAAAATATTCGATATTTTCTGATATATCATCGAAATCCTCGATATTTTTAGATTTATCCAAGATTTTGACTTTACATATATGTTGATTGCACTAAATTAAATCACAAAACTCACCACGCCAATAATCCAAAAGCTCAATTAAATAATCTCTATTAATAATCAACATAACACAAATTATAAGTTTCAAAATACATATTAATCATATAAGAATCTCATTAAAGTTCTAATACAAATTTTTATGTATTTATCTCAATTTTCGTCGATTTTGTACTTAATCAATATTTTCGTCAAAATATTTATATTTTAGACAATCGACATATTTTCGATGTCTGATATTTTACTCCTCAATTATAAGGACTTTATAGGCTTATTTGTATCGATTTGTGTCAATTGTGTGTTTAAAGCTAGGTCTCCTGGAAGCCTAGGAAAAACAGAGGGAAAGCATCCCCACAAGGGATATAGAGACTTGGCATTCACTGCCTCTCGACACGTATCCGATCACGGCACCGCTGCAGTTAAATGGTTCATTTTTCTCATTTCCAACGATACCCTGTTCATTTTTCTCATTCCTGAGGATACCCTCTGACACCCGTTCCCCGTCGTCTCCTCCTCTCTCCTTCTCTCTCTCTCTTTGTTGCCACCACCACCACTAGACTCGGTCGCTCCACACTCTCACTCTCACTCTCACTCTCACTCTCACTCTCAGCTAACCAATATTCCCTGTGCACCTTTCTCATCACATAAATAACCTCTTTGAACACTTAGTCTCCACTTTTTCCCCACTTTTTTTCCCATTTCTAGTAATACAGCACGCCAATCTTATCCTAGGGTGCAATGTCGTTAGCTCGTCTCGGTGCATAACGTCGTTTTTGTATATTAGGAAATGAAATGGGTTATGTATGGGTTTGATCTACAAAGTAGCCAAAATAATGTGTTCAATATAATACGGGCTCTTTTTCTCTACTGACACCTCTCGCTAGGTAGGTAGGCTTGCCAGTTTGGTCCCCACACTGGAGTAACAGAACGAATCGTAATCATCATGTAGGAAAAGAAGCATATTCCGAAAGGAAAAGGTCTCTGTGCAAAAGAGCAAAAACAAACAAAGGGGATGGTAACAATGTAAGAGATCGGAGGGGGATAGAAAAACAGAGGATAAACCCAGTAACATGCAATTAAAAACTGCATAAAAAAGAGGAAGATATGTCCAAGAGAGAATTCACAGCAGCACAGCCAAAATAGACCAAAACAAAACACACTTTTATCTTGCAGGCACGGGACATAACCAACATTTGTCATTCAATACAAACACGCATTTGTCTTAAAACAAGAAAAATTATAAAGAACCCAAGTTAAATTAATCAATCCAAAGGTGGAATTGTTTTCTAGCAAAACAGATTAGAAACTTGTGTACAGTGAATAATTAGAAGCTTCCATAAGAAGAAAGCTGTACAATGACCACAAAACTAACCGCCCATTGCCCGCATATGTGCAGTAGTGGTAGTACTACTACTTAAGCCAGTATCCATTTGCCTTCCATAACCAAAATTACCCATGATTCAAAAGTGGCACCAAACTCTTCTGTCCTACCTAGTGTCAGTTTATTATCTCTCCTTCTCCTCCCACCGCTTCTCCTTTTTTTCGCTTAATTACGGCTTCAAACGAACCCACTGGTACCGGCCCTCAAACGGCGTGTCGTTAGCGATATCAAAGTTGTATCTGCACCACCGAAATGGAATCCCAAGAAGAAAGAAGGAAGAGATAAAAAAAGTTGTTAGTTGGTTGCGGTTGCTAAAATGCGCCACTCAGCAAAACAGCAGCTTATCCTGCGCCACTTCAAAATTTTGAAGGAACAAAAAAAGAGATAATAAGGAAATTGGGAAAGTACTACCGACTTTTCTGCGAAGCGCTTTTGCTCGTACTTCTCGGCCGTGGCGAAGAAGTCTTCGATCTCGTCACTCGGAGGCGACTTGCTCAACGCCGACGGCGGCTGCGAATCCATCTCATCCGAGTTCTCCAGGCACAACTCGCTCGACGGCGTCATTTCTCTGCTGATTTTGACCATATTGAATAAAGTGTTAAAAACAGAGCGATTAAAAAAACCAGAGGAGTTTAAACGTTTCGGTTTTAGAGAAACCGAAGCGAGATGGACCTGAATTCATTGTTCGCCGACGGCGTAGTGGTATAGACGGTTTCACAACTCTTGACCTGCAGTGAACAGTAACCTTTGAGTTTCAAAATTTGAAAAGGAAAAAAAAAAGTCCCCTCCATTTTGAAAAAAAAAATAAAACTTCATTATTAATTTTCCAGGACAAACGTAACACCGGGGAGAGAGAGTCTGGTACTCATCAACTGAGCCAAAATTAAACTGTTCAAGTTTTCTCTCATTTTTTTCACGCAGAACAACACAAAATTCGAAGCTCGGAGCTGAAAAAGGAACAGAGATTGACCTCCAGATCCAGAAGCGGCGAGCTGAAGAAAACGGCGTCGTTGCTGGAGCAGCAAGAAGAAGGCGGGGAGTTGTCGCCGGAGCGTGAATTCGTGGAATTGTGAAGCACCTTGAAGCTCTGGAAATCGCTGATCGGCTGACGGAGTATTGTGGGCGGAAACGAAGCTTCGAGCGTAGGTTTTCTCTTCTTGGACGGAGATTGATCAGCGGCGGCGGAGGAGGAGTCGACGATGACAGCCACTCGCTTACAGTCGCCCATTTGCTCTAGTCTCTTTACAAAAGGGAGAAGTGCGAGTCTCTCTCTTTGTGCGTGTACGCTTCTTCTTTTTAAAGTTTTTTTTGGTTTTTCAAAAAGTTGAGGGAGTGAGAGAAGTGGGAGATCCGAGACGGGATGTTGAGGGGAAGAGTGTGTGTGTGTGTTTCTTTTTCCTTGGACGGTTGAGATTTCGTTTATAAAAGATTATTTTGTTTCAAATGAAAATAGAAATGATTTTTCGTGGTGGGATGGGGAGGTGGGGTCCACACCGCTGTGAGCTTGCTTTAAAAAATGAAAATTGGTTGAATCCCGAGTGTGGTCCCCTGCTGCTGCAGCTGAAATGGAATGGGTAAGGGCAAGAAAATCTGCTGTCCCCATTTTCCTGCCTCCTATCCTGTCTTTCTGTAAATTTTTGACATGTGTCAATTTTGTTCTACTCAACATAATAGCTATTAAACAAACTTTAACCTCCTTAACCTACCTCAACCTTGTCTTGTTAATTGTAAATCGTCAGTTATGGAACATGAATATATCCCAAAGGGAGAACAGAAAATATTGGAAGAAAAATGTCATGAAAATTTTTAAATCAAAATAGTGGAGGTTTCGAAGCTCATATCTGATTCAAAGGTAGGTTCTTACCGTTTAATTCGGGTTCAAAACTTAATGATGGTTCTGTGATATGGGTTTCTCCATTTGGTCATTGAGATTGAGTTTTCATGAGAACGGGTTGGCTGAGATGGAGAATTTTGATGCGGAACCTAAAAAAATTTCAGTACTTGCAGGTGGTGTTAAGAGCAGTACTAAGAACACTATAACACACACTAATTAGAGAACACAACCATAACTGTATTCCTTATTTACACATACTTAAATAGCCTTTTACATCAACTTGAAACAAAGCTACTATCCCACGAATAGAGCATTACTCTGATCATGACTCTAAACGTGTTTCAACTAAATAGGAATGATACAAACATAGCTAGAGGTCCCTGATATTTATGGCTTATTAACAATAACCAATAACGACCTCGACTAAGTAAAATAAAGCATTAACTAAGTCCAACATTTCTTTCCCTAAAGTGTATGTTGCAACCAAACAGTTTAATCAAGAATCACACACACTCCAAGCATTTGTCTCAGCTTCACATAGGCATTAACCTTTAATGGTTTAGTCATGATGTCTGCCACCTGATTTTGTGTACCACAATGCACCAACTTAACTTTACAATCTTGAGTCAGGTTTCTTAAGTAGTGAAAACGTACCTCAATGTGTTTATTGTGTCCATGGAAGATTGGATTCTTTGATAGCTGAATTGTTGAACTGTTGTCACACATGATTGTAATGCATCATTCTTGAACTCTTCCAAGCTTATCTAACAACTTCATCATCCATATCCCTTGAGTAGCACATGAGACTCCAGCAATATATTCTGCCTCCGTTGTTGACAAGGTCACTACAGGTTGTTTCCTTGAACTCCAGGAAATTATACCTCCACACATTGAAAAAACAAACCCGGAATTGCTCTTACGATCATCTATATCACCTGCATAGTCGTTGTATGTGTAAACAGTCAACTTTGCATCTCCTCTTCATTCGTAAAAGATACCAAACTCCACTGTACTCTTCAGATACCTAAGTACCCTTTTCACCACTTGAAAATGCAACTCAGTAGGGACTGCCATGTATCTGCTAGCAAGGCAAACAACAAACATTAAGTCTGATCTTGTCACCGTTAAGTACATTGGACTGCCTATCATTTGTTTATAAGAAGTAGCATCCACTTTAGCTCCTCCTCCATTTTCGACAACTTTACTCCTGGAATAATGAGATTATTTACTCCATTGCTTCTGTCCATTCCAAACCTCTCCAGCACTTCCTTTGCAAACTTCCTTTGACTAATGCAAATCCCCTCTGAGTTCTATATTACTTCTATACCAAGAAAGTACATCATCTTGCCGAGGTTTGTCATATCGAACTCTGACTTCATAGACTTCTTGAACTTGATAAACATATCTTCACAGTTTCCAATAAATATTAAGTCATCTACATAAAGACTCACAATTAAAACTTTATTTTCGCCTCCAGACTTGATGAACAAAGTGTGTTCAAAATCACACTTCTCGAACCCCTCTTTGATGAAATAGCTTTCTATTTTGGTGAACCAAGCTCTGAGAGCTTGTTTGAGTCCGTATAGGGTTTTCTTGAGTTTGTACACCTTTCCTTCATCTCCATTCTTCACAAAACCCTGAGGGTGATCAACATATACAACTTCACTGAGTTCTCCATGTAGAAAAGCGATTTTTACATCTAGCTGGTAGATGCACAAATTTCTTTGAGCTGCCACTGCTATAATTATCCCAGCTTGGTGGGACACCAAGCTACTGGTGCATAGACTTCAGTGTAGTCAACACCAAACCTCTGAGCATAACCATTTGCGACTAGTCTCGCCTTACACTTGTCCACCTCCCCATGTTTATTGTACTTTGTCTTAAAGACCCATTTGATACCAATAGTCTTCACACCTTTAGGAAACTCTGTGAGCTCATAGGTTTGATTTCTTTCGATGGCTTCAAGCTCAAGTTTCATTGCCTCCCTCCACTTCGGGAGTCTTACTGCCTCTTCATAAGTCAGCTGATGTTCACTCTCTGAGATAACTTGGTACACCTTTGCTTCATCACCATCCTCATCAGATAGCCCTAGGCCTTCTCTAGAAGCATAGTTCTCCAAATAAGCAGGTTTTCTACTTTCTCTTCTCGATCTCCTTTCATCTTCTTCACTCGAGCTTTGAGTGGTTGATAAGCTGTGTGAGTTTCGTTGATCACCCAATGCTATGTCATCATCCTCAAGAGCATCTTCGTCCGCACCATGCTCACCATCCTCACTGTCTTCCCAAGCAAGCACATCCATCTTCATCTCCTCACTACTCCTTCCCCAATCCCAAGTTCCAATCTCTTCAAAAACTACATCACGGCTGACTTTAATCTTCTTTGAAATGGGATTGTACATCCTGTAAGCCTTGGATTCCTTGCTGATTCCAAGAAAAACACACTTGTAACTCTTGTCGTCGAGTTTTGCTCTCTTGGCCTCCAGAATGTGCACATGATCAATGCAACCAAACACCCAAAAATGGTCCACATTAGGTTTGATGCCACACCACGCCTCCTCCCGAGTCATATTAAGTAGTGTTGTTGTAGGACTTTGGTTAAGAACATAGGTGATCCACTTCACTCCCTTTGCCCAAAACTCATTTGGCATCTTCTTTTCTGACAGAATGCTTCGTACAAGGTTCATGACCATTTGATTTCTCCGTTTTGTTGGGGAGTATATGCTCTTGTAAGCTGTCTCTTGATCCTTTGTATCTTACAAAACTCATTAAACTCAGTGGAGGTATACTCCCCTCCACGATTAGTTCTTAAGAACAAAATAGAAGAGCCTATTTCTTTTTCAACAAGTGCTTTGAAATACTTGAACATAGTAAAAGCTTCAGACTTCTCAGTAATTAAATAACTCCACATCTTTCTATTATGATCATCGATAAAACTGAGGAGGTACCTTTTTTTACTGTTGGAGATTGGTGTGATCGGACCACAAATGTTAGCATGTATCAATTACAAGTTATGTGAAGCCCTTCACAGACTTCTCATTAAAAATGAATCCCCCTTCTACTTTCCCACCAAAAAATTCTCACAGATTTTGTTCGAAGCTTCAACTTGAGGTAGACCAGTCACCATTTTCTTGTAGCTTAGAGTTCGGAGACTTTTGTAGTTTAGGTGACCAAAGAGGCAGTGCCATAAGTGTGTAACATCATCCGAGACTTGCTTGCAGACATGTGAAAGCTTCTATGGTTACCATTTGTGCTAGAAGCACAAACATATGGTTGGCACTAGGGGTTTGAGTGATAAGCCCCTTGGAAGGATGATATATTTTGTAGGTATCATCTCGAATTAAAACAACCAACTTTCTCTCTTGCAATTGACATATATTGAGTAAATTATTGCCCAATTCAGGAACGTAATAAAAGTCACTTATTACCTGGATAAGCCCATCTACTTTCATCTTAATGTTTCCTTTGCCTTTCACCTCCATTCTTGCGTTGTTCTTCAGCCTGACCGAGTGCCGAAATTCTTCATCAATCTCAGCAAACCATTTCTTCTTCCCAGTCATGTGGTTGCTGCAGCCGCTTTCTAGGAACCATATATCCTCCATGTTGGAGCCACATAACTCCACTTGAGCCATCAACAAAAGCTCTTCCTCCTCTTCAAGTTCCACGTAATTAGCCTTTTTCTCCTAACTAGGAAATTCATACTGAAAATGCCCTAGCTTATGGCATTTTAAACATTCCACCAGAGCTTTATTAAACCCTAGCCTCCCACGACTTCTTCCTCTTCCTCTGATTACTCCTCTTCCTCTCGCTCCAACATCATTCACTTCTTTTGAGGAAATCTTCAGAACGTGTTCCTCATCGATAATTTTCTTCTTCCGAAACTTCTGTTCATGGACCAAAAGAGAGCTTTGGAGTTGATTCAACAAAAGAGTTTTGATATCTTTCGATTCCGGCCTCAATAGAGCACACCACAAAATTTCAGCTTTCATGAAGTGTACGCAATATCTTCTCTACAATCTTAGCATCCTCCATGCATTCTCCTAGATTGCTCATATTATTGCATACTAACACCAATCTTGAAAAATAGTCAATAATGGACTCACTAGTCTTCATCTCAGACACCTCAAATTCCCTCTGAAGTGTCTGCAACTGTGCATTCTTCACTTTCTCATCTCCTTGAAACCTTGTTTTTATGGAGTCCTAAAGCTGCTTGGCTGTGTCCTTCTAAGTGATAGTCTTCAAGGTTGTTTTGTCTATGGCCCGAAAGAGGTAGTTCTTCACTTTTAGATCCTTCAACTTCAAGTCTACAAGCTGCGCCTTCTGTGCTCTATTCAAGACTTCTCCTCTGCTTGGTTTCGTGTACTCTGTCTCCACCAAATGCTACCATTCCTTAGAATGCAACAGGTTTTCCATAAGCATCTCCCAATGCTCATAGTCTCTGTCGAATTTTGGAATGCTCAACAAGATGTCTCTCTTTGCTGCCATCTCTTACACTCCTATGTTTCCCACTCCTCTTGTGTTTGCACTCTCACAAACTAAGATCAGGCCTTTGTTAGGGCTCTGATACCAATTGTTAAGAGTAGTAATAAGAACATTATAACACACACTAATTAGAGAACACAACCATAATTGTATTCCTTATTTGCACAGAATTAAATTGCCTTTTACATCAACTTGAAACAAAGCAACTATCCCATGAATATAACATTACTCTTATCATGACTTTAAACATGTTTCAACTAAACAGGAATGATTCAAACTTAGCTAGAGGTCCCTGATATTTAGGGCTTATTAACAATAATCAATAACAACCTTGACTAAGTAAAACAAAGCAATGACTAAGTCCAACAAGTGGGTGTTTTGAGATTGAGTTTTGATGGAGATAAAGAGTAGTTTCAATTTGGAGATAACCTAAGCGGTGTCGTAAATTGGAAAACGAAGAGGAAAAAAATAATCTGGAAATCTTCTGGGCTTAGAGATGATTTGGTTCCTCGAAATATTTTATTCTTTGAAATTAAAAGAAGATCGATCATGGTGTTTTTGATTTGATGTAATTGAGAGAACTTCAAGACTAAAGAAGACAAAACCCTCGAGTAGAAGAGAAAAGAAAGAGGTTATACTAGTTAATGGTTTAACGGGGTTATACTCTTGTTAATGGTTATTTGTCTGAGTAGATTAAAAGTGACACATATCAAAGATCTACAGGGAGACAGGATAGGAGAGAGGGAAATGAGGACAATAGATTTTCTTCATGTAAAAGGTTCAACGGTGTCGTTACAAAAAATTTGGTGGTAAAATGCAAGGTGGGTAACTCGTTTCAATGATAATATGAACTTTTTCCCAAATGTTAAATTGTTACTTTTGCCTTTGCGACACTATTAGATAACTCTGATTTCTACAGAATTATAATTGGTGCTGTAAAAGTCGTTGTGTTTCAAACAATTATTTTACCGTTGTGCTATATGTAATTTTGATAAATAGTAATTGCATCATCCTCTTTTTATCTTCACCACTTTATTTTGGCAAAAAAAAAATCTCACCCTTGTTTGGCAACCCTTTGCAGCGGCGTTCGATGGTCCGACCAATCGAGTTTTGGTCTTTTGGAGGCAGCGTAAATGGTATATATCGAATCATATCAGTTTTAAGCTCTATGTATGACGTTGAGTCGGTGACTATAAGTTTATTCACATCTACTAAACTAGAAGGAGACTAATAATAAACCGACCAGAATACTGAATGGATTGGGAAGAAAGGGAGTCATCATTTTTTGTTCCAAATAGGAAGAAATTTAAGATTAATTAACAAATACGACTAATGTCATGTTATGACATCCAAAATAAGTTATGGAGCTGTGGAGAACTACTTAATTTACAGAATGAATCACTTCAGAGAATAAATAGTTGAGTCACAAGCAAAATTTGTAAATTTGTGAGCTACTCTTTGGATCAGGCTGTTGTGCACCCCAAGTCTAAGAACCCCGTTAAACTTCTTTCATTTGTGTCATGTGTCAACATTTGATATGTTTAGTTTTTCAAAGTTAACTGAGTTTATGATAAGCTCAGTCCATGTGAACCTCCTCCATGCAAAAATAGCAGCCGCCAGAATTTACTTTATCGCCGGAACATTGCCGCCGCCACTCTCCTCTCTTTGTGCTGCTAGTCTCCACCATCCTCTAACCTCGTTTTGAACTCCGTGGTAGCGGGTCGTCCTCATCTTGGTCTTAGTTTGGCCGAATAGGCTCGCACCTAGACTCTGCACCGGTGTGCTCCTGCTGGACATCACCGTGCTACCTCCCTCTCAAGGCCGGAGGTCGATGGATTCTCCCAATGCGTTTTATCTACCTCGGCCATGGTGACGTGAGGTCAGCTTCCTCAGGCTTCTTCACTATAGTCACGATCTCCACCTTTGCCTACCATCGAAACCGAGGAGAGCCTCGGGGTGGTTGCTCCAGGTGGAGAAGGCGTGTCTGAGGTCGATGACGAGTGCCGTCGGCTTGAAAAGGAGGTGTGATGATCTCTTTTCAGGAAGGCAAGGTCAGGGATGATAGAGGAGGCGAGCTATGGCGGTGCATGCGGTGGAGAGAGAGAGAGAGAGAGAGAGAGAGAGAGAGAGAGAGAGAGAGAGAGAGAGAGAGAGAGAGAGAGAGAGAGAGAGAGAGAGAGAGAGAGAGAGAGAGAGAGAGAGAGAGGAGAGTGGCATCCGATACACTGACCTTATCATAAGCTCAGTCAACTTCACAAAATGTTTAAATTTGTAACCAATTAGACACTGACATATGTCACGAATTGAAAATAACCTTGGGGTGCTTAGTATTAGGGTGCATTCCAGCATTTGTCCTACTCTATTACGAACTGTAAGAAAAAAACAAAGTTGAAAATATGGCCGGGGAAGCTTTCAACAGAAGCTTGACATCCTCAATGAGATTGCATAAAGTAGATAAACCGTCACCAGAAGCATTGCATAGTTAAACACCTATCTGGGAGTCAGACTTTATCTCCATAGCAGATAACTCAAGTCTTGAAGAAAATTTTAGTCAAACATTAGTGATTACTTGGGGAATTTAGCCAAACAGAACCTCAATTTTTATACATTCTAAATTTTCATACCTCAACTTTACAAAATATAATAACCATACCCTAACTTTTGACCATGACCGAAAAATTATACCCAACATTACCAACTCCATTTCATTGTGTGATATATGTCATATTTTTAGGGGGATAAGATTAATATTGTCAATATCGGCGAGTATAATTTTTGGGTCAGATCAAAAGTTGAGATACAATTATGATATTTTGTAAAGTTGATGTATAAATTTTTTAAAAGAGCAAGAATTTGAGTATTATTTTTTGAATTTTCCTATATTATCTTTGTTCTTTGAGTTATTACAATATCATAATAACACACTTAGACAAAGAAACAGTTAAGGTTTCATCGACTAAGTACGTGTTAGACGATGAAAAAAGGTTTCGTCGTGTAAGTAAAAGTGTTGTTGTCTAGATAAAACTTAGATGACAAAAACTCTTAAGCGATGAAACATGTATTCATTGTCCATTTCGTCTCTAGGAAATATTAAGCCGACGAAACAAAAGTTTTGTCGTCTAGGTGATACATTTTTTATGACGGATAGCCTCCTACGGCAAAGTGTTCATTTCTTTTTCACCAGGTTTCATTCGATTTGTTGTGGATTGGATGATGGAAAAACCAACAAGCCAATCTCCTTGATTCTCAAGTCAAGGGCACCGTGAACTGTAATTGTGAAAAGGTTGGAAGATCTGGCCAAAGAAGGTGATAGCCATGTAGATTTGTTCCCATGGTTCGATCCTTCCCAGTAAAATGCAACGTGTTTGAATTCTGATCGCTTTTACATGAGAAAGGGGGACCACCTCTAAGCCTAAGTATTCCTCAATGACCAATAACATATAAGTACCATGAGGGAAAGGTGAAAAGAACCCTATTTAGGGAGTGCAATAGAGAACCTGAGATTCGATGCGAATAATTAGTCGAAGGAGCGAAGCTTACTTTACATTAGTAAAGTGCTCTCACTTTAACGACGTACCTTTTGCATGATGGGTCAGCGAGAAAATGGGAACAACAACTTAAGCCATTAGGTGTATGTGCTTTCTAGAGGTGGAATCTTCTATTTCTTCCTATTTGACCCAAAACTGATCGATGTAGCCATGAGTAGGTTGAAGAGAGCTCTAACAGGCCTTGGAGGACCGAACCCATGTATGTGGCAAAATATGGGGATGACTTATGGCTAGGGGTAAAGGCCAACCAAGATCAGATATAGCTAGTTTTCCACAAAATCTATTTCAATAGAGCGTATCATGTCGATGGCCCGAGGTAAAGCACTCAATGGGCCAGGGTGGCCCCATTTTGCCTTATCAACCCCAGTGTAACTCTGAATACAGGCCTAGATCATTTGTACATACAGACTTTTGGGGTTCTAAGATGCAAAGTCGAGAGGGAAACAACCCAGATCGTACGCTAAGGTCCCTAAGCAACCATTTAGTGGAAAAGGAAGTGATTGAGCGATGACAACCAGAAGGTGGGCTTAAAAGCAGCCATCCTTTGAAGAAAGCATAATACCTCACTCGTCTAGCTCCATGGCACTGAAAATGTATCGGCTCAAATGATTCAGTGAAGCGACAAGACCTTGAAAGGTTTTTTTTCAAGTGTCAGTAGCGGAACGTTCTGTCAACCGGGGAAGGTTTTTGGTGACAACACCTGGAGATATCAGAAGTAAGAACGCTGACTTGAGTAACGATAAATCTCGTGAAAAACACGATCACCTGCTAGTGGAAGGCTTTCTGTGTTCAGTCAATCTACGTAGACTGAATCAGTCCCTAAGGAACCCCTGAAAGGGTTGCCGTTCGATGGGTACACGAAAGTGACGAAGTTACTTTGACTATAGAACCATGCCAGAGCGAATTGAATGATCGGGCCGAGGGCGACCCCCTCTTCCCCTCACTCTTATTTTCCTAATATGAACCTTGAGTCATCAAAGCCTTTCTGACTCGGCCTGGCCCGGTCGCCCTATACGGCTGGCGCTTCAAAAGGCAAAACTCTTGTCATAGTTTGGCGACCTAAGGGGCCTTTACTCTTTTGATTAGAGTAGGGGACGTAGCATACCACCCCGCCATAGTCGCGAGTCTGTTTATAGTCGCGACTGTTATCATGGTAAACATGGTTGAAACTTCCAAGAAAAAACTTCGAATTGGGAGGACGATCTCCCAGTGAACTAACCGTACCCCAAACCGACACAGGTGAACAAGTAGAGTATACTAGGGCGCTTGAGAGAACCATGTCGAAGGAACTCGGCAAAATGACCCTGTAACTTCAGGAGAATGGGTGCTCTCCTATCTTTTGATTAGAAAAGTGGCACATACCAGGTGGTAGCGACTGCTTATTAAAAAGATAGGACTTTGCTAAGTGGTAACACGATGTATAGAGTCTGACACCAGCCCGGTTTAGAAAGGTCAGAAGGAGAAGTGTTATAAGCTTTGAATGGAAGCCCTGGTAAACGGCAGTAGTAACTCTAACGTTCTTAAGGTAGCGAAATTCCTTGTCGCATAAGTAGCGACCTGCACGAATGGTGTAACGACTGCCCCTCTATCTCCGACATGGACCCGGTGAAATTGAATTCTCCGTAAAGATGCAGAGTAAAAATGAGTTGCTTTATAGTACGTTATTGAATGGCATACATGGAATATCATTTAATGCTACAACCGTGTCATTGTTTAGACCACTTGTCTGTGGGGATTGCTTTTAATCGCATGAATCATCGACAAAACGGTTATGTGAGCAGGAGGATTCACTGGATTCATTTGTTATTAGATGCGAATTGTTATGGTATGGTGTAGCAGAAAAATGCTTATTCCTCAATACCAATAAGAATTATTGGTTATCTTGATTCATTATGAATTGACATGTCTTCATGAGTGTCTTACTGTTAAAGTCTTTTTTACTGCTTTCAATGGTCTTTTCACTCATTCCTCGAATTCAATTTTTGCGAGGTGGCAACAATGAGTCTCTCTGCTCATGTATAGAACGTTCTTAATCAATAGATTGTCCCACAAAGGTTCTATTTCATTAGAATCCTATGTTAGCCTATAACTTTTTTCAGAAGTACGATATATCGGTGTAAATGATTGAGTGAGTTCGAATGATTAGGTTCTTCGATTTGTTCGGAAAAGAAAGGAGAGAGAACAAAAGATCTCTCACTTCCAGTTCTATACCTACGACATTAAGTCATCTAGCTGTGTTTATGGTTAGTGAACAATACAACAAATTGAGACTCGAACTCATATGCGATTTGTGAACCAACAGATAAAGGATCTAGAGCGGAATTATCCAAGAGTCATAGGGACCTCAAATGTATGGATTCAGGGTGAACTCGCACTGGCTTGCAAGAACAAAAGTCGCTGGTTTGATAAAAGCAAGACCTAAGGATGTAACATAACTCACAAGATTCTTTAAGGTGATTCTCCTCTTCCTTAAACATAAAATCTAGGTAGACCCACTAGATAAATAAATGAATTACCACGGTAAGACACATATCACAATATTACATCTACCTTTGCCCGCTTTGATGACCTTTGCCTTACCCACAGAAAGCCTTAGCACAGATTTCCTTCCGCGGAGAGAAAGCATAGTCTAGTTAGTAGTCCTACAGAAGCCAAAATCAATCTTATAGATTAGGACTAGCCTGTAACCTATAATGTTGATGCACTATAATACCTATAATATTATATTATATGCATATCAGAGAGGGATGATTTGATTGAGAATGAGATGAGGAAAAAGGCTTGGCCTTGCTGCCTTTTATAGAGTTTCACTTAGACGACGGAGCCTCATTCTCCGTCGTTTAAGTGCACTTGGACGACGAAAACACTCGTAGCGCACTTAGACGACGGGTTGGCTCTTTTGCGTCGTCTAAATACTATTTTTAGGATTTGGGATTTTATATAGGTATAATTAATTAGTATTGTGTTTAATTACCTTAGTATGGACTACGAAAATTCATTTTTTCGTCCCCGTTTTAATAGTCGTGAAAATTAATTAATGTGATTCAATCGATCAAATTATCGATCGATCCGATCCTCCAAATTAATTAATTAATTGATTTTAATTTACGTCGGTCGAACCGACCACGCTATTTAATTAATTATTAAATTAATTAAGTACAAAATTAATAGTTGTACATACGTACATACTCCTCATAATATATATTAATTAATTGATCGATCATGCATCATTACAATAATTACAATAATTAATTACCAATTAATATTTCTCTTCGTCATAACCGTCATCATCCTCATCCCCGTTATCCGAATGCTCATCCTCCTCATCATACTCAACATCGTCGGACGAATAACCTGAGTCCTCGTCCTCGTCCTCATCCTGCGCATCTTCTTCATCTACCTCATTAATTGCATCAATAATCTCATCTTCAGTTAGATCTGTACAACCATCAGGCATGGGTAAACGTTCACTAGCTTGAACCAGGTCCATTATGTCAGAGCGGATGACAGAAATATTAGGCTCTTGATAGGCAGGAATGTCTCTTTTCGGTTCATCAGCATCTTCAGTCGTCGGTGTCCCTTCAATTGTCATAGCATTCCATATTCCTCGATGAGAGATATGGTTCACTATTTTCCACCCTTCACCGGCTTTCGGATCATTGAGATAGAACACCTGCCTAACAAAGGTGGCGAGAGCGAAAAGCTCATTCTCATACCAACTTGAGTTTGTATCGACTGATAAAAGTCTAAGGTCTTCCTGTGTACGCTACCATTTACACTTGAATAGGAAAACGTTGACATCATTCCCGTAACATAGCTGAACCACATATACAATAGCCCCGTAATATAGATCATTGTGTTTTCCAACCGCTACCCCACTGTTTTGTGTTATTCTTCCTTCATCCCAGGCTAATGAATGGAACTTTACACCATTCACAAAACATCTGGGGTAAATATAATTTTTAATTGGCTTCCCTGCTAGTAAGTGCTTTGGCCAAACCACCACCCCCCATGGTTTTCGGATTTTTGTAGATCAATCATCTGTGAAAATGGGAAAACTAAAGGGTTTACTTTCTAAAAACATGATTGATATGTATATAAACTAAATACTGAGACATACATACGCACGTACCCATTGGAAGAAATAATCAGGGAACTTTTTCTTAACCATTTTCTCAAACCACGCCGAACTCTTGTCCTGATTTAACGCCTGAAGCCTCTCCCTGTATGACATCATGTATGGCTCAACTTCGTCACAGTCTCGCAACACTACCCAATGTGCCTCAATAAGTTATTTCCATGTTAACGATTCATTTGATACTCTTCTAAACGGTCGTACGACATTTGTGACGACAGAATGATTGATGCGGACATTGGGATCGGAGGCACTGGGAGGTGGTGGATCTTTGAGGTACCTGTTGCAGTAAGTAACACACTCATGCATTATGTATGTCTCGGCTATAGAACCATCCAGGGCCGACCTATTTTTGGCGAATCCTTTATACTGTCCAAGCTGTCTACAAAATCAAACGTTCAATTAATATATTGTAGAATAAGAATAAGTACATATAGCTAGTAATCTCTAGTGGAAGAAATTATGAATCAAAAAACCTGTATAATTAATTAGTTGTACGTACATTTCTTGATGATACATCCAAGTGTACTGGACCGGACCATAAATGAGCACCTGCTCAGGCAGGTGGATCATTAGGTGAATCATGATGTCAAAGAAAGTAGGGGGAAAAATCCTCTCCAGTTTGCAAATGATGTGCACAATTTGTTATTGCAGTTCCACCACATCTAACTTCTTTAATTCTCTGGCACGTAACCTCTGCCACCATCTGCATAATGCCATTATTGGTTCTACGACGTCACGAGGCAAATATGGTCGAATTACCACTGGAATCAGACGTTGCAGCATAACGTGATAGTCATGTATCCTTAGACCAACAAACTTGTGTTGCACCTCGTCCACTGCTCTAATTATAGTAGTTGCATATGTAGCCTGATAACGAACGCTCTTAAACCAGTGAAATACAGAACTTCTAAGTGTCGACTTCACTATGTAAGGTGCAGCTGGCATCTTGTTTTACACTCTTCTCCTATCCCTCCTCAACCACAAGGGACGGCGTAGATTCATAGATTCCAGGTCTTTGCGTATTTTGGAAGTATCTTTAGTCTTGAACTTATTACCGAGAATTGTTCCCCCCACGTTGTTGCACACATTCTTTTCTATGTGCATCACGTCCAAGTTGTTCCTCAGCTTCAACTTCGACCAGTAAGGGAGTTCAAAGAATATACTCTTGTGATGCCAATAGCTGAGATCATATGGAGGTATTGGATTGCATTTCTTTACATCCGCGTCATTGGTCAACACACCAAAGTCAAAATAGCTCAACCTCTCTAAAATCTCTTCGCCCGACCAACTACGGGGTTTAGGATTATTCTCTACCGTCCCGTCGAAATAAGCTTCATCCTGTCGCCACAGGTGATCGTGAGGAAGCCATCTACGGTGACCCAAGTAACACACCTTCCCCGTGTGACAACTAGAGTTCACGTCATCCAAACATATATGACATCCATTATATCATTTTGTCCTGCAAACTGCCAAAATCCCATACGCTGGAAAATCGCTGATCGTCCACATTACGGCAGCTCTCATCGTGAACATCGTGTCAGTGAATTTGTCATAAGTTGGGACTCCATTTTGCCACAACAGTTTCAGCTCGTCGATTAAAGGTCTAAGGTAGACATCTAAGCACTTCCCCGGAGATTTAGGACTTGGAATTAGCAGAGTAAGGAAATTAAATTCTTTGTTCATGCACATCCATGGAGGCAGGTTGTATGACATCAGAATAACTAGCCAAGTGCTGACAGCGGAGCTATTACTACCCCAAGGATTGAATCCATTTGTAGATAGTCCAAGTCTAACATTTCTAACATATGTGGCAAAGTTTCCAAATTCTCTATCAAAATGTTTGAAAGCCTCCCCATCCGAGGCATGTCTCAGAACATCATCATATATTCACTTTTCTACGTACCATCGCATCGCCTCTGCTGTGTATAGAGACATGTACAGATGCTGCAATCTGGGAATCAAGGGAAAATATCGAAGAACTTTCATAGGAATTCTCTTTTTCGAACTCTTCCTATTCAACTCATATCTGCACTGGCCACATACGAGACAATAGTCCAAATCTTTATATTCTTTGTAAAACGGCACACAATCATTTAGACATGCATCAATTATCCTGTACTTTAGGCCGAGGCTGCTCAAGATATTTCTAACCTTATAATGGGATTTAGGAAGATTGTGATCATCAGGAAGTAACTTACATATTTGCTCCTGAATTTCGTCAAAAGCACTGACTGACATTTTGTGCTTCACTTTTATCTTCATTTGCTCCATCACATATTGCAACACATTCTCTCGACATCCAGGGTACACCGGGTCTGCGTTTCAAGTAGCATCATGTTGTACTTATCCATCTCACTAGTATCAGTGGCCAAGCTAGCAGCAGGGAATGTGTTATCATGCTCATGAGTGGTATTGTAACCTCCCTCTTGGTGTTGGTGTCCACCATAATTAAATCCTGGAAACACATCATGAACCAAATCTACAGTTGGGTTCCAAGCAGGGGGGCTGGCACCACTGCCGCTGGATTAGGCACCATGGTAACTGTACCCTGAGCTGAAGTCTACTGCTTCACCATGCTCGTTCCACGTAGTGTAACTCCACATCATATCATTTTCAGACAAGTGTTGCACCATAACATTAACCTCCATATACTGACAGTTAAGACATTTTTGGCACGGACACCTGAAACACTTCTTTCCCTGACCATGTTCTATCGAAAAATTCACAAATTCGCTAATTCAATCCATATACCAGACATCACTTCTATTCCGCAACTTCATCCAACTCTTGTCCATACTTCTACAAATTTTAATAATTAATTATCATATTAGTCCACTATTATATATATATATATACAAATTTTCAAGCTAGTAATTATATATGAAACTATTATATATATATATACACACAAATTTTCAACTACCTTAATATATTAAATTAAATTATTGCTTAATTACCTTCAATAATTACTTTTATTAATTATTAGTGAATATATGTACTCAATCTACATCAATTAATTACTTTAACAAGTCAAACATGCTACATGTACGTTTTAACTAAATATTAACCAAATTTATAAACATCCATGCATATATATACGTACTACGTACTAGTCAATATTAATTAACTAATATATATATTATCAATTACCTAACTTAATTATAAATATATATTAGAACGTACTAATTATTAACAATGCAATCAATCAAACGTACAATTAATTATATATATAAACGTTAAATGGTGTTGGGAAATTAACTACGTACGTACGTACCTAGCCTTCTCCGATATATGACGAATCAATGCTCGGATATAGTGCTAGCTAGCTAGAATTTGCATGCGCCCCATATACGCACACGTGAGGATCGGAGCGAGAGCATAATCGATCAAGAGAGAGAATTGAATGATCGACCGACATATATATGCACGGAGATGAAGTTGAGACGAGCGAGCGGAGAGGAAGATAGTTCGGCATGGAAATTATATAATGCTTCACTTAGACGACGGAGTGTCGGTGCGTCTTCTAAGTGGTCACTTAGATGACGGATTGGGCACTTCTCCATCGTCCAAGTGCTTACAAGGACGACGGAGAAGGAGCCCTTCGTCCAAGTGGCCACTCGGACCATGGCGTGTCGGTCCGTTGTCCAAGTGGCCACTTGGACGATGAAAACACTCTTTCCGTCGTTCTAGTGTCACTTGGACCGTGGATACATTCTCCGTCGTCTAAGTGACACTTAGACCGTGGAACCTTAAAGGTTCCATGGTAGAAGTGAATTTTTCTTGTAGTGAGAACATTGGAAGCCTTAGACAGAGGGTTGGTCAAGACAGAACAGTTGACTCAGACCCCAGAGAAGTTCTAGAAGCGAATGAACAGGATTTCTGCTAACCCAGTGATAGCCTTTGACAAGCGATCACAAGAACCAAAGGTCAGAACAGTTAGACCTAGTATGTTCTTGAGAATTTTCCAACCAGAACCTATACCTGAGGTTCAACAGACTATCAAGAAGACAAGGAATGACAGGGAGTAGGAGAGGACCAACGAAGCACTAGACCCTTAGTGCTTAAAAGTCTTTAGAGAGCTTCAGAGCATGACAAGGTCCAGATAACTTCTAGTGAATCCTAGGGCCTCCGATGGCAACCAAAGCCTTTAGTATTGAAATAGCATAAAAAGGCTGCTGCTGTAGCTAGGCCAAACTCGGGTGAAGCGGTGGCATCAGTTGAGCAAGTGTCAAAGTTTATTATTAGCCAAAATGAGAATTTTGTGGCTCCGGTAAGCATTGAACCTACATTTGAGGCTTAGTTCGATGAGGTATTAACAATAATGGTAGAGGCGTTGATCCCCAATGACCAAGAAATGGTGGACAAGTTGTCATATCAAGGAACACAATGATGACCACATCGAAGCAGATGATGAGGAGTTCATGAATTATGGAGAAGCAGAGGACATGCTTGAGACTTATGATGAGGACCACACGGTCAACATGGTATATGTCCTTCTTGCTAGGTTTGCAGTTTCAGCACCACCAGCTCTAGTAGTGATGGTGGACACTCCCTCTGTTCAAGTAAATAGCCATTGATTGATGTGTCATTGAAGAAGGCGTTCATGTTGGTCAGGAGGCCTACCCTAAACATGGCAATGCATATGAGACCTCTCTTACATTACCACCAACATATGAGGAATCCAGCTCAATAAGACGGTGGTGGATTTAGAGGCAGCGGTGAACATCATTATCGTCTGTGCTATGACACTTCTTGGCATTCCAAGGTGGTCTATTCAAGATACTTCCCTAAATGTTAGGAACTTTGCAAGATCAATCTACAAGACATTGTGCATCATCTTTCTCCACATAGAGGTTGGACCTGCAGCAGGAACCCATACATTCTTTGTGGCTATGTATTGCCCCTTATAGCAATATCCTTAAGAGAGATTAGATACACAAGAGCTATTGCGTTTCTTTGTCGTTGCACCAGTAGTTGGTGCTATGGAATATGGAGACAAGAGAAGTTGAGGTAGGGGATGTTGATCCTAGACCCTATTATATTGATGTTAATGCACTAAAGTCTAGTTACTACAATGGAGACCTGTTGCCATTGGAGGTATGTCGTGTCAATCACAAGGGCCACCCATTGGGGTGACGGCCTCTGAATTAGCTCAATGGGGCATTGTGCAAGCTGGTGAGGACACCCAATGTCCTTACATTGTTGAGTTACCCACCACACCATGCCAATGATAAGGCCTCCTTCAGGTAAAGAGGCGGAAGCTTGCTTTCCTCTCCATGACCGATTGCAGAATTATTTGCTGAAGAAACAGGCCTACAAGCATGTTTCGACAATTGCAGTGGTGGAATGTGTAAATTATGACGTTTTGCATGAAAGTGAAGAAGAGGAGGCAATCTAACTAGCTCCAGCAACTTTGGATGACATGCCACCTAGAGTCTAAGATCCCACTGAAAAGGTCAACTTGGGAAAAGCAGAAGAGCCAATGGACGTGGCTATTAGCACCTTTTTGGAGCTTATGGAAAGAAATAGGCTATTTGACTTGCTGCAAGAGTTCAAGGATTGCTTCGCTGAGATGTACGAAGACATGCAAGGTTTGTCCCCAGACTTAGTGTGCCATAGGCTTCCAACCTAGCCTGACAATAAACCAGTGAAGCAGGAGATGCAAATGATGAATACAAAGACATCAATTTTGGTAAAGAGGAGGTAGAGAAGATTCTGAAATCTAGCATCATCCGAGTGCCCAAGTACAACGAGTGGCGCCATCAAATATTGTCCCAGTCAAGAAGAAAAATAGTAAGATGAGAGTTTGTGTTTACTATAGAGACCTTATCAATGTAACTTCGAAGGATGCATATAAATGCCAGTGACTGACCTATTCGTGGATTCAGTCGCTCGCCATGAGATGTTTTTATTCATGGACGGCATAACGAGTTATCACCAAATTTCTGTAGCTGGGGAAGACAGGCACTAGGCGACATTCAGATGTTTAGGTTTCACGGGAGTATTCAAATATGTGGACATGCCCTTTGGATTGAAAAATGTTGGGGCCATCAAATAGTGTCCCAGTCAAGAAGAAAAATAGTAAGATGAGAGTTTGTGTTTACTATAGAGACCTTATCAATGCAACTTCGAAGGATGCATATAAATGCCAGTGACTGAACTATTCGTGGATTCAGTCGCTCACCATGAGATGTTTTTATTCATGGACGGCATAACGAGTTATCACCAAATTTCTGTAACTGGGGAAGACAGGCACTAGGCGACATTCAGATGTTTAGGTTTCACGGGAGTATTCAAATATGTGGACATGCCCTTTGGATTGAAAAATGTTGGGGCCACCTACAAGAGGGCAATGCACTTCATCTTTCATGATCTTCTAAGTAAAACCATAAAGGTCTATATTGATGATGTAGTGGTCAAATCCAAACACAGGGAAAACTGATCTATGCATTTTAGGCATAATAATTAATATGTTTTCTTTTACATTTTACCTTGTTAATAGCTTAGTTTTATTAGTTTTTACTTATTTTGTTAATTTTAGGTGTTGACCAAAAGAGACGGAGTAAAGAGGACTACAAGCATGCAAGGAGTAGCAAAAGATGGCAAAAATATGGATAAAATAAATTCGGCTGAAATTCCAAGAAATAGAGGAAGAAGAAAATTAAAGAGGAAAATATATCCTTAGTTGACTAGGAAAAACCTTTCCTATGTTGGCTAGGATTTGGAAGCTTCCGGAAAGATCTTGAAGAGAAACAAATGAAAATGGGTCTAATTAATTAGAAGACCATTTGGATTACCCAAATATGAAGATCTAATCAATCAATTTCGTGGAGCACAAGATATGGCAAGAAGAGGATTCCTAAGTTGTGTTGAAGAAGGAAAAGCATACAAAATAAGGAAACAGTATTCTGCCTGTGCAGAATATCCAACTTCAAACGACGACTGGGAATAGCTCAGAAGTAGTTAGATGACGATCAACCTATAGTTGAAAATCTCTTCGAGTCTTCTTTCCAACAAGAGCAAAATCATAATTTTTTGAGGTCTACAACTTCGGAAAAGTTTGATTCTTTACAGACTGTCAATTCTACCCAGGTGGAGCAAGGAAACCTATTTTAGGGAGGAAAATCATTCTTGTAAGCCTATATAAGAAAGGTTTTGACCCTTATTGTAAGCATCTCTCATTCTCCAAATCCAGGTTGCCAAAATCACTCCATACTCTCTCCCTAAACACTTGAACTCCAACGAAGAAGAATTACCCACCTCCATTAAATCACATTTGATCTGCTAAGGCTCTCAAACATCATCCTCCATCCAAGAAGTCGTTACTCTCTTGCTTCTAGGGCGATCCCGACAATTCAAAAGTGTAACAATGACATCTTTACTCTGTAACTCTTATTTGGTTTTGTTCTTGTATTTTTGTATTGAATTTGGTGTGAAACTTGGTTTTATTAATTATATTACATTCAATAATCTTTCATGTGTTCTTTGTTTGAATTTTTGATGCATGTGCTTATTTGAACTTAATGTTTTGAGTTTAGGATTTTCGGTGTGTCCTACCTTAGAGTCA
The DNA here is from genome assembly GCA_946800695.1 of Geum urbanum. Taxonomy (NCBI): domain Eukaryota; kingdom Viridiplantae; phylum Streptophyta; class Magnoliopsida; order Rosales; family Rosaceae; genus Geum; species Geum urbanum. The sequence goes on along the minus strand of OX327002.1, from coordinate 7,057,420 downwards.
ATGATTAGAGTATTAGGGCGATCCCGAGTACTTAGAAAAAATAATATGCATGTGTTTCTTAGGTTTAAACTTTGAAATTTCGTTGATTATTGCCATGTGTTTAATTGATAATTAGTCTAAAAGAAGAGATGAGATGATCACATGTAAATAGTAATTCGGTTTTATTTTTTTCATAACATGAATTAGTGTTTTTAAGAGTCTTTTATGTGTTGCTTGTCTATGAGTTTATGCATGTTAGAGTTTTAGGAGTACTTGTTTATATTGTGACGTTTTAGGTAGATAAATTAGGTTAAAAACAACTTTCTATACCCCCTTATTTTACACAATAACTCCATGCACCCTTCAATCCCCAGTTAGAACGATCCCTACTTGCTTAAATTACTACATCTATAGAATTTTAAATTGTATGATTGATTTATGTGTTAAGTGTTTATTTGATGCTTGTTTTAGTCATATAAAAAGCCATGTGGGTGACCTAAGACCAATAGTCAGAGAGTTGGAGCTGGCTCAAATCGATCTTCAGTCGTGGCAGCTATACTTTGATGGCTTCTCTTTTTGGAGCAGGAATCACATTGGTTAGTCCAGATGGAGACATGTTTTCTTACTCTTTCCAGCTAGACTTTCACTACACCAGTAATCAAGCCAAGTGCGAGACCCTAATTATTAATCTGAAACTATTGTTGGATTTGGAGGTCACCGACGTACACATTCTTAGAGATTCTCAGCTCATCATACGACATTCAGAGTCTAAATACAAAGTAAGAATTTTATTGAAACCATACATTAAGCGAGCGAGACAGTTGCTCAATCTATTCACAGAGGTTACCTTAGAGCATATCCCCCAAAAGCATAATCATGTTGCTAACGAACTGTTCAGTTAGCTACCGGTATCAGCCTTAGCAATGTAGTCATATCCTCTGAGAGCATAATCATGTTGCTAATGAGCTGGCTCAATTAGCTACTAGTACCATCCTTAGAGATGGAGCTAAAGGCCGCATCCTGAAGGTTGAAAGACGAACTCTACTATGGTGATGAAGGAGGAAAAAGATGATTGGTACGTGGCAGCTTTGGACCTCATTGACGTCGATTCGAGGTAACCCCTGATTGCCTACGTGAAGGACCCTAACACAACCATAGACAAACGAATGCATTTTCTTGCTCTCAACTATATGCTTCAGAACAATGAACTGCTTCGGCGAGGTGAGGATGGTGTTGATTTCCTATGCGTTTATAGCAAGAAAGCGAAAAGGCTGATGAGGGAGGTGCACTTAGGGGTGTGTGAAGCTCATCAAGTAAGCCTTAAGATGCGATGGTTATTACGTAGGCATGGTTATTACTGGCCGATTATTTTCAAAGATTGCATCTCCTTTTCCAAGGGTTGTGAAGATTGCCAGGCCCACGGATCGGTTAACCACATTCCTAACATTCCCAAGCAGTCAATCATCAAACTGTGGCATGCACGTGGTTGGACATTAGATTTGATTGGTATGATTCATCCCCATTCCTCTTTGGGCCATAAATTTATAATTGTAGCTGCATACTTCTTCACTAAGTGGGTGGAGGCCAAGTCTTTGAAAGTGGCTTCAGCGACACTGGTTTGACAGTTCGAATATGAGGATATTATCTGTCAGTTTGGCATTCAAGAATGTTTTATCTCAGACACGGGTGGGGGCAGCGTTCATGTCTGGAGAAGTAAAATAGTTGATGATGGACTTTGACATTTTATTCCTTCATTCTTCTCCTTATTATGCCTAACCTAACAGACAAGCGAAAGCCAGCAATAAGCTCATCCTTCACATCCTGAAGCGGATGCTTGTTGAAAACTCCATATGAGCTTTTCAGCAAACTTTGAGCTTACTGGACATCCAAACGTAATCCACCACAACGACACCTTATGCTCTCATGTTTGGCAATGACGTTGTTTTACGGTTGGAGAGAAATGTTCTATCACTATGAGTTATGGATTAACATAACTTGATTGGCGACAACTATATTCAAGTTATGTGGCAGGAATATGAAGACTTAGATGAGCATAGACTAGCGGCCCTCGACAATTTTCTTGCAAAAAAGAAGTAGGTTGCCCGCTCGTACGATAAGTGCACTAGGGGAAAAAGTTATGCAGAGGTGGAGCTAGTTTGGAAGGCGGTACTCCCTATCGGTGAAAAGTAGGAGGATCGAGGTAAATGGTCAGCAAAATGGGAAGGTCCATATGTCATTGACCGAATATTGGGCAAATGAGCTTTCTAGCTTCGAGACAAGGATGACACAGTTCACAGGAACTCCATTAATGGTTGTTTCCTCAAGAAGTACATTGAACCAGTTTGGGAATATGAAGATCCACCAGCCCATGCTGACTAGTTTCCCTACGCTTTCCAAAAAACTTACTCAAGATGCTTATTTTTCACTTACCTAGTAAAACTAGGGGCAACTCATATACCTAACGTGAAGAGCTTGGTCATATTTCAGGTTTTCTGAAGTGAAGAGCCCATGGGAATACCTGAGTCTAAGTATTATCACTTAGACCAGGTTTGAGTCTAGGTATTATCACTTAGTAGAGGGGATGCTGGTGATAAAATCTGGAGGCTTGGTTTTGACGACATGAATGTAGACAGGCAGGATAAGCACTTTGGCCATGGTAAAGAAACTATGGTTGTTGAGATGTGTCCTACTCTCTGGGGAAGGAGGTATTTGTACATAGTTAGGGTTAAGCAATCCTTGCGTGAACCAAAGCATTAGTTGTTGATGGGAAGCAAATTTGCTCCCCACCCTTACTTCCCCACCTTTTTCCTCACCCACCTAAATGATTGACACCTGTCCATTGTACTCAACCACTCTAACCATTATTAACCAAACATAAATTTATAATAATTAATTTTGAGTACAATGGACAGGTGTCAATCATTTAGGTGGGTGGGGAAGAAGGTGGGGAAGTAAGGGTGGGGAGCAAATTTGTTTCCGTTGTTGATGCGTTGAATGTATTTAACGGAGTAAATGTAGGCATGTCGGTAGATGTTCCACAATTACTCTCGACTCGGTCATTTACGAGGCCTAGCATTTACTTTTACATTAATCAAGGCAGAGCGTTGGGTCTAAATTCAAGACAGAGACGTGTTTTGAACTATTTGGTCAAGGAAGTGGCCCTTTCTTCTTAAATGGGCAGTAATGTGGTTTAAAACTAAATTAAAATTACCAAGTTGTTTAAAGTACAACAAAGGACCGCTAAGGGCCTGAAGAGAAATTAAATCTATACTATATAAGGCGAGCTATTCTCCTAATGTGAATCTTAGCGTTCTCATAGTCCGCCCAAGCCTTGGTGCTTTCAGCATTAGACTCTTCAGCTTGGGGGTGGCCTTAGCAAGCCTTAGCAAGAGAGTCCATGCATAGCTCGCTGACCTTCAACACTCGGAGAGCCTCGTCCTGCTCTTCTTTGAAATCAGCTTGCCACCTAGCCAACTTTGCATGCAGCTTAGCAATCTCGGCCTCTTTCGCTCCAATGGCATCATTTTGAGCCAAAACTTTCTTAAGTTAAGACATAAGATCACCATGGTAGGTATTCCACATTTAAGCTTTGCTTAGCCGTTGGCGTCTGTCTTCACCTGCTCGTTGGCTAGTTCTATCTTTTTGTTTTTTGAGCTCAGCTAGCTCACGAAGTTTGAACTCTAATAAGTTGAGGGTAGATGAGAGAGAAGGCTCAGTTACTCCCTGGATGATTCTGAGGTTGTTTAGGGTTGTGTCAATGGTATAAGGCGCCTCAAAGTTCATGTCTTGAATGTCTTGCAGGGAGGCTTTAACAACAGTGATGGCAGGAGGTTCCCGTACAGCAGAGGTAACTTTGTCGTACTGTTGAGCAATGGCCCGTAGCTTTCTTATGGCAGTCGACTCGACAAAGTCAAAGTTCACTGTTCCAGCTGAAGGAGGAGTGGACGAGGTTGGGAAACCTAAGAAGTAGGGTTGCTAGGCACCTCGATCGAGGGTAGCAAGTGCTTCTCCCAGAGACCCCATAACGGTAATTGGTCTGTTGCCTATCGGAAGATCCGCATCCTGTAATAGGCAGTCAAGTGAAAGGGACATCAAATGCCAAGTATTTGGTGATCACGTATGAAGGCCAGAAAGGAATTACCAAGATTGACCCGGAGGTTATGGCCATATGTTTAGCAACTTCTTTGGCGGTGTTAGCTTCAGGGTTACTCGCTAGAAAACGACCGAGGGATCTGGATTCATTGCTTCCCGGGTGGTCAATTCTGGAACCTATTAATATACATTCAGATTTCTTCAATATGCATATTGGGGAATAGAAAAGGGGTAAGTGGTCTCCCTAGGAGTACTTACCACTGAGTCCAAATTTGGCTCGTTTGCCACTGGGGTTTATCTCGTTGTATCTGGGGCCTCAATAGCGCCAACATCTTCATTAGTTTGGATTTCCTTTTAAGAGGCAAATTCAGCGATATGGTCCATCTCAGGTCAAAGTCCATCAAAAATAACAGCCTACACCAAGGAAAGCTTAGTGGATAGGTGCAATAAATTGATAAAATGGTCCTTAGAGCGAAAGAAAGTTCTACCTCATTTTCTCAGAAGGTAGGAGACTTCTAGATAGTCTCGCCAATGGGCAGCGGATTTAGTGGTGTAAAGGATGGCTCAGCCATTGCATTCTCTATTTCTACAGCCAAAGTCTCGCTCACCTCAGGTGAATGAGGAGTGATAAGAGTCGCCTCACTAAAAAATGGTTGGATGCATGTACCCAATAAAGGGAAATAGAGCACGCTGTGACATGCCAAACTATCAAGCGAAGTGATTGAGAGCGTAAAGCTTGTATCCTGAAGTGACCTCATGAACCTTTAGGTCTGCACAAGTTATGCTCTGAATGAACAATGATCTTTCCTTTGGAGCTTGCTGAGAGGATAAGCAAAAATTGTTCGCTAAGTCCAGTGGGAAGCGCTTGCCAATGATGGTGCGCGTCTCTTCATCCAAAAACTGGCATAGCGAGTAGAAGAAGTTGAAACACGTGAAGTAGGTGAGAGGGTCGAAGGGGCCGGGCGCGATAAGAGTCTTTACCAAGAGCTTATCTTCTGTGAATTCTTCTACATCCAAATGGCAAAAGATTAAGAAGTAGGCTTGGATCCACAAGTCCAACATCCATAAGGGAATAGTGACATTGTACTTTAATGGCTCCAGGGAAATCTATGCCATGCTTTGGTAGAGGTAGACAATGACGGATTGAGCGAGACTAAATTTATTCTTATTGTAGAGCTTTTGCTATCTTGGACCAGTTCACTACAACCTTCTCCACTGAAGTGCATAAGAAGAAGTTGTTGAGCTAGTACTCTAGGAAAGCAATACCACCTCTGTGATTTGCCACGTCCTTGTAGTTGTTGCGCCAAACGGTGTAAGACCGACCGTGAGGTTTGCGATTAGGGCATGCAAAGAGATCAAAGGTATAGTGATCCAGTGCTCCATAAGTATAAGGGTCACTCGTGACATGCAATCTGGTGATTGGTACTAAATCCAACAAACTGATGTTCATTTCCCCACACGAGAATTTGAAGGTATTGTTGCTTGGATCCTAGAAGCACATGGAGGCGATGAGCGGAGCCCTATTTGCGCCAGCGGAGTGAAGCATAGCTCTAAAAGTGGGACAATGCCAGCCTTGGTCCTTTTTTTCATAGTCATTTGGGCTCTGGGCTACGTACCACTTGAGGTCATCCTCATGGATAGTGGGCTATCTTCCCAATTTGCAACTGGTAACCTTGTGATCCCAGGACAATGACGATGCCTCTTCTTGGCAAAAATGAGCAGCTAACAAAAAATGGAGGCTCGAAGAGATTTGTGTAGATCTGGTTGCAGAGGAAATTATGCCAGAGATTCTAGATAAGAGGTATCATTGTCCTCCAGATGAAGCGAGACCAATGAGCATGGATTTCATCGCTCCACTATTTAGCGCATTCGCTTTACAAACTTCTGGGCATTTTCTTCATTAAGCATTGGGTGGGTGTTGATCTTATGAGGAGCCATTTATGAGTTATGGGTTTGATATTTTGCAAAGAAGGTTTGAATTGGCGGAAGATCACAGAAGGAAGATGAACATATATTTTTTGGATTGTGTGAGAGATCGACAATCGTGCATCTTTAAATAAGTATTATGTTATAAGGCGCAACTTTTTAAGAGTTGAGAAGTGAAAGAGCGAAGCAAGGCTAAAATTGTCGTTTGGCTTTAAGCGACACTTTGCAACATCAAGACCTCTTCGACTGTGTCTGGGTCTAATCTCGAGACCCGGAGAATGTTTGGGTCCAAAATAAATATTATTTATTTTTTATTGTAATTAAAACCCATGGGCTGGTTCTTGCGGCCCGTTTAGTAATTTCAGTTTGGAAAGGAAATCAGATTGCCTCACAGTATCCCTTATTGATCAAGGGAAATGTAATATATTGAATCCAGTATTCATAGTCCTTCAAGGATTCAAATTTCCTACCCTTTGCAGATCAAGGATACACTGAAGCAATCAGTATATATAGAGAGGATCATGCCAATTTTGGGACCTCTCCTACTCTATACATATAATTTGCTCTCGGCAAACAAAACACTCTCTTCGCAAGAAAAACCGACATCCAGTGTATCCAGAATCCTCACCAGATAAGGTGTTAGACATTCAAAGATCCAAAGGAGTCACCCCCTATGTTCTCAATACTTACCAAGAAGATTGCTCTGCTTGTGCCAGACAGAGCGTACAAAGTATCGATTTTCATGGTTCTTGACGAGATCACTAAGCAAGCCCTAGATCACTATGTAAAAAGAAATCATTCAGGCTAGGTTGGTGCTCTCCTCACTTTGGTCGCTTCTTCAAGAAGTCCAAGGATGACGCGATCGAGGTTCAATATTCTACCCTACGGTAGTGGCACACATAACACACATACAAAAGAGACAATTTGTGACTTCTCTAGTACCCTTGGAATTCAGTGGCCAAACATCCAGATCAAGCATTTCATCTCTCACTTATCTCTCAACACCTCTCAACACCAGCTCCGACCACAATTTCAATTCATACGGTTTTCACTCTTCTGGATCAGAGTTCTAGTTTATCCACTTCTCTCCTTATCGGTGTAGGTATAAATTCATTTCTCTCAATTACTTTTTTGAAATTAATTACGTATGTTATTATGTACGGTGATAGAGTTCTCCGGTGAAGTACTCTGGTGAATCATTCCGGCGACCTTGTTTTCATATATATAGCATTAATTGTTTGTTATATTGCTAATTGCATGTATGTGTTGATTAATTACATATATGATGAAATGTTAGATTAATTAGTTGATAATTATATATTAATTTGAGGATTTAAATATGTAAATACAAATGATTGTGTTAGATATGTAATTTAATTATATAGTATTAGATTAATAAGGAATTTAATTTCTTCACTCTGCTAATTTCAGGTCCCAAGTCTCCTGGAAAGTGTTTAGATGTGTACCTCAGACCATTGATTGACAAGCTGAAACAATTGTGGGAAAATGGAGTCTCAACTTATGAAAGTTCACTTAAACAATGTTCATGATGAGAGAAGCGTAATGTGGACCATCAGCGATTTTCTTACATATGGGATGTTGACATCTTGCATAACGAAATGGTACAATGCTTGTCATGTCTGCTTGGACAACGTCAACTCTAGTTGTCCTGCAGGAAAGATGTGTTATATGGGTCACCGTAGATGGCTTCCTCATTATCACTATTGGCGACAGGATAAGAAGAATTTCAACGGGACACTAGAGAATAATCCTAAACCCCGACAGTGGTTTGGTGAAGAGATTTTTGAGAGGTTAAACGATTTCTATTTCGGTATATTGAACAATGACTATTATGTGAAAATCTCAATCCACACCCTCCCGAACATCTTAGATATTGGAATCACATGAGTATTTTCTTTGAATTGCCTTACTGGTCAAAGTAGAAACTCAGGAACAACCTATATGTCATGCATATAGAAAAGAATGTGTGTGACAGCATGGTGGGAACAATTCTCGGTACTAAGTTCAAGACTAAGGATACTCCAAAAGTGCGAAAAGATATGAAATTTTTGAATTTACGCCGTCCTTTGTGGTTAAAGAGGGATACAAAAGGAGTGTACATCAAGATGCCAGATGCATCTTACACAATGAAGCCTACACTTAGGGATACTCTATTCAACTTATTTAAAAATGTTCGGTATCCATCTAATTATACAACGACTATATATCGATGTGTCAAAGTTGGGGAACACAAGTTTATTGGTCTAAAGACTTATGACTGCCACGTCATTGAACCAATAGTAGCATTATGTAGATAGTGGCAGAGGTTATGTGCTAGAGAGTTGAAGAAGTCAGATGTGGTTGAACTACAATATGAAATTGTCCACATCCTTTGCAAATTAGAGATGATTTCCCCCCTGCTTTCTTTGACATCATGATTCACCTCATGATCCACCTTCCTGAACAAGTGCTGCTTTTTGGTCTGGTCCACTACACTTGGATTTATCCTCAAGAAAGATACAATATTTCATCTAAATTAAATTGATTTATAACACGGTTTTCATCATTTATACATATTTTTATCTTTCTACAATTCGACAAATAATTCATTCATTTTGCAGAAAACTCAGAAAGTATAAAGGATTCGTCAAAAATAAATCTACCCCGGATGACTCCATAGCAGAAACATACCTAATGCATTAGTTTGTAACCTACTGCAATATGTAACTCAAAGATCTAGTCCAGATTGCTTTGTCAACCGCCTTCCATACACATTTTCGCATTAATCTTTCAGTCATCACAGATGTTGTATGACTGTTAAAAGGAGTATTAAACGAAAGACTAAGTGAAGAAGAACTTATTAAAGTGCATTGGATAGTGTTGAGGTACTTTGACGAGGTTGAGGAATTCATAAAAGCTTACATGTCGAAAATTCAGACAGCCAAACCGAATAAGAGTCATAACTGGGTTGAAAGAGTGCTTAAGAAGAAGTTCCCTGATTATTTCCCCCTATAGGTATGTTTAAACTATATAGGTTTGTGCTTTCTTTATTTTGAAATTGTGAAATCGGGATGGGAATAAGTGCCCACGGTAAATTAATTTGTTATTTTGGTGTTTGCTTATTCGAAGTGTTTTTTCTTAATTTGTGCATGCAGGTTTTTGATTTGATTTTGTTTTAGGGGAGACTATGTCAAATTTTTGGTAGAAATTAAATAGACATTCCTATATCTTTAGAATTTTTTAGATGAAGGATCTAGAAAAATTTCCTAACAACGAGGGGTGGTGGTTAAGGGAAAAGCACTTATTGGCCCATAAGTCAGTCAAACACTATATTTACCCCAGATGTTTTGTCAACGGTGTAAAGTTTTATTCATTGGATCGAGATGAAGGAAGACACTGATGTATATTATGAGGTTCTTATTAATGTCGTTCAACTACTATATGAGAATGATATCAACGTTTTTCTATTCAATTGTAAATGGTTCAAGCGTATGAAGGAAGATCTGGGTCTTTTATCAGCCGATATAAACTCGAGCTGGTATAAAGATGAGCCATTCACTCTTATCATCTGAGATAGGCATGTATTCTATGTCTTATCGAGGAATATGGAGTTCACAACACTTCAAAGGACGTTAGCAACTGACACTGAATCGAATAATGTCAATATATATCAAGAGCCTAATACTTCTGTCATCCTCGACAGAAGGCAACTAATTCGCCATAATGAACACTTACCCATACTTGATCACACCATGGAACTTACTAAAAAAGAGATCAAGGACCTAGAGAATAATGCCTCTCAAGAGGAGCAGGAGGATGACGACGACGTCATATATGAAGATGATGAGAGTTAACCAGATGAGAGTGAGGAAGATGATTCAGATGATGTAGATTTTGACGATGAAAGTGATTGATGATTGATTGATATTTTTATATAAATATATGTAATATTTATAATTAATTAATATAGAGAATTCGATCGAATTGGAACTTAATTAATTTGTGCGTATAATAACTCCCACTAATTAAATGAGGTGTAGACTTTTTGCAATACTTGTAATGTCTTACAGAAATGATTTTAGAATAAACGAATACAATATATTTTTCTGTTTAAGAGAACATCTTAGACGAGGAAATCATGGAAGTTCGTCATCTAAGTTAATTTAAGACGACGAACATTTGACAATTTCGTCATCAAAGAACAACTTAGACAACAAACATATGTTCATTTCGTCATCTAAGATACTTTCTAAACCATAACCATAAACCTAAACCCTAAATATTTTAGAGGGCGAATGACTGGCGTTTCGCCATCAAAGATGTACTTAGAAGATGAAACTCAACAATTTTTTTAGTCTAAACTAAGTTTTGCAATCTAACCTTTAAGAGCATGATTATGTTTACCATTTTAGATTGTGAATTTTATTTGTCGAGGGCATAGAGTAAACAATTCTTGGACTGTGAGTGTCGACGGTTCACAAAACGGAGTTACGAATATTCATATATGAATGTTTCCGTTTCGATGAAATTTTGGTTTTATGGTTGACTACGTTGACCAAACCCTTAACAAACTTTGTATTGAATAAAAATTCATCTACTTACATATTATGTTGTGATGAATATATCTAACGGCTTTTTTGTCCAAATTCAATTTTGTTAATATTGATGTGGAGTGAATACAGATATACGAACACTTAAGTTATACAACATTTGTAGATGTATAACAACTATTTAGTCGTTAATCTACTTTTTATGTCAAATTTTAATTAATGTACATCTAATTGATATATAAAGTATCGACGTAAGTGAAAATGCTCGTAACTTTGGAAATGGATTTACGATTAATAATTTACGTACGATCGTTTCCGTCTTTTAAATATTTGTCGATAATCACAAAAGAATATCGATCGAAGACGAAACTAAACCGAATTCAATTCAATTTTCTTCAATAATTTTCTACGAATATAATGGTTACATCTGATGGTTGCTTTCTTATGATTCTTAAGAAGGTACCCAAAAATAATTTTTCAGATAGCTCTTAAAAAACAATTTTTTTGTTTTGACTTAGGCGACGAAACATATCATTTTCGTCGTCTAAGGTGTTTCTTAAATGACAAAACACTGTTGTTTTGTTGTCTAAACCCAAATATTTGGTGGGTATTTTTTTCTGCCAAATTTTTTGGTGAATTTTTAAAATGACTTAGACGATGAAGTGGTTATTCTTCATCATCTAAGTCGATTAATAAGATCGACTTAATTGATCTTCTTCCCCAAATTTTTAAAAAATCGCTAAACCACTCTCCTATCTCTCTCTTTCTCTCTCTCTCTCTCCCCAATGCGACTACGAGGACTCACCTCCTCTCTCCTCCAAACGTGAGCCACACTAACTCTCTCCTCTCTCTCTCTCCAAATGCCATCGTCGTTCCTCTCTCTCTCTCTCTGGCTCAAGTTCAAAACCCGAGGCACCCTCTCTCTCTCTCCCTGGATTCATTTATATATTGGATAAATGTACACTCTTAATTAACTGGATTGATGGTTGATTTATGTATTAGATTGATGATTGATTTATGGTACTGGATTGATGATTGAATTGTTGGTTGATTTATGTAGTGAATTGTTGATTTATTGGTATTGGATTGAAGTTGATTTATTGGTACCTGTCGGATTGATTTGTAAGAGTGTTACATAAGAAATTTGATCGATACTGGATTGATATTGGGTGTTGCATATATGTATGTGTTTTGGATAGTAATTAGGATTGGTTTATATGTACTGGATTGCTATATTGGTTGATGTATATATGTGTGTGTTTTGTTTGAACAGTAAGTAGGATTGCTATATAGGTACTGACTGGATTGCTATATTGGTTCATGCATATATGCATATAGAGTGAACTTGAAGTTGTTCGATACATATAGAGTAAATATTGTTTATTTTCTGTTGTAGTGCTTAAGATGCCAGGTGGGAGGAAGAGGCAGACCGAACAAGAGAAGATTGCTAAATGGGAAGCCCTAAATCAACATATGGGTTTGGTTCAAAGGTTAAAGGAGACTGTTACGGCTCCTGAGAGGCCAACGATGATTCCTAATGCTCCCCTTGAAGCGTTGACAACCTATACAATCGAGCCAATGATTTTTGCTTCCGGAGCTGCGTCGTCACAACATCCCATATCTTTCGATGAATCTGTTTTCTTTATGGTTTGACGCAGAGAACATAGGGACCCCTCAAGACTGTCCCCCAAGCGCGCTCAGGGACTTGTGAAGGGAGCTAAAGTCAAAAAGATGGTAAAGTCAACGAGGCAAAGGATCGAGGTTTCGTATGACGATTTCACCAGAGACCCTCCGAGGCCGGATCTGAACAGTTTGTACTCGCACAACGTTAAGTCTTTTCTACAAAACCACATACGTTTGAAGGCCCCCACTTGGAGCGAGATGGAGCAGGCTGACAAGTTCAGAGTATACCGCGAACTCTCTGTGATATAGTATATTTTATTTTATTTCATAATTAATTACAAATTGTAGGGTCTAGGAATTAATTATTTTTTTAATTTCTTTTTATTTTTTCCTAGGTTCATTATAACTATGCTCAAAGTAAGGAGATGCATGACCATGTAGAGCAGACGACTTTGAGTATTTTCTCCGATTGGAAGTACCAACTGCACTTGCACTACAAGGCACACGGCGCTGCAAGTGTCTGAGCGGAGTGGTTGATCGCGCACTTCGAGTCCGATAAGTTTAAGGTTCGCCGTGCTTTTCCTTAAGGTAATTAACCATTTATTAATTTTTAAAATATTAATTATTATTTAATTTTTCTTGTTGTGAAAAAGAAAAGGTCGGGCAACACGAGTAATCATGACAAGAAGACGCTACACCATATTTCGGGCTCGCAGAGGATGATCAACAAGGCAAAGGCTCACCAAGATGCGAGTTTGAGGCAGTGTTATCTTCATGCCTCCGAGACTTGTTACGTGAGGCCCGGGCAAGAAGATGTGGCAAGTCCAAATGTTTTAAGTAACTCTTTTTCCAAAATCGATTGAGTTTAATCTTATTGTAGGTTAGAAGAAATTGAATCATGATTAGGACATTTAATTAGGTTGTGCTCTTGGATTTTGGTTTAGTTGGCTGAACATGATTCGAAACTTGAGAAATATGGATTAGAATCGGTGCTCGCAATTTGTTATTTTTGAATTGGTTATTCGAAGTGTTTTCTTTCGTGCAGGTTTTTGGTTTTCTTCATGTTTAGGAGAAACTACGTAAGCTTTTCTTGAGAAATCGACATTCATATATTGTTCACAATATCAATTTTAGGAGAAGTTGAAACAATTGGCCAATGAGGAATTTGTGAGCATACGGTCATAGAACCCAGTACAGCTGGACACTTAGGTCCAAAAATTCCGATACAATCCTGTTCTAAACAGTCATGCATAAGGAAGGTATGAGTTTATTTTTTTGAAATAGAAAGTTTGTCTTATCCCAGCCCGTTTGAATTAAATGGGATGAGCATTGGGATTATTTTTTAGTGTATGTAATGTCCCGGGAATAATACTTGGGTCCAAACATTGTTTGGACACCCTCGTCTAAATAACTCCTATTTATATAATTTTGGTTTCGTTATTTCATAATGAGACTACTTAGCATGTAATTTACCTCGTAAAGATCATGTATGCAAAAATTTGAATAAACCGAAGATCGTTTGCTCATTAAATTTTGAAAAATAAATAGATTTTTATTAATATAATGTTAAAATTCACAATAACCATCCATTTATTTAATGAAATTAAATACCCAAATAATTTTCACTTTAATTTATTTTTTGGTGAGTTGATCTTCAACCCATGCGCTATAAGATAGGTTGTCTCGATTATGAAATAACAAACCAAAAATTGTTCAAATGAGAGTTGTTTGAACGATGGTGTCCAAACATTGTTTGGACACAATTATTATTCATATCCCAGCCCAGCCCGAACATTACACCCGGCACAGTAAAACCCTATCAACTATAAATTACAATATTACTCTTTTATTAATCTCACTTTCTCCCAGCGCCTTATCAATCTCACATTCTCCAAGCATTGTTTCTTACACTTTTACACTGTGCACATACGACTTTGATCAACACCAATTTCGTAGCCCAGGTCAATAATTCTTCTAACCTAATTTTAATTTTTTTTTATTGAAAGCTTATTAACTTTCAGTTGGTTTGAGTTGTTTCTATTTTTAAATTTTTTTTTGTTTTGAAATATTTTGAAGTTGATTATGGATTGCTTGAGGATTTGATGAAAATCATGAATCTTATTGAAATGCTTCTTTATGGTCGTTTTCAGACTTTTAGAATATACACTTGCATTATTATTATTTTATCCAAAAAAAAGTATAGGGATCTCGAAATGAACCCTGTACTGAACCGATTTCATTTGAGTTCAGAATTTCTCGGGATTCGTTTTTAAAATAGCAAATCCCATCCTGATCCATTCCGCTTAAAAATTATGAGATTATCGTAATTTTTTTCCCAAACCAATTCATTACATCCCGTGCCTCGACCTAGGACCCGGAGATGACTTCTGAAGAGCTACATCCTCTATCCAAGAAGACTTAGATCAATTTTATAGTTACAGTTTTCGACCACTGACCTTCTTTGTACAGAATCCGAGAGGATACTGATGAAACACCAGGATGAAGGGAGATGAATGGAATGAGGAAGTGATCCGCTGACTTTACACTGAGCTGCTAAGATGAAAGAAGGGCGTCAAAAGTGAAGGCGGGCAACATACTCTGATGCTTTAGTAGGTAATTGCTAAATGGAAGGTGAAGAGGTATCAATGAAGATGTAGTGTCAATTTCTGATCTAGATTACCCTTTATTAATGAAAATTAATGTATTATATACTTATCTGGAAATTAACTTTCCCCTCTTTCTTTGATGTGGGATCTAACATGTTTCCCTTATTTTCCTATTTTTCTTGCTTGCTGCCTTAACTTTTGCTGTTTAGCAAGTATGTACGAAATGGGGCAACGCTGCGGTTATGCCAACAAGTACTCAAAGTCCCCATGATCAAGATCATTCTTGAATGGAGAGTTGAATAGATTCGCCCATTTTGTCCACAGTTGGCTTCACATGTCAAGTAGTTTGGCGTACCCTATAGTCCCCTTCAACTCCACAAGAGAGAATGATCTGGTCACATTTGAAGGGAACACCGTATAAACAAAAGAATGAATGTGTAAATATAAGCTAGTAGGCGCATCACTTTTATGAACGTGCATTACTTTTGTGCAGACGCACGCTACAGAGTATCATTTTGGTTGTATCTAAGTGGGTTGCCCAAAAGTAGAGATATGAACTACTCGAACATAACAAGGAGTGTCCCTTGCTGGTGACTGTGTAGTGTCATGTCGCTCTTACTTCATTGTGATTGTGAATGTTCATGATGATCAGTCATGTGGTTCGCTTAGATGGTGCGTTTATCAAGTGCCCAATAATTAAGATGGCGTTGCCATTGTAAGAAAGAATCCATCATCTTAAAAAGAGAACGTGACATGAAATTCTCACATATTCGGATGGGGAGAGAGATAATTACCTTCAAGAAGTAATCAAGGAGCGTATCCATTCATTTCCAGATGTGTTTCCCGAAATATGTTATGGACACATGTAGCAAGGTTGTGGTGACAGAGAGAGAAACAGAAGCATTGCGTACCCTCATCATGATGGTGTGAACCATTATAACTTTTGTGAGAAACGATGCAACTTGGGTTGGTTTCCAAGACGAAGAGGTGTATTTGAAGAAATCAAGGGCCAGGATTGATCAACGTGTATGGTACTTGTTCACCCAAGGGTTTACTGAAGCTTATAAAAGGATGAAAAAGTGTCACCCTTGCGCATTTCATCGTTGCAGCCAACATACACTGAGGAGAGAAGTTTTGAAGAGAAGAGAAAAGAAGAGAAACGTTGAAGAAAAGAAGAGAGAGGACATAAAGTAGATCCAGATCCAGATCCGAAAATAACACAAGTATGTTTTCTAGCTTCTGAATCCGTGTTTCGAATTTAAGTACATAAACTGAGTAAATTTCAAGTAAAGAATTTCGAATCCAGGTAAGAGGCGTGGGAATAAATCGAGTGAGAGAAACTGGTAGTATGTAAACTTCAAAGTGTGTGTAAATTTTTGGGTTTTGTGGGAGTGTAAAAATGGGTTGGGTTGTAGGTTTGAATAGATCTGGGTAACATATGAATGTAGGAAAAATAGAAGCTTTTAATAAAAAAGGAAAAATAATGTCGTTTGATCAACTGTAAGGGTGAAAATTTGAAATCTAAAGCGATAGTGGGGAGAAGGAGTAGGGTGCTGTGCATGAAATGGGCATTTAATCATATGTGTACCTTTATTTTAGGCCACCTAAGTGACAATATGGGAACAAGTGCTGAAGAAGTGATAGAAGTATCTAGTGGGGATTAATAAATAGTGAACGGAAGAAAGCGGCGCCCAAAAGAGAAGATTTCCTTCACGGAAATGGGCATAGGGGTTTTAGGTCTTAGCTCATATAGCGAAAGTGTAACTTCAACCTCGTCCGATTTAGAACCTAGTTTTAGTAATGCAGTGCTGCTTATGTATGGAGATGATCTTAACACGCCTCTACTCTTATTTCTAGCCTCCCCCAGAATAGAGTATGCTACGATCAATGTGTAGCTGGCCTCTGGGCCTAGGCGGGCGACACAACAAAGAGTTAAATCGGGGACAAGTGCCTCAACAAGCGGGGCGAGGCGGGGACAAATTCCTGAGCTAGGGAAGAGGAAAAATAAAACTGCTGGGAAGTGGAGAGAAGGGAAGCATACGGGTGTTATTCCCTTAGTTGAAAGAATTGTGACTGTCACACTCCCTCAATTTGAGACGGGTAGGCCTTACTTGTATAGTCTAAGTGATCATATTACGGCACATGATCCGGTGAGTGCATTAACAAAAAAAACATATTGAGGGCTTACGACGAGACTACCAAATTTCCTTGAATGTCATATTAAGGTGCTTGAAAGATGGTGAATTTGCAGTGCACTCTCCAGAAGGGTTCACGTGTATGCATATATAGTTACCATTTTCATCATGGGCTGGTTCTGCCATTACATCCATACATGCAATACATGTTGGCTAGGTTGAACATGTTGATAGGACAATATGGCTTGCTCATCATTAAAATATTGCACGCATTCCACACGATGTTTAATTTGTCTGGACTTGGGCATCCCACGATAGCAGAATTAATGTCCATTTGTAAGCTGGGGTATTCTAGCAGGGTGGGGGATAAGAGTATAACCATATTTACACACAGGGGGGGTTTAATGACATGTTCACGGTCTGCGCCCGTCTGGAGGGGGGGTGTATTAGTAGGCGGGGAGTGGGAGTTTGGGACGCCTGTGAGTCAAGAGGCAAGAGAGAACATGCAACGAGTCCTATTAGCTTTCCAAGAAATAGGTATATATCATAGATGAGTCATAAGTTAGGAATGTGTTCTTTATAGTCCACTTGCATATGCTTAACTTTTTTGCGTTTATTTTGCAGTTAAACGGAGCTTTCCTTAATGTTGAGATGAAAAACAGCTCTTATAGAAGATCACACATGCTTGGGGAGGTGAACATGGCATTGCTTACTTACTGTTCTGAATCACTGGGATTTATTAGAGCGAATGAGATTATGTCGTCGTGCAGGTAATTGAGTTGACCGAATAAAAGGTTACTAGCGCTTCGCATAACTATTATTGGTGGTAATTAATTTGAGTTGGGATGCAACGTGTGTAGTTAAAGTTCCCAAGACTTCAACAATGAAGAAGATGGACGGACTCGATGACGAGCTGGAGCAGCTGATGATGCAGGCACTGCAGGCCTAGAAAGCTCAAACAACGAAAGAGAGCAGATATAAATAAGGGGAAATAGCCCAGAACATTCTCTTTCTAGACGAGGCCATGCAACGGGATCCAGTGTTGATTGTTACAGTGCTGGATGAAAACCGGGCGAAGCCCACTGCTGAAGAAGGAGACGGCTTGGGGGATGAATATGAGATGGTAAGTTTAGAGGACGACCGAGAGATTAAGGAAGAGGCGTGTTACCAACGCTCGAGCACGCTTGAGCAGAGAGAGGGTGAGAAAGAGCCAACCTTTCAGAGGAGGGGGGCAGAGAAGAAGAAGGCTAAAATTGATGAGAAGCTTCAGAGGAAGACCGAGAAACTTCACTCCCACTCATCACACTCTGAGACTCACCCACTGAAGTTGACGAGGCATGAAGAGGCCGAGGATTTGGAGAAGAAAGGTGTGTATACCTCTCAACCACGTCCACCGCCGCCGCCTATTGGGACACCAATGAGCCAGGCCACTCTTTCTATAGAGGATGCAACAACCATCCGCTCAGGGGATGTTAGGCGGGTGATTGAAGAGATCGGCGATGAATATGATAGCATCCATCACTTACAGACATGATCAATCCCGCCCAGGGAAAATCTACAGGTGATTCTCTCCGATCATATTCGGGCGGGTCATAGACTCTACCTTGCCCTTGAGGATGAAGGAAGCGAGAGTCAGCTGGCAGAGATAGTGGCCTTGCGTCTGCAATATGACAAGTGCTTGGGCAAGCTGAAGAAGGTCAATGAGGCGAAGAAGTGCTCGAGAAAAAACTGAAGAAGACGAAGTTGCTGGTGGAGAAGCTGATGACGGAGAAGAAAGCTGTGGAAGATGATACAGAGGAGGCAAGTAAAGAAAAAAGGGAGGAAAAATAAGTGTTGGAGGAGCTGAGGCTTTCTCTAGAGAAGGAGCAAGCAGAGTAGAAGGAGGAGAAAGAGAAGCTGAAGAAGAGACCAATATGGTTTCTGCTTAAATCGAGAGTCTTCAAGGCTTAGTGTTGAGCGAGGACCAAATGGAGCAAATTAAAGTAGAGGTTGTGGAAGCTTTTAAGGCGAGGGAAGGTTATGTAGAGAAGAAGAACAAATGGGAAGAAGCAAAGGCCACTTTTTGTAAGCAAATGGAGAAGTCCTCATACTTCAATTGGGAGCAGTTTAAGAAGGATAAAGGCTTTTGAACGGTGATGGAATAGATGGGTGGGCTTTGATCGTTTTGGAGTATTTCTATTATTTCCCTCTTCTTGTTTTTTTTTCTTTAGACAATGTTTTGTTTATATACCCTGTGTTACTACCAAATTCCATGTTTATATTTCTCTCTTCCTGTCCCGTTTCCTGCAAAACACTAAGTTCGGGGGTGAGAGGTTGAGACGGGGTTAGCCCACCTTCAACGCTCTGATGCCTAAGTCAGAAGATGTTTAGCCAAGAAAGAAATTGAACAATGGAGTTCAAGATGTCTTACCTTGAGTGTGGAATAAATGTTTTCTTTTGTAGGTAGTTGCAGAGGACAAGTCCTGTTGGTTTTTGATGTGAGATTAGATGACATCCCCTTTTGGTAAAAGTTGACATAAGGACAAGGGCGGGTCTGGTATTTTGAAGCCTTGTCCTGATGGGTTGGTTTCTAACACACGGAGCGGCTCGCAGCGTGGCGCGCGTGCCATGTTTGTACACTGGGTGGAGTGATGGGTTTGCCTCCATCAGCTCCTTGACTAAGTCATTTTTGGCATTCCTTTTGTATTGTTGCTGAATGAGGCTAGGTCTACTTAGGATTAGCACGTGGTATACTAACAAGTCTCCCAAGTCCCCGAGTTAAGGGCAGCGGTCTTGATTTGGGAGTTGAAAAACAAACCACAAAGTCCAAGGAAGCGTTCTCATTCAGCAACGGTCTGTTAGAGCAGTGCTGCTTACCCTATAGTCCCCTCAACTTCCAGATGAAGAGCGGTATCTTGGATAGTGGGACATGTGAGAGGGAACTAAACCGCTAGGGCGGTATGTCTCATGGATGTTTTTTCCACTTGGTCGTTTGTGCCATTTGGGCGTCCTGACGGAAAGGGGTTACGTTAGAGCTTTTTCGAGCCCGAGAGCAGTTTAAGTCCCTAGGTATCCAATGCTACTTAAGGTAACGTTCCACGTAGAGGACGTTCCTAGAATGATCGGTCGCTAAAAATGTTCGCAAAGACGGTCGGTCGTACGCGGGGTAGTGACCACCGTGACCATAAGAGGCCTCCTAACTTTTGGTTACCATTAAGGGCGGCTGGGACATGGGCGTTTCAGTCCCCGAGTTACCAAGCTAGTAGATGGCCCATCTAGTCAGGGGGACTATACTGTCGGGGGGATCAACCATCGAATGAGTCTGTATTCAAGTGAATGAAGGCTGAAGTGGATGGTTAAACGTGTGCACGTTTGACTTGGTCAGTCGAATGTTCATCCACGAGCGGTCGTACGACGTGAGGGCCGCGTGGTTAAGGCATATGAAGTGACCGTTTGATAGGTAGGTCGTGTACAGCTCGAGGATTTACATAGTGTGTGCTTTGATGATGCATTGATTACAGGCTTCTGAAGAGACGTTTGTCGTTTGAATTCGAATGCGTAGTAGGGAATGTGGCAACGATCGACGGTAAGAGAAGGTAAACCATGGACGGTCGAGGTGCGTTCTCTTATTTTGTTCTTTGTATAAAAGATGTCATTTTCTCTCTGTTGGTAGAATATCTGCATATTTACGGAATACGAGAAATATTATTGAGAGAGACGCTTCAAGTTTTCCAGAAGAGTTTATGTGCTTTTTTGCCGTCAATCATTGATTTCGCTGTTCATTCGCAGTAAAAGTAATCATTTTCGAACTTCTCTTATATTTCTATGCTTGATTTCGTTGCTTTGGTATGTGTATTTCCATAATCTGGGTAGATTAGGAGGCGTGAATCTGGGTAGATTAAGAAATAATAGTCGAAACCTGTGTAGATTAAGTAGTAACTGCCAGAATCTTGGTAGTTTTTCATTGCTCTTGATGTTGTTTGGATGAGTGGGTATTGGGGATGAGTGTGTTCGTGAGTGCAGAGCAGTTGGGATTCTGATTACATCATTTTCTGTGATAGGTCGGCTGTTCCTACATTATAAACCCATCATTGCCCGTAGAATTATCTAGCGACGAGTCATCTATTAGGATTGTGTATGGGAGGAGGCGTCACCCCAAGGAGCGTGTTCACATGAGTGAGTTGTCGCGGGAGTTAGGGATATACCTATTCTCATTTAGCACTATTCAGATGTCCGAGTTCTCTAGCTATTCTTTGTCGAGTACAGGGATGGCAGTCTTGAGTCCTCTAAATAGTAAGCGCGACACTTTTTCTTGACCGGCCTGGCGTTGGGTGTAATGCTCAATTTGTGGGAAAACAAGTCAGTAGAGATATCGGGCATATCCTCGTAACGAGGGCAGTCAAGTCATCTTAGACAGCTCAGTCCAGGCAAGCTTCTATATGTACCTTGCGGTAGGGGAACGCTAGGTCGATCTCAATTTCCACGAGGGAGTCCCCTGTGTCGACCGATTTTAGGGAGTGGATGTCGTCCCTCAGGTCATCTGGTGTGGCCGCCATGTGGTTTTCCTGTATAACAACGTCAGTTTTTAACTCCATTACCTCTCAATGAACTAGGTGACCAATCTTGGGGTCCACAGGCCGCTCGACGAAGTCGTACCCTACCAATGTCGTGGTCTGTTTGGAATTGCATGTAAAGCATATATGGAAATAATTGTCTTTAACCATTTGATGGTCGGCCTGCCAAGGATGATATTATAAGAGGAATAAATATCAACGATGATAAAATCAGTAAAAACCTCTTTTGGTGGGGAGCCTGTGGAGCCCACGCATAGACACATGAAGCCATTGCCCATTGGATAAACCACGTCACCCGAGAAACTTAAGAGTGACTCATTGTCTTGGTTTAGCTTGCTAGCCGGGCGTTGGAGCTGCTTGCAGGCATTATAAAACATGGCGTTCACCCCCAAACCCTAGTCAATGAGGATGCGGTTGACCTTGCATCTATCCACCAGAGCGTCAATGACGAACGAGGGGTCCGTTAGGGATGCACCGTGTTCGTCCGCTTCTAAGAAGGTAATTGGGTCCCAGGAACGATGTTGAACCTAGTTGCCTAAGCCACAGGCCAAGGTGAATATCTCTCGAGGGGGAGCAGACGCTTTACGCTTGCCACCGTAGATAGTGGCAATTTCATGCTGGGTTCCCACGAACGCGACTTCCATAGGAGCGCCCGCTCGGTACTCTGCGAGCTCACCCTTGTCAAATAAATCTTGAATGATCTTCTTGAGCTGTGCATAGTCCTCGGTGTTGTGAGACTCGATCTGGTGTAACTTGCACCAGATGCCATTATTCTTGAGCGGCCCCTTGCGGACCTTGAGCTTGGGCAACGCTATTAAGTGCTTGTTTTTGTTGAGGATTTCCTCCTGGGTAGTGTTCGCCACTGTATACACTAGCCTATCGGGGGAGACGTATTTTGTTAGCCGCTAGTGACGGGGAGGTTGGCGAGGTGGGGAGTGGCGACGCTTCGGGGACTGCTGTTGTCGAGGGTAGGATGGCGCTCAGGGGCCCTAAATTGGTATCGTCGCTTATGTCGTTTGGGGTGGTGCTGGTGGCTTCTATCTATGGAGGCAGTGATGAACGGGTGCTTAGCTGTTGAGGATCTTTCTGTCCCCAGACGCTGGTGTGGACTCAGCCTTTTCCACCATTAGTTCCATGACCGCGTCATAACCCAGGTGTTCTCAGCAAACAAGTTTTTCCATGAAATCAGAAGGTTGTAAGCTGTCAATGAGTGCCAGTAGGGCACTCTCCTTGTCTAGGCGGCGGATTGGAAACGAGTAATATAGGAAGAGATAGACTCGTTCGGGCCTTGATGGATAGCATGGAGGGAACTTGTAGTATGGTGGCGTCCTTGGAGGTGATACCGCTTTAGGAAGGCTTCCATGAAATCGAGGAAGGACTTGATGGATCTTAGGGTTAGCTCGAAATATCAATTGAGTGCGTCCCCCGTGAGAGATTCCAGGAACAGGAAGCACATGGTGGCGTCATGATGCCTGTTCTCGACGGTAGCAAATAGGAAGTGATCAAGGTGAGTTCATGGGTCAATGCGTCCATTGTAGCAGTCGTTCTTCCATGTCTTTACACGTTCATCATGTCCGACACTGGTGATGACGACCGAGAACGGGGTCGACCGTGGGATGTAGGAGTTGTATGGGGTTACATGCCACTACTGTCAAAACTCACCCGCTATCTCTACTAGACGCACCATAATTGGTTTCGCAATCGGCAAGGGCGTTGTACAGCACTCAATGCGAGGTGGAGAACCATGCCTGTACTGGTTTTGGAGTTTGACGTTCAAGTGTATGAAATTATGTCGCTTTTCTCTATGGCTATGTTCTATCTGTTGAGCCTAGATCTCAGCAAGTCGCTACTTAAGTTGTTCATTCGGTCGATGAGTGGCATCGCGTTCAGCCCTGAGTGATGCGATCTCTGCCAAGAGGTGAGCGTGGCCGTTCTGGGGTCGAGTTTGTCCCGTGATCGGAGGCATTGGAATTTGCACTGTATGCATCGACCGCGGCCACGTTCTTAGCTCCCGGGGTGGTGTTGCCCGTAGAAAGGTCAGTGAACAGTGGCTCAAGACCATGGATACGTTGGCTGGCTAGTGTGATGAGGTGAGATATGGGCTAGATGTCAGGCATGGCCTTATGCCGTGATGAGATGAAAAGGCATGGGCTTTTATTTTTGTTGTGGCCAGTTTGATTAATTATTAACCACAAGTCGGCGTCAATTGTTTCTACCAAAATCTGTAATGGTCTTTGGATAGAAGTGCAATAGTATGGTACTAAAATTGTTCGTAGCGTTCGGCATCGATGGGCTAGAACACTATCTTGTTTCATGCAAAACACTGAGTTTGGAGGTGAGAGGTTGAGACTGGGTTGGTTTGCCTTGAACGCTCTGATGCCTAAGTCAGAAGATGTTTAGTCAAGAAAGGAATTGAACAGTGGGGTTCAATATGTCTTACCTTGAGTGTGGAATAAATGCTTCCTTTTGTAGGTAGCTGCGGGGGACAACTCTTTTTGTTTTCGATGCGGGATTAGATGACATCCCCTTCTGGTACAAGTTGACATAAGGGCATGGGCTAGTCTGGTATTTTGCAGCCTTGCCCTGATGAGTTGGTCATCTGACGTACAAAGCGACTCGCGGCGTGGCGCGCGGGCCATAGGCGTACGTTGAGTAGAGTGACGAGTTTGCCCCCATCAGCTCCCAACTTTGTCGTTTTTGACATTCCTTTTGTATTTTTGGTAAATGAGGCTAGCTCTACTTAGGGTTGGCACGTGGTGTACTAACGGCCCATTTTATCTTTGATATGTAATATTTATTCATCTATGAATCGTATAACCAAGTCGATGGAACTCTCATTTTTATAGAAATGTGTTGTTGTTTTTTGGCAGTGTTTTGAAAAAATCGACGAAATATACACTTTTCATTGATTAGAACAATATCTCATACAAAAATAGTGAGTAGGGATATAACAAAGATATTGCCTATTAGGGGCGGGTGTACGTTAATGATAGTATTTTCTCAGGTGGGCGGAATTCCAGGAGTGTGGTAGGGTACACCCACTATCATCCTTCAAGTAGAAGGTTCCTGGACGGACTTCCTCTGTAATCTCATATGGACATTCCCATCTTTGATGGAGCGATTTGACAGGTGTTTGAATGGATTTCATTACCAAGTCCCCAACGCGGAGCAAACGGGCCTTTATGCACTGATTATACAAACGGGCGATCCTCTGTTTGTTGGTCGTATTGCGAAGGTGAGCTATGTGTCGTCGCTCCTCGAGCAGATCATTATCCAGGCGTAGTCCATCACCTGGATAGGTGATGGGTAATTTCGAGCAGGAGTAATGCTTTGGACCCGAAGATAACACAAAAGGGGTTTTACCCATTGTCTTAGTGGAAGTTGTATGGATGGACCATAGGATACTGGGTAGCTCATATACCCATCTGTCAAAATGTGGGTCGCTCTTCCTGATGTCGCATAGTTTCTTTTTCAACCCATCCTTTTTTATTTTGTTTGCGGCTTCCACTTGGCCGTTAGACTGAGGGTGAGCGGGAAAAGAGAACAAGACTATAGTCCCCAATTTCCTGTAGAATTAGATGAGCTCATTATTGTTAAACTGAGGTCTGCTGTCAGTGATGATATTGGTATAGGTGTCATAGCGACAATAAAGTGTGCGCCATAAGAATTTAAGGATCTTCTCGGTTGTGAGTTTCACTTATAGCTCTGCTTCGATAAACTTGGTATAGTTAACCATTAATGACCACAATGTACTTGTACTGGCATGTTGCCTTAGGCAGCTCACCAATGAGGTCAAGTCCCCATTGGGCGAAATGTATGGGTGAAATGATTATTGAGAGCAGAACAGCCGGTAAGTGGTGTTTGTGGGCGTGTAATTGATATTCGTGGCACTTCTCTACTAGATCAATTATGTCTACATGTATCGTGGGCCACCAGAAGCCACATCAAAGAACCTTACGAGCGAGGGATCTAGTATCTATGTGATGTCCCCATACCCCACTATGAATTTCTGTCCGGCAACTAGAGTAACACATTTCAAATTTGGCCACATCCGTCCATGCTTGTATAATTTTCCACATCGAATACTAAAATTGGCTGAACGTGCGACAATAATTCGGGCTTCTATCTTGTCATGCAGGATAATGCCTTTAGTCTTGTACAAATATATGGGGGTCTATATAGCTTGGCTTGGAAGGTGCTACCAGCAATAGCTCAGAAAATGCTCTGGCAGTGCTTGGTTTTGATAAGGTTTCGACCCGCTTGTCTTTTGACATAGAGTGGGCGGTAGCCAATCGGACCATTGCATCAGCTTTTGCATTCTGGGTGTGAGGTACCTGTTTGATTGTATAAGACTTGAACTTACCAACCATAAATTTGGTGAGCGCCAGGTAGGCACTCATCTGCCCATCCTTACCCTCGAAGTCACCTGTGACTTGGTTAACCACCAACTGTGAATCACTAAATATGTTGATATCCCGAGCGTCTGATTAATGGGCGAGCTGCAATCCTACGATTAAAGCCTCATACTCTGCTTCATTTTTTGAGGCTGGAAATTCGAACTGTAGAGCGTACTTCACATGAACGCCTCTGCGGCCAGTGAGAATAACTCCAACACCGCTTGCTAGCTGATTCTATGACTGGGGGGCATTTGTGGGTGTCAGATTTGGTCAACCTTGAAAGCTAGAGTATTCTAAGTGAATTCACTGATGTGGGGTCCTCAACAATGTAATCCCTCAAGGTCTCCATGACAGCAGAGCATTCTCTCGAGGTCCGCGACAGCAGAACACCATATCCTCCAGGGAGGAGGAATCCTCGGACCTTGAGTATTCCGAAATCGTATATGGATATGGTCACGAATTTGGCTGAGGTACTAGCAAAATGACCTGTGGTAATTGAGAAAATCCAATTAGTCCTAAATAAGGAAATGAATCAGATTCCTCATCTACCTCGATCTCCTTATTCAAAAGGAGCAAAGACATCTCTTCATCCCTTCTCTATATAAAGGAAGCTAGGGAGACATTAATGTATTACTTTCTACACGAATTTACACTACTATTCAGGTGTCCTTATTTACTTGATCATCTGAGGGCCTTTGCGCGGTACCACACCGTGCTTTGACTTGTTTTGCAGATTCACGAGGGAATGAGCTTAAGGGTTGGAAAAATCTACTCTCGCAGCATGTGCTATATACTTGTGGCAATGGATTATGAGTCGAAATGGGTAGAACTCATAGCATCCTCAACAAATGATGCAAAGGTGGTGACTAAGTTCCTCAAAAGCAATATCCTAACAAGACATGGAACTCTAAGGGACATCATAAGTGATAGAGGCTCCCACTTCATCAACCAAAAGTTCAAGACTCTTTTGAAGAAGTATGGTGTTCGTCACAAGGTAGCTACACGTTACCATGCACCCTCAAACAAGTGGCCAAGTCAAGAGTAGTAACCGAGAGCTCAAGAGTATTTTGGAGAAGAACGTGCGTGCCAACTGGAAAGATTGGAGCCTTAAGCTTGAAGATGCACTTTGGGCATACCGTACTACCTACAAGACTCCTATAGGCATGTCACCATCTAGGCTTGTCTATGTGAAGGCTTGTCACTTAGCAGTGGAGTTGGAGCATAAAGCAAGATGGGCCATCAACACATTGAATATGAAAGTAGATGTTTATGGAGAGAAAAGGAAGCTTGATGTGATGAAGCTTGAAGAATTGAGGCTTGACACTTATATGAGTGCAAAAATCTACAAGGAAAAGACGAAAAGATATCATGACAACCGGTTAATGCATAAGGAGCTTGTCATGGGAAAAAGGCATGTATGTATTTATGTATGTATATATGCATGCATACCTCCAGCTGAACTTTTTCTGACGGAAGAACGCAATTCTGTAAAGATAAAAGGACAATAACAACATGGTCAAAATAATACAGATCAAAAAAACCATACAAATCGATCATTGGCCGAATTCTAAGTTCACTGACCTCCTCCTCCTCCTCTTCTTGAACGTAAACCACGGGCACGACCCATATGATTTATAATATCGTAAACCGTCGATTGATTGAAATCAGCAGCAACCAAAATGTACAATCAAACAAAGGATTAAACAGAACATTTATGGGATTAGAGCAGTTGATTGTTTGGGGGCCGAAGATGAATCAGATTGAGAAGAAGCAACCCAGATCACTATAGGAGAATGAGGTGGACAGCGAAAGGAAATGAAAACTTATGACGGTGGCGATGGCGATGGAGTGAAAACTAGAAATAGAGGTAAAATTCTAATTAGGGTTCTTGACCCATAGGTCATCTTGAGTTAAGAATGCGACCAAAAAGTCACCCAAATATATTTTCACCCAACAGTCACTTTAATCCTAAACACGCGCTAAAAAAATCCTAAAATTCATAATAATTACACATTGCCACTCATTCAGTTTTTCACAAAATTAAATTTTGTACCATTAGACAAAACTTCGTCTTATTTACGAATCAGCCAATGGTTCTTCACGAACCCAGAAGATGACGTTGTCTGTCTCCGACATCGACCATCCGTTTTCGACCTAGTCTGACCTTGTCAAGCTAACATCGCACCTAGCCTCACCTTATCTCGGCAACCCCAATCCCTTAATTGATCGCCACCACTGTTTTTGCTCGCCGAGAAACACAAGTCATTCGACCTCCACCAAGCTTGTCACCCTCCGCCTCTATCGGCTTCTCCCTGCCTCAATCGTTTTCCTAATCTTACACCGATGACACCTCCAACGAGCTCGATCGGGCCTCCGCCATGGTCGATCATACCCGTCAACTTTAATTTCTGTTAGGTGCCTAACCTGATTGGGTGCCCAAACTAGATTTTTTTTTTTGTAATAATTTTAATAAACGTATCTTTAGTAAAAGTGAATGGTATCTTTAGCTAACATAAACCCTATTTTTGTAAACTAGACATAAAGTATACTTATAAAATTTTTGTTGGTATCGTTAAGGTGTTGTGTTGGTATCTTTACAAAACTGTAATGTTATCTTTGTAACACTGCTATGTACCTTAAAACACTGTCATAGTATCACTATGACAATGTGATGGTATCTTTATAACGATGTCATGGTATCTTTATGACACTTTGATGGTATCCTTATGACAATGTCATTGTATCTTTATAACGATGTGATGGTATATTTATAATAATGAGATGATATCTTTATAACACTAGGATAGTATCTTTAAAACATTGTCAAGGTATCCTTATGTTGTATCCTTAAAACACTTTCATGGTATCTTTATGACTCTGTGATGGTATCTTTATGACACTGTGATAATATCTTTATAACACTGTCATGGTATCTGTAAAACGTTGTCCCTTAAAACACTGTCATGGTATCCGTAAAACGTTGTCCCTTAAAACACTGTCATGGTATCTTTATGACGTTATGATGGTATCTTTATAACGCATGGATGGTATCTTTATGTAGTTGTGTGAGTATCCTTATCCGAGCCCTATCTTATACCCTAAAGTCTAAATACTACACCATAAACTCTCTCTCTCTCTCTCTCTCTCTCTCTCTCTCTAAGATCATAGTATCTCATGAATGCGGCATAATATCCTTGTTGATTGAGTTTGTATTGAGTCATGAAGAAAAAAATAAAAAATAAGTCACAGTATCTTTACGAACTTGAGTTGATATCTTTATGAACTACAATTGGTATCTTTAGGTACTGGTGTTGATATCCTTGTTTTTTGAGTTTGTGCAGAGCCGTGAAGAATAAAATGGAAAACAATTTATTTACTTTTGAAAAAAAAAGTAAAGTTTTTTTTTGCGAAAAAAAATTAGACAAAACAGGAGGGATATAATAGTCCGGGTGGAAAAAGACTTTTATTTCAAATTTTAGGTTTTAAAGTGACTTTTGGGTTATTAAAAACATAGTTTTGTGACCTTTTAGTACTTCTAAAAAATAAGGTGACTTTTTGGTCACATGGATAGTTTTAATTAAATGACTTTTGGGTAATTATCCTTTCTAATTATTCCATCAGCACTTGTGATCAGAAGTACCTCGACAATGTAATAATGGGCCGGCCTGAAATTACTTTTCAAAGCTCTAAAAGCGTTTTTGGGAATTTTTGAAAATTTTTTTAAACCAAAAAGCGCATTTTAGCTGCTTTTCAAATCACTTCTATTAATCAACCAAATAATTTTTTAACTTTTTTTTATCAATAATTTAATGTTTTTAAAAATAATTAAAAGTACTTTGAGTCAATCTAAAATCAATCTCAACCATGCAAAATGTCTTTGAACTTGGATCAAAAGCCCACGTCAACCTAACTTTATTATACAAAGTAGGCGAAAAAAAAGTGAAATAGTTAAAGTAGTAGGTGAAAAAAGTGATTTAGTTAAAATAGTAGGTAAAAACAAAATAAACATCCTGAAATTCTCTATTCAAGACCTTTAAAATGAAGATTTAGTGGGTACTTTCTCATTAGATTCATTTTTTTTATACATTTTGAAAAATCTACCGTTGATTAGATAGATAATGATGAGTAGATCACTCATATAAAATTTTACTAAAATTAAAAATCGTTAAGTTATTCATAATCAAGAATAATCACTTATGATCATGAACGGTGTATGTTTGATAGTCTTAGTTCGTCCATTGGTTTACTCTTGTTTGATACCTTAACGATTTCCAACTTAGATAAACATTTGTAAAAATGATCTACTCATCAAAATCAAAACAGATAACGATTAACTATATAAAAATAATATTAAAATGTAATTTTTATAACTGTTAATTGAAAGGTATTCACTAAATCTTTATTTTAAAGGTTCTCAACGAAAATGAAAAAGTTCCGCATGAACAGTTACACCAATGGTTATATAAGAAATTTGTATGAGAAATAATAACGAATTTCATATGAAGGTGCTAGTTGGGAGTTTGGAACCCCTCTCGTCTGGAGAATCGACTGCCAGAGGTAGTGCTCTGCGATGGGCGCGTTTCGGTGTCCCCGCGGCTGTGTGTCCACACACTCCTCTTTGCAGTTGCCATTGAGGGGTGGGCAGCGTGATGGTGGGCACGAGGAACTTGCTGGGTTTGTTTTTTAAGCTGCCCGTTTTGGGCTCGTAAGGACTTCCTTTTTTTTAATTTCTATTGGACTATGGATCAGACCTTGGGATTCGAGAGAGCTAGTTTTAATCTATCAGAGGAGCTGGTACGTTTGGGATACTATCACGTTCGACGTTTGGGATACTATGGCATTCGACGTTAATAAAATCTCTGGAATGGTTTTTGTTTTAATATATATATGTCTTAAATTAGATTGGTAAGCACAAAAGTTGTTTGGGTCTCCATTAGACTAGATTCCATGTGATTGGGTAAGTAATGGTGGTCTGGCCGGCCATGATGAATTTCGACGACTTCCGGGCAACTTTCGGCTATTTCCAGTGAGATTATTTTTTTTTCTCAAAGTTGCTCCAAATTCTCTTGTGACCTCGAAAATATATACGTCTTTTCCAATAAGTTTCTAATTCTTCATCTTTAATGAATTTCCGAGCTAACTCCACATTTCCTAGCAAAACAAGGAAATGTATTAAAAACAATGCTTTATTCCAAGAAGACAAGCATTAAGCATAAGGTTAGGCACATAATTAGAACGTAATTATTGTCCTAACCCCGAACTATCTCACCTGCCACCAGCTTTCTTGTTGGCACTATTTTTGGTATTTAAGGTAATGTCTTGAAACGCTTTTCCTTCTGACTCATTTTTCATTTGGGTTTGTTGTTTATGGATACCAACCAGGGGAATCGAATTGATGTCTCTCTGGAAAGCACTGCCGCCATGTTTTGTTGTGCTCCTGCCAGTCATGGACGTCGGAGGTGAGAGCTAACTATATTCTTGTATAGTATCCATCCATAATTACATAACCAAATGATGCAGCAAATGTAGTTGCTTTCGAGCATGTAGCCTTTGTCAACTCAACATTAAGAATTCTTCGTCTTTTATCACGGATTGTGTTACTAGTTTGGAATTTTACATTTGCATCACGTTTCATGATGATTACAGCCGGACATGTTACTATCGTGAGTGCATCTTATTTTATTTCAAATGTTCAAACAATATGGTTTACTCTATTGAGTGGAGTGAGGACGTAGTAGGCGATTTGCATTGTTCTTCATTTAATCACGTCAAAGAGTTCGATAAGATCAGCATTGTGGCTGCCTCAATTTTTGACAAAGTTCAACTTGAAGTTGACGATTCAAACACATCCACCCACCTATGAATTATCTATTATGTTTTATTTTCCAAGAAATAACCTTAGATCTCGACTCCAACCTCTTTTCTTCACGTGAGATGGACATCGCTTGTTGTATATTGTAGCAGCGACATTTTAGTATTCTTCTCCACTAAGCATTGTGATTAGTGTAGTGGTCGAGTTAGATAATTTTTCCTCAGGCCAGAATAAAATCACCACCACGATCACCTCGACGCGCGGTAAGTATCAAATAGACATCCACAGTGGGGATTCATTTACTAACGCAACTTTTGTTTATCAGGATTAACCTCTAATCTCTTTACTCAAATATTTTCATGTATTGGTTGTATTCATTTTATGCCATGAACATACTTCTCTCTATATAAAGATGTCTTTTGAAATGAGCAGCTAGCTCGAGAATGTGAATTTTTCAGTTATGAATTCTGAGAGTTCGTAAGAAAGAAGATGAGTATTTTTTGCAAGAGAGAAGATGAATATTTTGGGACTAATATGTTTCACGATCTTCAGATTCTCGATAGACTAGATAGAGGAGGATCATGCTAATGACCTAGCGATCATCACTCGCACATGCATATTTGAGATTCATACACGAAAATGCAAACTTCCGACAAGTTTTGATTGTCTCGACGAAGATGTAGTATATCATTTCTATGGAATAGAAAGTTTTATCATTGATTACTACTGGAGAGTTGTCCCGTTCCTTGGACTTCACATTATTCTGATCCTTAAGTTAGTTTTTGTTGGTTAAGTATCCAATGTCAAAGGAATCACAAATGTTGCTAGCTATACTGCGAGGGAGGCGACAACAATTCAATTATTCAATACCATATTGGATCTAGGTATGTAGATTAGTGCCTTAATGCTTTATCTCCTCGAGTGGACAAATATTTGTAGGCATACATTTGTGTGTAAGTGGAGGCCTATATCTATCTTCCAATGAATCTCTCAACAATTTAGACAGTGATAGATACGTTTATAGGTGGGCTCTATATGTGTGAGTTATTAATGCTTAGTTATGGGTGTGATGTTCATTATGCAGATTGAGGTACGTGAATCATGAGACTATTGATAATGAGTTTTGAGACTCAAGTTACGCACCGACATTAAGATTACTTTTTCATCACTGGTAGATGCATAGTTAACATAATTAGTCAGACTTTAGAGGAAATCCAAAGTTATTATCTCCATATTAGAGTGAGATTGGAGATTATAGTTTGACTCTTTGAAGTCCACTCGTAGTTTTGGGCATATTTGAGGCAGATCTCAGTGATTTCTTATGAGCCTCGCTACATTATAGTTATTAGTTATTGATATTTGAGTTAGTTCTTATAGAGTGTCAAAGACGAGTTATTTGAATTGTGGAGATATTTGGTTTTGCAATCATTGTGATCATAAAGACGGACGCATATTAGTGATTTATGTTCATAGTGTTGTTCATTTTGATTATGAGAAATCCAGATGGGATTCGGTCCTCACGGTTTATTTTTGGAATTTGGTTATTCGAAGTGTTCTTTTCATGTAGGTTTTTGGTTTCCTTGAGTTTTAAGGGAAATTATGCCAAATTTTCTATAGAATTTCTTGAACAAGATAACTGAGTAAGGTCAGAAGTTCCCTTAAGCCGGTCAGATGTTCACTTATGTTACAGCTTTAGAATGGTCTATCTGGATCCTTAGCTTATTAATTTTTTGGCCTGGAGGGTCATTTTATGTGAGAGTGTTCATGCAGAGACACCTCTGGTAGGCTTGTAGTGCATGATTCAGATGGTAATCAGAAGCCACTACAGCTTTAGAATGGTCTATCTGGATCCTTAGCTTATTAATTTTGTGGCCTGGAGGGTCATTTTATGTGAGAGTGTTCATGCAGAGACACCTCTGGTAGGCTTGTAGTGCATGATTCAGATGGTAATCAGAAGCCACTTTAGGAGTTAGAGTAACACCGTCATCTAGACAACAAGCGTGTTTAGACCGCAACAGAAGAGAATGACAGGCTAGACTGATCGGATAGTCTAACTTCATTAATAGACTTACCAATAGAATTAGCATGGTTATAAGATGTTTTAAGTGTTATGTTATGGAGTTTGCATCAAGACTCTTTCATATACTAGGCTTATAATGAGACTCTCGATCTGAAGAGCAAGAATTCAGAATCAGGCAATAACATGGTGAAAATATTTTGGATGACTTATGCAGCTGTAAATGTTATTTGCGCGCTTCAAGAACTCATCCGAGATTGGTATCAATATTCCATCTTTTCAGGTACATAAATTTCGAGGACGAAATTAAGGGTGTAGATTTGTAACATCCCGACCCAAAATTAACTTCTTATATTCTGATTAAGTGTTAATCGATGATGATAACTAGTTTTTACCGTATGTAATTATCGACGACTCTTTTTATCAAAATTTTATCGATTAAGTTTTTAGAAAAATTTCTTTGAAAAAAGTCGTAGAGTTTACCGAAATGAGTTCGTAGTCACGTCAAGTGTTAAAATCGGAGTTACGATGAAGAAGTTATGATTAGCAAAATAATTTTACGAATTCACGAATTTAAATTAGTCGCAACTTGTAAGTATAAATACGACTTTCTAAAAATGGAAAGTCAAAAACTTTCCATTTCAGTCAGCATTTATTTTTCCTTTTCTCTCTCATCTCTCTCACGTTTCTCTCCTCCCTCCCGAACTGTGGGTCACTGATGACAGAGCTCGCTGGTCCGGCCACCAAAACCAACAAAGCCAGTGTCAAACTCCTTGTGCCTGCCTCCTCTTTCAAACACTTTATGCTTCAGCCTTTAATTCTTGAAGATTAAGTCATGGTATCCATGAGAATGGCTGCCAGCGTTATAAATCCTAAGAATTTGAGGTTGTTTCTTTTATGGCTAAATCGACCAGCGCGCGAAACCTATTGGACTTTGATGCTCTCCTCACCACGAAGCTAAGGACACAAAGAACACGTTCTAATTTGACCGGAGCAAGGAGAATCAAAGATTGAAGTTTTAGGGGAATTTCAGTTTCAAGGTGAATTCAACTAGTTAGAGTATGAATTGGACTTTGTTGTAGTTGAAAAACTTGTTTGCTGTGTGATTTGGAGAAAAATGGGCCTCAAGTCGCAAAGAAAAGTCACCGGCGCAGCCGTGCCGCTGGCAGTTCATGACGGCTTTCTGGCGGAGGAAATTTTTATGTAAATTTATACAGTTTTGCCCGTAATTCGGTACCAAATGTAATGATGAGATTATTGAATTGATTTGGATATTGATGATTAAGACGTGTGGTTAATCAGAGAGTAATTAAATAATTTTATGATATTATTGAACAGTTGAATCGATTGTCAATTCGACTTCGAGTCATGTAACGTTTGAGGAATATATTGCGACTTTAAAAATAATTCAATAATTAGAATTTAGAATTTGATTAAACTGGTCATTAATTCGGAAAGCATGTTATTTGAGAATGCGAGGTTCACAACGATAATGCTCGTTGGTATACGAGCTTAACTATTCATTATGTTTTTTGACGATTAGTTATTAAAATATAATCATTGTTTCAGGATGACGTATTAGTAGCCAGTTGAAAGGTTTCAAATTTATACTTGAACTCTCATTATTTCACAGAAATCAGCTGAAAAGCTTACAATTATAGTTTTACAGATTCACACAGTTTATAATTTTTGTCGACTCACTCTAACGTTTTCTGTTTTTATGCCTTTCCCTGGGTCTTTTGTTTTAAATTGCCCAGATTGCAGGTTAGTCAGCTGAGGTCGTAATCGTCCAGAAGACGAGACATGACAGTCTACAGCTTCTGTTTTCTCAATAGGTTCTCAGTAGAAGTTCAGGGTTGCTCGTGCTAGGGTAACTGGAACCAATTAGGCGCTGCTAGATACTCTACTACGGATCCCGCAAGACTTATCCTGGACTACAACGGTAATTTGGGGTGGGTCTTGTCAGCTCATACCTAGATAACACTTCAGAGATATGACTAAACGGTAGCACAAAGATCTTCAAACCAGATTCAACAAAAGCAACAACATTTGTCCACGACACAATAATACAAAATACATATAGACAAAAAGAGAAAATCAAGGAGAGGATTGTTTTACACAAACACGTAAAAGTCGTACATTAAAGATAGACAAACATCATTATGCTGGATTACCCTGACCTGTTTGATCGGTCACTTACTTCTTCTGATCTTCTTCATATTTCTTCCAATCAAAGTAGGGACTGTCCCTGACCACATCAAAGGTAGCAGTGTACCCTGCCGCCATTGCCTCTTCCCTGATCTACATAAACTTAGTAGAGGCCTTGAAGGCTAACATGACATCTTCCTCCAACTTGTGCTTAGGAACGTCATCAAGGATCTAGGCATTGAGTGACCCACTTCCAATTTCAAGGCATCAACCTTCACCAACACTTGATCTAGGGGATTCGCTTACTTACCATGCAGATCCCGCTCAGCTTCCAGCTTACCATACTTTGCCTAAAGATCCTATTTGGATCTTCAGTGTCCTCGGCGGCTGGCTTGAGAGTGCTCAACTTTTCAAGAAGCCCCTCATCTCACACCGCACCTTTTCCAATTGTCGATTCCCCTCACCAGTGGTGACTCCTTCCATTTTTTCTCTGCCTCTAGCTTCAAAGCTTTCTCCTTGATTACCACCAACTCCTCTAGACTCCCATCTGGCTCGTCTAGAAGAACTGACTGGAAGAGGTCATGCACCTACCGCTTCGCTTCCACACACAAGCGATGACGGTTAGTCTGACGCTCAATGGTTAATGCCTGCTTCCTCTGCTGCCGGACCAAGTCTAGCAGACACGAGCCAAGATAGAAGTTGACATATTTCTTTAGCAGGATCCTCAAATCCTCTTCTTTCATGTCAGGGATGTTCGTTGTCCTCCCTCCGCTTGGGCCCTCATTAGACACAAGCGGCATCTGGACAGGAGACCTGGCTAGTGGTTGCACACTAGAGTTGAGTGATGTTCGCTCCTCATCATCTTCCTCTTCATCTCCTACCTCATGCAGCTCAGGTGAGTAGGCGGCCGACTCTTGACCGGCGGAAGGCTCCACGTTTTAACTAACGGACTTGCTCCTCTCTCTCTCTTGTACTCTAGCTGCTTTCCAACAGTACGTTTTCTGTTCTTACCCTTCTTAGTAGCACGGGCTTCCTCCGACTCTGCCAAGACTTGAGTAGTAGTAGGCTGCACGCTCTTCTCTGAGCACTTGGTCCTATGCACTAAGATCTCCCCCCCCCTCTCCCAGAGCCATTTTCTTCTTCATCATCTGCATGCTCTTCCTCCTAACGACGCGGAGATAAATGCGGCCTTTATGGGGTCTGTTCCCGCTCTTTACTAGGGACTATAACCTCCACCTCGTGCACAACTACCCGATTTGGCAGAGAAGTATCGTGCTTGTCGGCTCCTTGTAGCCAAGTCTCATCCGTTCTCAGCTCAAGACGGCTGGTATTGTGCGCTTGCACCTTCAACTGTTCCAGTTTTCCAACTACCTTGGCCTTGTCTATCTTCTTGTATGTGCTAATAGACGCTCTTGTCTATGAGGAAATGAGAGAAACACATACTGATCAGACCACATGAGAAAAGCACCCAACACATTCAAGGAAATAATACAACAATAAACAAAACCAAACACACACCAGGTTTTCGGAATATCCTTGTTTGTCCAACGATCTCCGGATGGTTCAGCGCCCAAAAGTCACGGTAGGAATTTGGACAGTCCCAGTAAAATAATTTCTTAGACAAGCACTCTTTTTCCCACTTGCATGGTGGAAAGTTGTACATTACTATCAAGATCAGCACAGCCAACACAGAAAACAAAGACAAGCAATAACAAACGGCGTTAGTATACATAGTAATGTAACATAAAAGTATACATAGTCACAAGAATTCAAGGCCATATTGCCTCCCTTCGTGTCAAAGTCCCCGTGACTGAATTAACTACCAGCTGAGAGTTATGGTAGATGTTGATATCAGAGGCATCAGACAGGAGCGCTAACTGAAGTTCTGCAATGAGTGCCTCATACTTTGAGCGCATATTCAGCATGAATGCCTCCAGGGCTCATGACGATGATACCAACTCTGCTAACTATTTGATTTTTTGAGTCGTCTATATACAAATGCCATTGTGATTGAGGCTTAGCGGCAGTGGGTTGCTTGAGCACTGATTGTGTGTTACATTCCTCTTGCCCATGTATTCAGCAATAAAATCCAATACCGTCTGGCCCTTAATAAGGGTATGTGGCTTATACTCGATGTCAAACTCACTCAGCTCGATGGCCCATTTGCTCAAGTGTCCGCTATGATCGAGCGATTGTAGGACTTCGCGAGTGGGAGGTTAGTGAGGACCTGAATCGTTTGTGCCTAAAAATAAGGACGTAGATGCCTATCGGGGTTTTGACTAGGGCTAGCACCCATTTGTCAAATGTGGGGTAATGCATCTCAGCGTCTGTAAAGCCTTTGCCTGAAAAGAAGACAAGAAGCTCGCTATTAGGCTTACGCCTGACAAGGGCAGAGCTGACGGCAGTTAGTGAGATAGCAAGATATAAATATAATATCTCCCCTTTGACGAGCCTTGAGAGGGTGGGGATAGAGGCAAGGTACAGCTTGATGTTCTAAAAGGCCACTTCACAAGCGGATGTCCAGTCAACTGAGCACTTATTGGTAAGGCGGAGTGCTTTAAAGAAAGGCTCGCCCTTGTCAGAGTAGCAAGAGATAAACCTATGAGGGAAGTAAGTTTTCCATTGAGGCTTTGAAGTTTTTTATTGGTAGTGGACAGTTTCATGGCCATGATAGCTTTTATCTTCTTAGGATTTGCCTCAATGTCCCTCTGACTAACAATATAACTCAAGAATTTGCTAGCGGTGACCCCAAATGTGCATTTGGCAGGGTTCAAATGGACACCGTGCACCATTATGATCTGGAAAAAAATTCAAAGATTGGTTATGTGACCCTTGCTGGTGGTTCTCTTAACCAAAATATCATCAATGTAAACCTCGACAACTATGTCGTTAACATCTCTAAAGATGTACATCATGAAGCGTTGGTAAGTAGAGCCATCGTTCTTTAAGCCAAAAGGCATGGCGCTGTAGCAATAAAATCCCTTGTTGGTTGTGAAGGTAGTAGCTTTCTGATCATGGGGCTGCATGAATATTTGATTATACCCTAAATAAGCGTCCATCATTGATAATAGTTCATAACTAGTCGTAGCATCTATTAACTAATCAAGGCGTGGAAGCGGGAAGTTGTCCTTTGGGTAGGTTTTGTTGAGGTTGGTATAATCAAAACACATCCTCCAGCTACCGTTACTTTTCTTGACTATAACAACGTTAGATATCCATTTAGTTTAGTGAACCAGGCGGATGAAGGTGATCTTCAGCAGGCGGTCTACTTCAACATGCATAGCAGCGTAGCCCTCCTCGCCATAGGCACGTCGCTTTTTCTTAACAGGCCTAGTGTTTGGGTCAATACTTAACTTGTGGGAGATGACATCAGTAGAGATACATGGCATACCCACATACGACCAGGCGAATACCGCCTAGTATTCAACAAGGGGTTTTATAGGTTCCTTGGCGATGGCTGGGTCGAGCTGTGCCCACTTTTCACTATACGCTCAGGTTGTGTCGCATCAAGCAGGACCTCAACTAGGGAGTCACATTATCCATAGGTCTAAGGGCATTGACGCCATCATGAGGATCATCAAGGGTGTCAGACTGAGCAATGCCATCTTCGATCTTGAGAACCTCCTGACACGCCAGGTGACCCATCCTAAGATTAACCGAACGCTCTACAAAATCATAGCTTTGAATGGAGCCAGTGGAAAAATCCCTGGGAAATTGAACTAAAGCATATGATTGGTGAGGATGATTTTGAGCATCTTGATAGAGGGTCTTCCAAGGATAACATTATAAGAGAGATAAATCAACAACAATAAAGTCAGTGTGGACCTCTATTTGAGGTGTGCCAAGTGCTCCCACACATAAAAGCATGTAGTTGCTACCGATGGGGTAAACAACGTCAACAGAAAAACACATAAGAGACTCATTGTCTTGTGTCAATTTACTACGAGGTCGGTTAAGTTTCTCATAGGCACAGTAGAACATGATATTGAGAGTAGAATCAATTAGCACACGCTGCATCTTGCTCTTGTCAATCCAATCGTCAATGACAAAAGGAGCGGGGAGGGGGCACTGTGCTTGTCAGCCTTAGAGAAAGTGATTGGGTCCCAGGAGCGGGGTTGGGCCTTAGGACTAATCGAGCCAGCAATCGAGAACACTTCCCATGGGGTGTCGTGGGCACGTGGTGGTGCACTAGCTTTTTGATTACCTCAAAAGATGGTATTGATGATGCCACAGGCTTTAATGAGAGCCACCTACTATGGAGTGGGAGCCTTGTACTGATCCAGCTTCCCTTCATCAAAGAGGCGCTGGATGACGTTTGTGAGGACACCATAATACTTGGTGTTGTGTGTTTCAGACTCATGAAATTTACACTAGTACCCTTTATTCTTCAGTGGGGCATGTCTAGCCTTTGGCTTGAGTAGAGGAATGAGCTTTTTATTGTTGTCAAAGATCTCAATGTAGATAGCATTTGCTAGGATGTACACGACTCTAGTAGGGGAATGTCAACGTAACGCTCGGAGATGGCGGTCAAGTACCTGGGTAGGTGACTGATGTTGCTCAGGGGTTTGGTGTCGTTCCCATTTACCCTGCTGGAGGTGGCGGGAAGGAGGTGCTGAAGAGGCACATCTAGGAGCATATTCTGCTTGGGAGACCGAAGAGCATGACCTTGGAGGATTACGGGCTTTGTGGCCATAAACCTTGTAGTGTGGATGTTCGCCTTCTCCGCTATCATATCAATGACTTCCTTATACGACAAGTGGGTGCGCTTGGTCACCTTTTCTTTGAACGGGGAGGGGAGAAATCTTTCCGTGAGGGCATAATAGGCAGTATTATTGTCTAAGTTCTGGCAATGTTGAGCGGCCATGCGAAACTGGTTGATGTAGGTGGATAGGGACTCAAACTCACTCTGGCGGATGGCGAATAACAAGTTGGCGGTGTTGTGTCGTCCCTGCAGCCTATAGCGCTTGAGGAATGCGTCAGTGAAGTCGGTGAAGGAATCCATGGATCGGTGGGATAGCTCAAAAAACTAGTTGAGTTCTTCGCCGATAAGCATCTCGAGGCACAAGTAGTAAAGGGTCGCGTTATCATGATGGCGCCCTACAATGGCAGACAGGAAATTATCAATATGCGTACCATGATCGCACGTCCTGAATAGCAGTCATCCTTCAAGAACTTAGCGTTCATGTCGCACCCGACATATATGATGGCGTGAAAGAATGGGGTTGTATGATGCATGTACGAGAGGCTAGCGTTAGCAGGCTAACTCACGTGGCAGAGCAAACCCTTGATATCAACTTAGCGGATTAAGATCTCGGTAGTGGCGTAAGGCACGTGCTACTGGCGCTCGGGGGGTGGTGGTATCCCCGGGGGTCACGGGTAGTTGAGCTGGCCATTTATATGGATGACGGGAGGGTGCATCTCCTGATCGCCGGGTGCTTGCCCCTAAGACTGCATAGCCGTGATCATCTTCTTGAGGCGATTATTGGCTTAGCGCTCAACATCGCGCTCTTAGTGGAGTCGCTCCAGCTCACGGAGCAACAGGGTGTTATCATCCTCGGGTTGGGCTTTGTTATCGCCACTAGCGTCCGTCCTGGTGGGCGGGGGAAGGGAAGTCAGCAAGTTGTTGAGAGTACTTAGATGGGGGCCAGTGGCCATGATGAAATGGCTACTCTCAGGGTGAAGCCACTACCAGAAAAAAGTACTTAGATGAAGAAGTCCTTTTTCATCGTCTAAGTATTTAGATGAAGAAAGTTTCGCCGTCTAAGGTTTATCGGCTAAGTGTCGTAGTGTACGAATTTAGACTACGAAACAAAAAAAATTTGTCGCCTTAGTAAAATCTTAGATGACGAAATCTACTTCGTCGTCTAAGTTTCCACATGTGACGACCCGACCCTTGTTGAAAATCGTCAAAAATAAAGAAAATCAAACAAGTAAATCTAGGAAGTACTCGATCTGAAATAAATTTCGACTAATTCAGTCGAAGAAAACAACTCGACATATCTGTTACGATAAAGAGATCGTAACCACATATGACAAATCTAATTTCTTCGTAGACCGCACCGCCACTGGTGAAGACCCTCATCACCACCGCCCACCCACTGGGTCGACGAAGCCTAAACGACAAAAAATCTTCACCACTATGTTTCTATCGTCGATACGAACCTATTAACATATAACACGACACATTTTCTGAAAGAATGTTCCCGCCATGCACCACCACCAGTGACCATCGTCGATGGCAACAATTGACCAATCAATCGAAAGCTCATAAAGAGCCCATCAATCTGTCTCAAAGAACCCTAGGCAGATTTCGGTACATTTGGCCGAAAGCACTCGGCTAGAAAATATTGCCGGCAAGATATGTCCTCCGTCGAGCCACCTCGCGGCTTGAGGTTTGAACCAATCAACTCGCGAGGATGAGGGGAGAAAAACCTCTCTATCCTCGATAGCCCAGAACACCGGCAACTACCACACACAGTGATGGCCAAAACGCACGAATTGGAATCGATTCGACTGGCAAGTAACACCTGCAACCAAAACAATCCAATATACCAATACAATCCTTAAATAAAACTCAGTCAGTTGACAAAAGAATCATCGCCGGAAACCTCGCCGGAGTTGACAACGAACTAACACCGAAACCATAACTTTTCTTACCTTTGAATCGGCCTCCATCAACCTCCTTCGCCAAAGATAACGCCACGAAAGTGACGAGGATGACGAGACGGTTCGATTCCGATTAAAATTGAGACCGGAGACGGCCGGACAACATCGCATCGTCGGCGACAGTTTCACTGCGATTTGGGGTCACCAGACAAGATCAACGTGGGTCAATAGTGG
This sequence comes from Geum urbanum, assembly GCA_946800695.1. NCBI lineage: Eukaryota > Viridiplantae > Streptophyta > Magnoliopsida > Rosales > Rosaceae > Geum > Geum urbanum. The sequence continues at coordinate 7,014,742 of OX327002.1, read as the reverse complement.
TTGGCCCAAAATGGAAAAACTGATCTTTCCAAAAACAAAAATTCCTATTTATACCCGCACTTTTATGACTATTACATTTTTGATAACTTTCGTTGACCACAACTTTTCCATCTTAACTCCATTTTCGGCGATTGTCGTGTCTACGAACTCATCTCGATAAACTCTATGATTTCTATTTGAAGTCAACCAACTTCGACAAGTCAACTTGAGACCTTCTACATTTACCGACGGTAAAAATCATTTACCGTAACTACTAAATCGAACTCGAATTATTCATAAATAGTAGAAATTATATAAAAAGATTAGGGTATCACAATCTACCCGTTAAATAATTTGGTCCTCAAAATTACAAAACAAGGATCGCATAAATTTTTTGCAGAAAATTGGGTAGAATCTCCCCTAAAACTCGGATGCCCAAAACATGTAAAATGTCCAAATACACTTCAATAATCACAAATCCCAACCTATACTGCGAGTCACCGATGCTCGTTCGGATTTCTCCATTAACATATCAACATAATTTCAAATTAAATAACATATAAAATTTCAAAAATTCTCAAATGATAATTCACCGAAATTCTAAATCATCAATTATAAACAGTAATCAAAATGATAATATAATCGTCGAATCATTAAATAATATAATGATTCATTTCTGTGTTAATTCGTTAAAATCAATAATCATTATTTCAAATTTTCAATTATTGTATTACCGCATAAACACGGAATATTATAATCACACTTGTGCACATTTCACGAGTTTAAATCGTATCATATTCTCATACTCATCAAATGAGTATATTATATCATCATACTCGTTGCACAAGTAAATATTATTTCGTAATCTCGTATTTCAAGTTCAAATCATCACAAATCATCAGGTGAGCGAATATTATATTATATTGTATAATATCACATTGCAATGCTCGCATTGCAAGCTCAAATTATATTTTAAATCATATTGCTCATCTCGTGAGCTCAATTATATCTCGATACTCGCCTTGCGAGTACAATTAGATCAAAACATCATTCATCTAACAATGGTAATCAAATTATATATCTCAATAAATCGTTTCATGTTATCTTTTTACGTTTTGAATCGTATCGTCATATATCATATACTCTCGAGTTAAGGACAGCGAGAACACCCTGTCTATCAATGGTAATAAAATATATAATATACTCTCGAAGTCAAGACATCGAGAATACCCCGTCTATGAATGGTAATAAAATTTATAATATACTCTCAAATTCAGGACATCAAGAACACCCCGTATACAAGGTATGTCTCGAATTAGAACATCAAGAACACCACTTGATTAGTTTTGGGTCTTTTATGGGAGGCACAATCCCTACTTAACTATTGCCCATAAACGGATTCCAATCAGGATTTCAATCCAGCACCGCAGCCTAGCGGCCCCACCAATACGTGGTAGCCTATCCATATATCTCATATATATAATCATATAGTACAATCAATTTTTGTCACGTCAACAACTTGACCAAGTTGAGACGGAAAACTGAATTATGGACCGAGTTCATAGGGAAAAATTAGTCTATGTGCCACATTGATAATTTTGTAAGTTTGGGTACCACATTGCCCGGGCAAGTGAAGTCGATCGAGACACTGTACATGTAATTTAGTCTAACTACAACTACTATAAGTTAAAAATATGTGAGCTATATTTAGCCTTTTAGTTAAAAAATAGTTGTAGATTTAGCTTTATTGTTGGAGATACTCAGTTATAAATCTTTTTCGTTTTAGGAATTTCATTATTCTAAAGTTGGAATTGATTCGAAACCGTGATGGAACCTAAACTGAATTTATAAAACAACACCAGAAAACTCTTGTTAAAACAGCATACATATCTCACTAGAAAAAAGGCACACATGATGGGTGTGTATCTATTTAAGAATAATTTTATCTCTCTTTTAAAAAAATAAAAAAGTTATTTATATATTGTAAAATAGTTTTTTTTTTGTATAGAGAAAATTATGAGAAGTTTTTCTACGATAGTTTATTTTTGGTTGATTTCTCCTTCGTGTGTAGGGATGTGATTTCCAACATCTTAAAACTAAAACTTATTGAACACGTGGACTCTTCTCTTTATTCTTTTCTTTCTTTATTTAATTAATTGATTTACTCCTTTTTTTCATGACATATGAAATCCTTTTTTTTATGGGTTGAAAGAATAGAAGAGCAAAATATGATATCTAGAAAGTTTGACATTAACTGCCCAAATAATTATAGAAGCTTCATCTCTTTTAATTAATATATCGATTGATAGAGAAATTTATTCTCTCAATAATTATGTATACTATCTTCTAAGAGGATATGTAGGATCGTTTCCCACTTTAGTTTTTCTTCCGAAAAAGCCATTTTTGATGTATTGGAGATGTTTGGTTGATATGTAAGAGATACTCTTATGGCAAATATTTTGAACTAGAGAACTTGTAATTTCTAGTTATTTTGTTTGTGTAATTTCTGGCTAGCATTGGAAATCAATGTGACTAAATAGTCAAAAGAAGAAATACCCAAATATATATTGCTTCTGTAATAAAAATATATATATAGAAATCTGTTTTGTTTGTTTTTTATCTAAATCAAACCAAATAGATAGTCGACAATATTTTATATTTTCTCATAATATGCATTTAGTTTACGGCGAATCTAGTTTACTTCTAAAACTTTCGATAAATTGATTACTAACAACTTCAAATTCATCGTCTAGATCAAATGGATAACCGTTGATAATATTTGATAGTTTTTCTAAATTTGCATTCGGGTTTACAGCGAATTTAGTTCACTTCTAAATTTTTCGATAAATTAGAGGAATTGCTTATTATACCAAACAACTTCAAATTCTTCGTTCATATCAAATGAATCATAATATTTGATATTTTCTCAAAATTTGCATTCAGTTTATCACGATTCTAGTTCACTTTTAGAACTTTGGATAATTATAGGTACGTAACCATTAATAGTTCTCTAAAAAGAAAGGCATAATTGCCAATTTATTATCCTAAGAGCAACTCCAACAATATCACGGAAAGTTTGTTTATTTTGTTCAAAAATGAAGCCGAAACCTATTTTAGCTAATCACTTGTATAAATTTACTCCAACAATATCACTTAAAATTTAGTTAGATTTAAACATATGCTTAGTTTTGATTGGTTGATAATAAAATATTTATTTATTAATATAATTATTAATTACATTTACAATCTAGAAGGAAAGTATTAATTACAATATTGAATGTTTCGTTACCTATAATTTATATTTTCGGTATAGAAATAGGGGATGAAAATATAAAATATATGGAATCCCTAAATTGGCTAATAAGATAAGGGAGCTGCTGGAGTGAATTTTAAGAGAAAATCTTTATATTTTAGCTAAAAATGATTTATAGGGAATCTGCTGGAGTTGCTCTAAGTTTAGAAAACTAGTCAATTTGTTACTTATACATCAAATTAGACAAAATATTTAGCCAAATTTATTACCTTAGGTTTAAATTTTTTGGTATTTTTCATATTTTTTTCGTTCAAATCATTAGAATAGATGATTTAAAGTACTATAGTATTTTCAAATATTTATAATTTGAGTAATAAATTGACGAAATTCAAATAATTAAACAATAAGATAGTAAATTAGCAAATTTATAAATCCTAAAGTATCAAATCAGCAAAAAAATTCCTAGAATATCAAATTAACAACGAGGTGATTTGTAAGTTAACAAATTGCCAATTAAGCCAAAAAGAAATAACCATTTATATGTACATGTAGTGAACGATGTTCGAAAGGTGAGGTCACCGAGAAAAGAAAACTTAAATACAGGAAAACTCATTCCTTGTGGAAACGGCTATAATAGTTCGAATTGAGAAGTTTTTGTTCTATATTCTGCCGCCTACTACCTAAATAGACTCTTTAAGTTTCAAGTGTTGAGTGTTAAGCATGAGTGAGACACTGAGAGAGTCAATGGCTATTGCTCCATTCCAGGAACAGATGATGTCCTCTGATTTGCCAATCAACATGAAAAGGCCACAAACAGTTTTCCGGGATCAATCTTCTTCATGTCTCAAAGAGATAACCAATGTGAGACAACACCCAATTTGTAATGAGCTTTCTGTTTATTACTCGCATCTTCTGGGTTTTTGCTTCTTCTTTTTATCCGTTTTGGAACATAGGGACTAATGGGTGGGTGACATTACTTTAAAGTTTGAATCTTTTTGGAATTGATATAGTTATTTGAGCTTTCTGGGTATCTGATTTTGAGTCATGTTCTGGGTATTTGAATTTTTACTGTGTTATTCTGGTGTTTGACCATTAATGGTTGCTGGTTCTTCAACTTTCTGTTGTCGTTTCTGTTTTCTGAAAATTGCTGTGTGGTAGAACGTGCTATCAAGTCTACTATTTCTTGTCTGTACCCATGTGATTATTGTCCGTGTGCAACTATCACAAAGTTGATAGAGATGTCATACATCTTGTATTTCTTGGTAGTTTGTGATATATCAGTGGTGCTGGTTTGAGTTGTACCAAAAATATTAAGAAGATGAAGAACTTGTAATGCGTGGTTATGGTAGACTTTCAGATGGAATAACTGAGAGATGTGTGTCTGCCAAATGTTCATAAATCATACCCATTGCATCAACAAGCACTTCTAATTAGTTTTGATAACCATGATTGACTATGATTTGGTAACTGTTTGGCCTACAATCCATTTGCCTCATCACACTACTGAAATTGATCAAAACTTCAGCGAGCTATTGGTTTGTTGCTCGATTATGATCTCTTTGGGCATTGCCATTGGCTGGGCCATCAAATGTGTTAGTTATTTATATTTCAAAATTTGAATTTCCCTGACCTAAAGCAGGAGGTATATGTAGGATTTACCTATCTTCACCCAAGTTAAGCTAAAACCATCTTAACTATTAGGGTAGTTTCGTCGAGTATGTAAATGATTTTTCTATCTTTGGTTTTGATACAGATTTTAACTGATTTTCTTTTTCTACAATTTCCATGAAAGCAGGTGGTTGATGCTAATCCCTTGAAGTCTGAAAGGTCTGTGAATAATGTTACCTTTTAAAATCTTGTTTCTTGTTAGAAACTAACACTGGTCTGATTCCTTTATATATATATGTGTGTGTGTGTGTGTGTGTGTGTGTGTGTGTGTGTGTGTGTGTGTGTGTGTGTGTGTGTGTATAGTCACAGGCCAAAGAGATGTAGGAAAAATACAGTAGAAAGCTTATATGATAATCCAGAAGATCAGTATTCTGTTATGGAGAGAGCAAAGAACCTTGAAGCCAATCTAGCACCTGAGTTCCCTAGAGTGGCCAAAGTTATGCGACTATCGAATGTCACTGGATCCTTCTGTCTTGTAAACCTTCCTCATGCCCTGCAATCTTCTAAATGGATGCTTGAACAATTAGGCTGATATACTTATATGTGCACTTGCATTATTGTTTTGCAGAGTCTTCCTAAGAAATTTTGCTCAGAGCATTTGCCAGACCATGATACTATGATTGTTTTAGAAGATGAAAGTGGGAGAGAATTCCAAACCAAATATCTTGTTCGAAAGGCTGGACTTAGTGGTGGATGGAGAGGGTTTTCAATTGCTCACAACATACGGCCCGGAGATGTTGTAGTTTTCCATCGGGTTGCTCCTTCCAAAATGAAGGTAACTGATTGGTCCTTTTTTATACATTTTTATGAATCCTTTTTCTATATTTTAAGTGCAAATTGCTGCTCCCTAAACATAGTATTTGTGAAAGATTGATTCTGGGTGCTAACTTGATATACCTAGTTGCCTCGCAGCTTAAAAAAAATTCAGTTCAGTAATTTTTAACTTTTTTGAAGCCATTAAGTACCTGTGATAATGATGATTATAAGGATACTAAATCAGTGATTTGAAGAAAATGATTGTTAGATTGATTTTGGTTAGTGTTGTCTTTTGAGATTATTACATGCCTAATAAATTCAGAATGGGGAATGAAGAATAAGATAAGGAGTACCCTTCATTACTTAAGAATTCCTAGTGCTTAGCTGCATCTACATGTTTACTGGATTTTATCTGATACTGGAGGTTCATGATTATGCTAGTCAATACTGTAGAGTGATGGATTATTTAATTGATATATTTTAGTAAGAAATGTAAACAGATATAAACCATCCAGCTGTTCTAATGCCTTAACTTTTAGGTGTACATTGTTAGATCAAGTAGTTCGGATGTGATAGATTGTGATTTTTGCCTCATCAAAGTAGATGATGACATCGGGCAAGTGGATACTGGTAAGATCTTTCAAATGTACCCAGTTTGTGTTTGTTCTTCTCTAAATTGTTGGCAGTCATTGAGCCCCCTTTATGATTTTATTGATTCAACCAGAAAACGTAGCATGTGGAAGCTCAAGAAGTGAGAATCCGCAACCCCTTGCAGCACCAATTCCTCTTGATTATATTCAGAAGGAGGACAGCAAAGCCAGTACTGATAGAGAAGATTCTGAAGTCTTGAATGGACTTAGGCTTTCAGAGTCTGTTGTTCCCTTCGAAGAAGTGAAAAGTGTGGAGAACTTTGATGTGGTCATCAATTGTTTAGTTTTAAATTCGGAGTTCTCAAAGTACCATCTAACCAAGTACTACGAGCTCTGTTGCAGTCAGAACACATACCTTCATGAGCATATTCTCGAGTCTCTTAACTACAAATTGGTTGCTGGAATAATTTCCGAGACGATAAATATTTCAGATGGCATTAGAGCCTGCAAGATTACTACTTCAGAGTGTGATTTCTCAAATTGGGATAAGACTTTGCAAGCATCGGAGATTTTAGGCATGAATGTGGGCTTCTTGTGTAGCCGTCTGAACAAACTTGCAATCCTTGCTTCAGAATTGAGAAGATGTAAAGAGGCTGCAGCTGACAGAGACCAAGTAGAAGCTGAAGTAAAGCTTGAGGCTGTTTTTCAAGAAGTGGCCAAGGCACCCTGGTGAAGACTGAAGACTACATGAACAGATGAAGACTGAAGACATGCTGTCTCTCATGAGTGTTTGACATTTTTTTGCGAGTAAATTAAGGGTCCTTCTATTTGTCAAATAACTTTACCCTTGCTCTATGGGAAAAAGACTTAATTTCCTTTGCTCTCTGCATTTGAAGTTACTTTGTTAATGTTTTTGTTTTTTGATGGGCTGCTTTCTGAATGAGGTGCTACATTGAATCAATCCCCCTAAACAAAAGGATTCAATAAAGTGATTATTGATTAAACTCAACAAACAAACACTGTGTTCACCATTTTCCAGAGATTGCGAATCCACCATTAGTTAAAATGACCTGGAAACCCCTACTACGTTTTGGGAAAGTCCCTTGGTTATAGGCGCTCACCGAGGCGGAATTTGAATTGAACGGTCTTTTCATCTTCCCCCCTCTTTTACTCTTTCACTGTTTCCCCAGTTCTAACCCAAAAGCCATATACTCTCAGAGAGAGACAGGCCATGGCCATCTCTAAGCAACAGAGCCAGAGCTCCAAAGTAAAACAAACCCTTTTTCAATCTTTCTGTGTTTCTTCTTCGCTTGTTGTTCAACTCTTAACACTAACAGAGAGAATGTGCGACTTTATTGCTGATGAAAAGGACACGATCATCAAACAAGGAAGAAAAGCTGGTCAGGACAAAATCTACTTCTTCTAAAAAGACTTCCAAGAACAAGGTAAGAAACACTGTTTAATTCGTTCGAGGATTTTATTTATCACTTGTGCTTTTGCTCTTGTTTGATGGTCTTTTAGTTTCAAGTTTTGCAATTTTATGTATACATAGAAATGGTTGGAGCACTTGGATGATTATGCAAACAAAAGACGTACTTTTCACTTGTGTTATATTACAAGGATTCACAGCCTGCATACTCATGTGCAGCCGACTTGATGCCAGAACTATTAGATTAAATTCAATGTCTTGAAATTTGTTTTAGGAAATAAGAATATGGAGAGAATAGTTTGAAGCAATGAATTCTGTAACTTTATTAATGAAGGAGCAACTCCTATATATAGGAGAGTACAATAGGTACAATCAGGAAAGTAATCCTATTACAATACTGGATAAGTTATACTTGCCATATCTTGTAATCTCCACCATAACTAGGAACATCAAATATCCTACAACACTCCCCCTTGTGCCGGTGTATGGTGGTGATGCCTCTTCATTTGCTTCATTGGTGCCTCATTAAAAACCTTGTCGAGCCAAAAACCTTTGCAGGAGAAAAATCGGTCTCGCCAAGTAAAAAGAGTGCAGATCGTCGTAGACAATGATATGACACATAGCTATGTTGCCTCATTAAAAACTTGCTAAGTAATAAAAACCCAGTGGGATAAAAACAACCTTAGTCGAGGAAAAAGAGTGCAACGTGTCCTTCACATTCAGAAACGCTCATGTGTATGCTAGACTCCCCCTGATGTCTGCATCTATCCTTGATACCAATAATCAAGGCAGCTTAGACAAGCTGAGCAACCCTATGCTCTTCACATGCCTCTGGAATGTGAATTTGGGCAATGACTTAGTAAATAAATCTGCCACATTGTTCTCAGATCGAACTTGGTTAATCTGGATCTTGAGAAACTCTTGTTGTTGCTGATTATAAAAATACTTAGGCGATATGTGCTTGGTATTGTCGCCTTTGATGTAACCTTGCTTCATCTGCTCAATGCAGGCCGCATTATCCTCATAAATGCATGTAGGTTCATCAGTAGTGGATCCCAATCCACAAGTCTCACGAATATGTGTAATAATGGACCTCAGCCATATACACTCCTTAATTGCCTCATGAAGAGCAATAATCTCAGAATGATTCGTGGATGTAGCGACTAGGGTCTGCTTTGTAGACCTCCAAGATATCGCGGTGTTTCCCATAGTAAAGACATATCCTGTTTGGGAACGACCTTTATGTGGATCAGAGAGAAATCCAGCATCAGCAAAACCCGTCAACACATCACAAGGATTGTTGGTATAGGGGGTAAAGGAAATGGCGTCACCATCTTCAATGGCACGTCCCTTCGATACGGTGGCTTTCCGTCTTGTCTCTCTGTAGGGATAAAACAAGCTCATATCTATCGTACCCTTCAAGTACCTGAAGATATTCTTAATGCCTGTCCAATGACGTTGCGTGGGCGCTGAGCTAAATCTAGCTAACAAGTTCACAACAAATGAGATGTCCGGTCTTGTGCATTGAGCTAAGTACAGTAATGCACCTACTGCACTTAGATAAGGCACTTCAGCCCCTAACAGTTCCTCGTCCTCATCCCTTGGACGGAATGGATCCTTTTCTGGATCTAGGCTGCGGACTACCATGGGGGTGCTAGCAGGATGTGCCTTGTCCATGTTGAACCTTCTCAACATCTTGCGGACATAAGCAGCCTGGTGGACTAATATTCCACTACTACGGTGTTCTAGCTCAAGGCCTAGACAAAACCGTGTCTTCCCAAAGTCCTTCATCTCAAACTCGGATTTCAAGTACTTCGCAGTATCCCTTAATTCATCAAGGGTTCCGATGAGATTCATATCATCGACATAGACTGCTACTATTGCAAATCCGGAACTTGTTCTTTTAATGAACACGCAATGGCATAGCTCGTTATTCACATATCCCTTCCCAATCAAGTATTCACTTAGGCGGTTGTACCACATACGCCCGGATTGCTTCAATCCATACAGTGACCTTCTCAATCTTATAGAGAATGTGCTCCGTGGTTTAGAGCTACTTGACTTGGGTAATTCGAATCCATCAGGGACTTTCATGTATATCTCTGAATCTATGCAGTAACCACATCCATAGAGATATGCAGTAACCACATCCATTAGCTGCATGTCCAGTTTTTCGGATACTACCAAACTGACAAGGTAGCGGAATGTTATGACATCCATTACGGGAGAATATGTCTCCTCGTAGTCAATACCAGGGCGTTGTGAGAAACCTTGCGCCACAAGGCGAGCTTTGTATCTTACAACCTCATTATTCTCATTACGCTTTCTAACAAAGACCCATTTATATCCTACAGGTTTTACACTTGGCGGGGTTAGCACTACCGGGCCAAACACCTGTCTCTTTGTTAGTGAATCTATTTCAGCCTGGATTGCATTTTTCCATTTGGGCCAATCTGATCTCTGTTGACACTCTTCAACAGATCGAGGTTCGATGTCATCATGTTCTATGAGTTCATGTGCAACTGAGAATGCAAATGCATCTTCAATGATCATAGATTCTCTCTCCAAAATCTCATGTATGCTAGCATAATTCATCGAAATTTCTTTATTCACTGAACTAAGATCAACCGTTGGAACTCCCTCCAAATTGGTTGTCTCAAGGACATAACTGTAGTCAGGAATAATTTCATGAGATGGATTCTGAGAGTTGATGAACAATGGATCTTGTTGTGCCGATCTCCCCCTCTTCTTAGGGTGAGTATCCATCGAACCTACAAGTCTCCCCCTCTTCCTTTGGGGAACCGTGGCCTCAGCCACCACACGTCCACCATGTGTGGCGGTGCTGCTCTCTCCCATCATAGGGGTGGCGGCATGACATCCTCCATGTGGGATGTCAATCCTTGCAGGCACATTTGCAGCAGGTATATGTGATCTTGTCACTTTAGCAAGGTCAACAAACGTATCAGGCATCGAATCTGCTACGTTACCAAGCTCTATAATTCTCCTTACTTCACTATCTGCTAGTGAGGAGCGGGGATCAAGATGAGACAAGTTAGGGACTGACCATGACAATTCATGTCGTTCATGTGTCCTTCCTCCCCCTAACAACGGGAAGTTTGTCTCATCAAAGTGACAATCCGCAAATCTTGCGGTAAATAGATCGCATGTCAAGGGTTCTAAGTAGCGGATTATAGTTGGTGAAACAAAACCAACATATATGCCCATTCGTCTCTGAGGACCCATTTTATTGCGTAAAGGTGGTGCAATTGGCACATAGACTGCACAACCAAATATGCGTAGGTGCGAAATATTCGGCTCATATCCAGTAACCAACTGGTACGCAGAAAATGGTTGTCTAGCAGCGGGTCTAAAACGAATAAGCATTGCTGCATGTAATATTGCATAAGCCCAAGCAGAAGTGGGTAGGTTGGTACGCATGACCAAAGCCCGTCCAACCATTTGAAGTCTTTTAATGGTGGCTTCTGCGAGACCATTTTGGGTGTGTACATGGGGAACTGAATGCTCGACATAAATCCCGATGGACATGCAATAATCATCGAATGTTTGCGATGTAAACTCCCCAGCATTGTCGAGACGGATCGACTTTATAGGATGATCGGGGTGGTGAGCCCTCAAACGAATAATCTGGGTAAGGAGTTTAGCATATGCAGCATTTCTTGTGGACAATAATGCGACATGTGACCAGCGTGTCAAAGCATCCACCAATACCATAAAGTATCTAAATGGTCTGCATGATGGGTGGATGGGTCCACAAATATCACCTTGGATACGTTGTAAGAATGGAATATTTTCTTTGGTGTCTTTAGTGTAAGAGGGTCTCGCTCCTACCTTGGCTAAAGAGCATGCTTTGCAGAACGAGCGATGAGCATTAGACATCACCAGTGAGGATGCTGGCGTTTGCTCAAGGTCTCCATGGACTTGGGAAGCATCATAGGGGACGAGAGCACCACTCTTGGTGTCAAGTCGTCTCCTCTTGGGTGAGGAGGTGTCGGTATGAGGCCGACCATGGATGGTGGCGCCACCCCTCTTGGTGCCCACCTCCATGTTTGTGTGAACTGCTATTTGGTTCTTGCTTCCTTTCGCTCGAAAGAATGGATGTCCGTTTGAATTCTTCAAAATTCGGATCATCATATCACGACCTGGGTGTCCCAGCCTGTCGTGCCAAAGCATATATGTATCTGAGTCCCATAGGTCATCTCTTATGACATGGTGTGACTCTACAACTCTCATAGTTGTAATACATAGCCCATTTAGCTGACACATGAGCTTCTCTAGTATTCGGTTTCTGCCAGAATCACTAGAGGTAATGCATATATATTCCATTCCATTCTCACAATGAGTATTGATATGAAATCCGTTGGCTCGGATGTCTCGACTACTCAGTAGGGTCCTGGGAGCCCTAAGAGCATAGAGAGCATTATCAATGATGAGTTTTGTTCCATTTGGCAACAAAAGTTGGGCTTTCCCTCGCCCTTGGATCAAATCCGAAGACCCACCCATCATTGTGGTTAGAGATGTTCGACAAGGCATAAAGTCGATGAAGAGTTGTCTGTGACGAAGAATGGTATGTGTGGTTCCGCTATCAATGAGGCATTCAAGCTCTCCTAGAAACATACCTACAAGAAAACAAGTCTTGTATGAGGAAAGATCGAAAAATTAACTCAAAATTTTTTCTAGGGATATGCCTTCTACCCATCGAAGCACCCCCCTCGGGTTTTCCTCAGGTTTTGGCCTTCCTCGGGCAAACTGACCTCCGAGTACTTAAATAGGCATAACTTTGTCTAGAAAATAGCTTTTGACGTTCCGGATGAAGTTCTAGAAACTAGATATCCGTAACTTTCCGAGCATATAATACTCATATGCTGGATCATTTTGAATCAATCTCAGATTCATGTCAAAGATAAGCAATCTGCACAGCCAAATACGTTATGTCGGTTTCAGACCTCTGTCTAGTAAAACGGGCATAACTTTTTCTAGAAAATAGATATCGACGAGATGGACATAGTTCTAAAAACTAGAAGTCCATATATTTTCAGCCATATGCCATCCATATGTTGGTTTATTCTGGAAAAATTCCAGTTTGTCGTCGATGTCAACTGATCTGCAGAGCAGATTCTGTTGTGCCCTGTTTCTGACCTTTGTCTAGTAAAACAGGTATAACTTTTTCTAGAAATTAGCTATCGACAATCCGGAGGTAGTTCTAAAAACTAGACATCCGTACCTTTTCAGCCATATGTCACTAATATGCTGAATATTTCTGGAAAATTTCCAGTTCGTTGTCGAAGCTGGCTGATAGTGCAGCAGATTCTGTTTTCTGCGATTTTGGGGATTTATAGCACTCTTAGCTATCCCAATAGATACATGGACGAATTTGTAAGTTTGCTAGGACATCTAAAGTCGTTTGGATAGCTCTTTTCACTTATGACCAGGTGAAGAGAGATCAATGTAGGTGAGACATAAAGTCCGCTTAAATACCTTTATCGAAATCTCTTGTCCTAGACATCACAAGTTACTAAGGTGAGCCCTAGTAGACGATAGGTTTGTAGCAACCACAAAACATGTATATTACACAGAAAATGTAGACAAGCCTATTATTAATAAGCCAAAACAATGCCTTTATTAATAATGCCAACGAGTTACATCAAAGTTTACTAATCCAGAAATTTGACGAATTACAATGTCAATAATAAGACTTAGGCCACATGCCTTTATTAATGGAAAACATAAAGCTCTAATCAAAATCCGGTGTCTCAGCAATTGAGTCTCTGCCAATTTTGAAGTTTGCTTTAATGAGATTAGCCTCTGCTCCATCTCTATCTTCTGCTTCGTTGTTTCTTTGATCCATAAAATTCGTAAAATCTGAGCACACTTTCTTGTTGATTTTCTTCCGAATTATTGGTGTTTCGGAATGCAACGAAATTTTGCATATTCAAACTTGACACGTATATGAACACTTCTGCAAATTTTCATAATTTTTCGAGACCTTTAGCTAGGTCGAATAATTTGTACAATAGTATGCAGAAAACAGTTCCGAAAACTGATGTGTTCAAGGATCAAGTAGATTCGGATTGGGTCGTTTTGATGATGATCTTGGAAATCCATAGACCCCTCATATCTATTGCTTATCAATGGTAATCAATACCTATTGACCCAAAACTTCCGAAATCTAACTTCTCAAACATTTTGAGAATAAACAACTCGTTTGATTCGAGAAACATCATGCGTCTTATCTTGGCCTCTCTTGGCATTGGTACCTCAGCCTCCATGGCTTCCTTGGTCACCACGGCCTTTATGGCCGGCGCTTCCTCTATCATGGTCATTGATCATGACCTTCATGCACCAACTTATGGCGTCCTTCCTTGTGTGGGCAGTGGTGGAGACCAAAAACTGTTTCATCAAGATTCCCTTAACTTAAGGGTTCCGCCCCTTGCGCTATTCTCTTGATGCGCTTTCATAATTCGCATAGTGAACACTCTTAGTTCCAACTTACCTTGAATTATGATTATGTAGAGGATTTTCTCGATCAAACACAATGAGAAAACAGAAGATGTATTAGTTTCGCAGTCGTAAGAGACTTCCTCAACAACTAATTTGTTTTCCAATATAATATTTAGATTAGACCTTCACTTTGATGTATATGGTCTTACGAACTCTCTTTGTTCATTTTAATCGATGCTTTTATGAACACTCTTTGTTCAATCGATTTTGTGAACGCTCTTGGTTCACTCATGAACGCTCTTAGTTCATGTGGGAACGCTCTTAGTTCCAAGAATGCCCACCTTCAAGAAAGGTGCGGTGTAGAAAGGAGGGATAGGATGTTATTCCGAAATCCCTACGGAAAAATTCAAATTTCCCAAAAGAGTAGGTTATTTTGAAAAAGACAAAGCTGAGTACATAAAACTTACTTGTTGTTTTATTACAGAACAATTCTTTTTCTTCCTCGTTTTTCTTCGGGATCACAGTAGCTATTGCAGTTGGCGGCGGTGCTCAATTTTAGGGCTTCGTGCTGATAACGTGTTTTAGGAAATAAGAATATGGAGAGAATAGTTTGAAGCAATGAATTCTGTAACTTTATTAATGAAGGAGCAACTCCTATATATAGGAGAGTACAAGAGGTACAATCAGGAAAGTAATCCTATTACAATACTGGATAAGTTATACTTGCCATATCCTATAATCTCCACCATAACTAGGAACATCAAATATCCTACAACAAAATTTTGATTCTTGGAAAAGGAAGCAATTTTCTTCTCAAACATTATGGGCTCTTTAGCCTACCCATAATTTACAGGGATGTTGGCTTCTGCCTAATTGCCTGCCACATGTTTTGCTGCTTTAGAGTATTTCTATTAATGTACATTTTGGCATGAACATAAGAATGATTTAGTCTTGTTTGTCTCAGCTTCGTATACATTTTTGCCGGGTTCTGAAGGCATACACATGAATTGGCATTTCCTTGACGTTTGACAAAACACGATAACACTCGATGTTCATCCAGACAAGAGATTGAAGATGTTGGCATTTCCAATTTTACCTCCTTGGTACATCAGGTAGTTTATTCATTGCATATCATGTTTTCCGTCTAGGATATGATAGTGTGCATATATCCCTGCTGTTCTGGTATGATTCTGTGAACATGTCCCTATCTGGGTTCAGTTGCTTAAGTAAATCTGATTTCAGTATGCATGTGCTTTATAGCAGCCTAGGTTAATCTTTATACATGTATCCTGGTTCTTGCTAGTTGACTTTAAATTTCAAATGTGTTAAGCCAACATGTGATACTTAGGATGTTGTGCTACTTTATGCATGTGCTTTACAATCTGGAATTAGGATAGCCTTGACTTTCACGTGATACTCTTTCTGCTGTTTTGCCATTTCTGGTAATGGGTTGGGTACAGCGTTTTCCCTCCTAAAATTTATCTTACCCCAAATGGAAAATTGATGTTGACTTAGCATTTTGCCTTGGAACATGCTTCTGCCCTGTTGACTATGTCAAATTTGTTTAGTCAAGTCTGAGCTGTTTCCTGGACAGTCATAGGCCCTCCTCTTATGCTAGTTGACCACGTGATTCGGTGCCATGCTTGACCCTTATGTATTATTTCTCACAGATATGTTTTACTGGGTATTAGGAAGAACAAAAAGCTGTTTTGTTTTCTTTCTTCCTTATGCTTGTGGTGTTGTCACATCAGTGTGCAGACTTGTTTTTGCTCTGTATTAGGACTATGCTTAGGGCAGCGTTTTGTGCTGCTATGACACGTGCTTTTTCAGTTTTCGTTGACCATTTGCTTTGCCTTACTTGCTGTATTGTGCTGCTGTTTTGTATGGTCTATATAAGGTGTCTATACTATACTGAAAAGCTGGTTGGTCGAGTGAGATACTTGGGTGTTTTGGTTATTCTGTTTTGGTACTCTTTGAGAGTACTTTCGAGTGTAGTTTCTCTTATCTCTTCTCTTCCCCTTCCATATCTTTTGGTTGCTCTTTATAGTGCATAATAGACATGGTTTCTCAAACATAAAAACTATTTTCCAAAACTCATATGCATCATTGCATTGTGCATTCCATAGAGATAAAGTGTGGAGATGCCCAACCCATGAAGTTGATCAAGAAGGTTTTAACTTGAAGAGTAGTTAAAGATCTGTTTTGATACTTCAGTTTCTCTTTCCAAGTGTAAGCACATAGATTAAAGTAGTGTAGCTCTGTTTGTACTAGTGGGTAGACTAGTCAGGATAGCATAAGGGTTATGTATCCCCAGAGTGTCAGAAACTTGTAATTGTGTGAGTTACAAATTAGTGGAAAGGTTTGTCCCTCAAGTGTTAGGGGCACGCAGTTTTTATCCTGGTTGTAGGATTTCTGCGTTACCAAAAACATCTGATGTTATTCTTTCTTTACTACTTCTCTCTCTGTTACTCGTATCCTGTGTTTCGGGATAGGACAATATCTTGCTATCCCGGGAACAGAATTAAACGAAAAAGTGGTAAAGGCCTATTCACCCCCCCCCCCTAGGACCTTTAGGTTCCTAAAGCTTTTAGTTTTTGGGTTTAGTATTTATCAAACATTTCTATGTACATTTTGCTTTATGCAATACACAATTTGCTTAGGTTTAGTACTTACCAAACATTGCTATGACATTTTACTTAATGAGATCCAAAATTTTGAGCTTCTTGGTCTGCGTGGGGTTAAAAGTTCTGTATCCACCTATTTCAGTTATACATGAACTTGGAAGCAATTCCATTTCTTTTCAATTGACTGATCATGTCAGAAATTCTGATGCAGATGGTCGTCGCTAAATCCATCAGGTCTGAAAGGTCAGTGATTATGGTTAAATAACCATTTAATCAGTTTTTCCTAATTCAACGATCTTTGCTTACAAAGTGAAAATGATCCCCCATGTTCTATCAACAGCCAAAATCCAAAGAGGTCAAAGAGAGTAACAGAAGAAAGTGTATACAACACCTCCCAATCTCAGCTGTTCTGAATAGAGCGAAAGAGGTTGAAGCAAGTCTAGCGCCAGAGTTTCCTCGATTTACTAAAGTTATGCTACCTTCCCATGTTGCAGGTGGATTCTGGCTTGTAAGTCTCACTCAGTCTCCTCACACTCTTATAATAATGTGAAATGAGGGCATGTACAACTTGGATAATAAATCTATATGTTTTGCAGGGTCTCCCTAAGAAGTTCTGCTCTGAACATGTGCCAAAAGTTGATACAATGTTTGTATTGGAAGATGAAAATGGGGAAGAATACGAAGCGAAATATCTTGCACACAAGGTGGGATTAAGTGGTGGATGGAGAGGCTTCTCGATTGCTCATGATTTAAAGGCAGGAGATGTGCTAGTTTTCTGTCGTGTCACTCGTTTAAAGTTCAACGTAACTGATTTAGTCATATCTCTAAATGAGTATGTGAACTAGCCCAGGTTAAATCATATGTGATATGTCTATTAGATATTTCTGCATTTCTGAGTGTAATGGTAGGATACATGTAAGATACCTTTGAAGAATTTTTGTTCTTTTGATTGGAGCATTGGATGTGGGATACTTTGCATATACCGTAAATGGTCAACTTTTGAACATCTTTATTCTCCACCTCCTTGTTTAGGTGTATATTATCCGGTTAAAAAGTTTAGCTGAATCAGATTGCGCTCTCAGCCTTGTGCCATTAGATGCTTGCATTGAAGAAATGGATACTGGTAAGTTGCTTCGATGATTAACAAGTTATTATGCCTCTCCTTTTTATTTTTGGCCACATAACTATCAATGTCTTTGATCCTCCTACATCGTTTCAATAATTGCAGGGGAGATTGTCACATGTGAAGGGGAAGATATGAATCCCACACCTATTTTGTGGAAAGTCCTAGAAACAATAATGCAACAGCCTTGAATACTCAAACAACAATTTCAGATCTGACTGAAAAAGATACTAGAGATCTTGGTTCTGATAAACTTGGTGGAATACAACTTGCAGAATCTGTTGTTCCTTTTAAAGGAGTAAGCTCCTTGGAAAAATTTTACATCATCATTGATGGTTTCATCATAAACTCTGAGTTCTCGAAAACAGTTCTGACCAAGTATTATGACATTTGCCGCAGTCAAGATGCATACCTTCATGAACATCTTCTGGAGGGTCTTAATTGGCAACTCATAAACGGAGCAATTTCTGAGATAACAATCATAGCAGATAACATGAGGACCTGCAAGGCGTCTACCTTAGAACGTAATCTGTCAACTTGGAATAAGACTCTCAAGGCCTTTGAGGTGTATTTGGCATGAGTGTGGGATTTCTGCGTGCGCGGCTGGACAAGCTTGCAAGTCTAGTTTCATAGTCGAAATGATGTAAAAGAAGCAAGACTAGCAAATGACCAAGCGGACTTGCTAACACTGATCAGCTAAGGGGGGTGTATTGGATTGAGATTTTAATAAACAATTTTGGAAAGTAAAAGTCTGGTGGTATTGGATTGAGACTTTTTAATAAATTAGATAAGTCTGGTGGTATTCGATTAGGACTTTTAAGATTTTTTTAAAAAAGTCCATAATATCTTCTGGTATTGGATCCAGACTTTTAAGAGGCAATAAATTGTCTGGTGGTATTTGATTGAGATCAAGATTTATAGGATTTCATGACAAAATGGATTGTTTCAGACTTTTTAGTGATAACTATAAATACCAAGACCCCAAAATTGTCTTGCCCTTTCTCATCAGACTTTTCATACTCACTCAAGACTTTTTTTTTATTAGGGTTTTGAACATACGCAGAGGCACTGACTCTTTTTTCTGAAGAACAGTGCCTATTGTTCACGTTGAAGCTCAATAATCTGGTGCAAAGGACAATTCACGTTGAAGGTAAAATCTCATCATGTTTTTGTTGTCAATAGATTATTGTTTTCCTTATTTTAGGGGATATTTGTCAGAAATAACAACTTTTACAAATATTTACATCCAACAAATATTCAGAAATCATTGATATGTACATGGGGATCAAAGAATGTATAGCTCCAGGATATTTGAACAACTCTATCTTGACCTATTGTCATTTTTCAAAAACCGTACATATTACTTAATCCTTTTAACATGGCTTCTGGCAATCCCTTTTTATCATGGATGTGACCAGTATACAACTTGCACGTTATATTAATTTGCAAGTTACTAGTATACAACATGGCTTCTGGTAATCCTTTCGTCATATTAATTTGCACGTTACCAGTATACAACTTTTCCAAATATCAATAGAACTTTGTCAGTTTTTTGGCCTGCATATATACTGTCAATTGTCACGTTCTATGTACTATAAAATTATGCAGTTGTTTTTCTGAGATTGTAAAAGAAATTTGTCTATAAACTAGTGCTTGTGGTCCTAGTTGTTGTCCAGAATTGACTAAAAATATATGATTGGATGAATTGATATTGTACTACTAGTTGAGATGGAAATGGAGGATTCACAAAATGGAAATGGCAAAGGAAAGGGAAAAGCTGATACCTATCAACAGTGGACCATGGATGATAGCAACTTGTTGTTGGGGTTGTTGGCTGAAGCTATGAAAAATGGGTTGCGTGATGCGAATGGATCTTTAAGCAAGCTTAATATAGAAAACTTCATACTTCCTCGTCTTAATGCGAAAACTAGGTTTCCCAAAACCTATAACAATTACCTGAGCCGAATGAAATGGTTCAAGAGTCAATATAACAAATTGAACGAGCTGGTGCGTAACACCTCCGGTTTTGGTTGGGACCCAATTGGAAAGAAAGTCACGGCTAGTGATGAAGTATGGGAAGAATACTTGAAGGTGAGCTTAGTTCATGATTTTCAATAATTTTGGCACCCTGTAGTTACTATAACATTTTATGTGTAGCTGATATATTAACAAAATGTATGTTTTTTTCTTTCTAGTCCCACCCAAGCCACAAGAAACTTCGGACAGAATGTAGTGTTGATTATGACGACTTGCAACTTGTTGTTGGGGTTGGAACTGCTACTGGGAATGGCTCAATGGCATTAGGTGCTGATGATACTGATGCAAGTATATTAGGGAATGAAGAAAATACAATTTCTGGGATGGAAAAGTTTCCATATGATGCTGCTAGCAATGCTTTCATAGCACCACCAAATAATACCTTTGACGAGTCCTTCCAACCTTCATCACCCCTCGAACCTTCTTCTCCTTTTGAGGCCCCTTTAGGCTCAATGTTTAACAAAGAAAAGACAGGTCAAAGTAAGCGAAGCAGATCCGAGTATGAAGGGAGTTCAAGCTCTAACGGGACCAACAATCATGCAAGGGTTCTAGATAATCTTTCTATAGGCATTGATTCAATTTCTACCAACTTCGAAAGGATCTACAATCTGATGGAGAAAAGAGAGAGAGACAGAGAGATTGAGAAAGAAACTACAATATGGGATGCTCTAAAAGATATAGCAGATTTGGACAACAATACTCGTTTCAGGGGTGTCGAGTTGCTTAACACTAAAACAAAGAAGGACATGTTTTTTAAGATGACACCAGAAGAACGATCAGCTTGGATACTCTTCAACTTGAAGTTGGCAACATAGTGTTTTTTGAAAGTTATTTGGAATGTTATTTGGAATTTTCTACACTTTAGTTGAACTAGATGTTGGGTTTGATGAACTATGATGCCAGTTTGGATTGTTGTAGTTCGAATGTTTTGAAAGTGTGTTTTAGTTTACCTTATATTTTGGCTGATATAATTGTTATTTAGAATTTTCTACAATTTAGTTGAACTAGATCTTGGTTTGATACATTGATGGATTTCATTTTTCTTTTGCACAGGATGTATAGAGGTAATGATTTAGAGGATGAAGAAATGAATGATGATGAAATGAGTGAAGAAGAAGATAATGAAATACATGAGTTTTATGAAGCCATCAAGATTTTGGTGATGGCAGTTCAAGCAGTAATACATGTGGTGAATGAGCTTAGGGTTATTGAGGCTGGTAGACAAATTGAACGTCCACTAAACCCGCGACGAATCAACAATGTTTTTGGATATAACTATATACATAGGGCATTGAATGATGATCCTGCAATATTCTGAAGAGTATATAGGATGTACCCTGATGTATTCTGCAAATTGTGCAACATCCTTAGAGAAAAAACACACTTGGAAGATACAAGGTTTATTTGTGTTGAAGAAATGCTTGGACAATTCCTACAAATTGTCGGCCAAAATCATCGTTATTGTGTTATTCGCAATAATTTTCGTCGATCACAGTTCGCGACTATTGAAAATTTTCACAAAATGTTGAAGGCTTTGAATACATTGTCAAAGGACATGATGGCCAAACCCGGACCAATGGTGCCTGCTAAAATAAGGGAAAATACAAAGTTTTTCCCTTATTTCAAGGTAAGTATTATACTATTTCATTATATGTAAATTGTCATTTGTATTATTCTTGTATTTCATGTATCTAAATCATTACCATCATCATGCTTTATGTTATCTTAGGATTGCATTGGAGCTATTGATGGGACACATATTCCGGCAACGGTGATGGGACGTGATAATAGCAGTTTTCGTGATCGTCATGGAAATATATCTCAAAATGTATTAGCAGCATGTAACTTTGATTTGGAGTTCATGTACGTCCTTGCCGGGTGGGAGGGTTCAGCTCATGATTCCAAAGTGTTAAATGATGCTTTATCAAGGAGGAATGGACTTAAAGTCCCACAAGGTAAATGTTAGTTTTTTTAAAAATTTAAAATATAATATAATTAAACAGCCAATGCTTTATTGTGTGGTACGGTTGGGTAATAACTGCTGGTCGTGTATTTGTAATTAGGTAAATATTTCCTAGCAGATTGTGGATTTGCTAATCGACGTCAATTTTTAGCTCCATATCGAGGTGTGCGGTATCATCTCCAAGATTTTGCAGGTAATGGGAATGATCCTGAAAATGGAAAAGAATTGTTCAATCTCCGCCATGCGTCTTTGAGAAATGTGATCGAGAGAATATTTGGCATTTTTAAATCCCGGTTCACCATTTTTAAATCGGCACCTCCATTTCCATTTAAGACACAAGTAGAGATAGTGTTGGCATGTGTAGCGCTCCACAACTTTCTTCGCAAAGAATGTCGATCTGATGAATTTCCTATTGAAGGAGAATCTGCATTGTCATCATCCCCGATTGTGGAAGAGGAACTTGATGAACTAGTTTCACAAACTCAGGAGCAGCAGAGAGAGGATGCTAATGCATGGAGACTAAACATAGCTGACCATATGTGGAGAGAAAGATATTAGCATATTGATTTTGCTTGTTGGTTTAAAACTTTTGAATATGTTCGTTTATTTGCTCTTCTTTTCCTCTTTTGTTTTTTGCTGGTCTAATTTGATTATCAGTAAAATTAGATGAAGTATTTAGTTCAATATGGTTTTAATAAAATTAGATAAGGCCTGTATGATGGTTTTTTGATCGTAAGGTTATATACCTGTTAAAATGACGTTAGACTTGTTTGGGTTTTTTCAGATTAGGCCTGCTAGCTAGTTTGAGTTTTTCAACTCAGGCCTGTGTGTTAGCTAGCAAATTTATAAAGCCCATATTTCAAAAAGTCCAAAAAGTCTTTAAATAAAGTCTAGATAATCCTAATAGTCTATAAATAAAGTCAAAAGACTCTTTTTAAAAATTCCAGAATCTTGAAAGTCTAGTCCATATAATCCTAATAGTCTTTAAAATCCTACAAATCCATAAAATCTTGACACTCCAAAATTGTCTATTAAAATCTCAATCCAATACACCCCCCTAAGTATCTAATCACCTTAGGAGCCGACTTGCTAGGGTTTTGACTGCTAGGGTTGCGCTCGGTACTACCAAGTCTTCCATCTCAATGGAAATTTTGGCTTGGAATTGTCTTGGAATTGGTAACGATGCTGCGGTGGAAGCCCTGAAGGTGTTAATTCGTGAAAACAAGCCATCAATCATCTTCTTGAGTGAAACAAAAATCTCAAACCCTATACAGATGGATAAACTGCGTAGGAAGATTGGATACCTTAATTGTGAGGCTGTCTTCAGTGTGAATCAAGAGGACCATGGGATTCCTGGTCAGTCGGGGGGAATAGCAATGTTCTAGAAGAACGACGTCTGGATCGACTTTAAGACAAAGTCGACTCACCATATCGACGTTGTGGTGGAGGGTGTGGGGAGCAGGGATCGGTGGCGCCTAACCGGTTTCTACGGTTATCCCACCACGTCGAAAAGATACAAGACTTGGGATCTTTAAGGAGTCTGGGAGATGAGTTTACACTGCCTTGGTTGGTCATTGGAGATTTTAATGAACTACTGCACAATGATGAGAAGGATGGTGGTCCTCTGCGCTGGGAGGGACAGATGCGACTCTTCCGGAATTGCTTGAATTATTGTGAGCTTTACGACCTAGGGTTTGTGGGGAACAGATCACATGGAGGAGAGGAGACACCCGTTCGCACTTGGATCGCGTTGTTGCCTCTAGGTCTTGGCTCGATCTGTTCCTAAGAGCTACCCTGCGTAACCTAAATTACGTCCATGGGGATCATGTCCCAATTCTAATGGACTCTCAAGTGTCGAGGTCGATGGTTACGCAGCATAAGAAAAGAAGATTCCTCTTCGAAGCATTCTGGACGAATCATGCGGAGTGTGAAGCGATGGTCTGTAAGGGTTGGCAGTGTTCCAAGGTTGCCTCTCCCGTGCATGAGGTCTCTCAATGCATACAAAACATACGTTTTGTACTGAATGATTGGCAGAAGGCAAAGTTTGGCAATCAGGGTAGAGAGATTGTAGCTATTCGATCACACGCATCAGCGTCCTTAATTCTTTACCTCTTTCAGACGATAATGTAGTGGAGTACTCCACTAGAACAGCTCATCTCGATTGTCTGCTGGCAGACGAGTACCAGGTACTATGGACAGAGAGCAAAGGTTCTCTGGAATACTGAGGGTGAGGGCAACACCAAGTTTTTTCACAGGAAGTGTTCGAATAGAAATGTGAAGAATCGTATTTCCGGTCTGTACAATGAGGAGGGAGTTCTGCAGACCTCCAGTGAAGGGATTGAGGGTGTGGTTATCGATTACTTCAGCTTGATGTTCAAGGCAAATGAAGTCAATTCTGAGAAGATGAAAGAGGTGATCAATCTCATTGACCCTAAGGTTACAAGAGGGATGAACGAACAGCTTCTAGCTCCTTACACCGAGGCAGAGATGAAACACGCGCTGTTCCAAATGCACCCATCTAAGAGCCCTGACCCAGACGACATGCCTCCCCTCTTTTGACAAAGGTATTGGGAAGTTATAGGTAAAGAAGTGGTGGCAGCAACTATTAACTTCATAGACACCGGGATCTTACTTGGACAGGTAAACTTCGCGCATGTCTGTTTGATCCCCAAAGTCACAAAACCTGAAAGGATGACGGACTTGAGGCCTATCTCTCTTTGTAATGTGATTAACAAAATTGCATCTAAAGTGATAGTCAATCGCTTGAAGAAGATCCTAGACCAAGTCATATCTCCTTTTCAAAGTACCTTTGTCCCAAGAAGATTGATCTCGGATAACACGTTGATTATCAATGAGGTATCGCATTATATTCATAATCAATCCTCATCTATTAGCGGTGTGTTTTCTCTTAAGGTAATCGTCCTCGATGCACTTACCGCCGAGGCTTTAGCATTGCGAGCGGCATGTAAGGTAATCAACGAGAAGCAACTTTCCCCTATTATTGTGGAAACAGATTGTCTCCAACTGATCCAAGCTGTTCCAGATGCGGGGGCAGACTCTTCTCATATTGGAGGTATTCTAAGAGATATAGCAAATATCAAACGGTGTCCCGGTATTTGTTTCAAACATGTATTTAGAGAAGCTAATGAGTTAGCTTATAAACTTAGCAAATTGGCCTTGAATTTTGATTTGTCTGTCACTTGGAATGGTGGTGCTCCTGCAGTTGTCAAGGAGGCATTATCACAGTATGTTTTTGTATAAGCCCATTGGCAATAAAATCTCTTAGCCTTTCTTCAAAAAAAAAAGACCAAGCGGAAGAAGAGGGGGGAGACTTGGAGGCAAAGCTTTTGGAAGTGAAAGAGACCATAAGGAGGCTCAGTTCTGAAATCAAGACTCTAAATGTGAAGTCGGAGAAGGTTGATGTTATGTTCCAAGAAGTGGCCAACGCCCCATGGTAACAACAAAATCAAGAAGCAGAAATGTGCTGCTGCTACTTGATGAAATTTTTTGTGTCATATGAGTACTCAGCTCATCAGTAGACAGTGCTAGTAGCTAGTATATATAGGATAGGAGGATTAGGAGATATATTTTAGAGATGAGGATATTTTGCGTGGCTTAGCGATAATATTTTAGTAGTATGATCTTCGAAAAGAATGATAGCTACCATTCTACCAAGCTGGACAATTAGGATTTATGTACCTTCTTCTGGTTCTCCCTTTTGTATCCAGGCAACATTTGAACTAATGAAGAAGACAACATCTGGCTCCTAAGTTTACTTCATTCTACTAGACTGGTTGTTGGATCAATGCCCCTCCCTCGAGTGCAACAAATCACCAGGAAAAAAAAAAGATTAAGAAAGAGAATGCAATGCCCTCACGCAGGATCGAACTACGGACCTTCAGTTTACAAGACTGACGCTCTACCACTGAGCTATAAGGGCTGTTACATTCACTCTATCGATAAATATTAATTAATTTAAATTTAAAATTAAAATTAATTTTATTTTCTTGTGGTTTCTCTCTCATCGTGCATTAAATAATTAAAGATAATATTTTGTTACGTATTATCATTAGAAAATTACATATAAGGCCAATTAGAGACTCTATTTCACACATAAAGTTGTTATAAATTTTTTACACATATAAGGTCATTATCTCTTCTCTAATATATTTGAGTTTTCAAAATTGCTCTTTTTTATAAAGAGAGTTGTCTAGTTCAAATTCTTTTTTTTTATAACGGTTTAGTTTAAATTCAAAACTCTACCGGCAGCTTTTAGCTCCATTAGCTCGATTCTCTCCGCATTAACTTTCTGTGTTTTTATATGTGTGTTTTTGTTTGATGATGCTGCTCATCTAAAGGGAAAGTACAAGGGATACATGCTCTGTACCACTAGAAAGAATGGGAACAAAGGTTTGTTTTTCAATTTTTGTATAGTGTGTAAAACTAGTAACAGTAGTACTGTCCAACAACTAGAGTAGTACTTTTTGAAAACTACAATAGTACTTTCAACAAAGTTTTAGTTAGAATGCATAAAGTCCCAGTAGAGTAGTACTGTCCAACAACTAAAGAGTACTTTCTGAAAACTACGGTAGTACTTTCAACAAAGTGTTGTAGTATTTTCCATGAAACTATCAAATGGTGTTTTCTGTAACATCTTCACTGTTTTTGGAGACAATTTTTTATGAAGTTCACCCATGACTTTGCAAAAGTCTCTTAATGTCGATCTTATTTGGACTATGGGTTTCTTAGGGTCCTCTATTTGTGTCATTTCTGCAAAACAATAAAATAGACCATCAAAACACTACATACTACTCACATAAATTCTATATACTACTTACATCAATTCTACATACTACTACATAACACACTACATACTACTCACAGACAACACTACATACTACTCACAGACAACACTACATACTACTACAAAATAAATTACATACTACTCACAGACAACACTGCATACTACTCACAATAATTCCACATACTAATATTCCTGAACTAAAATGATAACAAAATTGAGAGAGAGAGAGAGAGAGAGAGAGAGAGACCTGAAATTGGGATGAGGCGGTTCTTGAGGGAGGGAGGCGGTGGCGTTCGTCTGCAGAGACAGCGTTGATGTTCCAAAACCCCACGGTGGCGAAGGCAATCGAAGTCGGAGGAAGAGCTACCATGACAAAATTGGAAATCGGAGGTTTTTAGGCGGGTGAGGAGGGGGCTAGGATTCAATCGGTGGTGTGTAATCGAATTCGAAGGTGTGTAGTCAGAGGTGTGTATTCGTCGACGTGACGGGATAGAAATCAGAGTGAGGAGGACGATGGAGCTCTGCTAGGGCACGTTTTGGGTATTTTGGGTCTGAAGCAGAGAGAGAGAAAGAGAGACCAATTTATATAGGATAGCATTAGACGTAAATAAATTGAACGAGAGAGTTTTTGTTAAATCAGGTGACCTTATTTGGGAAAGAAATATCAGGTGACCTTATACGTAAGTAATCTTGCGTAAGTGACCTTATACGTAATTTACCCTACTATCATTACTCGAAAACAAATAACTAGTGCACATTTTGTCCTCCTCGAAAAGTCTAGTATATATGTACTAGTTGAAATACACAGGCTATGCATGTAAAATATTCTATTTTTTCATTTTTGTTTTGAATGAAAAAGCGAAAAAAAAAGGTGGCTGGAACGTGTGGAAGTTTTGCAATCTGCACGTATGAAGTTAGTTTTTTTTTAAATGAACGATATAATTGATTGGGCTGAAAGATTGCAAGGGGAACACCGATGCAGTCATCGGCACGATAAAAAGAACTCCCTAGAGTAATCTAAACTATTACATGCTCAGCACAGACCTATCATCACATATCAAGATGGCCTAGAAGTAGGAAAATGACTAAATATCTAGTTATGCACCCCAAACTACAGCAACACTAGTTGCTCTTCAGCCCTCTTCTCAGCAATTGAATTTAGTGTCATCTTCTTGTGCGGGGACTCGTCATTGACACCTCCGACACACGATCACTCGATGCCCTGCTGCCGCCCATCACTAGTGGGGGTGACTCCTCCTGCATCCCTCTTCTTTTTTTTTGCCTAGATGTTCCTCCTAGATCCTCTAGGAGTCAGCGATGATGCCCCCTCTGTGCGTTGTCTACTATCTTCAGCCAGCAAAGATACGACATCTGCATGCCCCAAGGTTGTCGCCCGCAGAGATGATCCAACTGTTTGCGACACCGCTTTGGCCTTGCCCCGCTCGGACCTAACATAAGTACTCGTAGCCTTCGAAACTTTCCTTACTACCTTTTGGGTCGTAGGGTTTGCCCCATCAGGTCTGACTGTGGAATACCAGCTGAAACTAGAACATGCAAAAAAATGCACGAGGTTAGTGGGTCCCCTTCACAAAAAGGGTTCCCCTACATGTAGGACAAATTTCACAAACCCTCTACCCGAACCTCCTACATGACCGCCACGTATTCGGCATGCATGGCCTCGGCTTATGGTGGTTCTCCCACCGAGGTGCTTGGTACATGTGTCACCGCCGAAGGCTGCCCCCTATGCACAAGTGCAGTAGCCAGTTCCTGGTGCTTTGCTAGTGATGGTTGTGCCACAGGGGTGGAGGATGGCCCATTTTTAAATCCCAAAGGTGGCGTTATGGATCTTGCCACTGCTCGCTCAACCCTACCACTCCTCTCAAGCCCGCAGCACCACATAGCTTGCTTCACTATGCACAAACAATCCACAAAGAAGGCAGGACCATTTTACCTTAGGGTACTCAAAATCCATCGGTAGTGCACACTCCGAGGTGAATCGGATCTTCCGCTTGACCGCTATACCGTGGCGGAGATCTAGCCAAACATTTATCTTTATAATTCAATTGGAAAGAAAAGCCTGATCGTGCTTGATGTAGCTCCCCACAAAGTTACTGATCCACACCGCCCACTCGTAAACGCTGCCTTTGGAACGCTGTGAGCCACCACCCACGTTTGGGTTACCACCGCAGGGACTAATGAGGGATCGGAGAATCCATCAAACTCCTCCACCACCACCGTGTACTCCTTGAAGAACTAAGGACCTTGGGCAGTACATCGAAAAGCAACCGAATCCTCAAACCTGCAAAAGAACCGAGAGTCATCGTGGCGATGGATCACCACATTTTTGGGTCCAAGAAGGATGTGCCACAACTGCACCATGGCCGCTTTGAGTGACTAAGATCGAACTTCTGGCAAAACCATCGGCCCGAACAGTCGAGCTATGCCATAACGCGTTGTAACCAACCCCATATCATCACTGTCCTCCTCAAACGGAGGATCAATGTCGACGACGTCAAGATCGTCGTCATCATCATCGGACAGAGCCACAGCCGCCGTGAACCGAGCTGAGACTGCATCTGGGTCGTCAGCCATCCTCGTCGTTTCAAAGGGATGGATCCGAATTGGATATTTGGGGATGATATGGACAGAGATAAGACCTCAAAACGGAGAAGACAATAGAGGTTTAGGGGAATAAATACAGAGGTCGGAGCATGGAGGCGACGCCGCCTCTAGGGTTTGGAAGAAATGATAAATGAGTTTTCTGGAGAGAAAAGGGGAACAACACAGCAACAACTCAACTCACCACACGAAAAAAACTTATTACAAACCGACACTCGTGTATGAAAGTTAGTTATTGTAGATAAGGAAGAAAAGTTATTCAGTTTTTATTATCTATATTATTATTAAGTGAAGAGGGGTTGTTTCCCCACTTTCACCCCCGATTCTTCCAAAAATAACATTTTCATCGTAGAGAAATATAATTGTTCAGGTGTTTTTTTAGTAATTAACTAAAAAAATTATATATAAAAATTCTCAAACCTTGTTTTTCCTCCACTCTCCCCCTTTTTTCTCTGTGCATAAAATTTCAAATTATAAAATATAAGGTTACGGCTATTCACACTCCATTTTATATTTTCTCACCCCATATTATTTGTATTATTAAATTATTATTTATCCTTAGTGAAATTTACAAAAAAAAAACATCCTTATTATTACTTAAAATTATAATTTTTATTTCTTTTACAACCCAACAAATATAATTGGAGCAAAACTCTTATTCACGTAAAACTGCTACTCAACAACTATGGTTGTTCTGCAAATTTTACAACATACGATTCATACTTTTTGGGATTGATTTGAAAGAAGCTCTAATTGTGACATGAAGTCTGAAGAAATCCTTAAGAAGGTTTCAAGTAAAGTAAATTATATTTTCATAAATCATCATGCTTCGATTCAAAAAAAAATCATGTTTTGAGACTGTGTGTATGCACCATAGCCATAGCCTATAATCACTCCCCTAAACTTTTCTAAGAAAAAAAATTGTAAAGTAATATCACACCCATAGGGCGTGCACATTTTCTAGTTTTGTTTATTTTTTATTGCATTTTGTTCATTTACATTTTTTATCATAAAAAACTAACCGTAAATATAGTTTTTTAATTGATAAAGGGTATTATAGAAAAAAAAAATTGTGTTTTGATTGACAATGAGAGCTTCTTTAAATATAGTATAGAGATATAGATAATTCAAAAAAACGAGGCTTAAAATTCAATATGTAGAACTTAATTTAGTAATACATAAGATCTTATTCACTAATTTTTTCAAAGTTCTCCATATAGATGATATATTTCTACTTGATCAATCATGAAACTATGCCTTGCAATCCAGTGGTCAGTCATGCAGGTGGAGGTGATCTTGGAGGATGTCGCCTTACTGGAGTATAATCAGCATCAAACTCATCACCATCGTCTGCCTTATTTTCAGGGGGTGATCTAGGAGGATGTGTATGAATTGGAGTATAATCAACATTGAACTTCTCATACGAAGTTTGACTCACACGGATGTTCTGTTGTTCAGCTTCTGTCATATATCTTCCTACACGAATTCCTGGAAAATATATAGGAGATTAATTTGAAAAATGATCTAATTCATTTAGACTAAAAGTTATAGATAATTAAGACTTGGTTGTAAAGATTTAAAGATTGATCTATATATATGCGCGTTCTGGCGGCCGAGTATGACCAGAATAATCTTTTACCTTCAACATTACTGAGGTGAAGGAACACAAGAAAGAAAGCGAGAGACAAGAGCGTTTTTGCAGCAAAGCCTGAATTTCTCATGATATTAAGCACAAATTGAACAAGTTCAATTCTTGTAGCAAATGGTTGAGAGGGTGGCCTGGGGAAGATGAATGTTATATGAGCATGTTATATAGCATGCACTCCAAATGCATATATGGCAACATCTTAATTACCCCTCTAGAAAATTGCGTTCTTTTCATTGGGAAAAGATACATCTATAATAGGTACGAAATCAATTGAATTTGACTAGGACGGTTAAAAAATAATACTGCTGCGCCGCATCGATTGTCACCTGAAAAATTATTCAAAAATGAATCTAGATATTTAATGACTTTTGAATTTCTTTATACAAGTGGTTATCATTTCCCTGAAAAATGATTCGATAGTGTCATGAGAAATGTTTTGTGATTAGTGGATGGTCAGTTGTGTCGACTGTTATTAAATCTACGCTTAATATTATATAATTACAAATCAGTTTAAATATAATATAATATTATTTGTTGAATCTAAATTTAATGGCATCTGACCACAATTAACTACCAGAATATGACTGATAATATCATGAAACATTTATTCAAATAAGTAAACAAACTCAAGTTAAAGTCAGATTACTCAGATAACATAGATAAATGGTGTGAATTATAAGACCGAAAAGCTCGAGCTCACCTCACTTTGCATCTTTTTCTTAGCCACCACATTTTCTTCACCACTTCCATTGGATCTCTCATCTCCTGGCCTCCTTAGTTACTTTGATCGATCGAACCCCATACTCATATCGGGATCGACCTCCTCTCTCTTGTAAAGTCTTTACGTGGATGATTTCGTCACCAAAGTCACAAGAGGATTCACGACGAAAATGTGGTTGTTGCACATGGCAACAACAATGGAGGATGTCAACCTCTCAGCCTTGGCCACTGATAGCTAAGATTAATATATCATTCTCTTCCTCTCGTCAAGCCCAATAACTTATCTCAAAGCATCAACATCTAATTCAGCCTAGATTGGTTGGAATGGACCCGAAAGACGGCTGATTCCATTTCGCTGGAAAATTTCTAACCCCGATTCCAGCGCCAACAAGCCACATACTCCAAAGCTAGGCGCTTGTTGGGTTCTACTCACATAAGGCAGGGTTACAACACCCCTCTAACCATGCCACTAAAATCACCGGTGACCATCCAATACGGTGACGCCTAAAATTAAATTCATTTTGAGGAATTAGTATAATTATCCAGAAAATTTGCCTAAATAAACGATTCCTAACTAGGTTTGGGTCATTTATAGCTCCATCTGGTTGATCAACAATAGATGGTGAAGAAGGGTATGTGGTTCTATCAGAGAATCTCAATCATACTGGAGAATTTTGACAAGTTTCTTGACCCAAAGACATAGTTGCGACTGAGGCTAGGGTTCATGGTTTATCGTCGACTGAATTCTTACCGAACTGGGCCAAATAGATCATAATGGCAATCAGAGTGTTCCAAGACCATGATTTTCTAGCAAGTGAAGCAATATGAGGAGACGCAAGTCTTGGTTTAGTTGGATCTGAGGAGGTTGGTTGTTTTACTATTTCCAAGGAATATGCTTCATATTTTTCTTACTCTTCTGTTATGTTTGTGGTGGATTTGTGCATAGAGATGATGGTTGTTTGAGGCTGGGTGGCGATTGCTTGAGATTAATTGCTGGTAGGTGGTGCTTGGTGGTCTTAAGGAGCCACCACCGAGTTTTGGAGGTGATGTTGGCATAGTGTAGGGTCTAGTGGGACTTTGTTTGGGTCGTTTACAGCTCGATCTGGTTGATCAACAATAGATGGTGAAGAAGGGTATGTGGTTCTATCAGAGAATCTCGATTATGCAGGAGGATTTTGACAAGTTTCTTGACCCAAAGGCATAGTTGCGACTGAGGCTAGGGTTCATGGTTTATCGTCGACTGAATTCTTACCGAACTGGGCCAAATAGATCATAATGGCAATCAGAGTGTTCCAAGACCATGATTTTCTAGCAAGTGAAGCAATATGAGGAGACGCAAGTCTTGGTTTAGTTGGATATGAGGAGGTTGGTTGTTTTACTATTTCCAAGGAATATGCTTCATATTTTTCTTACTCTTCTGTTATGTTTATGGTGGATTTGTGCATGGAGATGATGGTTGTTTGAGGCTGGGTGGCGATTGCTTGAGATTAATTGCTGGTAGGTGGTGCTTGGTGGTCCTAAGGAGCCACCACCGAGTTTTGGAGGTGATGTTGGCACGGTGTAGGGTCTAGTGGGACTTTGGTAGGGCACTTCAGGTTCAGGGCAATGCATGCAGATATGGACATGGCTCGGCTGGTTGGGCTAATTTGGGTGGTTTAAGTGGTATAATGGTGTCAGCGATGTAGAGGTTTGTGAATGAGGCATTAGTGTCTATGGATTGACGGGTTACGGAGGCATCGGAGAGTGCCTTGATAGTGGATGAGATGTGGTGGCATGCTTCTTTTTGAAGGGAGTGTCAGACATGTGGCAGGCCTGAAGAAAAAGTAATCGTTCTCGGTTATCCAAAGGTGAAAATAGAGCCCGGAAACGGCTTCTTTTTTTTATCCAAATGCATGAAGAAATATTTTTCACTATCTGAGTATGGAGTCCAAAACCTCAAAATTCTTAAAAGAAAGATGCGGAAACATAAGTTCGAGAAGTTTTCATTTATACTCTCAACGTGAAAAAAAAATCTTTTATTTACATACATTAGCAGTCAAGTTCTGGTAGTCAATCACCGTTGGATCTGTATCTAATGGATGAGAATAAACTATACTTTAACACACGCATGATTAACTATCGTTAGATACAGATCCAACGGTGATTGGCCACAACTGATTACGAATTCAATTGGCCACCAAAGCACTACTCCATACATTAATTAGTGTAAGCATATACTTTTTCTTTTTAAAAGGTCGATAATGTACCATTAAAATGTGATGGCAGTACAAAGACTATCGGATTACCCATCTTGATAAAGTGAAGCCCTATACCAGTCCCAACCTTGAGGCAAGGCAAACAGAGCAACCACCCAAGGCCCAAACCATTTAGAGGGCCATTTTCTTTTCACTGTATAAAATGGTAAAACTTAAAATATATATATATATCATTTTGCATATGCTTTGGAAGCAACGTCGTCATCCTCGATTCCTCTTTGTGTTTCTCAACTTCTCCCTCTTCAATATTCACTTTCCCAAACTTTCAAGTTTCATCATCGATCATGGAGAACATAACTCATATACCCATTACAAATTAATGGAGAAGATGGTTCATCTCCCCTAGAATCACATGATTCTTATATCTGTCAATCTCTCTATAAATAAGGTCAGCAATTCCTCTGAGTTTACCCCATTTCTCAATCATCTAGGTGTCTGGGCTGCAAGTGCAGTTACTCTAGCAGTATAAAATCATAAAATCAGGCAGATTCACTAGTTTTAGTTTGTTACTTGATCAATTAGTCTCACCGTTGTTATATTGATGTTGTAATTCGCAAAATTCAGAAATCATTTGTCTTCTTTCCTTCAATTTCTTACATACATTTTAGCTTACTCGTGAGTTGAAGCAAAGATGCCCACCAAATGCTTGATATAATGTCTCTAAGGCTCTAACTCATTTTACTTTACTCATAAGGAGAAGAACATGAAAACATGATGTAATGTGTTGAGAAGGTCCATCTTTTGTGTGAATTGACTTGAGCAAGTCAGCAATATTTGGTAGAGAATTAGTAATTTTTGTTGTCTATATTATATAAACTTTATGAGTACTAGATTCAGTATATCTCATTTATACAGTTATATTAATACACTAGTGGTTTTCATTAGTTATATTCTTATATATTTGATCTGTTTGCAATCATTATTGTTCATCTATATGTATGACAGTATTAACTATTATTCTCAAGTTGCTAAATAGTTCAGTAAAAAACTTATAAGGGGCAGAATATTACTTGATACTAATGTATATTTGATTGTTTGCAGCAATTCTATTTCATTTAAATTTTTTTTTCTCGTAAAGGGCCCAAGTTAATTTTTGACCCCGGGCCTTGAATTTCTCAGAACCGGCACTACCTTGTACATACTACAATACTAGACAAATGTTTATCACAAAGTCTAGACTTGCAAACCAGGATACCACTGGGTATAATAAAAAATTCCATTGCACCATCCCTTCACTAGCTAGGCACCTCTCTACTAGTAGCCCATCGTCGAGTTAGGAGCTTCCCCTTCACCCCGAGTCAGAGCAGCTCAGTCTCTTTTCAAAGAACAACGTCCCTCTAATGCCACACTTGGGCCTGATAACGCCGCGCTCATGTGTCTTGCTGGCAAAACTTGTGCCACCTCGTGTAACGAATGACACACAAGTAGTCAGATTAGGTTGGTGCAGAGATTAGATGACCCAACCTTCCTTCCAACAATAGCTGTGATCATTTTATTTTGGCACCATTCAAAGTAGATTGCAGCCACCTTTTCTTATGACCTCCAAGATCTAACATCAAGCATGTATTCTTTTTCATATCACAAGAAACGATACCATTAACTAACCCAAAATCTATACTAACCTTAGGATCATGCCATTGGGGCATTTCCCGAAAGTGTTCGTTTCCTTAGTCACATCCTCAACCCAGCTATCAGCCACATCTTCTTTCTCATCTCCTGAACTTCCGCTTGCACTATTCTTCACCCTCACCTCTTGATCAAAGTCCATGTATACATCCTCTTCCCCAGACTTATTATGATTCCATTGTATAGGGCATTCAACCATATTGTGATCAAAACTACCTCAGTCCAACATTTGAGTATCAAGTACGCTATCTCACACTCAATCACTACCTGAAGTCTAAGCCAAAGCCATGTCTTGGTCACCAGTTGCTGCTGCAAGTCCACCATCACCAACAATATGATCTCCCCATTCTCCTAAAGACAATAGGTGTCATCATCCACATGACCACCAAGTTGGTCGCCTAGCACATGCCATCATTCCTTCACTGTCACCTCGCCAGTCATGTCACCCCTAACCACATCACACGAGCCCACACTTTTGCCCAAGTTGTCGGGATCGAATGGATCGGCAACAATTCATTGTATTGTTTCACCATCACTGTAAAATCTTCAAAAAATCAGGATCCTCGCGTCACTTCCCTTTGAAGATATGCCTTTTCTCAAAATCACCCAATAAAGCGATCTGGAGTGCATCGCCAGATTCAGATTGCACCTAGTTCTACTAAACCTCACCATAATCGAATCATCTAAAGTTTGAGAGCATGAACCCTCACTTCGGACAAAATTATTGTGGAGAAGACTCGAATGACCGTAAAGAAGAATTCATTTGGCTCCTCTTACGTTCCCACAAAAAGATCAAACTCCATTAATAACCTGCCCGTACTAAACGAGTTTGACCTCACCTGGCCTAGAAACCAATATCAAAAGAACGAGAACAAAGAGAAGAATTTGAATCCGTTAACAGATCAAAATTTGAAATATTGAGTAAAGAGATCAGATGAGAAGAGGGTATATGAGGGCTAAAGGTTTAAGAAAATTGGAAAGGTCAGAAGGGCGAGGACAGAAAAAAAGGGACTTCGAAAACTACCACATTACACGCGCTTGTCATCACACACTTAATGCTCTTAAATAAAAGAGGATTTCCATAATGCATGAAAGCACTGACTTGCACCGATTGATACAAAAGTTGACAAATTCGATATGCTAATTTAACTCATGTGACGAACGACATCAAGTCAACTTATATAAATTAGTCTATATATTTAATGAGTAGTCATGTTCTGTATCTTACAAATAAGAACTGACTTGTGATTATCGATCATTAGATATCATATTTAACGATGACGGACTACAACTGATTACGAATTTTACTGAGAAGTCTTTCATTTGTTAGTTCTGTAAAAACTAGTCTACTTGTATAATGAGCATATAATGATGAGCGGCACCAAAATCGATCGAGGAATGCTAGCGCTAACCGCTTACAGCGTAGCCAAACCAAGACGTTGTTCTACAACAAATACGCGGATACGGATCTTGAGAAAAGACGGCCACAATTCCTCTATGTTTACTTGCCTATTTGACCCTTTTATTCAGCCCTTAGGGCATCTCCAATGGGAGGATCTAAAATGGGGTGCTAGATCTATATTTAGGACCTCAATTTAGGACTTATGATTTAGGACTTCACTATCTCCAATGGTAAAGTCCTATATTGTAAATATTTTTATGGCGCTGGCCCACTTCTTTTCTCTCCAAAATTATAGATCAAGTCTTATATGGGGATCTAGTTTAGGACTTCTTTTAGGACTTCAAGCTAGTTGGGATAGCTTTTAAGACCTCAAAACATACTATTGGAGAAGAAAAATTACAAGCAAAGTTATATATAGGGTATAGGACTTGCCATTGAAGATGCCCTTAGATATACAATAGACGGCCCAAAACAGAAATCAAGGATAACCAAGTATGTATAACTACCGGCCAAGGAGAGGATTTGGATCCATTGATATTACCTTCTCTTGTCACTCATCTTGTGTCAAATGCTCCTATAGTAAAGCCACGTCTATAGCCAAGTTTACAACTGGGACATGCCACGTACGTTACCTGCCACCACGCGTAGCCCTGCATGCTAACACCGTACCCTAATTTCCTATATCGCAAAACTCACCGAAGCTTTATTATTGATGATCGAATTCCACTCTTCATAATTCATATCCTAGCTAGAGCCTCTCTTTCAAAAGCTTCTGATCGAGCTCTTTAACATCGCTTGACACACAGACCATAAACCCGATCACAAGAAAAATGGCAACCACCCACCTAGGAGTTCCCGGCGAGCCAACTCAGACTGGCACCGCCATCCTGGAGACCGCAACCGCCGCAATCCAGGGGTTTGGCCCAGTCAACAAGATCCACCAGCACCTCTGCGCCGTCCACTTCTACGGTCACGACATGACACGTCAAGTCGAAGCTCATCACTACTGCGCGCACCAGAACGAGGAGGTGCGTCAGTGTCTCATATACGACAGCCCCGACGCCGATGCAAAGCTCATCGGCCTCGAGTATATCGTCTCGGAGAGACTCTTCTTAACTCTCCCCGATGATGAGAAGAAGCTGTGGCACTCTCACGAGTATGAGGTCAAGAGTGGGGTTCTCTTCATGCCGGGTTTGCCGGGTCCCGTCCAGCGCCAGGATCTGGACAAGGTTTGTAAGACCTACGGGAAGGTGTTCCATTTTTGGCAGGTAAGAAGCTTCTAGTAAAATCTAATGACATGGATTCGATAACGTACACATACATGACTGTTTATAGTAGGACTATAGGAGGAGTTGTGTAATATATTACTTATCTTCAAGTATAGTTTGGCTAGAGAATAATGCTATGTTATGTGTGTGCACAATTACCTTAACATTTTGGTTATTTGATTTATTTCGATTTAAACGAATTAGGGTTTATGATAGGAGAATATGTAGAGGAATGTGAAAACAGTGTTACTTTGGGGCAGGTGAATAGCGGCCAGAACGTGTACATAGATATGCACGTATTTTAGTTATTCTGATCGAACAATCTATATGAAGGTTAGGCTGTGTGATAGTAGAGTTGTATAGAGGAATATGTAAATGTGTTGTTTGTGGCAGGTGGATAGGGGCGACAGTTTGCCACTTGGGGTGCCGCAGGTGATGATGGCATTGACTAGGGATGGTCAGTTGCGCGAGGATCTTGCTCAAAATTTGGAGAAGAGGTATGGAGTGTCATTTGACAAGGAGAGGGAGAACCGGACATACATGACGGGGCCGAATCTTGGAGTGCATCCATTGGCAAACGGAGGAGGGAAAGGATTGATCACGGAGCTGAGGGAGGTGGACGTGCAACCTGTCGACTCTGTTCCGAGGGTCTTTGTTTGAGTGTGTGTGTGTGTGTATATATATATATATATATATATATATATATATATATATATATATATATATATATATATATGGGCTGCAAGGCTCTAGATGGCCCGCCCGTGTATAAGGTAGAGGCAAATCGTAAGTAGCTGTTCGAGTATGTACGTAGTTCAGTAGCTGTATATTTCGTTCGTCTTTTACTTGTTCTATAACAGTATAATGTATGTAAAATAAAGACAATCGGGACTTGGTATACATCTCGAAGAGCATGCATCTTAAAAATTACATAGCACTATTACAGGAAATTGTTTTTAAAAAAAAAATTTAAATGGGGGCGAGCAGTCTTCCGGCCTTGATGATTAATGAGTGTAAAATTCAGAGGGGACATAAAATCTAGATCTGAGGACACATATTACATACAAGTACTATTCTTAGGCCTCTTTCATTAAGAGGAAGCGCACGTATATATAGAATGTAGTTCCTATTCTTGGGCCTCATTCAGGAAGCAATCGACTAATTTTTTATGAAACCTCTCTGGTAGAGATGGCTCTCGGGTTAGGGTTTAGCATCGTCGGCTCTATCTTTTCCTTTGTTTGTGCTTCACCTCCGGTTGGAAATTTGTGCCTAACGTCGGATGGTTAAGATTTAAGATTTTTGATGTGCTTGTTCACGTCGACTTCTCGTTTTCCCATTTTCCTCTTCAATTTTGTTGTATTCAATGGTTTTTCCAATGGTTTTTATGGTGGCGATGGCAGCCAAATGTGGTTAGGGTTGTTGAATTTTGCACTCTGATTGAGATGGCAACATCCCAAAATGAATCAGGTTAGTGGAGACCACGATTCAACCTTATGGCTGCATCATACTGATGCTTGGAATGGGGGGATGCATGGGATCCTAGTTTTGCTGAGGGTTTTAAACTCTTCGATCAAATGCGAAGGTAGAGGAGTTCGAATCAATATCGGCCTTGAACGGTGTTGGTGTGGGTGACTGGAGCGCCGACCCGACAGACGGCACTCGATCCTTGCGGGCGAGAGTGGTGTTACGGGTCACTACCAAATGACCGATGATGATCATACCCGATCGGGTTCCCAGCAACCAAGCCGGAGCTGGGCCTCTAAGTTTTGAACATCATACTTCTTTTGGGCTAGGGTTACTTAAGGGGCCCACTAACCAGCCCCAAATGACATGGTTGACAGTTTAAGCTTTGTTTAATACATTAAGCCACATATGGAGTGTATTGTAACTTCCTCGATTCCTTGGATTTTATATATGGGACTCAGGCAACCTCATCATTCTCTTTGGTCCGGCTAATTTTGATGTGTGCAACCAAAGAGGTACATTGTAGAAATGGACACTCCGTGAATAACCGACTATCAAATTTAGCACGACTATTCTCACATCATTGTGTGAGTTACGACCCACAACTAATCTACAATCTACTCGACAAAGAAAGAAATACCGATTCTAGTTTTAGCATATCATTATTAGGATCCTTTCAATTTTCATGTGTATTGTTATTTTTGACACATTTATTGTGTTGATTGTACTTGATTTTACTTTAATGAAATTAGCATTTTCCTCAAAAAAAAAAAATACACATATAGAATATTTCAAATAATAGCAACACCTTACAAAAATTATATAAACTACCATGCATCACATAACGGAGAACTTTTCAGTAAATGTTCTATCCATTTCTTGGTAATGGCGATAAATGACAAAGGTCGAACAACTTTTCTGGCGTTTTCAAACGATAAAGCCTCTCTGGCAAAAGCGATGCATTAGTATGGTTTGGAACAACTTTCTCAACCTATTGTCGACACTTTCTCTGATCCAACCACTAGACGGGAGCAACTATCTAAATATAGTTTGCCCTCAACCTAGGATCAACAAAGCACAAAAAGTACACACATGGATAGATCGCTTAAATCCCCCGACATACCTCTCTAAACAAGAATTTATTTGTAACATAAAGTAAACAAACAAAAAACTGTAAAATTAAAACACTAAACAATTTGGGGGGAATGCCCACGGCCCAACTGCGACCACCTATAAGACCATTTTCGTTGTTCAACCTAACTCCTTCTCCAAACTTATGCCCGTCGCCGACGTTCTCTCACCTCTACCATCCTGTCGCATATTCATCTCCCTTGCTTGCCCGCTCAGAAGCCTCGAGAAGCAGTGACCATTGCCTGCAACATTTGACTCAAATTAGAGCACCTTGCACCACTGCCTCAGGCTGCCGATCTGGAACCAACAATGTTCACTCGTGACTACCACGACGCCGTCCTCCCCGTGAGCACACCTACACTGATTAGAAACCATGGGGCGAGAGAGTGAGCCCAA
Organism: Geum urbanum; assembly: GCA_946800695.1. Taxonomy (NCBI): domain Eukaryota; kingdom Viridiplantae; phylum Streptophyta; class Magnoliopsida; order Rosales; family Rosaceae; genus Geum; species Geum urbanum. The sequence goes on along the minus strand of OX327002.1, from coordinate 6,973,528 downwards.
CGCCACCATATCAAGAGCAAAGCCAGACCACCATATGTTGAGATCAAATTAACAACACCCGAACACCCCACCGTGTCGAGACGAGGCTCGTACGACTGCACCTGTGACATAGCGACGCAGTCAAAGGCTGGCACCACTGAGGCGAGCCACCCGGATGAATGAAAGATGCAAACCCTAGCTTCAAAGTTTTTCTCGCGCATGAATAGGCACATACAAGGAAATTTTTCTTCTTCACACATACTTACAGGAAATTGCTTTGAAATGAATGTTATGGTGATGTTCTATCCGAGGAAATGATGTCCCAAATTATTGAAGTCAAGTATGGATTGCATGAGCGACTTGAGGCTTTTGGAAGCTGGACAAATTGAAAAGGTGTGATGCAAACAGCTATGGTTTTTTTCATTTATTTTATATCTGAAATGCATTAAGAGGCAGAAGCCAAGAAAAGAAACATAGTACATATTACAGAGATAAACCAACCCATCTCCAAGAAAATTACACTAGAAACAAAAGCACAAACAAGAGAATCTAACATTCGTGATACGGGCAAGGCAACCCATCACATGGCAAAACATGAACAAGGAAGGTTGAGAAACTATTGACCCATACCGAAGTACTCAACCCCAAAAATGCAAGCTTGGCAGCCGTATCCGTGACTTTGTTAGCTTCTCTTGAGATCTAACTCCAAGAGACCGAAAGAAAAGAGCCTCCTAGCTTGTGAAACTTTTGCAGAAATGAGTAAATTCTCCAATCAACAAACTCAATATCCTTGCTAAGGTCAGCAATCATATGAGAAGAATCACACTCCAAAACCAGGTGTTGCACACCAATTTCCTCAGCCAACTCCAGACCAGCAACCAAGGCAGTAACATCACCTTCAATAGCAGACCTACAAGTTAAGATTTTTACCATTGCAGCAAGAAACATCTAGCAAAATCTCTAATAATAGCTCCTGCCCCATTCAACTCTGTATCAGGCTTCCAAGCACCATCAATATTAACTTTGATCATAAGGAAGACAGGAGTGACCATAGTTGTATCAGCTCCATTGTTGATCTAGCTGAGTCATTCCTTTAGATACTCTCCTGGGCTGAATTCCAATAACCACAAAAAAACCTTTGCTCTATTTACTACTTTTTAGGGATCAAGTTTCTTGCCCTGGTGGACAAATGCACATCTTTCTTTCCAAATACCCCAAAGTAGAGAGAAAATTGGGGTCTAATCAACATCGCTAAGGATTGTCTTCATCATGCTAAATATCCAATTTTTCAGAGTAGTCACAGCTTGTTTAGGAACACTAAATCCCAGGGAGGAGCCAAACCAGACACACTCATTCCAATTACAAAGCAAAAGGCAGATTGGGGACTTGGGCCATCTTCCTTCTAAAGAGTGTAGCAAGGCATGGCAGCAAAGAAGAGATAACTTTCCAAAGAAACATCTTCACTTTCGAAACAGTAGGGGGGGCATTCCAAATAGAATTTCATATTTTGGTGTCAACAGGTGTAGAGGTGGAAGCCATGGCATTATCAACAACATGCTTGTAAATTACTTTGTAACCAGACTTAACAGTGTATTTCCTATTAGTCACCTTTGGCCAAATCAATCTATCTTCGTTGCACTTATCACCCACTTTCGTATTCAGAATAGCTTTGCACTCATCCTCATGCAACAAAGATTTTAGGTGATCAACTTGCCAAGAACTAGATTCATGATCAAAAATATTACAAGCAAGCAAGGGGTAAAACGATTACCATTGCATGTCGGATGGAACATCCCATCATCATTGGTAGTTAGCCATCTAGGCTTCCAGACACTCACACTTTTTCCATTATTGATCTATCATCTAGCACTCAATTTAATTGTATCTCGGCTTGCAAGAATGCTACTCCACACCCACGATGCCCTTGAGCTTTTATTTGCTTGGAAAAAAATCCACAATCTCAAAGTATCTTGCCTTTAAAACTTGGACCCATAAAATATTTTCATTCTTCAAAATTCTCCAACATTGCTTGGCTAGTAAAGCGATATTGAAACTTTCTAAATCTTTGAAACCAAGTCCACTCTTACACTTAGCAATGCATAATTTTGACCAAGCATGCCAATGAATCTTATCTGAGTTCCCCTTTCTCCCCTACCAGAATCTTGCAATATCCTCATTAGTGTCCTGAAGCACACCATTCGATAAGTTGGGACAACAATGACGACAGCCTTTATTAAGATCTCTTTTTCAGATTGAGTTAGAAAATTGGATTTCCAACCTTCAATCTTATCACAGACTCGTTCCCTTACATAAGCTAGAGCATCACGCTTGGATTTCCCTGGGAAGACCAAGGTATTTCCCCGGAGCAGGTTCCACTTCAATGTCAAACACAACCACAATGTCCAACTTCAAGTGATTAGGAGTGTTGTTTGTAAACATTAGGGATGACTTATCTTTATTTACAAGTTGTCCAGACATTGTGCAATATTGGTTGATGATGTCCATTAGCTTCTGAAAATTCTCCACAGATGCTTTAACAAAGAACAAGGACAGCAAAAAGAATATTGTGGTTACAATATCAGCAATTTATCTTGTTACGTACAGTTGAGAAGGGTTCATGGGATACACAGAATTGGAAAACTGAATACACAGGTACAGATTCCGAAGCAAATCATCATAAGTTGCTGTGTTCAAGAGCAGACGTGACAAATGATTTTGTTCCAGTACGAAACGTGTTGTTCGCCAGAACACAAGCATTACAACATTACAACATATAATAATGAGCATATAAGATTTCAGATTTATATGAAAGCGTCTACTCATACAGGCAATACAACATTACAACATATGAAGACTTCTGCTGACAAAGACCACTTTAAGCAGCAGCCGTGAAGCACCAACTCCTTGTTCATTGATCTTGTCACCTAGATCCCAAACCTTAAAATATCAACCTAACAAAAAAACTAAAAGAAAAGAACACTCCATGTCTACGATGCGCAATCAGAACTCCAGCAAGAGTCATTACCACATATGCAGGTGAGATATTGGTATTGTTGAAACACTAAATATTGGGAAATTTTTCCACTGCCCATATTAATATGGGAAATCTTTTTTTATTTGCCTAAATAAGATTGTATAATTAATTCTCACCTACATAACATTTTTAACAGATTTATTCTTATTTATTCATCTTTTCCTTTTTTTTAAACTAACTTTCCGTGTGAATTGTCAATGTATTTATTGAGTTATGCAATTATATTGTTTTATAAAAATATATTCCAACCACAACTACTTAATAATTTTCACAGTCGTGGCTATCTAAATTGTATGGAAAAACACATGAAAAGAAAGCTATTAAAAGAAGAATAATAAATTGAGATATTAAATGACGTCGAGATATCAAATGATGTCGTATGTGCAATGCAGCAAGAAAAGCATTGTTCTAGCGCGTGCAATAAAATGTAATAATATGTGTATTTGTACACGGCTTGTATGTGGCCATGGGGTAAATTTTTTCATTTATATCGCTTAGACATTATACATACAGAAGTGCCTATACAAATATCACCTATATCGTGCTTTCATGTTGGTAAATTTGAGCTCGGGTCCTTAGATCAATAACTTCCCTAGAAGTCGTGCTCATAGGTTTAAATCAGTTTTTTTCTGGATTTAAATCAGTTGCAATCTAGTTAACAAAGATGTCGAAGTGCTCTTCTTTTAGAAAAAAAAAATATTGGAGGGCTCTGTTTTGTCACTTTTGTGTATGCATGTGCCATAACTCTCCTAAAACTCCATACGTGTAAATAATGTCCTCTATATTCTCTCAGTTTCTCTATCTTCCTCAACCAAGACAGTTCTTTGCTGCATCTCATTCTTCTATTCAAAAGATTCCTTTGGGCTTCGGTCTTTTGCAGATATCATGATTGACATTGTCAACTATTCCAAGCACCTTAATTTCCACACAACTTAGTTGCAAAACTGGAAGAGCTAAACAGGTAATGGACTCTCTGTTCACCATAAGCGACAGTCACTACATGCATATCTTCGCACGAATTATGTTAGAGATGTAAACAATTCTCATTTGTATCAATGACACAAATTCACATCCCACTCTCCAGTTTCGTGTACACTCAAAATAACTTTGAAAAATGATATAGTGAGTAGTATCGCTTCTTTGCATATATGTAAGTCCCGAGTCAATGGAACTCAAAAAAAGACAACTGTAATCAATTAAGAAAAGAGAAACCATATTCCTTGCAGCAAAATTTATATCCCTCATAGGTAACTATAGCCTTCCTCTTTCCCTCCCGACTGTCATTTGCAAACACCACGCCTTCATTCTCTCGCTTGTTGCTGCCTCAATCCTCTTATCCCCTCGACCGTCGATGTCTCTCTTGCCAACCATCCAACTAATGTTCCTTACTTTCTCATGAGTAGGATGCTAACTCATGGATGCTTCATTCCCTCTCTCTCACTTTCTTTGTAAATGACTGAATATGAAATATGGTTTGCGCGACTTGCTGAATGAGTAGGGGCTCACACTGCATTATCAATCCACACATTCCAATTTATTTATAAAACAGAGATTTTCTGCCAAATGCTATCAAAAGCTTCAAATGAATCATAAGCTTATTCCACAGATGAGTCAAAATCAAATGAAGAATTATCTTCTTGCTATTTAAAATGGCACTAGGTGTCCATAATTCTGAAGTTCAGAGACCTGAGCCAAAAGAATATAAACCTTGCTTAGTGACCTTTGGATCAGTAACAATTCTTCTTTGAGCATACCTTTTGCCCTCAATTAAAATCGTTCGACCAAATCTGTAATTTATTATTAAAATTCAATTTAAGGAATTAGAATTATTAGAAAGAAAAAAAAATACTCAAAGAATGATTCTTTAGTTCCCTACCTCCACACATGATCGATGAAACTCAAAGAAAAGAAAGTAAGTTAAAATAGAGAAGACAAATGAGATTTGAATTCAAACGTACGTGACAAACTATTTTGCAGTAAAATTTCATGCTCCTATTCTTCAGCCAACAAAACTCCTTCAATTGATGTTTGTAATTCTAGGTCTCTCTAAAAATTGTAAAGCCAACAATTAAATGCGAGAGGGTTGAAGTTTAGATGAAACATATTCTCAAACATAGAATCAAAGATTTAAAAACAAAACATGAATCCAAATTCTAAATTTGACATATTCCCATTTAGATGTCTGTTATTATGGTGAGAAAAGTATTTACAACAGCCCATGAATCTGAACGATTTTAACTGCCCATCAAAATCTTCATAAATACCTAATATATTAGCCTTCTTATACGCGTATACACGGGTGTAGAAGAGTGTCGCGCTGCGCGTGTAAATGTTCGGTATATTTCTCGAGGGTATGCCTTACTACCGATTCTCTGTTTTCAACTCCTCCGGTTTTTTTTAAAAACTTTACAAAGCTTATGTGATGCATTACTCTAGTTTGAGAAGAAAGAAAAAAAACAATAACTTGCTAGTAGTATATTGTGTTGGTATATTTATTGAGGTATGCCTTAGATAATTTCACAACTAATTGTTCATGTGATGTATTACTCTGTTTGAGAAGAAACCAATAAATTGCGGTAGCATGGTGAATCTGTTAATCCAACTATTGTGTATACATTGATTTATTTATGGGTACATAGCAGTTGTGATTACTACCCCATATTTATATTTAACTCCTTTTTTTTATTGTATACGTGCACTCATGCTTGAGCAACATCGTGCCACAACTCACTGAAAGACGAAATACAAAACAAAAGAAAGCGATAACATAACTAAACATTTCATGGTGCCACGTACAATTGATGGCAATTAATCATGAGCAAAAATATAAAGATAGAAGGCTGAAAAAGTTGGGAATGGAGACATGTAGATCTACATAACACACCTGATGGTAAATGTACAGCAAACAATGCATATATATTTTATTTCACCTTATCTGCAAACTAACAAACCAAAACCAAATCTACGTTGTTCTTATATGATTTGGGAACAGGAATGAGATAGAATACAAATCCAAAACTTAGAACCAAGAACTCATAAGTCATAACCCATTACATGGGAAGTGACGCAATCAGTCATAAGAAAGGACAGCGATGGTTAGTGACGGAGTCGCATCTCCAATTGCGTCGCTGCACCACATCTAGTATCGAATTTAACACCAAACAAATATTGACCATCCCTCTCCTCTGTTAGATATTTAAAAAAGAGTTTCTTCAATTTCTGTTTGCTTCACTTACCTGCGTAGACATACCTTCAAGTTAAGTAAATAACAAACTTACATTTTCGTGACTCCGTGATCTGACATATCACAAATAAATCTTTCAATTTTAACACAAATAAATTGACTCTAACAAGAAAACTCATATTCACACCACTTCCGTCAATTTCTCTATAACAAACGATTAACCTTTACCGATAAGCCGAGCTTTCGAAATGTAAAGAAAAATAGAAAATGATAACTGCAATCAATCCATTCAATCGTGTCATTTTCATAGAATATAAAGAATGTGAGAAGAAATAATTGCTCAAAGATGAGAATGAATAACTCTTGGCTCTAGGAGTTTTGGTCCTCTGTTTTACTTTTTTTTCCGCGATATTCTCTGTACTCTTTTACCTTTTTGCCCTCGGTATATAATATATTTTTTTTGACAGACGTATGTAGATGGAGGATATTTTTACAGATTTTGAAAGTTCTACCTCTTAAGTGTCGTAAGACAAATTCCCTTAATTAATAGAGATACCTTATAGTTTAGATCCAAAACTATGCTATTCTTGGTGTCTTACGTGTTGTTGATAATCCTTGGTGCCTTAAGTGTTGCTGGTAATCCTTGGTGCCTTACCCATCCAAACACCACCTGCAAGATGCATAGAAACTTGGGAATTAACACCTAAATTGATCAATAAATGTAAATTCGATCAACACCATATTTGGGGTTTAGGGCTCTCAAAAAATTGAACCTCCCGAGATTGATCGGAGCCAACTTTTTCCTAGTTTGCTTCTCTCCACCAAACCAAACAACGAATTTTACAGAGAGCAGTTACTAAAAGAGAAGAGTTTTGCGGAAGGAAATCGAGATTAAGAACGAAGTTTTACAAAAGACAATCGAAATTGAGATTTGAAGTAAATAAACATGTAATAAAATTGAGTAATTGAACTCACAAATGGGTAAACCTCAATTGAGATTCTTTCTAAAAGAGGTTAGAGAGAGGCAGTACAGTTTTCCTTGATAACTTTGCACGTGTCATGTTCTAGTCTTCTATACGTCTTTCACTTTGTTCTTTTACAATTATATCTTTTTTTTCTATTACTTGATCGTTCTGTATTTAGGAAATCTCTCTATCTCCCTCCCTCCCTCCCTCCCTCTCTCTCATTCAAAGAGTAAAATATCGGATATCAAAAATATATCGATTATCCAAAATACGGATATTTCAACGGAAATATAGATGAAATATCGATTCATTAAAAAATCGACGGAAATTTAGATAAATACATGAAAATTTGTATTGAAACTTTATGAGTTTCTTATATAATCAATATGTGTTTTGAAACTTGTAACTTAATTGTGTTTTGTTGATTATTAATAGAGATTATTTAATTGAGCTTTTATGTTATTGGGTTGGTGGATTTTGTGTTTTGAATTTAGTGCGATCAACATATATGTAAAAGACAAATGACAAATAAATTCGAAAATATCAAGAATTTCGGTGATATATCGAAAAATATCGAATATTTCGAAAAATATTTGTCAAAAGATATTGATATGTATGATTAATTTGAGAAGGAGCAGAAACCGAAATATCGCGGATATATCGAGAATATTATCGATATTTCATTCATTGCTCTCATCAGATTCAAGAAAGCACCTCGCCGGCGCTCCGCCTCGCGCCACCGTCATGGACACGCCACCTGCCGACATCCTCTGCCTTCGGATGAGATTCGCAACTCCCGACCTCGACGCTCTGCCGCTGCCTCCCTCTACCAAGGCACCGTCTTTCACGAGCGCCGCCGCCCCGGCCGCCACTCCTTCACCTACTCCGGCAAAGATGTAGAAGAATGCATCTTGAAGGGAAACTGTAAGAATTTGGGAATCAAACTATCGGCTTGGTCAATATTGCAATGTCTACTTGCGTCAGCCAAGTCTAGTTCGTCTGGGTTGGTAATATGTACGTTTATGCCTTTTGACTTTTTTTTCTACTTTTCATTTAAATAGCTAATTGGAGCTTAATTGTAGATATTCTAATTTGATTTACATAGCTGATGATGTAGAATTGACAAGGACAAACGGGCCAAGGGATAAATGTTCGACTGGTTCATTGAGCCATTGTTGGTCATGAAAGAGCAATTAAAGAACCTGCAATTGGATGAGAATGAAGAAATGTCCCTGAGGTTTGTTTTTATGAAATACAAGAATGAGACACCTGAGGAGTGGGATGACTCTGAATTTCCATCTGGAGACTGTATTAGACGGGCACAGTTGCAAGCCATATTTAGAAGGTGCGCTTGTTTATTCCAGTTTCATATCACTATGTCTATATTGTTAACAAATGTTAGCATTGTATGTTATTTTAGTCATACGAATTGTAAACTTGAATAAGTTATCAATAGTCCAGATTTTATTAATTCTACTTTGGTGCAAACCTGTCACATGTAAGAGTAACAATTTTTTTGACACACGTTGTTGTTCAGACTGCAGGGAGTTTAAAGGTCCTAGAGGGGGGATGAATAGGCATTTACCACTTTTTCGTTTAGTCTGTTATCGGGATAGCAAGATATTGTCCTATCCCGAAACACAGGATACGAGTAATAGAGAGAGAAGCAGTAAGGAAAGAATGACACCAGATGTTTTTGGTGACGCAGAAATCCTACAACCAGGATCAAAACTGCGTGCCCTAACTCTTGAGGGACAAACCTTTCCACTAATTTGTAACTCACACAATTACAAGTTTCTGGCACTCTGGGGATACATAACCCTTATGCTATCCTGACTAGTCTACCCACTAGTACAAACAGAGCTACACTACTTTAATCTATGTGCTTACACTTGGAAAGAGAAACTGAAGTATCAAAACAGATCTTTAACTACTCTTCAAGTTAAAACCTTCTTGATCAACTTCATGGGTTGGGCATCTCCACACTTTATCTCTATGGAATGCACAATGCAATGATGCATATGAGTTTTGAAAACAGTTTTAAGCTTGAGAAACCATGTCTATTATGCACTATAAAGAGCAACCAAAAGACATGGAAGGTGAAGAGAAGAGATAAGAGAAACTACACTCGAAAGTGCTCTCAAAGAGTACCAAAACAGAATAACCAAAACCCCCAAGTGTTTCACTCAACCAACCAGCTTTCAACACAGCCTTAGACACTTTATATAGACCTTACAAAGCAGCAGCAAAATGCAGCAAGTAAGTAAGGAAAAACATAGCACAAAGACCACAAGAAAGCACGTGAGAAACCAACAAAAGAAACACCCTATGGCAGACCTAAAACTGTCCAGATTTGACACAACACATCAAAACGGTTTGCAAGGCAGCAGCATGCTTAGTGACACAGTGTAGAGTCAACATCAGTTTCTATTTTAGGCAAGAAGTGTTTTGAGAGAGAAACAGCCTAAAACCAGAAATGGCAAAGTCAACTACAGCAAGCACGTGAAGAACAGATTTGAGAAGAGCAAAACAGCTTATCCAGCCTGTACAACACATGTATAAAGCAACACACACTCCTAAGAGTCACATGTGAGCTTAAGACCCTTAATTCAAACACACATTTTGTAAAGTCAACTATCATGAAACAAAGCACATGTATTCTGAATTAAGAATGACCTAGGCAGCTGTAAATCACGTGCATACATAATCAAGAATAACCTAGGCAACAGAAACCAGTAATGAACATGTTTCCAGAATCACAGCAGAACAGCAGGGATACATGCAACAGTTGCTATCCTAAATGAAAACCATGTTATGGGATGCATGATCTACCTGATATCCCAAGGAGATAAGTAAAAGATGTCAACATCTTCAATCTCTTTCCTTGATGATCTTCTGGGTAATTGTGTTTTGTCTATTGTCAAGGAGTTGTCAACAACATGTATGCCTTCAGAGTTATAGCATCCATGTCTAGGATACCAACCTTCAGACGCCGTTTCAGGAATTTGGTGAAGGTGCTATATCTAGAAGCTGTTCAGGCTGCAGCTTCATCTAATCACATAGGAGAAATATCAACCCCCGGGAAGAGTGACAAGAGTCTGATAGGAAGCAAGGATGGGAAAGAATTGAAGGAAGGAGAAGAAATTGTTCTGGACATTGCTGAACAGAATACTTATGACAATGGGAACATAGTATGAGATTTATATATGTGTAATACCGCCAGGATTGGGAATCCTAGAAATAGGTAGCAAGAGATTATACAGTTTCCTTATTCGAGATGTGAATGATTCATATGAGTAGCAGATTTCTGGATGTAGATTTGTATTGACATGACAAAATGAGTGTTAGTTCCTTGTCGTCCTCGGCGTCGTTAAAGGTACACAACACCATGTTTAATTACTTCAAAATTCAAATATTGAGTCTTTAATAACACCCATGATCTTTGTTCTTTATGTTAATAGACCTCACGGCCATTTTGCATTTCCTGGATTTTTTAAAAAGTTTTTCTTCAGTTGTCTATGGATTAATGATTATATGAGCAACCTTTATTTTGATGTGATTGTGGAATGCTCAGATGTCCATGGATCATTGTGTGTATGATGTATCTGTATATGTATTGGAGAGGCGTTTCTAGCTGTTGTGTGATTTGATAGTAATTGAGGTTTTTGTTTGATAGCTGCGATCATTGGGCCAGTGGTGTTATGCATCATTTTTGTTGGGAATTCAGCTGTGATTGTTGGGTTGTGGGCAGCGCATTTGTTTGGGCTTACTACTGTATATCAGTTAACCATGGTTAACTGATACTCAGTTTACCTTAAATTGTGTATGAGTCGACCATCAACTGAGTATCAGTTAATACTCAACTAAGTGACCCTCAACTGAATATCAACTTAGGATAAACTGAATATCAATTTAAGGTTAACTGATACATAGCTTAGGGTAAACGATCAATAGTCAAAATCAACTGGTTAACAATCAATGTTGTCGGAATCCAGTCATCAGTCGCCAAAATTTAATTCGGTCACAGTCAACGCCTCCGATCAATAATATTAAATAATTTATTAATTAAAATAAGAATATACTAATCTTTTTACCTAATTAATCGACTAATACGAATATTTAAATCTTTTATAAATTAGTGAGAATCAAAAATCTTTATTCTTGGACTATCGAGTAAAACCCCATCGTAATATACGCCTCCCTTTATTTGTTAGTTGTACACCACAGAAAGCCGAAATCTATAAAACTACGACATATGCCGACTTTAACTCCATATGCCCCAGCCGCAACATCGGCAAACGATTATTTTAGTCAGGCTGAATAACTAGGAGAATTTCGGGATCAGCCAAATTTATGTCTTTTTATAGAGGAGGTGTAATGCTTACTGGTCATGTCCGACTGACCTAGCAAAATGTATACTTTACACGCGTATGGCTGTCTTTCGCACTTTGTAACATCTTTTGATATCTTCATCAACCATATCACAGCTGAACTGGCTATGCTGCATGCAGTACTGGAGGCTTTCACAGTTTTGGTCCTTAAGCTTCGATATATATGTTTATTGTGCAGAAAAAGAGATTCCGGGAAGACGAAACATCATCAGCTCATAGTCTTGATGTTTGTTGTCTATAGGTTGGATCAATGCAAACAACAACCTGAATATCAGGGCAATCAGATAAGATTAGCCTCAGCAACAATCATGGTGACTGATAGTAGTAAAGAGTTAAGATTACCTTTCCTACACTCTTTCCGGAATGAAGATACTCAACAGCGTCTGGAACAGAATGGACACCAAGAAACTGTTTTGGGTCCAAGGAAACCTATGAAATGAAGGAAGCTAGTTGACATAGGAAGTATTCAAGTCCAAAAAGTCTGCAAGGACTATAGTTTACTTATAGCCACTTTGGAAACATTGAAAATTGTTTCGAGAAGAATGCCAAATAATATGTTCCATCATTTACAATAAATACCTTTAGTTTTCCTGCAGAAAACAGCTGAAATAGTTTATCCAGATGCTCTTGCCAGAATTGACTGTATTGCACCAAGAAGAAACCAGCCTGAAAACAACAGTATCTTACATCAACTGGTTTTATGTCTGATTGGATCATCCTGACTACAAACATTGAATCCGAAAAACCATATCGGAGACATGCCAAACAATTACTCGAATGTCAAGTCAATTCCCAGAGTGTAAGCAACCCACATTTCGTGGAACATATCATTGCAAATGGATCTTACAAATGGGTCAAGTGATGACTCAATAACAATTTTGGTCACCAAGACAAATTTGAGTATTTTACTAGAAAATGAAAGGATAATTGTGTATAGGAGGGACGAGGTTGGTAGTTAGCAGCTACATACCACAGTTTGGCTTTTAGCTAAAAGCTTCTCACAAATTCCTGGGTAATTTGATGGCTTCCATCCATGCTCTCCTTGATACTGAAACAAGAACATGTAATTATCAGAATAAGCCAAACTTCAAGCAAAATGCTATAACGAAAGAATCAGTTTTCACTATTACTAAGCCACATTATCTAAATCAGATCAAGATCCTCGTAACTTTGACAATGTATGGACACTATTTAAATAACAGAGAACATATGTTTATTGCTGATCCATCCATATCTACTTTACCAAATCTCCATGATTCAGAGATTTACAAATCACAGCTGATACGAACCTCTTACGTCTTTGACCATTCATGGCATATACATAGGATAAATATGTGTAATGCGAGACCCATTCATTATGTGGGAAATTATGTGACTGAAGCTATATTAAAGATGAATAGCCAGTTAAACAAAGATGAATTGCTAAATTAAAATTTAACTTCACTGTCTATGAGAATGGTGATGGGAGAAGTTGGTGATGCACTTCATTTTGTTATTCAGATAATTAAGTGCCAAACAAAGATATGTCAGTTTCCAGAATAACCAACCTGAGAAATCATCCCAATGACTATGAGTCGCCCATAAATTGCCAGAGCATTCAAGCACAAATCGAACATCTTACCACCAACAGACTCATAGATAATGTCAATCCCTTTCGGGAACTCTTTCTTTAGAACCTGTAAATTGAAAGGCATCAATCCCAAACTTTAAACTTTAATGACTTCTATCGAATTAGTCCATAACTCTAAATCAGTCGAGAGCAAAAAGCATTTAGATTTGACTTGAAGATTTCCTTTATCCAATTTTAAACATATAGACAGGGCCACGTAAAATGATATTCCAATTGGTCCAGTTAATATTGAAAGCGAAGGGGATAGAATATTAAAAAGACTGTTTCCACTTTCGTGAGGGTCAGTCTGCATTTTACACAACTTGCAGTGGAAAAAGTAATACGAGCTAGGGAAACTGAAGAGTGATAAAGCAACACGATTTGTGAGTTACTTCAACAAGATGAAGAAACATGTTCTAGATTACCAAAGAGCAGATTGTCGTCAAATCCATATGATACAGGTCAAAACCAATCGAATCAAAAGCCTAATCACTTTTGCAACTTGGATATTCGAGTCAGTGAATCATAATAGTAAAGAAAAAAAGCACATTTACACGCATGCTTTCTATAATATATTTATCTGAGAAGTCATTCGAAATACCCATCAGGAAACCATTAACCAATCAGAAATAGACAAGTTTACAAGCCAGAATCTGAATAAATTGAGATGTTGATCACCATAATGAGATTACTAATAAATACAACATATGCATAATTTGAAGATACATAGGGGGAGAATTCAACATACCGTTTTTATGTCTTCAGCTTTGTAATCTATGACTCGATCAACCCCCAATTCTGTCAAAAGCTTTGCTTTGTCTTCACCTCCACAAGTTGCAACTACTTTATTTCCAGCAAGTTTTGCAAGCTGTGCATATAAAATCTCCCAATGAGTAATTCTTTCTAAGAAAATATTTAAGAAACAAAATTTATATAGGACCAGAAAATAGGGAGAGTAACAATAGAATTTAGTATAAGGACTACTAGATATCATTTATGAGATAACAACGACAAACTAGAGGTCTGTGTCTCAGTGAATGCAGCAAATCAAATGACAAAGTCAACTGTTCACCATTGTAGCTTGAAAGAAAACAGTATGAGCAATTCCTTGCGCAACAAATCTTAGGTGGTCTAATGGATTGCAACCCTAGAGGCTAGAGCATAAGGAAATTCCCTGTATTCTGAACATTTATTGAGCAGTACATAGATGTTTTCCCACATTAGTAGAGTTCTATTGCCAGATAGACATAGTAACATAAAATATAGAAACCTCCCTATACTAGAGAATGAGAGTGTAACATAAAATTTTGAGTATCAGTGGAATCGCAGGTAGTCCAGATATAGGATAATGATATTGCAATAATGACAGAAATATTGTTAAAACATGATATTTTAATTAATCCATGTCTAAGAAATGAGAAGTGAATCGATACATTAATCGAGCAAAATAGCTATCTACGGCACATATGTTGAGGATAGCGGCATGTGTTACTAAGACATAACATTTTGTGATCCTTTTCATTTCAATGTCATTGTGTACCAATAGTTGGCTCATCCTATAAAATCCTATTTCTTTCATTTTCATTAGCAGAGGAAAATGATACTAAAACAGCAAACTTTTATCTTGAATGTTATTCAAAGATGAAACAAATTGCTTGAACACCCACAAACATTTCATTTGGCATTTACCAACAATTTTGTTTTGGATAGATATGACTCATATGAGGCTTTTTGCCTCAGATTTCCACCATCAGCAAAATTTGTTCTTATTTCAGTAATATACCTTCCACCTCCAAATCAAAGGCAGTGGGGCTGGCAATCCATTAGATATATATTTCCATCGGTAAATACGTTGAAGACTGAGAGTAGTGCACTCACAGATGGTCATAACTCTATTGGAATAAATAAAAGCATGCACGTGTGAACCATGTGATTGACAGTATTACAGTATCTGAAGCAAACCTGCACTGCGAATTGCCCAGTCCCTCCAGCAGCAGCAGTGACAAGGACAATTTTTCCAGATTCCATTTGTCCACCCGCCTAACCAGTGATGACAAACTTTAAAATAACAACATTGTTAAGCAAGTAGGAGTTTGGTGTACCAGACTTGGCAAACACGTTAACATAGAATAATAAAAATGTAAAGGACACAGAGAAAATAACACAAACAAAAGCATATATGTGTACAGTTGCAGGCTGCTGAACATTTGTTAAAAGATTTAAATCATTCAAGTGTGACCAAATTTGCAGGTTTTAGAACAACAAATTTATCATATTTCAAAGCTTTTAAAGAGTATCAAATCTTTTTGACAAGCACAAAGCAGGATATAATTTCTTTATTTCCTAATTTCTCAACTCCACAGACATTTAACCTTTTCTAGAGCAATTGATGCTGTCAGTCCTGAAGTAAGTATAGCGACAACTTCTGGATCTGGTCTTTCCACAGGAAGAATGTGTTTCAAAGGCACCTAACGAAGGTAAAAGAAACAAAAACATGGCATTGCATTCATTTAATTAATGATTTTGCAATAAAAAGAGACACCAGAACTGATATAGTAGTGAACTAGTTATTATTAGTTTTATATTTTTTTCAGAAAAGAATACGCATATCATTACCTTGATGAATTCAGCATAACTTCCAACATAACTTCCAAAAGTCATGATTGCAGCAGGAGTACCAACTTTTAAATTGGTGACAGATTCACCTACTGCTGCAACTATCCCCACCGACTGCAACAACATGACATATCATCACTAAGGCTTATAAAAATCAATGACTGTAGAAACGTAGAAACCTCCAACTGTACAAGAGATTGTAGAATGTCACAATATATATTATAATCTTGCACCTCAAAGCCAGCATCAAAGGGAAGCTGGGACTCAAGGCCTTTGTCGGCTCCAAAAAAATAACGACCTGAGCTGAAATTTACCTGCATTAATAAGGTCCTGTTTGAGCATATAATGATGTGAAAAGGAGTGAATTGGTAAAGTCTACTATACCAATAAAGTGGCAAATTCAATTCATACCATTATTACAATCATCATGTAGCACAAAAAGACCCAAAAAATCAGATTCCTTTCCCCTCCCCATCCCATTTTATCCTAGAAGAGCACCCTTCTTATGTTCAGTTAGTAGATTGTACACCATCTAAGAGGACCCACTGCCCCCACCACAGCATTTTTCTTTTAGGCACATGCATGCTGATGTATTTCAGTAATGAAGTTCAAGTCTGAAGACTCCAGTCTTTGTCCAGTCTTGTGACCATGTTATTGCATCTTACATAGCACACAAGGAAGCCAGCTGAAACCACTTAGAATATAAAGGGAAATGAGAAGGAAAACTCTAAAAACTAGTCAAGCAAGTCTGAGATCCGCAGTAGCTTAGTCACTGAAAAACTAAAATCAGTTTCCCACCAATAACTAGACCCCAAAGCTTAACTATAAGAGAATAGGCCATCAATCTATACAAAGCCAACACCTCCTTCACACCCCTGGTCCAAGACAAATAAAGGAAATGGGGAATGGGGACTAAAAGTTTTAACTCTAGGACACTTAGCAAACTGAGCTCCAAGACCATGTTAGATACTATATCTCAAAGCTCAAACTATTCGAGGAAATGGCCAAGATGAACATCAAGGTAACAATATCATCAGTCTAGACAAAGTGGCCAACCACTGTTAAAATTAATATTTAAAATGCATCCCAGATATGTAATTAACCTAGAATATGCATGTGCATGTTTTGATCAATTTATACAGTACCAACTTAGGCTCAGAAGAAAGTCCTCCATAATAATTACCGCATGCCTTATCTTCGGCTGCGACAACCCGAACCAGAAATGGTAGTTAATCGGCTTAATTCGCGAGTTTCACATATAATCATAGTTTGTCGTAATTAATCGATTTGGCGGTCTTGTTTGCGACTAAATTATCGGGCGAGAATTTGACATAAGTTCCTTCACAAGAGTTGTAGAGTTTATGATTTCGAGCTCGTAGGAGTTTTCCGAAGATTTTTTCGATGTCCGATGAATATGTTATGAATATTTCCGACCGTTGGATTTAATCGTGTTTATCCGTTTGGTTTCAATCTGTTTTCAACCGTTGATCGTTTTAGTCCCGAGTATAAATATCGAAATAGTCGTAAAATTGTCGAACAATCACATTTGGGCCGAGTTGACCAAAATGGGACCGTTGACCAAGTTTAACCAGCGTTGACCGAAGGATTTTGGCACCGCCGATCGATTTTTTGATTCCGGCCACTTTAGACCTCAAGCTTAGTATGGTTAGCTTCCTCTCGTGATTTCCTATTGTTTTGAACTTGGTTTGAGTTGATTTGGTTGAGTTTTGAAGGAGAACCGATTTGTTAAAGTTTCGAATTTTTTCCAGAATCGGGTGAGCTTTTCCAGCCACTTTTGGGGTCGATGGGGTTGAGGGTTTTGCTCCTCTCAATCCATAGATGTTTTTGGGTGAAAGATTTTTGGAATTAGATGCCGTTTGAAGCTCACCGGAATAGATCACCGGAATTAATAGAGGTTTGAATTTTTGAGCTTGATTCCGGCCGGTGGGTTTCGAATTAGAGGTTGGTGTAGAAGGAAAAGTTGTTGGGCTTGAAGAGTAGATGTGATCTAGAAATTTTCACTAGAATTGACCACCGTTGACCACCAGAATTGTCCACCGTTGACGCCGTCAACGGCGGAGCTCTGGCGAGGTTGACTTTTTGGGATTTTTTGGAAGTTTTATACCGTTTTGCTCGTAATCGCGCCCCGATCGTAGTCTTGAGGTTATTGAGTTGATTTGGGTGGTGGATTTTGTGTTGAGGGATAAGTAGAGTATTTATGGGATTTTTGACGATTTTGTTGATATTCGAGTTATATGTTTTCGGAAATTGTTGGTTTCCGAGGTGTGGTTCAGAATTTTGAATTGTGATTTTGATCAGTGGTATTTGTGATTATTCAAGAGATTGGGATCGTACGCTTGGCGAGGGATCTTCCACCGGATCACGGAATTAGCGCGTTTTTGCGTTATGCTTGTCTGTGAGTGGACATTTCTTTTCATTGTTGGTTGCGAGTCTTTTATATACGTTTTACGAGCATGAGCATGCAGTTATGATTATGAATTATACGAACATGTGTTTTATGATTATGTATTTACGAGTATGTTTTTATAATTATGCATTACGAGTATGCTTTTACATTACGTTTTCTACATTTGCATGGAAACCTTTATGGTTTGGTTTACACAGAGTACAGTCTCAGTAATACTTGTATCGATACACTTTGCATCTCGACTAATCCCCGAGGATGTTTACCGGGGGGGGGGACTGTTACCCTGACCCGAGGTCTTTACCGGGGGGGAGCAGATACCCTGACCCGAGGCCCTTTCTGGCTGGAATCACGTTAGGATCAGGGATCCCGTGATTCAGACTGTACTAGCGCGGATGTGTCCATGAGTGACCCCGCGGGATTTCCGATGCATGCTCTGTACGCGTGGGGAGTTAGTCTCCTTCGTGTACCATTTAATTTTTCTGCATCTATACTTGCATATGTTTTATAAACATATATATTTATTTATTCGGCGAAAGACATTTATTTTCGTTCACTCACTCTAACGGTTTATATGTCTTTCCCTGGGCTCTTTGTTTTCAATGTCTAGTTTGCAGTTTGGATTCAAGTGTCGCACGTCGAGGTTGGAGGCTTGGTGTTCGAGCCATTTTTATTTCTCAATATGTTTCTAGTTTGGCCTACTGCTATGTATACATGTATATATAGAGGTCGCTCTGAATACTATTATGTTTATATTTTCACATGATTTTCCCGGATTTCTGTAAAGCTACAATTTTGTGTATTACTTTACGTTATGATATGTTTTTGAGAAATCCGGATGGGATTGGTGCCCACGGTTTGGCTTTTGTGACATAGGATGAAGTATATTTTCCGCTGCAGGTTAATGGTAACTACGCGATATAATGAAACTCTGCCAAAAATTTTATGATTTTTGAAAGTTCATGTTTTCAGAAGGGGTCTGATTCTGGTTTAGGAAATTAAATCGATGTCGGATCCTTTCATCGGCTCCCTAATATCCTCTTGTGGCACTAGCTCAAGCAGCTAGGAAACCCAATTAATTGTCAAGTTCAGTCCAGTTCTAAACACTACTTATAATATACTTCTTGTAAAATGAGAAAGATCAGTAAGAGTAAACCAATAAACTTCAAGGGGAGTCATAAACTTACATCACCTGCGTTTACGCCAGCATATATGATTTTCACAAGAACCTGATGTGGTTCAATGGGTAATCTCAGTGGTGCACGCACTATACGAGTAGCACTACGAAAATTGTGACTCAAGGTGTGAACAACTCTAAAGAAAAGAAAAAAAAATATGATTAACAGTCAGATCCATTAACAAACCCTTTTCTTTCTTTCAACACTGTATTTAGGCTTGTTTCTGCAAAATTAATGATTACCAAAATGTGAAATGGATGGGCATATGGCAACATAATAAGGGTAGCTAGAAATTAATTTCTACTCTACTCTTGAGGAAACAAAAAAGTTTTTTCAACAAAGTTCCAGAATTCAAAGGATTTTGAGAAGTTAACTGAAAGGATAAATGTACTCAGCGCAAGAATTTATGAAAACACTCTTAATTAAAAAAAAACTTCAGTTTAAGCCTATAATATTATATCTGATATCGTCCCGTATTTACCCAACAGTCAGTTTGATCTACTACTGGTAGCAGTGTTCAAATTTTTTTATACCCATCCATATAATGAGGAAATTGATCATCCTAGAATTTCGTTTGTATCTTTCCACAAGGAAAAGAAGAAAGGAACGATGCTTGATGTATATTTAATTATTTACTCACAATTTTTCATAGCTTTGTTTAAGCTGAATACTCGAAGCAGAGAGAATGGGGGCTTTTGGTGAAGTTCTTTTCCTTGGAGAGCGAAGCAAATATTTTTGTTCTTCTGCAGGTGTAGGCCAATATTCCATGCCTCTGCGATTTGTAATCCATAAACATGAACCAGCTTTGCTCTCATCGGTAATAAGCTCAAAAGCACCTAAAATGAGCATATTGGAATTCAGAGGAGTATAACGATAAATTAAATTCCATGAAACAAATGAATTAATGAAGTTGAGTTGAAATCTATTCACGCATTAAATATTGAACTCTCCTAAACCAAAGTCTAACATTAGCACACAATATATGAAGAAACTCAGTACGACAAAGACCCATACGGGCTAAAAGCATGTAGAAAGCAGAAACCTAACCAATAGGCTCTGCGGAGGTTTTGGCCTTTCCACTGCATAGAGTATAAAACTGAAGTAACTGATGTTCAAACGTACAGCAGATAACTTATTTATTTATTTTGGTTTTTTTTAATGGAGCATAGAGTATAAAACTGAAGCAACTCCTTCAAAAAATCCCCCTAAATGTGGAGCATATATGGCTACATCATTTATTTCAAACTGAGAACATCCATAACTTTATTATCCAACATATTTTAATAAAATATTTCATCCATACATGATTACTATAATTGTAAACCAAGATTTTTGCATGAAACGTACCTTTCACTATCACTTCCATTGGGACAAATCCACCCGTTCGATCAACAAATTTAGAATCGACCACTTTGGTCATATCAGTTTCCACAAACTGCATTAAAAAAGCTATTAATTTGTTCACTAATATATTCCCTGCCAATGGAGTCTTACGTAATTAAATCTAAGTCACAATCTTACTTCTGGACAAAGCACATTGATGCGAATCCCTTGACGTTTGTAGGGAACAAGGGATCTAGTAAACAGGACAACGCCACCTGCAAAGAAGGTTTGCATAGTATTAGCTGTATCCCTGTAATTCTAAAAGGCTGATAAACTCACACAAGGAAGGTTTCAGATAAAACAAATAACTGACAAAGTTAGTTCAATACCTTTTGAAGCAGAGTAGATTGGATCAACAGGCGATGGGTAAAGACCCGCAGAAGACCCCATATTAATAATTACACCGGGTTTTTTCATAGCTCGCATGGTTTGGATCTGTTTTTTATTTATGAGATAACAGTCATAGCACTAACAATTAAACTAACAACAATCAAGAAGGAGAACTAACCAAGAGTTATGAAAATATCAAAGCAAAAATATGTGTAACTTTAATGCCGTCAAATTCACCCAAATGGTTACACATCTTATCTGAGTATCATCATGAGTAGTTCTGAAAAAGATCAATCAACGAATTTTGATTAAAAGAATTTGCAATTTTCTGTTATGACTACAATTTGCAAAACACTGGTTTTACAAGGCTAATGAGTATCAGAGAATGTAATCGGGAAAAAAATGATAATCAAAGAATTTTGATTAAAAATCAAATCAGTTAAAATATCACCGTAATTTCTCAATCAGTGCAAGAATTGCGAGAAACAGATATATATATCAGGTGCGAAGCTTCACACTAAAATTTCGATGTGAAGTTGTATTTTACACAAAATCGAAAACATGATTCGATCATTGAAGACAAATCATCTTTTAAATACATATGCAAGGATCGGATATACAAAATTTTAGCTCAATTGGAGATGTTTTAACCATTTGATCGTGACATTGTTTAACAATGTACATAGATTGTCCGATTTAGCTCCAAACTTGAATGTGGTGATCAAATGGTTAAATGATCTCTGATTGGGCTGAAATTTTACATGCCTGATTCTTGCATGGGTATCTAAAAGATGATTAACTTCCATGATGGAATTACGCTGTCAATTTTGTGTAAAATGCAACTTCACACCAAACTTTCAGTGCGAAGTTTCACACTTGATGAAAACTATATATATATATATATATATAATCGACAAACTGAAGAAACAACATGTATATATAATCGACAAACTGAAGAAACAACATGTATATCATTAAATGACAGGCTTCACAAAATATTTTAGTCTAAATAGATGGAGGTAATGATGCATATATTCCAGAAAAAGAGTTTCCCTCTTATAGTTAAATCTGTAGAATAAAAATATATATTCAAGTTCAACACGTATACTACACTTTTTTTTGGTAAGTGAATGAGTACATGTTTAGATGCTCTTTGCAAAACCATAGATATGTTAATTAACATACAGCACATTCGCATCAAATCATAGGAAGTAGACAGGCAAAACCTAGTTAAAGCTCAATGCATACCGCAAGGTGAGTGCAATCAATAACTGCAATCAGATTCACATTGACTGTCCGTCTCCACGTACGAGTGCCATCAGTTTGATCCTCAGAGAATGGTGTCGCAGAAAAAAGGCCTGCGCTGTTGATACAGATATCCAACCCTCCAAATGTTGCTAAATGCTTTTCAAATGCAGCAGTCATATCTCCTGTTCATGACATAAAAGGAACAAATTAACTGTCAGAGAGAGGTACTTTCTAGCTCCAAATTTAAATGACTGCCTATGTTAATGAAATAGCAGCACAGTTTATTTTAAGTTCAGGATTATGAAAAGCAGAAGTCAAAACGTGCAAGTGCTCTAAGGCATCCTTTGCAGTCAAGAATATCCAAATTGTTCGATCACTGCTCAATACACTACCAAGAGACGAAATCACACTAAAACATACATATGAAATAAACTTGGGAAGAAACACATTATCAGGTTTAGAATTGCCATGGAATATGACTTAATAGTCGAGTTACCTGTATTCGTCACATCGCATTTCACAAAAATGGCAGATGGAAATTTCAGATTGCTATGGAATTTGGAATTCTCTTTCTGAACAAGCAACGCAACTTCCTTCCCTCTCTCTTCAGAGAAATCAACCACCGTCACAAATACTCCCTTAGCTCCAAGAGCTAAGCTAAGTGCTTTCCCTGCAAATTCAACACCCCCAAAAAATCACTCTTAAAATCCATCAAAAGTCCAATATTAACAAGTATCATGATCCTCCATCTCGTCAGTGATTACATTAATACTGAACCGGAACCGGAACCGAATCAAATTCGACCGAAATTTTCAAATTCCAACCAAATGTTCATTAATGAATAAGCGAACTCTACCGGTTTGCTGAATCTAATAGCAATTGAAAAGAGTAGTAGCTTTCTACTTGAAGATTAGTAAGAACAAACTTAGAGAACAAAACAGTAGGAAATGAAGGCTTACCGATTCCAGAGGCTCCGCCGGTGACGAGAGCTGAGAGACCTGGTTTAAGCTCCATTGAGGACGACGACGATGATGAGTCGTTCGAGAAAGCGGTGATGATAGATTATGAGTTTTTAATTAGTAGGCTGGCTACAATGTCAAAATCATTATTTAATCTGTATCGTTTTCCACGTCCACTTCGTGCTCGTGGCGCGACTTGATCCATTTATAACGGACAAATGACGGCCGGCATCGCCAGAAGACAATATTTTTTTTATTTTCTTTTCTGCGTATGCGTAATGTTCTTACTAATTAAAATGGAAAAAAAAAATATTAAAAATAATCTTTTCCAATTTTGTTAACATTAATTTCTCAAGATTTCGCTATGATTTTTTTCAAACTATGTAGACAAAAAATACGTAATTTATACTTTCAAAAAAACCCTAATTTATGTGGCAAATATAATATTTGATGAGATTCAAAAACAAGTGTTACGGTAAGAGTCAACTACAACTCTCCACAAATCGATACTGGTACTTATTTGATAATAATACTTATGTCTACATCATGAATACCTTATCGTCATGAACTTGGTTTTATCTGCCAATGTCCAGTTTGGGAGGTTTATGCTGTAAAAATAATGAGCCGTAGCTTATAGCTTATAGAAGCTGCATATTGTTAACTTCTATAAGTTGTTGTATCTTATAACTTTTATGTGCAATTTTTGAAATAAGCTACAACTACTTTAGTTTGTCAAACACCTTAAGCAACTTAAAGTTTAATTTAAGCTACAAAAGCTGTTGCATAAGCTGTCCCAAATTATGCCCAACTTGATTGTATATACCGACTAAATTTCAAGAGTATTGGATCATTTGGATGTAGTGTCCATTATTGACATATTTCTCCACAAGTGCACGAGAAAACGAGCGAAACGAGTGAAACGACATATAACTTGGCCAAAATCTCTAAACTTGCCAGAGCTCCGCCCCGTGCAGCCCCACGAGCCGCCACCACTTGCTGCACACGCCGTCGAAATCAATCGGCTCCAAAACCTGCAAATGATACACCATTCAAAAGATCTCACCAAGTAAAACACATCCCTTAACTACACCAAGCCGAGAAAACGACCAAAGGTGGTCGGATTTACCCTCGAAAGGTGGCGGAATCCGGCCGAAAATCGCCCTCGGCCGATCGACGCCATCCGGCCACGGCGTGGCTCGAGACCAGTGGCAATCAACTCCTGCCATCATGGGCTTCAAAACCCCTAAGGCTTCGCCGCCAAATCTTCGCCAAAAACCGCCGTCGGTGACGGAACCGAATTCGAGAAAAACCCTCGAATTAAAGGCTTCGATTCTCCTTAGCCTATCACTGTTTAACTTAAATAAGTACATGGAGAGGTCGAGGATGTAATTCCGACCCGTCTTGGCGTCAGATGTGGCTGGCCGGAGAAATTTCGGTCGGGTCGAGAAAACAAATTGGGTCGGGTTAATATGGGTCGCAGAGCATACGAGTCCTGAGTATTTTATGTTTTTTTATTATTTATTTTCACATATTAATACCGTATATATACAACAAAAATACCTGATCAAATCAACGACCCACATTTAATCTGATCAGGATCCAACGGTTCAGATCAAACCGACTTAATTTAATTCCATAATTAATATTTTTTTCACGCAAACTTCCAAAAATCATAAAAAAAATAGCTCGTTTATCCAAAAAATTCCCCCAAAATTTTGACAAACTCGAAATAAAATACTCTACGATTCTCGTGAACAGTGCCAAGTCAAATTCACGCCCGATGAAAAAGTCGTTAATTATCTCGATGACGCAACTAATTCGTGATACCATGTAATATAATCCGATTAGTGGGT
Source organism: Geum urbanum (assembly GCA_946800695.1). Taxonomy (NCBI): domain Eukaryota; kingdom Viridiplantae; phylum Streptophyta; class Magnoliopsida; order Rosales; family Rosaceae; genus Geum; species Geum urbanum. The sequence continues at coordinate 6,948,374 of OX327002.1, read as the reverse complement.
GATTTCGGTTCCGGTTGTAACAATCCATCCCCCTTACAAAAATCTCATCCTCGAAATTTACATACCTATTAGAAGAAATGAAGATACTTCTCCCTCAAATTGTTCTGATTCTCATGTGGCTACTTCCACTGCATGATTTCTCCACAACACTTTCACTAAAAGAATGTTCTTGTTCCGAAGAATCTGCTCTCGACGGTCAAAATATTTACTGGTTCTTCAATGTAAACCAAATCCTTCTGTAGCGAAATTTTCTGAGGCATGACAACATCAAAGGGTTAGGAATATACTTCCATAACAACAATATGTGAAATACATCATAAAAACGTGTCGGCTATTTCCAAACGGTAAACCATATCGCCAAAACACTTAATAATATCATATGGTTCAATGTACTGCGGCTGCAACTTGCCGCACCAACAGATGCACATAACTCATTTCCATGGCGATAGCTAGAAAAACACTAGGTTACTAACTTCAAATTCTAACTTAAAACACTCGTCAATACATCAGCATAATCTTCTGGTGATCCTGGGTAGCCTTTAATCAAACATGAATAATCTACACGTTATTTGTTGTCTCTTGCATGATAGCAGGACCGATAAGGCTTCTTCTTTGACCATTATTCCACATAATCGAGTAATGCATTGCTTACGATAAAAAGCCTCATAAAGTGGCATCCTAATACTCGAATGGAAACTGTTGTCATAGACGAATTCCATCAAATGCAAATACTTATTTCACCTCTCAGGAAATTGTAGTACACATAATCTCAACATGCCTCTAAAATCTGAGTAGTCCTCTCGGATTAACAACCTACCAAGGGATAAAAAGCTATGCTAAACCGCACACTAGTACACAATGCCTCTGTAATGCTCTCCAGTACTACGAGGTGAAATGAGAATCTCAATCCGAATGATGGGAACTGAAATCCCTTCTACATGTATAACTGAGCGTACTTGCTCAAGGAAATTTCTATGAGACCAGAATGAAATGTGCAATCTTCATAAAATGATCAATAATGACTCAAATGTCGGTATGCCCTTTGGCTACGCATGGAAGTTTATAAACAAAATCCATAATAACGTGCTCCCCTTTACAAACTAGAATCTTCAAACACTGTAGTAAGCTTGAAGGTTTCTGACATTTCGTTTTAAATTGTCAACAATTGGAGCTTTGACTCATATGGGTGACAATTTCTCGCTTCAAGTGACACCACCAATAAGACTGCTTCAAGGTTTGATACATCTTATTTCCTCCAGAATGCATAGCAGAAGTCAAAGAACGAGCTTCCTCGAGAATTTCTCATTTCAACCAAACATTATCTGGTACTCAAAGTCTGCCTTTAAATAACAGCAATTCAACTCTTCTCAGCATGAAATCAGGCGATCTGCCAACATACAATTTACTAAAGAAAAATCACAATCCTGGAGTTCACGAACTCGATTAAGAAAAACTGGTTGAACCAGAAATTAACAACAAAACCTCTGGCTCAACAACCGCAATATGTAAAAAAAAACACTCATCTCACTCAACTCTGACAGAAGTGGTATCCGCAACACCTGAATACGTAACAATGAAACTCCAGATTTCTAGTTAAGTGCATCGGCTACTCAATCAACTTTCCCAAGGTGATCCCCAAAAGTATGATCATCAAAACTCAGCAACTCCATCCATCTTCTATGTCATAAGTTTAATTTTTTGGTTGCATAAGGGAATAAGTGAAACTCTTGTGGTCGATAAAAATTCTGACTCTAGGCTCCATAAAGTTAACACCTTTTAAATCTTCAGCACAAAAATAATCGCGGCCAACTTCAAATCATAAGTGCAATAGTTCACCTCAAAAGGTTTCAACTGACGTGAATCAAAAATGACCACCCTCCAAGCTGCATTAGCACGTATCCTAAGCCTAGCCTAGAAGCATCACTATACACAGTTAACTCCCCACTAACATCCGGTCAGGTCAGCACTAGAGCTGAAGTCAACCTTGTCTTCAGAGTCTAGAAACTTTCTTGTTGGACTCAGACCATTCAAATCGAATTCTTTTCCTCGTAAATTGAGTCAGCGGTGCTGCAATGCGCGAAAAGTCTGGCGTGAATCGCTGATATTAATCAACTAAACCCAGAAATCTCTGAATACCACGTTTATTAGTCTGTTCCAGTACAACACAACTTCATCCTTATCCACATTGACATATTTTGCTGATAACACATGGCCAAGGAATTTAACACTAATAAACTAGAACCCACACTTACTAAACCTGATATACAGCTAAGATTCTCTCAAAGCCTTCAATAATACCTAAATATATCACATGTTGATGCACGTCCCCGAAATTCATAGTGACTGAAACATGATCATAATGAGATTTTAGAGACATTCGACTCTCAGATCTGTAACAGATAATATCCCGATCGAAAATCAGTCTTAAAGAATACTGAAACTCCTTACAATTTATCAAACCAATCATCAATACAAGATGGTGGATATTTTCTCTTCACTATAACTCAGTTCAGCCACCGACAGACATCACACAAATGTATAGAATCATCTGGTATGATGCCTACATAATGAGACATGTACTCGGAAATAGCTTATACATGAAATCAATTGTCCGTAATGGAGGAAGACCTGGTAATTCCTCAGGAAAAATATCAGGATATTCCTTAGCTACTGCAATCTCCTCAAAAATTTAGGAAGGGAAACACAACTATTTACAACATTCGCTAAGTATGCAGTACACCATTACACAACATTTTCTCAACTTCACAGTGACGACCACTATGGTGATACTCTACCCTCCCGAAAAGCCATATAATGAAGTCGGGCCTGACCAATCCTCATTGACTCCGATCCTGATAAACTGACTGCTTGGGTGGCGGTGCGGCTCTAACTCCTGAAGTGGCTCCCTGATCACCACTAGAGCTCTGCATCGAAACTCTACCTGAGGGGTCCCGGTGAAAGGACCCGACCCCGATTTAGTTGCCTAAACCGAAATTAGGCCCTAACGACACCATAACTTACAAAAAATTTGCCAGAGTTTACTCTATAAAACGTACAAATCAAAAACCTGCAAGAAGATTACACTTCACAAACAAATTCCCAGACACACCGTGCACCTCCAATGTCCATCCGGATTTCTCAAAATCCATATATAAAACTAAACTCAAGGCTTACAAGAAATCTAGAAAATATTCAGGAGAATAACTCAAACTGAACAACACTACACAAGTATTCAGAGTGACTTCTAGTTACAAAATATACAAGACTAGCAGGTTACATCGGGAACCTACTAGAAGGAAAGTGTGATTTGAACTCTAGGCCTCCTGCGATGACGTGCAACCACGGGAAAAATACTGCAATCTAGGCGGCGAAAACTGAAAAGCCCAGAGAAAAGCATATAAATAATAAAATCATTAGAGTGAGTGGACGTAAATCATAATATGCCGCATAAATAAATCCAACATGCTTTTCACAATAAATGCACGTAAAAATTATGCGAGTCAAACAAACAAACTCATGTCAAGTGCTCATAAAGACGTAACTCTCCTGGGTACTATGTGTGTGGAGGCAGTAACTTGAGTACATTTTCCTCAAAGTTACATCACGCCCGGGTCAAGTGCTCATAAAGACGTAACTCTCCCGGGTATTGTGAATCACGGGTCAGGTGCTCATATAGACGTAACCCTCTCAGAGCATCTCGGGGATCAGCCAAGAGGCCATAGCATCGATGCATCATATATCCATACTCAGTGTAAAAATAAATCACATGTGCCTCCAAATCAATGTATGCTCACAAAATGCATACTCGTAAAGCATACTCATAGACTCGCAATTCCACAGTGAAAATCAACGTGGGATAAAATGTCCACTTACAGATAACAGCTAGCCCTGAGGCCCGGCAGAAGATCCCTCGCCAAACACTCGATCACGATCACCAAGAACAAGGCCGGAGGTGGCCGGAATCGTCTGGTCCGACGACGAATTCAAACCGGGTCAATGCAGCTCAAACGGGTCAACTCAGTCAACTCGGTCCAAATGTGTAATTTTCTGATTTTTATGATTATTCGATATTTATACGACACGAACCGACCAAACCCACGATTCGGATAACTCCAACACAATCGGATAAGTACGACTAACTCGATGACAATTTCAAATATTCATTTTATATTCTCCGATTATCTGAAAAATCCTCTGAAACCTCCTACGAGCTCAAAATCAAATCCTCTACAATTTTCGCGAAGAAACTCAAACCAAATTCTTGTCCGATAATTTAGTCGTTAACAAACCACATATGTACAATCAACTCGGATAATCACATGTTGTGCCGATAATCATATACTTAAAGTTCGGGTCGTTACAAATCTACCCCCCTAACAAAAATTTCATCCTCGAAATTTACATACCTGCTAACTGAAGAGGTAGGGATATTGCTCTCCCATGTACTGCTCGGTCTCCCATGTAGCCTCTTCAACTGAATGGTTCCGCCATAAAACGTTCACAACAGGAATAGTTCTGTGCCGCAACTCCTGGACCTTCCAATCGAGAATCTGGACTGGTTCTTCCACATAAGTCAAATCCTCCTGAATAGGAAGCTGATACGGTGCTAACACATGTGATGGATCAGAAATGTATTTCCGCAACATAGACACATGGAATACATTATGTACCCTGGCCATCTCAGAAGGTAATGCCAACCTGTACGCCACAACACCAACTCGCTCAATAATCTTGTATGGGCCAACATAACGCGGACGAAGTTTACCGCGCTTCCCGAAACAAACAACACCCTTCCAAGGAGAAAGTTTCAGGAAAACCCAATCACCAACCTCAAACTCAAGATCTTTCTGTCTCACATCAACATAACTCTTCTGTCGATCCTGTGCGGCCTTCAATCTATCCAGAATAACTTGAACATCTTCCGTGGTGCTTTTCACTAAATTAGGTCCAAGAAGCCATTTCTCTCCGACTTCATTCTAACACAATGGAGTCCGACATTGTTTGCTATACAAAGCTTCATAATGTGCCATACCAATGCTAGTCTGATAGCTGTTATTGTACGCAAACTCAATCAAATGAAGTTGTTGATCCCAATTTCATTTGAACTGCAACACACAAGATCGTAACATATCCTCCAGAGTTTGAATAGTCCTCTCTGACTGACCATCTGTCTGAGGATGAAAAGTTGTGCTGAAGTGTAGTCTAGTCCCCAATGCTCTCTGTAATGCCTGCCAAAATTCTGAAAACTGACTATCCCGATTAGAAACTATAGACACAGGCACACCATGCAATCTCACAACCTCTCTCAGGTACAGCTTCGCTAATCTACTCACAGAAAGCTTTCCTAGAAGTGCAAGGAAATGAGCTGACTTCGTAAGACGATCCACGATCACCCAAAAACTAATATTACCACTAGACGTACGAGGTAACTGATACACAAAATCCATAGTGATATGCTCCCACTTCCACATTGGAATCTCCAAAGGTTGTAGTTTACCGACAGGCTTCTGACGTTCTACCTTCACTTGCTGACAAATCAGGCATCTACTCACATATATTGCTATTTCTCGCTTTATGTTTCACCACCAATAATGAGCTTTAAGTGTCTGAAACATCTTCGTACTACCAGGATGCATAGCATACGCAGAACAATGAGCTTCATCAAGTATTTCCTTCTTCAAATCATCATCTCTAGGCACACATAATCTTCCTCTGAACATCAAAGTGCCATCGCTCCTTATCCGAAACTCTGTTGGTACACTATTTTGAATCAAATTCTTCTTGCTCAGCAGATAGGCATCTGAATCTTGAGCTTCACGAACTTGATCAAGTAATACCGGACGAACTTGAAAACTGGCTAACAATGCTCCATCTTCATTCCATTCTAACTCTGCTCCCGTAGCACGCAATTTAGTCAAAAGTGACATTCTTGCAACACGTACATGGAAAAGAGAGGCACCATACTTTCGACTAAGGGCATCAACAACCACATTAACTTTTCCTGGATGATACTCAAAAGTGCAGTCATAATCATTAATCAGCTCCATCCATCTCCGCTGTCTCATATTCAAATCTGGGTGCGTACGCAAGTAGGTGAGCCTCTTGTGATCGGTGTAAATCTTGCACTACACTCCATACAAGTAGTGTCTCCAACTCTTCAATGCTAACATAATGGCAGCTAACTCCAGATCATGAGTATGATAGTTAACTTCATGAAATTTCAACTGTATAGAACTATATGTCACCACCTTACCATGCTGCATCAAAACACAACTCAAACCTAACTTCGAAGCATCACTGTACACAACATACTCACCACTATCGTCAGGTAAAGTCAACACTGATGCAGTAGTCAACCTTTTCTTCAAAGTCAAGTAGCTTTCCTCACAAGCATCATACCACTCAAACTTGACTCTTTTCTTCATCAAATGGGTAAACGGTATCGCAATTGGTGAAAAATCTTGCACAAATCGGCGATAGTAACCTGCTAAACCCAAGAAACTTCATATTTCTGTCATATTTGTAGGTCTGCTCTAATTCAACACTGCTTCAATCTTATTTGGATCCACGCTGACTCCCTCAGCTGATATCACATGACCCAAAAACTTCACACTGTTCAACCAAAACTCACACTTGCTAAACTTGGCATACAACTGAGCGTCTCGCAAAGTCTGCAAAATGGCATGCAAATGCTTCTTGTGTTGCCCCACACTCCTGGAATATATCAAGATATCGTCGATGAATATAATGACGAACTTGTCTAAATAACACCTGAAAATCTGATTCATCAAGTCCATAAAGCAGCTGGCGCATTGGTCAACCCAAAAGGCATAACAAGGAATTTATAATGCCCATAGCGTGACCGAAATGTCGTCTTATCAAACATCAGACTCTCGAATCCGTAGTTGATGGTACCCAGACCTGAGATCAATCTTCGAAAAGACTGAAGCTCCCTTCAACTGATCCAACAAATCATCAATCCGTGGAAGCGGATACTTGTTTTTCACTGTAACCCGATTCAATTTCCGATAGTTAATGCATAGCCTCATCGAACCATCCTTCTTCCTCACAAACAACACTGGAGCACCCCAAGGTGATACACTAGGTCGAATGAAGCCTTTTTCAATCAATTCTTGAAGTTGATTCTATAACTCCATCAACTCTGCTGGTCCCATACGATAGAGTGTCTGCGAAATAGGTCCAGTACCTGGAAGTAACTCAATAGTGAAGTCAATCTCCCTGACTGGAGAAACACCAGGTAAATCCTCAGGAAATACATCCAGATACTCACAAACCACTAATATATCCCCAATGTCTGGTACACGAACCTCTTTATCAATCATATGTGCTAGATACGCCACACAACCCTTTTTCAACATCTACTCAGCCTTCATTGTCGAAATCAAACAAGGTAAAGAAGTATTCTTTTCACCACGAAATAAAATTTTCGGTACACCTGGACTCCTGAAAACAACCTCTTTCTTGTGACAGTCAAAAACAACCCAATGGTTCTCCAAGAAATCCATGCCCAAAATCACATCAAATTCCACAATATCCAGCAGCATCAAATCCGCGGCTAACCCATATCCTCCTATAAAAATCTCACAATTTCGATACACTTACTCGACACACACTACCTCGCCGGATAGATACAACACTCGCCACAAACTAGGGAGTGGAGATGCAGGTACAGTAGACAATGATGCTAATCTATATGACATGAATGAATGCGTAGCTCCTTGATTTAGTAAAGTAAGAACTGGATGACCAAAAATGTACAACGTACCGATGATAACCTCAGGGGAAGCTCTACCTTCCCCCAGGGACATGGCATGAACTCGAGCTTGTCTAGTTAGTCATCCACGCTGACTGCAGATCTGCTGACCATCATGTCCAGAAGGCTGTGTTGCAAGATTACCAGAGGCAATACCCTGACCATGACCGCTACCCTGAGCTGCAACACCCCTAAAAGTACCACCTTGCGGACATTCCCACACAAAGTGACTCTCCTGGCCACAACGGTAATAAGCAGTGGTGCCTCGATAACATGAACCATAATGTCGCCTATTACAAGTGTTGCACAATGGATAGTCTCTGGGTGCAGCTGATATATCATTTGCACGTCGTGAATAACTCGATCTAGTGGAACTCCCACTCTGTGGTTGCCTCTAAGGTCGATTCCTCCTCTATCTCTGACTTCCACTTTGGCTCGATGAACCACGAGTATATCTGAAAGTGCTACCACCTGAAGAAGATGTTGAACTCGAAGTACCAGAACTCATCCTCTTCGAGGGATCCTGGCTGGGTCCACCCTCCTCAAAGCGGCGAGATTGAAACCGCATCTGCCTCTCTTTCTCAATGTCCTCGCACCTGAGTGTAGTACTAACAAAGTCATCAAAGTTGTCTCGAGGCATAGTGGTCAAGGTTCCGTTGATATTCAGATTCAGACCCAACTCAAACCTTCTACACTTTGCTTCCTCTGATGCCACCATATCACGTGCAAAATGAGACAAACGGGTAAACTTATCCCGATACTCAAGCACTGACATATTCCCCTGCTTCAGATTGGTAAACTCTTCATATTTCCTCTTCTGGGTGGCCTGGTTAAAATATCGCCGCATAAACAAATTTCTGATTGTAGGCCATAGAGTATCAATAGGAACTCTCTCGGTGCTAACCCATCAGAAATAAGCATCTGAGTCTAGTAACCCAACAGCAGCCACAGTCCTCTGCTCAGGAGTAAAATGTACAAACTGTCCTAACCAAGTCTGGACTAACCAAGTCTCACATTTTTCAGGATCAGAGGAGCCATAAAAGGTAGTTGCTCTAGTTGTTCTAGCGTTAACCACAGGGTCAAAACGCTCTTCCAAATGCAACACTCGCATAAGCAAGTCGTGCGTATACAGATCCTCAACAGGATTCCCAGCCCCGTTAGCACGGGTTCCACGTCGGGGAGGCATCCTAAGAAGGAAAGGACATTAGTCACACAACACAAGGAACGTAATCATGAAACTTCAGACATTTGAAAGCATACAACACTCTAGAGCATTGATGATTGTCCACTGGCCAGTCGCGTCATCACTCCTGATATGTTGTACTTTCTCAAATACCCTTAGTAACACAACTACAAAAGTTTACAGAACCTCAAACCTAATGCTCTGATACCAACTGAAAGGACTCGACCCCGATTTAGTTGCCTAAATCGAAATTAGGCCCTAACGACACCATAACTTACAAAATTTTTGCCAAAGTTTACTCTATAAAATGTACAAACCAAAAATCTGCAAGAAGATTACACTTCACAGATAAATTCTCAAATACACCGTGGACCTCCAATGTTCATCAGGATTTCTCAAAATCCATATATAAAACTAAACTCAAGGTTTACAAGAAATCTAGAAAATATTCAGGAGAATAACTCAAACTAAATAACACTACACAAGTATTCAAAGCGACTTCTAATTACAAAATATATAAGACTAGCAGGTTACATCAGGAACCTACTAAAAGGAAAGTGTGATTTGAACTCTAGGCCTCCTGCGATGACGTGTAACCACGGGAAAAATACTGCAATCTGAGCGGCGAAAACCAAAAAGCCCATAGAAAAGCATATAATAAATAAAACCGTTAGAGTGAGTGGACGTAAATCATAATATGCCGCATAAATAAATCCAACATGCTTTTCACAATAAATGCACGTAAAAATTATGCTAGTTAAACAAACAAGCCCAGGTCAAGTGCTCATAAAGACGTAACTCTCTTGGGTACTATGTGTGTGGAGGCAGTAACTTAAGTACATTTTCCTCAAAGTTACATCACGCCCGAGTCAAGTGCTCATAAAGACGTAACTCTCCCGGGTACTGTGAATCACGGGTCAGGTGCTCATATAGACGTAACCCTCTCGGAGCATCTCGGGGATCAGCCGAGAGGCCATAGCATCGATGCATCATATATCCATACTTAGTGTAAAAACAAATCACATGTGCCTCCAAATCAATGTATGCTTATAAAATGCATAATCATAAATGCATACTCGTAAATGCATAATCGTAAAGCATACTCATAGACTCACAAATCCATTGTGAAAATCAAAGTGTGAAAATCAACGTGGGATAAAATGTCCACTCACAGATAACAGCTAGCCCTGAGGCCCGGCGGAAGATCCCTCGCTAAACACCCGATCACAATTACCAAGAACACGGCCAGAGGTGGCCGGAATCATCGGGTTTGACAGCGAATTAAAACCGAGTCAATGGAGCTCAAACGAGTCAACTCGGTCAACTCGGTCCAAATGTGTGATTTTCCGATTTTTGCGACTATTCGATATTTATACGTCGCGACCAACCAAACCCACGACTCGGATAACTCCAACATAATCGGATAACTACGACTAACTTGACTACAACTAACTCGACGACAATTTCAAATATTCAATTTATATTCTCGAATAATGTATTTTTCCGACTAATTACTAACTTAACCAAATTCTGAAATCAATTTCTTGCACTCCCTCGTTTTTAATCACTTTTTAGAGTCACAACATAAATCTCAAATATCGAGAGACTTACATTTAAACCGATAGTCAGATCGTCGGCTAATAAAGTCGTAAAATCAACTACTCATTGTCCGACTAAATACACATAAAATTTTAACAAGCTCAGATCCAAACATGAACCTCACCATTACGTTCGATACGAGTAAATGAGCAAAATGACATATAACTTGGCCAAAATCTCCAAACTCGCCGGAGCTCCGCAGGGCACGGCGGCGCGTGGGGCCCACACGCCACCACCACTGGTGTTGGAATCAACCGGCTCCAAAACTTGCAAATGATACACCATTCAAAATATCTCACCGAGTAAAATACATCTCCTAACTACACCAAGCCGAGAAAACGACCGGAGGTGGTCGGATTTTACCTCGAAAGGTGGCAGAATCCGGCCGGAAATTGCCCTCGGCCGTGCAGCCACGGCGTGGCTCGAGACCAGTGGAAATCAACTCCTGCAATCATGGGCTTCAAAACCCCTAAGGCTTGACTGCCAAATCTTTGCCAGAAATCGCCGTCGGTGATGAAACCGAATTCGAGAAAAACCCTCGAATTCAAGGCTTCGATTCTCTTTATCCTATCACTATTTAACTAAAATAAGTACATGGGGAGGTCGAGGATGATGTGATTCCGACCCGTCTGGCATCAGATGTGGCCGGCCGGAGAAATTTTCCATCGGGTCTGGTTGATATATGGGTTGCAGAGCATACGGGTCTTGAGCATTTTCTATTTTTCGGATTTATTTCCACGTATTAATACCGTATATATACAACCAAAATATATGATCAGATCAACGACCCACATTTGATCTGATCAGGATCCAACGGTTCAGACCAAACCGACTTAATTTAATTCCTTAATTAATATTTCTTACACGCAAACTTCCAAAAACTATAAAAAAAATAGCTTACTTATTCGAAAAATTCTCTGAAAATTCCTACAAGTTCAAGATAAAATACTCTACGATTCTCATGAAGAGTGCCAAGCCAAATTCACGCCCAATGAAAAAGTCGTTAACAATCTCAATAACGCAACTGATCTACGATACCGCGTAATATAATCCGATTAGCGTGTGATTTCGGTTCAGTTTGTAACAGAGTCTTTTCAGATGGACAAATTTTCTTTTAAATAAGTGAAAAAGTTATGTAGTGTATTGATTTCCCATATTAGTCACTATTGATTTTGACATATAGTTGTTGGATGATAGACTTTTTTTCGTTCTTTCTGAAATACGGCTAATTTTTCTTTTAAATAAGTGAAATAAGTTACGTTGTAGTGTATTGATAGCCCATATTAGCAATTAGGCACGTGTATTATTATATATATAAACCCCGTGAAAATTAAAAACCCCTGGAGAGAGACGCCGACGCAGCAAAAGCGAAGGCAGAAACAACAACGAAAAAAGAGAGAGGGTCTTCTTCTCTTCGGCGACTCCTCCCCTTTTCTCTCTCTCTCTCTCCCTCCCTATTTTCTCTGATAAATTCAAATTTCAATTTCCACATACTTAGGAGTGGCCGAGCTTCGGACCGTCCCTTAGTCCCTTTACCCAAAACGCTGTCGTTCCGAAAACCCTAAATTCGAAATTTCCAAATCACCCGCCGCCGCTGTGTCCGGCGGCGGCCATGTGGAACTTCGCGAAGTCGGCGGAGGCCATGTTCTCACGGTGGGCCGTGAAGAAGGTCTGTAAGTTCGTATTGAAGAAGAAGCTCGGACAGTTCATTCTCGGCGACATCGATGTCGACCAGCTCGATGTTCAGTTCGCCGAGGGCACTATTCATCTCAGCGACCTCGCCCTTAACGTTGACTTTCTCAATCATAAGGTTCATACTTCATCTCTGTTTGCTAATTTTGATTTGATGATAGACAGAATTATGTGGAGAATTGTTTGAATTTTGCATCTTAGTATATACATCAGAGTAGTCCCTTCGAAACTGTGATCGAAGCAACTGAATACTGATCGAACATGGAGATATAGTAATGAACCACAGCTCTTTAAGTAAAAGAAACATTATTAAGTTCTGAAGACACTAAGTTTGAGATTTTTTGTGCCCCAAAAAACTCTATTGGGAATTTGAATTTGAATTTGTTGGATTTTGAATAGAAACCACGGTATGTATTCTGTTTAATCCATTTGGAACGCGTATATACTTTTGTTACAAGCATAAGAAGTGGGGAACATATCTCTTATTAGCTTTGCTTTTAAAATGCCTGACTTTTCTGTGATTTGCTGGTATACTTCCTGTGGTTAAGTTCGACCTTAATATAATGTTGCTATAGTTCTGACCCTTTTGTATGGCCGATGATTTTTCAGATTGGTGCAGCGACATCAATGATGATAAAAGAAGGGTCTATTGGCTCACTATTACTTAGGATGCCTTGGAAGGGTAAAGGTTGTGAGATTGAAGTGGATGAGCTTGAGCTTGTGCTAACTCCCCGTCAAGAGAACAGTACACCATCTACATCTGGTAGTGGTAATAATGACCAAGATAGTAGTGTGCCCGCGAAGCTAGATGCTGATATGATGGATAATATCGCAAAGTCTACTTCCAAGGATGTGCATGAAGGTGTTAAAACGATTGCAAAGATGGTAAAGTGGTTACTTACCAGCTTCCATGTTAGTATAAAAAGGTTAATCGTTGTCTTCGATCCTTGTTTAGAGAAGAATGGAAACACATCAGGGTGTCACTCATCCTTGGTGCTAAGAATTTCAGAAATTGAATGTGGAACCGGTGTTTCTGAAGATGTTAATCAAAATGCTGAAGCGAGAAGTGAAAACTTTCTTGGGATTAGTCGACTAACCACCTATGTCAAGTTTCAAGGAGCAGTACTTGAACTACTTCAAATGGATGATGTTGATTCTCAAAAATGCATTCCCTGTTTGCCAGAAAGTACATATGGTGAACTTTTTTCAGTGGGCCATCCTCTGGGTGTCACCATTCCAATAATGACTGGGAAAAGAGGTGGGTTTTCAGGGAGCTTAAAATTAAGTATACCCTGGAAGAATGGATCATTGGACATACGGAAAGTAGATGCAGATGCATTTGTTGAACCTATAGAATTAAGGTTTCAACCGAGCACAATCAAATGGCTTTTAATTTCTTGGGAAGCATGCAAAAGTATGGAGAAGGATCAGTGCACTCATATTCCAACTGATTCTATGTTCCTTGATTCAGCATCTCACTTCAGTTCACCAATATCTGCTTATTCTGCAACAGATAAGGTGATGCCAGCTTGTGGTAATGTGCCGACAGAGTACGCTTCTTCGACACTTCATGAATCAGCTACTGATGCTCTTTTACCTGGGTCACGTGTTATATCAGATTGGGTACCCTTTTTCATGAATAAACACAAGACCAACGGTATTGAAGACATTGATTTTGGGGCAAGGTTGGTACTTTTTTATTCCTGTTGTCAGTGGTTTATCATATCCATACTAGAAAGGAATTACTGTTTCAATTTTTAGGAATTTTCAGCTTAATCACATGTGTGATTGTTTATAGTATTTTACATTGGTTGTTAGCTGTAACTAACTATGTTTAGAAAAAAAACATAAAGTAATATACCTCTGATAAAAATTAACATCAAGTAATTGGTCATATTCATTCTTTTTTCTTGTGTGCAGTGTGGACCAATTTTTTGAATGCTTCGATGGAATGAGAAGTTCCCAGTTTGGAAGTAGTGGGATGTGGAACTGGACATCTTCCGTTGTCAGTGCTATCACAGCTGTATCCAGCCTTGCTTCTGGATCTTTGCATGTTGCTTCTGGTAATGTCTGACCCTCACTTGTCTTTGATACCTATAGTACAGGGGGAATTGTAATGAGTTTATGTGTTGCTTATATTTCATCAAGCTCTATATCACTAAACCTTATGAAAACTTATGACGCCAAGTAAATGTAGTCTCTATTGCATTACCTGTTCACTACTTGTATGCTTAGCACACTAGGGAACACACTGCCAAAATATATATCGTTAAGACTTGTTTATAACTTTGCATAGACAAATTATGTTAAAAATTTGAATACTTTTTGATATATTAAATAGCTTACATTATTATTTGAGAAGAGCATGAAAGAAACTTAAATAAGAAGATGAAGGAAAAAGATTATTTTGTGGAGAAATACATATAGATAAAATGCATGTTTTGTTGACTCTTTGCTGCTTCTTCTTCACATTCACATTTGTATTGTACTCTGATTTTAATCTTATGTACAGAGCAGCAGCCTGTTGAAACCAATCTAAAAGCAACTTTAGCCGGGATTTCTGTTGTATTTCCATTCCAAGATGAAAACCAGAATCATCTGAATGATACAAAGGGTGATATAGGTTCTTCGTCAGATGTTTTATACCTATATGTAGAATGTCGAGATATTCTTCTTGTTATGCAGGTAATGACTTTGCTTCAGGAACATCTCTCTCTTTTCAAGTTTGAAATCTACACTTGTTGGTTCTACAATTTTCAGATGCACTGATTGTGACATTTGATAAATTCAACAGGTATCTTCTCGAGAAATGAGGGTGGAAGGAACAATGGGCTGTATTGAGGTTGCCAATTACTCAAATTACAAAGACGATACAATGGGCTTGGGTGTGCAAGGGTGTAAGAAATATGTCAATAGACAAACTTCTTTGATTCAACGTCTTCAAGCTGATGTTCACAGCGCTCTTCCTCTGCATGCCTTCTCGTCTAAATATTATTCAGCTGAATCAAGTGGTGTAGCTGCTGAAGGTTTTCCATGTGGAGACAGGGATGATTTAGTCAGAATTACAGTACTCAAAACTTCTGGTGTCACTTATTGTCAATGTATTGTGAGTTCTACTTCATCTGATAGGAGTTTAACTCGGCCAACATCATTTTCTCTGAAACTACCCCACTTTGTTGCCTGGGTGGACTTCCCTTTGCTTAGCCGCCTACTAGAACTGTTGGAGGACTTTGGAAGGGCAGTTGAAGTTCATAACCAGTCTGAGTTTCCCTGTGATGCCTCTAAGAAGAAGTCTGGATCATCTGATAAGGTGCTTAAAAGAGCTTCTAGTGGTGTGACAACCTTGTCTTCAACAGATAAGGTGCGAGGCGATATAATTATCCCTAATGCACGGATAATAGTTTGTTTTCGGTCCAACGGTGCTGATAAAGTTAAAGGCTTGTCTTTCTGGGATCAGTTTATTGCTTTAGAATTTTCTTCACCTTCAACTAATATCAAAGGTATAAATGAAGACCATGGTCAGACTTCGGACGCAAGTTCTGAGAAAAGGTATTCATCAACAGCCACACGTTCTTTACAGTTGAATGTTGGTAATCTTGGTGTTTTCCTGGTCAGTCCTGTAAGTAAAGATGATGTTGAAATCAGATCAAGCAACATGCAGAGGCTAAAACTTGCTGCTGTAAAGGTACTGTCCATCACGAACAGAAAAGGAAGTCTTTCCATCATTAATATGCTTTGGCAAGAGGGTTTTGTGACTGGTCCTTGGATAGCAAAAAAAGCCAAGTCCCTAGCTACTTTTGAAGAATCAAGGAGCATTTCTAAGTCTGGGGGAAAAGATCACGAGTTTGCTTCTGTATCTACTGTGAAAGATCTCAAGGATTTAAGCTCACAGACACGACAAGAGATTATTTTGAGTTCAGCTTTTTCCTTGCATGTTTGTCTACCTGCCGTTACAATAAAGTTGGACAATCCTCAATATAAAGAGCTATGTTCTCTTTTGGATCAAATGATGAATGAGATATCTGGTTTGGCTTGTGATTCTGTGAATGTTAAGGAAGAATCTTCCATTTCTCAGACATCTATCCTTGTGAACTGTGAATCTTTTGAAGTCTGTATTAGCTTGCATGTGAAGGAGACTATCAAAAGTTCAATGCACAGCGAACTTCCTGGGTCATGGCATCATCTGAGACTGAAAGTACAGAAGCTTGAGGTACTCTCTGTTTCAAATATCGGAGGTATTTTTGGTGCCACTTTTTTCTGGCTGGCACACGGTGAAGGCAAATTATGGGGCTCTATCACTGATATTTTTGATCAGGAGTTTCTGCTGATCACATGTAGCAACTCGACTATGAAACGTGGTGATGGAGGAGGTTCAAATGTATTATCATCTATGTTGGCTGGTTCTGATATTGTACATCTGTGGGATCCTACGACTTATCACGGATCTACATCTGTTACTGTTAGATGTGCCACAATTGTTGCTGTAGGGGGTCGCTTGGATTGGCTGGATGCAATATGCTCCTTTTTCATCTTTTCTCTTGAGATTGAACAAGCAGTAGACAAGTGTAAAGAAGAAGAGGACTTATATCCACCTCGTGGATCTTCTTTTGTTCTAAACTTGGTTGATATTGGATTAAGTTATGAACCCTACCTAAAGACGATGGTGGTCAGTGGGGAAGATTCGGAGTCGAGTTATTCTTTTGTCAAAGAGATGCGTGAGGAATATGTTTCTTGTCTTTTGGCTGCATCTTCTTTGAATCTTTCAACTTCTACAGAGGAAGACTCCAAAGAAGTCGATTATAAAATCAGAATACAGGACCTTGGGCTTCTTCTTTGTGTAATGTCAAAGCCTGAAGATGTTGGTGGCACTTACAGTGTGGAGCATCTTAACAAGAATGGGTATATCAAGGTTGCAAGGGAGGCACTTATTGAAGCAAATTTGAGAACTAATTGTAAAAATGGTCTTCTCTGGGAGGTAGAATGTTCAAAGTCTCACATTTTTGTGGAGACGTGCCACGATACGATGTCTAGTCTGATTCGTTTGGCTGGTCAAATCCAACAGCTATTTGCTCCTGATATGGAGGAATCTGTGGTGCATTTGCAGACAAGGTGGAACAAAATTCGGCAGGAACAAGAGAGGAGAGGAGTGGTTGAAGAAACCCAGATCTTTGATTTTGAATCTTCACTGCTGGCTGCTCAGTTTCATATGTCTGGTGTAGCGACAGAGCCTCCATTGGTTGGGTTAATGGATGAGATCTCCGAAGATGCATTTCAAGATAAGAATCACATCTTCCAATATGATTCTTCTGACTCACATAGTGATATATCATTTGATCAAGATCTTGTGGAGGCGGCTTACACACGTATTGGAGCTCCTGATACATGCTTGTCTGGTCAGTCGTATGATGGTTCAGTGCCTACAGTGGAATCAGAAAGTAGTCAAACATCCTTACAAGAAGGCAATGTTGTGCAATTAATAGAAGGGTATTGTTTGTCTGAGTTACGACCACTCTCGGAACTGTCCATTGGGAGACAATCATCTCAGGAGATGTCAAAATGCAAGTCCATGAATGTCAGAAATGGAGATGGATCAAGAGAAAGCAGTGGATGGTATGGGACATCCGCGAGAATCTTAGAAAATCACATTCCAGAAACGAGTGAAAGTAGCAAGGGACAAATTGTCAACGACAAGCTTCCTTCTACTGGCAGTAACAAATGCAATGATGTTGGAAAAGCAATTGGTCGTGTACTTCTTAAGAATATTGATGTTAGATGGAGAATGGTTGCGGGCTCTCACTGGAATGATTCTGGGGTTACCGGTCATCATTCTGTGGATTTTAGTGGACGGGATGATACACTCTGCTTGGAGCTCTCACTGTGTGGGATGGAATTTCAGTATGATGTTTTCCCAGTAGGTGGAATATGTGTATCCAAGCTTTCTCTATCGGTTACAAATTTTTATCTATATGATAGGAGCAAAGATGCTCCGTGGAAAATGGTATGCTTCTTACTCTTTTACACCAAAACTGTAGTTCCTGGTCCTTAAAATTTATATTAATTTCTATTGCCTTTTTAATTGATAGGTGCTTGGATATTACCACTCAAAGGATCATCCTCGGAAATCATCTTCAAAAGGATTCAAGCTAGACTTGGAAGCAGTCAGACCAGACCCTCTAACACCACTCGAAGAGTACCGGTATTCCTTTGATTTGTCCTATTCTTTATTAATAAAGGGGAAACCACTTATATTCTTACCCTCACTTCAGGGCAATGCTTTATAGCTCTGTCATCCTGGTTCTTCTGTATTGTGAGAGCTTAACTTCATAATTGAAGATAATTGGCATATTAACACTTTATATGTATGTTGTGAACTGGTGACAAGTTGTTATTCTTTGCAAATGATTTTCTTATTATTCTGAATCTTGATGCCCTTTGTTTGCTATTAAATTAATCTGGATTCTATTCTATTAAGTTTCGCGTTTATGTATGATTAGGTTACGGGTTGCGTTCCTTCCCATGCTATTGCATCTTCACCAATGCCAGCTTGATTTTCTCATCAGCTTCTTTGGGGAAAAGAGCTCCACAGTTGACCAGTCTTCAGGTACTTATCAAGATTCAGATGGTTCAAAAGCATTGCCAACAAAGGGCAATAATCATGCAGGGAATGAAGTTGCAGAGGAGGCATTTCTTCCTTACTTTCAGGCAAGTTCTGTTTCTGATTCTCCCCGGTGTTCCTTGAGTTTCATCTTGCACTCCATGTTGTGTTATTCGACTTAGGTGCTTATGTATTCTAGCACGTGATATTATGTGAAAGGGATTTGTTCAACCATAGCACATGACAATGTCTTGCTCTGCTTAACTATCTTTTCCACATATTTGTTCAGCTACATGGCAGAGTTTTGAGTCTACTGATGCTTTCTAGCTTGTCTTCTTGTCAACGTGATATTATGTGCAAGGGATTTGTTCAACCATAGCACGTGACAATGTCTTGCTCTGCTTAACTATCTTTACCACATATTTGTTCAGCTACATGGCAGAGTTTCGAGTCTACTGATGCTCTCTAGCTTGTCTTCTTGCCAACTTAGCTGTTTGTAGAATATATATAGTGGCTTTTATTTTCTACATAAGAGAAAGCCAAAAGGGGAAGAGACAAATTTAAGGATGGGTTGGCACCATGATCCTAATTTATTGACTATCAATCAAACTTGTGGGAGTAGTTAGGCAGAATTCTCTGTGCTCTAAGTGTTCAATTATTTCTCAACTACAAGTACATGAAATATAAAGGATTAAAAGTTGTGTGTCTAAATCTCTCTTAAAATATTAGTAGTTCGACGTTGACCTAAAATATTTTTTTAATTACTCATGATAATAGTTGCTTGTAGTAAATTTGGTTCAAATTATTATTTTAGTTTATTTATCTGAATTATTTATCTTCCATATTCTCATAGAATATGCAGATTTTGGTGTATGGAGCTCACACACTAACTGTTTGAATTTCATCTAACCTTTTCAGAAGTTCGATATATGGCCTATGCTTGTTAGGATCGACTACAGTCCTAGTCGTGTTGATTTGGCAGCATTAAGATGCGGGAAGTATGTAGAACTTGTAAACCTTGTCCCATGGAAGGTAAAATTACTTTATGTATCGACTTTGTTGATCTTTTTGGGATTCTATACAAACAAGTTTTAATTGCTACTTATATAGTCTCATAAGTCTGATTATATAAAGATACAAATTTGTTGGAGAATCTCATAAATGCAGAACTTCGTAGCTTTCTGGTGCTCAACTAATATCTTGGACTGCCACGATCTGCACTGCTACCATTTTAATTTTCGAGTCATTTAGATAATTAAAGAGAATCTATTGCTTTTTATTTAAAAAATAAAAATAAATCACATGAGATTTATTGTCTTGATTACTGATTCTCGTATTTGGTGTTTTGTTATTTGATGTTTTTTTTCTTCTCGTAAAGTCTAAACTGACCACACTTCTGCAAATGAATGCAGGGGGTTGAACTACAACTTAAACATGTTCATGCTGTTGGTGTTTATGGCTGGGGTAGTGTATGTGAAACAATTATAGGGGAGTGGTTAGAAGACATCTCTCAAAATCAGGTTCTGATGACATTGCTATTATTTGATGATAATTCCTCTTTGAATTACTACTGTAGTACTGTATGTATTGAGCCATTGTATCTTCAAAATGTAGATTCATAAAATATTGCATGGTCTTCCTACTATTCGATCATTAGTAGCTGTTGGTGCTGGTGCGGCGAAGCTGGTTTCGTTGCCAGTTGAGCACTATAGGAAGGACAAGAGGGTACTCAAGGGAATGCAGAGAGGTAAATTCAGTTGAATATCTCCATTTCGTGGAATGCATCCATACCAATTCTTGGTAGTATTTCCTAAAAGATGTGTTGGTTGATGTATGAGTTGCATGTATAAAGAACTTGAGCAAGGAAGATATATAATATTCCTAGTCTAAGAGAGATGTACACAAATTAGAGTGGACCGAGTGGTGGTACAAGTAATAAACTAACAATTTTTGATTCAATTCAAGTATTTGAAAGCTTATGAGAGTAGAAAACTGATGTACTTTGGTCTTTGTACGCTATTCACATATGTTGTTTACTGGTAACATGATGCTTCTAGGTATTTATAACATACCAAATTTCTTACAGGTACAATTGCGTTTCTTAGAAGTATTTCTCTTGAAGCTGTTGGGCTAGGAGTACATTTAGCTGCTGGGGCGCATGATATTTTGCTTCAAGCCGAGTATTTGCTCACAAGCATACCTCCTTCTGTGCCATGGTCGACTCCACATAGAGTGAAATCTAGCGCTAGATCCAACCAACCTAAAGATGCCCAACAAGGTATGCGTCAGGTAATATTCCAACCTTTGGTACTTAGTAGACTGATAATTTATTTCTTTTATGTTTCCTTTTTTGTTACGTTTCCTCTTCTGTAATACCTTTAGTCCCACAGTTCGTTAAACATCATTTCGTAAAATTATATGCTTCAAAATCTGAAAGGTCAAAACAAATCTTTTGGACACTAGTATGCCCATTTATAAAAATTCTTTCAGCCTGTGTCAGTTAGTTCAACATATGGAAACTACAGAAAAAAAAAACTGAAAACAAACTCACTTTAGTCTTTGGAGCAAACTTGAATTTGATTGTTGAGAATGTCGTTGTCAAACTGAAAGGCTTTTTTACTCATAAGTGGATTCTTTATTTATACGGGCTCAGAAGTGTGATATAGTATAATAACTTTGCTTGCATTTCTTTTGGATTCTGTTGCTTATATATCTTTTTATTTTATTTTTACATTTAAGTAGTATAACAACACCGTAAGTTGAAGCTGTTATTCTGAATAAATCCTCAGCAACTGCCTCCATTCTCTTCTCATCCCCTATGACCTCTGCTGTTGATACTGCTTAATAGTGTGCTTGATGTTAATGGAATGTGATTTGACAGGCTTATGAAAGCCTCAGTGATGGCTTGGGGAAATCTGCTGCTGCCTTGGTTCGGACGCCTCTGAAAAAATATGAGCGTGGAGCTGGTGCTGGTTCAACTTTTGCATCTGCTGTTAGAGGTGTCCCTGCAGCGGCTATAGCTCCAGCTTCTGCTTGCGCAAGTGCTGTACATTGTGCTCTTCTTGGCTTCAGAAATAGGTTAGCTTGTATCCTTGATTCTAGATATTTTGACAGTATGTAAATATTCCCGCTATATAAACTAGTATAATCTCCTAGTTGCAAAATTTTACCGCATATAATCTACTTTATTATACATACAATTGAAATTCTAAAAGCAAAAGTATATGGTGAAGAAATACATTCTATGTTTTCACTGTTTTAAACACAATGAATTAAGGTAAGATGAAAAAAAAAATTGAAAACTGCCTAAATGTGGATATGGGTGGTTGATTTTCTTCTGATGTGCAGGAAGTTATTTCCAACATCCTTCCCCAATTTTTTTTCGAGTACTTTTCCCTTCTACTTTTACGACTTTTTCCTTGGAAATTGAAAGGGTCGAAACTGTTTATATATTTGGGGGTTATTTGGCAATAATCTTTTTTTGACAAGATTTGTTCTTTCAGAAGTATGGATATAGATTAAGCTTGTCAAACTGTAGAGACTAACAAATTGTGGTGCTTAGCAGCCTTGATCGTGAGCGCAAGAAAGAGTCCATAGAGAAGTATCTAGGTCCCCCTCAGCCATGGGAAGAAAACTGATGGTTCGGTCAACATGTTGATCATCAAGTCTACTGCCTCAGGAACGAATGGATATTGATAATGAATCCTCTATATCTGCACCAGGACCTATCCATCACATTTATTGGAAGCAAAGGTGTACATTTACTGAACGTTGGTTCAAGGTTAATGCTGACAATATTAATCCATCTGTGTTGAATTCCCTGCTATATGGGATCAAACAAAGGTGTATAGTTACTGGAACAAATGGTTCAAGGTGTACAGATAGATACTGGAACTATTGGCCAGATTCTTTTAATTGCGACAAGACTGTAGGTAGTTTGTACAGAAGGTTTTACTATACTATCAATCCTTGTAATATAGTGTTCGAGTGGCCATAGGTGAGTTACATACCTTTTTTTTATTTATTCTTTCAAAGCTGTAAATATTCAAATATAATGTTTCAAGTAGCTGCCTGTAGCATATAGATTTGATGTGGTACATAACTAGCACATTAGTCTATAATGCTGGTACAATCCGGCGAAAGACTACTATTGGAGTTGAGAGTATCAAGGGTGAAGTATGGAACTATTTAATTAAAACCACTCCGTTCTAAGATGAGAAATATCCTTAATAGTAACCTCAATTTTAGCTCAGTGGGAATATTGTGGTTGATCCTAGTGGTACTTGAGCTAATGTCTGTAAATCACTAGGAAGAAAGCCCGCGCCGGGTGGAGGTGTGGTATTACTCATATACAATGAAAGAAGAATCGGGAATGATTTGTAAGAGAGATTAGCATTTAGTAAAAAGTTAAGTAAAATTGCATGAATAGTCATTAATTTTTGTTTAAAACGACACTTTGGTCACTATCGTATGATATATGTCAAAATGGTTACTCCCGCTAAGGTTTTATTTTCAAATTGGTCATTTGAGCTCAAACGTCCGTTAAAAAAGGAATATTTCGTTTATTTTCAGAGGTATTTTTGTCTTTTTATCCTTATTTGGCAAAAATAATTTAAAAATCTAAAAAATCTAAAAATTTCTCCTTTCCATCTCTCCTCCCCTGAGGCTTGCCACCACTGGCGAATGGAGCGGGTTCAGGTCGGCGGCGATTGTGGAGAATCTAAGGGCGGCGGCGGCGAGGGTGAGGTAAGAGAGAGATTTGGGGGTCCTCATCGTTTAGGGGTTAGGGTTTACGACTCCTCTGTGTTGTGCTCGGGTTCGAGTTCAATCTCCATCGGTTGGCAATTGTGGGGGCCGTCGTATGTGGCGGCACTGCAGGTCCCAACGTGCCGTTGCACAATGGAGTTTTGTAGCCCATCCCACCGCCGTTGCTCGCTCTCGACCTCGAATTCACCACCCTCCTCGACTTCACTCGTCGCGCGACTACGATCTCCAATCGGCCTAGCTTGCGTCCCCACCCTCCTCGATTTCACCCGTTGCATCGACCCGACCTCCTCAGCTCAACCACCATCTCTGACCGCTCTGATATGCTTAGGCTCGTCGCCGCCTTGCAATCTCTCTCCGGGCGGCGAGTCGTGGACCTTCCAAGTGGCAAACTTAGTTTCCGCGAGTGGCAAACTTAGTTGCCTCGAGTTGCTAACTCAAGACAGTTAATAATTTTTTAAAACTTATAATAATGGCATTCTTGTAAATAAATAAAATTAAATGATAAAAAGACATTTGTACACTTTGGATATCAAGTATTTAACGTCTAAAATAGATGGAGTAACTAAATTGATATACGGAGAAAGAAGATGAGTGACCATTTTGACATATGTCATACGATAGTGACCAAAGTGTCGTTTTGGGCAAAGAATAATGACTATTCATGAAATTTTGCCAAAAATTTAAGTAAAAGATGATAAAATTTAAGCAAAAAGTTTAAACTGTTAAAAATTAAACATTGTATGAAAGTAAAATGTAAAACATAAAATTATGAGAAAAATGGGTAAAGTAAAAAAAACTAAGAAAAATTGATGAAGTACAAAGAAAAACATAAAACTGTAAAAAAGTAAAACAAATGGGTAACGTAAAAAAGTAAAACATAAAACTGAAAAAAAAATTGGTAAAGTGAAAGGTAAAATATAAAGCTGTAAAAAAATGGTGGAAAAAGACTAAAATACCCCCTTATAAATAGTATCTCGTGGTTATTATATAAGAAATATGCAGATACACATTGGCATTATGTAGGTGAAGGTATAGTTGTCCAGCTTTGAATTCAAATCTTGTTCGAGTTTCATACCAGAAGGGTGAATGTTACTTCATCCACATTATTGCTCTTTCACAATCTCACACTTTCATTCTCCATCACACTATTAGGCACAGAGCAACAGATAATGGAGGTCGAAAACCACTCAAAAGGACAGGAAATGTAGGTTAATGGTATTTCCCACTCCTCACCATATAAACTCCATGTTTTTCTATAGTGCCAACAAAAGCGAGAACCAAGGTATTGGGAATGAGATCATCACAGTAGCTTTGTAGATAAAGATCGATGATTATATGTAGAGGAATTATCATCAATTGTACTTTACAAATGAATCATTGGTACCTCATATTATTTTTCTTGTATTTAATGGTTTACAAGAGATCTGAGAGCTGTTGAAATCAAAAACATACAATTTTCTTGTATAATATAGATAACTGTAATTTTACGAGAACTGTTGAACATGCTCATGTCCAAATTTTGAGTAGTGATAGTTGAACTGTAGAAGTGTTGACCGAAATGAACGAATTCAAGTAGAACCTTCTGTTATTTGCCATTACCACAACTCGTACCACTGCTAAAATACTCATCCACCAAATTCATAAAAGGATAAATGAAAATGTAATGGTACAAATAAAATGAAATAAATTATTAACCTCAGTTAAATGACCCAGAAGATCTTCACATAGATGTTTCATTACCTCACAAATTAAGACAGACATTGTCGAAAGGTCAAATATTAGGAAAGAGGGGGCTACATTTGGAATACCATTAAAATGAAGCTCCTAAATACCTTTTATACAACCCATATCTAAGTTAAAGTGAAGATTAACAGACATAGACATTCAACACAACCTATTGATAAACCCACACATCCATACATACATGTGTAATGTTAAACAATGCACATAAGTTCATTCTGTGCAGTACGCACCAGCGCACCCATCTCTTTTAGAGGGAGGCACCAGCAGGGCGGGTCTCCCTGCCCACCAATCTCTCCCAGAGAGAGGCATTTAACATTTTCTTTTGGCATATTCTTCACGTGCTTCTTCAAATCCAGATGCATCACCTTCTTTTATTTTGATTGAGACAGCCCAGCCCACATTTACTCTGTGAATTCAAGTGTTATATACCAAAAAGACTATGGTAAGGCATCTAACACCAAACCAAAGCATGCATAAAGCTGTGAATCATTACAAACACTTAATGAGAGCTAGATGCAAAAACAAACTACTAGAATGAGATTAAAATAGAAGAAAAACCCAATTTACCAGTTTGCCTCTCCAATAAGAACTCAAAAGGTAAGTACATGATAAGGAATTTCAAAGACACCAATTTAGATCACTTGTATGGTCGAGATTAAAAACAAAATCTAACCCTCATTCCAGTTTTAACCATTTTAAAAACACCTGCTACAACTACAATGCAGCTTCACTGACCCATTCACAGCTGCTTCTTTCATACATGCATAATTGGAATTCATGTTTAACCCAAACAAATAAAAAACCAAAAGCCCAAAGCCTAAAACTTTTCTTCTCAACTTTGACATCCATTCTTGACAATTATACATTCAATAGCATCCAAAATTGAACACATAAATGTCAGGTTTTTTGCATGTGTTTTTGTTTCTAATTTAGTTCAGCTATATTTTCTGATCTTGATTATGAGAATTAAATGAATCAGATGTGACCGAGAAAAAAGAGGTTGAGGACAATCATCAGGAAAACAAATCAATCATCACATAGTTTTTCCCCAAGATTCAAAGACATGTAGCGTAATCATCTGCAGAATGACAATGCTATATTGTTTTGGCTGGTTTGGCGAATTTTTGTTTGGAAGAAAAAAATCCTCATGGCTGGTTTAATAAGCAGCGATGGCAGAGTGACAGAGAAACAGTTTTCAAAGTGGATTAAAGTGAGTAGTAGGTTAGTTTGTATATTTTTTACTACAATCAATACAATTTAATCTTGGCTCAGCAGAAAAATAGTTCTTATATAATAATTGAGTTAACTTTCAAAGATAACAGAAAAACTTTTAGCAGTGCCCAAATGTTTTGCTACGTAGAAACTGAACTCACAAAACATAAAACAAATTAAGTTCAGAGACATACTCCACTTTTCCTTCTTCATAGCGTTCAAAATTTTGACTTGCTCATCCATACTTAAAGAGGACATTATAACAAGTCGGTCCTCTACGCTCATACCTGTTTGTGGTTTCGTAACAGTTAGAAATATGATGACAAAGCAAATCTAAAAAGAGCATAACTAATCAAAGCCAGCCACCAAGAAGGTCACTAGGGATCAAAATCAAACAAGAACTTGACATAATCAACTTATCTGAAAGAGGACATAATAATAATACAAAATTAAAAATAGACAAAACTGAAGCAAATTCTACTCATTGTTGGCAACTAATGTAGTATGTAGTACACTAGTATGTATGTAAATCATCATAAAACTAAACCAAAAGTTCGTAACCACCAATAATTAAGACCACTTTACAACCTAAATATCAAACAACTCAAATTTAACTGAAGCATGAAAATTTTGTACAGAATTGCAGTCAATTTAACCTAACCACATATGTTTTTACATTTATCCTGACAAGAACAATTTGTAGAGAAGTCAAGTCAATTTATCCCAACACGGTTCTTATACAAAATTTTGATATCGGAATTAAAATACAAAACTGAAATTAATAAACCAAAAGTTAGAATGTTTTAATAAGAAACAAGAATTTCAGGCGCATAATTGAGTACAAATTTCAGTAAAATCTTACCAATAAGACGATCAATTTGGAACTTCCCATCGTCCTTGCCCTCGTCCGATCGAAGATCTTGCGCCGCTGGTGTCGGCGTCGCCAGAGACATTGAGGTCTGTGTGCAAGAAAGAGAGAGATGTGCTTTTTATATACAGTTGGGCTTAGCCCATATAGTTTGGCCCAACGTTCATGCCATTTTTTTCTTCGACAACAGATCCTCCGGTATTGGTTCTCACAAGAGTACGATTTAGGTGTTTTGTGCCTATCATTTGCATGAGTTTTTTTTTTTAATTAAGGACGGGAACGACACTCAAGAATTTATTAATAAAATTATTAAATATATAGGGAAACATAAAATCTAAATTCTGTACAATAATGAGCACACATAGAATATCTTGAATAGTCACAGAACATCCTACGATAACTATGTAGACAAACAAATACCAATTAGCAAAGAAAGCCATACAAATCATCCTATATGGTTTACAATTATGGCGACACACTGGAAGGATCATATTGCTTCCTCCACAAAAGCATTCCACCCATACCCATTTTAGCCTAGCTTCCCTAGTATGCTACTTAACGACAATGACATCGTCGGCACTAAGTTTCATCCTACCACTAGGAGGATGCAACCATCTTACCATAACTCACATTCTCATTAAGACAAACAAGGCACAAAGCGTGCACACACCGAAAAATTATATAGATTGGTAGACACCTGGCCCTACTGCATAACAATATAGCTTTATTATTCACTTAAACAAAGAGACATAAATAAAACCATAAAATAACACACAAAAACTAAAACATACAGGCGAAGGCCCATAAGCCCAACCCACCCCAACCACCACAACACATTGGAAGAGAGTTCGCCACTACCACTGATCCCGTTCCTCCCCGAATCTGCTCGCCACCATTGGACTTCTGTCGGATTCCTCCGATGTGCCTAGACTAGCCCCATGCTTCACCAAGGCCATCCACCAACCACCAACCCTCCAAGAATAGATTGCGCGAACAATCAATCGTCTGAACCATCAGAATCCTGATCTGACACGCCTCCATCCAATCGACCGCGTAACATGCTGCAACCCATGCTCGGCCAAGGGTAATAGTACAATATAGATCACCACACTGCCATCTCTCGAAGCCATAGATTAGATTCCCGTAGATTCCCAAACCACCACAAATTCTCCCCCAACGCCGAGCCAAACCAAAACCATCTCCAACCTGACCTGTGCACACACCCTCGCCCATAACCAAGCACAAGTGTCTCGTCCAGCCACACCCTGAAGAGGCCGACGAGGCCAGAGGCTGCCACCAACCTTAGGGGCCCGGACAAAAAAAACAAAACACGAAAATGAGTTTTATTTATTTATTTTAACTCTCTCTCTGTTTTTTGGGAATCTATAAACATATAATACTACAAGCCATGAGTTTCTTTTTGCACCTGAAATCTATTTGGTTTGTAACTGACTGACTAATTGCAAAACCTTTTGGTAGCCAACATTCACTTTCCTACATGTATAAATAGTGCTTCCCTTTGGCTTTTTACATTCCTATAGTTTCAATAAAACTTTTGGCCTTTCAATTAACATATGTTATAGCTGAATTAAAATGGTTGATAACCTTTGGCCTTTCAAGTTTCAACTAACATTTAGTTATGGATGAATTCAAATGACCGGTTTTAATTAATTAGTATTTTCCCAATTTGGTCAATATTACTACTTATTTATTTCCTATAGAGATGAGATTTTGGGAGTAAAGCTGATCGAGATTAATTGGATTGCTCCATGCATTTAATCAAATATATTCAATCATATGTGTAGTATGTATGATGTACATACTAGGTTATTGAAGCATCACGATAAAAAAAAAGTACCCTGACTCCTTCGTAACTCAACTCCCTCATTCTCAACCCTAGCACTGATGCCCCTCCTTTTGTCGCCGATCTCCTTCATCTCTACCCCAAAACCAAATCAGGCTAAGGATTCATCTTCCCCATTGCATTCCAATCTCACATATACCATTGCATGCTAGTTTCCTGAAGAAAAAAAAATGACTTCTCCAAACCTAGTCGCCAACCCTATCTCTCACTCTCCAATCTCCACCATTTAATCTCGTTTTCAAAACGGGTTTGAGATTCTTGTTCTCCTCCCTATACCGCTTCGTCCAATACCTTTGCATGTCGCTGTCTCCACCGGTGGAGGATGTTCCTCCTTTCTCTGAAGCCATTGTCGATCCTGATACCGAGCCGCAAGTCCTAGTGGCGACGCCAGGAGCGGTGGACCTCGCCGGTTTCGACGAGGAGGAGGAATGACACTACGTCGTTGTTCGTTGTTTCTCTCCTCAACCTTTGAATCCTAGAAGATTCAAGGATTCAAGATGAAGATGCTAAGCCTTTGGTGTCATGTGTCGGGCTCAGGAAATAGTGGGTTCGAACAGATCGTCGTTGATCGCTTTGTTTGCAAATTTTGGTCTGAGGAATATCAAAAAAGAACTGTGGAACATAGTCCTTGGTTTCACCACGAAACGACTATAGTGGTGGAAAGTTTTGATAGTTTCTCAGATCCATTTTGGGTTCCGGCCTGGTGCTCGACTTGGGTCTTTGTCTGGCCAGTTTCGGGTCGTTTTGCTTCTGCGGCCCTTCAAGTCAAGTGGCTCAAGCACATGGGGAATGCGCTAGGGGGTTACTGATCCGTTGATCTACTCCTAATTTCTCATCATTCAGAGGTCAAGATTCGCGTGGATCTAGACATTTATCGGCCCCTTATGGTGAGTACTACTTTCAATATTGGTAGTACCTATTTTGTGTGATGTTGCTATGGACTATGAGTGTTTTAAGGGATATTGTATTGTGTGTGGAACCTTCAAGCATGGTGATGCGAGATGTCTGGGGTCCAATATGGCTTTGTCTTCTAAACCGTCAGCAACTACAACGGCGGTGGTGACTCTCCATAAGATTTTTGGGAGTGCTGATACACTCATCAAGTTTAGTGGGCCGAACCCTAATCTAACTACGGTTTCGGCCCTTACATTGGATGTGCCCTCTAACAAGGATGTTGTTTTGCAGGTTCCTGACCTGATGCCTACAACATTTGTTGTTGTCTCCAAAGTTTTACACTCTCATTTCAATGTTTCCCCATGGGGTTTGGTGTCGACTCCAGGTGCTACAGTCATATCTGCGGCAGATGTGGGGGCAGGTGGAAGTTCCACAACCCCATTTTAAGACCCTGGTTTGGATTTGATGGTGACTGATTATGCGGGCCCATGGGTGTCCAATAATGGTATGGGACGTCCCGAACAATAAGAGGGACAAATCCAGCCTTGGCCCCAAAGCGGGTGGTATGAAGAAGGTATCACCCAAAACGTTTGCAATCCTTTTACTGGCTGATATGGATGCTGAGGAGTTATGCCTAAGCGCGGAGCAATAGAGTGGGCTCCTAGCTAATTAAAGAGTGGTGCGCCCTTAAGTTTGACAGTTACTTGCGCTACTCTCGTTCATTAGTGGGTCTGGGTGTCATTTTGTTAAACCAAGTGTAGTGGTACGATATAATTTCTTTATTTGCATACTGGGTAATCTGGTAGAATTTTGTATTACTACCAACTTTAATCCTATAGTGGATATTTTAGCGGCTCCTCAAATGTAGATACTAGGTTTGATCAAGTCTTGATTATATACGGATTTTAGACATTTCAATTCAATAACTTTAGTGTATAGACATTGAAACGAGCCACCTACAAGATTACAAACTTTAGAACAAAAAAATATTGTGCACTACGTACTCATTACAGCCCACTTTCTTTGACAATCCTAGATTCGGCTTCGATATGCTTGTCCTTAAATGTACGTATATGACAACTCTAGCTCCCTTGTCTTTACGGTAGTTTGCTGAATTTTTTATGAAAGGGTTCGAGATTAGGAGTCCAGAAAACAGTTGACATACATTTTACTTTAGAGGGTGCACTGTTGATAAGTATTATGTTGATAAGTATTATTGTAGATATTCTAGTTTCTTATTATAATTAGAATTGATTCATTCTTTATTGTAGATATTCCTTCCTATTAGAAATCTGTCTTGTAAAGCTGTATAAATACTCAATTTGGGAATGAATGAAAGTATTGCATTTTACCCTAACTACTTTCTGTCTATACTTTTCTACTTGGCATCAGAGCCAACTCTGTAAACCTACCGACAAAACCTTATTTTTGTCACCCACTACACCTTAAATCCGTTGTCATGGTTGAAGGATTTGACGCTGTTGTGATCCCTTCTCCTCTACCTCCACCTACATCTACATTCATCCATTACCATCAGGAAAACTCCTCTTTTCCCATTGGAGTTCTCTTGAATGACACTAATTATTCTACATGGGCTCCTACTATGCAGATGCGCATTGAAGGCTGAAACAAGATTAGTTTTCTTACTGGTGCCTCGATTGCTCCAGCTCTTGGAACCCCTGAACATACTGCTTGGGCGACTAACAACGAGAAGGTGAAGAGGTGGTTTATTGATAACATGTCTCTTGGTATCATTCAGCACTATCTCCGTCTCAAGACTACGGCTAAAATTTGGAATGCCTTACAAATGACCTACTATGATTATCAGGATTTTACTCGGATCTATGAGTTGTACCACCTCTGCTTCACTGTCAAACAAGTAGGGCGACCTTTTTCTGTCTACTACAATGTGTTGGTGGCATGGCTCAAGGAATTAGATCAACGTGCGGCCTCTTTTTCTGATACTGTGGCCGCAATTATCTAGGACAACAGGTACAAGTATATGCTTCGGGTTCACATGTTCTTAGGAGGTCTAGATCTGGAATTTGATCAAATTCGAGGGGAGCTTCTTGGCAGAGAGGAATTGTTGAGTCTTGACAGGACTTACTTTCATGTTGGTCGAGCTCACACCGACCATTTTAGTTATTCTGCTGGCCCGAGTCAGCCTACGGTCATGACCACCACTACCTCTCTACCATCCCCACCGGCGCCGGTTCTCGCTCTCGATGCTCAGGCCGTTATGGCTCAACGACGCTTTTCTTCTACTTCCCGCTATTTTGAAACCCCTCATTTTGTTCGCCTTCCAAATCCGTATGCCAACTCTATCTGCCCACTATGCAAGGATAATGGCCACTCCCCAGGCAACTGCTTTGCCAAAATTGGATATCCAGATTGGTGGTGCCTTCGCCCACGCAAGACCCTTCCTCCCACTAATGCCTCTGCTAATATTGTCCAATTTGGTATGTATGGTAATGTTTCTCTTGCTACATCTTGTGGGAATAATGCTTAGATAATTGACACTGGTACCTCTGATCAAATGACTAATGCCCCTAGCTTAGTTCACTTTCTTCGCCTCTCTACTTTACCTAGTGTATCTACTGCAAATGGCTCTCCTTCTTCTGTTATTGGTGAAGGCTTTGTTACTCTCTCTCCTAACCTCACTATTTATTATGTCTTAGTTGTCCTCGCTCTAGCATACAACCTTCTATCTGTTAGTCAAATCATTATGGCTCTTTCTTATTCTGTCACGTTTTATCCCAACTATTGTGTTTTTCAAGGCATTCTAACACAATAGATTCTTGGTTATGGTGTTAGACGAGGGAAGCTGTACTATCATGATTTGACATCCAGTGGAGAGCAGCAGCTGAGTCAAGCGAACAGTGTTAGCAGTTTACATAAAACCAAGGAGTCTGTTTGGTTATGGCATTGTCGTTTGGGTCATCTTTTTTTTGGTTATCTTAGAAAGTTACAACCCCATTTGTTTTCGGGTGTTGATGAGTCTGAGTTTAAGTGTGATGTTTGTGAACTGGCTAAGAGCCACCGTGTTCCTTATTCTCCCAGTTTGAATAAATGCTCAGTTCCTTTTACGAAAATTCATTCTGATGTTTGGGGTCCTGCTCAGATTTCTACGCCTACTGGGGCTCGTTATTTTGTTACTTTTATTAATGAGTGTACTCGGATGACATGAGTTTGCTTGATGACTAATAAGAGTGATGTGTTCTCCCGCTTTGTTGACTTTCATAAGATGGTGGCCACTCAATACCAGCAGCATATCCGGGTTCTTCAATCTGACAATGGTGGTTAGTATGTCAAACACCACCATGTCTGCTTATTTAAGCTCTCATGGGATCTGTCATCAAACTTCTATTGTTTATACTCCCCAACATAATGGCTTGGCAGAGTGTATGAACAAGACTTTGTTGGAGGTTGTTCATGCCTCTTTATTTGCATGCACGTCCCTCGTTCTTATTGGGGTGGAGCTGTTACTTCTGCTACTTAATTGGTCAACCGTACTCCATCCCGTATCATTGAGTTTCATGCCAGAAGCTTCATGAGATGCTGAATATCTTTTCTCTTCCTAATTTGGAACCTAGAGTCTTTAGGTGCACTGTATATATTCATATCAACAAGCAATTGAGAGGCAAGCTTGATCCTTTTGCCCTAAAGTATGTCTTTATTGGGTATGCGAATTTTTAGAAAGGTTATGGGTGCTATGATCTTCATACCAAGAAGACTCATATGTCTCTTGATATCTCTTTTCGGGAGTCTCTACTTTTTGACTTAGGGGGAGTGTCAGAGTCTTCCCTTCAGGGGGGGGGGGGAGCGGATGTGAAGGAAATACTTTGAGTTTGCCATAATTTGAAGAACTTGAAGATTTGGAGTTGAAGTTTGGGATGGCGGATCAGGGAGGTGCTTTCGATGGGTCGAAAGATCCTCTCGATTCATCAAAAGAAAGGACGGACAAAGGCCAGAGTGATGGCTTCGATTGGTCGAATAATTCCCTTGATCCATCGAAGACTTGGAGCAGTTCAGACCAGGGTGATCGCCTCGATAGGTTGAGTAATCCCTTCGACCCATCCAAGGCTTGGAGTAGTTCAGACCAGGGTGATCACCTCAATGGGTCGAGTAATCCCTTCGACCCATAGAAGACGTGGGATGGTATAATACAGGATGCTTCCTTCGATGCATCGGAAATCCATTTTTGGAAGAGTTGATTTTCCCTCAAATCAGTGAACACCTAACAATTGATTTACCTTTTGAACAATATCAAGATAATACTGAAGCTTCTATTCCTCTGTCTACATCACCAACTGAGGTCTCCGTTCAGAATGCTCCACCTGAGGTATGTAAATCTAACTGTGTCACTAAAGGAGTTCCTAAGCAAAAATATGAGCCTAGGATAGATGCTAAAGCTAAATACCTTATTGCCAACTATATTTCCCACCATAGGTTGTATGATTCTCATGCACTTGTTGTTATTAATTATCTTTAGTATCTATTCCTAGCAATGTACATGATGCCTTGACATATCCTAAGTGGAAACAAGCTATGAATAAAGAATTAGAAGCCCTGCAGAAGAATGAAACTTGGGAGTCCCTATGCCACCTGGTAAGAAGACTGTTGGATGTCATTGGGTGTTTACTGTGAAGCTTAAAGCTGATGGAAGCATTGATCGTTACAAGGCTATGCTGGTTGCTAAATGTTATACCTAGAAGTTTGGAGTTGATTACCCAGAGACTTTAGCACTTGTTGCCAAAATTAACACTGTAAGAATCCTTATTGCTCTTGCAGCCTATTATGATTGGCCTATACGTCAGTTTGATGTGAAGAATGCCTTCTTGAATGGTGACATAGAAGAAAAAGTATACATGGATGCTCCACCAGGAGTCAGATATAAACTAGGTAATGAAGGAAATGTGTGTTATTTGAAAAAAATCGTTATATGGCCTGAAGCAATCACCTAGAGCATGGTTTGGGCATTTCTCCAAGACAATGAAGAAGTTTGGATATCGCCAGTGCAATTCTGATCGCACCTTGTTTGTTAAATGAAAGAATGATATGATTACTGCCTTAATTGTGTATGTTGATGACATGGTGGTTACAAAAGATGATCCATGTGAGATGGCAAGTCTTTAGAAACAGTTGTCGCTGGAATTTGACATGAAGGATCTGGGAGACTTGAAATATTTTTGGGGAATTGAAGCTGCAAGGTCCAAGTAAGGGATTACATTGTCCCAATGGAAGCATATCTTGGGTCTTCTTGCTGAGACAGGACTGTTAGACTGCAAGCCTGCTGTTACTCCTATTTAGCAAAATTATAGGTTAGAACTTCTTCCAGATTAAGTTCCAACGAATAAGGCCAAGTATCAGCATTTAGTTGGGAAACTTATTTACTTATCACATACTAGACTTGATATTGCATATGCTGTCAGAGTGGTAAGTTAGTTTATGCATAACCCAGGAGTAGATCATATGAGTGCAGTACTACGTATTCTTAGGTATTTGAATTGCACACCTGGTAAAGGTTTATTGTTTGCAAGAAACAATGAATTGTGTGTTTCTGGCTACATTAGTGAGATGTGTGTTCCAGGCTACAGTGATGCAAACTGGGCTGGTGATCATACAAATAGAGCGTCAACTTCTGGTTATTTTACTTTTATTAATTGGTGGAAGTCTGGTAACTTGACGCAGTAAGAAGCAGAATATAATTGCTCGTTCTAGTGCAGAAGATGAATATCGTGGGATGGCGAATGGAGTATGTGAATTACTGTGGATTAAGAATGTGCTTAAAGAGTTAGGTTTCAGGCTTCAGAAACCTATGGACTTGCATTGTGATAATACAGCTGTCGTTGAAATTGCTCATAACCCAGTACAGCATGACAGAACTAAACATGTGGAGGTGGATAAACATTTCTTAAGGGATAACATTGACAAGAAGATTATTCGGTTTCCCTTTGTGTCATCTGAGGAGCAGCTAGCTGATGTGCTTACTAAAGAGCTGTCACATGAAGCCTTCAATAGATGGATGGTCAAGTTGGGTATGATTGACATCTACACGCCAACTTGAGGGGGAGTGTGTTGACAAGTATTATTGTAAATATTCTAATTTCCTATTGTAATTAGAATTGATTTATTCTTTATTATAGATATTCCTTCCTATTAGGAATCTGTCTTGTAAAACTATATAAATATCCAATTTGGGAATGAATGAAAGTATTGCAATTACTCTAAACACTTTCTGTCTGTACTTTTCTACTAAGTAGCTCATAAAAACAAAAACAAAAAAAACTAAGGAGGAGATTTCTGTAGTGCTATTAGCAACAGACTCCCAAATGGAGTGAAATGAATAGATCAAACTCATGAATTTGAAGAAAAAGATACAACAATTTATTAATTTTACAAGTAAACTCATAGAACTTCTTTAACAGCAAACATTTGTACAAAATGGGACAGCCAAATCACAAACAAATTCTTCATTGATCTACTTCTCTGGAGGAGTGGACCGGGATCGATGCTGTTGTTTCGAATACAATGGAATAAAATGACTGGAAAATAAGCTGAGCGAGAAGCCCTAATTAATCATAGACTCGCATATAATTAACCACTCTATCCATACCTTACAAGTTAGCAGGAACTCTATCATTCTCCCTAGCTCGGATAGAAATTCCTGCATGATAAGAAACCACTGAGATTAAGTCTAAATGTGTTCATGCATTAGTTCGATCTATATCAAAAACACAGTCAAAATAAATAGCAAGTAAATCATACCTAGCTAGGTTTCCTTGCTAATGAGTACAGCCTCATGAACAAACACATGCCTTCTGTCTTCAACAATGCTTTCCAGAGCCCCATGACTCCTGCTATCTGTTTTCTTTGGAAGAATCTGAGACCTCTTGAGTCCCAGCCGCTCCTTCCAGCGGCTTAAACTCCTCGAAGGCCTCGAAAACACATCTCCATAATCTTCATCAACAAGTAACTCATCTCTTAATGTAGTCTTCCCTCCTTGGTTGGTGCCATTATTGTCCTTCAAGGGCAACAATGTTCCCTGGAATATGACTTCATCCGCAGATATCATCCCGAAATTGTTGACAGAGAACTCGAAATCCGCAGAGACTGGGGCTTCTCTGTAGATGGCCTCATGCTTGATGACTTGTTGAGTGTCTGCAAAGTCATTGGAGAAGGAAATTCTAGGATCCATTGGAGAGATTAGCTAGAGAGGCTTAATTGCTAGGAAGAAGCGAGGAAGTAGCTAGGTAGCACTACTGATATTACCACGTACTGCTGCAGAACAATGCTTATAGTTAAACATGCTATGGACATTGAAACCAAGGATTACTAGACACATAATAATTTGTAGAATTACTTGCAAGGTTAGAATCCACATGGAGATGCTTGCATTTATATTACATGGGGAGCTTGTTTTATGCGTATGTCGGGTAGACATCTCATGTTACTTAGATTTGTCACCTTCTGATTAAAAAGAGAGAGAATTGCACGTAAAACCACTTTGAATCAGCTTCATATTTAAGGAGACATATAAATATATATCATAAAGAAATTACGTATCTTTCCTTCTCTTAACATAATTAATATTGTACAACGAGTAACACCTAATAATTAGTAGCCAATCTCAAGATATTTCACTTGAGTGGATGCAATTGATCTACGAAAGCTTTCCTTGCCACATTAGTCAAACGTGCCAGACACTTTACAGATTAATTTTTGTTCTTCTTTTTGGAAGAAGGTTAAGTTTTTTGTCTGTCCAAATAAGTGGCATGTGTGGGAGTCACATGTAGATGATATAGGTGAGATCGTCGTAGCTCCCATATGATCCTTTCCAACAAGGCCATCTCTGTTTGATTGGTAGTAGAAAAATAATGAATGATATGGGATAGATGACACTGTAGATCGACCACATTGCACCGTATTTCTTTATCCACTGCTTTCATTGATAATGCACAAGAGAGTTAGACCTTATGGTGTGTGTACATTGTGAAACCAAGTGTGCACCGTACCTATATTATCCAATATCAGAAGACTAAAACCTTTAAATGAATTATTGGAAGGAATCACTCTGGTTTTTTAATGACGGGGACCTGTATCTGAAGGCAAAGCTATACAGTAGATCGCAGATAGGACGTCGACAAAAGCACCAAGGAACTTACCGGCCCTAGACAATGTTGAACACTATTTGTTGGTCTTCGTTGGTAACAACTCAGTGTCTAAAGAAGATTTGTCCTTCAAAATATGACATGCACTTAACCGAATTATGGACAACCAACAAGAAGTACTAAAGTTAATCGATTTGATAACATGAGTTCCACTGAAAACCGAATTAAAGTACTAATGCGATGAACACTCCTATATCAAGTACTATTCTTAAAGTTTTCTCATTTCTAATTCTCAAAGATCATAAATTAATGTCCCTTTCAAAAGGAAAAAAATAAAATTGTCATGCAAATTGGATAGTGTCGTTTGGTGAACTTCGAAGGTCCAGACTAGGGGTGACTTTCATGCAGTCTGTCATAACAATACTATAGTGATCAAGTCT
This sequence comes from Geum urbanum, assembly GCA_946800695.1. Lineage (NCBI taxonomy): Eukaryota > Viridiplantae > Streptophyta > Magnoliopsida > Rosales > Rosaceae > Geum > Geum urbanum. The sequence goes on along the minus strand of OX327002.1, from coordinate 6,909,632 downwards.
TTTTCTAATCTCACACATCCAGGAAACAAGCACCAGTCTAGGACTTTAGATTTACTCCAAACTTCACAGAAAAAGATGAAGAATAAAGATGCTTTGTTCTAACTCTCTTGACAATCAAACTAGTAGCACATGGCTTACCCCAATCTAGATTAAACTTTCTCACTACTAACTAAGAGGCTAATGAATCTTCGACATGTGGCTGACAACTGTGGCATATTCTTTGAAGACATTGCATAATTTGCATTAGCTTCATGCCCTCATGGGTTTTAGGGGAAGAACTTAGTCAAAGGGCATTGTCTCCCATTTTGTTAGCAAGACTTGTCTTTTGCACACTTAGTTTAAGAAGTTATCATCTGTCTTATGACTCTTATCTAAAGAAGTATCATAGTTTGAGTCCATCTTCAAGGCTCAATTCACAATGTCAGATCAGGGATGACATGAAAGTCATAATCTCTGGGTGCTTTGAATGTTGCCCTAAAACCATAAAAGTGTTTTGTGTTATGCAAATTTGATTAGTGCTCTAATTGTATTAGAGGCTTCAATTTGTTGTTAATTGAACAAGAAAACAGAAAAGTTACTCCATTATGTCAAACTAGGTGGACGCCCGCGCCAGAGGCGCGGTTGAACCAAGATGATGTGAAAGACAGCCACATAAAATCAAATCACCTGCGATACAGTTCTCCGTGCAAGATCAAATCGAACTAACCTATGCAATTTAATCCTCCTTATACAAAATAGCTCCTGAAATCAAATGAAAAGCAAATCAATGACAAATAACTAAGTATATTCACTTCTAGGTGAGCATCACCATAACAATCTCATGTTATCAAACTAAGGGCATCAATATTCAACATATTGACCTCAGAAAATTAACTCATTTAACCCATCACAACAATAGATATGCTTGAAGTTTCATATCAGTAACATTCACATACATCTACTCCATGAACAGGGAAAAAGGCAAAAATATGAGACATTCACTGGGAACATCTTTTCTGTCCTTGATTGCACATTAGAAACGACTCTTTTTCTTGCAACTTACCTTTTATACACAGCCACATCACCTCTATTTAAACCATAGGTGACATGATCGGAGGTAACATCATCCATCCTTGAATTGGGCGAACAGTGCCTCCACGATCAGTTGATCAAGGCTTTTCAGGATCTTTTAATAAGGAATTTGATGCAGCGCAAGTTGCGAAATCTAGATGAATCATTACAATTGATTTGATGGGAAACAGAACAGATTGATCTAGGATGGCTTGGTTCAGAACGAACTGAAGGTGTGAGTGCATGATTGAACCGGACTGTGAAATGAGTTATTTGGAATGAACTGAGTATTCTGAAAAGGATAAGAACCAAAACGTGGCAATTTTTTTCTTTCATATATTCAAATGTAGTGGTTGATCTGACAGAGAAGAATGTGGACTAAATAGTGAAAATAAAGCTCTGAATATGTCTCAAGCTTTGTAATATCTAAATACGAAAAGTGTGCATCAAACTATCCCTAGATATGGCCAAATTTATTTTCTTATAAATTAGTCATATATACAAAGTGTCAAATACATTGTATGTATATATAGCAAAAATAGATTTAAAAAATGATGCTATGTATAGAAAAAGATATATGCAAAGTATTTTAAATTCCTATTATATATTTTGTAAAACATCTTTGTAAACTATATTCTTTGTATAATTATAGGGTATGTCATCACCATTGTTTATAATAATCTTAAGACCATTTTTTGATGTGACTCTTGATAGTGCAACATATAATTGTCCATGGCTAAAAACAGGCTCAGTTAAATATATGCCGACTTGATTTAATGATTGACCTTGGCTTTTATTAATTGTCATTGCATAGCACGCTCTGAGAGGAAATTGACGTCTCTTAAAAGTAAACGGCCATTTTGTTTCATTTGCAATCATAACAATCCTAGGAATATAAACCTTTTCTCCAACATGAGTTCCCGTCAATATTTTTGCCTCAATCAATTTTTCAAACATTTTCGTTACAATTAAGCGCGTTCCATTGCATAAGCCTCTTATTTGATTCAAATTTCTTAATAACATAATTGGCATTCCGATCTTCAAAATAAGTTCATGTGTTGGTATGCCACTGAATTCAAGTTTATTTAAAAATTCTACAGGGTATAAAAGATTGTTACTATCATAAGATCCTGAGTTGAATGAAATAGAATCAGAGCTAAAATATGTTCTTTTATCACCTGGCAATAAATCAATTGCATATCTATTAATCTCGTCAGCAATTAAATTTTTAGGTGTCACAATAGCACGCTCTCTCAAATAATTGGTATCACTGTATTTATCATTAAAACTTGGATAAGTAGCTGTAAATATCGATTCTATTGGAGAAATAGTTGAATCTGTGAGCAAATCATCGGGAATCTTAATCCAAGATGCATCAGGATCATTGGTGACAAAATGTGACGGTAATTGACCCTCTCCTATTTGTAATATCCATTCCGCAAAATCTTTGATTTCATTTATTTCAGCAATAGTTAAATTAGCTGATGTCAATCGCATGTTTTCTGTTAAATGAAATACTGTTAAGGAAGGCCATAAATATGAATTATTTAACGTAGATTCAATGATCTGTTCTTTGGTTCCTCCTTGTATAACCGGTAAAGTTTGTCTGAAATCTCCACCAAACAAAATTGATTTGCCTCCAAATGGTATATCTTTTTTTGGATCATCAGAATTTTTTGACATAATATCACGTAAGTTCTTATCTAAAGATTCAATACAACATTTATTGCACATAGGAGCTTCATCCCAAATGATTAATTCTGCTTTCTCAATTAAATAGGCAAGATTGGTCTTTTTATTGATCGAACAGGCCAAAACTTTTTCCATATTTGGTTTTATCATAAAACGCGAATGAGCTGTTCTACCTTTTGGCAATAATAAAGAAGCAATACCTGAAGAAGCAACGGCTAAAACAATCTTTCCTTCTGATCTTAGTTTAGAAATAATTGTATTCCACAAAAAAGTTTTTCCAGTTCCTCCACAACCGTAAACAAAAAATGATTTATGATTTTTTGATTCCACAGCTTCAATCACCTGATCATATATCATTTTTTGACATGAATTTAATTTTGCCACCAACTCTGAATGTGTATATTTGAGCACTTCACAATCAAAATCCAACTCCTCTCTTATCAATTTGTTGTTAAACTCTTGCAATTGTCGCAATCTTGGCATCGGCAAATTGTGATTTTTTAATGAACTTCCAGACATGCTCAATAAATTTTCGAGTTCGTGCAAAACATTGTTCTTCAAATCATTATCAGACAGAGTAAGATTGGTCATGCTAAATTCCTTTTGCATTTTGTATACAACATCATCAGACATGTTTTTCCAATGTGCATCAAACAAAGATCGTGGGTCAGAAACATTACAAAAAAGAATAATGGTAACAAATAATTGTCTAATTTGATAAGAGGTTCCTGTAAATGATGATTCAACCATTGCCTCCATCCATTCTTTATCGTCATCTAATAAACCCAAAGCCTGACATGCTTCTTGAAAATTTGGGTACATAATTCCATGAACTGTCCTAATAGAAGTAAAATCGCGACATCCTTTTTGTATATTTAACAACATTCGTAAGTAATATAATTCGCCCGCGAGTGGCGGCACATGCGCGATTCTACCAATAGAGCCCAAAAATTTCCTTCGAATCCATGCTTTTGTTTTTGTATCCCAAACATATTTAGATGGAAATTTTGCATATGTCAATTTACATGCTTTTTTATCAATAGTATTTGCATCAAACCAAGCAGTCAGCATTGTATGACCATTATTTGGATTATCTACAACTTGATCAAGAGACTGACCTTCATTGAAACATACATTTTGCTGACCAGGTAAATGAATTTTTAGATACTGTACTGCAGGGAATCTGTTATGAATTGAAAACTCAAATAAGCGCCAAACAGATTCATGCGGAGTTAAATATCGGCAATTCAAATAATTTTTGATTTCATCATTTACATTGTCAGCAACCGTCACTCGAGCTCTATCAGGACCTTTATTAATATACTTGAATAAATATTTTATCAACATTGACTGAGAGCACGATTCAACATTTATGTGAGCATTATATCTCAACAACAAAATTGGATTGTATGGAACGACAAAATTATTGCCAATATGAATGTCATTTTTGACCACAAACTTTGAATCATCATCGCGTCTTCTATATTCAGGAGCTTTGATTGCGTGAAACATAGTACCAGATTTGAATGGCTTGGGAAAAGATTTTGTACATGATCCGTCTCGCATACACGGAGATTTGGGATTCAATTGTCCGCAAGGACCATGGATCATAAATTGTCTAACCATTTCAAAAAGATCTGGTTGAGCATTTTTATCTGGTAGTTCTGCTGAAATAATTGAATCAATGTCTGTCGATGAATAACATTTATACGGTCTTTTCAACCAAAATAAGATATGAGCATGAGGCAGGCCTCTTTTTTGAAATTCAATTGTACAAACGTGTGCATCGACAGGTCCAAAAGGCTCCCCAGTTTTTACATAAGCAATCATGTCATCCACTTTTATTTTAAAAATTCGAGAAATTATATCTGGTCGATCTTCTGCTCGATATCCAGGTTTTTTCTGAAAATATCTAACAATTTCTGGCCATTTAACATTGCAAGTGAAAGTTATAAACAAATCTGGATTTCCGTAGCATCTACATATTGCCATGGCATCTTGATAATTATTGAGCATATCCCTGGGGCTTCCTGTGTGACTACCTGGAAGAATAATTGTTTTTCCAACATCTGAACATTTTGTGACTCCATTTGAAGAAAGGGTAGTTAATTGATTAAATTGTTCACACCTCATATTTGGCTGATTATTTCTAATATAATCTAAACGATTTTCTTCCACAGTTGCATATGCATCAACCAAATATTGCTGAAACAATCTTCCTCCTTTTAATAAAGTGCTTGAATCGTCTTTTCTATCATGCACTTGATAACAAACAAATTTTACCATTGTCAACTTTGTTTTTTTCTTTTTCTGTTTCCATCCAACAACTCGCAGTGGTGTATTTATTTCAAACCCATTCTCTCCATATGGAAAAAGCAGGGGATATTGTAAGGCCATCAATTTTGGATGTATCTTTGAGATTCGTTTAAAATTTCCAGATCTTGATCGAATAATAATATCTCTATTAGAATCAAACTCTCCAATGTCACCAACGATCAAACCACCAATTTCAGAAGCAGATGGCATTTCATATTGTTTACTATCGATTGCTTGACGATCCAGGATATTCATAGTAAGATTAGGCAATGATTCATTCTCAAATTCATCTCGAACGGATCGAAATTTCTTCGCTAGTTCATTTACCTCATCAAGCATATTGGCCAATTTTTCAACAATAATGGGATCAAGTTTTTTATTGGCGTTATTTGGATCGATCGCATTAATACGATTTAAAACTTCATTACCCGTATCATACACATATAATTGGGCATATCTAGGATATTCATTTTCAGAAGGCAGCACAGATCCCATTCTATGATGTACTTGTCCAGAAATTTTAAACACATAAGGACCAGGGGTATTGTTGATATTGTGATCAATTTTTGCACCCATGGAAGTAAAAGCAAACATAGAATTGTAAACTCGAATATTTTCACGAAATGTTTTACTTTGATGACCATTATTTGGATTCAATAATTGTTCTAAAAATTCAGGTGTCGGCAAAGAATATGGAAGTCGTACCTCTCCTTTTGCACAACATGCGGTGTAAACCAATTGTCCTCTATCCTTTTTTTTCAATGCCTCATCTGACCAAAAGAAAGCATTACATTGACTACACATGTTGTCATCATCGCCCGAGTCATTGTACGTAGTGACCACACCTAAGCGACAGATCATCAAAAAAGATATTTAGAAAATGATAGATTTCCATTAATCAAGCAAACATTATGAATAACATCATTTACCTTGGCGCTTTCTTTGGTAGGATGATTGACCAAAAATAGATGAATCCATAATCACATTTCCTATAAGACAAAAATGCACCGTTACTTATACACAAACTATTGCATAACCATTGTAATATGTAAAGCATTTATACATGTGCATAACTACCTAACACATTTTCATTTTCATTTTCATCATCAACATCTTCATCACTCCCAGCTACAATTGATGGTTCTACTACGTCACTGGAATCCATGATTACATTTCCTAGGAGGCAAAAGCAACATTGTCAGTTTGATTCAAATAGATTCCGCAACAAATAAGCCATGTAATAAACCGCCACACCTACAATACCTGGTATAACTTCATTAGCATCTTCACGATCGGTGTTGTCCAGTGACTCTGTCTCTAAATCATGGGACGGTGGACATTCTTGAGAAGCAGCTTTAAATAAGCATTGTCTTTTATTGAAAGAAGGTTTTGCCTGATCTAACCCCATCCCGCTGTTGACACAACTATAATCTCTTTTTCGTAACATATCTAGAATACCAATTTCAGCATCCAAAACAAATTCCAAACATCAACAGATTGCTACACAATAATGACAAACCCTAAACCCAAATTCAACTTTTAAAACTGCAGTTACAAATCTTATTTCTAATCGACACAATTACTTGATTGAGAACCACATAGTTGCCTAAACTCATTTGCCTAAACAAAATAGAGTCAACCCAACCAAATCAAATTCCATCACATTTGAAGACAAATCAATTCACAATTTTTTTTCTCAAGCACAAAATAAGAAGTCTATCTCCTACAAAGAATCGACAATTCAACAATATCATTTTACCGAAATACTATAAGATTGACCTAAATAATGGCACAATAATTTCTACTATTTAATAAGCTATTATATGTGTATAGCACCATAAATAACTCGCTAAAAATCATAGCAAAACAAAGTTTTAATTTCTAAAACCACAAAATAATGCTAATATTGGCCATCTAATAATTAAAACAAAGAAAAAAAAATACCACATCAACATTATTTTAGGCATTAATATCAGCTACATTCAAAATAGGAGATGGATATCTATGATGTATCGCACCTGAGATAAGTTGATGCAGATCTTCATCATTGTTACTATTGTGTGGTGTTGTCTTCACCTCATGGCATCCTAAAGATTGTCCAGAAGTAGCACTGAAAAAGCGTTGTCTTTTGCTTCGAGACCTTTTGTCGCGAGAGGTTGTTGCAACATGCCCTAATAGTTCCACTGACTCTTTTTTGGAGCACATACCTATAAAACAAATTCAAATATGTCCATAAGAACTATTTATATATAATATATTTTAAAGGCTCACACAATCTCCACATGATATGTTTATATATATACAGGAAGAATTAATGAAGTGTTGGTCAACACCCAACAATACATAAACAGAATAACATAACAATGTTAGGAAGAAAGATTGTAAGAAAGCAGCCTATTATTGTGAATTACTAACAATTCAACAATATCGTTTTAGCCAAATGCTATCAAATTGACTCTAAACTCTAAACATACTCTAAACTTTGAAGGTATACATTTGATTCGGATATCTCTAAACTCTAAAGGCACTCTCTACCTTTGGTTAAGTTTGGTTTATTTCGCAAAAATAGAATGTTCAATTGTATGTTACATCATGAATATATAATGCTACTATATGTGTATACCACCATAAATAACTTGCCGAATATCAAACGAAGACAAAGTTTTGAATTCCAAAACTACAAAATAATAGAAATTTTAGGCATCATATAATTAAAACAATTAAAACGACTCAGTAATATCATACCAACATTATTTTAACTATTATTATTAGGTCCATTGAAAATAAAAGATAACAATTTATAATGTATACTACCTGAGATAAGCTGGTGCATATCTACATCGTTGTCACTGTTGTGTGGTGTTGTATCCATGTCATGACATCCTGATGATTCTCTAGAAGCAGCTTGAAAAAAACACCGTCTTTTGGTTAGAGACCTCTTGTCTTGCGAGCTTCCTGGAACAGACTCTAAGGGTGCTACTGACTTCTTCCTCCGCCCCATACCTATAAAATATTTTTAAATATCTCCATAAAAAATCCTTATTTATAATATATTCAAGGCTCACACAATTTCCATAAAATATGTTTATATATAGCAAGATTTAATAAAACATCATTGAAAAAGTGAACAGTATCAAAACTAAATAAAATAACGTTTATAAAAAAGAGGGTCAAAAAACAGCCTATTGTTTTCACATTCTAGCACAGACACCCAAAATCATCTTCATCAAAATTTCTCCATATCAAGTAAAAACAGCAGACTAATAAAATGTGAATATCCTTACAACATGCATGGAGCATTATCTGTATATCTGTATACAAAATGGAAGACTTCAATGGATCTTAACCACCTATTCATATGAACCATTCCATACATTTTAGGATGATCAAATTGACGAAGTTCACATATACATTCCACACCTACTCATATGAGCCTTTCCATACAACATACATGAAAGCATGCCACTGTCTTTTCTCTTTCTCACACCCACATTAACATATCTTTGACAACCCTAAACAACTCTGAATCAATCAAAAGAAACATGACCCAAAACCCAGAAACAACTGCAATCAAAAATGGATCAATACCAATTCCTTCCTCTATACCAATTCCTCCTCTATACCAATTTATCAAAAATGGATCAATCATAGAACCTAAAACTAATATAAAAAATAACTTCAAGGAAAACTTACGGATAGACAGCGGATATCAGTTTGCCTTGGAGATGATTAAAGAGGTTTGCGTTTCACGATAGTTACGATGCAGAGAAAACGAAATATAGATAGCAAGAGATTGAAAGAGAGAGCACGAAATTGGGAGAGGTTGGCGTTTGACGATGGTTGCAACAGAAAGAAAATTAACTAAATAGAGAGAGCAAAAGATTGAAAGAGAGAGCAGGAAATCAAAAAGTTGAAATAACTGTGTTGCAATGGTTGCAATGTGAGTTGGCCTACCTAATCTGTCTTCCAATCTCAAAAAGAGAGCAGAAAATCAAGAGAGGTTGAAAGAGAGAGCAGGAAATCCGGAGCTGAAAATCTCACCCAAAACAGTTACCCACACGGTTCGCACGCCTTGAATAATCTCAAAAAAAATGAACAGAAACAATGAACAGGAAACCCACAAATGTTATATAGCTAGCTCAAGCACATATGAAAACTTCTTCATCATAGCACGAATGAACATCATACTAACAATTATAGGTGGCAAAAAACTTTTTCTGAAAACAAAAATATCATAGCTTGTTCAATACCTAATCTTAAGCAAGATACATAACAGCAAGATTCAAAGCTGCAAAATCTCTGTCTCAAATCTTTCCATATTATCAAAATTCAAATAAATCATCATGGATCAAACACAATTACCTGACTCAATACATAGAAAAACTCCCAAAACATCAAACACCAAAGACATCATGAACAACAGCAACATGGACAAACAAAAGAAAGCTCACACAACAAAAGAAATCCACAGCAGAGAAAAAACCAACCACAATAAGAAACCAATTAATAAATCACAATGAAACAAAGAAGAAAAAAGGTACAAACAAATGAAATTCAAATAGATCACCTGTTGATGCTAAATGTGAAGAGACTGCTCAGACAATAATCTGCAACATAACAAAAAGAATAAAAAACAAAGTTATGACAAATCACAGATAAGGGAAAATAACATTTAGCTGAATCTAAAAATATAGCAAAAACAAATACCTAATCTAATAGATCCTTAACAGTCCACAACACCCTGCAAAAATACACAAAAAAACACAACATCAATTCCTATTAAAGCCAAATACCAATTAAACCATAAAAAAATGACATAAAATTCATCAGTTTAGTCCCGCTCCATAATCAGGAAATTTCTTATTGTACAAAAGGGTACTGAATCGAACCATAAAAATTCATCAAACAAAGAAACATTGCATTATTTGATAGGGTTTAATTTAATCAATTACACACACATATTCACGAAACACATCAAATGGATAAACAAAACAGTATCTGATAGCAAAGATATAACCAATAAAAAAACAAAATAAAAAACATCACAATAAAAATAGATGAGATCGAAAAAACTGCCAAAAAAAACTATACTCAAACTATGCAGTTCTACCAATAAAAGGCACAGAGTCTGATCATGGTACTTTAAAGATTTATTTATTGCTTAAAAACGAATCATTTTCCCTGCAATTCGCACAGAGACTAACAAAAAGAAACAAACGTTAACAAACAACATGATTAAATCACAACACCAAATCAAGCACCAATAACTGAACATAAAACATCAAACCTACCCACATCCGAAACCATACCTTTAAAATCAAACAGAAGAAAAACACAATCTTACCTTTGTTTCAGTGCAATACCACTACTATCTCGATTGGAGTCGAAACAACCACTTTGATGAACTTCAAAATACTGTAAAGACATAACCTTTTATAAGCTCCATCATATGCCATAAATCTCATTACCATTGCATAACAAACCTTCAAAACTATACAGCCAAACAACAATAAGCTAATAACAAACTGGAAATTCACAAAAACCCAAAGAAAAGGAGCACAGTTGAGGAAATCCTCCCATATAATCGAAACTGAAATAAAGTATTATAGATCAAACACTATTACCTCACTCAATACGTAGAAGCAATCCTAAAATATCAAACACCACAGACAACATGAACAACAGCAACACAAACAAACAAAAGAAATCTCACACAATCAAAAAGTAAACGAAGCAAAGAGCATCGAAAATAACAGTGTTTGGCCCAAAAAAAAGGAGCACAATTGAGTAAATCCTTCCATATAATCGAAACTCAAATAAAGTATTATGGATCAAACACTATTACCTCACTCAATACATAGAAGCAATCCCAAAACATCAAACACCACAGACAACATGAACAACAGCAACACAAACAAACAAAAGAAATCTCACACAATCAAAAAGTAAATGAAGCAAAGAGCATCGAATGTGCCAAAACCTTTTTGCAATCACAGTTCGTTTTGCATGCTATAATTCTATAATTTAATCTTTTCCCTTTATCTTCAAATCGTATGACTTTTTCTGTGGATCTAGTAATCAATATATCATCCACGGTTTCACGTCTTTGACCTTATATATATCTAGCTAGCAAGAATTTGAAGGGTGAATTCTCTCTCTAGTCTCTCGATCTGCACCCAAAATTAGGGATCTTCTGGGTCGCATATTTATGTAATTCACTGTGACATACACCATGCTTACACTAAAGGGAGCATTGGAGCTAGCGCGCAATGACCTGCTGATAACTCACAATTCAATTGTCGCTGTTTTTCTGCAAACTTTCTCCACACCACTGGAAAACCAATCCAAGCATATTTTGGTGTCTGTTACCTGTTAGATCCGCTTTGCAAATTATCCCTCCACAGAGTCCAAACTCCAAAGCAGTTCTCTCTTTTAAACTCCAAACTTCTCTACCTACGCTCGTCGCAATCAAGCACCAATGATTGAACAAAAAACAACAAACCAACCTATATCCGATACCATACCTTTAAAATCAATCAGAGGAGAGAAATCTGTCCCACAACGAAGTCAAAAACGAAAACACGATCTAGAAAATAAAGGTCAACAACCGATTCATCCTAGGAAATTATGAAAGTCGACCACATGGATTAGTTAACGATGAAAACAAAGAGAAAAAGAAACTTGACAAAAAAAGAGAAGAAGATGCAGCGACGAACCCAGAAGCTTGGAGTTGGTCTCCGACCCAGATCTGTGTGCGACTCTCGCTCAAAGTCGGTTCTCTCTGAAAGTCGATTTGGCCCAGATTTGGATCTAGAGCGAAGACAAAAGGGAGTAAGTCGAGAAAATGTAATCAGGCTGAAAAATGGCCAACACAGTAGGAAAGCGAAGACAAAAGGGAGTAAGAAAGGAGAGCTGGTAGGAAATGAAAAAGAGAGCCACTACCACTTGTCCCAGTTCCTCTCTCTTCGAACCAGATCTCACTATCTACGTTTGACTGGTATTGTTCCTCCTATTTATATACCACTGCACGAAAAAGTAGTATTACTCCTCCTATTCCATAAATAGTGTTTGCTCCTCTGAAAATAGAAAAAGAAAAGGCAAATGAGAGGAGCACACCGGTGCATATGCTCTTATGGCCTGCCCATATACATCCTGCACTGCCTAGAACATAAATTGTCTATAAATCTCAACAATTCCATCATTAAATCCAAAATAATAAAAAATTATACAGCAAATTTCAATCAAGTTAATAACGTATCCATACAATTATGATTCCATTCCTCAACCTATGAACAACCGAACGCTAAAATCAAGCAAATATTCTTAACCAAATTCCAAATTAGAACTTATATTCATACTTCATAACTGTTCAATCATCTTTTACAATTCGTACTGCAACAGAAACTCTGCCATTCCCAGAACATGAGAAGCTCAAAGACAAAGACCAATCCAAATGCTCGAAAGAAAATCATAATGCATAAATTCAATCGATCTATGAAACACAATATTACATTTCTGAGTCTCAAATCAAATTAACCCCAAAAAAGCAATTTTCTTCATCACCCAGATTTGCAAATCAAGCACCTAGCCAATATCTTCGTCCAATATCTCAATACTCATCAAATTTCTTCATCCAACAGAAATCTCAACAATTCCATCACCAAATCCAAAATCATAAAGGTATGATTGAAACAATGTAATTTTGGTAAGTGTTGTTAATAACATATCCATACAATTATGATTCTATTCCTCAACCTATGAACAACCAAAAACTAAAATTAAGCAAATATTCATACTTCATAAACTATTTAATCATCTTTAACAATTTCTAAGCCACGAAACACAAAACACAAATTTGAGAGAGAGAGGGAGATAAGGGAAGAAACCTGGCTTATATACTCAAGCCAAAAGAATAAAATGGAACATGCCTTGTTGAGACAGCAAAAAAAAATAAAGACTTGAATGCTTGGCTCTATCTATTGATTGGTAGACCTGATATATGAAGCCAACATATGAACTCAGAAACAACAACATGAATAGAAACAACAATAAAAGGAAAATAAACATCAATCCAGAATAAACCAAATGATAGATCATATTGTTTCCTTAGTTGAATCATTTATAAATCAAAAGTAATCTAGCTAGCTACTTCAGTGCAACGTAAGAGCTCTAAAGGTACTTTCAAATGACAGTGTTAGTAGTAAGAGTTGTTGAGCCACCTAAACCCAAAATCGTAGTACTTGAGCATTTTGGAGAAGAAAAAAAATCAAAACTGCCTCTGACTACCTACTGGGGTTGTGATATTTCTGCATACCCATCCCATTTCATAAACAGTTTCAGCTGTAGCACAGATCTTCTCAATAATAAAACCCAGAAAATTCAATGGTTTTCGTTTTAATTATAAATCCAAACGAACAATAGAATATTTCGTTTTAACGTTCCAAATCAGGCATGACAATAGAATATACTCTTTCACAAAAAATGTACAAAAGGCTTCTCACACTTCTTAATCAAACCATCGATGTCATAAATCATAATCTACTTCAACTAACCAAATAGAAACCCATCACAGGTATGTAACTAACAAAAGATAAGGAGACTGTTTGTTTTCAACTGTATCAATAATAACACCAAATGAGACTAAGTATAGAATTCATAGAACAATGAGTAAAAACAATATACAATATGATATGCTGCATCAACATACAATTCGTATGAAACAAACAAACTTCAACGAAAAACCCTGAAATGGAATAGCTCTGCTATGTCAGTAGATTCAAGATCGAAGTTCCAAATCATCCAATAAATCAACCACACAAACATAATCTGATGATGCACACACATACACAAAAACAAAATGAAGAACTGTTCTTTCATTTCATAATACAAAATGCAGAACTGTTCTTTCAGTTACTGTATTGTGTGTTACTGTATTGGCAAACAGTCGAACAGGTTGTGTGCACATTCTCTCAAGAACACAGTGGAATCAAAAGCGGAAGAAGAAAGAAAAAGAAGGGAATCACTAACCCGAATCGAATATGCAGCAAAGACTAAGTTGGGCTGTTCTCCACTTCTCCTTCTTGATATCCGCTGCACACAATCACTCAACCCGGAAGAGAGTACTCCACCTTCCTGAAATATCATCAACATCCCTTGTAACACACAATACAGTAACTGCTATTCGCCAAAATTCACAAAATCAAGCAGTCTCCAAAATTCATAAACCTTCAAATTGTAAAACTGTGTCAAACAGTATAAACTAACACATGATACCAGCAGTTTCCCAAATCAGTTTGCAATAAGTTCGTGAAATAAGACAGAAGCGAAGCATGAGAAAGCTGATACACAAACATAAAATGCAGAACTGTTCTAGCATGAGAAAGCTGATACACAAACATAAAATGCAGAACTGCTCTAGCATGAGAAAGCTGATAGCGAAGCATGAGAAAGCTGATACACAAACATAAAATGCAGAACTGTTCTAGCATGAGAAATGGATCTGTTTTTAGAATATAACAACCATATTCACAACCGTCAATGTAATATTCCCCAGTAACTGGCAGCAAATTTACAACTTACATTACTGCCGAGGATTTGATTCTGCTCACATATTATAATTCTGTCTAGAAACCCTCCCTCCTATTTAGAAAGTTCATTTCATTTATTCTACACAGCAGGGACAGCACAACTTCGTAATATTAAGCAAGATAAAGCTGTAGAAAACGGGTCAAAAACCCATATTGGCTCTGCTACATGAACCAACATAACCGCTAAAGCACACAACTGATTTCCACCACATTAAGTTATTCAAGCCTCTGGGAAACGCTTACCTTGGACTCACAATTTACTTGGTCCAATTTTCTCTACTCTCAGTAACATTCCAACCTAAATATCCTACTAATGTCATTGTCAACAATGCCATAAGCTTGAACCAATGCAGAGAATATGAGAATTTAACAGAATTTTCAGGAACCAAAGCAACTAAAAGAACATGTTGTACATAGGATACGATTTAGCATATATGCATTTGGTCCAAACTGCAGCAAATCAACTCAACAATACAGGGAAAATCAGCAATCTGAAATCGAAAAAACTAACCTTTGACTTTATTAACCAACTATGAGGCTCCTCCTTGGATACTGGATTGCAATGAAAAACACAATTAGTTCGTGAAATATTAAGTAAAATAACTGATGCAACATGGATCCAGATTGAATTCAAAGTGAAGAAACTCGGCAACATGGATCTATCACTTGCAACCCTTTCCAATCAAACAAATATACATGTTTCCTGACAATCTACATGAGTGTAAATTATTTAAACCCATAGAACATAATCACAATCATTTTGATTTAAACCCATATACCAAACCCATCTGTACTTCCCACTTAGTACTGCTTATGATAGTGTTTATTTGTAATAAGTACTGATCAGTATCAAACTGTAATTTCAGGGCTTAAATTCAGCTAAGCGTAGGATCAGGAAACTATTCTTGATCTACCAATTAGCTATTTTGCTTAATCTGTACTGTAACTATCTTATGATATGTATAATGTTGTGTACCATGACTCTGTGTTCTTTCTATATATTATGTTAGATTGATGTATAACATGCATGCTGGAATGCTTCCTTTATTCTGCTTACATGATAGCTATCAAGTTTGATAATTCCAGTAAGAGTATATTTAATACTCATATGCATGGTGAGATAGTTTGTATCAGCTGATACCTATGATTTTTATGGCATCTGTTATACAACCACCAGTATATTATGTATAATATCATCATGTGCATACCCTGATATCAATTATAAAGCTGAAAGTGGCATGTCCAGTATTATGTTGGTTGATCTTCTCCTCGAACGTTATTTTTTTAGCTATTGCATTTGGGATGCCAACTTCATTCACCCTTCTTTTTAAAAGCATAGTAATCACAGTGTATGAAGACGCTAAATCCCATATACCATAATCACAATCATTTTGAAAATCGTTTGCTTTACAATACCAAAACCCCATCTCAACCCGAAACCCAGAACAATAGAAACCATATATTTGTAGAGAAAAAGAATCTACCTTCTGCACCAAAGCTCAGCTAAGCTGAACATCATTTACTTTCATTCAATACTAAAGCTTCTCCGATAACTCGATCAGAACACAAAGCTGAAAACTTTTCAATCAAAGGAGCAAAACCCACAAAGTAATTTCATTCAATCTATACCCTAGTGAGCAACACAAACAAAACCCAATAAATAAGAACCCTAAAGTTGAAAACTTTACAGTCAACGAACGAAGCCCACCAAGGAATTTCAATATAGTAAAATGAATATGAACTTAATCGAAGAACCCAGAAACAAAATCGAAGAGAGCAGTACCTGAGAGAAAACTGAGGCGAGGCAAAGCTGCGGAGAATTTGGGCGGTGTTGAAAGGAGGAGGTGAGAATTTGGGCGGTGTTGAGATACGGATTGGAAAGTGGGTATGAAAATGGGAACGATAGAGAGAGAGGTTAATTTGCTTACTCTCTTGGGAACGCGGTCAGGTTTATGTCGCAAGGAGAACACCTCTTTGGAGACGATGAGTAGAAAACAGTAAAGGGAGGCATGAGATAGGTGTTAAGAGTGGGAGATCGAGAGCGTGAAGAGGATGGAGAGAAAGAGAGGCTGAGTGAAAAACGATGAAAAGGGAGGCATGAGATTGCTCAAATGATCGAGAGGTTGTGAAAGCTGAAGTGTTGGATGCTGCGATGTGAGAGTGAGAGTAGGTCTGGAAAATGAGCAAAAGGACGGATGAGTGATTGGTTTGATTTCAGCCGCACGCTTGACATGCGTGTGAACAATATCCAAAAGTAGGAACAGTAGGAATAGTTAACCCACGTTTGTTAGATAGTAAATAAATTGTGTGTCTGAGTGTGTCAAAGTTACTTTATATATCAGCAATCAGCTTAGTTCAGACTTCAGATTGTGTTGAACATATTGTAAAGTGTAAACGGCATTCTATATTCATCGAACATTAGAAACCATATCATGTTTTTTCCACATACAGTGAAGGTGCATGGTACTGACTTGATAACTACAACTTAAGGGACGGAAGATGCACCATAGCTTGTTAGCTATAAAAAGTAAATCACAAATAAACAATGGAGTAAACCTGCAAGGAAGACTTCACTGAAAATCATCATCATGGTCAACAGTATCAGGAGACGATCTTTTCTGGGGCAATCGATTACCGAGAGAGAGTTTAGGCTTCAATGCTACATGCACCGAACCCTTTAAGGAAGTTCTCACGGATTTCACAGTGGTAGTTTGTGAGTGCCTGAAAGGGGCTGACATTGTGTTTCCGGCAGAGTTTTTAGATGAAGAAAGAGTCTCAAGTGGTTTTCTTTGCCAAGACATTACCATGGGTTTATGATTCAGGCCATGCTTTGATTTGAAAATATTCTCTTTTCCTTCTTCTCCCTGCATCCTTGGGCTTGCTTTTGATTCAATTGGCACAAGCTTCCCGTCCACTTGGTTTGTAAACACAAAACTCACCTGAAATAACAATGATTTGATGTCAAATGCAGTAAACTGGGGATTAAAAGCAAAACCAACCTTATTCAATCATTTGTTTCCATGAAATCTACCATATATCAACAAGAATAATGGAAGGAAGCAAAACATCCCATTGCATAGATATCTCTCACTTCTTAAGCTGGTAGCCATTGCCACACGAAACAAGGAGTTTCGTATTTGCTAAACATGAAAGTACCTTGTTCACCAAAATCAAATGCCAATATTTTCTAAGGCTCATATTTGTCTCTTAAAAAATTCTGTTACAAAAAGTTTGAAAGTATAGTATTGTTATTATAAGTTGAGGTTTGAACTGAAATTGAGATACCGATGCAAGTTCTTCCCTTCTGAATCTAATGGACTGTATTTCAGAGTCACAATTTCAGAGATACTGCCCCAAACTTAACCCCTTATTTTGAAGTGCATCATATGTTATAAGGATAAAGAGTGTACATCAAATAAAAAAATGACACATTTCTGACCCAGCTGAAGGTAAAACTATTTCCATGCCCTCATGCAAACAATATTACACAGCAAACTAAAATTATTCACCATATCATACCTCATCACCTGCTGAAGCTTGGAGAATAGAATCGGGTACTGATGTTGGAAAGAAATGGTGCCCCCAGTTATTTAAATCCTCTTCTAGAGGTGTCCCAACCTGGAAATAGAAAACGCAGCCGTATAAATATGAGATCAAATATCGAACACCTATTAATATATCTGACAACTACGAAATAGAAACCTGCTTCTCTGAGCTCTTTAACTTCTCTAGGCATCCAGAAATTTCTGCAAATCCACCTATGTCAGAGCTCTCTTGTATAGGCTCATTGTTATTATGAGCTGATATGCTCGAATCTCCCTCGCATATAATCTGTGGTGTATCATGGTAACTTTGACAACGGATGCAGTTCATCTTCTCATGCACTTCAGACCTATATAAATTTGATAGAACCCATTAACAAGATGAATACAGAATGTAACATTCAGTGTAACCAGCCACTAACTCTACAGTGTAAGATCACTAAATGGAAAAACACAATCAGAGCTTCATTTCTAGAGGTAAAAAAAAGTTGTCTTATACCTTCCTAGATGTAAAAAGAATTATCTTATATCTTCCCTTTAGCGAAATAGGTAATACTGGATAAAGCCTATATGCTAAGTTTACTCCCATATCTTCCACGCTTTGTCAAGACTGATCTATTTGGCAGTTAGAAACTTTCTTCAAAATTATGTAAAACTTGCTACTATAAAACAATAGTAAAACCTAATAATAATCGCCCGTATTGTTTACCAACAATCAACGAGATTAAAGAGTGCTCGGTATCACAATTTGAAGTAAACAACTCTTAATTATAGCAGTTGATCACATGACCTGGAAAGATATTACAAGAATGAGGAAGATGGCTTTACCGCACATTCTCATGAAATGTGAACAGATCACGTAGGTCCTCAATTGAAAGATTCCCCTGGAACAAAAGCATATTTATTTAACATGCATTAAAAAGTTAGGCCAAACATAGAGCAAACAGGTATAATTCAGACCTGAGCCATAGGGCTCTCTGTTTGTTCTCGCTGAATAACTTTTTGAAGCCCTTCTTTTGACATTTGACGCTGGTAAACCTAGTAAGGATCGTTTAAGATTAAGAAAAATGAATTGAAGTAAGTAAATGTAGGTAACAACGTGACATTTTATTAAACAGAATAGTCGCACAATACCTTCTCTTCGATTGTTCCTGTACTCAAAAACCTATAAATGTATACTCTCTTCTTTTGCCCATCCCTCCAAACTCGTGCTGCAGCCTGCAAATGGGAAAGACCATAAAACAATAGGCAATACAAATTCTAGAGAATACTGCATTATGACTTTGTATCAGCCGAAGTAGTCCAGCTTAATCAACCCACTTACTTGTTTATCATTGGCTGGATTCCAATCAGGATCAAACAAGACCAGTCGATTTCCGCCTATTAAATTGAGACCACAGCCACCAGCCTTGCTGCTTAGGAGAAATGCAAATTCATCCTACAAAATGTATTTACACCGAGTTATTTTGAATAAGCTCATTTCATAGAAGAAACATAAAGGAAAAACCAAAGAGCCTGTATAGGATTACTTGCCTTTGAGGGATCATTAAATTGGTTTACTAACTTCTGCCTTTTACTGATAGATGTTGTTCCGTCAAGTCTCAAATATGGGTATCTTCTTTCTCGACACAATTGTGCAAAAAGATCAAGCGTCTGATACATTACATTCCATACAAAAAAAAGGTGAGGGCTTGAGGCCTAGTCTGGAACTTCTTCCACAAAGAAATTGTGGTAATGATTGTGAATGACTAATTATTTGGGGAAATTATGTTTATTTTTCATTCATAAGAAACATAATTTAATTATCAGTGTAGCAGAAATAAGCAAAAGTACAAAATCTGAACAATCAGTTCACCAGATGTGTCATCATATCCATTAGAGGTAATCTGCTTGTCAAAATTAACAGCACGACAAATAAGAACAAACAACTAAGGAACAACCAAGTCCAGTTGAATGTAAAACCTTTTAGATTATTAGAGAAATATCTGATTACAGGTATCTTACCCTAAAAACTACCTTAGACTTCATCTAACAACGGACTGGTCATGAATCAATTTATATAATCTGTACTAGAAATTCAATTGGTCCACTTTTTAAAATTTTATAACCTAGCACAAGTCCACAATACATTTGCAATCAACGAAAGTAGAGAACAGTCACCAAGACAAAGATGATCCCATTTTTAGATATTATGGTGTAAATTTAAAGTAAAAAGAAATTTATCAATGTCCTCTACTTAGCTATGTTATAGTAAAGAAAATTTGCTGATCCATGGCATTGATGCCTATGTTTAGAAACAAATATTGTGTGCAGTTCAATATGAACAAGAGAAAGAGAGCATAAAATCTAAACTCATTGTACAACATTACCTGTGTGTAGTTTGAGACAAGGACAATCCTGTCATCAGTCTTCTTACGTAAATGGGCAAGTAACCGAGCTAATACATGCATTTTTCCAGATAGTTCGACCCAAGCACCATCGCCGCCAGTCCACGATCCAGATCTAACGACATAAGGGAACAAAACACAAACACATGATATGGTAAATGTTGTTATTAACACATGATATGGTAAATGTTGTTATTCTTATACTGAGGATAAAAAAGTGTCTTATATTGGGGGCAAGAGCACAAACACATACCTTCCAGAGAACATTTGTGGAGGGAAAAAGCGAAGACAGTCCTCAAAACCTGAAGTTCCTGGACATCCACTTTTTATAGTATCATAGATGAGCTACAATATCAACACAAATTATAATTATGGAAGCAACCCAAACAATAACGTGCGTAAAATAACTGTGAAGGTAGTAGACGTACGTAAAAAAAGAAAACCACGATGATGACTAATTTATAAAATAAAAAATTATATCATGGAAATCCCAAAAAGCCTACGTAGACAGAGTCAAAAGCCATAAACTTTGTACATTTTGACTTTGTACAAACTTTCTGTATGCTGATGTTTCTGGAGAGGATGAACCATTTAGAAAGAAAATCAAGAATTATAATCACATTTACCCATAATAAGTTCAGAATTTCAGATGTCCTAATTAAATCATGTGTGTGCTGCAAAGTATGTGTCAGCTTGTGTATTATGGCATACCTTTGGATGATTGCATAGCTTCTTCAAAGCTGTTATATAAGCCAAAATCTTTGTTTGCTTTGTGTCTTCTGAGATTGCTCTTTTAACCTGTTATTCAGCAGAAGAAGAAATGTATCATCAGAGTCTTCCCATTAAGGCTACGCACCTTTTAAGAAATTATACCACAATGAGAACTCACGTTTTTGGAATGTATAAAATGGTTATATAGGTCAGTTTGGAGGGGAGTCAACTTGCAACAGACAACTTCAATTATCTGCAAGAGGAGAGCAAAACATAGAAACTCAGAATGTTTTGAGTAACAAACTCTTAAAGAATATAAGAATATCTGGCAAAGTGCAACTAATCAGGCTTTCTGAGAGGAACCCTGTCCAAACTGCAACTACAGAGAAGTATATCTACCTGGAGTCCTGGACATCCCTTGGAGTATGCATCTATAAAGTTCAATTATGCTAAAAAAAGAATAGCAATACAAATGAAAGCAGAGAATAGATAGTTAAATTTCTTTACATCTAAGTTTAGATCCAGTAATTCACTATTACTCTCAGTCCCGTCATGAAAAATCTATTATTACAGTCACAGAAGGTTTTTTTTTTTTTGTGGCGGGGGGGTTGCGTTGGTTAGTTTTACAGTCATATTGGACTTCACTTCCATAAATGGTTAATTATAAACATACCTAATCGCAAAATATAAATCATTACGTATACAAACAAGGAAGGTGATATGCCTTGGAAGTCAGTTCGCACATAGGCAATTCCAGTTTGTGCATCAAACTTCCAGTTATTGGCCTTTTACTATGTTAACATGTGCATACACAGGAAAGGCTATTACACTCGTTTAACATACAAGTCACAAATACCACATCTAAATTTCCAGTTTGTAAAGAAAACTTCAAATACCGGGCTTTGAAATAAGTTGATACACACACAGCATATATACAAGTTTTTGGAAAGTAGTCCAAGATAAGAGTCATACCTTCGGTGGGAGATGATTGGATAATAGCGCATTAGTCCTCCGCAATATAAACTGCAAAAGTATATAGAATCATGAAAAGGATGCTTATTTAGAAGTTTAATGTATCCATTCTCATGAATGGAAGATGCAGATACACAAACATACGGCCTAAGATATCATGTCAAGAAAAAAAATTCTCATGTTCCAGCAAAAATTCCCTTAAAGCTATCAAGGCAATGAATCAGGAATACCTGATTAACTTTTGCACTTAGTTCTGCAGACCGCTCAAGACCTAGCTTCCTCTCCTCATCGCTGACATTTGGTTCTCTTCCACAAATAATAGGTGCCTACAGACAGGATATAGACATTTCAGTGGTCAGAAAAGTAGAAAATAGGTTTGATCATAAGAAGACTACTCCTCCAAGATCAAACAATTCTAAGAAAATTACTGCACAGTATATCAATTAGTAATCAGCAAATGCAGGATAGTATTACTTGAAAGAACTATATTAGCAGTATTGTAGAGAAAGAAAAAGAAGAGAGATGAGTCTGGGTTGGCTCAAGTGGTAAGAGAACCACTATCTAGGACAAAGGTCCTGGGTTTGAGTCACGACGCAAGGGAAATGAATGAAACCCTCAAGTAAATGCACAAAATGGGGTTCTATACAATGTAAAATCATCAACTCACCTCATAGTAGCGACGAAAATGTGCGGCATCACCTAAGATGCCTGGATTAGTGAAGTTGACCATGGCAAAGAACTCTTCTAGGTCATTCTGCATGTTGTATAGGAAAGAGAGATAAATAACAAGAACTTGGAATTGTGACATCATACAAAATATGCACCCTACCTGCATTGGAGTTCCTGACAGCAAAATCCGCCGCTTGCATGAAAGAGCAGCCAATGCCTGACAGGATGGTGATGTATGGTTTTCAGGGTGAAACGGCCTAAAGGGAATTAAAATATAATTATGAGACAGAATTTTATGTAATGTACCCGATTCGTCATAGTTTGATCGTTCTTCAGCCTGTGAGCCTCATCACATATAAGAAGGTCACACGATTCGCTGTGGCTAAACTTTGCAGAATGCATTCGGAATGTCTCATATGAAACAATAAGCACCTGAGGTGCAATGATTGTAAGTTCAACCTTCAAGATAGATGTCAGACTAGTTACAAGAAAATTACCTGTAAACGGCTGCGAGGACTCGTGAATTGATCGATTCCAGAAACAACATCATCTCTTGTACTTTCACATAGAGCAATGAGGTGAACTCTGTCTCCTACCCACTTCTTTATTTCAGCCTCCCAATTGCTCACGAGACTGGTGGGAGTGACTATAATGACCTTTTTAACCATTGATTTCCCATCAAACCCTTGATAAAGAAGTGTATAAAGTAATGTGATTGACTGCAATGTCTTTCCCAAACTGCAGAAGTAATAAGAACAAACCTGAATACATGATCCTGAGACCAGACATAGCACATAACAAGAAAAGGCTGCATATATATGTCAATAGGGGAGCAAAAGAGAGATGGAGAGAGCTACCCCATATCATCTGCCAGAATGCATCCATGTATATTTGCAGCACTATTCAAGCCTGAAACACATTCAAACATGAATTGGACGCCTTCTCTGCATCAAACATCCTCTAATCAAATTTCAGTAACCACATGTCCACAAACATCTGAAAATATATAATGTAAATGAGAACTTTCATTGAATAGACAAAATTTCCATTTCGACATTCAAACTTCAACACAATAGAACTTCATATAAATCATACATCAAAGTAATTGTGATAAAAGAATATTAGGTTCTACTCATAGGCTCATAGCACATAAAAGAAAGAGGGTCATATGTATAAATCGTTAGAATGAAAAAGAATGAAAACAAAAAACGGTGTTCAATTTCAATAACTTGAAGAAACCTTTGATGTGGTCGAAGAAAACGAACAAGTAGCGAATCGACTACTATCTGAACCATGTGAGCAGCCCCATCCTCGGACTCTTCAGATTGCCACAGGACCAAAGGCTCAATTCCAGGTGGCAACGTCACGCCCTCTTCTACCAAATCTTTCTCAGCATCACTTGGCATCCCAGGAAACCTCTCAATATTTGGAACGAAAGGTGAACTTGGTGAGCCTCCCCAGGGAACAAACCGTCTGCGGGCCGAGAGACGGCGAACGAGCTGGTCATTGCCATCATCGTAGCCTTGGGAGCACGGTGGTTTAAAGGGCTTCCTACAAACTGTTGCTCCTTCAGTCATGGAGAGCAGTCGGGGAAGCAGTGGCTGTCTTTCAACCACAAGGTTGCCGCTGATATAAAATCAACGCCACAAATTTCAGTTGAAACAACAAAACAGATGGATCAGCCAATACCCAATACAAACAATTTGACAATTCCAAACCCAACTAGCCAATTGTCATCAATCATTTCTAGGAAACCAAACCCTAACACGCTTGTGTCTCCATCAATTTCCTCTATTTTTCATAGCAGCCAAGCAATAACACAAATCTAAAGACTCAAATTTCACATCGCAATTTAACAAACCCTAGGTCTTAATCCAGCCGTAGTAAAATGCGAAATTTTGGGGCTGCTGAATAAAATCAACCAAAAAAGCAATTGAGAATTGAAATCCGGAAGTACCTGAGGAGAGCATCGACATTCTTCGATTTCCGGTCTTTGACGGACGGCGGAGGAGGAAGGCGGGCGGTGGTGGTGGGTGTCCGACTCTTCTTCTTCTTGTCGCGAACGATGTCGTTTTGAGGTTGGTCGTCTTCTCCTGGGTCAGCGGCAATATGTTCATCGCTGGAACTGGAATGGTAGTCGGAATCGGAATCGGAATCGGAATCTGAAGCGGAGGAGGAATCGGAGACCGAGATAACTTGGTCTTCTTCTTCGAGTTCCATCTCTTTGGGCGAGTGAGAGTGAGACGAGACTTCTCCTACACACTGATAAAAGGGTTCTAAATTTAAATAGGTCAAAAAAATTCGACGCATTTTGCGTTTTGGCGGCAAAACACTGAAACGTGTGTGGCTACACGCAGAATTACTCAAACCAGCCGGTTGCATACGAATACATTGTAGTTGATTATTACAAATATAGTTGTCACAATAAAAATTAGCCCCAACTCGGCATAGATGGTCATTTGAGAAAGAATTCTGTCTATTCAAGCATAAAAGAAAATTACAGTTAATTTTTTCACAAAAAAGTTATATTTAACATATATAGCATGATTCTATTTTCTATATTTACATTGTTGAAAGTCACTCGATATCTTTTTTAAAATGAGAACAGTAACATCATTGAGTAAAAATTTATATATTTGAAATGAACATTAAAGCAATGAGAAATATGAAATACCATATAAGATGACATCCTCTTAAACATCTTACTCAATCAGAAGTATATAAATCATTAATTCTCATCTTGACTTGTGGAGGTCATTTATATGAATTGACATTTTATTATTCAACATTTAGCTACTTTAAAACCCCCACATACTGATAATAATAAATATATAATCCATACATAGCCCACCTTTTGTTTGTGTGCAATCAACCTGTTTCATGTTAATCATAACTTTGGACACATAATTTGTATTAGTGACAATAAACGCACATACCTTCTAATCAACATATAAGTTATATACACAGACTTATTTTCATCGTTGTAATTGATATCAAACAAATCTTGTGAAAGTTTTCAAGAAATCAAGCAAATTTGACTCGAGTTATTTTCCTAATGATCGTTTTCATATGAGCAAATCATGTGAAAGTTTTCAAGACATCAAGATTATCTATTTAAGGTTGGCACGTGCTAGGCTGAAGGAGTTTTCGGGGGAGGTGAAGGCTCTTGATGGTATAGAGGCGGTTGGTAGTACACGACATGTTAAGTCGACGTGTGGGCGACCCTTGTTCACTTTTGAGGCAAGGTCTGTTTGGCTTAGAGCAGCCACCAAGCAACAATGCTTTTGGACGGGGGAGGGTCTTGTATCATCCAATGGCAGTGGGGGGAGTTAGGTAGGGGCGGCAAGTTAGGCTGCTGGATTGCTTGGCTAGTGGCGGTGAACCAGATCTGTATCTGGTGGAGATGGTGATGAGATGGTTCAGTCTTCCAATTTTGGGCCAACTGTTGGGCCTAGAACTGTTGGGATGAGCATGCTAGGGTCTCAGTGGCATACTTGGGCCTGGGACTCAGGTGGACCTTTCTTTTGGCCCATTATTAGAGTTGAGTGGGTAATATTCATGGTTTTATTGGTTATGGCTTATATTCATCTCATACGCATTACAAGTTTTATTGAGGTAGACATACTTACCACAATTGCGTGCTCATGGGTGTGTTTATCTCTATTTTTAATTGATTCATGTGATCCTGACGAGATATGTGTAAGCTTACGTTTGTCAAGCTTTATGGATTTAAAGATTAGTGCTAGTGATTGTAATAGCGTAGCACATACATTTACTTATGATTGTGACATTCATTATGAATGGTTCACCTCCGTTCCACAACATATTCTGGATGTCATCGATTACGACATTATTCGTATTTATTTAATAAAATGACCCCCCGGCTCCTCCAGAATGTTGTTTTCTTTGGAAAAAACATATAAGTTATGATTCTCTGTTGAAAAATCACGTCTAATACTATAGTAAAAATGCTAGAATTAAATGAGCATATCAAATATAATAATACTGACAGCATTATTTGAAGAAAGTAACCACGAAATAATATTTTGTTGGAAGTAAAGAATTCTTGTGCACCTTTTATTTATTCTTTACCATCCTTGGAACCAAAAAAGAGAGGAAAGATTGATTTCATTCTTCATTGGTACATTACCTGCTAGCGAGTCTTTGCATCAGCAAATGTAACTGAAATGTTGCAAGATGGTTTGAAAGCTCCAATGATGTAATTATATTATGCAACAAATTGGAACCATTCCTAATCAGTTTCATGAAAATTCCATCACTACTAAATCATTTGAAACTGTAAGCTGTTTCATGAAACCTTAATATGCTGACTCGGACCAAAATCAATCTTCCTCCTAATAGCTCTCAATAAACCTACACAATACAATCTTCCTCCAGAAGCTTCATCACAACAACTTTCAGCTCGAAAAAAAGTGAACTAAGACACAGACAACTTGCATTTGTTCTAAATTCATAAATCATATAATAAAATCACAACAGCTAAAATGCCCTACAAAACCCAGTATTCCAAAGCTCAAATCTTTCAAACCCAATTCAGCTTCACAGATTCTAATCAGCTCTAAGGATGAACATTTCACAACCAGGGCTTACAAATCATGAGATCAATCAATCGAAATTTAGCTCAACCAAATCATAACATTAATCAATTGAAAATTAGCTCAAATTAAGAGAGAAAAGCTTAAATGTATTGCAAAATAAATAAATAAATCACAGTAAAAAGGAGATGGAGGCTGGAAAGTAGTAGTAACTTATAATCTGAAACACAGAGTCGATGCAAGAGGGTAGCTTAAGCACGACAAAATTGTACCTAATCGAAACACAATGAGATTGAGGTGGGGATTAGCTAATTGGGTTATCGAGGTTGGAGTTTGTTTGGTTCATCGTCGGCGAGCTAAAGTCATTGTAACTGCAACTATATGTCGACGGGTCCCACTCCCTCAAACTCCTCCTTTGCCAATAGCTTCGACATCGATGATCGCCAGAGAACCAGAGAGATAAGGGGATGATGTTTCAAAGAGCCAGTCAGCCAAAGAGAAAGAAAAGAGTGACAATCTAAGGTTTCAGATCGATCGAGAGAATGGAAATTCCAAGAGAGAATGAGGCTGAGGTTTCAGATCGATCGAGATTGAGAGAGAAAGATCGGAAATTCAGAATCACAAGAGAAGCTATAGTGGAAGATGACAGTGATCAAACGCTCTGAAAATCTAAGAAAGATGATGTATATGTGAGCATAACCAAGAAAAAAAAATACCAAATCGATTTAGAACTTATAACCCTAAAACCTATGAGGCAATAGAACCCAACATAGCGAAATTGATTGAAATTAACCAAGGGAAAATGAATTGAGAAGGAAAGAACCTTTGGACTTGAAGAAGACTCAGTAAGGGTGATTGGGTGCGTAGGTCACTCACGTGAGTCATGTCACTCTCACCCTGTGAAAGAGAAGAAAGGTGAATCGAAAAAGGACATGAACGGAGAGAAAAATGGTTCCCTCTGGTCAGGAGAGAGCGATGATTCAAAAGAGGTATAGAAAGCTAATTAAATAATTACAAAAGTGCCACCCTTATGAACAGTGGACTCCCGAATGATATATAGTAAATGTGTAGCCCAAATTTTGTGATTTTCTCATGTGATTATTTTGTGGTTTTTATTATGGAAATCGATAATTGATCATTGATGTAGTAATGCCATATGAAAAAAAAAATTGCCACAAGAGGAATAATAGAGCCCTTTAAAAAAATGTTACACTAAAAAATGGAAGGAAAAATTATTGGAATGATCATTCATCTTTGTCACATTCGACACTTTAGTTACTCTATTTTACAAAACATTAGTTTAGTCATTGAACTATTATCTGACATATCATTTTAGTCACTGTGTTTGAAATGGACGTTAACGTTTTATTTTTTTGTTAGGTTAGAAGGGTGTTCACGTCTTTTGTTTATTTAAATTTTGTTCTTTTTTAGAAAAAATATTGAAATTATCACTCATCTTTGTCACGTTCAACACTTTAGTCACTCTATTTTCTAAAATATCACTTTAGTCACTCAACTTTACATCCATATATCATTTTAGTCACTTAACTTTACATCTATTTATCGCTTTGGACGTCGACGCTCTGACCTTGAAATCCGACCAAGTTTGCCAGCTGCTCGAATAAATCCGTAATTGGAATGATTTCAATAGCATTGATGAAAGCATATGATTTTGTATGCGGTGACGATGGCGGGAATGTGATGTTGAGGTTCTCGAAAGCGACAGAAGTGAGTGAGGAGTACTTTACAATGTCGATCTGCGTGAGTGCCTCAGCTGTTACGAAGTTGCAAAAGTTGTTGTAGAGAGTGAAGTCATTTGCGACCACACCGAAATATTTTGTTTTCGTTATTATCAAAGCAAGGGTGAAAATGGAGTTGGAGGTAGAGGTGATGCTTTGGTGAAACAGAGAACTTTTACGATGATGAAGCGTCGAAGATTCTTGCAGACACATGTAAGGGGGGGGAAGAGATCAATGGATTTTGATGCTGGGTTGTGGCTATCTCAAACTTTCTGAAAATAAACTGGGAATCCGATGACCATTTCCAGCCATTGGAATCGGTGTCGCTGTCTGAAAATCCAAAGGAAAGAACGTAAAGATTGGAATAAGTTGATGAATATGCACTACGAACTTAGATCAAATTTAAGGATAACAAGATTAAAGGAAATAAGATTCGGATATTAGAGATCAAAATGAGAAACAGAGAGGAAAGTAAAGTACAGGAAAACAAGGATCTATTAGTAGTAAATTTGTTATTTTTAAGAAATTTGTGATAATGACACTTTTGTAAATAATAAGAAGTTAGGGATAAAATATATATATTTACCCATCACATATCAAAACTTTATGTATAAAACTAACGGAGTGACCAAAGTAATACATGGAGTCAAAGTTGAGTGACTAAAGTGATATTTTAGAAAGTAGAGTGACTAAAGTGTCGAACGTGACAAAGATGAGAATCATTTCAATATTTTTTTCAAAATAGAATCTTTAACAACATTACAGAAATAATATGAGAATCAACAATTACAAAATTGATCCGGTTGGTCTGAGTATAGATCTTGAAGTTGTTTCAAATTAAGCAACTAAGCTCTTACTTACTTTAGAAGAATAATTCTTTCTCACCTTAATTGGACCAGGCCAGCCTCGATTTAAGGTATAGAGCTAGGTTGGATTGGGCTTGGTCAACGGTCAAATATAATGAGGCCAAGCAGGGCCGATGCCACAATTTGGAAGTCCTAACTTGCCCATTAAGGCTAGGCCAATGAGGTTGGACCAATATGAGTCTTAAATTGACAAAAAAAATTAATATACAAAAATTTTAAGGTATTTTAATTATTGATTTATGATATTTATTTTGGAAGCGTATATTTGTATGGAGAGAAGACTGAGAATAAGAGAAAAAAATGAAGAAAATAAGAAAAACTATAATATTAACCGTTGAAATATACAAGATATATACGCGGTTACTGAGAGTTTTGTAACCCAAATACCTCTCTCCCAAGTTAACCATTCCACAACTCTTTATAACCTTACCCGCCGTCGTTCCCACGCTGGACTTCCTGTCGACCGTCCTACGCATCCCCGACACATCTTCGCCTCTCCAAGTCCCCGTCACACTCATTCCATCCTCCTCCTCCGTCTTCTCTCGTCCTTTACATCTGCAACCCTAAGATCTGCTAGGGTTTGGTTTGGCTTCGATAACTCTCTTGAAGCATCTAGTTTTGCAGTTTAGGTGGCTTAGTTGGTGTTTTACTTGGTTTATATTGCACATAGGTTTGGTTTGATCTCTAAGATGGCTCATGACCCTCATTTTGCCTTCGATCTCTCTTTGTATGGCGAGGAGGAGGATGATGATTGCCAGTTTACAATTATGAAGGTCTTCTCACGCACTCCTATTACTTATGAGGAGTCCAATTTTATCAAGTTTTTGATGATTCAACTTTGGAAGGGATCCAAAGGGATATGTGCGATCTCCATTTGGCTCGAAACTAAGGATCGTTATGCAGTAAAGTTCCAAGACAAAGGGGCATTAAAGATGGCTATGAGTCATAGTCCTTGCTTCTTTGAGGATACGACGGTGATAGTACAAGAATATGATGGCCTTGCACCAGTGGAGTCGGTTGTAGTCGACAAGGTCAGGGCTTGGATGACTCTGGATAGCAAGAATGGTGACTTACATGGAGAGGCCGATCCGTTGGGTTGGTTACAAGATCTTGGTGGGTATATTGGTACTTATGTCAACCTTGATGAACAAAATTTGGTTAATACTGGCGAGATCCTTTTACTGATTGAGGTCGACTTGAGTAAGCCGTTAGTGACACATATTAGGGCACCAATTGGTAAGAAGGCTTGGGTGGCGTGTTGGGTGGATTACTTGACTCTTAAGTAGGTGTGCATGGGTTGTGGCACATGGGACCATACCCTGAAAGGTTATCTCATTCAGTGTACTAAGTTGGAAATGGTCTTGGAGGAAGAAGAAGAAAAGGAAGCAAGGGGGGATGAGTGACTATGGTGGCTAAGGGACATGATTCCTGCTTCTTCGAAACCTAGAGGGGGTGCAGGTGATCATCAAGATGTGATCGCGGATACTTAGAATAGTGAAACAGCACAGGAATCTGAGGAGCGAGCGAGGAAGCGACGCAAAATGCCTAAGGGACCATGGATGGAGAATGATATTACATATCTGCAGAAGCTGACATTCTACAACTGGTATCATCAGGAGGTCAAGGATGTAGAGGAATCTTTTGAAGCTGTAGGGATCAAGAGGCAAAGGGTAGCTCCGGGGATCCCGGATAATATGTAGAAATGGCCCCTAGCTAAATAAGGAGTGGTGCAACCTAAGTTTTGAAGCCCTCTCCTGTTACTCTGGTTTGTTAGTCTAGGTTCATTGTGCGTCTTGTTGTTATCTAGTATAGGTGTACTTTAGAACTTCTTCCTTTAGCATGTCAGGTAATCCGGTGGAGTTCTGTATTCCTATCACAAGTATCTGAATGCATATAAAATTTGCGCCCTTCAAAAAAAAATGTGCAAGATATTTTGTGGTGCAATAATCCTTCCACATATAGATTTAGAAGTAGAATATATTATGTAATAAGGAATGATATTACTTGGTAATCAAGTAATAGCATATCTTCATATCTTGTATGGACTAGGATTAAGTCCATATATATAGACCATGTATTCTACACATTATTAACAATATTCTCAATAGATCGAGTTTCTCTAAAAAAACATCTTATTCTAACATGTTATCACACACGAGATCTAACCCAAAAGTGCAACCTTCTTTTCCCCTCTTATTCTTCTTCTTCTTTCGTCGCCTACCGTAACTATTCATCGCCGATCGCTAGTGCTCGGCCTCCTCAATACTGACAAGAAGATCCTAGTGTTCTACACCCCGATCAACAAGTATTCTAAAAAGAAGAATTCTCTCTTCTCTCTCCTCGCGATTTCATGATTCTTTTTCTTCGGGGTTACAACACCCTTATTCTACTCCATTTTACCGAATTCTAACGGAGACATTAAAGACCGTCTTCCAGATTTATTTAATCAGAGATGTAAAAAAAGAATTTTATAGTGGGGAATCGATCACATATTGACCTATATAGAGCTGTGGTTTAATCCGAACATAGAACTTTATGTTCTCTCTCTTTATTCTACGTACAAGATGACAACCCTGAACAAACTGGACTACAAGTCACTCAATGCAACAGGCGCTGGATTCCATATTTGGGTCCGAAAAACATGAGGATTTTCCTCAAGGGCCACAGACTACTCGCGCAAATCATGCCTCTCAATGGCAATGTCATTGCAGTTGAGGACCAATCCATGTTGGAAGGACTCCCCTTAGGTTACCTTGTCCATCATCTCTATAAGGACCTCCAAGAAGAGCACGTCAATAAAGAAAGCCCCAGGCATCTCTGGAATCAACTCCATGAGTGATTGAATACTCTTCGGGAGACAAACATGCCAGAATCCAGTGACCATTGGACACACCTTAGAGTCATCGATTTTGATACTGTTCAAGGCTACAACTCTGAACTCATGAGAATTATCTCAGAGTTTCGCTTTTGTGGAGAACCCATGAACGACGCAGCTAAGATAGAGAATACTCTCTCCACATTCTCTCGTGCATCGCAAACCCTCTTTGAAAATTATTGGATTGAGGTTGATGCAGGGTGCATTACTTGGTATTCTCAGCTCCTTACCAAGATGGTGAAAGCAGAGAAGAACAACATGATTCTTCTAAAGAATTACAATGCTTGACTTGTTGGGGCTATTCCAGCTAAAGAAGCACATGTTGTGAATACCAAGAAGGATAACCCGAAAGGAAGATTAAGAGGTAACCGCCGCAAGAGAGAAATGCATACTATTCCAGATGAGCAACCACCAAGGGACGGTAGTCGCCATGGGAAAACGGCCGATAAGAGGCCCAGAAAGGAGGCCAAAAAGCTTCCTCATTCTCCCCATACTCTCGGAAAACTCGAAGTCTAGAATACTGCCAATTATGGTGGTATGTGTTACAGGTGTGGTAAAATAGATCACTGGCAACCACAATGCAGAGCATCAAGAGCCATAGTTGACGCTTACCACGCTTACAAGAGTTTAGCTGAAGCCCACAATCTAGAGAGACCTCTAGCCCGCCTGCTATGGAGACTCATGGATATAGAGATTAGATTATTTCCATTATTATGTTTTCATTTTCTCTAATAATAATGCTTTGTCGCTCACATTTTCTTTAGTTTCTTTTTGGCTAAGTTGATTACCTTGTAATCATTTTCCTTCAATCAATAAATTTTTTTATTTTGTGTCAATTGAAGACGTTTACATTATCAGATTTCAAATCAGTTTTTCTTTATGCACATTTGTTGGATCTTGAACGATTTGTGTTTTGATTGCACAATTAATCAATTATTCTAAAGATCAATGACTATGTGTAGGACATAAGATCACCACCAACAAAACCTTGTATTCTCTATGGAATCAGTTTACAAAACTATGTGTTTTAGTTCATATTATTAGAGAACTTTAAGGAATTCTAAAGGACTCCAAACACTTAATTATTTCAAGGTAATGCTAAATTGTAGAAAACAAAAAGTGTAGGGACTAAAACGTAAAAAATTCAAAAACTCAAAAATTGCATCTGAGCCCTCAAACTATTTTGGGACTTTCACTCGTGGCACCAAAGGAAAAAATTGGACATTCGAGTACGTCCAATTGGTTTTCCGGTGATCACCATCGACCGATCATGGACCTCCACCGCACTTAGGAATCGTCCAGACACCTCTGGTGATGGACTTGGTTTCCTCCAATAGAGAATGAGATCAAGTGGTTTAGAATAAACCATTGATGAACCTACATGCATTTATGAGGATAATTCTTCTTTCATCGAGTAGATGAAGCTAGATTACATCAAATGCGACAACACTCAGCACATATCGCATAAGTTTTTCTACGATCAGCAACATCAACAGTTTTCCCGAGATCATAATGAACTAAGTTTGATCTGAGGATAATGGCAGACTTACTTACTAGTCATTGGCCAAATCCATATTTTAGAAGCATGTGAAGAGCATATGGTTGCTCAGCTTATATAAGCTACCCTAATTATCGATATCAGGGGAGATGCAAACTTCGGGGGGAGTCTGGCATACACATGAGCATTTCTAAATGTGAAGGACACGTTGTACTCTTTTTCCTTGACCAATAATGTTTTTATACCAAAGGATTTTTTATTACTTGGCAAGGTTGTAATGAGGCAATATATATAAGTGTCATACCATTTTCTACAAGGAACTGCACTCTTTTTAACTTGTTCGAGATCACTTTTTCTCCTTGTTGGAAGATGTATACCCCTCTAAAACTTAATGAATTAAGAACTAACTCACAAGCATAAAGAGTGATCTTTGCCCGCAAGTATACGAGGACAAGTAATAGTATAGAAATGAAATCGAGTGTCGAACCCATGAGGATTAAGCACTTAGACTCCTTCACTCGCAATTGAAAGCACAAAGACTACGGATACTCTAAACACTAGCTTGACACAAGAACTAAAGAAAAGATGAAAGTGTATCTCACACTACCAAATCCTTTGGAGATTTGGCATTGCAAGGGATGATGACATAAAGGTGAGCGATTAACGAGTTAGTTGATGGTTGATTGATTACACTAAATGCGAAACTAAAAGACACAAATTCAATATAAGGGAAAGTAGGTCAACTAGGGAAATCCCTACTAACCATATGATGCACCAAACAATGTCCCAGTTTAGATTAAGTTTGTTCACAAGAATGAATGTCCAAGTCGTAACCTTGTGAGTCACGGTTGGTTTTAAATCTAAGTTCCTAGGCCATTACGGGCTCGAGGCTACTTAAACCCAATATTGAAGAATATCGTGAAGTGGAACTAAGACCCAAGCTATTTAGACTTGAATCCCAATAGTATGTCACGTTGTGAAGTCAACAAGTAAATTGCATGATAGATGTGTAAAGGATCCCCTCTCAAATATCGATTGGAAGATCCGAGGGGTTGTCTAGTGAATCTCTCAACTCGTAATTAGTAAGTTACGAGCTAAGAAGTTCTACAATATGCCTCAATAACATTTTTGATTAGTGTGTGCTTGACTAGAGTTCCTCAAGTCTATAAAGATTCAAAGAAGCTCTAGTCCGTGCTAGGTGCTAGGGAAACAATTCTCAAGGTAAATCTCATAGAATAATACCCTAATTTTGTTTATATGCTCATCTTTCTTAGGTTATTGACTAATTCACTTAAGTCCATTATTAGCTTCCTTAAATATATCTCAACTTAGTCTTAGCTTAGACATGCATAACAAAACTAGACATAAGGTTCAAACACATAAACATCAATAAACACAAAATAGCTTATCCCTAACACAATTCAAGAGTCACACATAACCAACACATAGTTTGTTCATCACATGGCTAGGGTTCTAACCCTAGCCTCCCAAAATAGACTACTCACTAAACATAATTAAATACAAGATTTGATACATGTTTAAGAGGTAAAAGAGAGTAGAAATAACTAAGGGTCCCTAGCAAAGCTCTAAGTGACTCTAATGTCACGAGCTTATTTTTCTACTAGCACTCGTGCGGCCTTAGCACTCCTCTTATGCTAAGTCAGCCTAACTATCGCCAACGCTTGGCTAGAACAACCGAAAGATCGAAGGGAGAAGAGCTTTGAAAGAAGAACTTGTATTGCTTGAAAGAAAGCTTTACAAGAGTTTGATAGCTCCTAGAGTTCCTACTCTTCTTATCTCTAATCTCTCTAATCTCCAATCTACCTCAAATGGGAGGGGAGGTTCCCTATTTATAGTCTCCACCTCCAAGCCTATGTGTTTCTAGACTAATCTAGCACATATACAAGTATAGGGAGTTCTAGACCTATCTAGACAACTCCAAGATGTCCCTTGACGCTTCTAGAGATCTCCGGAGTGACCTTGACCCATGAGCCTCTCTAAGGTTCTAGAGAGTTCAAGACCTCTCTTGATGCTTCCCAAGTCTTCCGGAGACTTCCGCGACCTTCCGTAACCTTCTAAGGCCTTCCACGGCCTTCCGGCACCTTCCGTAGTGTTCCGGGTGCCTCCATACCATTCCGGCGGACCCTTCCGGATGCTACCACGCTGTTTTGGACCCCTCCAGAACTGACCCCATTGTTCTGGACCTTTCCGGAACTGTCTCTGCTATTTCGCACCCTTCCAGCACCTCCCAGGCCCACCTTGGTGCTTCTGGCAGCCCCCTCGGGTGCCTCTGGCAGCCCACCCGGATGCCTCTGGAACCCTTCGGGTGCCTCTGGCAGCCACCCGGGTGGCACCCGGCTGCCTTCTGTTACGTCGGACAGCCCCCTGGCTGCTTTGGGCAGCCCTTCTATGTGTCTGGCAGCCCCCTCTGGGTGCCTCTAGCTGTCCTCAGATGTTTCTAGGGTGCTCTAGTCCCATCCTTGAGCCATGCTTCATTCGCGAATGCTCAAGGCAACCTTTGGAATGTTGGCGGGGCGTGACATTCTCCCCCACCCAATCTCGCGATGCCCTCATCGCGGCTTCCCCATTGTAGCGTCGGACCTCGTCCTTGAATCGCCACAATACGTCCTCGGACTCCCAGCTGGCTTTCGTGTCGGGTAGACCTCTCCACTTGATAATGTACTCTTTGTGGCTTCGCCTCCCCAGGCGATAAGTGACTATATCCGCGAGCACTTTGTCCACGACCTTTGTTATCACCCGATGCGTAGCTTCCTTAGCTGGCTCCTTCACGAGTTGTAATGCCGACAACACCTTCACGCTTGGTTTAGTGACCTTTGTTGGCACTACGCAAACCCTGTCGTCGTCCATGATGAACATGCTTTTGGCGAACGGTATCGGAATCGCATTGACCCGATCATGGAACTCCATCCCCAAGACAACTTTGTAGTCATCCATGGGCACTATCGAGAAGTCTAATTTCCCATGCCAAGCCCCCATGCTTGTCTTGACTCCTCGAACTCTCCCTAGAGTTGGCTGAGCTGGTGAATTAACCGCCTTCATGAAGTCTCCTCCATCGTTACCCTTAAGTCCCAGCCTTTGGGCCTCCTCAATGGAAATGAAGTTGTGGGATGCACCTGTGTCGATCATCGCCACCGTTGGCTTTCCCTTTATAGTGATGTCGACAAAGTGTAAGCCTTTACCTTCATTCGTATGAGTGGATTCGATCGCATTCAGCAGCTATATAGCCCCCATACGTGCATCCTCGTGGCCACCCTTGGCCTCCATCTCACTTTGACGGGTTCCTAGAATTGCACTCAACGCATTCTTCTGCGGGCAGTCCCTCGCCCAATGCGGACCGTCGCATAGGAAACACCGGTTGTCATTGAGCTTCCTCGAGCTCCTCGTGTCCCTTTGCTTGCCCTTGTCCAATCTCCATCCCGAGTGGTTGTTTTGCCGGAACTCGTCCCTGCGTGGGCCTCCGTTCCTCTCACGTAGGCCTCTGTCTCCCCCACCCTTGACATGAATACTCTCTTCTTCCCTTGGTTGGTTGATAGTCTCCTCTCGACTACTGTAGTCGATTAGGCTTTCGGCCACAGCTATGGCGGTAGCAAGGTCTTGCACCCCACGTCGCCTTAACTCGGCCTTGGCCCATGCTTGGAGACCATCCATGAAATTGAAGAGAGCATCCTTGTCGGTCATGTCGGGGATCTCAAGCACTAGATTGGTGAAATCCTTGACATACTCACCAATCGACCCCGAGTGCTTGAACCTTCGCAATCGAGCTCTTGCCTCGTCCTCGGCATTCTCGGGATAGAATTGCCTCTTAAGATCCTTCTAAAATTCATCAAAGGTAGAGATGGTGCACGTACCTTTTTCAATGTCTCCTCGCCTTCGCCTTCACCACAACATGGCTGTGTCGGTGAGGTAGAGAGCCGCTGCCCGAATCTTGGCATCCTCCTCGTTGATGCCTACGGCTTCGAAGTATTGATCTAGCCCTCACAAGAAGTTATCCACTTCACGAGCGTTGCGCGAACCCCCGAAACTGTTTGGCTTTGGCACCTCCACGTGCCTAGCCTCCCCCATACCACTGGTGCTTGTCCCCGTCGATGCCAATGCGTGCTTGCATAGGGTCAAGTCCCCATGCATATC
This sequence comes from Geum urbanum, assembly GCA_946800695.1. Classification (NCBI taxonomy): domain Eukaryota; kingdom Viridiplantae; phylum Streptophyta; class Magnoliopsida; order Rosales; family Rosaceae; genus Geum; species Geum urbanum. The sequence continues at coordinate 6,871,023 of OX327002.1, read as the reverse complement.
CTCCATGCATGCAAGCGTGCTATTCGACTCCTTCTCGTGGACTTGACGCATCCTTGCGAGTTCCCCCATGAACTCCTCGCGAATCTTCCCCATCTCGCCACGCAAGGTCTCCTCCAATTGGACTAGCATCCCCTTGATCGCAGTGTGGATGGTGATATCCTCCGCCTTTAAGCCCTCCACTTGTTGGCTTAGGTCCTCCACCTGGGCCCCCATGCCACTCACAGCCTCCTTTACCTGAGCTAGGCGTGAGTCGAGAGAAGAAAGCATGTCCTTTGTAGACCTCTTTGGGTTGGCAAGCTCTTCGCGAACTCCCTCTTGCGTCACCACATCAGAAGGGTTGGACCCCGACTCACCTTTGGTAATGTCAAGCGATGCACCTTTGCTCCCTGTTTGCTTCACCATCGTTGAATGAGGCTCCGAAGGAACTTCGGCTCTGATACCAACTGTCACGGGCTTATTTTTCTACTAGCACTCGTGCGGCTTTAGCACTCCCCTTATGCTAAGTCAGCCTAACTATCGCCAACGCTTGGCTAGAACAACCGAAAGATCGAAGGGAGAAGAGCTTTGAAAGAAGAACTTGTATTGCTTGAAAGAAAGCTTTACAAGAGTTTGATAGCTCATAGAGTTCCTACTCTTCTTATCTCTAATCTCTCTAATCTCCAATCTACCTCAAATGGGAGGGGAGGTTCCCTATTTATAGTCTCCACCTCCAAGCCTATGTGTTTCTAGACTAATCTAGCACATATACAAGTATAGGGAGTTCTAGACCTATCTAGACAACTCCAAGATGTCCCTTGACGCTTCTAGAGATCTCCGGAGTGACCTTGACCCATGAGCCTCTCTAAGGTTCTAGAGAGTTCAAGACTTCTCTTGATGCTTCCTAAGTCTTCCGGAGACTTCCGCGACCTTCCGTAACCTTCTAAGGCCTTCCACGGCCTTCCGGCACCTTCCGTAGTGTTCCGGGTGCCTCCATACCATTCCGGCGGACCCTTCCGGATGCTACCACGCTGTTCCGGACCCCTCCGGAACTGACCCCGTTGTTCCGGACCTTTCCGGAACTGTCTCTGCTGTTCCGCACCCTTCCAGCACCTCCCAGGCCCACCTGGGTGCTTCTGGCAGCCCCCTCGGGTGCTTCTGGCAGCCCCCTCGGGTGCCTCTGGCAGCCCACCCGGATGCCTCTGGAACCCTCCGGGTGCCTCTGGCAGCCACCCGGGTGGCACCCGGCTGCCTTCTGTTGCGTCGGACAACCCCCTGGCTGCTTTGGGCAGCCCTTGTATGTGTCTGGCAAGCCCCTCTGGGTGCCTCTAGCTGTCCTCGGATGTTTCTAGGGTGCTCCAGTCACATCCTTGAGCCATGCTTCCTTCGCGAATGCTCAAGGCAACCTTTGGAATGTTGGCGGGGCGTGACACTAAGCTCTTCTAGCTCCACTTCTTCTTCTTCAACAAGCACCAAGTCTTCAAGAGGAGGAGAGGCAACCTATAAGACTTAAAGAAGCCAAGGGGAAGAGGGATTACTTCCCACTTCTTCGAGCTCTAGAGAATCACACACTCCTTGGAGGCAAAGATGAGAGGAGGAAGTGAGGGATGGTGATGAGGGAGTGTGGAAGAGGTTCGGCCAAGAAATTCAAGGCTAGGTCTCTTAGATTTGTAGATGGTTAGAGGAAATTATTAAGGGTATAGAAATATAGCTTCTCTTTAGAGAACTCACCAAGAACCCTAGAGAGAAAACTAGAGAGAAATGGGCTCTAAACTTTGTAAAAATGAGTGAAATGAAGTGTGTTATGTTTGGGTGCTAGGGGGAGATCGATCTTGGGCTGGTTAAGGAGGAAAATATGGACCCTTATATGATAGAAAATGGTAAAATGGAAGATCTAAAGGTCAACTTTGAATGATGGAGACCATGATCCACTATTTTAGGCCATGGAAGGCTAAGCTCCAAAGTGGTAACATCATGCGGTCCAACTTCTTCTATTTCTCTCCAAATTAGATTGGTAAGCATAGATGGGCTCAATGGCCCTCTATTGGGCAGGAATCCATGTGATTGGGCCGGCCAAAGTGGGCCAGCCGGCTGTGGCAAATTCTGGCGAGTTCCGGACAACTTCTGGCGACCTCCGGTGAAACTATTTTGTCATTTTCCCAAAGTTGTTCCAAATTCTCTCTTGACCTCGGAAATATATATGTATTCTCCAATAAGTATCTAATTCTTCATATTTAATACATTTCTGAGCTAACTCCACATTTCCTAGCAAGAACATGAAACGTCATAAGAACAATGCTTTATTCATAGAAAACAAGGTATAAGCATAAAGTTAGGAGCATAATAGGCACATAATTATTGTCCTAACACTCCTGCAAAGGTTTTTGGCTCAACAATATTTTTAAGGAGGCATCAAAGAATCATCAAGGAATCATCGATTACGTACCCATAACCGGCACAAGGGGGAGTGTTGAAGAAAATTCAAATGTGTCTAGTTATGGTACAACTAGTAGTACCGATGTAACTCCTGTTATCATTGTACATTATGTATTGCTATGTAACAGCTTGTAACTGATGTAATGACTATCTACCATCATTCTTGTAATCATCACTGGTTCATCACATTCTCCTACAAAAGGGATGTGAAACCTTACAATACAATACAGAGATTTGCTTCCAGATACTTTCTCTCTAGTTTTACGATTTCCTAAAACATGTCCCTTATTTTTTTCTTCTCTCAATACTTGTAGAAGATTAGCCAACAAGATCAGTAGAGTTTGTGGCTCTCCCTTAACTGTTGATCTTGGAAAATACTTAGGAATGCCTCTAATTCATTCTATAATCAATAAGCACACCTATGTTGGGATTTTTGACAAAGTTTAAAGTAGGTTAGCCAGTTGGAAAAGCAAGCATTCAAGCATGGCTGAGAGGTTAACTATGATTCCGTCTGTGACTTCCTCAATACCTTTTTGTGATATAAGCACTACAAGACTATCTACTGGTTTGTGTGACAAACTGGACAAGTTAAATAGAGATTTTCTCTGGGGTGATACTGATGAAAAGAAGAAAGTCCACTTAATGAATTTGGAGGATGTCTGTAAGCCTAAGAATATTTGTGGCTTAAGCATTAAGAAAACTGAACAAATTAATCAAACTATATTAGCCAAATCCAGTTGGAGAATGTTTCAGCAAGATAAGGGTTTGTGGGCTAAAATGTATTCTGAGAAGTATATGAGGAAAATAGCCTCTTTGATAGAGATTATTTTGTGGTTGCTGATTGCTCCAGCACATGGAGAAGTATTTTCCATGGAGACTCTATTTTTAAGCAGAAATTGAAGTGGAGGGTTGGTGATGGAAATACTATTAAATTTTGGAGTGATTTCTGGATGGATGGATCCCATTTGAAAGAGCATGTCCTACCTAATGTTAGTTATAGTGATGCTAATATTGTTTATGCTTACTTGGATGAACATGGCCGGGATATTCAAAAGCTAAAAGAAGTGTTGCCTAATGAGATTATTCAGATTATCATTAATGTTCCTACTGGTTTTGATGGTTGTGGTAATGATGTTCTGATTTGGAAGGCCTCTTCCAATGGTCTCTTTTCTATGAAATCTGCCTATCTGTCAATATTTGATCTTGAGACTGCAAATCCTAGATGGTCATTCATATGGAAATTGCAGATTCCCCCAAAGTACAAAACTTTCTTGTGGGTTATTACATATGGGAAACTCTTGACTAATGCTCAAAGAGTAAGAAGAAGACTCATTTCTAATTCTTCTTGCTCTATTTGTCACTTGCATGAAGAAAACCTGCTTCACTTATTCAGAGTGTCCAAGAAGCAAGATGATTTGGAGAGAAATGAAGCTTCATAAGACTATCTTAAATTCTTTCAGTCTGAATTGGAAAAGTTGGATTTATGCTCAACTTCACAATAACACTGTTATTCAGCAGGTGAAATGGTCTACCATATTTGTTAATGCTTGCTGGCATATCAGGAATTAGAGGAACATAAGCATTTTTGACAGCTCTTTTTCTATGCCTTATAATCCTGTCAAGATTATTTTGGATTCTGCTCTTGAGTGGACCACTGTTCAGGTGAAACATTAATCTGCTAAGGTCAATGAAACTAGCTACTATTCATGGACTAAACCTCTTGGTTTATGGTGCAAGCTCAATATAGATGGTACTCACAGCAGTCAGGGACGCATTGGGGCTGGTGGAGTCATAAGAAATCATCTTGAAGATTGAATATCTAGTTTTTAGGTCAATTTGGGAAAGGGTGAGATTCTTGAAGCTGAGGCTTAGAGCTTACATTTTGGCCTGAAAATTTTATTAAAGCAGAATGTCAAGTTGGTTGAAGTTGAAACTAATTCTGCTATATTAGTGAACCTTGTGCAATTTGGTGATCTAGTTAGCCATCCCCTTGGCTCTTTAATTAATGGCTGCAAGCATGACTTCTCTTACTTTGATCAAGTGGTTCTGTCTCGTGTGGTTAGATAGAAAAACAAGACAGCTGATAGCCTTGCCAAGAATAGCATTGATCATGATCTGGGAATGATTGAATTTTTGGAGCCTCCTACTTATGTTTTAAAGGCTTGTCATGATGATTTGGATGGAGTTTTGTATCCTAAGGTTACTAGGAGAGCTGTTGTAAGCTAGTTGTTGTTTCATTTGTTTCAGGTTTTTTAGGCCTCTTCTTTAACCAATTACAAAAAAAAATATTAGGGCAAATGAAAAAAAAAAACTCTTTTTTGGAACTCCTTTCCAGAAAATCTAATATGTTTTCCCTTTCTAAAATGTTTTCTAGAAAAACCATCACTTTTGGCCTTTTTATCTAAAAAAGCCATGATCCCATAACTAATTATAAAAAGACTCATTCATTTCTAAAATCCATACTTTTCTTCCCATTTTACCACTAAGAGTCCTTTGTTTCTTTCCTTCTGAAATTTAAAAATCTGTTTTATTGGGTTATGTGATCGAGCTGCTCACTTTTTCTTGTTTTTGCATTGTGTACCCCCCCCTCTCTCTCTCTCTCTCTCTCTCTCTCTCTCTCCCTTTCTCTTCGCCTCCATCGCCAGTGTGAGAACGGCAGTTGTTCGTGTTGGAGTCCGAGTTTGACAGAGTAGAGCGTGATTGGTCTAAGATTTGTTTGCTTTGGTTTTCAATATAAGGTTAGGGGTTTTCTTCGTCTTTGCTTTGCCTTTACTAATTGTTATGATTATGATGCTATCGTTAGCTTTAGGTATGTATAATTCATGTTTTGTATATGTTTTATTTTCTGCTATCACTGTGAGTAGCTGTATTGGGTTAACTGTGGGTAGTTGAACTTATCTGTCCTTGATTGTCTTTAATGTGGGTTAAAAAATTGTGTTTAGCTTTTCTTCTTTCACTTTGGGTGTCTGTCTTGGGTTACAATACTTGGCTATCCTTCACTATATTCAGTTGGGTACACTGAAATTGTTTTTGGTTATGCTTCTTTTTTAATTTCAGTTTGTTATTAGTAACATTTGGTTATGTTTCTTAGTGGATGAATAACAAGAGATTCTTGGTGGATGACAGAGAGAGTTCAAACACATAACTAAAGATAAGGGAAATCACCTTGTGTCTACGAGAGATGAAAACTCTTGAGTGAATCAGGAACTAGAGATGTCTGTTTCAGACAATGAATGTGATAACATGCAACAACTGTCCACGCTAACCTCTAGAATCGTATGTGTTATTCACTTAATTTTCGTCACATCCTTATTTTTGTTTTCTGTTTACATAGGATGGACTATGCCACCTGTGTGTGCTAGAAAAATGACGAAATTCAGTAATTACCAAAAAACACAAAGACCCTTACACTACGAAGAATTTGTTGTAAAAGATCTCTTGACCTTCGACGGGTCAAAGCCTTTCCTCAACCTGTCGAAGAAAGCCTCCTGCTCGACTTTGACAAAATTTTCGACGGGTCGAGAATTTCCTATGACCCATCGAAGACCTTGATAAATAGATCCTAAAAATCTTGTTGACCCGTCAAACTGGGACTAGTTGAAAATCTAGTTGACCCGTCAAACTAGGACTTTGACAAAACTTCAAAAAGACTCACACAAAATTTATACATAAATGTTAAGTATATGATATATTCCCACCCCACACTAGAAAGTTGCATTGTCTTCAATGTAAAAATTTATGTCAAACCACGCAATACACAACCAAGTATGAGATACAACACATATCACACACAAAACATACTAATCATGGAGAAAATAAAGTAAAAGGGGAAGGATTAAGAGAGCGAATTTGGATTTCCGCTTCTCCATCAACATGGATTGTCTCCCAAGCAACGCAATGTTTAAGGCCTTCAGCCAGACAGTGCATCCAATCACTCCTCAATAGGAGTCACATCCTCAAGGCTAACATTCTCAAACACATGCTTCACAAACAACTCATAGAATAGTTTGAGCTGATGTCTGTTCACTTTAAACGTCTTCCCTTTTTTTTGAACTCAATATATCTACAACACCATGTGGAAAAACGGTAGTACTAACATAAGATCCAATCCATCTACTTTTAAACATGGAAATAATCGTAGACAACTACTGAACAATAAAACCTTCTGACCAACAACAAACTCTTTTCTCTTGATATCCCAGTCACAAAAAGTTTGTCTTTTTCTCGTAAATTTTGTTGGACTCATATGCATTTCGGATCTCATCTAACTCATTCAGTTGCAACTTCCTATAAATACTTGCTTCGTCAATGTTGAAGTTGAATGACTAGAGTGCCCAATAAGCTCTGTGCTCTAATTCCACCGTAAGATGACATGCTTTCCCATACACCAACCTATATGGAGACATCCCAATAAGTGTCTTATAAACTATCCTATAAGCCCACAACGCCTCATCTAGACGTTAACTCTAATCTTTCTGGGATGTCCCAACTGTTTTCTCAAATATCTTCTTGATCTATGTGTTTGACAATTCAACTTGCCCGCTTGTTTGAGAATGATAAGATGTGGCTACCTTATGCGTAACAAAGAATATTCCATTCTTAGGAGTGTCTTGACATGTATTCTCGGGACTGTGGGAGTTGGATTCCGGTGTAGAAACTTTCTAAACCTTCGTATGTAAACACTTAGAGATGAGAGTGCGGTTTTTTGACTAGTGTGTGATACTGGTTAGGATAGACGAGCAAGTTTCTATCCTGTGAACTAAAATTTTATAAGAAATGGTTTTTACATAGGGTTTGTTCCTCAAGAGTAGGGGCACACAACTTTTTTCCCAGAATTTTTGCGAGTAAAAAACGTCTTGATGTTATGTGTGTCTTTATTTCCTTGCATCTTTATTTTATATCGTTAAATATTTGTTCATCAGGATAATTTCATATATTGTTATCCCGGATGCAATGTTTTAACAAAAATTTGTAAAAGTCAACACGAGGAAAATAGGATGTACTCTACGGTTAGTGGACGGGACTAAGAAGTAAATCGCTTGGAAGAGGTAACATTTTTCATTCCTAATCCGGTAGTGCATATTCAAGCTAGAAATGCGCTAATATTTTCCTTCAAGGATGGTAGTTACCACCATATTTTTAACCACAATACATGTAATCAATGTGATCGGCTCATTTGTGTTAATGCAATTTTCTATTTTATTCAAAAGAAGAAGAAAAAACAAAACAAAAAGAGGCCGTTACTACTGCAATTCAATGAACAGAGTACAATAAGAAATAAAGTATTATTAATGATCTACAATCCATATCTAAGTTGATTTGATAATTAAACAACCGACATTAAACAAAACTTCTGGATATAACCATACAAAAGTTCATTTTGTGCAGTAAGCACCCGCACACCGCTCTCAGTCAGAGGGATGCGTCAGGGAGAAAAGCTTATCATCAGGAATATTATCATAGCTTACGATATTGAAGTGACGTTTCATTTTTGCATATTCTTCACTTAGTTTTTCATAAAAATGGAGACGGCAACGCCAAACCGTCTTCATTGATTTCCTTTGGTTTTGACCGACCCAGCAGATAAACTCAAAACCAAAGCGCTGTGAATCATTACGAACACTACAATAACATTCCATTCGTAGTTCTGGGCACCGAGTAGTATTGGGCTGGCCCTTATAGTTCGGGCCAACGTTCAGTTTATTGCATTATATTTTTGTCCCTTTCTTTTTTTCTCCAGGATGAATCAATGGGATTATTAATCTTTGCAGTTTTTCTTGGCAAATCTCTCTAGCATGCATTATCATATTTGCAGATCTCAATGGCTAACCAAAAAATTCATGTTCTTCATCACATATGTCACAGTGATCACATAAACTAATTAAACTCAAGTCAATGGACAATAGTTCAAGTCGCTCGATCCCCCCGGTCTCTATGGTCTAGCTAAGCCACTTGTCTCTCATGGAAATTCTAAACAAGTTCCTGGAACTGCCTTTGATGAACAAGTACACCTACTAGAACATTATATTTTTCTACTCCAATTGTTAGTTAAAATTAATTTCCCAATGAATTTAATTTATATTCAATAAATTCAGTTATTCTAAACTGTCAATATCAAATGTAAGCCTTCATTGTCCCAATTGCGCGCTGTTTCCACCAAACTTCTATCCACTCCTCCTATAGGCTAACCATGTTCTATTTAGTTGGGAATTTCCTGTGCAAAACCAATTACCACAAAGGTACTAGCTAATTAAACACAAGCTAGTTTGGTCCAACAATGTATCCTACAGCTCCTGACCATGAGAAATATGCCGGTGATCATGAGAAATATGCAGGTGATCATGATCACCACCGTGTTCCAGCAGGTCATAATGTTCCAGCTTCTAGTCCTCATGTTGTGACAAGAGTCTATGCTCCTCCATATGTAGTCAATTCGGTGCGTGCTTCTCCTCATGTAGGAGGAGAGTGGTCAAGTGGTCTTTGTCATTGTTGTGACGATCCTGCAAACTGTAAGTGAACAAGAGCTGCTGAGTCTATAACATATCACTACTTATATTTAAATTTTGTAGTCTTGTTCATTGTTTTTTGTTTGCCTAACGAAACACTGGTGTCGATTTGATTAACTTTATTGTGAAGGTGTGATCACTTTCTTTTGTCCTTGCATCACGTTCGGTCAGATAGCTGAGATAGTGGATCAAGGTTCTTCAAGTAAGCAGCTACTGAACTTCTACTCTATATGTAGGCTTATGACCCTTAATTAACTAGTATACATATGCATGTCTGGCTAACTTACTAGATTTATTGCTCGATCAGCTTGTGCTCTTCAGGGAGCTTGTTATGGGATTCTACTTTCAACCACTGCTCTTGCTTGCTTGTACTCGTGTTTCTATCGGTCCAAGTTGAGAGCTCAATACGACTTGGAAGAATCACCATGTGTGGATTGCCTTGTTCACTTCTGCTGCGCTACTTGTGCACTTTGTCAAGAATACAGAGAGCTCAAGAGTCGTGGTTTTGATATGGGAATAGGTAATATCTTCTGCTTAATTGTTTCTATTTTGGCCATTTTAACAACTCCTCCTTAATTTATTGAGCTTAGGATAGAAAATTTAGTGCCTATTTAGGGTTTACTAAAAGGATCTCACTTTCAATTCATCATATGATCCCTCAAATTAAAATTGTTTTACTCGTCTCAAATTTAGTATCTGGTGTGGTGTTTGAGAAGCTAGCTAGCAAGGGGTTTTAGCTCAACCATGTCATCGTTGTCATGTTCATGTGAATTTCTTGAAATTGTTCATGAAAAATTTGCTCCTCACTGGCTTAACTGGCTGGTTTCATTTCTTCAAGCACTCTTGTCTTGGTAAGGTTGCGGCTTTATATGCATATGTAGTTCTGTACTGAACAAAGCATATGTCAATGGAGAATCTGCAGAACATATTACAAATCTGAAACTTTGAGGAATGGTCAAAGTTCTTACTTTGGAATTAAGTACTGTACTACTGCTATTTTATCTAGTTAATACTACTTGTTTTAGAACCTGAGGGCCTAAATCAGGGACCAACAGTCATTGTTTAAGCAGCAAATGGCTAGTTGCTGCAAAAAAGTATCTTTATCAACCCCAAATAGATTAACCGGGGAAACAGCTATCCTTGCCAAAACTACAATTTATGTATGCAATTTGTAACCAGGAAGTAGAAGATAACACCAAATTCCAACAGAAAAGACAATGACCGGGTCACTGCAAGGCTCCATCGTTAATCATCGTCTGCATATTTTCTAATGAAGATATCTTCATGTATTGACCTAAAATCTGTAAAAAAAAATTGTTCCTTGCTGCATTCTTGTTGATTAATTGTTCAGTTTGTTGGAAAATAATGAAGGTTGGGAGGCTAACATGGACAGATCAAGGCGAGGAGTTACTGTAGCTCCAATTGTTCCACCAAGCATGACCAGATAAATGAGAACGAAGAAAATAATTATATGCAGATATCTTGCAGTTTTTACTTGTGCACCTCTTTGTGTGCTGTGATGATGCCACTTGATGCTGGTTTTGGGAATTTTCCCATCTGTTAATTTTGTTGTAACGTATTCCCTCAATAAAGGTTGATCTCTTGCTTGATCGACTTAGTAATTGAAATTTGTGTGATCATGAAAGCTTTACGGTCTTGGTTCAGTTTGTTGCTTCTTGAACATGTAATATATATATATCACTAGTTGAATAGATGAAATTGTTTGACGAAGACTTTGCTTTATGTATATTTCTCAAAATTTCAGATCGTTGGAATTTGGAACAAGTCCTGAACTCCCCAATTTTGTCATTACTGAACAAAAAAGCATTAGTTTACATCTTGGCAGCGCAACACAACACAGTACAAACAATACTAAAGAACTACAGATATTGATCCATATGGAGATTGAGTTGCATTGTTATTATGGAGATTGAGTTGCATTGTTATATCTCAATATCCAAATAAGAGTTATTTCTTGCATTATAGACACGCACATAATACATTGGTCATGAGAGTATCGTTCAAGTCTGAGACATCTATGTAATGCACCTCCTCCTCCACCTCCATGTGGCCATTGGCCTTCATTTTTGAACCAAACTCATTATTTGCATATCAAGATTCATATGCAAATAACCATTCAATTTTCGCTAGAAAAGAAAAAGAAAAAAAACAAATAAAACCATAACAATCTTCAGAAGTTAAGGTATTCAAGTCTGCTTCATCTTGCCTATAACCTCTAAACTGAGGCATATTTCAATATTGGATTAATATCATCACTAGAGTCTTCATATTTTCAAAGTCCTTAATATGATATTCATCCTTTAAAAATTATCAATGTCATGCCTAGACTTACAAAACCATATATTCGTGGTGTCTAGATCAATTTTTCGATGGTGTGGCAAATTTTTTTTTTCAAAAATAGAGGCAAAAAGACTTTAATGCCTTTATTTTTTTTATAAAAAAAATTTCTCTTTTTTTTTTTGCTTTTTTTTTTCTCTCTCTCCAACTCATCCCGTCTCTCCCTCCTACCTCTTCTTCTGTTTTGAATCGAATCGGAAGATGGAAGAATATTAAGAGGAAATACGGAGTCCGCCAGTGAGTTTGGTTTCCGTCGTCGGATGCTCGGAGCTCCACTCCTCCATCTCCACCCACCTTCACTCTCTCGACCCTCCGATCAACCACTACCACAATAAACACTATAACCGACGAGATCTGTAAAACTATAACCGACGAGATAAAAATCTCGTCGGTTATAGTGGAAAAAATATATTTTTTTAATTTTTTTTTAAAAAATAAAAAATCTCGTCGGTTATAGTACTATAACCGACGATAATGGCTAAAAATCTCGTCGGTTATACTATTACCGACCTCCTTTAACCAACGGACTATATCCGACGACCCTTAAACATCGTCGGTTATAGTCCGTTGGTTAAAGGGGGTCGGTAATAGTATAACCGACGAGATTTTTAGCCATTATCGTCGGTTATAGTACTATAACCGACGAGATTTTTTATTTTTTAAAAAAAAAAATTTAAATTTTTTTTCTTCCACTATAACCGACGAGATTTTTATCTCGTCGGTTATAGTTTTACAGATCTCATCGGTTATAGTATCTCGTCGGTTATAGTTTTACAGATCTCGTCGGTTATAGTGTTTATTGTGGTAGTGAACACCTTGACCTTGCCGGAGCTTTGTAATTTTTTTTCTTCTCTCTCTCTCTCGGGATGGAGATAGTATTAGACGACGACGGAATCTTTGTCGTAAGCTAATCTTTGTTGTTGGGCCCATCACGAGTTGATGTAGAAGTGAAGTGAAGAGGGGTGATTGGGCCAATGGGAACAAGTACGACGGCGGAGCAGCGGCGGGGAGGGGGAGCAAGTCGTCGGTGGACGGAGGAGCATGGGGGAGCTTGGCGGAGAGAGAGATATAAAGGTAAACAATGAAAAATAGAAAAACTAAATAAAAAAAATTAAATGAGCTAAATACAACCGAGAGGGTAAAATGAAATTAATACACCTCGAGTTTGAAATCTTTCAGCGTCACATCATCAAAAAATTGACCTAAGTACCACGAATATATAATTCTGTAAATTTGAGTACTATATTAATAATTTTTAAAATATAAATATTAAATTGATAATTTAAAAAAAAATGAGAATCACGTTGAAGACTTTAAAAATGGTGGCGATATTAATCCTTCAATATTTCATATACACACGTAACATTGGCAAAATGATTGAAACTGAGAGATGAGATTCAATGAAAGAAGAAAAAAATAATGAGGCAGAGCCTTTTGCCCAACAAAAATAAAGAAAAAAAAAACTCTTTATACCACCTGGTAAAGATGAGACGGGTGAGTATGTATGCATGCATTTTGGACCTAAAAAGGGATTCTTGAGGGTTTTAGCTCTAAACCCCTCTTCTTCTGACTTGTCAGGAAAACAAAATGGCGTCTCTATCTCGGATGGCTGCGATTCGACGCGCTCGTTGTCATAACCCATCATCGATTTCTTCAGTCTTCAACCAGGTACGTCCGCTCCACCCTTCTCATTTCAAAGCTCTGACCACCCACGCCGTCCCACCCGCTCGGAATTTCAACTCCGACCGCTTAAGCCCTAACAATCAATGGGGCCCACAAGCACCTCTTCAGGGCCAGAGCTATCCTCCTCAGTACAATCAAAACCCTAATTCATATTCTAACCAGAACCAGAGTCACCCACCACCGCCACCAGCTGGCAACTCCAACAGTCAGTGGAGTCCTCAAGCTCGGCAACAACCCAGAACTCAGAACAATCAATGGGATAGTCGGAGTCATCAAACCAGAGGATTTCCCCAATCTGTAAACCCTAGTTTTCAGCCAAATCAGTATCCGAATCAAATCGGAGGGTATCCCCAGTACCCGGTAGAGCCTCAGAATCCCAATTATCAACAACCCAGAGGCCCATATCAGAATCAGAATCAGAACTTTAATCAGAATCGCGGATACCCCCAATCTGGAAACCCTAATCAGGCTCCTCAAGGCCCTAACCAGGGTGCCGCGGTGGAAGTTGTACCGCCGCCGCCCTCTATTGATGATTTGAGGCGGTTGTGCCAGGAGAGGAAGGTTAAAGAAGCTCTCGAGTTGATGGAGAAAGAAGGGGTTAAGGCTGATGCTGATTGCTTTAGTACTCTGTTTGAGCTTTGCGGGGAGCCTAAGTTGTTTGAGAATGCCAAGAAAGTTCATGACCTGTTTTTGCAATCTACGTATAGGACTAGTCGAGACTTGAGTCATAAGGTGATCGAAATGTATGCAAAGTGCGGAAGCATGACGGATGCACGGAGAGTGTTTGATCACCTGGTGGACAAGAACATTGATTCTTGGCATTTGATGATAAATGGGTATGCGGATAATGGGTTAGGAGATGATGGGTTGCATATGTTTGAGCTCATGAGGGAGCAAGGGTTGAAGCCCACTTCCGACACTTTCCTTGCTGTATTTTTGGCTTGTGCTAGTGCTGATGCTGTGGAAGAAGCAGTCATACATTTCCAGTCGATGAAAGAGGAGTATGGTTTTGATCCACAAGAGGAGCATTATTTGGGGATTCTAGATGTGCTTGGAAAATGTGGTCATCTGAATGAAGCAGTTGAGTATATTGAGAAACTCCCGTTTGAGCCTACTGTGGAAGTTTGGGAGGCATTGTGGAATTATGCTCGGATTCATGGAGATATCGAGCTTGAAGATCATGCTGAGGAGTTGATGGTTGCTCTTGATCCGTCAAAGGCCATTGCTAATAAGATCCCAACTCCACCACCGAAAAAGCGTACTGCTATTAGCATGCTTGATGGGAAAAACAGGATTTCTGAGTTCAAAAATCCCACATTGTACAAGGATGACGAGAAGTTAAAGGCTCTCAATTCGATGAGAGGAGGAGGTTATGTTCCAGACACAAGATATGTTCTTCATGACATTGACCAGGAAGCAAAGGAGCAAGCCTTGCTCTATCACAGTGAGCGTTTGGCTATCGCATATGGTCTGATCAGTACGCCGGCAAGGACACCTCTTAGGATCATTAAGAACCTTCGTGTCTGTGGTGATTGTCACAATGCCATCAAGATCATGTCCAAGATTGTTGGAAGAACATTGATTGTTAGGGACAATAAACGTTTTCATCATTTCAGTGATGGAAAATGCTCGTGTGGGGATTATTGGTGAGCCAAATGTCACCTCAAGACTTATCGAATGAGGTCCCCTCCCAGTTGCAGTGTGGTGTATACAAAGATTAGAACAATGCCGAGCAATATATGGGATTCAGTGAAGATAGATGAGCACTGGTGGTACTCATTGGTAGAAGAACTAGCCAGCTCTTGTTTAGACATATATATTGAACTATATATGAAATGTGAGCTTGTTGCAACATTGAATCTGTTATTTGCCAAAATTTTCAATTATGTTTCAGCATCCCTTTTTGGCTACGGATTATTTCTAACCATGCGATATGGAAATAACAACTTTAATAGCGTCTTAAAGCTGTTAGAAGATACTTACTTTTGGAATCATCAGTATTGTGTATCTGATATTTTGCGACATTTTGTGGGGTTAAATATGGCATATAAACTATTTTTCGTCAACAAATGCATCAAGAACTGATGTGTGCCGATTATATATGGATTTATCTGCATCTCCTCTTTGTGTTATTTAACTCAGCTATTAAATCACTCACCATTTTTACTTCTCAGTACAGCTTTGGTGTTAGATAATGGTCTTATTTGCTGGGTAAGTGCGGCATTCATTAGCATGGCCTTTAGTCATCTAGTGGACTGGACACTGGCAGCAAGTCAACAGCCATTTGCATACAGATGTTTTGAAGCTATCCTTGGCTGTGTGTGTCATTTTTGTTCATGTATGTTAAAACTAGAATATTCATGATGAGACCAGAGCCTCCTATAATATTCCTAAAATCTATCATTAACACTATGAAGTAGATTGCTGTTTCAGTTCCACGGTCTGTATTCTAGCTGGTGGGAGAACATTTGGTACTGTTAATAGTGTCTCATTAAAAAATGGTGTCCGTGTGGCTTGGTCTTCGCCAGTGGTTGGCTTGTGCTTCAAAGCTTTCGCTTCTTTTTGAAGCATGCTCTTCCTGATATGATGTATAGTTACTGCCAGAGATATCTTCTTCCTTTTCCTTCTCTTCTGATTGTTTTTTGGTAATTCTTGAAATGGGATACTATTATGTGTTTCATGTTTTCCACCCAGATAAAATCTGAAAGTAAAAGGCTGGCAGTTAAATCTGCTCTTTTGCAAGTAGCTACCCTTTCAGTGACTGGTCTGCTTGCTATACTTGGTTTAAGTAAATAGGAGTCACAAATATGACCTGATACAAAAGTTCCCAGAATTGTTTCTTTGCAGATACGTTGTTGAAGAGCTGACGAACATCTAATTCCAAGTTACCTCATTCATGCCTGGTACTTTAGATGGAACTAATTGAGGTTTAGCGTTTAGAGCTTTGCTCCACCCATAACTTGTTGAAGAGATAATTAAAAGGAGTCCTATTCTGATCGAGGTTCAAGGCAGGACTAAAAATAAAAAAGTAGTTATCACCACAAACTTGTTTCTAATTCTCCGGTTTTTGTTTCTCCACATGCTGCAAGATGCTAACTTCTTAGCTGACAGCTTAGCTCAAGTTGGTCATAGCTAGGATGATCAACACTACCGTTTGGTGTTATAACCTTCCCTACTCCTCCAACACAGCTCTTAGGTTTCACCTAGCGGGTGAGAGGCTTCTCTCTTTAGTTTTTTGTTGTTGTTGTTTTCTTATTTTTGTATCGAAAATAAAGAAACGTGATTGCAGATTTGTAGTTGCCTACTTGTTAATTGTTTTTTCTCGATAGATACTTGTTACTCTATTGTTGTGTATGAAAAGTTGAAGACGCTTGTACGTGCCGAGCCATGTAAGTTGTAACAGAATTACAGAAGGAGCTAAGCTCCAGATCATTTGATAAATTGTAACATAAGAAGGAAAAATGCTAAAAGAGGAGCAAAGCCGGCCATTCTCAAAAGGTATATTGATGTTGGAAGGGTGCATAATTACGAGAGAGAAGCATTATTTCCTTTGACAAACACAAACAGAACACACAGTGGACGTCTCTATACACGTCTCATGGATCGAGTCATCATCGTCATGAACTCATCTATGTCAACCATACCATCCCCATCGGTGTCTACTACTCGCACCATTCGCTGGCATTCTTCAAGGCTGCACCTTTCTCCTAACCTCTTTAGCACTTCCATAACTTCTTCTGCACTTATTTTCCCATCCCCGTTCAGATCAAATGTTCGAAAAGCACTCTGGATGTCGATCGGCTTCACCCCACCTTCCTTCTTGTGCACTTCCATGAACTCCTTGAAGTTAATAAAGCCATCCCCATCCAAATCAACAATCCTGAATATGTTTGGTACTTCTCCAACCATGCATCCCTTTCCAAGTGCTTTCAGTATGGCCTTGTAGTCCTGCTGAGATATCTTGCCATCCTTGTTTGTGTCGAATTTGTCAAAGACTTTCTTCATCTCTTTCAGGTTTGGCTCGTAAACAGGTGTTAAGCCAGAGTTTTGTCTGTCCCTGGCGGAAAATAATCGAGTTGGTTTGCGCAGGAACTTCCTTTTGGACAGGCTATACTGGAAGTCAAGGAGGCTTACGTTTGACATGTCTGTCTTTGATGATCAGAGGAAATACCAAAACTGAAATATTGTAGTTTCAGAAGCCTTCAAATATGAGAGATGGTGGAGATTGGGCGCCTTCATTCGTTCTTTATATATATGCTGTGTGCCATAAAGGATAGATAAAAAGTTGGGATTCCATACTTGCAACAACCTCAAGAACAGAAGATTCTTATGTGACATGAAAAATAAAAGCAATATGGATCAGATAAGAAAAGAACACATTCTCTACAAAAGCTACAGGGAACTATAACCTCCTTTCCAATCAAAACTTTCCTTTTGAGGAGTTGATATATTATTAAAGATTCTTGTAATTAGATACAAAATGTTCTGACAAAAGATTGAAGTACCAAGTTACAATTCTGGAGCTTATTCTCCATACAGACATCAGCTAAACAAAAGCAATACTACTACCTGTCATCTCATTTTACAAGTCTGAAACTCTCATCTATATCTACTCCTCCAGAGCTCCCCATCAGTGAACAGCCGAAAGTGATAGATCCTTTTACTTGAAATTAGGGAGAACTGGTAGTCATCAATTTAAGTGTAAGTATTCCCGATATAAGTGAAAAATTGTAAAAAATAAGTATTTTCTGTTCAGCTTATGGTGGTTTTCCATTATCCAAATCCTCCATTACATCAATGTTGTTGCGAGTAGTTATCTTTTGTACATATCCTGCAATGATGAATATCATGTGTAAGAACTTTAGGGTTATAATCCATCACCACAAGGGGTTCAGAAAGAATCAAATTAGTCGTATACAAATGAGAACAACTTGCAACATAGGTAGAAGAGATAGCAACCATTAGCTAAAGAAACCAATTTTCCGTAGCATAAGAATCTCCAGATCATCAGATATTCCCATGTATCCTTGGTACTGGTACCACTAAACCCACGAACTCATACAAAGCCAAATTGGAATTGGCAGACCTAAGAAGTGCCAGAGACAAGGCACAAGTCTGAGATAGATTAACCTTAAAAAAGAAATAAAGGTAAAGACATGCTTTGGTGAGTTAGACCAATAGCAAAAAAAAATAAAAATGAAGATGCTTATGCGATCTAAATTTTAGCATCAACCCAACAACTGAAAGAAAATCAAGTTGAAAATTCTCAGAGATGCTTATATGAGTTTTCCGATAACCCACAGACAAATGCTTTGGTGAGTTAATTCTAAATATCTCAAAAAGATTTGAAAATGTGGTATCTTTCTGAACAGAAACATAATTTGTGGACTTGGCTTGAAACATGCATCTGAACAAGTAAATGCATAGTAAGTGAGATGTATCCATAGGACTTAATTATTTCAACTAATGAATCGTAACATAGCAACTCAACCTATCACAGCTACAGCAATGCACCTGTTCTCCATTTGCTATCTATAAATCCACATGAAAATAACAAAAAGCAAAATTGGCACTCCTTGTGTATATTCAAAAAAGATATCTCAACTTTTAAAAGGATAAAGTCCAAATAGAAGAAATGACATTATTCAAACTTCACATTGCAAAAAGGGACTGTTTTCCTGTCAGTAATCAGTAAGTTGAATGAACTTGCTAGTGCCTGTTAAAAAGTAACTTCTTCAAACAATTTTCCAATGCATTAAGCTATATCTGGGTCAAAGAATTAACTAAAGCTATTTTCTAATGCCATCAAATTGATACAGCCACAACTGTATACTGAAGAGGTCTAAGAGCGTTGGGCTAGCAGGTCTACATGTTAAATGTATAAGGTTATTACACCCGAGATAGAAACGGGAAGCTTAAGTAATTCACAACATATAAATTGCTCAATCATATATAATGCATAAGTAGAGAGACTTATGCGTAAGATCATATCACAAAATTAAATTAAATATGTAAAGCGCATGAGCTATGACCGATTTTCTTGTAGTTCATATATGATGAGCACATAAATAACACGTTACATAATTCTACAGTTTGTATGATACTCTCAACACCTAATTGAGCTGAATCTAGCTAAACAAAACAAGACTTTGAAATCAAAATAGCATCTTACCGATTCCTTGACAAGGTATGCATTTGCAGACATTCTGTTTTCCTCTTTTGTTATAATAACTAGCATATCCTGAGCCTTGACAACTCCTACATTTTCCTGTCCACTCATACACAACTATCTTGCAATCCTACAAAACAAAATTTATATTCTGAAACAATTATCCAAAAACCATCTCCAAATACTGGAAGCTCAAATTTACGATTCTGACCTCGATTACAGGATCGCACCGGAGCCTCTGTTCAACGACCTCCGGCGTAACCGGACAAGTGTCCGGATAAGTCATCGGAAGAGGAAGCGCGTCCACATCGTCCACCAAGTAACTCTCTCTATCCCGCGACCACTTGGGCTCCTTCGCCGTCACCTTCGTACCGCTGCTTCCGCCGCGGAGCCGAGCCGAGCCGCCGACGACCTCGGCGTTGTCGGTAACGCCGCTGACGGAGGCGACGTCGGCGGAGAAAGAGGGGGAATTGCGAGGGAGGTCGCCGGCGGCGGCGGCGAGGGCGAGGCAGCGGAGGGCGGAGGGTTTTGAAGGGAAGAAGAGGCTAGGGTTGGTATAAGCCAACAACATTACAAGAAAATGTGGAGAAGAGAAAATTGGGTTGGAAATGAAGGCGGGATTTTAATAGAGAGGGCGAGTGTTGCTGTGTGACTACTGAGTATTTCTCTGGTTGCTTGGTGGAAGCGTGTAACTTGTTTTAAACGCACACCATTGGCAAATTGATGTAATCTGTATTTGTATCTATACTATTTATTGTATACCAATACCGACCAACAAGACAACAATATCGTATGTACTTTGCTACATCACTCCCTCTTTAATCTAAACAATATGAATCTACAGAACAACGAGACAGTAGCAGCTACTATTCTTTCCACTTTGCATTTCATGGAATTTTGATTAGAAATGTAAGTCGATATGCATTTCACATGCTGCAGTTTTTGTCTTTCGAGTTTTATAACTATGGTGGATTCACAAACCTCACTAGCTAGTACTCATGCAGAACTCATCAATCTTCTATGTGGTTTCTTCAAGCTACAATGATTGATCCATTCCTGTCATTCAACTCTTATGGTTCCATTCTTGTGACTCCAATATCTGAATTACGTGCTCGCTGGAGATTGTGATCTCTTCTCCACCTGATTCTTCGACCTCCAGTGTTGTTCAACTATGTTACCATTTTCTTATTTCAGTTTATAAAGAACAAATAACATTATTCAGATTAGGAGATGTGTTGATTCTTACTGAATCTTTCCTTTCTTCGCTTGTGGCGTGTTACTGGTGTTAGGCACATCACCATCAAGTTTGTTATTCTGAAGAGATCTGTAACAAAAGAAGGTTTTTACCTCAACTTAGAACATCATAACATATTGAGAATCAATCTTTTCTTCAATCAAATACTTACATATCGCGTAGTTTCGCAAGTTTACTTAAGGATTTAGGAACTGGTCCTTCCAGCTGATTGTTCTCCAGATGCCTTTACAAGAATGACATAAGACAGAATCAAAGAATTGAAGGAGAAATGCATGTATTTGATAAGTATCAGAAAGTATCAAAAAATAATTCCTATAGGAATTTTATTTGTAACATACAGAGTTTCCAACTCCTTCAATGATCCCATTTCAGGAATGTTGCCTGTAAGTTTGTTACTGCCAAGCCAACTGTAGACGAATCAATGCCATCAAAGACTCAAGTTAAGAGGTGGACTGATAATAAAATCACATAAACGCCCACAACTGAATGATTACTTACATAGTGTGTAGGGCAGTTAAGTTTGCTATGTTTGTTGCTAGTGACCCAGAGAGCCCAACTCTGGTTAAATTCCTTCACATAATACAAGAAACAGTTTTACTCTAGGATAAAAAGAGATCTTGGAAGAAACCTATGCAATTTTATGTCTCAGAGAAAAAATTTAATTATGTTAAACATCTTTGTAAACATACAATGATGTTACTCGAGCAGCTTTCGCATAAGAACATGTAACACCAGTCCATGAATTGGCTTCAGGCAAACAAGGATCGCCACTCCAATCAGTAGGCGGGTTGTCAAAGTTTCTTTTCACCTCATGCATAGCCGTGACTAAATTTGTAGCAAATAAGATATTAGAATCTTGTTCAGCAAGAATTGATCTGTTTGATAAATAAAAACCAAGAGATTAATAGGCTACGTACCATCTCTAGGGAGGGTTGCTATTTCAAGTGGAAAAATCTGCATGACCTCACCAGCACTGATGATCGGCCCGACAGGTATGCCCTTACCCGGAGTCAGGACAATCTGAGTCTTCCCTGATAGAGGCCACGGTGATGCATAAACTGTTAAACCCTTGGCGGTGACATTGACATTGTTTAGAAAGATCTTTCCATTGATTGAAATACTGAAGACTCTCCAACTAAAAGGGCTAGGGGAGCGGTTGTCCTGGAAGTACAATGCAATGTAGTAGGCTGCACTAGGGAGTGAGACAGGTGGCCATTGTATCTCAAGTGACTTCCCTCGGCTTGTTGTGATAGAACTCTGGAATATTTTTGCTGGAGGAACATTCCAGAAATCTGACGGAGTCACATTTCGCTTGTTATTGGCAAGAGGGTTCTTGTCCTTGAACGGTTGCCATATCCGGTTGAATTTATCATCTGGAAATCTAAGTTCAAATGTACACATTCAACATCAGACCATATTCATGAGCTAATTCCTAATGACTACACTGTATATAGTAGATTACAAAGCTTTGACACAGAGAACAAGCTCACAATCACAAATAAGATTTATATTTCCTTTCGTATATCTCACACAAGTTCTTTCAACTTTAGCATGAAAACTTCATATTGGTTTTTGGTGTAATTTGGTGTAACGGAGGAACTGTTTTAATGCTAGCACATTTCTTACAAAGGTGTGTAAACAATAGAAACCTGAAACTGTTATTCCCAGAAGCTTAAGCTATTGGAGAATCTGCCATCAAGATAACCCCATCTCACATAGCTTAAGGTTGGTTTAAGTCTTTTAGATAGACTACACAAATTAAACTTTGTAAGGCCAACAGATATGTACTACTTGTGTTAGAACACCACTACACCCCAAAATCTTAAACTGTTAAAAAATATGCCACTAATATAAATCTCCTCTCTCAGATAGCATGAAATAGCAAAGATCTAGTGAGAATTTCAAAGGAAGCACAACCTCAAACTACAGCTCATATCAATAGAGAAACAGGGTGGGACATGAGAACTAAGGGTTTTAACCTTGTCAAACTAGAGCTAATTTCACAAAACAAGGAAGATCGAAAAAACAAATATCATGCTAAGAAGTAGGAGCAGACAAAAAGATAAATACATTAAAACCATCTGGATCAAACTCTAACATGCACACATCTCTAAAAGAGGTTAAACTTACTTCTATACGTTAGTCTTACCTCCATTAGTGATTTATACATATATATGATACCACCGAAATTGGCGATGTAGTAATGTCGTTTAGTAACATAAAATCATATATCACTCAAACTATGTAGATGAAGCAAGTAATGAAAGTGCATGAGAGTTCGTACCCAATTACTTCATTGTCATCAGGAGCTCCAAAGTTACCCCTAGTCACAGTACTAAGTGCATACTTGTTAAAATCTGTGGCGTTATATACCGAGTCATCTAAGTACTCCAGCTCAAGAGCTGAGATGAAGGGACTAGAATTAGTCCTTGTCATGTTATTCCTAGCAAGGCACACACTTAGTATCTTCCCTTTTGCAAGCACTACTATCTCATAAAACGAGCTAAGTCCATTGGCAAAATCCTCTGTTGTATTAACCGTGCTCCACTTAGTCCCCTCCACAATTTGGTCAAAAACCGGTGGCTCCTTCTCGCCATCAAAGCCTCCATAATAGTATGTCGTCCTCACTAGGTACTTTCCATCTTTGATCACAGGGATTTCATAGCAGTATTTACGAGCAGACTTGTCCGGAAAATAGCGCAATGTGGTGAGTATGGGGACCAAGTCATCTTGCTTGATGTCAGTAGTATTTCCAACCGATATAAAGCCCTCATCTGTGACGTATTTCAGGTTACCTACAATCACATCGTTCTTGGATGACTGCCCAGCTCCACAGTTTAAGAGGTAGCCTGCAGTTTTGATGATGCATTAGACAAATACATACATTCTTGTGTGAACCTCAAAGCAAGTTCTTGATGATTTAGTCTTTGGTTAGCTCAATTTGCCAAAAGGATGAGTCAGAAATGCAGCTAAAACAAAATGCTAAGGCATCACCATTTGTAAATAATTCTCCCCATTTAGCAAAGTGGAGTATAAACTGATCAAAATTTATTTTGTCTCGTCAATTTTTTCAGGAAGTCTAGAAAATGCCGGGTGTTGTAGAAACCCAAATACTAATTGATTCCAACAATGTAGAGATCGAGCAAACCTAAGGACACAATTATGTCAATGCCTTACTTTACATCTACACACCAAAGATTGAAAAAATGAACAAACAGAACAAAACACAACAAGGAAAACTTAACAGACAACACTTGAACAAAATTGAGGTAAAGTTAGTTTATTTTGAAAGAAATTCAACCACAAATTAACATGTAGGGTTATGAGTAGTGACCTACCTCTAGGGTTAGCTTGAGAATTGGTGAGGAGAGGAATGGTGAGCATCCATATGAGGAAGAGGCAAAAGGACATATATGGACATGTTTGTCCTGGACAAAGATTTGAAGAAAGCATGAGACTTGTTACTATTTTTTATTTTTTTTCTTTCCAGAAATTCACGTGAACGCGCCAAACTGGAGATTGTTTGCATCAGACTTGTTAGTTTCAGCTCGATACGTCAAGGGTTGTGCTTGAAGATAGGCAGACCTCCCCAAACAAAGTATATTTTTGACCAAGTCAATATTTGTTAGATAGTTAGTAAATATTGTACAATAATTTGCTGCCAATTGAGCGCCTGTAGCTCAGTGGATAGAGCGTCTGTTTCCTAAGCAGAAAGTCGTAGGTTCGACCCCTACCTGGCGCGTTTGTCTCTTTTGTTGGAGTTTCTCATTTTCTGTTGTCAAAACGACGCCGTACGACTATACATTTGAAAATCCAACGACGTCAAACCCTAATTAGCAAATTTCAGTTTCCTCTACCGACTCTGCATATCTGTCTTCCTTTGCTCCTCAGCCCTAATTGGTAATCCCCATTTTTGATACTATTTTACCCTATCATCTGTGGTAATTAGTCTTTGCTGATGATAAGTTTATTTAATTGAGACCCCCAATCTTGTGAGCTTCAGTTTCATCGTTTACTTTTGCAGTGTAGAAAGCTCAACACTTTGAAGACCAACGATGAAGGTGTTTCAGGTCAATGGGAACAACACACTCTCTCTTGCTCTCTTCACTGATGTCACCAACTCCAAGTACTCTCTCTATCTGGCTGTTTCTTTCTCATTGTTAACTTTTACTATGGGATTGACATTTTGGCTATGTGTGCTCATAAATTTTAGTGCATAGATATGAACTTGGTAGTCTAAACTCTAAACATGTCAGTTAGAAATTTTGTTTCAATCTTTCTAGGAATTTATCGATTGCGTCAGTTCTAATTGTAACTGGATTACATTGCTTGCAAATGTAAGTTACAGTCCCCAAAGGAACAAAGTTTGAGTTGTAATCAATGGATTGGTATTACTCGTAGTCGTAAGTGAAAGCCTCCTAACGAAAGCAAGAATGAAGTAAATCTAAATGAGAGGACAAAATTATTCATTTTTTTTGTTTCGAGACATTGACTTGCGATATGTTTAGCATTTATGTTGTTATCTGAGTTATGTGAGGATTAAAGTGCTCAGTAAACACATTGTTTTGCAGGGAACTGCTTGATTCTATGCAAGCTGCCACACTAGATCCAGAAGTTGCATTTCTGAATGCTTCACTTGTATAAGCCTATACGCCCATTGACCATTTGTATTTTCATTTCATTAAATGTTTCTTGTTATCTACTTTCTGAGATGCTTGCTGTTGAGTTTCTCTAATGCGACCTTCATCCACCATGAGAAACAGATTCCAGATGTTTTCCCTTTGCTCGCAGCGGCACACAAGACACTCATTTCCAAGTCTCGAAAGTCGCTTACAACACGCACTCTTCATTCTGAGCTTGTTTACAATTACTCAGGATCGAAGCATGTAATTATCTATTAGTTTTATTATATGGTCTCTGGCGTGTTCCTCAATTATCTATTGCTGAAAATATCTAAACTTTGGTTTTGATCATGGCTAGATCACAGAATCCTTGAAGAGATGTGGCATCTCTGAAAGTTCCACTTATGTGCTTGCTGCTCGTTTCAATGCAACTTCTGATGAGGTAACCTCACTATATGATATTTGACCCCAAAAAAAGCCTCACTATATGATTAAAAGAGAGTAGCTCAAGCCTTGTATTGGTTTATGATCTGGCATAGTAGAATTTTATTCGCTTATTTAAGTCTAATACTTCCATATTGTAGTAGATTGAACAGAAAACAGTAGAGAAACTAGTTAGTGGAAAGGAGATTGACTTGGAGGAGCTGGGAGGGAGAGCAGATCAAGCCCAGATAAAAAAGGTATGTGTGCATTTTGCCTCTCAAGGAGAGATACTTGTTTTCCTACATGGTGGTTTTTATAATTAATGATTTTCATTTTTGTATTTTCAGCACTATAAGATAACTAGCCAGGAGCTAGAGATATCCTCGCTTGCTGATGCTATTACATGCCGCATTGCTGCTCGTGATGCGTTGTGAGAAGAAAAACTTGTCATCTGAGTGCAGTACTTTGCTAAATTACATCTCTGAGCGAGGGTAGCATAAAAGTGAATTTCTATTGTGGGTGAGCAAGTGAGTATTTAGAGTAAGTTTGGGTAAGTTGGCGTTTTGGAGAACGTGGTTATCCTAGTGTAATCCTAGTCTATAGGTTGGCCTTTGATGAAGCTGTGCATTATTGCTATAAATGTTGGACTGAGATGAGTAATCTCTGACTTTTATCAATCATTGGTTTCTGTTTTTGATGAACCTCGATTTGGTTGGAACTAACTTAGCTTTCATGAGAGTCGAAAAGCCTGGCTTCACCAAAGAATGCTCAATATTCGGGATATTTTCCGTTCATTTGTTTTTTTATTATCTGAAATGTTCTCGTCTTTTTTCTTCATCAACACAATCAAGGAAGATTAGAAGAGGCAAAACTTGAAGAAGGTTGGAAAAGTCTAATAATTAGGACGTCTTAAACATTTTAATGAGTACTAATCGATGATTCTCTTGTTAGATTTACATTTTAATCATAATCTGGCAAGAAAATCGTTAGCATTCAATGAATCATTTGCCGAAATGTGATAGAAAAGTGCATGCCACATATTCTTAAGTATAGCTCTTACATGATAGTTCTGACTTGGGTTGGGTGCACTGCTAGCTGATCTGGTCCACAAGCGCTTGTCGAATGACCTTTATGGCTTCTATTCGTCCTTATGATAGGGCACCAGTTTCTATGTAGTTCGTTATCTCATCTATCCAGGAGTGTCCTAGCTGTATCAGCATCACTGTCATAGTCTCTTCCTTGTCCGTGCTCGGCTTGTGCAAGTGCTCTACAAGGATCGTTCTCCTAAGCTAGTAATCGATGTTGGAGGCTAGATTTGCCAATGCGTACGCGTGTGTGTTTTTTGACCTGGGGAGTTGCATTATGGAAAACTCGTGGAACTGACTGATCAAACCTTTTGCCAACCTGAGGTACGCCTCCATGGACACATGATGAGCTGCATATTCTTCGAGTACTTAGTTTGCGATATGTTGGGAGTCACAGAATATCTTGATCTTTTTCACGTTTAGTTCTTGCGCTAGTCTCAGTCTTGCTAGGAGTGCTAGGACTGCCTCGTACTCAGATCCATCGTTTGTGGCCCTTTACCCTAAGGTTAGGGCTTGTTACAGGATCGTGCCATCTGAGATTTTTAGTACTAGTCCTGCCCCAACTTCCTTGTCATGATCCGTCTGTGTATAGTGCCCCCTACTGATCTACTTCCTCATCCATTTCTCTTCTCTCTTGCACTTTTGGTTATGGCGTCATGGAACTCAACCAAAAAATCTGCCAAAAATTGCTCCTTCATTGTTGTTCGGGGTCGGTACTCAATATCGTGATGTGCTAGTTCAATAGCCCACTTGGTTATCCTACTTGAGGAGTCTGGGGTATGCAAGATTGTTCTCAATGGGTACTCAATCATGATGACTATCTTGAAGGTTTGGAAGTATGGTCGGAGCTTGCGTGACGACATGACCAGGGCTAATATCAACCTTTCTAGCTTATGATAACTAGTCTCTGGGTCGAGAAGAGCTTTAGACACGTGGTACACTGGTAGTTGCCCTTAGTATCTTCTCGAATCAAAGCTCCACTCATTGTCACATCTGAGACAGCTAGGTACAAATAATGGTCCTCCCCCAGCTCGAATTTGCTCAGGATGGGACGAAAGACGAGGTAGTGTTTGAGTACTTGGAATGCTTTCTCACAATCTTCTGTCCACATTTCTCCCTTGGTCTTCTTAAGGGACTCAAAGAACGGTTTGTATTTATCCGTTGACCTGGATATGAACCTGTTTAGAGCTGCTAACTTCCCATTCTAGCTCTAGATCTCCTTGACCGTAGACAAGGACTTCATCTTCACGATTTTTGCTACCTGGTCTGGGTTTACCTCTATCTCGTGTTGAGTCACCAAGTATCCTAAGAACTTTCCTGACCCCACGCCGAAGGTGCACTTTTCAGGGTTTAGCTTCATCCCATGCTTTCGTAGAAGGTCAAAGCACCCCCTCAGGACAGACACGTGATCTTGCCTTCTATTTTTCTTAACTAGCATATCATCCACGTACATCTCCATAGTATACCCAATCAGAGGCTTGAACACCTTGTACACCAGTCTCTGGTATGTGGCTCTTACATTCTTCAAGCCAAATGGCATTACTTCGTAGGCGTATACCCCATTTTCTGTCACGAACATCATTTTTGGAAGATCATCCTCGATCATTTTGATTTGATTGTAACCACTATATGCGCCCATGAAGTTAAAGAGCTCGTGCCCTGCAGTAGAGTCTACTAGCTGATCGATCCTATGCAAGGGGAAATCATCCTTGGGGCAGGTCTCGTTGAGGTCTGTAAAGTTACCACAGACTCTAGGTTTCCCATTCTTCTTCTTAACGTAGACCACATTGGAGAGCCATTCTTAATGTAGAACCTCCTTAACGAACCCTATTGCAAGTAGTTTTTCCACCTCCTGCTCGATTATCTTGTTACGCTCGGCAACGAAGGTTCTTTTTTTTTTCCTGTGCTACGGGCTTTACCTTAGGGTCCACGTAGAGCTGATTCTCAATCACCATTCTGTCTATTCCTGGCATGTCTCTATCCGATCATGCAAACACGTCATTGTACTCTCTCAGCAGGTCCATCAGACTCTTATGTTCGGCTCCATTCAGCCCAGATCCAATATGTGCACATCGATAAGGTTTTTCATGGTTGAACGGTCCGATGACCACATCATCCTCTGCCTTTTCCTTGAAAGGCAGTTCCTGAGGGTCGAGCTTAATATCTAGCTCGTGAATCACTTCCTCTCGACCCTTTTGTTGTGATTGCTATACTGGAGGGGTTGGGGCAATCATGCCCCCAACTTCTCTAGCTTCTTCCTTTTTCATGCCCTTAGTAGCAAGCACCGTACACAGTCTTGCAGCAGCTCTGTTCCCCTTGATGATGATAGATCCTTCTGGGGTCGGATACTTCAGGATCTGGTGGTAGGTTGATGCCACCACCCTCATTCGGTGAAGCCTCAGTCTTCCCAAGATTGTGTTATGGGGGGAAGATGCATCAACCATCGCAAACCAGGTGGTCAGGTTGGTGAGGGGCATTCCAACCTGGAGGGCAATAATCCTTAAAGTCCTTACCTTTGACCCCTCAAATCCCATGAGCATCATGCGATGGTCTTGGATCGCACCCATCAAACTCATTCTCTCCACTACATCCTTAAAGATGACGTTTACAGCTACTCCGTGGTCCTGGTGTCATGTGTGCCATTCAGATGTTGACAACCAGAACATCGTCATAATCCTCCTCTTCCTCACAGAGGTCTGCATCTGAGAATTCAAGCATGTTCATCCTTAGCCTGACCCTGGGCTCGCCTCCACTTTTGAGCTTTTTTGATGCGTGCTCTTTCTCCTTTAGGGTTACCCCCAACTCTCCCGCTTCTGCCATAATGCAATTTAAGCTGGGGAAGGTGATGTCTTCTGAATACTCTGGGGCCTAGAGGATACAGTTCAGCACAAGGTACTTCTCATCTTGGCCCTTAGGTGATGGTGGTAAGGTCTCATTGTTCCTTTGACGGTTACCATTATATTGCGACTTCGACGAATCTTCAAGATTTTTCCTATACTTCTCTGTCAGGTATTCCTAGAAGTACTATTGATCCACCAGCTTTGCGAAGTTCCGCTTGAGGACTCCAAATTCGATCGTCTTGTGTTCATTGGCCTTGTGGTTGGTGCAGAAGTCCCTTGAATCGTTCTTGTTAGTTATGGGTGGTGACCTTTTGAGCCATGGCTTATTCTTGATGTGGTGGAGTATGGTCGTGATCGGTATCATCGTAGGAGAAAAAATAACTTTCCCCCGAGTTGGTGGGTTGGTGCCCTAGGGCCTTCCTTTTATTGTCATAATTGTTCCTCCCCTGGCTCGAGTTGCTGGTGTTCATGTTCCTCCTTGTACTGGTGTAACCTCTCGACACTTTCTTCGTTGGAGAACGTCTGCTATAGATCCTTATGTCCTCTACATGAGCGTAGTCTAGTGCCCCATGGTAGACCCTGGATAAGTCCTTGGTTTTCTTCCTGATAAGCTTGCTGGCCAGCTCCGAGTCCATATCCAGCTCATTGATGAATGCAATGGCGACGACAGTATCGTTCTTGTAATGGACTATGACGTATTCCCTCCTGAACCTTGTAACCTAATAACTTAGAGATTATGTGACGACCCGAAATAGAATTAGTATAGTAATCGAATTAATCCACAAGTTAGCGAATAATCGCAGTTTATCGTAAATTAATTGAATTGGCAGTTCGGTTCACGACTTAATTATCGGGCAAGAATTTGAGGTGAGTCTCCTCAAGAGAGTTGTTGTACGCGTGATTTTGAGTTCGTGAGTGGTTCTGGATAATTATTTCGACGACCGAGGAATATGTTATGAATATTTGAAATCGCGAAATTTCATCGTGTTTATCCGTTTGGATTTGAGTTATCCGAAACGTGATTGTGATTCGATTTGGACCGTCGATCGTATTGAGCCGCGAGTATAAATATCAGAAATAGTCGAAAAATTGTCTAAAAACTGTTTGGGAAGTTTGACCGGCGTTGACCAGAATTGGAGGCGTTGACCCGCGTTGACCGAGGGAGGAAATAGTACCGCCGTTTGACTCGCCGGCGACCTTTCATTTCCGGCCACCTCTGACTTTGATTTTGGTATATTTCGATTCTCCTTGAAATTTGCAACTGAAAAGCACAAAGACTACGACTCACTAGACAATACTTGACACTAAATAGAAATAAATTGTGAAAGTGAATCTCACACTACTAAGTCCTTTGGAAACTTAGCATTGAGAGGGATGGTGATATTAACATGAGTGATTAACGAAGTTTGATTTGTTGGTTATTATACTAGAATGAAGAAACTAAATAACACAAATTCAAGATAAGGAAAGTAGGTCGGCTAGGGAAGTCCCGCTAACCATATGATGCATCAAACAAAGTCTTAGTTTATGTAATGGATTAAAGTCCGTTCACACAAATTAATGTTCAAATCGTGACCTTTTGGGTCACGTTTGACTTTGAACCCAAGTTCCTAGGTCATTTTAAACGGGTGATGAACTAGAAGATGGAGTATGTGTACGTGTGTGACGAAAGGGGCATAAACCTGAAAACACCACTAGGCAACCAATAGATATTAGGCCTAAACTCTCAAAGTACTCAAAGCATTTTAACGGGATTCCGAGGTAAAGGCTAAGAGTTTTAACGGGATTCCACGGTGCTTCTTTGACACCCCCCTCAA
The DNA here is from genome assembly GCA_946800695.1 of Geum urbanum. Classification (NCBI taxonomy): domain Eukaryota; kingdom Viridiplantae; phylum Streptophyta; class Magnoliopsida; order Rosales; family Rosaceae; genus Geum; species Geum urbanum. Next base: position 6,839,853 of record OX327002.1, on the reverse strand, counting down.
GGAAACATTAATGAGCACTCTAAGAGTTTTAACGGGATTCTGGTACGTGGCGCCGTGGCATTCACTGTGCTATGGACACCAAGGTGAACCGAGGTAAAGGCTTGCATGACCCAATATACCGGAATTCCCAAATAAATTCACAATAAACAAAGGTGCAATGGAAAGTAAGTTTGATAAGATAAGACACACACACTAGTTACAATACATAAAAATAAGACTCAATTGAAATGTGCTTCAAAGGGATATAGATAAGTAAGGGAAAGAGTAGGGATGGAGTAAACAACCTCAAGCCACAACCCAGTTTTTGATGGGTCAAAAAATTTCACTAGAAAATTTCGACCGGTCGATGAAACAATATGCTACGTTTATGTCAAAATTCGACGGGTCGAAGATAATCCTCGACGGGTTGAAAATACCCTGCAACAAAGGTTAGAAACAACAATTTCTAGCAACCTTTACCCCAACAAATCTACCAAAGTATCCTTATGAAGTAAAGATAAGCAAAACAAGATTCTAAGTGATAAATGGAAAGAAATCAAAAGCAAAGAAACAAACATCAAGCAATAATATCCAGATATTCTGCAATTAAAGGCTAACCGGCTAAGGAATTAAGATAAACTTAATTCCCCAGCAACGGCGTCAAAAACTTATTGGAAGATTTATACCCCCACATTTAGTAAGTTATTGGCTAACTCATAAGTGCAAGAATGATCTTCACCCGGAAGTATACGGGGAAAAGTAATAGTATAGAAAAGGAAATCGAGTGTCAAACCCACGAGAATTAAGCACTTAGATTTCTTAGCTCGGAGTGAAAAATACAAAGACTACAACTCACTAGACAATACTTGACACTAAAAGGAAATAAAATGTGAAAGTGAATCTCATACTACTAAGTCCTTTGGAGACTTAACAATGCAAATGATGGTGAGATTAAGATGAGTGATTAACGAAGTTTGATTGGTTGGTTATTATACTAGAATGCGGAAACTAAATAACACAAATTCAAGATAAGGAAAGTAGGTCGGCTAGGGAAGTCCCGCTAACCATATGATGCATCAAACAATTTCCCGGCTTATGTAATGATTAAAGTCCGTTCACACAAATTAATGTCCAAATCGTGACCTTTTGGGTCAAGTTTGGCTTTGAACCAAGTTTCTAGGTCGTTTTAAACTCTAGATGACTTGAGCCTAACATTGAAGTATTTTGTGAATCGGAACCAAGACCCAAGCCATTTTGGAGCTTGCATCTCGATTGTATGTCACATTGTAAAGTCAGCAAGCATATCGTGTGAAATATATGGAAATGTTCCCCTTCTCAAATCTCTATTGGAAAATCCTAGAGAAAGTCTATGTGATTCCCTCAACTAGCACCTAGTGAGTTACGAGTCAAGTGGGTCTACTATTTGCCACAATAACCTTTTGGATTTAATGTGTGCTTAACTAGAGTCCTTCAAGTCTATGGAGACTCAAAGAAGCTCTAGTCCATGCTAAGTGCTAACCAAATCTTAAGATAAATCTCATAGATAATACCCTAATCATGTTTACATGCTCATCTATCCTTAAGTGAGTAGCTAATTCATTCAAGGGTGATTTTTAAGTCCTTTAAAACATACATCAACCTAGCTAGAGTCAACACATGCATATAAGAGACTTAAACAATAAGCTCAAGCATAAAAATATACCACAATCACACAATAAACTCATTCACAACACAAATCTTTATAACATACACTAAAACTATGAAGCATACATAATCCAAGACATGTTCATCACATCACATGGCTAGGGTTCTAACCCTAGCCTCCCAAAATTGTCTAATCACTGGTTACTCATAACAAGCATAGAGTCTAGATACATGATTGAAATACAAAATAAGATGAGAAATAACCAAGAGTCCCCAAAATCTCCAAGGTCTTCTAGCTCTTCTCTCCTTCTTGCTCCAACCTTGCTCCAAAGCTCCAAGAGTTGAGTCACCCACCTAAAGCTAGAAGGATGGTGATGTAAATGGAAGTATGATGGTGGTGATGGAAATTTCTAGGCTTTAGATGGTGGTTATGGGTGTTTGAGAGGTGGAGGAGATGGCTATATGGATTGGGTATGGATGGAGGCCTAAAAGAGAGACTAAAACTATGAAAATCTGAAAATTGAAGTGAGTTATGTGTGGGTGTAATGGGGAGCTCGACCCTAAAACTTTTTTTGGGAGATATTTTGGCTTTGAAATAATTGAAAAATAAATCAAGACATGATCCACAATTTTAGGGACATGTTGGTGGTCCAAAGATGACTCACCACCAACATGTGAGTGGCATATGACTCTTTAAAATATGTTCTCTAATTGGGCTTGTGGGGTTGGACTTGAAGTCTTGAGCCTTGACACATTCCGGCAAGGGCTCATCGGAGTTGACCGTTGACCGATCGGAGTTGACTTTGACCGGTGGTTGACTTTTTGTCATTTTCTCGATTTTGCTCATTCTTCTCCCAATGCTTCAGAAACTTGCTTGGCTTATCCAAAAAGTGATTAATTTTCATCTTTTAGCTTGTTTCTTCACAAACTCTCCATTTCCTAGCATGACAAGGAAACGTATTAAAAACGATGCTTTATTCCAAGAAGGAAAGCGTTAAGCATAAGGTTAGGTACATAATTGGAACACAATTATAGTCCTAACAGCTGGGATGGTCTATATATTGAGATTATACTAGGTCTAAGCATAGTTCACATAGGAGTAGGACTACATACTTTCGGATAGGAGGAGAAATGCATTAAGGAATGGATCTCCATATCTAGGGCCAATCACGTCTCCTGATTACCATACGCCCTTTGACATAATCCCCCTATGATGCGCTTAAATCTGACCTTTTCCCTCATGGATTCTGTCAATCCCCCGAGGTCCGATCAAATAATTCTTCGAGGCCGGATCGTATCGCCCCTCGATGTCTAACCTTACATTGGGATTGTCATGTCATCGAATAGTCCAGAAGCTTCTACAACATTTCAGAGACTTCCAAAACTTCTACATAATTTTTTCTTTAATAAAAATCCTAATCGTCCTAGTCAGGCCCATTTTCTGTCTTATCGGACCTCCTCCAGAATCAAACCTGCCAAGCTCATCTTTCCCAGCATAGGGTTGTCAAAAATGACTCCCATAGATGAGGTTCCCTTTCGTACTAAGACACGGCAGGCGGAAAAAATAATAAGAATTTGTTAGGTAGAGTGGGGGCCCGTTAATGAAGAAAAAGTAGACCCCGAGCCCACAATAAGCTTGTCAAGTAAGGATGTGATTGAGATCCAGTTCTCGCATCAAGATGCACTAATAAATTCTATGAGGATAAGTTATTGCATGGTACGTTGAGTATTAACCGATGCAAGAAGCAACATAGAAAATGTGCGAGTATCGAGAATTGGTGAACAAGATGATCAGAGAGTTTAAGCGAGTTTGAGAAAATCTCGTTGGTAAAAATATCACGAGAAGAAAACCAGCAAGTGGATGAATTGGCAAAGATGGTTTCAGGATTCACAGAGGAGTCGATTGTTATTCGAGTGTGTGCGCTGCCAAAAATAATATGTGAGAAAGTGTGTGCGCTGCTAAAAAGATTCACCAGTGAGCCATGCACCTTCACAAGAGCTAGTTACACAATTTGGACCATAGCCATTTGCTCGGTGGGGAATGGATATTATGGGACCATTTACCACGCCAGGAGGATTGAAGTTGGTGTAATCGCAATAGGTTATTTCACCAAGTGGGTAGAAACCAAACTGTATGTGACCATTTCTTCGAAGGATGTGATCATCTTTATATGGAAACAAATAATCTACAAATTTGGGTTACCACGAGAAATTATTTGCGATAACGGTATGCAATTTAAGAACTCAACACTCAACAAGTTCTGCATTAAACATGGAGTTAAGTTGAGATTTATTTTGAGAAGTTATCTGAAGGGAGATGAGCTAGCAAATAATTACGAATCGAATTATTTTCGATGCTGTGAAAAAGAAACTTGAGAAAAACCGCAGGCGGTGGTCTCAGGAGCTATACAAGGTGCTATGGGATTATAGAACAACCCAAAGAAAGACTATCAAGGAGATTCCATATGCACTTGTTTATGGAATAGAATCCACAGTTCCAGTTGAAAAAAAATGCCAAACTATCACGATACATGTTGCAAACTATCAAAATCAGATAAGGAAGTATTTTAATAAAAGTGTTAGACCCCGAGCGTTCAATGTGAGAGAGTTGGTGTTAAACGATCACCGGAAGACATCAAAGTTGATGGCACGGAAAAATTGAAACCTGTATGGGAGAACCCGTACAAAATCATCGAGGCTTATAGCCAGGGGGCATGTCAGCTAGAGGAAGTTAGCACTAGTCGACACTTCCCGAGGCCTTGAAATGTCGGATACTTGAAAAAGTATTACGTATAATCCTTGGGAGGTACGTCTATTTTTATGTTTGAAATTGTAAAGGACAAAAGTCTAGGACAATGGCAAACTAATTATGAATAAATAAATTTTTATGTAATTATTTTGTGCGTTGATTAAATCTCGACCTTTAGAGTTCACTTTTGGATAAATTTAGAGAAATGATGTTATCAATCAATGAATATATCTCGGCCCTAAGGGTTGAGAAATTGGGGGACAAGATAATGTTAGCGTGACCAAAATATCAAGGGTAAAAGGCATAGGCTAAAATACCAAGGGTAAAATGGCGTGGCAAAAAAAAACAAGGGTAAGATGACAAAAATATGGCCAAAACTCTTGGAGAGATAGCATTAATTTGTTTTAAATGGCCAAAACTATTGGAGGGATGACATTAATCTATTTGGAACTGCCAAAACTATTGATGAGATGACATCAATTTGTTCAATTTTCAATTGAGCATAGATAGCATCATATCCAGAGAGGATGAGTGGTAAAAAAGGTAGAGGATACTTCGGCCCTGAAGGCTCAAATGGTAACGCTGCATGAGGAGGAAGCAGTAAGCGAATGCCTTTGTGCCAAGTGTAACTTAACAAAAATCCATTGGGAGCATGGATAAGGTAATTCAAAAAATGGCGCCCATGTACGGTCGAAGGCCACAACTAGCTATGGTTGTTAAGAGAAAGAATGCATATCAACCCTGAGGGATGAGTGTCCAATCACGGTTGATGGAACAAGTCTCATTCCTTAAGGAATGAGTGATAAATGATTACCAATGGGGCATTGAGAGTAAATTCATTGGACGAGATAAATAGTGTATCGATTATTGGATGAGCGTGGCTCAAGGTGCACGATTGAGGAAGCGTGCAACTCGTAGGGTTAGGAAAAATGCACGATAAAGGTGTAGTCATAGAACTTTGGAGTATGCGATGAGGAAGAAGTGAGGCATGCAACATCGAGTTAAACTGAATCTCAAAGAAAGTTGAAAAGTCGTGAAAAGACTTCAGGTTAGCATAAGTAAAAATTCATTGTTATAGAAATATTGCAACAAGACAAGATGTCGTGAGCTCGAGGGTGGACCTAAAACTCATCCACTACTCTGAGTGTGGATTGTGAAATGCAAAAAGCACGTGGAAGAGTTGAAGATCGAGAAAGTCTCGAAGCTAAATGAAACATCTAGTTGGACCAAGAACATCAAAGGACAATAGTATGGTTGAGATGAGCTTATGTTTGATCCCTCTATGAGGCAAGAGGGCATGAAAAATGCATGTGGGAGAGGCTGCGAGTAGCAATTCATGAAGCACCAAAGGTATGATTGCTTGAAACTTAGCATGAACTAGTGACTATGGTCAAACAAAAATTAATTTTTGAGAAAAGAGTATGTGTTACTCCTAGTTATACACATGGGGAAAGAATATTATACTATTGAAGAATTAAAGAACGATATGAAGAAATGAATATTTTCCTTGCACTAACTGAGACTGAATACTCAAGGAAGGGCCTTCGTTTTTTTTCCTGTGTGTATTGATTTCTTAAGCATGAAAATGAAATTAGTGGGCGAAAAATAGTTCCTCAAAGAGGATAGTTGCCAATATTTTTTGGTTGAGACTTGTCATTGGTCTGTCAGTTTGGAGCGGCAAGGTCAAGTTACATTACTTCACGAGGCTCGAGGACATTGACCTTATTCTTCAAAGAGGACACATCTTGAGCAAGATTTAAATTGCCTTGTGAAACTCGGGGGCATCGTCGAGGTGATCTCGAAGGGAAGATATCACAAACGATGTTTGTAATGCCTCATGTGTATTGGAGGCATCAAGGTGGCGGCCTTCAATGAGAAGTTGATCGATTTGATGAGGAGGTCACATATGAGGATAAGCCAAAGATGCGGCTTTTCAGGATCACTGACAAGCGGGGTGATGAATTCATTATATACGGTTTTATTTAATATTTTTGATATACATGTCGTTATGACCAATAAGTGGGTTCTGACTAAGGACATATGAGTATATGTCCATGAGAAAATGAATGGGCAAGGGCTTTCAATGAAAATTTTTCTTTGGGCCAAAGATTGGGCCCAAAAAAAATTTGGGGACATTTGTGGAGTTAAATATTCGGTCAAAGACATTTCAAAATTGGTTGGCTTAAGTTGTTTGGGAGGCCCAACTTTATGTGCTATAGAGTTAGGCCGAATCACAAAGCATAAAGAAATAGTGGTTAAGGGACATCTAGAAGGCATGTGTGCAAAAGTTGAAATGAGTCAGAGCATGCTGATAAAATGTTGGCGGGAAGTAAATGAGATGCGAGATAAACATTAGGTAGTTCAGTGACGGGCAAGATGTTTGGGCCAAACGGCGTGGAGAAAATCTCGACCCAACGGTTCCGAGTCCTAATGCCCACAAAGTCGTTTCCATTGTGGAGGGAGACCTTCGCATATAAATACTAGCTTGATGACACTCATTTGATTCATTCATTTTTCGCAATGAAATTCTGCTCAACTAGAGCTCATTGTGACTTGGGGTCAGAGTGCCTTTTACAGGTACACACCCCATTCCATGACATGGAAAGTTAGCATCCGACGTGTCAAAGGCGTAATTCAATCGATGTTCGTTGATTTATTCTTGTGGAAGTAATTAATCGTTGACCAATTTTTACGTTCCCACAGATGTATATATTGGAGTATTGGACAGGATATTGTCTGATCAATTTTATAATCTTGTCCTGCACATAAATTCAAAAACTAATATAAAAATTGTTTCTTATACACCTTCAATGCGGGCAAATTAATAACCGAAGATTTAAGTAAAATTAGCCGTATGTTTGAAATTAGTTTTAGAATGAGAAAAAATGTTTTTGGATTAATAAAACAATCCATTATAAATAGAAAAAAAAATTGGAAAATTAATTTGATTGAATTTGAGAAGCCTATCAAGTGCTTTATTATTTAAAAAATATTTTTGAAAAAGGGCTTTTAGAACTGTAGAAAATAATCTCAAACAGGTCAAATCAAAGCTTTCCTTCGTGAGTTTGTGCTTTTTCGTCGCCGTCTGGCTCTGGACGTCTTGACTCGCAATTCGCAAACACGTCACAGACGCAGACGCAGACGCAAAGCACCACTATAAAAGCTTCAACAACAAACTTTTTTAAACTTTAAACAAACACATCTTCAACTCCGATATCACTCTCACTCTATAATTCCGCTCCCTAAAAATCTCCAAATTTCAAATCCTCATTTCCCATATCTCTGCGATCTCGATCCCAAAAGGGCAGCCATGGGTACCTCACAGAGCCGCGAGGATCACATCTCCGACTCCGACTCCGACGACTACATCAGCGAAGATGAAGAAAACGAAGACGACTTCCAAGACGCTTATGAAAAACAGCCCACCCAATCTTCTAAGCCCGAAATCGACGACATCGACGCCAGGCTCAAAGCCTTGAAGCTCAAATACCCTACTCCCTCCTCCTCCGCCGCCGCCGCAGTCCCCAAGAACGCCGTGAAATTGTACCTCCACATCGGCGGCAACACTCCCGAGGCGAAATGGATCATCATCGACAAGCTGACGTCATTCTCTTTTGTTAAGACGACCAACGTCGACGGCGACAGCGACGACGACGACTACGACAACCGCTCGGACGGCAAGGCTGACGGACAGCAGTGGATTCTGAAGGTCGGCGCAAAAGTACGGGCTAGGGTTTCCACCGACATGCAATTGAAGATGTTCGGCGACCAGCGGCGCGTGGATTTCGTTTCCAAGGGAGGCGTCTGGGCTCTGAAATACTACACCGACGAGCAGTACCGGCGATTCGTCACCGAGTTTCAGGACTGTCTGTTTGAGAACGTCTACGGGGTTAAAGCCACGGAGGAGAACAAGGTCAAGGTTTACGGCAAGGAGTTTCTCGGCTGGGTCAAGCCGGAAGCCGCGGACGACTCGGCTTGGGACTATGCCGACGAATACGACATGTCGTCGTCGTCGTCCAAGGTCGGCGTGTCACCGGTTCGGTCAAACCAGCACTTGATGGAGGAGTTTGAGGAGGCGGCCAACGGAGGCGTCCAGAGCTTGACACTTGGCGCATTGGACAACAGCTTCTTGGTCAATGACACTGGAGTTCAGGTGTACAAGAATTTCAGCCATGGAATTCATGGGAAAGGTGTGGTGGCAAAATTCGACAGCGGTGGAGGTTTGAAATCGACCCCGAAAAAGGCTCTGCTGATGAGGGCGGAGACTAATATGATGCTCATGACTCCACAGAAAGAAGGGAAGCCTGAAGCAAGTGGGCTACAGCAGCTGGATATCGAGACTGGGAAGATTGTCTCGGAATGGAAGTTTGAGAAAGATGGAACACAGATTACAATGAGAGATATCACCAATGACAACAAGGGGTCCCAGTTGGATCCTTCCGAGTCGACGTTTCTGGGTTTGGATGATAACCGGCTTTGCCAGTGGGATATGCGTGACCGGAGAGGAATGGTTCAGGATGTTTCGCCGGTGCTGCATTGGTCTCAGGGACATCAGTTTTCGCGGGGGACGAATTTTCAGTGCTTTGCTACCACTGGAGATGGGTCTATTGTGGTCGGGTCGCTGGACGGGAAGATAAGGCTGTATTCAAAGACCTCTATGAGGATGGCAAAGACTGCTTTTCCGGGGCTGGGATCACCCATTACTCATGTGGATGTGACTTACGATGGGAAGTGGATTTTGGGTACCACTGACACTTATTTGGTACTTATATGCACTCTCTTCACTGATAAAGATGGAAAGACAAAGACCGGGTTTAGTGGTAGAATGGGAAACAAGATACCAGCTCCCAGGTTGCTGAAGCTGATCCCCCTCGATTCGCATTTGGCTGGCGCAGACAATAAGTTTCATGGAGGCCATTTCTCATGGGTAAGGATACATACCGTCTCTACTCTCTACTATATTGCTTTATGAGTGCTTTTATATTCTTTGATATAATTTGCTATGGTTGTTAATTTGTTCAGTTCCAAACTAGTTGGTTTGTTTAATTGTGCATCTATATTTGTTCACTTCCTTTACAGTTTAACTTCAGTTTCATATTTCTTACCTAGATTAATGTCCATCTATATCAATGAGTTCTGTAAGAGCTTACCACTATCACGTTTGTTTCATTTCCATTCTGTATTATCATACATCTTCGAGACTTCAACCTTCAGATTTTTAAACTTCTATACTCTATCACTTTATTATCTGGTTTTGGCTGTTAGTTCCTGTGCTTATTTCTGTATGATAGTAATTTGTTAGCAGAAATAATCTTACTTTATCTAGTGCTCCGAATGCCAAAACCAGAGAGTAAAATGTGTGACTATCGATTTGTGAGCAATGTTATAAATGTTTGCATCCAGGAGCTTTGTTTTTCCTAGCTAATTGTGGTGATAGATCATTGATGTTACTTCTTTTAGATCGTTTAGTCTCACTTTTTGCTGTACAGAATGTTAATCGGTCAATATGAACTACTATAAATTTGCTGTGCATCATACCTTGAGAATAACAGCCTGGCTTTAGATTATTGGTTTTGCATCAATAAATAGAGTTTCTCTGGATTTTTTCATTCCTCTGTAGTAGCTTGTTAAGACTTTTGAGTACAATTGTCTGATCAGCAATTGCATTGAAATGTGAAGATTTTTGTGGTGCTACTTGCACATACGTTTTTATTGGCTTTAGAATGCTTATGTTGTTGCATTTCATTTTGTGTTTCCTAGCATATTTCTCTGTCTTCCCATAGAAATAGACAGTTATTCCTCCTGTGATTATAGTTTTTATTCACCTCATCAATTCCATACCAAAGATTTAGATTCTGTGTCAACACTGAATAATTTGACAATTTCTTGTCTTAACCTTTGAGTATGAGATTTCTTTGCCTGTTTATTAGTTTGATTTCTGAAAATATCTTTGTTTACAGGTAACTGAAAGTGGCAAACAGGAGCGTCACCTTGTCGCAACAGTGGGAAAGTTCAGCGTGATATGGGACTTCCAGCGGGTGAAGAATAGTGCCCATGAGTGTTACCGGAATCAGCAAGGCCTCAAGAGCTGTTACTGCTACAAGATCCTTTTGAAGGATGAGTCCATTGTGGAAAGTCGGTTCATGCACGACAAGTATGCTGTCAGCGATTCTCCAGAAGCACCTCTGGTGGTGGCAACCCCAATGAAAGTCAGCTCCATCAGCCTCTCCGGCAAAAGATGATCTCTCCCTCTTCTGTATATGAACTCTCATAGTATCGTTACTGTTGTGCATACTGGATTTGTCTAGTGCCAAGTCTATGCTTCTTTGGCATGAATCATTAGGTGGTTGTACGTATTTCAGTTTTTCTAGTGGGGCTTTGTCACAGTTGTTGATGGTTTTCTCAGAATTCCTTGTTCATCGTTGTTGTGTTATTGAATTTGACGAGTGAGTTAGAGGAAAAATGTTAAATAAAATATAATTTTAGTGAAAAGTGTGTATAAAAGCATAATACGACGCCGTTCAACTTCATTGGCACCTGTTTTCAGTTGATGAATAGAGAATAGGGGAGATAGACAAATCTCAATTTGCTGAGAAAGGAGAAATGAGTCTGAGGAAGTTGGTGACGGTGACGAAGGCAAACCCTAATGAAAGTGAGGAAGAGGCGAAGAAGAGAGAGACGAGGGTGATGGCTCTGAGCCCCGGAAGCGATGTAGTTTTTATTCCGAGGTTTGTAAGCTTCGATCAGGCTTCCAACTGGTTCGATTACCTCGACACTCAAATCCCATGGATCAGACCCACCATTCGTGTCTTCGGCCGATCCTGCCTTCAGGTCACTTGACTCTACAAAACTGTTTTGTCTATGAAATATTCGTCGCTATATACTGTATGCCCTGAATTCAGGTCATTTATATCAGCCTAGAGATACATGCTATGTAGCAACTCCAGGACTACCAAATTTGGTTTACAGTGGGTACCAACCGGAAGCCTATTCGTGGGATGATTTTCCTCCTCTAAAGGAAATCTTGGATACAGTACATTACTCTAAACTCATACTTTGCCTTGTTTTAGTATTCCTTGCCTTAGCCGGGTTGGTTAATATAGCAGCTTTGTTTTGTGCTGAATTGTTAGGTACATAAAGCTCTTCCAGGAAGCATTTTCAATAGCTTGTTGTTGAATAGATATAAAGGTGGAAATGACTACGTTGCTTGGCACGCTGATGATGAAAAAGTTTATGGCCCGACCCCTGAAATTGCTTCGGTCTCTTTTGGATGCGAAAGGGATTTTTTCTTGAAGAAAAAGCCTGCTAAAACATCCCATGGTATGACCATTTCTATCCCACCTCAACCAGTTCCAATCCATTTGCTCTATACTTGATATTATACCTGGTCTGTACTTCGTGTGCTGTCATGCCTTGAGAATCATAGACAATGATTAGACTTGCATTGAATCTATTAATGTAATTGCTTCATGCTAGAAGGACGTGATCAAGAGTCTACGAGTAAGCGAGTAAAGAGGAACCATGATGATCAGCACACCTTCACGCTTAAGCATGGATCACTCTTGGTTATGAAGGGTTACACTCAAAGGGATTGGATGCACTCCGTGCCCAAACGAACAAAATTAGAGGGAACTCGTATCAACCTTACTTTTAGGTGTCTCCTCTGATATCAAGATTCCGGATAGGGTATGAAGAGTCTTCATTTCAAACATTTCGAACAATGTAAATTACTTTGCAGAGAACAATAATGTCAAATTCCGCAAATTAAGGGTTGCATACAAGTGATACAACCAAGGAAATTCTCCATCATACCCAGGACAAGGGAGACAGAGGTATGTATTTGTTGAGAGTTGAGGCCATTTCACCTGCTGTAGAGCCTCAAAGTTTGTCCACAGCACTAGGAGGTATGCTAATCAATTGCATCTTCTTACCGCAAAACTAGGGTTGTCATTCCTACCAATCCTACCTATAGGTTTTTTTAATTTTTTTTATCAAAAGGCATTCATTCAAACGAAGAGAGGAACAACACAGACAATAGGGCAATCTGCACCTCCACCTACTCCAACACGGACTGGGCAAGGAGGAGAGACACCAGAACAAAAACTAGGCTACTTAATACCATGAGGGCAAGGGCAACTATTATTACGAAGAATCTTACTAAGGTCGGAGGTGGTGTGTAAACCCATCTCAAAGGATCCTCCGACCTAAAACCTAGCGTTGCCTCTTCATGAGCCACCTTGTTTGCTGATCTAGGAATCCATTGCCACTGAATGCACCGAAACATAGTGCATTTAGCCCTGTGAGGAGGGCAAGTCCAAGCAATCACCTCCCTCTAGTATGACAAGTAAGAGAGTGTAATACGGTTTAAGCTTTGTCCAAGGCTTTCGTGGGAATTTATTCATTGTCAGGTAGATTCAGGGTTTGAAAAGGTGGTCGCCTAGGCAATAAAAACTACTCAAACACCTAAAGTCAGGCCTAGGCGCCCTCCCATGGTAAGCAAGGAGGAGGGCAAGTTCAAGCTATCACCTCCCCAGATGGACTAGAAGTCATAGGGTTTGCATTTGCAGCTAAAAACTCCCCAATACACCCTTTAACCTTTCTGATAACATGCTCAGGGTTCACCTGCCTACCTTGATACACTAACTCACATCTGGCTTTCCATATTTCCCAGCAAATGAAGCTCACAAACATTAACACAAAGCTCATATCATCCTTGCTCCAGTCCATTGTCATGCACTGGTGTAACCAATTGCCTAAGGTCGACAGCTGATGCTTATCAATCTTCAACCCAATGTCAGCTCCAAACCTCTCCGCATCAACCTAAGGGCAAAGGAAGAGCAAGTGTTCCACAAATTCATCTGCACTTTCACAAATTCTGCATCTAGGGGAGGCACAAAGCTTTCTTCTGAACAACTGAAGCATACAAGGGACAACTCCAGCAAGACATTTCCAAAGGAAGCTCCTAATTTTTCGTAAAGTATTAACTCTCCAGACCCCTTTCCATACCAACTTATCAACTCTAGTCGAACAATGATTTGACCAAGGGACTCCCAAAGTCAATTTCTCATGTATCCTTTGGTAACCAGACTTAACGGAGTAACATCCATTCTTATTGTAAGGCCAGATAAGCCTATCAGCATCCTCACCACCACTAATAGGAATTGACAAGATAATCGCCTTGTCCTCCTCCGCAATAAATTCTGTAATAGCTGACAGATTCCAATACATAGATGCAGGGTCAATAATATCCTTCACCAAACTCGGAACTCCAGCAATCTCCCTAACAGGTTGAAGAAGCCTGCCCTCGTTAAGCCACTTATCTTCCCACAGTCTAATAGTATGCTCGTTCATCACTGAGAGCCATCGATGATCAACTCTCTAACTTGGAGTAAGCTAGACCAGCCCCATAAAGGCCTACACCCTTTAGTAGCTTCAAAAAAATTACAATCTGGCAAATACCTTGCTTTTACCACTCTAGCCCAAAGCCACTCAGGTTCTGAATCAGCCTCCACACCTGCTTAGCAAGGAGAGCAAGGTTGAAAGCCTCAATGCATCTAAATCCTAGCCCTCCATCCTTCTTTGCCTGCCCTAAAAACTCCCAACTCTTCCAATGACATTTATTCCCATGCTCAGAAGATCCCCACCAAAAATTACTAAGCAAAGAGTTGATTTCTTTGCAAAAAGTAGATGAAATTTAAAGCAAGACATGGGGTATGAAGGTATGGCAAGAGCCACTGACTTCATCAGAACCTCTCTACCAGCTGCCGAGAGCATGCACAACTTCCAGCCACCAATCCTTCTTTGAAGCTTCTCTTTAACAAAACCTAAGGCAGCTTTCTTTAATCTACCCCAAATCATAGGAAGACCAAGATAAGTTCCAGGATTTCCAGAAGAAGGAACACCAAGAAGTAGGCTCATAAGCCTACGAATTTAATCAAGAATGTTTGAGGAGAAGTATAAACTTGACTTGTCAAAGTTGATCAATTGACCTGAAGCCTCACAGTAAACTTCTATCAACCGAGTAAACCTTTGACAATTAGATAAAGTTGCATTCAGAAAATATAAAGCATCATCGGTAAAAAGGAGGTGAGAGATGATCGGGCAGCTCCGACTAAAGTTAATTCCCAACGAAAAAAACCATCGTTAATAGCCTTTGTCACCCTCAGAGATTGGACCTCTCCAACCAAAAGAAAAAGTTAGGGAGATAGGGATCTCCCAGCCTAAGGCCACGATAGGGTTTGAAAAAACCTCCGGCATTCCCATTTAATACTACGGAGAAAGACGCCGTAGTTACACAATTCATCACTAACCTCATCCAATCACTAACAAAGCCAAACTCCACCAGGGGTATTCTCGCAAAGTCAAAAAAGCCATATTCACAATATTAGCCCGGCAGCTGGGAACTCAGCAGAAGAACATGGAGCTTTAAGACCATATCTTAATGGTCTTATATCCTATTATGAAATTTTGTAAAATTATTATTTAATATAAGATCTTTTTATCTCTAATCATCAAGGTCTTATACCTCATTTTAAGATGAATTTTTTCATATCCAACCATAGGGTCCTATATGTTATATTTTAAAAGTCATAATCTTTATTATATATTTCTTTTAATATTAAAATATACATTTTGTATACTATAATAATTTATAAACTATTTTAATTTAAAATAATCTATATTATTGAATTATTCAATAAAAAATTATTAATTATTAACAAAAAATTGTATCAATTTTGTGTTGGGCTCAAACTGCAAAACATAAACAAGTCAGCAGTCAGCAGAAGACCTGACCCCACCTCAGCAAGTTGATTCAGTCCTTCACCTAGACTTCCTCCCGTGAGTCCTTCGCTCGCTTCTCCCTCTGCTTCTCTCTCTCTCTCTCCACGTCTCTTTCTCTAGCGCTCCATGCCTTGTGCTTCTTCCTTCCTCTTCTCGCCCTTCGTCTGTTTCTATTTCTTTTGGGCACATCAATGAGACCAAGGTTCGATACCTCATTTTGGGAATGAAATTTGCCAACCACAAGAAGAATGTGGTC
The DNA here is from genome assembly GCA_946800695.1 of Geum urbanum. Taxonomy (NCBI): domain Eukaryota; kingdom Viridiplantae; phylum Streptophyta; class Magnoliopsida; order Rosales; family Rosaceae; genus Geum; species Geum urbanum. The sequence goes on along the minus strand of OX327002.1, from coordinate 6,824,443 downwards.
ATTAAACCAACCAATCAACATGTTCCATGTAGGTATTTTTCTCAACCATAGTTAAGTCATTATTAGTAACCCAATGTGAGTTAAAGGAATAAGCACACGTGGCAGTAAAAGAGTGGTGTGTCTGATGACCAAGCAAAAGGTGAGGATCGGCAAATTTTGTTCCCTCATTTTGGGTCTCATTTTGAGACCTAGCTTGTTTAGGATATGAGACCTCCATTATAAGGTATGAGACTCATTGATCTCACCATTGGAGATGAATTTTTTCATGAAAGTCTTACTTTGAGGTGTAACATCTCTATTGTTGGAGATGGTCTAAGCGTTCTCTTGAACTGGGATGCTCTTTGATGATGTGACAGCTTGTAATGAGTTATGAGGCATGAATGAATGAACCAAGTTTAGTTTTTACTGAATTTACTTTGCTTCCTATATTTTTCTGCAATTGTGCTCTATCGGGAAATCAGTAATTTATTGAAATCTTTAAAATTAGGGAATTGCTTAAGGGTTCAATGGATTGAGATCTTCACCATTCAATCCTTTAGAATCAAATGGCCCAAAACTTGTGTAAAAATTATGATGCCCTTCATCAATGATTTTATACAAAATTTTACACAAAATTTGGACCAATAAATTTAAAGACTCTCAATAGTCCAGATTAACTGAAATATGTCAATATATCTATTGATTTTTATTATATATATTTACTTAACAGAAAAATAATTAATTCTTGGTTAATATTTTCTCTCTTTTTTCTCTTTCTCGCGTCTGCTGCACTTCTTCAGTTCTTGTTGTTCTTTTTATCTTTCTTTTCTATCTATCAAAGTATCAAATGACAATACATATGATCTTCTCATTTTTCATATGGATGCAAAGGTAGGTTACGTACGTTCAATTTTTTCTTTGAAAGGTTTTCAAAGAATTCTAAGATAGTATTAGGAACTTTCACATGTGGGGCTCCTTGTTTATCTCGATCGAAGCTGAAATTTTCAAAGAACTTTCAAGGAATCCTTAGGGGCATCATCAGCGCTCGAAACAAATGATATTTTCCAGAAATTTTGAGTTTTGACAGATATTAATTAATCCTGAGCAAATTTCAATTTAAAATCATAGAAGGCAGGGGGTGGGGTGTACTTCAAAGAGTAGCAGATGTATGTATTCGGATTTTCGATCTATATGGAAACGGAGAATAAGAATATTTCAAGATTTCGTGGATAAAAAAAAGAAGAAGAAGAAGATGAAGATGAACTGAACAAGAAGAACAAGAAGAATACTACAAACAATTAAGAACATGGGTAATCTTGGAGCCGTATGTTAGACGAGCTTGTGAGTTACTAGACCTATTCACAGAGGTCTCTTTAGAGCACATCCCCAGGGAACATAATCACGTAGCAAATGAGTTAGCTTAGTTAGCCATGGGAATTAGCCTGTGGGATGGAGTTAGAGAACGCATCCTAAAGGTGGAAACAATTAAGAACATGGGTGATCTTGGAGCCGTATGTGAGACGAGCTTGCGAGTTACTAGACCTAATCACAGAGGTCTCTTTAGAGCACATCCCCAGGGAACATAATCACGTAGCAAATGAGTTAGCTTAGTTAGCCATGGGAATTAGCATGTGGGATGGAGTTAGAGAATGCATCCTAAAGGTGGAACGCCGTACTTTACCGTCATTCATGGTCCGTAAAAAGGAAAAAGATGAATGGTATGTAGCTGCCTTGGATCATATTAATAAGGATTAGACACAATCGCTGATCACATACTTAAAATATCATAGTACAACTACAGATAGATGGACTTAGTTCTTCACTCTCAACTACGTGTTTAAAAATGATGAGTTGCTTAGACAGGGTGGTGATGGAGTTGATTTGCTATGTGTATACGGCATGGAAGCTAAGTGGTTGCTGGGAGATGTTCATTTAGGGGTCTGCAAGGCTCATCAATCTGGCCCCAAGATGCGTTGGTTACTACGATGCGTTGGTTACTACGAAGACATGGATATTACTGGCCAACTATTCTCAAGGAATGAATTTCGTTCACTATGGGGTGCGAGGATTGCCAAGCCCATGGACCAGTAGGTCATCTTCCAAATATTCCAATACAGCCTATTATCAAACTATGGTCAGCTCGCGGATGGGGATTAGATCTGATTGGAATGATCCATCCTCCTTCCTCAATGAATCACAAGTTCATCATAGGGGCAATATATTTCTTTACCAAGTGGGTTGAAGCCAAACCATTGAAAGTAGCTTCAGCGGCGGCTATTAGACAGTTTCTATACAAGGATATCATCTGCAGATATGGGATTTTGAAGTGCTTTGCTTAGACAGTGAGGAAACATTGAGAGATTTCAATATCCAGTTCTTACATTCCTCGCCTTACTATGCCCAACGAGCAGGCGGAGGCAAGCAATAAACTTATCTTGCACATTTTGAAGCGAATGCTCGTTGATAATTCTTAACTCTAGCATGAAGAACTTTTCATCATACTTTGGGCATATCTAACATCAAAGAGAAGTCTGACTGCTACTACCCCATACGCTCTCATGTTTGGGCACGATGTTGTCCTTCCTTTGGAAATAAGTGTCTAATCGTTGTGGGTCATGGATCTACATAACCTCATTGGAGAAGATTATGTCCAAGCGATGTGGCAAGAGCATGAAGACTTAGATGAACAGTGACTGAAGGCTCTAAAAAGTTTGTTCGTTGAGAAGAAGCAAGTGTCTTGTTTGTATAACAAACGTACACGGGGAAAAATCTATGTTGAAGAAGAATTAGTAAGGAAGATAGTGTTGCCCCTTAGAGAGAAGAAATATGGTCGAGACAAGTGAACGGCCAAATGGGAAGGATATGTCATAGACATGATTCTGAATAAAGGAGCTTTTCGCTTAAGGGACATTGATGACATGGTTCACCGTAATCCAATTAATGGTCGTTTCCTTAAGAAATACATTCAGCATGAGTGAGAGTATAAAGATGCTCCAAATCAATAGGCTTAGTTTTACCATGATCACATGGTAGCCTGTTCCTGATGCTTGTCCCTGAATTTGTTCACATAGTCAAACTAGGGGGCAACCAACACCATAGCAACCAATACCTGTGACCGAAAGGCTTGTATGATAATCTTGATTAATACAAATTTTTTAAACAAAATTTTCTTTACTAGTTTTAGTGGTTAGTATTTTTCATTTTTTCCTATACGTATAGTTTCTCACTGCGAACAAAAGCAGAGCAAGCATATAAAGATCGATGATGCAAACAAATTCTATTATAAGGAGGTTTTGCGGCCTTAAGCTCTGATACCATACATCGATTACAAATACAATATTGTCAAATCCAATGGCCTAAAACAGTAATAAAGCAGCAAGAAACAATCGACCGGCAACTTGTCAGTGTCCACAAGACATCATTGGCGCTGATGGAGTCGCTAGATCGGTATTTGAGGGTGAAGTTTTGGGTGTTGGAGGTCCCCCAAGTTCATATCTCTCCTCATCCCACATCCTCACCCACTGTTTCACAGTCCCAATGTAGGGAAAGATTTGTGGAGCGCGCCGCTCTACATTTTACCAGGGAGCCCTACGTCTCAAGTTGAGCTAATGCAGAGTTACTGCTAGCGAGGATAGGGCTGAGATCTATCCCCCATGTCTGAACTTAGCTATCCCCATGTTCCCTAGGACAACTACACCCTTGGAGAACCTGAGCATAAGTATTTTCACTTAACCCAAGTTTGAGCGTAGGTATTGCCAGTTAAGGATGACTAACATAACAGGAATCAATTAGGAGGAAAGGCTTTTAGGCCAAGGAAAAGAAGGAGGAGCATGATAAGCATCTTGTTCATTCTCTGAGGCTTAAAGTTTTTTCTTGATGAAATATCTAAGTGACGATGGTATTTGTAGGAGACAAACTCTAGTGGCTCTCCCATGAAGCGAGTTATGATTACATCGATTCAAGACACCCATTAAGGGGTGCAGACACGCCATACCGGTATGTGATCCTCATTAAAACCAGAAACTTCCTTTTCAATGAAAACAGTTAAATGACATTTACTCCCTGAACGTTTCGGGAATAAGCGTGGTTTTTCTTCGAGACAAAAATTAAGGATAGAAGAATCATATAGATTGCCCACTTGGACCATTAGTGGGCCGAGATGGAGTAATCAGAAATTAAGTCAAGTTTACACAAAAATTGGGCTCAACATAATGGGCCAGAGTAAGAAATAGTACAAGGCCTAGCTTAAGAAATTTCCTAACTCTTTAATTCTAATCTTAGTCCGCACATAGTTAGCACGGGTAGTAGAGCGGCTCTTCGTTGCTGCTGTGGCTTTGGCGCTAGAGTTCTCCACAAAGTGGAGTAAAGATTGATCTTCTTGCAAAACTTTTAAGGAAAACTACCGCTTACTATAAAAAGTAGCTTCCCTCTCTGCCAGCTCAACCTGAAACTTCACAATTTCAGCCTTCTTTACTTCAATCTTCTGAATGTCAGCCTCGAAGTATTGAGCAAGGGACTTAATCTTCTGACGAGTGTCGTTCCACTTGAAATTACGTTTGCGGATTTTGGAGATAGCTTGGGTTTTTGTTGTTTCAACTTTAACGAAATTGAGGCGCAGACCAAGCAATTCATTCAACCTCAACTCCATCTCATCCAAAATGTGGAACAGGATAGGGTTGACCACTTGGCGAGCAGCCTGGATATGCCCTTTGACCACTATTACAGTTATGGGTTCGTCCAGATCAAATCCCCATAGTCTTGAAGAAAAGTCAAAGCGTTCTGAACCTGAACGAGCTCAACTTGTGGCTGGACCAGTTGTTGATAAACCCTTACAACTTCTTCAAGAGTTATTGTTGTATTAGGCGTGGAGCTGCTCGGGGCTGCTATGGCAGAAGGAAGTGAATGGGCTCGGGGGGCATTATCACGAGCATGATCGTTAAGAATACCTTGGAAATTCCCCAAAGCCAGCTTGTGCGGAGTTAGAGGAGTCTCTCTCGCTTCTTGCTCCCTTTCACTGGTTTGCTAAAAAAGAAATTGGGTTAGTGAATTAGCTTACGAGGAAATTTTGGACGAGAAAAGGTGACTCATTTTGAGGGGCTGAGGTCTCCAGAGGAGTCTGTTGTGTAGAAATGTCAGAGCAAGAACTAAAAGCATAAAAAGGGGCATAGCGTCTATCTGGTGAAAGATGTACCTTTAACAAGTTGCCGGTTTCTGCGACAATAGCAATCTTTGCAACAAGCTGGCTCGATTCTATCCTGGCTTTGGCGACATTGTTCGCAAAGATATGAATTTCTTAGATCGAAGAAGAATGGTTTGTGGTCATTGTGTCTATTTGGAGATGATCGATATTAGAAGCCTACATGGTTTAGAATGTGTGAATTAATAAGTTAAAACCATGGTATTCCCTAAAATCTGAGGGAAAAGTATTTATATGATTACCAAAACCGCATCGGCAGGATCGTCAGTGAGAGCCATTTCTTTAAGAAATGGAGGCCTCCTAGGTGGTCTCTGGATATTTTATTGGAGTTTATGAGACTTCAGCAGTGGCAATTTCATGGTCACCACCCATTTCCTCATTGAGCACAGGCGATGAAGGAATGGTGAGCAGGGTTGCGCCGAAGATGGTTAGCTCATGGTATCTCTCACTCTAATGCATTGCTCGCTTTGCTCCTGCCTCTTTAGGTTCTTGGCGAAGGGCATTATCATTTGACCACTGCGGATGGTCAGTGACATTGTCTTATCATCAAAAATGATGACGGCTCTGCGTTTACGTGGGTGACACTGTAAAAAGTGGTAAATAAGAACGATTGGTAGGAGGGGGTAAATTTGATTACAAGAAAAGAGCTTACCAAATCTTCTTCTTCCTTTGATTGCTTGCTGCCACCCCAGTCTTCGTTGGAACTTCGGCGAGGGCTTTCTGGTTGCTGTTTACTAGAATGGAGCAAAGATCTTCTCTTCTTTGTAGCAGAACTAGTACCAAACTCACAATAGAAGTTGTCTGTTTAGAAGCTCGCAGGACTGGGTCACTTGCTTGCTTTGCAACGCTTTTCTTATGTTGAATGACCAAGACTCGCTCAGTAGGGGTACTCGTGGCAAGCTTATCTGCAGCAAGTGGAAAGTACTCTTCAAAAATAATTGTGAAGATCTTGATGAATATAGGGGAAGGATCCATTTTCCATGGTACTTTAAGGTGGTTAGCCCACCATTGATGAAAATTCCCAGTAATGCCAAAGTTTGCACAGATGGTTCTGTTTGCATAGACTAGAGCCTCACATGACAGTGGCTGAAAGGTCGGAATCATGGCATCCGCAATCGCAGCTCTAGTAGGCTTCTTGATGTGTAGTCGCCAGGAAGTGAACTTGTTGAGTGATTCGATGAGGGGGCAAGGGACATCTTGAGTCAAGTCAAATTGCCTTGCAAAGTGGTTTAGGGCGTAGACTTCGAAGCAGATGTTGGCATCCGGAATGCGGAAGACGTCGGTGCACGAGATGCTCAGAATAAAAATGTTCCTCACTGCAGTTTTATGGTGAGGAGAAAGGGTGAACCTGCTCTTCAAATCATCAGGGTAGTGGCGGTTGACGATTACCTCTGCTGTTTCTTGTGGAAAGTCTTGTAGGGTAAAGAACTGGTTGAAGCTTGCATAATAGCTGGAAGAGGAAAAGTCTTCAGCTCTCACTAAAGTTTGGCCTAATAGCTCGTCATCTTCAAAACCTTTGATTTTGGGGCTACAGAAGTGAGGGAAATACGTATGAAGACACATTTCATGAATCCAGACAGGACCTGCTACCTCGTACGTGAAGGGGTTTGATGAAATCCAGCCTAGGCAACGATAAAAGGTTGCGAGTGCTGGCTGAGCTAAGCCAATTTTCTGCCCAGCGAAGATGGCTTTTGCCACTTTGGTCAAGTTACCAACGACTTACTCTGTGGAAACACAAAAAACGTATTTACAAAGCCAATACTCAGTAAATGTGATACCTCCCGAGTCACCTTCATCATTTTTGTAGTGTGAGTGCCAAGAGTTAAGACTTGTTGTAAAGGCCATGGTTAGGACAAGTCTCCCTAGTGAAAGTCACTTCATCTAGTTCACCCTGTGTATATGCGTGATCTGAAGTGGGTAATCCGATTATGGTCACGATATCCAAAAGCATGATGCTTAGATCTCCAAAGAAGAATGTGAAATTGTTGCTGCTAGAATCCCAGAAGTAGATAGCAGCGATAATGGGGGCTCAGTTTCCACTAGTGGGAACGTTGAAATATAGATCCAGTGCTTCCTTGACACATGTGGACTCCCATCTTGCCTCATCGAGTGATTTGCGGTTCTTGTACCATTCATTGTCCTCGGCTTTAGGGGAGGGCCATTTGCCCAGTGTGACCTAAGTATCTTTGCGTTCCCAGTCGAGCGATTCAGCCTCTTCTTACCAGACAATTAGAGGGGCGCAGTGTACTGGATCGCTGAGCGTAGCAGGAAGTTAGGCTCCATCCACTTCGGGACCCAGACCAATATTATCTCCATCATGCAATTCAAGAATTGTATAAGGGTCATGGATTTTGCGTCGCAGTTGTTCCTGCATCAACACAACAAAGGCAGTGGCGGCCTCTTCGAACTTAGTAATGGCGCCGAAGAAAGACATGACTTTTCAGAAAAAGTGCATGAAAAGCTTAAGCGAGGTTAGTGTTACCATTTGGCGACGGAGCGACACCTCACATCAACAAGAACCTCTTCGATTGCACATAAGTTTTATCTCAAGATCTGGGGGGAAATGTTTGGGCCTAAATAAATTTAACACTTATTTGGTGATGGGCTGAGAATAATAAGGGCCGATTCCTACAGCCAAATTCTTTACCTTGGTTTGAGAAGAAAAATTCTAGAGTTAACAGGAATTCTCGTAGAATTTAACAGAAGAGAAATCTATAGAATCTCCTATCTTGATTTCTTTTAGGATTTGGATTCTTTCATGATTCATGGTATGAAGAGGCGATCGCAGACTATTATAAATAGATAGATTTAGGATGAATTTAACACCTTCTCTCACGAGAAATAATCGACATCGACGAACTTAGAATTTTCACCATATAAGGCATGACAGATTCGACAGTTTACTCTTGTCTGACGACGACGATCAAAGAAATAGTCACCAGATAGGGCGTGAAAGTTCTAGCAGCTTACGAGTCACCACATGCCAATGTTCTCAACACTCACAAACAAGATTGCTCTGCTTTGTACCAGATAGGGTGTACGAATTATCGATTTTCGTGGCTCAGCAGCGAGACACAAAACTTAAGTCCTAAAAATACTTGAGCAAAAAGAATGCACTCCTAGCTCCAATTGCCTGTGAAGAAGCAAGATCAACGGTGCTATGCACATCAACATTCTGCCTTCTGCAGTGGCATGCCAAGCCTGCAACATAAAAAGGACAATTTTTAATTACCTAGTCACAGTTATCTAGACCTGCTGGGAAAATCGAGTCAAACAGACAACGCTAGAAAAATTGAAGAGAGAGAATATTATTCTAGGATTAATTAACTTTCATTAAGGTGAATAATTGAATATATCTAACAGAAAAAAAAACTATAATGACATATTTAAGTTAATCTGGACCATTGAAGGTCTTTAAATCTAATGGTCTAAATTTGGTGTAAAATCCTTAATGCTATTGAACCCAACCCTTATGGGTTTTATTGTAAATTCTCAATTTTCGCACTTTATTTGCTCTATAAGGGTTGGGTTCAATCTCCCTTTCCATAATTCCTCTATTTTCTCTTCTCTTTCTTAATTAATATCTTAATTATGTAAGTTTTAATAAATTATAGAAAAAATCGTTGAATTATATCATATTAGATAGAAAAGCTATTGGAGTTATAGGAAAAATATTTTAGAGATTTCTACTTTTGTTACCTTATAATAGAGAATTTATAGAAAAATCAAGGTTCTAAAAGGCGCTAGGCGGAATTAGGCGGTGGAGTTACTACCTACCGCCTAACAGTTTAGACGAAGTTTAATCGGTAATTAGGCTATAATTAGGCGGATTATTTTATGTATATATTTAATTAATTATATATTTATATGATATATTATAACATGAATAATTAAGAAAAAATTATTAAAAATTTCATAAAAATACATTGACTCAAAAATATTGTCATAATGTCATCAAACAACAACTCAAAAGTTCAAATTCAAATAAAAGCACAAAAGAAGAAGTGATAACTTTTTCAAGTGAAATGATCACTCGAAACCGTCGAACTCATACATGTCATCATTTCTTTCATCTACAGTATCATCTTCAGACTCTTGAACATTATCATCAAGTTCTGTAATTGCTCCCTCATCAACAATAACATCTCTATCCAAAGTAAGATCGGACTCAAGATCTTCATCATCAACATTTTCAAGTAGCCATCCTTGTGCCTTACAAGCGTCATTAGCAAGAAGTGGATCTCTTACTTTTTTCTTCCTATTAAGGATCTTAGCATTAAATTGCACATAAATAAGATCGTTCAATCTTGTTGTTCCAAGCCTATTTCTTTTTTTGGTATGCACCTAAAAATTATGAAAAATAATTATATGAGTTAGTTTTATAACTTTATTCATTAAACTAATTATAAACCAACATACAAAACATTACTTACTCCTTCAAAAGTGCTATAATTTCTCTCACAACCGGATGAACTTGTAGTCAAAGAGAGAATCTTTATAGCCATCATTTGCAATCCAGGTGCATCGCTTCCATAATTGCACCACCATGTAACTAAAGAGACAAAAATATAATGAATAAGCAACAAATCACCAATCATTTTTCATGCCCTCTCGGCATAAACTTCTCCAAAAGTCCCTTGTTTCGATCTATACTTGGGTAAATCTCCATTTAACACCACATCTTGTCTTTGGTCATCATCGGGAAAGAACTTCTCCACACACTCAAACATTGCATCCATAATAGGAGCCGGAAGAACTCCACTAAATTCAAGCTTGTAAAAATAGTAAGGGTTCAAGTGATAACCCACCAAATGCAATGAACAATCAATTCTTCCGTTACTTTTCCTTTCAATTGAATGTAGGATAGGATCAACCAAATTCGCTTGACCATTGAACACACTTTTAATTTCTTCCTTTGCTTGTTGTAATTCTCCATAGACAAATCTCATTGGGGGTGTGTCACCATCAACAATGCGTAGCACTTTAACTAGAGGAGAAAACACTCTTAAGCAAGTTGAAACCCCACCCCAAAAATTAAGGCTCACCACGGTACTATAAGCGGCTTTCCCTTTTTTCATCTTGAAGTGTTTGTATTTATCCCAATCATCACTAGTAACCATAGCCTTCAATTCAACTTTCTTATCATGTATGCTTTGTAAAGTTAGAAAAGAAGATGCAAACCTTGTAGCTCCCATCCTCAATAGATCTTGCTCAGCCATGGCCTTTCTCATCATTGCCAATGTTTTGTGATGTGCATACACAAAAATAGTGAAAGATTTTGCCTTATCAATAACACTTTTGAATCTTGGTTGGTTGCCAATATCTTTAAGCATAAGGTTGATAGTGTGAGTGGCACATGAAGTCCAAAATATATTTGGTCTCTTCATCTTCAACAATTTCGCGGCTGCCATGTTGTTTGTAGCATTGTCCGTCACAACTTGAACCACACGTTGAGGCTCAATTTTTTCTATGCATTCATCAACATACTCAAAAATATATTTTTTGGTGTGTGCATCTTCAGAAACTTCCCTAGAAGAAACAAATGTAACACCTTCTTTGCTATGAACACAAAGATTCATGATACTTCTTCTTTTACGATCGCTCTATGCATCGGTCATGATAGAACAACCATTTTTAATCCACTCTTCTTCATGCTTCTTGAGCAACTCTTTTGTTCTCTCAACCTCTTCCTTTAACAATGGCTCTCTTAGTTGATATTGGCTTGGAGGTTTGTATCCCGGGCCAAATTTATCAACTGCTTCTACAAACCTCAAGAAGCTATCACAATCAATAGCATTAAAAGCTACACCGGCTTCATACATTCATCTAGCTAAAAATCGATGCACCTCTTGTGTTCTTTCCTTGAAAAGTGCTTCATTGATATTTGGTTGCCGCATCTTTGTTTGTTGACCATTAGCTAACAAAGAATCCGGATCGATTGGGTTGGCATACCTATCCATAGGACCAAGAGAGTACGTCTTTGATGCCTTTGATGAGTTTGATCTTTTCCCTTCAACTACATCTTCTTCATCAAGTTGAACTTCTTCTCTCACTTCTCTTTCATGCACTTGTTTTTGTTTTTTATGTTCTTCACTTCTTCAAGTGTCGCTAAAACTTTGGATTTGTCACCATCCGAAGCTTTTGGACACTTTGATACATTTGCACCAACATGAGCAATGTGTTGCTTCAAGCTATATATGCCGGCGTTGGAAACATATCCACACAACAAGCACTTGACTTTATCCTTCTTATTAGGATCAACCAACTCCGCATAATTCCATCCAATATCATTTGAATGACGTTTCAAAGATATGGAAGGAGTTTCCGACATTGCAACGGATGCGGAAGAAGAAGACATCGGATTCGGATTACTTGTCATTTCACCTAATTCACAATTCAAATCATACAATTATTGAATTATACAAATCATTGAAATCATACAAATACAACAAGTCAACAAGCTAATAAAAATTTACCTAAACAAGAATCATACAAATTAAATTGTAAGCAACTTTAGTCTCAAGATAGTTTTATACAGCCTATAGAAGAAGAGCAAGCAAGAACTTTAGAGGCAAGGAAGCTATTTAGGTCCCAAGCTATTTAGTTACATTGCCAAATTTTTTTGATAAATTTGGTTCAAAGTTTATGTATAACAGTGCTACCGGTGCTAACTCAAACAATTGATGCTCTTTTTGGGTGGCAGATTCCCTTAAGACTCCCTTGAATTGGAGGACAAGATTACAAATAGCAGTTGGTGTGGTGGCAGCATTGGTATGTGATAAATCAAAGTTAATCGTCTTAATGTGTGGTCAGAACTCAGAATTTCTACCTAATGTTATTAACTTATTATACACATCTTATACACTTTACATCATCTTCTGTATCAGATGAATCATGAATGTATTTGTACACTAAAATTCATTTTAGTTTTACTTTATTTGTACATAAAACATGAATATATATGATGACTTTTGTTTTTGTACACTAAAATGGATGAATCATGAGTGTAAACTAAGGATCATTGGCTAGTTCTTGCAATGCAGAGAAATGAAAGTTCATCACTGGAGGACCACTAATATTCAAATGATTACTGTAATTTTGGAGCAAAACATTTTGTTCTCAATTATTCATGTATCTTACATTCTGTAAATATGAATAATTTTCTATAATTTAATGATTCATATAGAAGATGTATTATTATTTTTTTGTTGCAACTAAAAACAGTTTGTTGCTTAGCAAAAATGTCTCCTCTTCTTCCTTTCATCTTCAACGTAACGTAATTTCCCTATATTTTTCTTTGATTGCTGAGCAGCATGCATAGCCATATTATGATTATTATCACAACTCGGCAAGGGCTCTTTATATTTTGAATTTGTAATCAACACCAAAATGATAAGAGCAAGAGCAAAAACAAAAGTCATCATATATATATGCACGTTTTCTACGTTTACACAATGGATGAGCACAGAAATTGCTTTATCAGTGTGTTCTAATGCTTTGTTTTCTCCTGCTAGAGAAATGGCCAATGCTGCTACAACCTCTGAAGGTTTGTATTCCAAGAAGTCAATTCCTGCATTCATTTCTCACACACTACAAACATCAGCCTCTCTCCATTATTAGTACTCAAATTCTCATTACTTCAAAAATAAGTTAGGGGAACATTTGCAGAAATACATTAGCTCATCTATTATAAAGCTATTTCTATGCTCATCCATTATGTAAACTTATTATTCACATCTATTATCATTTTACTGTGCACTAAAATTCTAATGCAGGAATATTTGCTTCTTTTCAATGAACCACCAATGTTTCATGTCTCCATTAGCTCAACTGCTCAAGTAACATCATGCTAGAAGAAAACTTCAATGCCAAGGTAGTTAGTTTTTCAGCACTCTGTAACTCCCTAACTGCCTATTATAGTTTCCAAATGATCAAGAATTCAAAATATTGGTGAGCTAATTTGAGAACTATTTTTCTCATGATCATAGCTTTCAACTAATTTGAGAATGCATATTTAAGGCTTCTTCTGTACAAAATGCATTTTATGTCTGGTCACTCTGGTGCTACACTGCTACTAGTCTACTACCCTTGTATTATTGTGTGAATCTTTCTCAAGACTGGCCGGAGAAGTGAAACACAATGAATCCAAGATCCAGAACCACTCAATAGCATTAAAGTATCAAAGTAATCAAACACATTGAATCGATATCAGAGAATTGAGAGAAATCAACAACCAACATTCACCTAATAGATCGAGCAACAAGCCAACAACAAACGTAAGGACAAGTGAACCACACTGTTTCTACTACTATCCAAAACCAAAACAGATCAACAAAATGCCAAAATATCAGAGAATTGAGAGAAATCGAAATCGAAACTGGCAAAAGAGAATAGGACTTGGTTGAACTTGAAATTGAATGCTGGTCGAGATGTAGTCGTCGGCGTTCTCTATTACAACTCAATCTCCGTCGTGACTTTGAACTGGTTCGGCGTTCTCTTATTTGGGTTTTGTTTACTTCTGCAGCTCTACCCGACTGAATTTTTCTGGGTTTCAATTTAGGGCTTTTACACTTGACTCCTAATTCCGCCTTTCTCCCGCCTATTGATTAAACGGACCGCCTAAGTCGGCCTTTCTCCTGCCTAATCGCTCACCGTCGAATTGGTCTGCCTACATAAAAAATTGAACGTTGGCTTGGTTTTTCTCGCCTAGACGACACCTAAGCGGATAAGGCGGCCTTTTTTTGGAACAGAAAGAAAAACTAATATAGATGCTCTAAGAAACTAGAGGGGCTCTCAAAGGAGAGAGGTGCAGTCCAATCATGTGTTGCCTATAGCATTTTTATCTTGTACACTTATCACGACTTTCTTCATAGTTTGCAAATGCAACCACCCGTCCACTTGATCTAGCTAGGCAATCTAGCTTGTTTCTGCTCTCAAGGATTATCTTGAGGTAAGTTGTATGTATAATGTCTTTTCAATATCCGAGCATCTTTTATGCACAAAGGTTCACTATTTCACTTGTGCGCCTGTTTGGTATAACTTTTGAAAGCATTTTCAAACATATAAAAATACTTTTAAAAACTTTAGAGTGTTTGGTTATACTTAAAAGTGCTTTGAATTTTTTAGAAAATTACTTATAAGCCTTCAAAGCAATTTTGTAGAAAGCACATGAGATGTGCTTTTTCTTGGAAATGTTTCCACCTGAAATTGCTAATAGCGAAAATCACTTTTAGAATCCATCCCAAACAGGCACTTTAACTAACTTTGACCAAAAGTTTGATCCGCAATAAACACAAAACTACTTACCTAGAATCCTACATAATCGACCAAAACTTGGAAAAAAAATCTGAATTCATATTATTTTTCAGTTACGAATCTGAATTCATAAGTGGTCTCTTGCCTCATATCACACATCGAATGAGAAATTCTTTTACACGGACTAAGAGTAACAAAAGTTTAGAAACTATGACAAGTAGTTCAGTGGAAGTATTTGGTCCCATCACAGGAACGTTTGATATGGAACCCTCATGTCATGCGTTCGAATGCTGGTGACGTCAATATGTGTTTGCTGAAGTATAAACATGGCGAAACATTGTGCTGCAATGCTCAGTTAGACCATTTCACATGGGTCGAGAGATTTTGTCATGAGTCTATAAAGCCTTTGGATTATCCTTCACAAATTAAAAAAGAACAATTGTTTAAATGTTTGAAAAATGCTATTTTTTTTTTTAAGAAAGCTGTTAGTTTATTGTTTTCATATAAATGTGAATAAATTCTTCTTAAAAGTTATACTTGCTCACGGAATAAGAGCTAAAGAGTCACGGTTTGGGAATGTTCTCATGATATTTTCTTGAATATAGAGATTTGAATTTTTCTTGGGTGAGGACAAAGATAGAGATATGAATATTTCTTGATCTCATAATATCCTAGTTTCGTAATGTATTGAAAATATTCACAAATAAGAACTTCGTAAAAGTTTTGTCACCCAATGAGCTCGAAAAAAGAACAGTGCATAATTGTCCTAAACTTTTTTTCAGCTCCAATTTTTTTTTTTTGAAAATAAGAATGGTGTATCAGCCCTCAAATTCCTTTCCAATTAAACTGTTGAAGTATTGGGTATGAAGGAAAAATAATTATAGATATGATTTTTGATGATTGAATTTTTTAAATAAAAACAAAAACGTATGAACGAGAAAATCACTACTCATATATGTAAATAGAGCTCGCGAGATATTGTGTCTGTTTGGGATGGTTTCTCAAAGTGATTTTACTATTAGTACTTTCAGAAAAGAAAAAAATATATATATCCTTTCAAGAGAAGTGCTTTCTATAAAACAGGCTTATAAGTAATTTTCTAAAAAAAATTTAAAACACTTTTAAATATAGCTAAACATTTTAAAATTTTTAAAAATATTTTTATATGTCTAGAAGTATACCACCTGAAGTTCTCTGTTTTACTATTTGCTCGCCGATTCTTTCTTCCTCTTTAAAATACCAAACCCACCACTGTGTGTCTGCAACCTCTTCGTTTCATTCTCGTCACTTCCGCCAGAAACCACACACGCCCCCATAAATGGCCTCCCCTAAATTCAAACGACTCAAAACCCTAGACGATGATCACAGCCGCCCAATCACCGCCGCAATTCCTTACCTCCCCGACAACGTCATCGAGCAAATCCTCTCCTTCCTCCCGATCAAGCTCGCGGCTCAGGCCAACGCCGTCTCAAAGCAGTGGGCTGCCGTGTGGCCGCCGTTCTCCGCCATCGAATTCGACGAAGGCGATTCCTCCCCCGCTGCCGTCGCCGATCCCGCCAAGTTTCAAAGATTCCTCAGATTCTTGGAGAATTGCTTGAAACGCTGCGAGAGACAGAGGGTTTTGGACAAGCTGAGCCTCCGAATCATCTACTGTGTAGCTGGAGACGACGAATATGTCATCAACAGTTGTGTCGATTTCGCAATTCGGAGATGTGTTAAAGAAATGGATATTCGATTTGTTGAATTCGAAACTGAGGTTAGCTTGTACTTAATACCCCAGCCAGTTTTCTCTTCCAAGTTCTTGGTTATTTTGAATTTGGAGAAAGTTAGAGTCAATTTCAGCTCCGTAAACCTAACCTCACTGAAAACCATGTCCCTTAAAGATGTTGAATTTGAATTCGATGATAAAGATGACGAAAGCTATGTCCCCAGCTTAGTTTCAGGGTGCCCTTGCATCCAGTGTTTATCAATAGATCAATGCAATTTCGGCTACTCGGCGGATCTTGAGATATCGAGTTCGACTCTAAGGTCGTTGGAGATTAGGAATTGTCATTTGGATTTGGCTGTCAAGACCATTAATCTAGAGTCTTTTGAACTGGTTACTGAGTGTACTTGTATCTACCATGACAGTTTGACATTGTGGGATTGTGACAACCTGAGGAAAATGTACATTCATAGTGAGGGTTTGAAACAACTTCATTTGCTCGGATGCCAGAACAGTATGGAGAACTCGATTTTTACTCCCAATCTGAATTATTTTCTCTTTAGTGGAATTGTGGAGGCTAAGATCAACTTCGTGGAAGCTCCCTCTGTTTTATTAGATTCTATTATCAGAATTACAAATTACTTCTGGACTTCGGAGTATTACTCTCTTCTGAGAGATTGTCTGGCAAGTTTCGATTGCTCCAGAAAAGTGGAGATAGATATTTGTGATGCTGAGGTATTATCTCTTTTATTATTCTTTTGGTGCTACTTAAGCTCCTGTTTCTCACATTGCACCTAATTGTGTTGTATACCCCAATTAACAAATGAGTATTGTGAACATATTACATGCTATATGCTGCTAAAGTTCACATTGGGTAGAGTATACTGGAGATTGATCCCAGGATATGAAATTCGGTCCCCTCGCACAGCAACAAGGTGCAATGTGAAAACAAGGCAGCAAAGTGTAACTATGCTATGTTGAGTTAGCCATTACTTATCCCTGTATGTTGATTCCCATCTTTAATTATTGGGTCTGAATGGCTTGTAGGGTGTCATGATACCAGAAGATTGCAGAATAAAATTGTCTCCACCTTTACCCAGTATCAAGCAGCTGCAGTTAACCTTCACTATACCGTTACGAGACAGAGATTATTGGTTGAGTTCCTCCTTGACTTGGTTGGCACCATCTGCAGATATTCTACCATATAAGTATGACCATATATAAATTGTAGAACAATGCCGTCGAGAAACAAAGTGACGTTGAGAGAGTGGTGATCTCCATCATCTCCTTTTTCCTTGGTTCTCAACTCTTTTAAGAATGATATAGTGTGCATTCTTCTTTTATGAACAAAAACAGGTATTGCAAATTTTCTCGAGAAATTAAAGTGTTGTTGCACTAAGACATTGCGTTGGCAAAATCAAGTTGATACTCTTCCTATGATTGAAATGTCATGTTAGTGTCTGCTGCGTAAGTGATGCATTGCAAAGCTCAGGAATTTGAAACTCCATCTTTTCATTCATTTCAGAGTTTCCAATTAACCCTCCTGCGTTAGAATGTGTATACAGTATGCACCTTTTGATCAAGGCTCCAAGAAGCAGAAGAGAACCGGGGTTAGGACATCCTGCGTAGCTCTTTTATTGGATATAAGCTAATCCCCCTCTATCTACATATAGTGGAGAGCTAATCTTTTTCTCTAAGGAAATTAAATTATTTTTCTAATTTACATACATGTCTTATTTCCAAATTTGGTTATTTCTTTTCTTTCTTTTTTATATACAAAATCTTGAATTTTCCTGACTGTCGGATTCAATATATTTACCAAACATAATTCATTTTTTATAACCTTCTAGATAAACTGTTGTAACAAACCGTCAAAGGTGGCACTGAAGTTTAGCTTCAAAGAAGATACTCGGGAACAATAAATGGTCTTGGATCAATCAAACTATCAAAGTTCGTACAGACCAACGAAATAAGATATGAGACCAAATCCTAGATTATTGTATAGTTTTGTACATGCCAGGGGTATATTAGAGTATCTCCAACAATTTTTTAATATTTTGTCTATAATAGAGAAACAAAAAATACAGTTTATGATATATTTTATGTTTTAAGTCCAGTAAATTTTTTATTTTGCAGATTTTATCATTATTCTTCATCTTCTTCCTTAAAAATATAGATATTGTTGTGATCATAGGAAATGTGATTATAGGATATAACTACGGCAAATGGTTCAGTGGAAGCATTGGGTCTTGCCACGGGAACGTTTGATATAGAACTCATATGTCATGCGTTCGAACGTTGGCAGCGTCAAAATGTGTTTGTTGAATTACAAATGTGGCCAAGCACTGTGCTATAATGCACAATTTGACCATTTTACATGGGCCGGAAGATTTGTCCTGGGCCTAGGAAGTTTTTGAATTATCCTTAACACCTCAAAAAAAATGTTATTTTCTCTCTCATCATATTCTCTAAAATAGGGAATGTGTTTAGGGAATATATTGTCTGGTCATAGGCATTTTAAGCCTAAGTATTAAATGACAGGGTAAGACAAACCTTATTATTAATTTGTGAAATCCAAGTTCTCCCCATGAAAATGATGAAATGATAACATTTGGGCCTAATAAGTCGGTTTCTAATTCAGTTTAATTTTTTACGTGTATCTCATTTCTTATAACAATTTCTACTTATATTGTCAAGGGTGGGTCTATTCACACCTCCAAAATCGATATTTATACCTCTAATTTTTTTGAATTTTTATAATTTCATTTTTAACAACCCTAATTCAAAAAATCTCTTTACTCATATAGCTAGAATCTGGATTCTTGAGATTCTTTTGCACAAAATAAAACTAACTCTCTCTCTCTCTCTCTCTCTCTCTCTCTCTCTCTCTCTCTCTCTCTCTCTCTCTCTCTCTCTCTCTCTCTCTAATTCAATTTTTTCTTGAAAATTTAAGGTTGAGTTTGATGACTGAAACATAGAATAATTTTTTTGGAAATAAGAGTTAGTTTGAATCGATCTTTATGAAATTTTTTTTTTTGAATTTTTTCAAGTTTGGTGAATCGATTTCATTTTCATGGTTGTAAGTCATTATTTAATTATTTTTTTTAAACTCATTTTTGTTATATGTTCTTCAACATGGATCATGACTATAAGATTTCAAACTATGTATCATAGTTTTTTGTTTCATTGGTTGGAGATTTAGATTTGTGATTTACAATGAAAAAAAATGGAGGTGGATGATGGGGTGGTGAAAAAAAGAAAAGATGAAGGGTAGAATAGTGAGATTAGTGGTAAAATATTAGGAAGGAGGTGTAAATAGTTTTTTTTAAGGTGTGAATAGATGCACTATTGTCAATACTGTTGAAGGAGAATAATTGATAGACTGAAAATTGTAACTCTTTCATTGATAGAATGTTTTATATATAGGCTGATACAATCTGTTACAATCAACGTCCCGATATAACAAAGATTCTTTGTATCTTCATCTAATCTAATTTATATCTAATTATGACAAGATACACACCAGAAGTTACAGAGAATAAATCTCCTTAAACACTCCCCCTTGTGTCGATGGCCTAAAAAATGATGCATGACTTGTTGCCTCACTAAAAACCTTGTCAAGCAAACAAAAATACAATGGGTAAAATAAAAGCTTGGTCTAAGAACAAAAGAGTAGAACGCATCAACTACAAATGTTACTACATGTGTCGTAGACTCCCTCTGATGTCTACAGAAATGTGACTCCCCCTGACTATAAACTCAGTCATGGAGTTCAGATAACTGCGCATACCAATGCGTCTCACATGTTTCATGAATGTAGATTTAGGTAGTAACTTGGTAAACAAGTCCACATCATTATTCGTCGAACCCACCTGGTTCACATGGATATTCAACAGCTATTCTTGTTGCTGATTGAAGAAGAATTTTGGCGATATATGCTTTGTATTGTCACCATTAATATAACTCAACTTCATCTGTTCAATGCATGCCGCACTATCCTCAAAGATGTAAGTGAGAGCTGTCGTAGTAGATGGCAATCCACTATACCCTTGAATATGATGAATAAATGACCTAAGCCAGACACATTCTCTAACCGCTTCATGCAAAGTAATGATTTCTGAATGATTCGAGGAAGTAGCAACAAGAGTTTTCTTAGTTGATCTCCAAGAAATCGTCGTGCTTTCCATAGTAAAAATATAACCAATCTGTGAACGACCTTTGTGTGTGTCAAAGAGGTATCTAGCATCAGCAAATCTGACCAACACATCAACCGGTGTTTCAGAATAGGGGACTGCAGTAAAACTGCTCACAGCAGGGGAGGAGTTTGACGGATCAAAATCCTCACTCGACGGGTCAAAAGATGCCCTCGGATTATCACAGTTCACTCCCTTTGATGGGTCGAAAGACCTACTCGAAGGGTCGAAGGAGTCAGAACTTGTATGCTGTAACTCAACCATCCATTTTCCAGGATTTTCCAATTTCTCTCTGTACTCTTTGTAAGGGAAGAATAAACCCAAGTCAATGGAACCCTTCAAGTATCTGAAGATTTATTTTACTCCATTCTAATGAAGTTGCGTAGGCGCAGAGCTAAATCTAGCAAAAAAATTCACTAAGAAGGCAATATTTGGACGCGTGCACTAAGCTAGATATAACAAAACTCCAACAACACTAAGATATGGAATTTCAGCTCCCAAGACTTTCTCATCGTCATCTACCAGAAGAAATAGATCCTTCTTGGGGTCCAGACTGCGAACAACCATTGGCGTGTTAACAAGGTGTGTTTGGTCCATATTAAATCACATGAGTATCTTTTAGACATAAGCAAACTGGTGAATAAGAATTCCACCAACTCGATGTTCTAGCTCTAATTCGAGACAAAATTGAGTCCTACCATGGTCTTTCATTTCAAATTCAGATTTCAAGTAGTCAACCGTCTCATTGATCTCATTAAGAGTCCTGATGATGTTCATATCATCTACATATACAGCTACTATAGCAAATCCTGAACTTGTTCTTTTAATGAACACGCAAGAGCATAAGTCATCATTCTTATATCCCTTCCCAATCAAGTAGTCACTAAGATGTGTGTACTAGATCCTACCGGATTGTTTCAATCCATATAGTGAATGTCTCAATCTGATTACATGAGCACTCCGTGGTTTAGAGTTACTTGATTTGGACATAGCAATGTCATCCGGCATTTTCATATATATCTCTGAATCAAGATCCCCATAGAGATATGCAGTAACCACATCCATGAGCTGCATGTTTAGTTTCTTGGACACTACCAAACTTATTAGGTAGAGGAAGGTGATAATGTCCATAACCGGAGAATACGTCTCCTTATAATCAATCCCATGGCGTTGTGAGAAACCCTGCGCCACTAGTCTAGCTTTATAACACGACCTCATTCTTATCATTACGCTTCCAAACAAAGACCAATTTATGTCTTACCGGCTTAACATTCGGTGGGTATAGCACTACCAGACCGAAAATCTGCCTTTTATTCAGAGAGTCTAGTTCAGGTTGGATTGTTACCTTCCATTTCGGCCAATCTGCTCTTTGTTGGAAATCCGCCACAGAACAAGGTTCTACTTCATCGTTGTCTATGATCTACTGAGCGACAGAATAAGCAAATACATCATAAACTAACATGGAAGATTTATCCATAAGAATGCGCGCATAATTTGTTCTAAGCGAGATTTTTTTTGTTCTCTGACATCAATAGAGGTTCTAAGGCATCCCCCAGACATGTCAATTGTGATTCAAGGACATAACTGCAGTCAGAGATAATCTCATGTGAAGGATTCACAATGTTGATGATGAATAGATCATTTTTTTTCCTCGATGGCCTGCCTTTTAATCGACAGGTCATCAATGAATTTTCTTGGTCTCCCCCTTTTTCCGTGGGAGCCAAGGCCAACGCAACACCTTCCATATGGGCAGAAGGAACGTTTCCTTGCCCGGTGTTGGTACTAACCAATCCCCATTTCGGGATTTCCAACCTTGCAGGAATGTTTGCACCAAGTATATCCGATCTCGTCACTTTAGTGATATCAGTAAATGAGTCAGACATAGAGTCTGCTACTTTCTGAAGATCAAGTATTCTTTGCACCTCAATCTCACTCTGAGATGTACGGGGATCGTGATGAGACATAGTGGTATTAGACCACGTTAATTCCTGACGTTGAACTGGAATAGATATATTCCTTCCTCCCTCTAATGTAGAGAAGTATGTCTCATCAAAGTGACAATCTGCAAATCTTGTAGTAAAGAGATCTCATGTCAAAGGTTCAAGATAGCGGACTATCGTTGGAGCTTCATAGCCAACATAAATGCCTAATCTTCGTTGAGGACCTATTTTAGTGTGATGTGGAGGTGCAATAGGCACATATACCGCACAACCAAAAATGCGTAGGTATAAAATGTCATCCTCATATCCAGTTACCAACTTTTGCTGGTTGGCATCGTACTGGTCAAAAATGAAGAAGCATAGCTGCGTGTAATACTACATAACCCCACGCGGATACAGGTAACTTTGTATGCATTACCAACGCACGATACACAAGATGTAACCGCTTGATGTGAGCCTCTGCTAAACCGTTTTGAGAATAAACGTGAGGAATGAGATGTTTAACTTCAATCCTAACAGACATGCAGTAATCATCAAAAGAATTTGATGTAAACTCTCCTGCGTTGTCCAATCTAATAGACTTGATTGGATGATCCGGGTGGTGAGCCCAGAGCTTAATAATTTGTGTCAGGAATTTTGCAAATGCAGCATTCCTTGTGGATAGCAAAGCAACGTGTGACCATCGTGTTAATGCATGTACTAAAACCATGAAATATTTAAATGATCTGCATTTTAATTTGATAGGTCTACAAATATCACCTTGGATTTGTTGTAAGAATGGAATATTTTTTGTATTATCAACAGCAAAACAAAGATATGCATGTAACTTTGCTAAAGCACAAGCTTTGCAAAATGAGCGATGTGCATCAGAGATTGCAACATATGAATCTGGTGGGATAACGCACGACACCATAGTTGTACTTTGCCTGGATTGTGAGGAGTAGTCATCTTGAAGACTGAACTAGGATTGAGAGGAGTAGTCTCATCTTCCCCATCAAAACCGATGGATTTGGGTATTCCCACATGCTTCTTCACTCTGAAGAATGGATGACCATGAGTATATTTCAATATTTTGATCATCGTGTAACGACATGGATGTCCCAGTTGAAAATGTCAAAGCTTGTATGATTCCAAGTCACACGAAGTCGTGTGAGTCATGGCATTGGATTCAATAATCCAAACCGTAGTTAGTTATATACCACTAAGAATATCTAGAAACTTCTCTAGAATGCGCTTGCAGCCACATTCAAAAGAGGTAATACACAATAATTCTTGTCCATTCTTATAATATGTTTCCAAGTGGAAATTGTTGTGGTGAATATCTTTGAAACTTAGCAAGGTTTGATTGGCCTTTGGCACATATAAGGCATAAGTGATAAAAAATCTTGTACCATGAGGCAACAGAAATTCTTTTGAACCACGCATTTTAATTACCGATGTTGCACCTATCATGGTAGTCACTGAGGAGTTGTATGGGACAAGATCCACAAAAAGTTGTCTATTCCGCAAAATTGTGTGGGTAGTACCACTATCTGCAAGACACTCAATCTCGCCTTGAGACATCTACAAAAGCAATGTAAATAAATGAGTCTTTGAACTAAAGACCAGGCGAACACTTTAAGTAGATACTTAAATATTTGAATAGGGATGTGACCCTTGTTGAGTGTTGATATGGCATGACATGAACCGATGTAGAACCACATCTGTTGTAGAATTCCAAGTTGGTCAAAAAAAATATTCCGATACCAAATCTCGACGGGTTGAAAGTTTGTCCAGGAGGATACCTTTGACGGGTCAACAAAATTTTTGACGGGTCGAAGGAAACCTAAAACTGATATCGATTTTCTGATATCCATCATCGACGGGTCGAGCACAATTTTCGACGGGTCAAAGTTGGACATAGATTGAGACAAAAGAAAATAGTCAACGGGTTGAGGGAAAAATTGACGGGTCAAAAGAATACCGAAACCGATCCAGAACAAAACATTCAACGGGTCGAGAAGAATCTCGACGGGTCAAAGATTTGCTGAGATCAAAACATCAGCTTTTTTCGTGTTTCATTTTTACTGTATCATTGTGTCATTATGCCATATAAAATTGTAAACATCGAACCATACACTTCATGAGTAGTGAAATAGCATTCTTAACACTTTCATAAACCGAAAAATAGAGAAATTCCATTACTCACCAACTGAAAGTTACATCATAGATGTTCTTATCCAAAAATCAAAATAAAAACCAAGACAATGGTCTTAAGAAAAATGGCAAAAACTCTAGCCAAAAACAAAATAAAACTTGAATCTATTACACAGACAATGCCTTTTACGTAGACTCTTGAGCCAATTATTGCTTGTGTCTCTTGTAGATGTTCTGAATTTCTTTGATAGCAAGGCACTGCTTATTCATATGCTTTGTTGAACCACATCAGTAATAGGTGAATGTTCCAGAATTGGAATGCATTTGCCCATCATTACCCGAATCTGATTGGTTCTTGTTAAAGTTGGCATTTTGATCTCCGTGTCAAGTCAGATTTTGGTTGCGGCCTTGGCCACAACGCCCACGCCCACGCCCTCCTCTCCCGCCTCGTGGAGCTTGTCTGCCAAGATTGTAAGGTTCCGAACAACCATTCTTTTTGTCCTTACGGGCCTTTCCTCCAGTTTAGTAACTCTCAGGCTTTTAAGTACCAGCCGGTCTTGAGTTATTATCGAGGATGACCTCATGATGTCTCTCCTTTTTGGCTAGACTATTGATGAGATAACTGAAGGTAAGAATCCTTCCCTGTTCGCACTCGATCCAGTACTGATGAACAAGATCGCGTATAGAGATTAGGAAGGTGTTCAAAGACTTTTCAATCATGTCTTTTTCTGTCTTTTCCACCCTATAGAAGCTCAAATCGGACTGCAGATCCAAAGATGCTTGATTATAATCTTGGATCTTTGGAAAGTCTAGAAGCCTAAGGGCTTCCCATTTCCTAATCAACTCAGGAAGCTATGCATCCTGCACATTGTCGAGGCATTACTTCAAAGCATCCCACAAATCCAGGGGATCTGTTTTCTTTAAGTATTGCTTCTTAAGAGTTGAATGAATATGACGCCTCAAAAATATGAGGGCTTGAGCTTTCGATTCTGCTGATGATGGAATCACGTTTGGTCCAGCGGGTTGAATGGTGTTGCTGAGTCTCTTTTTTATGAATGTATTAACCACATCAGAGACCTAGCGATGGTATTCATTTCCTTGAATATCAAGGATGTCGAATCTGGCCTAACCAACTCATTTGAATTCATTTACAAAAGTATAAAGAGATTTCATTAGTATCGATCGGAAAAAAAAAATCACGATCACTAACATCAAGTTTTAATGTATAAGAACGTGATCCATAATGTATGATCACACAATCGATCATCAATAAACGGTGGCTCGAAAAACCACACCCAGAAACCGTGATTGACCATCACATATGATCGATTTCCCTTTCTTTTCTTTTCTAAACCGTGACTCTCCCAGGACCGTCACTCATATTCCATGGATACAAGTTCATAGGATCTAAGGCATAGATATTCAATAATCACAAAAAATATCACAATCCTAGATCTAGAGTTTTGTAGGAAGTTTTATTCCTAGATCTAAAGATTAACGGTTTAAAAAATTTACCTCAATAGGTATTATGCTCGGTATGACCGATACAAAAGTTGGACGACGTTGGGAGGAGTTCGTCTGTAGAGGTTCTTTAGGAGTCGAGCAGTTTTGACGAAGTGGGAAGATTGTTGGACACAAGGAGGATCGTCGGAGAAGAAGTAGCCAAACTAATGAAGGTCTGTAGTGATGGAGGTTGGCGGTGAAGTTTGCTGCCGGCAGTAAAGGTTTTTGTTTTAAGGTTATAGATTTTTTTTTGTGATAATTGATTATTAACTCAGAGTGTGTTGATAACGTGTTGAAGGAGAATAATTATTAGACTGAAAATGTAACTCTTTCATTGATAGAATACCTTATATATAAGCTGATATAATCTGTTACAATCAATATCCCGATATAATAGAGATTCTTTTTATCTTCATCTAATCTAATTAATACATATTTAATTAGGACAAAACACATATTAAAAATTATGGAGAATAAATTTCTTTAAACAAATACAATGTTACCTATTTCAGTTTAATTGAAGTTTGTGTATTTATTAATCATCAGTTGTCATAAATATTTAAATTTGATTTATAATTTTATAGATTTTATATGTTTTTGGATCTGGCTCCGCCTGACCTGATATGAGGTTTTTGAGCTGAGCCTGAATATGCCTAGCGCTTCGTAAACATGATCGATCCAATCTACTTCAACGTATAATGTTCAGTATTGCAGCTTCTGCTTGCTGAAACAGTTCTTTGTTACATGATTTATCCAAGTTGGCTAAAACAATAACGTACTAAAATAATTTGATGATTTTGATCGATGAACCGTTGACGATAAATTGTGGATAATCTAGTATTCTAGTTCGTCTCAGTTCGTGCATAAAAAATTAAATAACGTGGAAAACATGGCTCCCAATGATTAACAACTCCCAGATAATAAAAGACGCACATGTCGTTTGTAAGAAGTGACTTCATGCTTACCTTCCCTTGTTCTTTTTCCAGTGTATTATTTGCGGACATGCTGGAATTACTGGATATTGTTCCCCCTTTTTAATTGCATCTCAAACCAGTCCAGTGGGCGGTCCGCGTACCATAGCAGGGCCCACACACAGACAAAGCAATCGAGCTCGGGAAAAAGAAATACATGAGCGTGCGTAAATTCCAGGTTGGAAGGTACAATAATCCATCGAATCCTTATTATGCAATAGTAACAAAATGTGACTTTCCCCACTAAAAAACAGAAATTTCACATGAAAAAAAAAACAAAATAATCGAGCTAATTTTACAGGTACTCGACGCTACGATTACTTTCTAAAAATAATTTAATCCGGATTTAATGATCAATAACTGCGAGCATTTCCGGCAGACCCATTCCCGGAATCCGAGGAATTATCGGGTGCGTAGTCCATCATCATCATCCACTGTTGAAATAGCTCGTCTTCCCCAATCCTCTCCCAGAATTCAGACTCCATTAATCCCGTCGTCGAGTCGTCTTCGCTCTTGTTCTCTTCTTCTTGCTTGGTTTCGTTAACCACATTAATGGGCTGTGCGGGCACTACTACTGTCGGAGTTTCTTGGTTTGTCGACGTCGTCGTTAATGAGGTGTCGGGAAATGGGAAATTGAGCTTGGCTCTGGGCCCACGGAACTCGATTGCAGCCTTGTCGTAGGCACGTGCCGCATCCTCGGCCGTGTTGAACGTGCCGAGCCAGACCCGAGCCGCGCGTCTCGGGTCTCGGATTTCCGCCGCCCATTTTCCCCATGGCCGCTGCCTCACTCCTCTGTAGTTCTTCTTCAACCTCTTCTTATTGGGTCCTTTCACTCCTTTCTTACTGGAGTTATTGCCGGCGTTGATCTCCTGATGATGGTGATCCTGTGATGATGATGATGGCGGGAAAAAATTGCATCCAAGACAGCCACTGATTTTGCACACCGAACACATGTCCGCCTCCGACGAAGCGAAGAGGGCGGAGGATGGGAAGAAAGAATTGAAGTCCATGGCGGCGGTGGTAGTTCCGGCGATGACGTTGCGTAGAGCGGAGACGATTACGGCGAGTTCTTGCTCGTGGGTGAGACGACGAGGCTGCGGCTGAGGTATGAAAGTGTTTTGAGATGGTTGCGGTGGCGCGGAGGCGGAGGCGGAGGCGGAGGCGGTGAGTTTGAAGGAGTTTTGCATGGTGAGCTGAGTTGTTGTGTTTGTATTTGAATGAGGAGGCTTTGGGGGTCTGACCTCTCAGGCGGTGGGAAAGGCTTTGAATTGTGTTTTGAGAGTCAAAATGGATTTGGGGGCGTATATATACGCTTGATAACACAGCTGTCAAACACACTTGAGACGCGCAGCCTGGGTTCTTCCTCGCACGTGACTCAATTTTTGTTTGCTTCAGTGGAGAGTGGTCTGTCTGTGACTGGCTTCATCGTGGCCGCGAACAGAGCGCGAGTGAGACTCACGCGGAAGTGTGAGGCGGTTAGTTTGATAATATCTCTACGTGGCTCTCGAAAGAGGGCAACAAGTTTCGCTGCGATGGGCACCTGAAGTTTCGTCTTTTACGTACACAGCGACGTAATGCGGCTCTTACGAGAGCCCTGACGTATCATACTGGTCGGAAGATCATAATTATGATGCAATAATCATTATCCCCTACGGTCTAGATTAAAGAAAAAAAATTAAGATGATTTATGAAATCAGCTGATCAGCACATAGAAAAAAAATTAATTTATGAGTACTTGCCACGAGAAATTCAGAAATTGTATCGTAATCTTACTGAATTATGATATATAGGCAATGGAGACTAGTCGGTTAAATGACGTCCGAGATTTTTATCCTTTATTAGTGTAGTGTTTGTTATAGGGGTTTGTCAACGGGTCGGGTCTTGTCTTGCGGACTTCGGGCCAGACCAAGTTTTCAACACAATTGTGAAGCTCAAGTCCAGTTCATAGAACCGAGCCTTATGAGCTAGGCCGGCCCAAATATCTCTATAATTTCCAAGTGGAATCTAATTGTTCTGTACATAAAATAATAAGTTCTCAACTTACTAATTGCAAACATTAAATCGATACACAAACATTTTCAAAATAATGAATAAAAATTTTCTTTATATAAAACTAAATTTATCATTAAGGCTAAGTTGCCCAACTGAGAATCTAAGAGCAAATCCAACTATCCAAATAGACAAGAATAGTGCAGTACAAAGAAAAACAAACACTAGAATGCGTTCTCACTTTAAAGAGTGACTACATACATAGAGAAAATTGAACTAATAATTTGTGGTAGTCAAGATTTTTGTGTTATGTTGTAGTCTTATTTCATTATCTTATTGCAGCCTTGTTTTCTTATCTAATTACAAAATTTTTACAGCCTTGTTTCCTTAAAAGAGAATATTAAACTAGTAAAGAGATTATAAATCTGTTTCTTTATCTTATTGAATATTTTTTTATATAAGTATAAATTATAATTCATATATTAAATTTAAATTTAAGAAATTAAAATAAAAGATAGATTTTCGGGTCGGCTTCTTACAGGTCGGGTCAGGCTTAAACTTTTTGGGCCTTACAGGCCTCGAAGACCCGTAGGTCAAATAATGAGGCATAATTTAGTATATGTTGTCGTAATTTAATTTTGGGTGTGTTTGAGATTTGTTGGTTAAATGACCATTGATCGAGGACGGTGTTTGAGTATCTATTGTTGACCGGAAGTGCAGTGTTCGACGATGATAACGGTGGCATGAGGGCAATTGACTGAAATTGGCGATGGATATCGAATACAATAATTAGGTGAATAAGCTAGGTAGGTCAAAGATATTAGACATGCATATTATAAAGCTTTAACTCATTACTTAATTAATACCACTTGGCGATGAACATTTATCTAAATTTATTACTGTATAAGATCTAATATAAAGCTTTACGTCACGCAAAAGTAAAAAATATTATAAACTAGTGTTAATTTATAATTAAATCACGTCGGTTCTTAAAGCTTAGTTACTAGATGGTGATATCTTTTATTGCTTATAACAGCTGGCATTAGTGCACAATTTATAAAATAATACGGTTTTAGTTAAAAGTGTTGGTCACAATTATTGTTCGAAAAAATGGACGCCTAGGTCGATTAGTCAGAAAAAATCAGTCAAATGTTTAAATTCAGGGGTGGGCGGATCGTCAGAGGCGGAGGCCGATTAAATGGGAAAAAAAGGGTCCGCCTAGCGCTTAGGCGGTGATTAGACGCGCCTAGGTTCTTTTTTTTTTCAAATTTTTTAGTTTTTTTTTTTAATTTAAAAGGGTTAAAAAAACAAAATTAAAACCCTAAAACTCTTTTTTGTGTGTGTTTTTATTTGGATTAGACGCGCCTAGGTTCTTTTTTTTTGAATTTTTTAGTTTTTTTTAAATTTAAAAGGGTTAAAAAAACAAAATTAAAACCCTAAAAATCTTTTTAATTTGTGTGTGTTTTTATTTGGATTTGAACTTTTGAGTTACTATTTGATGACATTATTTTTGAGACATTGTATTTGATGATATTTCTTCATAATTTTTTGTTTATTTTTCATATTATAATATACCATATAAATATATAATTAATTAAGGAGATTTATTCTCCATTAATCCTGATGTGTATCTTGTCCTAGTTAGATATGGTTATTGATTAGATAGATACAGAGAATCTCTGTTATATCGGGATAATGATTGTAACTGATTGTATCAGCTTGTATTTAAGGCATTCTCTCAATGAGAAAAACATAACTTTTTGTCTATTCTACTTTCTCCTACAACACGTTATCAGCACGACTCTCAGAGTTAATAGAAAAACTAAAAACTAGGAGAAACCACTGCCATCGACGACCCCCACCACCACCGTCGCCAATCACAGTCGGCCTCTTCTTTTCGTCTTCAACAAAATCTCGAGAAATTCCAAGAAGTTGGCAAGATTGCACGACTTCCAAGAAATCGTTTAAGAAGAACTTCTTCTTCATAAAAAGTAGCAGTCATACCGAGCATAACACCCATCGAGGTAAACTTTTCTAAACTGTCAATCTCTAGATCTAGCAAACTTACTTACCGCAAAACCCTAGATCTAAGTTGATTATAACTGTGATATGAGTTGTGAATATTACATGTTTCTACCCTAGCTCCTATGGACATATATCCATAGAGTATACGTGACGGTCTTGGAGGAGTCACGGTTTGGAAAAGAAAAAGAAAAGAAAAGGGAAATCGATTCTATGTGACTATTGTGTCACGGTTGCTGGGTGTGGTTTTTACCACCTTTTTACAATCGATTTTGTGACCATGCATCATGGATCACGTTCTTATTCAATTAAACTTGAAAGATTTGTGATCGTAGTACTCGATCGTTACTAATAAAACATCTCTATGTATTTTTGTAGATGAGTGTGAATGAGCCTACAAGGCCGGAATTCGAGATCCTTGACCTTGAAGGCAAGGATTACCATCGTTGGGTCTCTGATGTAGAGAACACATTCATCGGAAAGAGACTGACCAACACCATCAAATCCATTGGGCCTGGAACAAACCTCCTCCCACCTACTGAAGAGACAAAAGCTCAAGCTCTCATGTTTTTGAGGTGTCATATTCACCCATCTCTGAAAAAGCATTACTTGAACAAGATAGATCTCATGGTTTTGTGGGATGTTCTAAAAAAGTGGTTCAATAATGTGCACAATGCACAGCTTCCTAAGTTGATTACAAAATTGAACAACACCAGAATGGTGGATTTCCCAAAGATCAATGCTTTTAACCAATCTATGTTCGATCTGCAATTTGAACTAAGCTTTTGTGGTGTGGAAAAATCTGAGGAAGACATGATTGATAAGGCGTTACAAACATTTCCCACATCTATGAGTCTTCTAGCTCATCAGTACCAGATTGAGTACGAGCAAGGGAGGATTACCGAATTCAGTGATCTCATTAACAGTCTTACGACTAAAGAAAAGTATCATGAGATCATCTTGAATAATAACTCAAGACCGGCTGGTACCAAAAAGCATGAGAGTTATAATACCGGAGGAAATGCTCGAAAAGATAAGAAAGTTGCTCGTTCAGAACCTTATAATCGTGGTGGACAAACTCCACGTGGGGGAAGAGGAGGGCGTAGGCATGGCCAAGGCCGCAGCCAAAACATGACTTGACATAGAGATCAAAACGCCCATCCTCCAAAGAACCAGTCTGGTTTGGTTCCTGATGGTCAACGGTATCAACAATCTGGTAAACTTGGTTGTTTCAAGTGTGTCTCTGCTAGACATATGCACAAACAGTGCCATTCTAGTAGAGAAATCCAGAATATCTACAAGAAGCACAAACAGTATTTGGCTCAAGAGTCGAATTACATTGGAAAATATGAGATGAAGGTTGACACCAACCTAGTTCTAGCAGATGACAAGGGTAAAGAACTTGCTACCTCGGATTTTGATTAAGCCTATGTAAAAGGCAGTTGTCTCTGTAATCTTTCAAATTTTAGTTTTGTTTTTGACTTACTTTTTAGTCAAGAATTTTTTTTAAGACATTTATGTTTGTTTTATGAATAAGAACACATCTAGATGTAATTTTTTTTTGGCAAGCAATGAATGTTTCTCTATTTTTGGTATATGAAAATCTTTGAGAATGTTCTATTCCATATGATTCTTATGTATGGTTCGATATTTACACATATGGCAAAAGGCAAAGCCAAGATACCACTTTGAAAAAGAAAAAAAACGTCGAAAATTTTCTTTGAAGCAGTTCACAGAGCAGCTTCGACCCGACGAAAAATTGAACTAAACAATTTTTGACCGGTCGATGCCTCGCTTCTGTCTGAAAATGGCTCAAATTCAGCCCTTCGAAAAATTGAAATAAACAAATTTCGACCAGTTGATGCCATGCTTCTGTTCGACTTTGGTCCAAATTCGACCTGTCGAAAAATTGAACTGAACAATTTTCGACCGGTCGATGCGACGACACTGTCCCAAATTTGGTCCATTTTCGACCCGTCGAAAGTTTTCTCGACCGGTAGAAATTCGGTATCGAAAAATCACAAGTTATTTTAGGTTTTCTCGACCGGTCGAGGCCTTTCCTTGACCCGTTGACCCGTCGAAAATTGAATCTGAACGTGATGTTTTTAGATGAGTTTTTCATCTGTTTCATTAGCTTATGAGGTTATTTATACATCGGTTTTATTGAAAAATATCGAAACCCACTGTGTCTCATCATGATCCGCGCACATCTCAAAGTGAGATAGAAGTGCGTAGGATACTCGATCTTCAGCAAGTGACAGACTCTATGCCTGATTCATTTGCTGATATCGCTAAAGTGACAAGATCAGATATACTCGCTGCTAATGTTCCTGCAAGGTTGGAAATCACGAAAAAGGGATTTGTTAATAGCAACACTGGGTAAGGAGGTGTTCCTCCTGCTCATGTGGATGGTGTTGCTTCGGCCTCAGCTCCCACCAGAAAGAGGGAGAGACCAAGAAAATCCACAGATGAGCCACCGATTAAAAGGCAGGCCATAAAGGCACCAAAAGATCCACTTATCATCAACGTTGTGATTCTTTCACATGAGATTATCTCTGATTATGGTTATGTCCTTAAATCACAATCGGCATCTCTGGGGAACACTTCAGAACCTTTTGTGATAACAGAGAACTCAAAAATCTCACTTAGAACAAATAATGCGCATGTTCTTATGGATTGATTTTCCATATTAGTTGATGATATGTTTGCTTATTCCGTCGCTCCGGAGATTATTGACGACGATGAAGTGGAACCCCACTCAATTGATGAATGTCAACGTAGAGAAGATTGGCCGAAATGGAAGGAAGCAATCCAGGTTGAATTAGACTCTCTGAATAAAATGCAAGTTTTTGTTCCGGTTATGCTATGCCCACCGAATGTGAAGCCAGTTAGACATAAATGGGTCTTTGTTCAGAAGCGTAAAGAGAAGAATGAGATCTTGCGTTATAAAGCTAGACTTGTAGCGCAGGGTTTCTCTCAGCGCCCTGGAATTGATTATGAGGAGACGTATTCTCCAGTTATGGACATCATCACCTTCCGCTACCTGATAAGCTTGGTAGTGTCCGAAAAGCTTGGTATGCAGCGTATGGATGTGGTTACTGCATATCTCTATGTGGATCTTGATTCAGAGATATACATGAGAGTGTTAGATGACATTGCTATACCCAAATCAAGTAACTCTAGACCACGGAGTGCTCATGTTATAAAATTGAGACGTTCACTGTATGGATTGAAGCAATCTGGTAGGATGTGGTATACACGCCTCAGTGACTACTTGATTGGGAATGGATATAAGAATGTTGATTTATGCCCTTGCGTGTTCATTAAAAGAACAAGTTTAGGATTTGTTATAGTAGCTATCTATGTTGATGATATGAATATCATCGGAACTCTTGAAGAGATCAATGAGACTGTTTGCTACTTGAAATCTGAATTTGAGATGAAAGACCTTGGTAAGACTCGATTTTTTCTCGGATTAGAACTAGAACATCGAGTTGGTGGAGTTCTTATTCACCAGTCTGCTTATGTCCAAAAGATGCTCAGGCGATTCAATATGGACAAAGCACACCATGTTAGCACACCAATGGTTGTACGCAGTCTAGACCCCAAGAAAGATCTGTTTCGTCTGTTAGATGATGATGAGGAGATCTTCGGAGCTGAAATTCCATATCTTAGTGCTATTGGAGCTTTATTGTATTTAGCTCAGTGCACATGTCTAGATATTGCATTCTCAATGAACTTGTTGGCAAGATTTAGCTTTGCACCAACGCAACGTCATTGGAACGGAGTAAAACAAGTATTTAGATACTTGAAAGGTTCCATTGACATGGGTTTATTCTTCCCTTACAAAGAATATAGAGAAAAGCATGAGATTCTCGGAAAAGAGAAAGTTGAGACAAATTCTGGGTATTTCAACCCGTCGAGGATTTTCCTCGACCCGTCGAAACCTGCACCCTGGATCGACCAGAGTAACTTCATCGGCTGGTCGAGGGATTCTCTTGACCCGTTGAAAATTGGTCTTGTTTCAAAAGGTATTCATGCTATCCCCTATTCCAAAACACCGGTTGATGTGTTAGTTGGATTTGTTGATGCTGGGTACCTCTCTGACCCACACAAAGATCGTTCACAGACTGGTTATGTTTTCACTATGAGAAACATGACGATCTCTTAGAGTTCAACAAAGTAAACCCTTCCTCGAATCATTCTGAGATAATTGCTTTGCA
Source organism: Geum urbanum (assembly GCA_946800695.1). NCBI lineage: Eukaryota > Viridiplantae > Streptophyta > Magnoliopsida > Rosales > Rosaceae > Geum > Geum urbanum. The sequence goes on along the minus strand of OX327002.1, from coordinate 6,789,330 downwards.
TGAAGTAGTTAGGGAATATGTTTGGCTTAGGTCAATCATTGGTCACATTCGAGGCTCTAGTGGATTGAAATCTACTGTTACTGATCCTACTTGCATATTTGAGGATAATGCTACATGCATTTAACAGATGAAGTTGGGTTTCATTAAGGGTGACAATACAAAACATATATCGCTGAAATTTTTTTTAATCAGCAACAACAGCAGCTATTGAATATTCATGTGAGCCAGATAGGTTCTGTTGATAATGCTGCGGACTTGTTTACTAAGTCACTTCCTAAATCTACTTTTGTGAAACATGTGAGAAGCATTGGTATGCGCAGGTTATCAGAACTCCTAGACTGAGTTTACAGTCTGGGGGAGTTTACATCACATGTAGTAGCTTTAGTAGTTGGTGCATTGTACTTTTTTTTCCCTTAGATCAAGTTTTTGTTTTACCCATGAGGTTTTTGTTTGCTTGGCGAGATTTTTAATGAGACAACAAATCATGCATCATTCTTATAGCCATCAACACAATGGGGAGTGTTTAAGGAGATTTATTCTTCATTAATCTCGGTGTGTGTCTTGTTCTAGTTAAATACGGTTATTGATTAGATAGATACAGAGAATCTCTGTTATATCAGGATAGTGATTGTAACTGATTGTATCAGCCTGTATTTAAGGTATTCTATCAATGAGAAGAACATAACTTTCTGTCTATTTTACTTTCTCCTGCAACAATAATTAATTAAATATATATATAATCACTTAAATGTCCATTAAACTCCACTAGACAATTAAACAGTAGATCCACTGCCTAACAACTTTTTGAACTTTAGTCATAATCAACATTGTAACACACTCAGATAAGCACCAACCCAAAATACCCAAACGGCCAAACTTATAAAAAAAACAAAAAAAGGGGTCAATTTTATCGTACGTGGTATGAACGAGTGAGAAGTGAGAACCCTGGTTTTAAAAAAAGAAGAAGAAGTGAGAACCCTACACTAGAAAATGGTTGACCCGATCAAATAGTCAAATTCTATTATATTTTCTGTTGCTACATTGTTTTCCTATCTTGGACACCTGCACTTTTTTGTCTCTCAAAGCACAGCAAAGGACCCCACAAATGCAATCGCCCAAGAAAACCCAACAGATACGCACTAAAGTCGCGCCATTAGTTCATAATTTACCAATTACAAAGATTTTGAAAACCAATTACAGTACCGATGCATTATTTTCGAGAAGCAAAACAAAAATAAAAGTCTATAAGAAAAACCTCAAGCACAATCTTTAATTATTGTGAGGGTATACAATTTTAGTTTTACATTGATACTGATTTTATCAAGCGTGATTGCCGTGGGATCATGATTCACTTTTTGTTTTGTTTTAAATAGTTAAAAAATTAGACGATATTAGCTCCTTAATAACAATCGATTTGGGGTGTCGAACGTCCACTCACAATCCCGAAAAAAAAATGAATCATCATTACTAAGAACCCACCACCCGTCCCTTCAACCAAATTTATTGATCAAAAGAAAAAAGAAAGTACAAATAGGAGAGAATGACAAAAACCAAAACCTCCTCATAAAACTAAAGATAAAAAAAAAGAGGAAATTGTAGCTAAACCAATAAGCAAACTGAATGATATGCTATGTCAGTAAGTAAGAGCAACCCTCTAATACAAACTGAACCAGACACCTCCACAAGCCACGAAGTGTGTGGTAATTTTCTTTTGAGAATTAAAGATAAGGGAGAGTTGACCATGATCAATTGAGAATGAGCAACTGTAGAAGTGTCTCACTTATCCCACTAACACCATTACCACCCATAATTACTTAAGGACCAAGTTACATATCTCCTTGTTTGGAAAATAGAGGAGCTATGTTAGCTGACCATGTATGGTGGTGGTCCATTCCCTCTTGTTTGGAACGATTTCAAGCTCATGACCTTAGCTTGCTTCCAACTTATCGTTTTCGTTAATCTTTTCTGGTAGTACTTATTGGAGCATTGTAATTTTGCTTTCAAGAAAACATCTATAAATGGACAAGTCCAAGGGGAAAGAGAGAATCACGACAAACTGTCCACTCTCCTCTTCAACCATGTATCCATGCAGGGTCGACCCTGACTTTCAGGGGGCTCTAGGTGAACAAAAAATTGGGGCCTTATAGGATAGGTAATATCATTGTCTCGTTGAGGGCCTCTTTCAGTAAGAACTCTCTGACATTGGTTTTTATCTTGTCCCTGCTTGTCGGATAATCAACATCAAAGGCATAGACAAAATATTCACATGCTTTTTCTATAGGTTGATTATTTTGCTCATCAATTTCAATTCCCTCATTCAAATGCAAATTTTCTTCTTATTCAGGTTGAATTGTCTCTTCTAATTCATCAGCATTCATAGCTTCCTCAATCTCATGCTCATGTTCCTCATTCATTGTCAACACCATGTTGTCCTTATATATTACCATTAACATCATTCTCATGTTCCTCATTCAATCCATCGTCAGCCACATGTTGGCCATGTATCCCAACATTAACATCATTCGCATTCTCATGTTCCTCATTTACCACTGCACTTCTTGAAGTCTGTTCTTGTTTACTGAAAAATCTATCGAGAGAACCTGCTTGAAGCCTTGCTAGAACTACTCTTCTCTTCCTCTCTTTTAATTTTTTTGCTCCAGAACTATACATTCTAATAGGAGCCATACTACATAAGTATCAAACTATCAATCTGCACAATTTTAAAGATTCCAATCAACACAGCAACAAACAATGTTAGATAAATGACAACTCATCACCGAATCATTGTATTGTCTATGTATCTAATTCTAAAATTTTCAATTTGTAGGATATTATTTTATCAGTCATATTATCATAACTCATGAACATCAGAACATAAATTAAATAGTTCCAACAATATAAATTAGAAAGATTGAGATGAAAAATTACCTGAAATTTGAGTTACAAAAGAATTGAGAAGAATCAAAGATGAAAGACTCATGAAGAATATACCGAATAGTTGAGTTGATCAATTGTCAATGGAGGACGAGTAGAGAAGCTTAAGACGGCAAAGTTAAAAACTAAGTCTATTGTTTTTGGGTTGTGAAAAACTAAGTCTATTTAGATTCTTTGAAGTTTTGATATCTAGGTCACGTGTTGCCCTCTAATTGGGATTGCTTATGTCACTTGCGTACGGGATTGCTTGAGTATCCAAGCAACAATCACGTTTTTTTTACATATAAATAATATATATATATATATATATTTAGGATTTGGGGGCCTAAAAATTTGGGGGCTCTAGGCCCATGCCCTCTAAGTCTATATTCAAGGCCGACCAATGCATCCATGCTTCTTAACAAATTAGCATGGAGAGATCAAAATCTGTTGGTGAATCTCTCTCCGAAAAATTTATACACCAACATTTGGTGTCGTATTTGAGAAACAAACAAAAAGCTATGTAATGTTGCATAGCAATGAGATGCGCCCATGCAGCGATTGATAGTTCATATTGGAATGACACCAAGCAGAGAAGTATCAATCATCAATGGAAAAATAGAAACCAAGGAGTGGTGCACAGAATTGAAAGACATACATTGCTATGTGATGTGATTTGCGGACGAATTTTTCAGAGTGTGAGGAGTCAATCAAATAAGATTATTATTTTTAATTATTTTTATTTCATTTTTCTTTGTGGGGCAACTCATGTTTCATATGATAATCGATCTCATTATGATTAAGTTGATCTCATATGCTATCTCACTTTTGTCTTGTAGTTTGCATTCGTTATTAAACTTTGGAGTTTAACCGATTGGCAAAATTGCTCAAATTAATGGTTACTCATGTTTGGTGAATTAGACACTTTGGTCACTTAACTTTTAAAACTATAAGTTTGGTCACTTAAGTTTGGCTAAATGGACCCACTCTAGACCCGTACCTATTAAATAGATTTGGATATGATTTTTTGACCCGTTGATCCGTTTACTTAAATAGATCGAATTTGGATTACAAGCGATTCGACCCATTTATGATCCGCCTCATTTTTTTAATTTTTTTATTAAATATAATTATTTATTTACATATAAGAAATATTTGTAACCTTAAAGTTCCTTTTAAAAAAAATCTAAATGTCTTTATCAAAGTTATATAAAAATATTGATCAACTAATTAAATAATTGAAACCTAAAACGATTTGTTTATTGTAAAGTTCGTCAAAGTAAATTAAAAATTTATTATTTTGGTCTATCTGATTTGCTTTTGGTTGTGTCACGGGATCATGTGATATATAACATATTGGTATGTAATAATTAACAAATTAATAAAATAAATATTTTTAGTAATTAGCATATTAATAAATAGGTCTGGATCCTCTCCGTTAACTCGTTGATCCGCCGGATCCGAATCCGAATTTGGTGATTAAAGATCTATAGGATAAACGGGACAGATCAGGTTAATTTTTTTATTTACTTAAACGGATCCGGATCTAAGTAGATCCGGTCTAGCTCTGCCCCATTGACAGGCCTACTTCGATTAAATCAAAGGTGCTCAAGCAGATAAGCCACATGATAAATAGCTAAGTTTTATTCATAAAATTACTGACAATTATTTACATTATTATTTCTCCATCATTCAGATAAACTCGGTGCAGTGCTTGTATCATAACCTGTTATGGAAGACAACTATACATCATGGATACAATCCATGGACATGACCCTGACTATCAAGAATAAGAAAGTGTTTATAGATGGGTCCATTAAGAGGCCAACCAGCAGAATTGAAAAGCAACAGCGTGATCAATGTAACACCTTGGTCAAAACTTGGCTGCTAGGATCAATGTCAAAGGAGATTCATGGCAGTGTGGTTCACTGTAAGAATGCTGGAGATATATGGCTTGAATTTCAAGAAAGGTTCTCTCACACCAACACTATTCAACTATTCAACATAGAGAATGTTGGATATTTTGTGTTTGTGGGTTATGGCAAGAGAAGGAAACGCTTCAAAAGCACGTAAAATTTTACGCTTTCCTTTAGACTTTATTTGCTTCACTACTTAGCGTGCAAGGATGAATATTCAAATAAGCCTTTAGGATACAATGAAGTCTAACAATTTGCTAATGTTGATCATCGGTTTGCACTAACAAAAATCAACCTAACACTTGATCAACGGTTTTGCAAGAGGCTCAAGGTTATCGAAAACTATAACTGCAGTATTATAGTTTTCAGATTTTTATTTGAATAAAAAATAAAAAGATTAATGGTATGATTGCTAGGAGAAGAGAGGTTGGAGGCTTAATTGTTGATATGTTGAAAATCAGAAAACCAACCCGTGCACTACTTCTATTTATAGGAGCAAACATGGCTTTTGAATTGATATAATGCACCTTTACAAAGGTTGCATCCCTTTGGTTGCAATCTTTCAATTCAAAATACATGTTGATTGATAACTAAGTCCCTTTCAACATATCAACAAATACAACTCTTCATATATACCTTTTTATAATTTGAAAATATTTCCAATAGAGAATGCAATTCATGACTGTGAACAAGGCACCGGGTCAATGACGTCCTTCTTCCCCAAACACAAAACTCTCAGGGATGAGAAAGATGCCATATGCGAGTTTCCACCTTGTAGCTGTGAGGTAGGCAAATAAATCAAAGGGTACATGGAGAACCAGAAGACCATGAAGTTTCTAATGGGACTCAATGACAACTATGTTACTGTTTGAAGAAACATAGTGGCAATCGATCCATTGTCAACCGTGAATAAAGCATACTGCATACAAGCTGAAGTGTCAAATGGGAAAACAATACCACAACCAGAGACAACAACTTTTCCTGTGAGAAAAGGGCGGCCATGATCTTGATTCAAGAGAAGTCGAAACAAGAGGTGAAAAGTGTCACAAGACTAATCATAACACCAAAAACTGTAGAGCACATGTCAAGTGCACCTTCTATGGTTGGAAGGGTCATACTTATGACGATTGTCAAAAATGAAAAGTAGCTGTAGAGAGAGGACAATGACCGGCAAAAGGGAATCATGTTGCCTCCATGAATGAAAAAAGGGAGGATGCATTTAACTTCCTATTTTCCAAGAAGAATGCAAGCAACTTGTTGAGTCATTGAGTAAGAAAAAGGCTGCAACAACTAATTACGTCGGTAATAACTCCAATAAAGATGAACTCTCTGGTAAAGCCTTTTGTTTTCCTTAAAATGGCAAAACATGTTTAGATATTGGATAGTGGTGCTAGTTTCACATAGTTTGTAATCCTAGTCTCCTTACCTCTTTGCATCCTATTAATAATCGTTTTGTTAAATTACCTGATGGAACCTAAGCTCAAGTCAGTCACATTGGCAAAGTGGTTTTCTCTCCTCAGTTCATCCTACATAATGTTCTATGCTTGCCAATCTTTTACTTGAATTTATTTTCTATCAGTAAATTGGCACTTGATTCATTTTGTATTACCATCTTCCTCATACAACTTTGTTTCATACATGACTTATGATTAGAGAAGATGATTGGGATGGGAACTGAGAGGGAGGGACTATACTGTCTCAACCAAGCACAAAAAGGAACATGCATTTCTGTTGACAGTCGCACACCCAATCTTTGGAACCAACACCTTGGTCATCCTTCTAGCATAGTTGCTTTATTGTTTCCCTTTTCTACAAATAAAGCTTGTGATACAAGAAAATGTCCAATTCGTCCTTTGGTCAAACAAACAAGAATGTTATTTCCGTTAAGTACAACCACAAGTGAGTCTCCTTTTGATATAATTCATGTTGACATTTGAGGTGGGTATCATGTTCCTTCAATTTTCTGGTGCACAATATTTTCTCACTATAGTTGATGATCATATTGGGAGCATTTGGGTTTAGTTGATGAATTGTAAATCAGAAGCAAGAGATTTCCTAGTTAATTTCATTCAACTAGTTGAAAATCAATTTGACATGAGGGTTAAAGTTGTGCATAGTGAAGATGGTGCCGAGTTTAAACTTGACAAATTTCATTCATCGAAATGGATAGTTCATCAAATAAGTTGCGTCAACACACCACAACAAAATAGTGTCATTGAACGTAAGCATAAGCATTTTCTTAACATCTCAAGCTATTCTTTTTCAAGCCAATTTGCCTAAATATTTTTGAATGGATGCCATATTCACTTCGATTTATCTTATCAATCGAAAGTAATTGGGGACCTTGTTAAACAATTTTTCAAAAGGTGTATGCTCTGAAGAATTGGTGTAGGAGTTACATTGATAAGATAAACCAAAGTGAGTATGGGTGCTTACCTCTTCATAAGAAACCAATTGGCTGCGAATGAGTGTACAAGATCAAGATAAATCTGGATGGGGCAGTTGAACGATATAAGGCATGGCTTGTAGCTGAGGGTTACAGTCAAATTGAGGGAGTTAATTACAGAGAGACTTCCGCACCTGTAGCCAAGCTGATAACAATGCGTGTTCTCCTCATTCTTGCACCTTTACAAGGATGGCACTTACGTCAACTTAATGTCAATAATGCATTTCTCAATGGTGATATTTCTGAAGAATTTTACATGAAGACTCCTTCTGGGTTCGGATGAAAGGGGAAGACTAGAGAATGTAGGCTTCACAAGTTCATTTATGGTTTAAAAAAAGCTTCCTGCCAATGGTTTATCAAATTGTCCATGGCGCTCAAATCAGCTAATTTTCATCAATCTTGGTCAGAATACTCTTTGTTCGTTCGAACTCATTTAGGTAGATTCAGAACATTATTTGTGTATGTAGATGATGGGATTTTGTAGGAAATAACTTGGAGGATATCACATACATTAAGAAATTCCTCTATGGCCAGTTCAAACTAAAGAACATGGGACAACTTGAATACTTCTTAGGTATAGAAGTTTCAATATCAAAACAAGGAATATCACTTTGTCAAAGGAAGTATGCTTTGGAAATCCATGAAGATACATGCTTCCTTAATGCCAAGCTATCATGGTTTCTGGTCGACCAGAACATGTCACTCACACAAATGAATGGTGAATTGCTAGCAGATCCATCTCAATATCAGGGACTTGTAGGAAGATTAATATATCTGAACATCACAAGACCAGACTTGGTTTATCTTATTCATGTACCAATTCAATTCATGGATAGGCCACGACAACCACATCTTGAGGTAGTACATATAGTGTTATGATATATCAAGCAAGCACCTGGTCAAGGAATTCTCTTACCTGTCATAGGGTCATTGAAGTTGAAGGCATTTTGTGATGCTGACTGGGTTCGTTGCAAGGATACAAGAAGGTCAATAACCGAATATTGTATATTACTTGGCCATGCACCTGTTTCCTGGAAAACAAAAAAACATATCATAGTTGTTCATTCAAGCATGAAGGCAGAGTATCGCTCCATGGCCATAACGTGTTATGAAATAACATGGTTACGAAGTATATTGAAAGATTTGGATGTGAATCAAACACAACCAGTTAAGCTATTATGTGCCAACCAAGCTACCATTCACGAGTGCACAAAAAGCGTATAGATAGACTGAAATGTTATCCGTGAAAAGGGTTCAAAGAGGAGTGATCAAACAATGCATATTCGAACGAAGGATCAACTTGCAGACTTATTTACAAAGTCGTTGAGTTCGACACACTTTGAAGCACTACTTGAGAAGTTGAGTGTAATTAACATACACTCCAACTTGAGGGGAAGTTTTGAAAGAAAGAATCTGTCAAAAGGAAAGAATCCCATCATATCAGTTAGATGATTCTGTAGAATAACATCATATGTGATATAGCTTAACTGTAGGCCGTGATAAAGGAACTAATAGGTAAAGTACTCTATATAAAGCTCTGCATCCTAGAACGTGGTAAATTGTTGAAACAAGTTCTTCATATACAATTTCTCTTTAAGAGTATCAATGATTGAACGACTAAATCCCTTAAGGTATTGTCTCACAAGTATCAATGATTAAACTACTAAGGGCCTTATGGCACTGTCATTACAACTCGACAATTTGACAACTTAACGACTTTACGATCTATCAACCTTACAAAGACGTGATCCAATAATCCTACACTATGAAACGATTTGGCAAGAATCAAAATATGTGCTTATCAATCATCGCATACTTCTTGAGGGCACAAAGAGAAAACTTGTCAACTTATCCTCGTAAGTTTTCACTTGATTTCAATTTTCATTGATGCATGGTTTATTAGCCAATTGAGAATGATTATTCAATTATCTTACTATGCTTACCATATCATGTTGACACGGTATCAAATATGTTTATGTGCAATGTCATTTTGAGAAATTTGATCAATCAAGGTACAAGTATGTTTTTCCTTCCCACGCTCGGAGCTCACAAATGGGGCATTGTGGGGGTAAGAAATTTTAGGAAAATCCCACATTTTCCACATCTCCCACTAGCTATTACCTTATATCAAAGGATAAGAACTACTTCACCCATTATCACCATAAAAGCATGAAGTACGAACCAAGGAACCACACCTCCACTTGGACTATTTTCTGATCGGGTTTATAGTTTTGCAACTTTAATAATTTTCCGATGATTGAAGATTGAGAAGGAAATTGAAGAGTCGAGACTTTGAGGACGACACATGAATAAGGTGAGTAAGATAAGGGAAAATGTGGGCTAGACTTCGAAGTGGAACTGATGTCACTGCTAACAAAATGAGTTTTTAGGACAAATTTTATTCTGTGGGATATAACACTATAAGAGAAAGAATTCTGTGTCAACAGATCAATGCACACAGATTTTAGACACGTAAAGATGGAATGTTTATCCGTACAGGCTACGAGCGGGGTCCCTTTTCAAATGACACGGAATCTTGAATCCAATAGAGAAAAGTAGGCATGGCCGATTGAACTTGACACATCTGTCAAAATGTTTGATTAAATAATCCGTCAGAACTACTTTCTTCAATTAACACGGATATCTGTGTTTACGTAAGCCACAGATATCTGTGCCACCTATTCTCCACAATAAAGATAGATTTCAGTGCCTATTGATTTTCATACCTATGCACAGAAATCGGTCATAATTGCTCTCCACAACACACACAGATATCTGTCTTAAATACATTTGCTACAATAGTCACGAAAATCTGTCTGTTTATTTCCTAGACCAAATAGTGAAAAAATTTCTAGTATTAAAATCTGCTCATTCCTATAATAAAATTTCCGCAAAAATATGCTCATTACATGTTGATCAATACTCCTAAGGGTAGGCGCAGGTTAAATCGGTGCAGTTTGCTAAAAATGTAAACCACAACTGCTTTACTTATTCGATGCACCACATTATTGGTGCAGAGCGATACGGTTTCAGTATTTAACCCATATTTAGTAATTTTAAAATAACAAGTAAATTTAAAATTTTGAATATTACATAATCAATGTCTAAGAATATCAACAATTTAAATGTTACATAATCACTAACTTAGTCATGGTGAACATGGAGAAGTGAGTATAACGTCTTTTATATTTATTTTATAAACCTTAGAATTTTGAAGAAAACAAGTGACTAGAGTGTTTAATAGTTCCGATATTTATGTACTATTAGGATTTTGGGTCAAGTTTGTCATATTCTCACTTTTAAATGGTTAAAATCAAAATTAGATAGAGGTAGATCTCTCTTAAATATGCCAATAAATTATAAACATATAAAAAATTACATTATATATATTAAAAAATTAAATGTGGTGCGGTGTGGTATATTCAGGCGGTTTGGTTGCTTAATCAGTAACCACCCCATTAATTCGATAGCGGTGCGTCGGTGAACTTTCACCTACATTATTCGGTGTGGTTCTCGTTTTGCTTTTTTAGATTGGTTCAGTGCAGTTCCCACTTGTAAAACGGTTTTTGCCCAGCCCTAAATACTCTCATAAAACCCAATGTAGATAATCCAATCTAAGATAAACTAATTTATACATAAGATAATTACACATGTTTCATGTCTCTTATACATAGTTCACAAACTATAATTCTTGGTACAAAAAACAAACATGTTATGTAGAATTTTGTGGTTAAAGATGGAAGACCATTAGGGTTTGTTGCTCCTCGACTCTAGGTCTCAACGCTTACAGCTATCTCTTTTTTTGGTGTGAATCTATGAAACATTTGACCAATGAACACCCGTTCCAAGTCCTCTGACTCTACCACGCTTCTCTACCCCAAGGAGCTCTCCATATATATCTTCTCTAACCTTTGAAGTAAGCTCTACATAATTCATCATTCTCTCTTCTTCAACATTTTCCAAATCATGCTGCACTTGTGTATAAACAACGGCGATTTTAGAAGCATTAATACACTTTGAACAACAATATACAACAATAGTGGGATAAATGAGGAAAAATTTAATCTAAAGATAAATCAAAGTGGACAAAGACAATTATGGAAGAAATATATCTGAGAACAATACCTCAGCTTTGACTTGTAGCATCTTGATTTTTTTTTTTTTACAAGTTTACAATAACTTAAATGTTGGGGAACACTAAGCTCTGCTTAAGACTACTTAAATGCTACATTACCTCAGTTATTTACAAGTTTAAAGTATATCAACTTTTTACAAGGTTACCGTATCTTAGCCTTCCTATTTTAAACAAGTTTACAATACCTTAGCTTTGCTTAAGACTACTTAAAGGTTGGAGATAATGGAATATTGAGTATAATAGAACATGAAAAAGCTCTAATTGTATATCTCGACACTATTAGTACTTTGATATTATTCTGGCTGGTATTTATAATTGGTTCTAGTCTCTCTCTCTCTCTCTCTCTCTCTCTATATATATATATATATAAGGTCCTGTTTATATGTGATGCATTTTAGATTTTTATACAAAGTTTAAATAGGCACAATTACCAGTACATCATTAATGTATACTTGGCTAGAATTAACATGCTATAGAGTTTGACGACAATCATTAGTAATATGCAATACTTACCACTGTGTTTTTAGATGCAGCATCAACATTCTCATCACTCGTGCCTTTCTTGCAATGAGTCAACTTGAAGATTTCCAACTTATCAGGTCTTTCCTCAAGCCCGTTCTCCACTTGCTGTCGAAATTCCCATATTCAAACAATTCCATTAATCATATGAATGAATTGATCCAATAGTTCGAGCACATGAAGCATGGTAAGAAAACTCACATATTGATAAATATATGCAACGAATATCTTTCTTCCTGTTGTGTGATTTATAACCTTTTGGCTCATGTTGTAGACATTTATAAGTCACCAGTGAGTACAATCCTTGTTAATTAGTATTAAATGATATAGCAAACATTCATGCAACTATTGAAATAAAAAGTAAGTACATAAGAACACTAACATATCGCATAATTGCTAAGTTTACGCTAAATACCCGAGTATCCTCCTCATCTAGGTAACTAACATACTCTTATCAATACCAGACGGAGGTATAAAGCGCTGTGAGACTCCTTTCTTTGGTAACTAGTGCAATTTCATCAAATCAGCATTGTGGTGCCTCCAACACTCGACAATGCTTTCCAATGTACATTTCTTGATCTTTGATCGCTTTGAAGCTGTTTCAGGATCAGATCAGTAAATTTTTTCCTGTATTTATAGAACATTATAAAAGTTACTTGAAATGAAGACGGACTCTCTTTATTTGTTGAGGAGGTATGAAGAGGCAATTCAAGTGAGTAAAGATAGTTTGTACTCTGCCGAAATGAATTGTGTAGAAAATGTAAACACTGTTGGATGTGGAAATTATCTGGTTGCTCGCTTGAGGAGGTGGGCTTTGATATCTAAATCTTATTTTCAGTTAGAAAAGTTTGAGACAGCTCTTGAATTTGTGGCTAAGCTAGAGCAGTTAGGAACTTTAATTGAGGACAAGTACATCACTAAGAGTCTAAAATCATCGGTTTTAGTAGCTCTCAGCATACATAAACTGTTGAGCGACAAGAATGCAGGCAATTTATTTAGTATATAACAAAAGTCGGTCGGCAATGTTTACTGTTCATAAGGTACTGTTCAAATGGGGCGTTTTGGTATTTTCCCATCTAATTTTAATAGTTTTACTTTTTTACTTTTACTTTTTACTGTTTTACTTTCACAGTTTTTACTTTTACTTTTTAAAATTTTTTACGGTTCTAAATTTTACAATTTTACCTTTTACAGTTTTACCTTTTTACTTTAACTTTTTATCATTTTTTTTTATAATTTTTTGTTTTACTTTTTAACTTTTACAGTTTTAATTTTTTACTATAACTTTTTACCAATTTTTTTTTTTACAATTTTATATTTTACTTTTTGACTTTTATAGTTTAATTTTTTACTTTAATTTTTTACCAAACCTTTTTACAATTTTGTGTATTACATTTGAACTTTATTTTTTAACAATTCTAATTTTTACTTTTATTTTTTGACATTCACAAGTCATTTTCACAGTATTATTTTTTAACAGTATAATTTTTATTTTTTACTTAAATTTTACAATAAAAAAACTTTATATAGATTTTGTTTAATTCACCACATTAACTTTTTTTTGTTTTGACAAATTTCATCTTTTACAAAATTTTCTGCTTAAATTCTGATTTCATTTATCCATCATTTCCAATTATTTTTAACGTATATTAGCTAACCACGCCTTCCGCGTGGGCTATCCTTCTATTCCAAATATCAGTTTCATTGATAATATATTATTTTCACTACACCTCTCTTTCCACTTTTGTTATCAAATAAGGTTTCTTTAACTTTGTTATTTAAGCTCATGCAAACCATTCTCTTATGTCAATTTATAATTCTAGATATGTGCTTCACTACATTGGTCAGAAAGAAAACAAGCAGGCTTTGTAGTACCATAATGAGTGTTTGGCAATTGCTTATGTACTAATCAGTACTTCTGCTAGGCAAACTTTGAGGATCATGAAGAATCTTAGAATTTGTCGTGACTGTGCCATAATGCAATCAAAAACATGTCGAAGATTGTAGGACTAATCTGGCGTGTTTTTTTTTAAAAAAAATTTTGTTTTTTTTTCTTCTGTGATAATATGGCCTTTAACTATTTACAGAAGTCACAAACTGTACAAATATAATTGTCGAAGTTCAATATGTAATTTGGCGTCTTTTTAATCCATGTAACTAGGCAAAGAAGAAATTTGAATATATATAGTTGTGGTGTCTTACTAGAATTCTAAGCATCCTGCTTGATGGTAAGGAGGAGCCGGGGCCAGCAACGGAGTGTTGGCAGACTGTGGATCCAGTTCCGGCATGGTAGTTATGTCTGGTTGCATTGCCTAGCTACTTAGCTAGAGATCAATCTAAGATAGTGGTGATATGGATCATATGCTGTATATCATCAATTCTACTTTTCCATCTACCATTCATTGTCCTCATCAAACTAACAACATATGGAGCTGCTACAGACGGGTATTTAAATTTGTCGTTTTCTGCAAAGGTTTGATCTTCTTCTATGATTCTAGAATCGCAGTGCATATTAAAACTTTGATTGATCCGAAAGATTTACACATGATCATCTGCTTGCTTCATTTTGATGTTTTGGATCATAAAGTATTGATCATTGAAGTGTCCTGTTTGTCGAAATTCAATCTAATTGAGTAGGCTTATTGGGTATGATGATTCCTGATTTCCATGTTGAAATGGTATGAATGATTGAATGTGAGAGGTGTTGAAAATTATATTTTCTGTAATGCTGATGAACTCAAATTGTGGCTTTGATGTGGAGAAGTTCATCTGTGGATTAGTGGGCTCGATGAGATTTAGTCTGGGTAGTTAGCTGGGCTTGTTTATGACGATCTCGGATTATGATGATCTGATATTGTTAGTGTGTAAATTATTTTTGGGGACCCAGGGACGCTCTCATGCCAATTAGCTAGCTGTTCAGTTCATATGTAGATGAACTTGAATTAGTTGGTCTTTGAGGTGTGGTTTGTTTGGTAGCTGATATATCTGTGCCTACAACCTGTAACAATGCATTTCTTAATACCTCAATTTTGGATAGACAAAAAGAATTTCCCAAAGAAAGATAGATATGCTTACCTGAAGAATTTTAGTCTGCCAAATTTTGTTGACATGAAAACCACGGTGTTCAAACAAGTTTATTTTGTTTGAAAACCACATAGGAAAACATATAGAAATGGTTGGAACGGTGAAAACATCTCTATTCAGTTTATGTTTTGTATTTTATCCTATATCACATATCTTCTTCCTCTTTCTTTCCTATTTCATCATCCACTTTTCGTAGAAACTTATCGTTCAACCGCACCATAGGCGCGGGGTTTCACCTAGTGAAGCTTATAAATCAGGAAGGTATGCAGAAGCAGTGGAGCACTATACAGTTGCCTTATCTAGCAACATTGGTTCGCATACTTTTGCCGCACTATGTTTGAGCAACCGTGCCGCAGCTCACCAAGCTTTGGATCAAATCATGGATGCAATTGCAGACTGCAGTCTTGCAATAGCTCTTAAGGGAGATTATGTCAAGGCAGTCTCTAGAAGAGCGACATTGCATGAGAAGATACGGGACTATGTTCAAGCAGCAAGTGATCTCCAAAGAATTGTGACTATACTGAAAGATTATGACAAAGCCAAAGAGTCCAGTAGCAAGGAGAGTGAAGTGAAATCAAAATTAGAGCAGGAGGCTCGCCGACGTTTGCCATTGATGAAAGAGGAAGCTAAGAAAAGAATTCCCTTGAATTTTAACCTCATTTTGGGGATTAAAGCATCTGACACAAGCTCTAGTATTAAGAAGGCGTACTGCATCGCAGCTCTCAAACATCATCCTGATAAAGCCGGTCAGTTTTTGGCTAGAACTGAGAGTCGAATCTGGTAGGAAATATCAGTGGAAGTTCAGAAAGATGCTGACAGGCTCTTCAAAATGATTGGAGAGGCATATGCAGTACTTTCAGATCCGATCAGGCGCTCACCATATGATCGTGAGGAGGACATGAGAAAAGCAGCAACGGAAAGAAAGGAGAGCAGTCAAAAGAAGGCTTCAGGTTTTCAAAGCTCTGCAAACATGAGTTATAGTAGACCACCTAGTTGGACTAGAACATCCCCTTTTCCGGACGAATATTGGAAATATTATAAGTCATATCACTCATACGACCTCTAGCTCTTCGTCTACAATGGTGAGAACAAATGAGAGTGGTTTTTTTCTGTACAGTTGGGACTTGGGAAGTCATATTATACGACATTACGAACCTAGTGTATGTCGTATAAACTGAATCTTCAGCTAGTGCTAGAGCTGGTGTTCATTGCTTGACATCCACGTACTCCTGTAAAATGAAATGTATGAACTCATCGTATATATGAATGTTGCATATTTCTTAATCTTATTTTATACTTTATCTCAAAAAAAAAAAATGAAGTTTAAATTTGTTCTCTTTTCAATTTATTCAACAATTTGTTCGTGGTTTTCAAGTGACAGTATGACAGTTTAAGGCACCGGAGATGAGAGGAAAATAGTGAGTACTGTAAAGTGGCACACTCATTAGCCTATATACATACTGATTCTAAGTTCTTATGACATAATTTTCAGAGTTTTAAGCTGACTTCTGTTGGTCCATCCAATCATTCCTATGTGGATCTAGACATCTAGTGTAATTAGATTACATGTTGTGAAATGTAGAAAACAAAGGATTTCAATGGCCATTTGTTATACCAGTACTGTGCAAATGCTGATACAGCTCATAAAAGTGACCAGTGTTTTAGGAAAAATGTAAACTAGAGAGAAATACTGAAATATTGTTACACAATTCAATTTCTTTTCTCATGTTTCCTTTATAATCATTTCAAATTTTAATGCTCTCAGTGTAATTGAGCCACCTTCAGCATTTAATAAACAGTTCATCTGACCAGTATTGGGAGTATGAGTACTCACCTCAACTCCTGGTTTGGCCAGCCTTTGAAGTCTTTGTTGTATCTTTAAACCATGGTTCTTGGTAGCTTATATTGAGAATGCATGCTTCTGCAGTTGCATATTATGTTAACTTCCACATTGACTCTGAACATTTAACAATCTTAATGGTTCCGATCCTTTACCCATCAACCAGATGGCAAGCCTCTGACGTTCACAGAGTAGAAAACATGAATAACACATAATATAACAATTCCAGATCCACATTCAACATTTCTTCTATAGTTTCAATTTCCTTCACATGAATAAAACTAGTTCTTGTGCTAGAAAGAACAATAACAGCGTCATCCGGAACTGTTGGTAAACTACAAATTAGAATAGCCATGTTGTCTTTGTCAGATTTATATGTTCTCCATAAGATTCCCAAGTAAATGCTATAAAATCAAATAAAAGTACTCAATTGAAATACAAAATTTCGAGAATTAACATCTGAAATTTTCCTAATGTCTAAGCATTCTATTTAATCAAACAAGTCAATAACAGACAATCAACCTGTACGTACCACAAAATCTGACAAATCAACACAAAACTCTGTTGTTTCACGAATCCATGACCACTATCATATTCAAGGCATAGAAAGAGCATCTTTCCCTAGTCCTAAACCAAAAATATATCTAAAGCTTGAATGCTTGATCATCCTAATCAAAATCAAGATATAACTAAACGGCTCAACCTATACTCATATTTGACAAATCAGCAGAAATCATCAGAGTTTTCCCCGAAACCAAAATGAACAAGAAATAAATTGGGTTAATCCTAGTGAGCATAAAAACTGTACTAATGCTCCATTTCTTTGTATCTATATGTCAGAAACAATCCTTCTTATAGGTGAAATTTCTCGTATAACTAAGCAACATAGATAGGCAAATCTTGATAGGGGAAATCTTGCTCTCTGAATTTGGCATACAATTTTGTGGCAGAAGGACAGATACGTTTCATCAAAATGACAAACAGATAAGTAAAATAGTACCTCAGATTAGGAAGATATTGATTCTGCTACATTACTAAACAATGATGTATATTTAGACACCAAAAACTACTAGCTAGGAAAAGCATGATAAGCAATTTATGAACATAAAACCACTTGAGGTGCCCCTGTTACACTAGTGTTTCTCCTCCTTGGGGGCGGAACCTTTGTCTCGAGTTCCTTTGTGGCAACCCTGCCAGAGAAATCCATGGAGTCAAGTGGTAATAGGTTTTATTGTCGCAAACCTATAGTCTCTATAGCCTCATTGGGCCTGATCTATTTCTATGGCTCATTGTTTACAGTCAAGTGGTAATAGGTTTTATTGTTTATAGTTTACTCGTGTTTTATTTGGATTGTAAGTTTCATTAATGTTGACATACCTATCACAATTGAGTTCGCAGAGGTATATTTATCTTTCTTTATCTTTGATTCTCGTAATCTCGATAAGATACAAGTAAGCTTACATGTGTCGATTTTTCTGGATCTAAAGATTAGTGTTAGTAACTATAATAGTATAGCACACATATTTGCTCATAATCGTGACATTTTTTTATGAATGGTTCAGAGCATGTTTTGGATGCCATATATTAAGACTCTAGTCGTATCACTTAATAAAATTACTTTCCGGTTCTTCGGAATGTCATTTTCCTTGAAAAATAAAAAGTAACAAGGATTACTTCCACAATATCTATTATTTATATGCTTTTTCTAAAACATGTTATCAGCACGAGACTCTAGCCATGTGCGTAAATTTCAAGGAGAAAACAAGAGAATAAGAAGATTGTTCTGTAATCAATCTCAAGTAAGTTTTCACTACAAGAAAACAGCACTTAGACCACGGAAACGTAATTGTTCCGTGGTCCAAGTGACACCTGGACCACGGAAAAGACTCCGTGGTCCAAGTACCACCTGGACGACGGAGAATACCATCTCCGTCGTCAAGGTGGTCACCTGGACCACGGAGTAGTTTCCGAGGTCCAGGTGATCACCTGGACGACGGAGACGGCATTATCCGTCGTCCAGGTGATCACCTGGACCTTGGAGTCTTCTCCGTCCTCCAGGTGATCACCTGGACGACGGAGATGGTATTCTTCGTCGTCCAGGTGATTACCTGGAGGACGGACCGACACGCCGTCGTCCGAGTACGTAACGTACTTCCACTTAGACGACGTACCGACACCTCCGTCGTCTAAGTGAAGCATTATATAAGCCCGATGCCAAACTGAATTCATTCTTCGATCCCTTCATTCCATTTGAAGAAGAATTGAAGGAGAAGGGAGAAGGAGAAGGGAGCTAGCTAGCTAGAAGGCCGAGAAGAATCAGGATCGATAAGGGATCTCCGTTGACTAGCTAGGTAGCTTAATTAACGTACAGATATCGAGAAGGCCAGCAGGTACGTACGTACGCAGTTAAAATTTGCTTAATTAATATATATTTAGTGAAAACGTACGTACATAAATGCAAGGATGTTAGCTATATATATATGTACAGATCGATTAAATTACGTACGTACGTACGTAATTGATGGATCGATGTAGATCGAGTACGTATAATTAAGCGTAAATTAATGGACAAATATATATATATATATGTAATAATTAATTAATTATAATATTTTGTAGCAGTATGGACAAGAGTTGGATGAAGTTGAAGAATAGATGTGATGTCTGGTATATGGATGGAATTAGCGAATTTGTGAATTTTGCGATAGAACATGGTCAGGGAAAGAAACGTTTCAGGTGTCCGTGTCAGAAATGTCTTAATTGTCAGTATGCGGAGGTTAATGTTATGGTGTAACACCTGTACGAAAATGGTATGATGTGGAGTTACACTACATGGAGCGAGCATGGTGAAGCAGTAGACTTCAGCGCAGCAGACTTCAGCTCATGGTATAGTTACCATGGTGCCTCATCCAGCGGCAGTGGTGCCGGACCCCCAGCTTGCAACCCAATGCAGATTTGGTCCATGATGCGTTTCCGGGATGTAGTCATAGTGGACACCAACACCAAGACGGAGGTTACAGTACCACTAATGAGCATGATGACACATTCCCCGCAGCTAGCTTGGCCACTGACACCAGTGAGATGGAAAAGTACAACCGGATACTACTTGAAGCGCAGACCCCGGTGTTCCCTGGATGTCGAGAGAATGTGTTGCAATATGTGATGGAGCAAATGAAGATAAAAGTGAAGCACAAAATGTCAGTGAGTGCTTTTGACGAAATTCAGGAGCAAATATGTAAGTTGCTTCCTGATGATCACAATCTTCCTAAATCTCATTATAAGGTCAGAAATATCTTGAGCAGCCTCGGCCTAAAGTACAGGATAATTGACGCATGTCCGAATGATTGTGTGCTATTTTACAAAGAGTATAAAGAGTTGGACTATTGTCCTGTATGTGGCCAGTGCAGATTCCAGTTGAATAAGAAGAGTTCGAAAAAGAGAATTCCTGTGAAAGTTGTTCGATATTTTCCCTTGATTCCCAGATTGCAGCGCCTGTACATGTCTCTACACACAGCAGAGGCGATGCGATGGTACGCAGAAAAGCGAATAGATGACGATGTCCTGCGACACGCTGCGGATGGGGAGGGTTTCAAACATTTCGACAGAGAATTTGGAGACTTTGCTTCAGAGGTTAGAAATGTTAGACTCGGCCTATCTACAGACGGATTCAATCCTTGGGGAAGTAATAGCTCCGCCGTCAGCACTTGGCCAGTTATTCTGATGCCGTACAACTTGCCTCCGTGGATGTGCATGAACAAGGAATTTAATTTCCTTACCGTACTAATTCCAGGTCCTAAATCTCCATCGAAGTGCTTAGATGTCTACCTCAGACCTTTGATCGACGAGCTGAAACTGTTGTGGGAAAATAGAATCCCAACTTATGACAAATTCACTGACACGATGTTCACGATGAGGGCTGCCGTAATGTGGACGATCAGCGATTTTCCAGCTTATGGGATGTTGGCAGCCTGCAGGACAAAAGGATATAATGGATGTCCTATATGTTTGGACGACGTGAACTCTAGTTGGCACGCGGGGAAGGTGTGTTACTTGGGTCACCGTAGATGGCTTCCTCACGACCACCCGTGGCGACAGGATGAAGCTCATTTCGACGGTACGGTAGAGAACAATCCTAAACCCTGTAGTTGGTCGGGCGAAGAGATTTTAGAGAGGTTGAGCTATTTCGACTTTGGTGTGTTGAGCAATGACGCGGATGTAAAGAAATGCAATCCAATTCCTCCACATGATCTGAGCTATTGGGATCACAAGAGTATATTCTTTGAACTCCCTTACTGGTCGAAGTTGAAGCTGAGGAACAACTTGGACACGATGCACATAGAAAAGAATGTGTGCGACAGTGTGGTGGGAACAATTCTCGGTATTAAGTTCAAGACTAAAGATACTTCCAAAGCGCGCAAAGATTTGGAATCAATGAATCTACGTCATCCCTTGTGGTTGAGGAGGGATAGGAAAGGAGTGTACAACAAGATGCCAGATGCACCATACACAGTGAAGCCGACGCTTAGATGTTCTGTATTTCACTGGTTTAAGGGCGTTCGTTATCCGGCTACGTATGCAGCTACTATAACTGGAGCAGTGGACGAGGTGCAACACAAGTTTGTTGGTCTAAAGACACATGACTATCACGTTATGCTGCAACGTCTGATTCCAGTGGTAATTCGACCATACTTGCCTCGGGACGTCGTAGAACCAATAGTAGCATTGTGCAGATGGCAGAGATTATGCGCCAGAGAATTAAAGATGTCAGATGTGGTGGAATTGCAACAACAAATTGTGCACATCATTTGCAAACTAGAGAGGATTTTCCCCCCTGCTTTCTTTGACATCATGATTCACCTAATGATCCACCTGCCCGAGCAGGTGCTCATTTCTGGTCTGGTCCAGTACACTTGGATGTATCCTCAAGAAAGGTACGTACAACTAATTAATTTATTTGTTCCACTGGAGATTATATATATACTAGCTAGCTATATGTACTTATGTAATGTGTACGGTTGATTTTGTAGACAGCTTGGACAGTATAAGTCATTCGTCAAAAACAGGTCGGCCCCGGATGGCTCCATAGCAGAGACATACCTAATGCATGAGTGTGTTACTTACTGCAACAGGTACCTCAAAGATCCACCCCCTCCCACTGCCTCCGATCGCAGTGCCCGCATCAATTTTTCTGTCGTCACCAATGTCGTCCGACCGTTTAGAGGAGTATTAAAGGAATCGTTAACACGAGAAGAACTTATTGAGGCACATTGGGTAGTGTTGCGAGACTGTGACGAAGTTGAGCCGTACATGTTGTCATACAGGGAGAGGCTTCAGGCGTTAAATCAAAACAAGAGTTCGGCGTGGATTGAGAAAATGGTTAAGAAGAAGTTTCCCGATTATTTCTTCCAATGGGTACGTACATACGTCTCGGTATTAATTATTTAAATACATATCGCTCATGTTTGTAGAAAGTAAACCCTTATATTAATTTTCCCTTTTTCGCAGATGATTGATCTGCAAAAATCTGATAACCACAGAGGGTGGTGGTCATGGCCAAAGCACTTGCTAGCAGGGAAACCGGTTAAACACTATATTTATCCCGGATGTTTTGTGAACGGTGTAAAGTTCCATTCATTGGCCCGAGACGAAGGAAGAAGAACACAAAACAGTGGGGTAGCGGTTGGGAAAGACAATGATCTATATTACGGGGCTATTGTATACGTGGTTCAGTTATGTTACGGGAATGATGTCAACGTTTTCCTATTCAAGTGCAGATGGTTCAAGCGTACAAAGGAAGACCTGGGACTATTATCAGTCGATACAAACTCGCACTGGTATGAGGATGAGCCTTTCGCTCTCGCCACCTTAGTTCGGCAGGTGTTCTATCTCGACGATCCGAAAGCCGGTGAAGGGTGGAAAATAGTGAACCATATCTCTCACCGAGGAATATGGAATACAGAGACAATCGAAGGGACACCGGCGACGACTGAAGATGCTGCTGAACCAGAAAGAGACATTCCTACCTATCAAGAGCCTAATATTTCTATGGTCCGCTCCGATATAATGGATCTGGTTCAAGATGGTGAACGGTTACCCATGCCTGATGGTTGTATAGATCTAACTGAAGATGAGATTATCGATGAGGTAGATGAAGAAGACGAACAGGAAGAGGACGCGGACGAGGACTCAGGTTATTCGTCGGACGATGTTGAGTACGATGACGAGGATGAGCCGTCGTCTAACGGGGATGAGGACGATGATGATTATGATGAAGAGTACGGTCATACGACGAGGGAGATTAATTGGTAATTAATTACTGTAATTATTGTAATATATATGATCGATGCCGGTTTACGGTAAGAAATTAATCCGAATTATATATCCTGGACAACGGAGAAATTAATTGCAGGTTGTCGCCAAATCTCAATCTCATATAAAACCCTAGCTAAATCCTGGACCATAAATCTAGCAGTTCGGATCGATCGATCAATTTTTTAATTATATTTTTGAATCAGAATAATTGAACGGACACACAAATGACCGGGGACGACCTAAACCGTAAACCCTAAGGCCCTAACCCCTGAAATCAGGGTTTAGAACTTGGACGACAGAGAATGGTCATTATCCGTCGTCCAGGTACATACTAGGACGACGGAGAATGGTCATTTTCCGTCGTCCAAGTTCACAAACCCTATACCCCAAACAGTAAGACCCTAACCCCTGAATTCAGGGTCTATGCACCTGGACGACGGAGAACGTCATTCTCCGTCGTCCAGGTTAGAACCTAGACGACGGATAACTTCATATCCGTCGTCCAGGTAATTACCTGAACGACGGAAACGCTCATTTCCGTCGTCCAGGTGCAGATATCGTAATTTTTTCTAAGACAACGACCATCTAGACCTTCTTCCAATGCAAAGTCTTTTCATCAAGACTTTAGAGTACACAATTCTTGGTGTGTGAGCTTCGACGGTTCGAAAATCGGAGTTGCGAAATGCCTTGTATCCACGTTTCCGGTTTGTGAAATTATCGGTTTTGCAGTTGACTGTGCCGATCAAACCCTTCCCGAACTTATTATTTTATGGTCCTTTGAAGACAATTACATATTATGTTACGACGAACATATCCAACGGTTGTTTTGTCCAAATTCAATTTCGTTAATACTCTGCTGCAAATGAGCGTCTACTCATGAACACTTAAGTCGTAAAGATTAGTCGATACTTAACATGTTTCAATACGTAAAATTAATCGTCAGTTCAAATTTAACTGTTCATATATACGATGCGTTCATCGATATTGTACGACTATTTCACTCGAATGACAGATCGCTAAATTCCTAGCGAAT
Organism: Geum urbanum; assembly: GCA_946800695.1. Lineage (NCBI taxonomy): Eukaryota > Viridiplantae > Streptophyta > Magnoliopsida > Rosales > Rosaceae > Geum > Geum urbanum. The sequence goes on along the minus strand of OX327002.1, from coordinate 6,765,132 downwards.
TATTTTTTAAATTTTTTTTTACGTAATTTGAACCTGGACGACGGAGATGGTCATTTTCCGTCGTCCAGGTGTTAACCTGGACGACGGAGAATGGTCATCTCCGTCGTCCAGGTTCAAAAATCATGGCGGTTCAAATTTTTTTTTGTTTATTTTTTTCATGTAATTTTCACTTGGACGACGGAGATGATCATTCTCCGTCGTCCAAGTCCAAAATTATGGCGGTTCAATTTACCGCTTCCGTTTTTGGGACCGCTTGAATTTTCACTTAGACGACGGAGATGATCATTCTCCGTCGTCTAAGTCCAAAATTATGGCGGTTCAAAACGTCCCGCCGATTAATTGGCGCCGCTTGAATTTTTTTGAAACCGCCACCTAGACGACGGAAAACACTGTTTCCGTCATCCAGGTGAACTTAGACGACGGAGAATAGTGCTCCGTCGACTAAGTGGAACTCTATAAATAGAACAGCACCCCCCCTCATTTTCTCATCATTCCATCTCCTCCTCTCCCTCTCATCTCCTCTCCTCCGGCGATCCTCCTCCGGCGACGCTCCGACGACATTTTTTCCGGCGTGGTTCCTCCTCTCCGACGACTCAACTCCGGCGATATTCCCGAAAACACTGATTCGGTACATTTCTATTTTTCCCTTATTAAAATAATTTTCATTTAATTAATTAATTAAATTCTAAATATAATTTAGAAGTAGAAATTAATTGATTAATTAGTTTAAATATTTAATAAATATTTAATTATTGTTATTAATTTATTAAATCATAATTATTGTAACTATTGTAATTATTTATTATTAGTTGCATGATTAAATGAATTTATTATTAAATTTATTAAATGAATAAATGATTATTCATAATTTATTAAATGAATCAATTTTTTATTAAATGCATGATAAATAAATATAAATTATTGCATCTAATTAAAAATTATTAATTAATATTTACGTTAAACACTAGTAAATTAATTAGTAGTACGTGTTCGATTTAAATTTAGTACATAGGCTTGGTTTATTAAGTCGCACTCTTTGGAATAGATGGCGCCTCTTTTCCTTGCTTATCTCCTTTTAACCCCTCGTGATGTGTGGATTTCATCACCGCACACCATAACCTAAGTGAAGTTATGGACACGAGGTTGATGGCGGAGTTTGCAAAGGACTTGAGGGAGTGTAAATTTTCGAAAAATTGGCCGAATGTCGGACATGGTGTCTAGAAACGGGTTATGACTGGTGACAGGATTTGGACTAAGAAAGACTTTTGTCGAAATTAGTCCTGCCTCTCGCGTTATCTCTATCTCTAACTGGCCATGTTTTTCGATTTAACCAAGGCTGATTAATTGAAAATTTACACTTTATCGCGCGGGTCGCACTTCCATTGAACGACCGAAAATGCCAAGCTAGTGTACTCTATTTAAATCTTAAACGTACTTAATTAATTAGCGTAAATTTTTAAGTTGTAATTATTATGGTAAGTAGGTATTTTAACACCGTACTCTTAGGTTTAAATGGCTCTGCCAAAGACGACATCCGGCAAGAAGAAATCCCAACAGGAGGCAGAAGATGCCATGCTCCGAATGTTGGCGGCCCAAGTCGGTTGGGTTCAACAGGAGGGCAACGACGCTCTCACTCCGGACGGATCATCTGGTCCGTCCGTAGCGCCCTCTGTGGAAATTCCCGCTCCCCCATTCATCTCGAGCGGTGATGACGTCGACCCCTTCCAATCTCCGACGCCCGGTACCGGTTCAACGGGAAGTACTCAGGCGTCCTCGACCGCCGAATCAATCATGTACAGCACCCGCCGTAGGCAAAGGAGGGCCCCCACTGACCCGGAACCGAAAAGGACTCGGGGTCTCGTTAAAGGGGGCAAAGCGGAGCGTATTTGCAAGGGGACCGGTAAAAAGATCGACTTGCCGTACGACGAATTCACCGGTGGCCCTCCCACAGCTCAGCTAGCAAGTCTCTCGGCGCATGGGATAGGGTCAATCATCCGCAACCGGGTTCGTATCACTGCCCCTACTTGGAAGGAGGCGCCGGATCATGAGAAGGCGAAAGTCTTCAAAGATCTTTCGGTACGTAATACGTCCAATTTATTTATTATATAATATTGTTAATCTCGGCCTAAAATTTCATAATATATACGATTATAATTTTCTATTTATTTTTGATAGGAACAATTTGACGTGGATCCGACACCCGCTATGTTGAGGCATATCAACCAAACCGCCAACTCCATCTACAAAGATTGGAAGTACAAGCTCCATAAGTACTTCCAAGATGTCGGTCCCGTGCCTCCCCCGGTAGAGCTGCAAGGGGAGAGAGAAGATGAGTGAGAGTGGTTGTGTAACCACTTTTCCGATGAACAATTTAAGGTATTAATTTATTTTTTTTATTTCAATTAAGATAATTGAATTATTTAAATTGTATTTATTCATTTTTTAATTATTTAATTATGTTGTGTAACAGAAATTCTCCGGTGTCAACAAAGCCAACCGGGGGAAGAAGGAGAAACACCATACTACCGGCGCCAAGCAGTTCATTCAAATAGCCAAGGAGCACAAGGATAAGGGCTTCAAACACCCTTATCTTGATGCAAGCGTAAGCGCGTACGTGACGCCAGGGCTCGATAATGAAGCGAGTCAATGCGGCGTAAGTGATATATATATATATGTGCTTTTAATTATAGTAATTATTATTTAAATATGATTTCATTATAATAAATTAATTATTCTTTTGTAGGCAAGGGCGATAGAGCGTGCGCATGAAGAGTTGGCTAACACTCAGCTTGCGTTCCCAGATGTGCCGCCGAAAGACCTGCCTCCTCTATCCTTAAAGAGCCAAATTGCAATCGCGGATGAGGTCTACGGTCGTAGAGCTGGCAAGGAGGTTAGACACTTTGGGCCTAGGGTGGTACGAGATTTGTCGACGACCTCCGGCTCATCATCTACGGGAGGTTCGGGGCAGCGGAGAAGGAGTCAGGCTGCGGCCGTCGAAGCAGCCATTCAAGAGGCTCGACTGGCACGAGAGGAGAATGAGTCAATGCGGCAAAGACTTGACGAACAACAAGCACAAATAGCCCAACTCATCGCCTTCATGCAACAAAATCGAGAAGTATGTCAACCTCCTCCGAACCCACACCCCGACGACAACGACCCGGCTGGAGGCGGAGGACTCGGCGGCGCATCTGCTCCTCCAGTGTATTAGCTAGCTAGTTAATTATCGCGTTTCTTTATTTCCGAGTTCCGAACAATATTATATAATTTTTCTGGGTTACAAATTTGGATGTGTATATATGTACAAATTAATTAATTATTTAATATTAAAAATTTAGTTTAATTAATTATTTTCGACTATTTTTCATTATTTAAATTAAATTAATAATATTTAATTTCAATTTTTTTTTTAAATTAAATATTCACTTGGACGACGGAGATTATGTTCTCCATCGTCCAGGTGCAAAACCCTAAACCTAACCCTAAACCCCTAACCCCTAAACCCTAAACCCTGCCGTTCTCCGTGGCCCACGTGTTCACCTGGACGACGGATAACTAATTCTCCGTCGTCCAGGTGAACACCTGGGCCACGGAGAAGCTAGCATTATCCGTGGCCCACGTGTTCACCTGGACTACAGAAACGCTAATTCTCCGTCGTCCAGGTGAACACGTGGGCCACGGAGAAACGAGCAATGTCCGTGGCCCATGTAGTCACCTAGAAGACGGAGACTTAGAGTTTCCGTCGTCCAGGTGTCTACATGGGCCACGGATAACATCCGCGGTCCAAGTGAACTTGGACGACGGAGCACTAAATCTCCGTCGTCCAGGTTCTTGGACGACAGCACTTGGAGCACGGACCTTGGACGACGGAGATTCCGTCGTCCAAGTACTTAGACGACGGAAAACTGTACCTAGACGACGGAAATGGTCCGTGGTCTAGGTGCAGTTTTCTTGTAGTGTTTATATGAGCATATCTTGCATTTAAATTCAAATAATCTACTCTTTTGGGACTTTAAATTTTTCCGTAGGAATTTTGGGATAACATATCATCCATTCTTTCTACACCGCACATTTCTTGAAGGTGAAAATTTGAAACAAAGTGAATTCCTAGATAAACTAAGAGCGTTCATCGTGAACAAAGAGAGTTCACAAATCGATTGAACAAAGAAAGTTCATAAAAACATCAATTAACGAACAAAGAAAGTTCGTAAGACCATATACATCAAAGTAAAGCTCTAATCTAAATATTATATTGAAAATCAAATTAGTTGTCGAGGAAATCTTTTATGACTGCCAAACTAATATATCTTCTGTTTACTCATGGTGTTTGATATGCAAAAATGCATTGACACCTTGCTCCCGGATCTAAAAGAGAAGTAGGATAACATGTGATTTTCTAACTTCAAGCATATTGCATCAATGAAGTAAGAGATACTCTAAGCTTAGATCCATGCTTCAATTATGCAGAATGCAATTGAAGAGCGAGATTTGATCGAGAAAATTCTCTACACCTATTAAAAGAAGTAAAACTACAAGTAATTTCATTTTATGTTTAATTGATATATTTAATTTATATTACAAGTAATGTAATACTTTGATCGTTTTAGGGTAATTTTATTTTTTTTGTTGAATAATACTAATTATTTGATAATTTAATATGTCAACTCTTAATAAAACAAATGATAAAATGTGAGGTTCAATGGCCTTCAAGTTTTTACACAACTTTTTACACCACATTTGGGCCATTAGATATTAAAACATTAAATGGTTAAGATTAGTTTGTAATATAAAGTTTAATATTTTGATATTTAAACATTTTATTTAATCAAAGATACATTAATTCCTCTTTCCATATCGATATCTCTACTAATTCCTGTTAATCAAAGATACGTTTGTTCTCCCGATCCATCGCCTCTAATGTTACCCCTTCCTTGTTAGGCATACAAGAATTTAATGGTTGGGAATGGGAGTGATAAACTAAAATTGTATAAGAGGACACTCGGGTGTGGCCGTGTGGGAATCCAGAGAAGAACGATAAAGAAGCAAAGACGAAGAGATGAATAGAGTAGCAGAAGAAGAAAGAAAATTAAAAAAAAAACATTTCAATAAATAGAAAATTTAGAAGCCTTGAATTGATTTAATATTGAGTCATTATTTCACAATTAGTCTCAACCATTGAATTAATGTCTTAATATCTAATGGCCCGTGGTGTAAAAAGTTGTACAAAAACTTGAAGGCCATTGAACTTGATCCATAATAAAATAGACATAATATATTATATTATACATAATGGGATGGATTTATCAAAATTTTAAAATTAAAATTTAATCTCATCTCTAAAAAAAAATATAGGGGCGGGACAAAATAGTAAAAAAATTAATTTGTCCCCTCCCGATGGGTCGGGCTCGAAATTTGTCACTCCTAACTATAATGATCAAAGTCGAATCCATGAAGCAAAAATTGTTGCACACTACTACAATCCAGAAGCAGCCATACACTTTCTATAAAATTTTGATATACCCAAGCCCCCCAACAAAGGAGTTGCATAACCGTTTTAATACACAAGAAGCGGCACAGAAAGCATTCCATAGAATATTCTCTTTACTACTTTTGTGAATGAATACCTTTCATTTCTCCATACAAAGGCTGATCTCCAAATCAGTGATTATCCAGAGAAGAATTACACAGGAATTTACCTATTTTGCTTATACACCCACCATATAACAAGACCCCCATCCAACGAGAAAAAAGAAATAGAATACACGGTAACATCAGGATTGCTTTGGGAGGACTCTGAACAAAATTTGACAAACGGCAAGAGATTATCAAACCCCTTTCTGCAGGTAAGGGCCACTTTAAGTGTAGTTATATAACCTACAATAGGTCAGAATTAATAATGACAAAGAAACCTTGTCGACAAAATCTTCCGCCTAATCATCATCAGAATCTGTAAACAGCAAAGAAAAGCATCAGAATCAAAAGTAATGAAGATACCATTTAAAATGAGAAAAAAATTAAACACAGAAAGGTAAATTTATATGCATAATGTCATAATCATTCCAGGCTCAATTTGTTTATGAGCCACAACCTATACAATTAAAATGTGTTTGGACCATTAATAACACGAGGCAGGTCTGAGCAGAAAAATGCAGAACAGGACTTGACTCTGAATTTGAAAAAAAATGTGATGAAACAAGTCTCAATTAATTATGTCATTTGGAACCAATTCATTACACAAAGAGCCGTGTAGAAGGTCCGGAAAGAGAAACTTATTGATAGAGATACTCACAAATATAAAGAAAGCTATACCAGTAACCACAAGGCCCCTACGAACGAGCGACACCAAAACACACAAATACTTGGAAGTATTTCCTTGCATAACATGCAGCTAACCATCACCAAATCAATTATAAAATATTTTTAAAAAAATATGAGAACAAAGGACTAGTACTTTCCACATCTCAACCCTGGTTAAAGAATTAGTACTTTCCACATCAAACCCTGACCCATATGCATCTTATGGCAAAAAAAAAACAAACAAACTATGCAGTCACTGTAATGCACACTTGGGTAGTTGCATCCTAAGTTTACCATATCGAGAATTAGCAGTAAGATTGAAATTCACAGATGTGGCTTCATTACACATTGGTTGTATCGTTCACATTGTACACTATAACCAGTTAAAGAGAGGTGGGAAGTATAAAATCCAGAGATCACAATGTCGTTTCTCGGATTGAATACATAAACAGCAAAAAGGCTTTGTAAAATTTAGACTTGATAGCAGCAAATAAGGTTTACCGGATCTGATATCTTCTCCAACTTGTCCTCTGTTATTCAGCTGTTTCCTAATCATTGAGCATATCATAACCCACCAGTATATATGGAACACAAGCAGCATCAGTAACATCGTATTGAACACATAGTACAGTGTTGTATGAGAGGACTTTGAGAGATCCAAGCAGCCCACAAGGTCATAACTGAAAAATACCAACCATAAAAACAGATAAGCCACCAAACATTTTATTGTGGTATATTAGAAATGATTTACCATGAAAGCAGACCTTGTTGCACTTATGACCCAGAAGGGGAAGAATATCAAACGCAGTAAGAGCCATGAAACAGCAAAACATCCAAAAAACACACTCGCTCCAAGCTCCTTTTCAGAATATTTGAAGACCTTTGCAGCTTCCAAAAACACATCACTTCCATCATGGAGGGCAAGAATGATTGCGCCAACCCGGAAAAAGCTGCAAGCGAACAGTTACTTTTACATTGAGTTGTAGGTTTCAGGTGGAACTCATTTAATACGTGTCGCAGAATTATACACACTTTCTACAGTATAAAGAACCATTGGGTGTTACTCAAAACATATTGGCCTTCTGCTATATTAGTAATGTAGGAAGAAAAAGCTAATACAATTAACCAGATCAAACTATCATAAAGGTTAAGGCAGTTTTTCAAACACTGCAAGGGGCCCAGGTTAACAGGCCTCAATCTAATCTTCAATGACATCCTTCACAAACAAACACATCTGTACTTGTATGACAGTATTGCAGTACATAACCAACCTGGTAGCGTACGACAACCAAATCAGGGTAGCCGTAATTACATGATGAGACATCATCACTGAGAAATCCTTCCGTCGTGTCTCCCACATAAGGAGAGCAACACTGCTGTAGGTGTAGAATCCACATTGACACATATAGACAAGCTTTAGGGGAAGTCTGAAATAAGAAGGAAACAAACTCAGGAATATATTTTCACCACTACAGCTGAGTCATCATAAAATTATTTATTCTATCCTATTAATTCATTCTCTTTAAGATCTTCTCCATGAAAAACACTTATGTTTCTTTCTTTGAACGTACAAAACACAATTTGTATGAAATGCAAATACAACAACAAGATATAAAGCACCATGCCGAACTTCTAAATTACAAGCTGCTAGATACATCCTAATATATTATAGGATAGCACCAAAAGAAAAGAAAATAAAATAAACTATATCATCATCAATACTATGAACAAAAAATTAGAGACCTCATCCAACAGTAAAGATAAGAATGAAAGATGAAAATCTAAATCTTCAAATCACCTCGTCTTGTAAATTTGGAAGGAGTAACCTTCTTATACATTAGGACAACTGACAGACTAGAGAATAGATGAACCTCTTTTATCTAGCATATAAATTAAAAGTTGAAATACAATGACAGAGGTCTTGTGGGTAAATGCAATACCATGAATATTATAGATTTGCAAAAAGAAAAATAAAAGAAAGTAAGATTTTACTGGTTAGAAGATAAGGAGTCCATGCCAACAAACAATTAAAACAGAAAGTGAAGAACCATATAGTTAACACTGTAAGCTGTAAGCAACATAATTGCAGCTTGATTTCCAACAAAAGATTTGCTCACGGCATTTAACACCATTGCAAACTAATATTTTCTGGTGTTTATTAATTCACTTCGACCTTATGAGCAACAGCCTTTAATGCTGGCCCAGAATTAGAAAATTTAGTAACACAAAAAGAATTGTTTTCTCATGTTCTTTTATAGTCATTTCAAAACTTGATACTATCAGTGTAACTGAGCCACCTTCAGTAATAAAAAAAAGTTCATCTAACTAGTAGTGGGAGATGTTATCCATCTGTATGAGTTACTCACCTCAACTCTTGGTTTGGCCAGCCTTTGAAGTACTCTGTTGTATCTTTAAACCATGGCTCTTGGTAGCTTATGTTGAGAATGCATGCTTCCACAGTTGCATAGTATGTTAACTTCCACATTGACTCTGAGCATTTAACAATCTTAGCCCGTGTTGCCATATCAAATTTTGACGGATCCGATCTTTTACCCAACAGCCACATGGCAAGCCTCTGACATTCAGAAATGTAGGAAACATGAATTTTACAGAAAATAAAAATGACATATCGAAAATAAAATAAAAGTACTCAAATGAAATACAAAATTTCAAGAATTAACATCTTGTATCGTGTCTAAGCATTCTAGTTAATCAATTTGGGCATGTTTAGATACACTGAACTTGATGCTGAAGTTAACAACACTTCCTATATAAACAAAAAAGTAAACTATTAAAGAGTAAAGAGTAAAAAAAATGATATATGTGGTTGACAGTTACTATTATGGCATAAACTCATGCATGTGTATTATTAACACTAGAGGCCATCACAATCAAAGACTAGTTATTGCGTCATAGCTCATGGATAGAGTTCAGGGCTGTTTATGAAGAATTCCAATACATCAGGTCTCCCTAAAATATGGTAATCCGTTTTTGCTTGGGCTAATAAACATGATGGTCTTTGAACTAAGCTAATCTAGTGCTTGATTTAAGCCAATCTAATAGGATTTAAACGGTATAAAATCTTAATTACCGCAATTCCTAATAGGATTTGAACAGTCTAAAATCTTAAAAAGCAATACGATTTGAACAGTCTAATAGGAATTAATAGGATTTGAACTAAGCTAACTTGTGCTTGAATTACCACAAGTTGTAAAATTCATTGACATGACAAAAAAAGTTGGGGGTCCAGTAGTACATAACATGCACAACTCAATCTAACATACTGTGCACACTTCATTTTAAAAATCAACGAGTTAAGGGAATAGAACAAGCATTATTTTTCCATTCCTAGACCAAAACCTAGATTGACCGACTAACAAGCTAAAAGACAATCAACCAGTACCCCCAAAATCAGATATATCAGCACAAAACTGGTTGTTTCACGAATCCACAAGGTTAAGCCACTATTGTGTTTAAGGCACAGAAAGATCATCTTCCTCAAATCCTAAAACAAAACCATAACAGTATCTAAAGCTCAATCATCTATATCAAAATCAAGCTCAATCATCTGACAAATCGGCAGAGATCATCACAGTTTCCCCGAAACCACAATAAACAAAAAGACCTTGAGAAAATCATGGTGAGCCTAAAAACAGTACTAGTGCCCCATTCTTTTGGATAATCCTAGTATATCTATACATCATACACAGTCTACAACCAAGCTCAAACGAGTCATCATCACAATTACAACAGGTATAATCTCTCGTATAAACTAAGCCGCATGCAATATCCAACAATCTCGATTCAAAGAAAGAGCAGAAGCGAATTGCAGAGCGAGAGAGAGAGAGAGAGAGAGAGAGAGAGAGAGTAAATCTTACGGCGAAGATGAATCTATCGAGGAAGAGACGAGCGAAGAAAAAGAAGAAGGCGAAGTAGACAGCGACGAGGAAATGAGACGAGTCCGGGGCGGCATTGTGGCTCCAGAACGATTCCATTTAAGAGAACCACAATTCGGCCCCCACAAAAAGCATCAACCGATCAATCAATCACAATCGGCGAGGCCACGACGGTTCCATTCTCCTGTCTCCGGCGATCTTTTGCCCTAAAATTCTTTCTGAAGGTAAGAGACGTACAGCTAGAGAGAGAGAGATTTTGGGTGGTGGTTATGGTTACAGAGAGAGAGAGAGAGAGAGAGAGAGAGATGGCAAAAGGGCGAGATCTTTGTAAGCTTGATTTTCTGGTTCACTGCAATAGAGAGAGAGAGAGAGAGAGAGAGAGACAGCGTATGGTATATGGTATTATTTTTCGTATCTACGATGACCGTACTTTCTCCAAAGAAAAATATATTTACGAAGACTGACCATTTTTTGTTGTTGTGGTTGTTTAATTAATGTGACAATTTAGTATAGTTTGGTGGAAGGCTGAAAGAGCCTTGCAAATTTGCAATCCAGCAATGGAAAATTCAACATTTTGGAATTTAATTGTTTCTGTTTCTATTCATATGAGATGGAAGTTTTGACCTTGTTAGGCTAATTTTCTTCAGCTGGTTGCATGATTCATGACTTGGACCTCTAACGAAATATTTTTCCGATTAAAAACAAGAAACATTGAAGTAACTAGGAAACTAAAGACTAATGTGTAAAAGAAAATTGAAAACTTACTTAAAAAAAATTGAAAACTAATGACATGTTTTTTTTAATAATAGAGAACTAATGACATGCTTACTAATTACAAATATGTATATATTTAAGGAAATTATACTCTTAGTATTTAGATGTGTATTTTGTTCTAATTAGCATAGAAGTATATGTTCTATTTTTCCTGATTTATCGGGAGGTTTATTATATTAGATTGTAATGCTTATTTAAGGTCATCAATCAATGAATAAAGTACAATTTCAAATCTATCCATAAACCATTACTTTTCTTGTTCAACACATTATCAACAGCTCTTGAGTTGATAGCCAACCCAAATCCCTAAACAGAAAACCCTCCACTGTCGGCCTCCTCCTTGACGGAAATCCTCCCCCGTTGCCTATAACCAACGCCGGATTTTCCTCCACCGCCAGAGTTCGTTGCAAGAATTCGTGTTTGCTTCAAACTTCTTTCACAACGAAGTTTTCATACCGATCATAACACTTCAAGGTAAATCGACTAACTTCCTTTGATTTAGAATTAGGTTGTAAAACTTAATTATCGCAACACCCTAAATTTCGCTCTAGATTTAGGTTTAAATACTGTAAATTTTTATATGCCTCTAATTCCTAAAGATTATTGCAGGTATGAGTGAAGGGGATTTAATCACCTTTTCCTCAAAAGTTTAAACAATAGTGATAGTCATGGGGGAGTCACGGTATATATAAAAAAAAGAAGTTGATATTTGTGGCTATTTGACAGTCACGGTTTTATAGGGAGTGGTATGAAGCCACCGATTTTGCATCGATCTTTTTGTGACCATACATCATGGATCATGTTTCTTAGTCCCTAAACTTGATATTATTTTATCGTGGTTTTTTGATCGGTAAACTAATTACATCTCTTGTTTTTTGTAGATGACTGAGCCAGCAAAGCCAGAATTTGATATTCTTGACAATCAAGAAGCAGAATACTACCGATGGATATCTGATGTGAGGAATACTCTCCTCGGTAAATGCCTAACTAATATCATCCAACAACTACCACCTGGCACTAAAGCCAATGAGGACACCATAGCTCGCAAAACTAAAGCTCTCATGTTTCTCAGGAGACACATTCATCTTGTTCTGAGAAAACAGTACTCGTTAAAGGATGATCCCGCTGATTTGTGGGTAACTTTACAAGAACGGTTCAACAATGTGCATGACGCACAACTTCCGGAGCTTATAGAAAGATGGGATAAAATCCGGTTATAGCTAACCGTCTCATTGATTTCATCAAGAGACCCAATGATATTCATATCATCAACATAGGCCGCTACAATGAAAAATCATGAACTTGTTCTCTTAATGAACACACATGAGCATAAATCATCATTCTTGTATTCCTTCCCAATCAAGTAGTCACTTAGACATGTGTATTATATCCCACCGGATTGTTTCAATCCATATAGTGAACGCTTCAATCTAATCACATGAGCACTCCATGGTGTAAAGTTAGTTGAATTTGGTATGACCACGCCTTCCGGTACTTTCATGTATATCTCTGAATCAAGGTTTCCATAAAGATATGATGTCACCACATCCATCAGTTGCATATTCAGTTTTTCGGACACTACCAAACTGACAAGGTAGCGAAAAGTAATGATGCTTATAACTGGAGAGTATGTCTCCTTATGATCAATGCCAGAAAGTTGAGAGAATCTTTGTGCCACAAGTCTAGATTTATACCGCATGGCTTCATTTTTCTCATTTTTCTTTCGAATAAAGACCCATTTATGTCCAAACAGCTTCACATTTGGTGGGAATAGCACTACAGGATCAAAAACCTGCCTTTTCTACAAAGAGTCTAGTCCGGCCTACATTGGTTCTTTCCATTTCAGCCAATCCACTCTCTGCTAACATTTAGAAACTGAGCGAGGTTTCACTTCACCGTCATTAATAATCTCCTGAGCGACGAAATAAGCAAAAGCATCATCAACTACCTTGGATGATCTATCCATAACAATGCGTGCATAATTATTAGTTAGTGAGATTTCACCGTTCTCTGACACCATATATGGATCTTAAGCATCCTTCAAATAAGTCATTTGTGATTCTAGGACATAACTGTGGTCATGAACAATCTCATGTGTGGGATTCACAACGTTGATGATGAAAGAATCAGTTTGTGCATGGATGGCCTACCTTTTCGTCGACAGCTCATATGTGGATTTTCTTGGTCTCCCCCTCTTCCTAGTGGAAGCTGAGGCCTATGTTACTTCATCCATATGGGCAAGAGGCACGTTACTCTTCCCTGGAGTTGCTTTATATCGCCCATTGGGGACTTCCAACCTTGCAGGAACATTTACAGCAGGAATGTGTGATCTCCTCACTTTAGCAATATCAGTGAAGGAGTCAAGCATCGAGTTTGCTACCTTCTGAAGATCAAGTATACGTCACACTTCAATCTCACTTTGAGATGTACGTAGATCTTCTTGAAACATAGTGGAAGGAACTTTCCACATCAATTCATGATGTTCAACTAGAATGGAGGCATTCTTATCTCCTCCTAACATCGGAAAGTATGTTTCTTCAAAGTGACAATATACAATTGTTGCAGTAAAGAGATCTCCTATCGAAGGTTCTAAGTAATGGACAATTTTTGGGGATTTATAACCAACATATATGCCTAATAGACGTTGAAAACCCATTTTAATGCATTGTAGTGGCGCATTTGGCACATACACTGCACAACCAAAGATGCATAGATATGAAACGTCAGGCTCATACCTAGTTACCAACTAGTATGCACTGAATGATTGACGTGCTATAGGTCTCAAGCGAAGAAGTATTGTTGCATGTAATATTGCATATCCCCAAGCAGATACCAGCAAGTTGGTATGCATAACCATTGCTCTGGCCTCAAGGTGTAACCGCTTGATTTGTGCCTTTTCTAAACCCTTCTATGAATGAACATGAGGGACAAGATGTTCAACTTAAATCCCAATTGACATAGATTAGTCATTAAAAGTTTTTGATGTGAATTATCCTTTTTTATCCAATCTAATTGACTTGATTGGGTTGTTCGGGTGGTGAGCTCGAAGCTTAATAATTTGTGCTAGGAGTTTTGTAAATGCAACATTCCTTATGGATAACAAAGCATCGTGTGACCATTGTGTTAATGCATCTAACAAAACCATAAAATATTTAAATGGTCCGCATTCCTGTTTGATAGGTCCACAAATGTCACTATGGATTCTCTGTAAGAATAGTATGGAAGGTCTAGCCTGCAACTTTGCTAATGAGTAAGCTTTGCAAAAAGAGCAATGAGAAACAAAGATTGCCATAAAGGAATTTTGTCGAATAACACTAGGTGTTGAGACCGAGTTGAGATTATTAATCTTATCCACTCCATCAAATCCGATAGTTTTGGGAATTTTCACATGCTTCTTGCCTTTGAAAAAAGGATGACCATGAGAATTTTTTAATATTTTGATTATTATATCATGACATGGGTGTCCCAGTCGATAATGTCAAAGTTTGTATGAGGCCATGTCACATACAGTAGTAAGTGTGACAACATTTGATTCAATAATCCAAACCATAGAAAGATATAATCCACTACGAATTTTCCCTAACTTTTCCAAAGTGTGCTTTCTACCGCACTCCTCTGAAGTTATGCATAAGAATTCTTTTGTATACTCACAATAAGTTTTTAAGTGTAAACCGTTGGATCTGATGTCCTTAAAACTTAGTAAAGTTTGGTTGGCCTTAGGCGCGTACAATGCATTAGTGGCATGAATTTTAGTACCATGTGGTAGAAAAAATTGTGCTGAACCACGCCCTTGTATAACCGACGCTGATCTAATCATGGTTGCCACAGATGATGTATATGGCACAAGATCAATAAACAATTGCCTATTCCGCAGTATAGTATGAGTAGTACCACTATCTGTTAGACACTTGATCACGCCTTCAAACATCTACAAAAGAATTTGAATTAATTAGTCTTAAAGACTTGTCAAACACTTTAAGTAACAACTTAAAGATTTACCAAAGGATTGTGACCCTTAAAGAGTGATGATATGACATAAGTAAACTGATGTAGGAACACATCATAGAAGCAACAAGTCTGAGTCTAACCTTCGACGAGTTGAAGGTTCTCTGAGTTTGAACCCGAGGCTTGACCTTAATGGGTCGAGATTTTTCTTCGATGGGTCAAAAATTCATAGGTTGAACCCAAGACATGATCTCAATGGGTCGAGATTTTTCTTCGATGACAAGCTCATGTAGGTTGAACCCGAGACATGATCTCGATGAGTAGAGATTTTTCTTCAATGGGTCGAAGATTCTTAAAGTTTGAACCTGAGACATTTCTTCAACGGGTCAAGTAATTTACTCGATGGGTTGAAGGATGTCGTTTTGCGAACTTGAGGACTGTCTTTGATCGGTCGAAGGAAAAACTAGCAAAAATTTAGACTTCTAGTCGAAAAGTTTCCAGGATCAAGCCTTTCTTTTGTCTCATTTTTATGATACTTTGGTGTCATAATGCCATAGAATATTGTATAATTTGACCCTGTAAGCAATATGTATGACCATTCTTAACACTTTCAAATACCGAAAGGAATAAAATTTTATTATTTTTGCCAACATCAAAACTTATATCAAAAGATTGTTCTTATTCAAAACTAAAGCCGACAATAAGTCAAATGTAAACTAAACTTGATTACATAGTAGAATCATAAGCCTAATACGTAGACTAAGAAAAATTTGTAGTATCTAGGTTTTCTTTGGGGATATCTACTATAATTAGATTGGCTTCACCGCCATCTTCCATCTCATAGTTCACGTAATGTGTCTTCTTTTCTTTAGCTTGGTATTGTCGAAACATCTTGTAGGCATTTTGAATTTACTTGGAAGCTCTGTATTGTTTGTGCATATGAGTCGTCGCACCACCTATAGCAAGGTGCTGAGCAAGAAGTAGAAGCAAAATTTGAAGAATCCCCACCATTCCTAGAACTGAAATTGAATTGATTCTTATTAGAGTTGTTGTGGTTGTTGTCTTAGCGAGTCCAAGTCAAATTCTGACTATTCCCTTCTATACCATGACCTTTAATCTGAGTTTGAGATAAAAGACCTTGGTAAGACTTCATTTTGTCTTGGTTTGGAATTAGAATATCGAGTTGGTACGGTGAAATACTTATTCACCAGTCTACTTATGTTCAAAAGATGCTCAGGTGATTTAACATGGACAAAGCACGCACTCTTAGCACACTAATGGTCGTACATAGTCTGGGACCCTATAAGGATCTGTAGCATCCAAAAGATGATGATGATGAATTATTGGGAGCTGAGGTGCCTTACCTTAGTGCTATTGGAGTTTTGTTGTATTTAACTAAATGCATAAGACCAGACATTACATTCCCTGTGAACTTGTTAGCTCGGTTTAGTTCGGCGCCTACACAACGTCATTGAAATGGTATAAAGTACATCTTCAGGTACTTGAAGGGTTCCATAGACTTGAGCTTGTTCTTTCCCTACAAAGAATACAGAGAAAAACTTGAAATTCCCAAAAAAGAGATGGTTGAATCGCAACATGCAGGTTCCAAGGCTTTAGACCAATCGAGTGGATCACTCAACCCATCAAAAGTTGCACACGGGACGAACCAGAACCATACATTTGACCCGTCGAAGACATCGTTCGACCCATTGAACAATGATTCGGCTACAAGCACTATTTCTCAATTTAGTGCAGTCCCCTATTCAGAGATACCTTATGATGTCTTGGTTGATTTTTCTGATGCTGGGTACCTCTCTGACCCATACAAAAGGCGTTCCCAGACAGGTTATGTATTCACCATGGGGAACACAACAATTTCTTGGAGATCAACTAAGCAGACCCTTATTGTTACTTCCTCAAATCATTCTGAAAATATAGCTTTGCATAAAGCGGTTAAGGAGTGTGTTTTGTTAGTGTGTGATCCCACAAACAAACAAAATACCACACACTTATTCACTACAGACGGGTTAACACAACTTAGACCAAACGCAAGACAACATTGCAAGCTTCAACTTTAAACAAAGGACCAACACCAACGTCCACGCGTTCGGTACGACAAACGGAAAGTACCAGAACAGGCAATGTACAAGAGACAGGATCCCACATTGAAGAACAACAAAAGACTCCATACTCAACCAGCAATATAAGCAACACATTTATGACAGATACGAGGTACGCCCATTACTCTACTAATACTATTGTTACACTTCATACATTCTAACTAGAGCGTCGGAGAGTCGAAGACGGGAACACCCCGTCAAGACTCCTAACGCATGTTTGGTTTATTATTCTTAACAGCAGGTAAAGGACGACATACGTGCGATAGTCCAGATCACCCGAAATAGCTCCATTTGATCTTCTACTAAAAGTCCCTCACGGAATTCAGTAGAAACAATTGGCGCCGTCTGTGGGAAGCGAGCAATCGTAAACCACGTACCAACCCGTAAAAAAAAAACCAAAAACCAAACCCGGCAACATAAATGGAGGCATAACACATCACACCCGAAAGCCAGAAGACAAGAGACACACCAGTAGACACGATCAGCAGCATCAACGACTTAATGGAGGATGAGGCGGCAGCCCACCTCGTGAAGGAACTCCAAATGGCAAGAACCGAAAGAGATCAGGAGCGCGAAGCCCGACAACGAACACTCAGAGTGCACAATCCGCATCGGTGCACAGCTAGAACCTGGCATAGCAGCCCGACTGGTTCAGGTCCTATCGGACTGCTAGCAGGTGTTTGCATGGTCTTACGCGGACATGCCCGGAATCGCCCTAAGCATCATCTCCCACAAACTCAGTATCAACCCAATCGAGAAACCAGTGAAGCAGAAACAACGGGCGTATGACCAGGAACGATACACGGCTATGCACGCGGAGGTAGACAGACTGCAGAGAATCGGTTTCATCCGAAAGGTCGACTATCCAAAATGGATCTCCAACGCCGTCATGTTCAAGAAGCACAACGGATCTTGGCGCATGTTCTTAGATTACAGCAATCTGAACAAAGCCTGCCCGAAAGACAGTTTTCCGTTGCCCAGGATCGATCAACTGGTGGACGCCACCGTCGGACACGAATTGTTATCCATGATGGATGCATATTCAGGATATAACCAAATTCTAATGAATCATGAAGACCAGGAGGCCACTTGCTTCACAACAGACAATGGGCTATACTGTTACATTGTCATGCCGTTTGGCCTCAAGAACGCAGGCTCTACCTACCAAAGATTGATGAACATTATATTTGATGGGATAACGGGCGAAATCGTCAAGGTATACATTGACGACATACTGGTCAAAAGCACCAAGGCAATAGACCACCCCGAACACCTACGAACCGTACTCGAGCTCTTGATCAAGAACGACATGCGATTGAACTTGGCTAAGTGCACATTCGGCATAACAACAAGCAAGTTTCTCGGATACATCATTAGCAAGGAGGGTATCGAGCCCTCAACAACGAAGGTCAAAGCCATACTAGACATGCAACCCCTCACAACCAAGGCCGAACTCCAAAGCCTAACCAGAAAACTAGCATCCCTCAATCGCTTCATCTCGCTACTCCGACAAGTGCGCTCCATTCTTCAAGGCCCTCTGAACAATAAACAAACGAAACGTCATTTGGATAACCGACTGTGAAGCCGCATTCATATCCATCAAGCAATACCTGGCCTCAATCCCTCTCCTATCCAGGCCCGTGAAGGGAGAAACCTTATATCTATACCTATATGCTTCTCTAACGGCCGTTAGTTTTGTCCTGGTTCGAAGGGAAACAAATTCGGAACTGCCAGTCTTCTTTGCCGGAAAGGGCATGACACCACCCGAGACTCGTTACCCAACAATCGAGAAGGTGGCACTCGCACTCATAACAGCGGCAAGGTGACTCATGTCATACTTCCAAGCCCACAGCATCCACGTCCTCACGAACGTTCCATTACGACAAGTATTGAAATCGCCCGATCACTACGGTCGTTTAGCAAAGTAGGCCGTCGAGGTGAGCGAATACGACATCCATTATACCCCCCGAACAACAATAAAGGGTCAGGCTATCACATACTTCATAGCCGAGTACACTGAGGCCGATGACACAACATAGCCTGCCCTCAATGGCACGCCATCCGTTAGCACAGACATACCCGAGGAAGAACCTATAAAACCCGAATCACCATGGAACCTCTACATGGACGGATCGTGCACCAAGAACACTAGTGGGGCTGGAATCATCCTTACCGGGCCAGAAGGCGTACGGGCAGAGTACACACTCAAATTCGAATTCAAAGCAACAAACAACGGGGCAGAATACGAAGCTCTCATTTTCGGACTGCAACTAGCCCGAAACTCAGAAGCCCTAAACATCAATATCTTTAGCGACTCGCAACTGGTCGTTAGCTAAATCCGGGGTGACTTCAAAACAAAGGATGATACAATGACGGCATATCTCGGTCACGTCCACACGATGCAAAGCAAGTTTAAGTTTTTCAACATCAACCACATCCCCAAGGGACGAAACACAAAGGCAGACACACTCGCCCGTTTAGCAACATCGCCAGTACAAACGGAGCCGGGGCAATGGGTAGTTGAAGTCCTAAAAAGACCAAGCATCACGAAAACATCAAAAGAGATATTTGCCATCGAGCCACACGTGGCAACCTGGATGGGCCCCATCATCAAATACAAAACAAAGGGCGAACTCCCAGCATACCGGGCACAAGCGTGAAACATCATAGCTAGAGCAGTTAACTTCAACATCCGACACAACATCTTGTATAGACAAGGGAAGACGTAGGCCAACCTCAAATGCGTCATACCAGAGCAAGGCGACATGATACTAAGGGAAATCCATTCGGGCATATGTGGCCACCACGCAGGAGCACGATCCATCGCAAAGAAGGCACTCCAAAGTGGAATTTGGTGGCCTACCATCCATGTTGACGCAACCGCAATTACTATAACATGCCACCAATTCCAGTTTTACGCACACAAGAACCATACGTCTGCGGTTCCCTTATCGATCCTCACTTCTCCTGTCCCGTTTGCATAATGGGGACTCGATCTCATCGGAGAACTTCCGAAATCCAAGGGCCAATATCGCTACATCATCGTCATCATTGAATGCCACACCAAGTTTATCGAGGCCGAACCGATGGTCAAGATCACAACCGAAAAGGTGAAGAGATTCCTCTGGTGTTTTCTCTACTATCGATATGGCACCCCACTCAACATCATAACAGATAATGGGCCGCAATTCCACAACGTGGAGCTTAAAGCATTCTGTAGAAGATAAGGCACCAATATGATATTCGCATCACCAGCACACCCCCAAACAAACGGACAGGTAGAAGCAGGAAACAAAATCATCAAAGGGGGAATCAAGAAGAAAATCGAACTCATTGAGAAAGGAGACACCTGGTACAGACGATGACCCACACTCCTCCCCGAGATACTATGGTCAATTTGAACGACCGTAACTGGAGAAACCCGGTTTAGCCTCACATTCAGAACAGAGGCCGTCCTACCACTTGAACTCACATACAGAAGCCCAAGAATCAAAATCTATGACCTCACCACAAATAGAGATGGACTACGACACGACAATGACCTCCTTGAAGAAAAATGAGACACGACACATCTCCACAACATCGCGAACAAGCAGTGAGTCGCTCGACTATTCAACCAACGTGTCAGGGCACGCCCGCTTCAACTGGGGGGCTGGGTCATGAAGGCAATCCAAACGAAGCTAAAGAGTTTACGCCCGTCATGGGAATGTTCCTACGTCATCGACGCAGTCGTAACCCTGGGTACATTCTACACCAAAGACATGTTTGGAAGAAGGATAGGCAACCCTTGGAACACACAGCACTTGAGAAAATATTTTCACTAAGTGTTCATCTGCCTGCGTTTGATTGGCACTAATGCGCGTACATCTAATGTTTATTGAGCATTTTGTATGAGTACAATAGCAGGTTTTTTTTAGCCAGTGAATGAAAGTTAATATACATCAAACGCATTCAGACACAATGTAAGTGAAACAAAGGCACTTGGATATATTCCAAAAAAAGAAAGTTAATACATGTCCAGCAAAACGCACGCAGGCGCAAGAACAAAAAAAACTACAAAGCAAGAAAGCAAAAGTACATAATCAGTTGGCCCCATCCACTGCATCAGCCCCACCATCCTGCTCCGCCACCTCATCAGCATGCGCATCGACCTCAGGCTCCTCGAGCGAACGCTTCAGCTTTTCAGCCTCAGCGGCTTGCCACACCTCGAACTCGTCCACCTTGACAAACGGAAGCACGAGCGAGGAGAAGTCCTCACACTGGACGTTGGCATCAGTAGCAACCAAGTCCTCAAATTCGTCCGAATTCTTGAAAGCCTCGACTGCATCGGCCTTGACTTTCTCAAACTCGGGCGACGCCTTGAACTCGGCCACCTCCTCCTCCGTAATCCTTCTACGAATTTCCTCCGTCATCTCATGCATCCGAGCCTCAGCAAGCTCGTGCTCTAGCTCCGAAATTCGAGTCTCGCTGGACGATCGGAGGGAGGCAAGGTCCGTCTTGAGGATGGTAACCCCAGACTGAGACTCCCCTAGATTCTTCTTCAACTCATCAAGCTCACATACCAGCTCGTTCACTCGGGAAGTTTTGCGGTTGGCTATGTCCCTGGACCTGGTCAGAGCCTTCTGCATCTTGGCCACTTCGGCCGTTAGCCGCCTGCTCTCGGCCTTCGCCTTCGACGGTGCGGTTGTCTGCAGCATCGACCCTTCCAGGCCCTTGATCAAGAAGAGCTAGTCTTGAAGCTAGGTGCATGTATCAAACGTTGCATTCAGGACTCACTCGGAGTCGCGCCCAGTTGACGCCACTTCTGCAACGACTCAATGCCCGCACCCATAGAGCTTTGGATGCGAACAAGGAACTTTGAGGATAAGGTTGTTTCGCCCGCCATTGCTACAGTAACACCGGGCATGGCTTTGGTGGACGGACCCCAGGAGCGTTTGAGTGGACGACTGGATGCCCCTTGATCATCTAGCCTCCTCACCGAAGACCCAGGCGTGGGCATCCCCGCATCTCCAGCATGACGGATGGGAGAGAGCTCGAACGAACTCTTAGAAGAGCCCATGTTGGAAGAGTGGGACTTGCTCCGAGAGCTGGAGCGCGGCCGACCTTCACTTTGACGTTTGTCGCCACGGTCGATCCGACGCTCGCAGCGTTCCTTGCTTCAAACCTCTTTCTCCCGACGGAGACAGTCTTTTCGGGCCTGCTCGCCCTCTTCCCCTCGACGGGTGTTAAGGGTGGCTTCTTCGACCCGGTCCTCGGGAATGGTGCCCGGCACAGTTGAGGCCCCGATAGCAGTGCCCACGGCCTCCACCTCTTCGTCAACCTCCGGTACCGGATCGAGGTACTGATTGCAGTCCGGGGCGTGCAATACGGGTTGAGGAGTGTCGCCCTGGACAAGATGGTCATTTCTATCCTCCACGACTATACAGGCCTGACCAGCCCTCTCCATCAGCACCAGCATACGCTGGTGGGCGGCATCTTGCTTGGCCGAGGAATGAGACTTCTTCATTGTCGCTGCAACATACACGGAAACAAGTCAGTCCGAAAACCCACACAAATGGAACAAATAAACGCAGTAAATAGAGAGACGAACGTACCAGGGGGGCTTGAAAGACCACAGCATTAGACCAGCTCCCAGTGGTTGGCAGCCCAAAAATTTCTTGCGTCCGGGTGGGGATCGAAGACGAACATGATACGGGTTAAACGCCTTTCCTCTAAACGGGTGAGGGGGTATAATCGTTGATCTACAAAACAACACAAGGCATTAGCAAGCACGAATAAGAAATGACATACGCAAGCAAACAACGATAGCGAACAATACAACACCACACCTAAGGGTTGAAAGGACTCGGGGACTCGATGTATCTGATCGCGCCCACGTGATAGGGCACTATCTGGCTTATCAAACTCCCACTCACCCCCGACAAGGCAGTGATACCGGCGCCAGGCAGTCGAAGAGGAAGGGGGCTCCGTTAACCACCACTTAGTTCGGGGCTCCACCGTTATCGTGCCTTTGTCTTTCATGCATGGAGAGTATTTCAAACGGAAAAAGTGACCGATCTCCGCACGGGTGGGGAACTGCAGCCCACTGAGTTTCCAAATGTTGTGAAACGCGATCAGCACGCGCGTCAACGTAGGCCACACTGGCCTAACGTGATGTTGAAAAAGGCGAGCGCGTACTGGAAGAACGGGAAGCTTCAACCCTGCCTTAAGCTGGAACTCATTCACACACACGTAACCACGAGGAGGACACGGGAATGACTCGCCTTGACGGAGGGCCCTCAGCTTCATCGTTCGGGGGATATGGTAGTCCTGGTATCACCGCTCGATCTTGCGAATAGACGGGGACCCCTCCGGATCTTGAACCACTTGCCCATCTACGAGACGCCACAGTATGGGCCCCCTACGAGGGAGTACGTGGAGAGCAGCCCCTGACGCCCGTCCAACATGTGGTAGAATGACGTACCCATGAGAGCCCCCGGAAGAGGAGGTAGACGCCTCACCGCTCGACACCATCGAGACACCTTGATGTTCGAACTGCACAACGATAGACCCGCTCTGCTCCATGATCGGAATGGCTGACCTACGCAAAGCACCACCGGCGTTAACGGATAGTGGGGAGACGCTCAGTATGCTATCAGACGAGGAGTCCGAAACTCTATTGGCAGGACCGTCTGACCCTATACGGAACCTAGGGGTTTGCGGAAGGGACTCATTGCTGGAAACGGCTACTAGTTCCATTATCCTAAGAGAAAATCAAACGGGAGAATAAGCCAAACGGCGAACGCGTGAAGTATGTCACCAACCCAGTTCTTCAAACAGCACAAACCGATGCCATCATTTCGCAAACACCCAAAACAGATCAAAAACCCCAAAAGCAACAAAAACCTCAAGAACAATACTGTTCTTCGTTACATACCCAGAAAAAGCTCAGAAAACGGCAAAAAACCCAGAAATTCTATTAACCACCAAACAATGTAGTACGTAAACTAGCCAAACGAACTCCACAAATAGCAAAAACCACAATTCCAGAAATTTACCACAAAGAGTACCACAAAAACAGTAACAAAACGTACATAAATGTACCAAAGCAACACAAAACACCACACATTTTGAAGCAAAGGAAAGGAACACGCAATTACCTTTACAAGACGACAAGAAGATTCACGAGAATAAAAAGCTCCAAATTGAGTACAAAAGCTTCGCAATAACGCTTTGGCAGAGTTTCAGTTGAGCACGAATGTGTAAAAAAGTGAAGGTGAAAGAAAGACTATTTATAGGCAGCGAAACTAACCCTAGGCAAACGCCTATCGTTTATTTCTAGTGCTTCCAACCGCAGGATTATGACACGTGTCTCACGTGCCCCATGCGCTCTCGCCAAAATAAATTTTCCTACCACTTCGAATTCGGCGAGCCACGCGTCACATATGTAGCAAACAACTGTCAAAACATCTGACACACGGGCATGTCAAACGACAGGTAACCGTTAAAAAGTCGAAAAGGTCAGAATTTGAAAAGACAAGGGGGGCCCAATTCGAAAACAGCAACATCAAGTTTCAGAGTCTACCCCGATAGTCGAACATCAACAACGTTCACACTATCGTGGCATGAGTATCAACATCACTTATCGCCACGTAAGCGGCATCAAACAGCAACATCAAGTTTCAAAGTCCACCCTGATAATCGAACAGCAACAACGTTCGCACTATCGTGGCACGAGTAGCAATATCACTTGTTGCCACGTAAGCGGCTCCAAACAGCAACATCAAGTTTCGGAGTCCACCCCGATAGTCGAACAACAACAACGTTCGCACTATCGTGGCACGAGTAGCAACATCACTTGTCGCCACGTAAGCGGCTCCAAACAGCAACATCAAGTTTCGGAGTCCACCTTGATAGTCGAACAGCAGCAACGTTTGCACTATCGCGGCACGAGTAGCAACATCACTTGTCGCCACGTAAGTGGCGCCAAATAGCAACATCAAGTTTCAGAGTCCACCCCGATAGTCGAACAGTAACAACGTTCACACTATCGCAGCACGAGTAGCAACATCACTTGTCGCCACGTAAGCGGCTCCAAACACCAACATCAAGTTTCGGAGTCCACCTCGATAGTCAAACAGCAACAACGTTTGCACTATCGTGGCACGAGTAGCAACATCACTTGTCGCCACGTAAGTGGCTCCAAACAGCAACATCATGTTTTCAGAGTGCAACTAGACAGCCCCACGACACTAACATTCCACATCTGACCTCAAAACCAGCTATTCATCAGAGAGTTGGGGGACTTGGGGGTATCGGGGCACAAACCCCTCCCCGAGTGACCACGTGTGCGCAATCATGAAAATGCTTCTTTTTTTTACAACTCCCCAATCAAGAGCTGATTCCCTTGACTTAGGGACTTGTTAGTGTGTGATCCCGCAAACACACAAAATATCGCACACTTAGTCACTACAAACGGGTCAACACAGCTTAGACTAAACACAAGACAGCATTGCAGGCTTCAACTTTAAACAAAGGACCAACACCATCCGAACGTCCACGCGTTCGGTACGACAAACAGAAAGTACCAGGATAGGCAATGTACAAGAGACAGGATCCCACATCGAAGAACAACAAAATACTCCATACTCAACTAGCAATATAAGCAACATATTTATGACAGATACACCCGTTACTCTACCAACACTACTATTACACTTCATACATTCTAATTAGAACGTCGGAGAGTCGAAGACGGGAACACCCGGTCAAGACTCTTAACGCCCGTTTGGTGTATTATTCTTAACAGCAGGTAAATGACGACATACGCGCGATAGTTTAGATCACCCGAAATAGCTCCATCCGATCTTCTACTAAAAGTCCCTCACGGAATTCGGTAGAAACATGTTTGACTTAGGTCAATCATACATCATATTCAAAGATCTAGTGAGTTATCATCCACTACTACACCACCAACTTGAATCTTTAAGGACAATGTGGCTTACATTGAACCAATAAAGTTGGGATACATCAAGGGTGATCATACCAAACACATATCACCAAAGTTTTTCTTTAATCAACAACAACAACAGTTATTGAACATTCATGTGAATCAAGTATGTTCGGCTGATAACGTTGCAGACTTGTTTACCAAGTGATTACCAAAATCTACATTTGCAAAGCATGTGAGACGCTTTGGTATGTGAAGATTGTCTGAACTCCAAGATTGAATTACTGATCAGAGGGAGTTCATTTCGTAGATATTAGGGGGAGTCTACATTACATGTGGTCGCTTTTGTAGTTTATGCGTTGTACTCTTTTTTCCTTTGACCAATCTTTTGTTTAACCCATGCGATTTTTGTTTGCTTGGCAAGTGTTTTAGTTAGGCAACATGTTATGCATCATTCATTAAGATCGCGACATAAGGGGGAGGGTTTAAGGAAATTATACTCTTGGTATCTAGATGTGTGTCTTGTCTTAATTAGCATAGAACTATATATTTTATCTTTTCTGATTTACCAGGAGATTTATTGTATCATATTGTAATGCCTATTTAAGATTATATATCAATGAATAAAGTACAGTTTCAGATCTATCTCTTGCGCATTTACTTTTCTCCTTAAAAAATATACAAATAAAATTAAAATTATTTGAATACATGACTATTCATGTTCTTTTTATGGATGATAAAGCCACATCTTCAGCTTGTATTATTTGTAATTATATTTGAAGGTAATACCTCTTGACTGGGGGACTATTTCTATCTCGGATATTTGTTGCCTATAGAGTAGATCATCTCTAATGATGGAGGTTCCATAACTCATAATAGAACTTTTGAAAAAAATCTCATCTCCAACCCATGAAAATACTAGTCCTATACCTTAAAACTAAGTCATATACCCTATTTTAGTTTCTAGAATAGAACCTTGGATGAGGTATAGAACCTTGCAAAAATTGGTGGGCCCAAAGAAAAGAAGAACATATGGGGAGAGAGAAAGATGAGTCTTAAAATGAGGTATGAGACCTTGATGGTTGGAGATGAGAAAGTCCTATAATGAATAGTGATTTTACAAGGTCTCATAATAGAATATAAGACCTTAATGGTTGGACATGTTCTTAGTAAGATCCTTGTCAGTCGAGATTTACTCCGCGTTAAACCCCTTGAAAAATCTGTTACAACCCCTATCAACGTAATTCACTTCTGACCCCGTGTTTGATAGCATAACCGTAGTGATGTTAATTATGGTTACATCCATAAATAGCTTGGTTCATATGTATTCCATACCATATAGCTCGCAGGTATATAATAACATTCCATACCAAATGTTATTTATCCATTCTTATTTTTTTTATGCCAATGTTGGTGATAACTCGCAGGTATATAATACATTAAAAATGAATTTTTCAAAAATGAATTTTGTCTCATAGCATTATGAAGCATATTAAGATAGGACTAAATCAAATTTTGCCGCTTCGGCAAAAACAAAAGAGGCTCAAGCTATCCTCATGGCTTTGGACTAGCTATAGAATCCAGTTTTTCTCATATCACTATAGAGATTGACTGTTTAAATCTTATTGTAGTCTTGTCATTTTCTTAGGCAAATCATCATTGTCTTTCCCTGAGAAAAAAAAAAGTCTCATAGTCTATTTTTCGTCGTGGACCTATGGTTATGATCTATAAGTTATAAAGATTAAATTTATTCGTGATACTTAAATTTTAATGTTATATTAAAAATATTCTGAATTTTAAAATTTATTAAAATGATATCCAAATTTTAAAATCGTATTACCAAAATAAGAATGTTTTTTTGTCAATAAGCCATTTAATTCTGTCGAATTTGATAATGGGAACCTCGATTTTAAAATTAAAAGATAAAATCACTTTAATATCTTTATTTTAATCTTTTCGTACTTTTATTTTTTTAATTCTCTCTTTATTGCAGTAGAGATATCCCTCTCCCTCTCTTTCTCTCTCCGAGAACAACATCACCGGGATACCCCATCACCATTTCATCCCGAAAAATCTCGAACCCAATCCGAACACAGAAACTAGAATAGAATAACCAATCATGGCAGCAATCAGTATCAGCCCAACCTTTAAAACAAAAGATAACCTGTTACAGTAAGACCTAAGATCTTTGATCTGCTCATGTCGGTAAAAAACCAAGAGGGTTTTGGGCATAAAACTTGTAGATCTGTCAACTTGCTAGCCGAGGTAGTCCACCTAAGTCTTGGCCTCTTCCAACGCACATGCTGCCCTCGGATTGATAACCAAACACCTGCAGAAAATTGGAATCGCCGGAAGACTAGAAAGAGGGGAAGGTTATGTGAGGGTACTGGAGAGGGGCTCTCAATCAAAAGAACATGGCTTCCATCTGAAAAGAAATTGAAAGGATCAGGTGGTCGATTTGCAGAAAAAGGCCAGAGAATCAGGCAGGAAAGAGTAAGAGAAAGGGGAAAGCTTTTGTAAGATTTGGGTGAGGAAGAAGAAAGACGGAGAGGAGAGAGACTCTCTGCTACCCAGCAAGGTGTGAGAGGGAGACGTAAATTGACTAATATAGCTGTGTATAAAAAAATTTAATATTAATAAAATTAACAGTTTATTGACGAAAAACGTTTTAAAATTTAGATATTATTTTAATAAATTTTAAAATTTGGGATTATTTTTAATATAACACCAAGAATCTATAATACTCACAGATAAATTTAATCCAAGTTATAACTCCGTTAATAGTCCCAATCTTGTCTTGTTCATAGGCTCATCCGC
The DNA here is from genome assembly GCA_946800695.1 of Geum urbanum. Classification (NCBI taxonomy): domain Eukaryota; kingdom Viridiplantae; phylum Streptophyta; class Magnoliopsida; order Rosales; family Rosaceae; genus Geum; species Geum urbanum. Next base: position 6,736,357 of record OX327002.1, on the reverse strand, counting down.
CCATGACCCATTTAATTGATGGACGAACCTGAGAACGACTCAAATTTATAAATTGGCCGTATTTGTAGACTTTATCTGGACGTGGTCATTACTATCGAATGACAAATATCAATCTCAAACTTTGGATCAAAATCAAGAAAATATGCACGACTAAAATCAAAGCTCTATTGGGCCCTCCAAGCTCTTCCATCCTTGTCATTTTCCCCAAGAGTACCACCAACTCAATACTTAGGGCCTTTGTTATGGCTTTTGAGTTTTAAAAGCACTTTCAAACTTTAAAAAATATTTTTATCAATTTTATGGTATTTTTTTATGGTAATTGAGAGGCATTATATTAATAATCAAAAAAAAATTATACATTATACAGTAGAACATCCGTAAGGTTCGAGAGAATTGAACTACTGTCGCACTAATTTAGGCGACCTAAACTAGTACGAGAATACATGATTTAAAAACATTAAGCACAAACAAGTAACCAAGTAATTAGGATAATGTCATCTCATAAGGCGAGTACCAACATAGGTAGACCAAAGTAATACTCGCCTATATGTAGATCTTCACGCGCCGGGCTCCCAGATTCGGTTCTACAAATGGCCCGAACTAGTTGAGACTCTGAAAAAGAAATTAGGGACATGACCCCTAACCTTAAGGCCATTTTCCAAAACATGAAGAAAAAAAAATCCATACACATAAAAGGCCTAGTGCCCATCTTGGCCTAGTGCTCATCCTTGCAATCATACTGGGCTGCAAGAGCATTCAAGCCCATATTCCTGCTACACGACCCACCGCCGCAAACTATCGGAGGTTCTAGATCTCTGAGCCTTCTCTGCTCCGGCCAAGCAGCCACTTGTTGTTGCGGCCAGCGTCGTCAACTCGCCTGCGTCCCAATCCAGGCCGCCATGAGCCGAGTCGGTACCTCGACAAGGCTAAAAATAGCTTGTCTCCGATACGCCGAGGCCGATCGGAATACGAATCCTAGAAAAAGATGATCCGCAACCAGAATTGCGGCCACAACATTTGGAAATTTTAGCCAAGCACGAGCCGGTCGCCTAGAGGCCGGGGCTGTCTGCCTCAAGACCCCAGGCGCGATCTAACACCTAGCCATGTTGTGCCGCCTCCTTATGCCGAAAGTGGGGAATGTAGCATCTGCTTGAACATAGACCACGAGAAGAGGACGGGGAGGCCTCTCAGTGTGCTCGGAGACCACGAAGGGGCTGACATGAATCTCCACTAGTGGAGGGTGCTGCGCCGCCAAGTCGTAATGAGAGAGTTTCCAAACCCTAGCGGAGCCATATGTACACCTAAATTATCAATTTTATGGTATTTAATTATAATCAAAAGTGTTTTGAGAAAAATTAAATATTATTTATAAGTCTTAAAACAATTTTTTAAGAAACAAAAGAGAGATCCATCCTTATAAAAGTGATTTATCCTAAAAGTATTAATTTGGAAATCACTTTGAGAATTAATCCACTTGGTTCCTTTTTAATACTCCAGTCTCTGGACTTGTTCTTGGCCTCCACCAACGTGATTGAATTGGGTTTCGACTTGTTTCAGCAAAAGTTGAGAACTTCCGAATCGTTGACGGTAAATTCTTCACACTAGAATTATAAGCCTGCATCGCATTGTTTCCTTGTTATTTTGTTCCAACATTTATGTTTATTGACTGCGATGTGTTTGATGAAATCATTGAAATGCCTCTCTGAAAGATCGAATCTGTTTAATGCATACATGCACTCATTTGTGTATGATAAAATGATGCATGCACACATCCTTAACATGAAGTCATGAAGAAAGTTGCTATTAATTATATTACTCACTCGAGATTTTACTGGCGGCAATCGGATCAATGCCTCTGTTAGGATTGGAAAGAAACTAAAACAGTGTTTAATAACAGAAGAAATTTAGAAATCTAGCATTGTTTTCAGAATATTTCGTAACATATTTTGTGCATGCTGATATTGCCCAGGATTGAAATGGCAGTTGCAAGCAATTAATGCTGTTTTGCTCCTCGACTTCTATGGCTTATGCTTTGTTTGTCACTTTTGTGTCAAAGCTCATAGCTTTAGAGTCCAAGCGACTCCAGAAAATGCACATATCATATCAAAATCACATTTTCGGTGTTGTATCTGATCAATATGCGTGAAGTGATTCGGTCATGATTCCCTTTCATTCCATCTCCACCTCTTGTAAATGCCACAATAGCAGCATAAATTTGTTCCATAACACAGCAACTCTTCAGTAACTAGCTGTCAGTGCTGCTGCCTGCTGTTAAGGCTCCCATTTGGCATTGGCTGGGGATGTAGTTGTGTTGCGTGCAAATTAGATGTCAATGACCCCCCTCCTGCCTTTAGGGATGAAAGAATGGACTTTGATTATGCTTCATGCCTTCATCTTAGGCCAATTTCTTGCAGTATTAGGCCCAGGCTAAGGAATGGATATATGTGCTTAACATGAAGTCATTGTATTCAAGTTTTCAGTCAAGAGCATACTTATGGTCTTCGATGATTAGAGGTTTTTTATTTTGGTGATTGTATATTTTTAATCAGAAGACCAGCAGGTTATTCATCTAACTGCCATAGGCCATGAAATAAATTGCATCGTCACACCAGTCGTAGTTGTGCAGTCATTTCAGTGTGCAGCTTCAGCTTGTCACTATTCTTTAGCTATGGAATCCAGTGTTTAATTATCTATTTTCCCGTCTGTTATGAAGTTTTTGCTAAGAAAAGTGAACTGCTAAACCCAGGCACGGATCCAAGGGGGGGCTAGGGTGTGCTGCAGCACCCCCCAGTTTTTCTACTATCTCTTCCTGGTAATAATAGATTGGCTAGAAAACTAGGACTCAGCTCATCTAGCTCAGCATTGCCATGGTTTGCACACGCTGAGATCATAGTATTCCAAGGTAATCAAGCTCCCCCGGCTCATGCTATCAAACAAGCTCGGTCCATACATCCACATTTCGGATACATATCAATCAGCGCACTGCACAATGAAACCTTTCACGCAAACCAAAATTCTCTTCAACAAACCGATGAATCCCCATCCCCGTTTCAACATCTTCCAAATCAGTACAAGCCAAGATCACACCTCATCCGGCTTCACTTCCGGAAATTTAACACACCCAAGAAATAAATCCTGGCTAAACCTTCATAGGATCAAACAGGTTTCAAAAGAAGATTATTGTGAAGGACTTCTTCTAGTTTATTTTTTAAAAATTTTCTATGAATTTCTAGGAGAAAACTCAATTCCTTTATATTCCATTACAAGATTTCCCAAGTGATTTTCTGCTTCATTTTTTGGTCTGAACGATTATGCTTTTAGAAAATAATAGACCACAAAAAGAAAAAATGAAGCGTGGACTGGTATCAAGGCTTTGTCAGGAAAGCAATAGGTATTAGTTTTACTAAGAAGAATCTGATATATACGGTACGTACAATTTTAGGACAGTTACAGATTAGCAATTTCTTTGAGGGTTAGAAATACTTTTATTCTCCTTGCCCAAAAAATTAAAACACATCAGTTCTAGATACTTTTTTCTTGACATATATTCCATGTCTTCTGTGGTGAAGTTGTATGTTTTACCCACAACTTATTGTCTGATGCATATTAAGACATGATGATTCCCAAACTGATGATAAGTGAGAAACATCACATTTCCCACGTATGCTGTCTCAACTACTCATGCTTTTACCTAAAAAAGTTAACTAATAGTAGATTTCATCCAGGACATATAAAGATGAGATGTGTGGTAATAAGTATAGGGCTCATTGACAAATCTGGCTCTGCAGATTGAACTTCTATTTGTGGTTATTCGGAGACGGAAGCTTCTTGAAACTTGTAATGAAATCTCATGTGTCTCTTGGAAAGTTCATAGCATTTGCACATCTATTCCTCTGTTAGGTTGATGTCTGACGTCATTGGTATATAATGGACACAATCTGGTTACAACTATGGGAATTCACATCTGGTGGTTAACGACAAGCCAACTCCAATTCTGGTATATTTTATTTCAACATATTGATGTCTCAATGTTCTACAAGCTTCTTGATCCTATTTAGGTACTTAGGTTGTTATGAATACCAATTTATTCTGTCCGAAATCGAGTCATGATCTATTTTCAGAAAGATGAGATTACTTATGGTAATTGATAATGATGATACATTGACACTGTGCAGAGGATCTACATCTAGATTGTTCAAGACACCTTAAACGGATCACGTAACTGAATTGGGACATTTTTGCTAACTTTAGAGTCTGATTGACGTGGAAATTGTTTGAATTGTCTTCTTCGTATGTTACTTATTGAAAATAATCATCCACCATTATCGCTAACTATGATGATTTAAGTCTTGATGATGTTATATTATGGCTAATGAATACGTCATTGATTCACTGTACAGATTAGTAGAACAGAATTCATCATGATATTGCTGACATAGAATGTATCTCGTTGGGCATTGCACCTACTGAAATATTAACTGATCATGTAAGTTAAATCATTTTCTCATTTCATTTAGTGAATATGATGAACTGAGTGCTGGTTTTCTTTAGCTACTGTTGATTCTACAGCAGTCAAGTTTGTTTGATTATGCTCCATTTATGAATGATGTTGATGGTGCATGTGAATGTCTAGTACAATTCTGGTGTTATTTGTGTATTATTTGTAGTGATGGTGAGACAATCCCATCGTCGGTGACATGGGAAAATGATGTGATGATCTTATTTCATTTTCCCTTCTCCACCAATGGTATAGTAACCTTTTCAATAGACAAGCACATTCCCGTAGACAGTAGTCGTGTCGACCTTAGAAAGAACTGCAGTGTTATGGTAAGAAGTTGATTATGACTAACAAGAATCCCTTGTTCTTACTTTGCGTTCTATTTTTCTTGCACATGTCATATAGATATATTGTTTATTGCTTAACAAGTAATGCAGAAAATTCTAGTAGCCTTGAGTGACTGATATATACCAGATCCATCAAACAGATTTAGGCCTTTCAGTCATCACCAAAAACATTAATGCCCTTTTAAACTTCCATACTCAATGAAATCAGCATTTTATCCAAGTGCATTTGATAATCTTTGTGGATCACACTCTGGAAATTGGAAACTTAAGCCACCAGTGCATTTGGTGTCTTTTGAGCTCTATATGTTGAAAAAGGAAGAAAGTAGAAATGTGATCGCTGAATTGCAGCCTTGAAGGACAATTATGCTTTTTCATCATTTCCGGTCTTCTAGGGGTACTCTACTTTAAGGCTAAGAAAATTTGTTTGTTCTCTAAAGAAAATATCAAACTGGGGCTACCGTCAAAAACGCATTGGCTTCAGAAGGTGGTGGTACTCTCCTAGGGGACCACCATGATCCTACACTATCCAATCACTCGAGCTTTCTGCTAATCTTTGGCATCTCCATTGTGCATTTGGCCAAGGAGCTTGCAGCATGTGGCTCTATATTGACCATAACTAATGATCAATATGCAGGTTCCCATCAGGGGAACTATGGCAAGTACCAACCATTCGGGGTGTGTTTTATTAAAGCTTTGTGAAAAATAAATATGCAAGTACGTAGTATACATCTGTGCTCCTGCATAATACATACCAGAAGGATTATCACAGGCAATCTTTACTGATGGCCCAGGTGTTTAGTTAAAGTTATGGAAAATAACTTTTGTTTTTTGATTTCTCATACAAGGTGAACCCCTAACGACAGCCCCTACCCAACTTATCCAACTGAAAGGTACGACGACAAGAATGGTGATACCGTAGAACTTCGTAGGCTGAAATCATTGGAGCAATGAGGAAAATCTTGAGGTAGTTTTTATGGGTAATTTTAATATCATTATCTTGTCCTTAAATTATTTAGATTTAGATTTGATGTCCATTTAGTATGGATAATAGAACTATAAGTCCTGACCGTATCGTAGTGGAGTAAGTTGCAGGCATCAACTGGTGTTGGTAACTTGGTGGGATGGCCTCAACTTGTTGTCTCTTAAGAACCAAAATTTGTTTCGGCTTAGAACAAAGTTGTATAGAGAGGAGATAATATATGTCTAAGCTTACGTCAGGGTGATATGAAAAGTTCAATCTAACATTAGTACCTTGAGTAAATGCTCAAATTCATCTTTGAAATTTACAAGGGGTAGATCTCAATTAGTAGAGAGAACATAACGATAACCCCATTATAAAAACAAGAGGGTTGAATATTTGGGTACTTTTAGCATTTAGGAAGGTGAAATGAGTAAGGCAGGGAAGGCATATTTAACTAGTGGTCCATGGATCTTGTTTTGGATTCATTTGATTCTTTCAAAAATATGGCTGGCAATCCACGCTGAGGAACCGGAAATGGGCCATACTGAATCCCACTTTGTGATCCCATCACTTCCCACCTGCATAACACAAACCAGAAAAATATCAGCAACAAGACCCTTATAACTGCTCTTTATCATAATTGTTGTGATGGACACATAGTGATGTTTGTCTGTATTGTACCTGAAGTTAGTTACAAGATGGTGGATCAAAATGAGCATCTCCAGCTTGGCAAGCTCATTTCCAGGACAAGCATGTAGTCCTTTGCCGAATGGTATGAAAGTATTAGCCTTAGGAGGAACCTATCACCCATAACCAGGAAAATATAAATTAGGATTAGAAATGAAAAATGACCTGAAACAGCAGATATCATTATAGCTGTTTTAAACTAGATTCGCCTTTTCTCTAAAAAATGTAGTACCTACCTCAAACCTAGACGGATCAAAATTTTCAGGATCAGAGAAGAATTCAGGATTGTGATGTATATTCCTAAACAATGGCATCACCTTCCAACCCTTTGGTATAAGATATCCTGCATTTTAGTTAGTTGATAAGTATTAGGACTCGTGAGAATAAAGTCAATAAATGATCTTCAATGCTCTACAAAGATTGATTGTGTTTATTCACCTTTGTATTCTACATCAACCTGAGCTTCCCTAAATGCAAACGATATGATACTTGCCATCCTCAAACTCTCTAATATAACCTGCATCATATATCTGGCTGTCAATATTAAGTTGTTGATGCTGTTTTAAATATTAATGACTTGAAGTACTTGACTTGGGCCCTTACTCTATGTGTAAGTGGCATGTTCCTGATTTGTGCCCAAGTCAGTGGCCTCTTGCATTCACAATTCGCTTTATATATGGCCATTTGCTCAGCCTACAAAATAGAACAGTTTAGTCTATAATTATCTCATACATGCATGATTAGCATGAAAGTTTTGAACTTTTAGTGGTATTCATACCTTGACACCCTCAAAAAGGTTAGGGTTATCATGGAGATATTTGAGTATCCATGTTAGAACACTAGCTGTAGTGTCTTGGGCTGCAAACAGTACTCCAATGATGTTATCGGAAATTTGATCCTCACTTAAGTTCTGCCCCACTTTATTTTCAAAATTCAGTAGATCACCCAAGAGATCTTTCTGCAGTACTTTTGTTTCCTTCCTCTCACAGATGATCTGCTTCAGAATCTGACTAAGCCTTTTCCTCGCCTTTGTTGATCAAGCAGAAGTAGAAGAAGTTAGAGGTAATGTTAAAACAAAACAAAAATCTACATGCAACAAACTAAAGGATAGAGTTAATGTTGCTTACCATGAGAGCTTTGTGATATGAAGTGCCTGGTATGCTTGTTGGAAATGAATTGTAACCCTTGTCTAGTATGCAGTAATTTTCTTTGAGCATCTCTTTATATTTATCTTCCAGCCGACCAAAGATAGCAAGAAAGCCAACATCAAACACAAACTGCAGACGACAACAAAAGAGACAAATACATAAACACCCCAAAATGTGCCAATACGACAGAAGCAAACATGTTTTGTCTGAATTTCATATACCTTCTTCATTTCATGATAGGTGTTGATGACAGTTCCTGCTGCAGCCCATGATTCCAATGCAGAAATGGCTAATGCCTCGATGTCAGGAACCAGTTTCTGCATAGTGTTGGGATTTGGAGACATAGAGCTTTGAATGAGCTTCCTAAGGCTGCTGTGGTAATCTCCTTGGTGAAAGAACAAAGCAGAAGGACCGATCAGCTTCTCCTTGCTTTTCGGGTAGGTGGGCTTGAACAGGTGAGCATGAGTCACCAGCACAAACTTTGTGGCCTCAGGACTTGCCAACATGACACAAGGACAGCCAAGTATGTGGGTTTTGAATATCTCTCCATACCTGATGAACATAAACATGAGCAAGTTGGAACAAATTCATGCGGTACTGAATAGAAAAACATGAAGGAAATGATGTTTTGCATTTAAAGGTTGCTACTCGAATAGAAACCTTTTCTGCTTTGTGGCAAAGAATATGTTTGGGTCCATAGAGTACATTTGCAGAGTCTCCCCTATATAAGGCCACCCCATTGAACCTGGAGGAAGCTTAGCTTTATGCTGAGATATTCTCTTTCGTTTCTTTATGTAGTAGTGGTATAAGAACAGAGTTGAGAGAAAGATGAATGTGTATATTAAAGAGGAAGCAGTTCTCTCCATAAAAATGTTGCACCCCTCTCTCTTTCTCTCTGTGTCTCTCTGTGTCTGTTTTTCTCTCTCTCTCTCTGATTTCTAGTTTTGGCTTATGGAATTGAAGGAGTATTAATGGTGGGAGATGGATGGTTGCTAAAGGAGTAAAGTCAATATATAATGAGAAGAGAGGAAGTGAGTTGGGGTATATATAGAGCAGGGGAAAGAGTTGGCCTGCAGTGAGAGACAAAATATGAACAGAAATTTTTGGAGGAAACCAATTTGTAAATGTTTAACTGAAACTGTGAGGTTAATGCTAGAAATTACTCGTGATATTGAATCCTTTGACTTGTGAATTGAGGTTCCAGAACCTCTTATATTTCAAAGTGGATACGAGCATGCATGTCACCTCGATCTGGGGCATCGATCTAAATGCAGGCAGTAACAAGATTTCTGCCAATTTGATGGATAGTTTTGAGTTTGGATAGTTATAGCTATCCACTTTTTTTTAGAATTGAAAGAGATGTGTAATCTGTTTTATGTTTTGTTCAAGTGAAAGAAATTGTATTTAAATTGGAAAACTATAGTTTCAGCATTTTAAAGTGTCATCGTAGTAGAATGGATGAACAGTATGCTGAAACGAAATATTTTAGAGAATCTCTTCTCGTGTCTCTTTCGCAAAGAGAAGGTTTTGTGAATTTGTGGTATGGGAAGGATTTGACTCGATCTTGAGTTTCGGGTTTCTTCATCTAGCTGGGTTGTGATTAGGGATCTCCGTTTTGCTCTCTACTTATTTATGTCTTTTGAGTTTTTCCTTTCAACAGTTTCCTCTCGTTGTTCCTTTCCTTACTCACATTGTCTCGTTGAGGCTTGAGTTGCATTAGATATTGATTTGAAGCTTACGTCTTATGAAATCGAAGCAATAATATCATCAAACTCAAAATGAAATAACGAATATCAGTTTTTCTGGTTCCAAATTGATTCTTCGCTTTTCCTTTAAAGAACAAATTTGCTTCCAAATGAGTTCCTATTATTTTTTTTCGTACACGTCCTTTTGCGCCCCATTGGGGATTTGAAATATGGTAGACTGTGGTGGTCTGCTGGTTCGGTAGGTTTAAAAACTACTCAAAACTAACTGCTTCAAATTGCCGGCGCCATTCAGGTGGTACGAAGGGACCCTGTGAGACGGCGGTGCATTACAATTCATACACACGACCCTTTCTGATCACCCACAATTGCCGGCCTGTCAATGGGTCGGTGAGTCCTGTACGCTTGGAACGTTTGGGATCGAGTTTTCTGGTCCCCGTCGTCGCGCCGTGACCACCACATCATCAAGGTAAGAAGACTGTAAGAGCGACGTCGATGGTAGCAGCATGTGGACACGTGTAGACATCTCTGTGGTCCGACTCGAGACAGTTCGTGATCAGATGAGAAGGAACTGGTTCTAACCTAGAACACAAGCAAATGCACAGTACGTACCTAGGCCGCCGGTTATATTTGACGTTGAGTTATAATTTAGTTATTCAAATATATTATTTTAATTAATAATAAAAATTATATTTTATGTGGTTAAACTGTAAATATTATAATTATAATTTTTATATTATTTTATTAATTCAAAATTTTAAACTTATATTTATATATATTCAAATATATATTTACTCAAAATTAACTACTTTTAAATTTATATATATTCAAACCTATATTTATTTTATTGTATTTAATTTAATTGTTGAAAAGTTGTTGAAAATATTTTCGGCGACAATTATACCAATGTCTTAATTGCAGCGCCGTGTATTTATTATATTCTTTAATGGTTCATTTAATAAATAAACTATGATCAATATTTTAAAATATTATAATTTTTGTATTTATTTACTATATTACCATTCAATATATTATATTCACTGAAATTTAAAAAAAAAATTATGTTTTTAAAGTATTACACATGATAAATTTATTATATTAATTATATTATTTTACAAAAATATTGTGATTATTATTGGAATTAAGAAATAAAAATAAATTGATTAATTAAATGATGCAACCATAACGTTTAAATTGACATGAACATTTATTAAATTTAATATTAGCCACTAGATACATTAATTTTTTAGTGTTTAAGTACAATTATAGTTTCCACAAAAATATAACTCAGGGCTATACACTACCACATTTTGACTCATTGCCGGCGATTTTTGCCGGAAAAATCGCCGGTAATGTCTTTTTTTTTTTTTTACATTACCGGCGACATAAATGTATGTCGCCGGCAATGTCTCGATGGTAATGTAAGAAAAAAAAGACATTGCCGGCGACGGCAATGTTTTTTTTTTTTTTTTTTTTAAACGTTACCGGCGACATAAATGTATGTCGCCGGCAATGTCTTTTTTTTTTTTTTACATTGCCGGCGACATACATTTATGTCGCCGGTAATGTTAAAAAAAAAAGAAGACATTACTGGCTATTTTTCCGGCAAAAATCGCCGGCAATGAGTCAAAATATGGTACAATTTTTGGCCCAATCAGGCTACATATATCATTTTTGATATAGTTCAACTCCAAATTGGAGATGAGTTTTAACCGATTAATTTTAGGGCTATACCAAACCCTTAACTCTGGGTTGAAGATGACCTTAACTAGGCAGCTAACTAGGGTTTAACTGTTTGGACTTTGGACTCTCATGCGAAGAGACTACGTAGTGTTGAGTGACAATCATATACTAATAGATTTCTTAATCTTATGCACGCCAGATGGACATGCATGCATTCATGCATGCTTAAGCTAGCCCGCCATCGTACGTTGAGTTGCAGTTGTAGCCAAGTAGCTAGTAACAACTCTTATCGTGATTATATAATGACTGGCGTATTCCAGTCTCATCGGATCTTAATTGTCGTTCAATCTAACATTACAAGATTAGCCAACTAAGACACATTTTAAGGTATTATCTGTATAATTAGTTATCGTGTAGTTCTTCTTACTTTGAATTAACTGGCCGGGTTGATTGCACATGAAATTAAAGAGAGGTTGTGACATCCTATATATATGAGTGCATTTATAGTGCCGCACAGTGATGTGCGGGTACTATTTATTCATCTTTTTTAAAATTATTTTTTTTGAGTATTTTCTATTATTTTTAATTTTTAAAAACGTACTGGATCCATAATTTGTTTATTCTAACATTGTAGCTGGAGATTTAAACAATGATCTCTTACCATAGAAATTTCTCATCTTTTTGAGTATTTTCTATTATTTTTAATTTTTAAAAACGTACTGGGTCCATAATTAATTTGTTTATTCTAACATTGTAGTTGGAGATTTAAACAATGATCTCTTACCATAGAAATTTCTCATCTTAGAATCACTCTTCTTCTAAGAAAACATAAATTAATTCGAGGATTTATTGATAATATCAAACAAAAATTAGACTTCTAGAAAAATTAAGAAGGAAAATTCCTCCTCAAGAAAGTAAAAGTTGAAAGAAGAATTGCAATAGAGCAATCTTTTTTAACTGCTTGTCAAAGAGATAAGGCAAAATTTGAAGAACAATTGCATAAACTTTTCATTTGAGCTCTTGGTTAGATCCGTAGTTTACTAGTATCAGAGCTTACTATACCTCAAAAATCTCAAAGATGGGATCACTATCTGAGAGGATATAGAGAAACTAGATTCCCTATTAGACTTAACAGATGCAAGATTTCTAGATGCAGAGAGTATATAGAAGTTCTTCCAGCAATTAGTATCCAATTATAGGAATTGGAAACTAAAATGGATTACATCTAGAATCAGCCAGAAGAAAAGAAAGAACTATTAACAAAGGTTAAAAATAAAATTGAGGGACTAAATCTTCAACAGATGAAGATCCTTGATTATGTTCAAATGATAGCCCAAGAACATAAAAAATCAAGTGATAGTCCACCTCGAACAGTCATTAGGAAAACTAATGACTTCAAATCACTTCAAAAGGGAACCCACTGCCAAAACCATTTTTTCAAGATTCTCCAACAAATCTGTCAAAAATCAGATTTAGAGAACCTAAAACTGAAGATACTCATGACATGAACATGTTAAGTATCTTCAAGAAAAAATCGATATAGTTGTTGAATTCAGAAAAATTTGATTTCAACAAAAGTGAAAATAATGTCAAAAATGCTTCGATCCCGAAGTTGGAATTCAATCAAATATACAAAAGACAAAATTTTGACATGTTGGATAGCCATATGTTCAAAATTCTTGAATTCACCACCCCAGCAACAACAGGAGAAACCGATCTCCTTTTGGTAACACCTGAAGAGGTTGCTAAAGCCAGAAAAAGAAACTTCAAATTTATGCATACTGGAGCAGTCTAAGTTGACATAATATTACTCGCCAGAGAAGGCCTAAATTGTTCAGTTCTATGTGTTTTACAAGACAATAACCTGATCGATTTTAATAAAAGTCTAGTAAGAACCCTTCAAGCATCGCTATGCCATCAGGTTGCATACTTTAACTGCTTCCCAAACTTTTCAACCAACTTATCTGATGCTGCTAATTGTTTACGACTAGGAGTCAAAACAGATGGCACGTCCATGAAAGAAGGCACGTAAGAGCTTGTAGTAGTTTATAGAATCTACTATAAACTAATGAGCACAACAGTAGAACCAAAGACGATGATAACAAATACCTCAGGTCTTAATTTCCTTACAAACCCCAAAAACCATTCAGAGTAAATTCACAAGGTTACATGGGATGAGGTAACTTTTCCACTAGAGTGGAAATTATCGGGCCCTAAGGAAAAATAAGAAAGTATGAAGTCAGCAGCCTATGAAAACTGGAGAACTGGAGATGTTAACCTCAAATTCGAGGGACACAGAAACAGTGATGTTTACCTCGAAAGCTTTAGAGACGAAAGCTCTAGATCGCTTAGAAGATGCAGCTCTACTAGAGAAGGTGGTACCAGAAGTATCGAAATTTCAATATAAAAAAAGAAGCCAATCCAGTAATGGAGGAAGACTTAGATGCTGAGTTGGAAAGAGACATCAGCATGCTAAGATCAGAAAGCTCAAAATCAGAAGAACTCTCTAAGCTTTATGAAAAAGCAGAAGAATGTAAAGATCCCTCTCGTCTGGAACAATTGATCAAAGAAATCGAGAGTTTCACATTCAAAAAGGAAAGAAAAGTCTTTCCTTATCAAGACGTAGAGATGGAAGAAGGAGAGCCTTCAGAAACCACCATCTTCAGAATTGGTGGAAATACCAAACTTCCACGAGGGAAAGGTCCTAGTGGAAAGAATGGAGAAAAAAGCTCCCACAGATTCATTCCATAGGAAAATACACCAAATATGCCAATCACAAAATTTGGAGTATGGCTTGATCTAGAAAAATCTTTAGACAAGAAAAAATCCATAGATGAATGGGCTGCTAGCCTAGTCATGGCAGCTTGCACCGTCTACAGAAAGTTTGAAGCAGAAGACTTGCAAGTGGTCTATGAATCAACCCTCTTGGGAATGGCAAAGAAGTTTTATTTTTTCTTCAAAGAAACTTTCAGAGGAAAAGAATGGTTGGAAACCATAAAGAAGGATAAGAATCCATATACTTTTTCCACTCCGTTATATGAACAATTCTGCGAAGATATCTCGTATGTTGGAGAAAAAAACTAGAGAGACAGCAAAAACCAACATATATGCTTTCAAAATATGTAATATGAAGTATTTTTAGAAATATCTGAATGAATTCCAAGAATATTATTGTATGATAGGAGAATTAGAAAATGCCGACTTGGTACACCTCCTACATAGAAACCTTGGAAGAGACGCAGAAAGAATCAGGCAGCTGATGCGCGAACAATGTAAAGCCAATACCAGGGCAAAAGCAGCCAAGAAGCAGCTTAAAGAAACAAGTGAATTCTGTGCCCAAATGATAGATGCTCCAACCAACTGGGGATGTGATGAGAAAAGGAAAAAAAGAAAGCAGTTCCAAAAATGTTTCAAAGGAAACGAAAGGAATAATTAGAGGTTTAAGAAAAGCTCCAATTACAAAAGATAAAAACAAAATCCTAGAAAGAGATTTTTCAAGAAGACAAGATTCCCTCGATAAACAGAAAAGAAGAAAACATGCAGATGTTGGTTATGCAAGGCCGAAGAGCATTATGCTAACGAATGTCCCAAGAAAGAAAAAAGAAGTTCAAAATCTCTTCTTAGGGAATATAAAGAAGCCATAAAGATGGCAAACATAAAAGGCTACGAGGTAGTCTATTCAGAAGAAGAAGACGATGTATCTGTCTACTCGGCCTAGACGGAAGACGAATCGTCAGAATAATCAAAAACAGATTCCGAAGAAGAATATGGCTTTAGAGAGGTTTATCTTCTTGAAATAAAAAATTGGGAAGAAGACACTGAATGAGAAAAGATTTCTTCTTACAAAGTCAAACCTAGATCATTTGTTTGTGACTACTGTCACTGGTATGAAAAAGATGGGCTCCCCATGTTTTGTGAAGCGTTAGAAAAAATGTATCACAAAGAATGCTTCATAGCTAAAGCAAGGAGAAAAACAAAAAATAATTCAATAAACCAGATTATTGAACATGAGTACGAAGATTACTTCTATGAGATAGAAGAAAGGTAAGAAATTCTAGAAAGAGATCTAGAAAGGATGAAGTTCGATATTACTACTAAAGAAAAAGTAGTATCCACAGAAAGTCCAGATTGTGAGGAAGAACAATGCAGTTCTTTTATAGAAGATCGAGGAAGAAATTTCTCCAAAACAAAATATGTGCAAGGTAGCAACTGTTTCTACAAGTAGATTCAGTAACTACATGAAGATTGGATTAAAGTTACCAGGATACAAGAAGTATCATCTACATGCCCTTGTAGATAACGGTTCTAGTTTCAGTCTAGCAAAAAAGTTTGTTATACTAGAAGAGTTATGGATAACTAACCCAAAAATAGGTGCAATAGGAAAAATTGTAGAAGGAAGAAAAATTTCCATGAATACAGTTGCCAAAAAGGTTCAAATCTCGATAGGAGGATGAACCTTTTTCATTGAGAATATATGACAATCTGAAGGTCAAGACTCAGATGTGTTAATCGGCAATGGTTTTCTTGTACAACAAACTTTCATCCAGAAGCCAGAAGTGAACTTATTAGGCTTCGAGAAGAATCATAAAATCTTCTAGATAGAGAGGTTAAAAGAAGCAAAAAGTGTGGTTGGTTCAGGATTCACATAGCAATATCAGAGATCGCAGCAAAATTGTGGTGGATATACACCAAAATTCGAAACGATACAACAGGAAGAGTTTTTTCTATTGAGGAATCATCAGAAGAAGAAAATTCTGATAGTATGGAGTTCAATAGGTTCCATGGCAACAAAGAATTTAAGCATCCTAATGCTTCATCTCATGTCCCTACCAGAATTCAACTCAAAGAACACACTGTCTACAACATTCTCAAGAGAGATTGTGACAAGTGTAAACAAGAAAAAGATGCTCAAGAAGAAAGTGAAGAATTCTAAAAAGCCTTGTATGAAAACAAGGTTTGAAAATGGAGATCCTACCATTGCCCCACTTCATGATCAAGACAAGTACCGATAATCATCACATACAATAAGAGTTGTCTAGTGAAGAATTATCAGAAGACGAAGATGAAGAGACGATTGAAGCCGCGTTTATAAAAAAGCATAATCTCAAGTATTTCAAGGCTAAGCTTGAGAAACAAAAGAAGCATAACCTTAGAGAGATCAAAGAAATACTAAAACAAAACATTAACATCAATCCTCAGAAATTCTGGAAAAAGACCTAGTGGTCCGTGAACTTAAACTACACAATATGAATTCCATTTGTCATGTAAAAGCAATCCTTCAGTATGAAGAAGAAGACGAGAAAGAATTCAGGAAAGACATAGCTAATCTTCTGGAAAATGGATTGATTAGACCATCAAAGAGTCCTCATCACGCTCCAGCTTTCTATGTCAGAAATCATGCAGAAGAAGTTAGCGGGAAAGTAAGAATGGTGATAAACTACAAAGATGTCAACAAGAAAACCGTAAAAGACAGTTATCATATAACACAAGCAAGAGTGTTAATCAACAGGCTTAGAGGAGTCAAAGTGTTCTCAAAATTTGATGCTAAATCAGGATTCTTGCAAGTGAAATGCATCCTGACAACATTCCCCTTATTGCATTCGGAACTCCACAGGGACATTACGAATGACTAGTAATGTCTTTTGGCCTAAAACAAGCTCTATCCATTTTTTAGAGTAAAATGGATAACATATTCAAGCAAGTGGCAGACTTCTGTGTCGTCTATATAGATGATATATTGGTGTTCTCAAAGAACAAAGAAGAACACATGAATCATCTCTTTGAAGTAGTCAAGCTCATCGTCCAGCATGGAATCATTATAGTAGAAAAGAAAGTCTTTCTTGTCCTAGATGAAATTGACTTCTTAGGAATCAACATAAGAAATGGGGTTATCAAGCTTCAACCTCATATCTTATAGAAAGTCTGAAAATTCTCAAACAGAATTCTTAACGCTAAAAGTCTACAGAGATTTTTAAGGGTCATAAACTATAGAAGAGATTTCCTTTTTAAAATTGTTGGATTAACAACAATACTTTCGCCCAAAATAAGCTCAAAGAGAGCCTGAAAGTTCACAAAAGATGACGAAAAGATTGTCAGGCAAATTAAAGATTTATGCAAAAAATTTCCATCACTACATCAACTGGAAGAGAATGATGAGATCATTCTTCAAACTGATGCTTGCAATAACCTCTGGGTAAGTGTAGTGCTAGCAAGAATACCTAGCATTAACACTGAAAAGATTTTGAAATTATGTAGTGGAAAGTTCAATTCTGCAGCACAGTATTCCACAGGGGAGAAAGAAATTCTGGCAATCACAAAAATAATTGAAAATTCTTCTGCCTTTTTGGGAAAACCATTTACAGTGGGAACAGATTGCTCCAAAGTGAAAAATTTCAAAAATTTCAAACTTGATAAAGCTACTGATAGGGGAAAATTAGCAAATTGGTAATTATTTCTTAACCATTATGATTATGATGTTGAATTAATTGTAGGTAACAAGAATTATCTTCTAGACGTTTTAACAAGAGAGATGACAATGTTTCGAAGGAATGAAATGGACGACGAAGGGCGAAACACTAGGAGCAGGAGGTCAGGAAAAGAACCAGATCAACAAGAAGAGTCTACTGAGAAGGTTCTTAAGAATTTTTGCTATGTCTTAAATGACCAGCCTCAACTGACCAATTCTAGGGGAAATGATTGGCTAGCCCATCTCAAACAGCAGACGGTAAAGGCACATCAAGACCGTTGAAGGCTACTGCTTTGCTAAAAAGCAGAATTTTTCCTACAAGGTCGTGAATATCTTCAACTACCAGCTGAACACCTTCTCTGAATCAGTCTTCCCGACTAACTTATGTTTAGCTTTTCATCAGAAGGCTCTGTTAGACAACTTAATGTTTTCTTTCCAAGAGCAAGATAAAAGGCTTATGGTAGAGACTATGGATGCCTTAGCAGAGGAACCAAGTCAAAAGAAAAAACAACAGTGTTGTTAATGAACCAACATTGCTATACATCAGAACCCCTGAAAGTGCTAAGGTACCTATTCAGGCACTGAAAGAAGCAGAATGCTTCAAGTTTCACCCTCATTGGCAAACATTCATCCAATTCAAATCTTCATGATACCCTCTTCATAGTTCCTGGACCATTCCTGGGAAGGTGTTTGGTGAATTAATGTTCAAAGTGAACATCCTCAAGAGCATAAACTGTGGGTGATTGAAAATGGTTTTGTTCATAACTTATGGACAAAAACAAATGATGATCTCAAGGGACTACTAGCAATCATCTACAACACTGTCAAGATTATAAGGAAGTCTAACTGCATTCTTAGACACAAGTTCAGATCTACACCCCCAGAGTAGGTGCATAAGTCTAATGGAGAGGCAGAGTATATCTCTCCATACCATTACGTCCGGATCATCCAAGACCAGTATCTAGAACCGGCTTGTGTTGGATACAATGGAACTCCAAATTGCAGTATCCCGTGGATGAAAGTAATGACACTGAAAAATGTCAAGAAAATAATCGAAGAAGATCATGAGATTACTTTTCTTGCATCAGGAGGAAAAATAATTGTCACTTCCTATGACCACCCAGAGGCAGTAACCAGTGATTTGTTTGTTGGCCTTAAAAGAAAAGAGATAGATTCTACTATTGCATGTGCCAAATGACTCAAAAAGATCGAGAAAGAAAGACATTACAAGATGTATGTGGATATAGATATGGAAGAAAATTGAACAAAGAGGAGAATCACTTTTGAAGATCCATATCTTAGGAAAAATTCAGAGTTTTACGATGACCTGTAAAGATGGGTAAAATCATATTGTCTTTTTCCTAAGTGAGAAACATCTTTTATCATGAATGAATCTGCTTTCCAAAAAAAGACAATGGAGGAAAGCAGAAAACTGTTCTTCATGGGGTCAATTTCCTAGAGTGGAGTTACTGTTAATAAGGTGTGTTTCAATTCCATTTTGAGTTCCGCTCCTTATATAAGGAGCCTTAGGTCTTAATTTTGATCATTGAAAATCAGAATAGAAGAGTCTATCTGAGAGTAGAAAAGCCAGAGAGATTGAGTTTTTGAGTCTAGAGTAAGAGTCGAAGCAACCTATGCAGATTCTCTATTTCTGAGTAAATATGTCCACTACTGCTAAACAACGTATAGCTGTTTACTAGAGAGTGAATCTCTAGATCTATAGTTTGTAATCATGTTGAAATAAATAAGTTATGGTTTCCCACTACAAATCTTTCAATTTATTTTTTGTGTGTGTTCATAAAAACTCATTAAACTCTCCTAAGAGGGGAACTACCGCCCAAAAAGAGGAAGAAATTGAGTTGTTTATACTTGTTCATACTCAATTGATTCCTAGAAGGCGGACTACCGCCCAGTAGGTGAAAAAATGAGTTAATGTCTTTGTATTATTTTCTTGTACTAAGAGAGAAAATTAGTCAGAACAATCACCCTTCAAGATGAATTTTCAGCAGCGAATTTGTTCTCATAAGTAACCCGACAAGAGGCCATAGGTGAAGTTGTGATTTAACGGAGGCTAGTTTAATTCTTCTTGTTGGATAGTCTTTCTGTGCTAGTTTTTTCCAGATCTTTATTCACTAGTTACTGTGTATGGCGCAATGTTCACTATTACTATTCATGAAGGACAAAATTATATTTTTATCTATGCACATTACTGTTCTACCCGTAGCAGAATTTCTCATATATATATATATATATATATATATAAAACGATCCATCAAAGTTCAAAGCACGCGCAACCTTTCATGTGTAAGAGATTTGTGCCCTCTCGGAAGTTGATTCCTAGCTGTCATATATGCTTTGCGTGCAATATGAGCTAGCTCGTGTTGATTTGTCCCTCGGACCATTTTTGTGGTTCTCTCATATATAAGGTCTTTTTGAGGTATTAGCCTATATGTAGCTATTAGCATCGATCATAGAAAGTTGGAAAGCAAATAACAAAAGCCAGACAAGTAATATCATGCAATGTAGATGTGTATGTAATTCATGATCTTCTCTGAAGTAACTAGTATCATTTATCTTTGTTTCTTAATTTGCTTTGTTTTTTAAGTAGGCTTTTCCTCCAAACTAACGAGAACCACACATGTAACCTTGTAATGTACTAATGAATTATTCTGCTACATTTATGTAAAATATATAGGACTATACTTCGGTTCATGTCATGTCGAATCCATACATTGGTCACTTGATCAGTTCGATCGTCACTGATGCTCAGTGTCAATTTCACTAGAGATCGAAGCCAAGTAATTTTGTAACAAAAGTACTTATATTTACCCTTTTGGGCCATATGTTGTTCGCTTGCATGAGTGAGCTAGCCTACATACGTACGAGAACGTGTACCTTTGTTATATTGTATTTGATAAAACGGATAACAGTCATAAGAGTACGTACATAGACTTATAAGAGAGTGCCATACAAGTGAGTAATTAAAGACTAACAGTTCGATCAACATAAACCAATTACGAGTGATTCTAACTTAGTAGCTAGAATCGATCCACTACTACAGCCCGGGAACGAGGCGACGCCTCTCAAGCTCCTTACTGGTCACCTTGACGGCTGGTAACTTTCTCTTTGTCCCTTAAGTGTTGTCACCTCATATTCGTCTCTCTATATTTTGGTGACGTACTTTTATAAAAGTACATAGCTAAGGATCACTGAAGCGACGAAGTCCTGTTGGTCACCAAATAGTATTGTGATGAAGATTGGAGGAAGATATTTTGTCACTTCTATATTGAGCGACCAATATTGATGAGGTTGGGGCGCCAAGATCTGGTATAGGGTGTTACATGGAGCGGCGTAGTTTGAGGCATCTTCATCGCCCTATGTTATATGAAGCAACCTAGTTTGACCTATCTTTGTCGCTCCATTTATATGAAGCGACGTATTGTGACCTATCTTCATCGCTCCATTGAATGGACTAGTTTAAACAACAAATACAAACCTCAAATCTAAACGTACTAGTTTGATGTCTATACAAATACATTTTAGCATTGTTCACAAATTAGAGTCTTGGTTGGCACGCAAATTGCAGCTAGATTGGGTGCCAAGAGCAGGAGCGGGGGTAGGAATTACAGCTTGTTGGTCACCAGCTTGGATAGATTGTATTAAGGCCTCCATTTCTCTCATTCTCTCAGCGAGCGCATTATAATCATCTCTCGACTTGCACGCCACCTCTTTCGCTTCCTCAACCTCCATTTTCAGCATCTTGGTTTCCGCAGCATTGTTGTTCACTCGGGCGCCTTCTCTGATTTTGGGCTCATGTGTGATCATGCGCCCCACCCCTGCTATGACAAACATGAACACATAAATATGTATCAATCATACACGAAAAGTGATCATACACGAAAAATGAGATAAACGACTATATGTTATATATTACCTCTTATAGAGGTCTCGGGCCTTGCACCCAACTCTTTCTTTATGATATTTATTTGCTTATCAAGAGGAAGAGGAAACTCTCGGGAAACCACATCGTCGTCATCCTCGACCGCTGCACTATCTTGTTGCGACAACACTTCGTCAAGCCTTTGCTTGACTGCTGCCTGCTCAATTAAAACATAATAATTAAATAATATTAAATATATGGTCAACACAAAATAAAAGTAATAATTATTGTCTGCTCACTACTTTCTCAGCCACATTCTTGTCCGGCTCATATACAATAATCCAAGTCTGGACAGCCGGGGCTTTATGACCCTTCTTCTCCAACACTTCGCTCCAGTATGAGAGTGCGAGGGAGCCCGAATTGTGGTTGAGCTGCTGCTCCTTGTTTTTGTTTCTATTTCCCTAGTTTCGTGAGCACAGTTTATGCCACACAAAATAATAATTTAACAATGTTAATAGATAAACATTTAAATTTAAAATCATGCCCAAGAACTCTGCAAATAGGTTATGAAGATTACTAGGTAATCAGGGCTTTCGAAGTGGCCTTTCAACCACTCTCATTCTTCTTCCCTCCCTAGGAACTCGGCATGAGTCTCCTTGCTGACGTGGAGATAATGCTGATGGCAATCATACTTCCAGTCCTTGTATATGGTTTGCGTCGTCAAGTCTATGAAGTTCCACATGTCCACCTCGATCGCAGGGATGTCATAGTTCTTCTAACACATAAAACTAAAATGTGTTAATTATATTTAATAAATACATAAACCCTAAATTAACAAAGTTAGCTAAGCGCAAAAAGTATACCTCAATACTCGTGTTGATGATGTCGCGGCGCTTATCTTTAAGTCCCAAAAAGTTAGCCGCAAGCATGGAAACTTTGCTGCTGATGATACTGTCAATGTCTCTGGACATCAGGCTTCTCCACTCTCTCGTCACAGGCCCTCGATACCTGGTAGAGTAAGGCACCTGTAGTCGTTGATTGTTGTTCAGCCGGACGAGGTACTCAGTCTTTGTGCCAACAACGACCCCGTGCTGCATCCTCGTCGCATTTCCAGTTGTCATGTCCACCATGTCTGCTCAAATCAATATAAGCCAATAGTTATATATTTATCACACCAAATCGGTAACATAAAAATGAGAGACAAGCAGTGGACCTGGAAGTCTAGTCTTCTTACAGCGGATGCTGAGGGCGAGCGACGACTCTGAGCTACCGGAGGCGGTAGTGGCGCCGGTGGATACTATAGCGCTGTGATCCACTGACGGTGTAGTGTCGCCCAACGGTGGGCCGACATTTCCTATTGGGAACAAGGTTAAGGAGGAGGCCTGGATGGGCCAATAGATACCTTAACCGTCGCCGCAGCCTCTGCCTCTGCGGCAGCCGCAAAAGCCGTCGCGGCTTGTCGACGCTCAAGCGCCGTTTTCCTCATCCAGTATGCTGTACTCCTGAGAACCATTCTGTAATTTCCAAAGAAAACACACCTTGAACAGTCATGTTAAGAATAATGATAGAAGTGCAAGTTGCGATAGTTTTTAACAGTCAAGTTGCGATAATGATAGAAGTGCAAGCAAAATCAATAAGGAGGGTTTACTACTTCTTGAACTCTAATTAGAAAACCGATGTCATTTTTACAAGAAAAAAAAATGAAAATTCGAGTTAAGCTTTCTTTCACTACAGTATAAGGATTGCAGACATGACATCTCTCTAGAGTTCTAGTAAGGAATTCTATTCAAAACTTGCAACTGAAACATAAATTGCCTAACATTCAAAACCTGCAACAGACATGCCAAACTAGTTCATCAAAGTCCACAAGATCGAAATAATAAGCCATGCCATTATACATTCTGACAAATATATAATGCTGATCGAACTATTTGTATAAGATGAGTTTACAAATTAATTAGAACAACTTAGAAGTGTAAGTGTAAGTATAACGGTGGGGTAGGATAGATCTAGCTATATATACTTCAAAATTTGTTTTTATTAAAATTTCCAACTCAGTTAACTATAATAACAGAGAATGACGATTACGAAACTGATTGTGAGGAAGATTAAAATGCGAACATTGGCATTACTAGATTTGTAGTCACCCTGTGCAAAATCGAAGTGAGACATGAAAAAATAATTCATAACACACACATGCCGAACCGGGGCAAATCGAAGGGAGCAAACACACACATGGCAACTGGAGTCCAATCAAAACTAATAACACAAATTCTAAATTAGAGAGAGAGAGAGAGAGAGAGAGAGACAGTCATACCTGGAAGAAGATTTAGGGAGGTGGGTTACGGGGCCGGTGAGTTAGGATGAGATTAGGGGGAGAAGAAACGAAGAAGAAGAAACAAATTGTGATCGTTTGAAATTATAATGGGCCTGTGGCGATGACTATTTTTTTCTTGGTCGCCTTAACGATAGTCATCGACGAATATTGATTTCTTAGTTGTCTCAAATAGATTAAGCGACGAACATTACTTTCTTCATCGCCTCAAAGATATAAAACAACAAAGCTGTTATTCACAAGGTTTCTTAGGGGATACAGGGTTGGTTGCCTTGAATATTTTAACCCTAATCCAAGCGATGAAGATTGACCTTATTTGACACCTCATACAATGTGAAGTGACGAAGATTGAAGTCTTGGTTGCCTCATTTTTTTTTAAATACAAAAATTAGGGTTAATGTTTTCAAATACTTAATTTATAGTTTATAAATATGAAATTAGTTTTCAAAAACATAATAATATTAGTTTTAGTCGTCCTCTTCATCATTCTCTTCGTCTTCGTCTTCATATTGCTCTAATAGGTCTTCATTAGACTCGTTGTCATCTTCATCTCCTTCTTCATCCAAAAGGGTGAAGATCTTGGTAAAATTGTATCATCGTGGGAGTGTCCTCTTGGTAAGGCTCAGTGATATGATTACCTGTAAGCGACCTGCTTTCATCTATAGCAAGTACTTCGGCACTATAGACCTTTCGGTGCGACATTTCTTGTACTACCTTCCAAGTACAACCCGCCTTTGGATCGTCCAAGTAGAATACTTGTTTTGCTTTGGTTGCAATAATGAAGGGTGAATCCTCATAGTAACTGATGTTTGTATCCACTGATATTAGTCCATGATTTAACCTGACGGTGTCAATTTCATCATCATCCTTGGAGTTGTGCCATGTGCACTTGAACAACATCACTGGCATACGACCTGCATATACTACTTCGACTACATAGATAATGTGGCCATAAAACAGTGATGAACCCATGTCTATTATGACACCCCTATTTTGAGTCATGGTTATTTGATTTGTATCAAACGATGTGAATTTGACATTGTTCACATAACACAACTTAAAAACCCGGAATTGCTGAGATCGTTCGACTAATGACTTTATCCCTGGCACCAATCTCTGGTCCTTATTTTTATCCTTGAGAGACACCTGAAAGATAAGTGTAAGATAAGTGAAAGAACAGTATTAGATAAGTGAAAGATAAGTGTTAGTTTTGATACCCATGTTAAGAACCATCAAAGAAAACTCCTCTGACGACGAAGATCGTCGAAATCTTCACCATTTTTAGCTTTGAACCTTGTGAGATGTTCTTCTAAGTATGGTTTAACTTCATCTGTTTCCACCAAAACTTGCCAGTGAGCCTCGTGAGCTTCTGCTTCAGTTAACCTAAACTGGCTACGAGTCTCGATAATCTCTGGCCTTACTTGTTGTGAAACACTGCTAATATTCCACTATGGGGAAGTGTCAATTTCGTCGTGGTCTTCCCGTCTAAGATAAGACTTACAATACGTCACCGACTCCTGTACGAGGTACTGTTCTGCAATACTACCCTCTGAATAACATGTATTCCTCATTGACTTTTTATATTGACTTAATTGCCTGCAATATACCTTTCAATTGTTAGTACATATTACATAACTAACATTATATTAGCATGGCAAATGTATTATACATTTCAATTGGATACATCCATGTATAGTGTACTGGGCTGTAAGCAACGCTTGTCCTGGCAGATGAACCATGAGATGAACCATAGATGTAAAAAAAATGTGGAGGAAAAATCATCTCCAAATTACAGAGAATCAACACTATCTCAGTTTTCATTTCACACGCAACCTCCTTCTTTAGCTCCCTAGCACATAATTTATGAAACTAATTTGACAGTGCTATCAATGACTTCACAACGTTATGTGGCAAGAACCCTCTGATAACCACTGGAAGAAGACGTTGAAGCAATACATGGAAATCATGTGTCTTCAATTCAGAAAACTTTGACTGGGTGTAACTTTGACCTTACTTCTCAAACTTCATGCATAACCAAGAGGATAATTAACATCCATGAAACACTCGAACACATCTTCTAGAGCTTCCTTTTTAACTAAAAAAGGTGCATGTAGCACCTTCACCGTCTCCTCGTCACCCTCTCTTTGCCATTTGTTTTTGTGCACATTCCTCTTCTTTAAAGTGGCGCGAGCTTTTGGACCATCCTTAGTCTTCTTATCAATTGCAAAAATGGTTGCAAGGATGTTGTCACATACATTTTTTTTCAATGTGCATGACATCTAAGCAATTTCTGATTTTCAATGATGACCAATAAGGTAGCTTCCAAAATATACTCTCGTGAGTCCAACATTGTCTGTTATTCGGATTGAACGGTGCCTTTAAATCGTCATGTTGGCTAAGAATGGGGTAAGCGTGTGACCTAACGTCCTCCAAAATTTCATCTCCATTCTTCTGAATGGGTCTTCCGCCAATCTCCACCTTCCCATTAAATGTCTTACTCAATCGCCACGGGTGGTCCTAGTGGAGCCATTTACGATGACCTTCATAAACTATCCTCCCACATATATGCTCTGAAGTCAGCTCATTTAGACAAATTGGACATGCCTTGTATCCTTTCACCATTGAGCCCGCAAGCATCCCTAAACCAGGAAAGTCGCTGATAGTCCACATCACTGCTGCCTTCATCAAGAATACCTCATTGTCTACTCGATCAAAAATATGGACTCCAACAACCCATAAATGTATTAGTTCCTCAATCAATGGCTTCGTGAGTACACTAAGGTACTTTTCAGGAGACTTAGGGCCCGGAATCAACACCGATAACATGTTATATTCCTTCTTCATGCACATTGACGGTGGTAGATTGTACGGCATCACAACAACGGGTCATGTACTGTGCAAAATTCCCATTGTTCCAAATGGATTGAAACCGTCTATTGCAACTCCAAGACGCACATTTCCACAGTTTCGTGCAAAACCTGGAAATGTTCTATCAAAATGTTGAAACGCTTATCTATCAGCTGGGTGGCTGAGGCTACTAGCCACGCAAATCCTCTCCCCGAGCCACCGCATATGCTTGGCAGTGTGTGGTGACATAAACAGACTCTTCAACCTTGGTGTCAGAGGAAAGTAATGAATAATTTTGTTGGGAATGTCATCCGTATATGGCTTATATCTTTCAGATTTACACACTGGACAAATATTCTCGTTTACAAGTGCCCCCCCCCCCCCTAAACAACACACAATTGAACTCACATACATCAATTCTTTCATAACCAAGTGAAAGATCACTCAATATTTTTTTAATTCTCGAGTATGAACAGGGAAATGTGTGCCCTTTAGGAAGAAGTTTATTAATGTAAATACATAAAGAGTCAACACTTGTGTCCGACCATCCATTTTCATTTTTCATTTCCATTGCATCTAATATGGCACTCAAAACAGTTTCCTCACTGCCATCATATAATGGGGTATGTGACTCCTTTAATAATCTATCATACTTTTCATAATCATCATCTATCATGTCATTGAAGTTGATGCTAGAATTATCTTCCATAGATTTTTGGGGTGCATCTGCATGGTATCCAGGATAATACGGATATGCATCATGTAGAATCACTACCAACATAACCACTTTAGGCAACGAATTTCAAAATAACGCGCAACGAGATATGAAATTCGTTGCCTATAGTTCACAATAGGCAACGACAAGGGTTTTCGTTGCCTATTGTGAACTATAGGCAACGAATTCGTTGCCTGTTGAAGTCAAATCGTTGCCTAATGTCTCGTTTATAGGCAACGAAATTTTCGTTGCCTATTGTGAACTATAGGCAACGAATTCGTTGCCTGTTGAAGTCAGATCGTTGCCTAATGTCAGGTTTATAGGCAACGATTTTTTTCGTTGCCTAATCATATCGTTGCCTAAAGTATGGTTATAGGCAACGAAAAAATCGTTGCCTATAGTTTAATAGGCAACGAAAAACCCTATAGGCAACGAATTACTATGTCGTTGCCTATAATTATTATTATATCAGATCTAGCCAGCAGCTCCCCCATTCAAATCAAAATCGGAGGCAGGAGGAGCAGATTCGGAGGCAGCAGGAGGAGTTGGAGGAGATGAGGCGTGCCAGGGAAGCCATGGAGCAGGAAAGAGCCAGTGAGAAGGAGCAGCACGACCAAATGTGGGCATTCTTTCAATCTCAGCAACCTCGGGGGGCTTCGCAGCCGCACCCACAGACTCAGCCAAATCTGTTCACGCCTACAGCACAACCGCAGTATTTTGGGGGTCACCAGCAGCCGCCGTTATATGGGGACCACCAGCAGCCGCCGCAGCAGCATCAGTTTTTTGGGGACGTGGAGCCGCCGCTGCAGCATCAGTTTTACAGGGGTGACGACCAGCAGGAGGGTTCACACGAGGACTTCCTCAATTGTGTTAACTTTGATCAGTAGCACGTAGCTAGTTTTTGATTTAGGTTGGAATGTGTACGCTGTTGTGGTTTGAACTCATGTAAATGTTATAGATTCTGGAATTGGGCCCAATCCAGAATCAAGTATTTTTTTTTTAAAATAACACAAACTATAGGCAACGAAATGGACCAATTTCGTTGCCTATAGTTTGCCACCAAAAAAATTCAAACTATAGGCAACGAAATTGGTCCATTTCGTTGCCTATAGTTTGCCAGAAATACAACAATTCAAACTATAGGCAACGATGTTATTGACTATAGGCAACGAAATTCTTCAGTATAGGCAACGACGTCGTTGCCTATAGTTTCAAAGGTGGTCAAAGTTGACCTGTCGGTGGGTTTTAGGCAACGAAGAAGTCGTTGCCTATAGTGAAACTATAGGCAACGATTCAACCCTAGTCGTTGCTTATAGTAGAAAACCCTAACCCCTAAACCCCGAACTATAGGCAACGAATCGGTTTGGTTTTTCGTTGCCTATAGTATAGTCAACGATGAAAAGGCAACGACGGTATAGGCAACGAATTTTCGTTGCCTATACTTATAGGCAACGATTTTCAAACTATAGGCAACGATTTTAGATCGTTGCCTAAAGCTGTTATGTTGGTAGTGAATCTCCAACTGCGGGTTCACTAAAGGACCAACACCACTAGATGGACCGACTCTGTCTTGAAGCCACTGTCTTCGGAGATTGAGCATTGTCAGTTCACTTGAAACTTCCCCGTGAAGATGCCAGACAGTATAATCCGGATTCAAACCACTGTGTGACACGTGAGGATACATGGTATCCATAGTAACCCTGAATGGACCATTCTTACAACAGTTGCACAAGCAAAAGTGATAATCGGCCATGTTACTGTGTCGCTGGGCAAAATTCATAAACTCGAATATGCCTGTGATATACTTTGGATCAGCATGATGATATGTCATCCAAGTTTTGTCTAGGTGTCATTCCATGTTTTCTGTCAACAGAAACAATCAATATGAACAAAGTTACCACACCACATTTATGATACAACCAAAACCTGTCCCCACACTTCTTCTCCTTATGCCTCCGAGTACGGTCTTATCCCCTTCAGGAGAACACGACATTTGTCAACCCTCTAGCACTCATGAGTTTCAGCTCCAGTTTAGGGAAATTTCGGCAGCATCTCCCTACAGTTTCCCAAGTGCACACATATCTAAACAACCTAATTTGCACTCGAGAAACATTGTAAGGAGACACTGTCGAAACCATATCCCAAAACTGAAACTGAAACCACATGAATAGAAAAAGGATCAACAAAGTCATGTTCACCTAAAGTGTCCAAAAATGGGACAATTCGAGAATCAACAACTCATCTCTATCAACTAGATGAGTTGATGATTCTCAAACGAGAGTTCTAAGTTGATAAACACCACAATTATATATAACCCTATGCTTGATTTCATCATTAACACTAATAACACCACTAATTGAGACCAATAAGCCTAATCTACACTAATCATCACAAATTTCACTAAATTTAACCAAAATTCAAACATTATTGATGAACTCATAATATGATTTATCACAATTCAATGATTCAAACATTAAAACTACAACATAAGATCAAATTCAATTCAACTTCAAAAATTTCGCATAAACATCAATTTCACTTTTCAATTAACATATAATATGGTCGTAAAGAGGGTTAAAGAGATAAAAATCAAACTAACCTTAAGAATCAAATGGATGGCAAGAACAACCTTCTTTCTCAATTTCTTCAAATTTCTCTCCAAATCGGCCAAGAACAGCTTCTCTTCGCGAATGACCTATTTTCCCAAAATTTTAATCTCATAAAGGGTTTAACTTTAAGAAGGAGAACAGATCCAGTTTAAAAAAAAATGAGGCGACGAAGATTGATCAATCTTCGTCGCATAAGATCTCTTCGGGGCGACCAAGTTTTCCTACGTCGCTTCTGATACCTTTATGAAGTGACGTAGGAAGTAATTGGTCGCCTCAAGGATCTTAACGCAAAGTATGGTATTTCTGAGGCTACCAATGCCTTCTTCGTCGCCTCAACGACAGTAAAGCGACGAAGGTAAATGCCTTCGTCGCTTGGAAGCTATTCCCCAGTAGTGATAACAGATCATTATCAACGGAGAAATCTTATCATTATACAAAAAAATTCATCAAACATCACATTTGGAAATTAAACAGTTAAAATACATTGAGAAGAACTTCTTGTTGGATCGGATGATTCCTCATCAAAATAGAACAATATGAAATACAACCTAAATGTGAATTGATTATATCTAATTGTACTGAAGCATTTTGGGATAAAATTTAATACCTTAAAAGTGATCAAAATTGATACGATAACGTCCTCACGTGCCATGTTTATCGTTGTTCAACTCTTGTAAAATTCACTCTAATAGAATATTATCTAACAAACAACTCTGATTTTAAAAATAAATTCCCAACCAAAATATTTAAAACCTTGATCTAAAGTTGTCATGGACCCTCTATATAAAGACATGTGTAGATCATACATATCAAACTATTTTCGGTCATACATGCACAGCAGTTTAGGTACTATTAATTGGATTTTAACCCAAACTGGGGAGTTTTGGATTGAGAAGCATGAGCCCTCACTAATAATGCTTAAACTTTTGGGTAAAGATCGTTACATATCATATCCAATAATCACAGTCCCGTATAGAGATGAGACATTGTGACCTACGTTGAAATAAAGCAAAAGTGCATGTCGAATTAACACCATGATTATCAGTTGATTCCTCACACAAAATTGCATGTCCAAGTAACAAGCATGACTAGCCAATCTGGCCATTTCCCCAGTTGATCTCCTCTTCGAGACAATGGCATATATGATATATATCCGATATAGCTAGCTAGGTGACGTCGAGCCATATGTTCCATGAAAAGCAAGGCATAGTGGAAATGTGGGATAGAAAATTAGGAGCCTCAAGTTCCATTGTTCTACGTGCCTACAGCAGCTATTTATCGATCGATCATGATCGATGTTCGACAAAATGGTATTGGAAGTCCTCATCAAGAAGAGAAATGAGCAACGTGGACCAGGATTCAGGAATCAAATTGAGTACGTCCACGAATATCAGAATACTATTCAAGTTTGACAAGCCCCTTTTTGCTTTGTGCTCCATGCTAGCTACATTATGGCAATATATATCCACAATGAGCTACGCACACGTACCTAATTGGACGTATAGCAGGCGAAGAAAACTCCAAAATAGGTAAGCAATGATTCTCCCGTTAGATTTTGAGCACTGCAAATACAAATGCTGGCTGGCCAGCCACTGCTTTTACGGCTCTGCTGACTGCTGACTGCTGAGCGATATCATCCTCTTTATTTTGATTCGTTAAGATCTGTGGGTACTCATACCTTCCCTTTCCACTTAACTAGAGCTTAATATGAACCTCTGATCGACACAAGTCGCTTGCAACAGTACGTATTTCCCTCGCTTTCAACAACATTCATGTAAAAGTTTACTAAATGCCAATGATGATCAATCCATCTAACTATCTCAGATCTATCGTATCTTGGAACACAGGTTTACATCATGTCTAATCCTAGCTTATATAATAGCCAAAATGTATGCTTATATATGCAACGATAGAACTAAGCTAGACTCCCTAGCTTACTGTGGTTTCCGCAATTTGCAGATCTAAGATGCGCATATCTGCTATTCTATATCTCTTATTGATGGGTAAGACCATCTACCACTCTAATCCGTTCAAACTGACCAATTCAGATATTGTTTCTAGTGTTTCTAGATATATAGCTACTAGAACGTCTCCATCTGATAGTTGAATTCTGTGTTCTTTATAGTGGAAGTTTCAAGACAATTGTTTACCACATGGCGACGCCATAGAGAATCAAAGCAATATTTCTTGTGCATGCATGCATGCCTGGCTAGCTAGCTATAGAACCCGTGGTGCATTCGCAGAGCACCAAGTCGATCTCCTGAGTGTGTGCACGTGTAAAGTGTATTCTACACAAGATGTAGATTGAGCATTTGTTTCGTATCACATTTTTAAGGTGGGCGCAAGTGGAAATGCATTTTATCTTCTTTTTCTTGGAGCTAGATAGCATACCTGCATCATATCCCTTGATCTTTGACTATAAAAGGATTCTCATCTGGGGCTAGCTAGCTACTGCATGCACACAAAACAATGGCGTCCTTACGTGCTCCAGCAGATTTGAGACCCGACACTATTTTTTCACAAATCAAGAGATCGAACATCGATCTGAACATGATATGCATCATTGCATGTAGTGGTTAATTAGTCGTAGTGTTAATTAATTTGCTTCTTGCATGCGCATGCGCATGTCTAACTAGCTAGTTTACATACTTCGAGCTTAACTAGTTGAAATTTATTTTGTAATGAATTTAAGCTTCTTCGATCATTATCCTATTGAAGAGTGCTTGACGGTTTAAGTGTTTACACCGTTCCAATTTGTCATCAAGAATATGGTCAGGAGTGAACGTCGTAAACTCGTAATACGTTTGTACTTAATTAGTGTACCTTGCTGGCCGGCTAAATAGGTTTTTTTTTCGTTTTATTTTTATTTTCTATGCACATGCATGAGAGAGATATACGTGTAGGTTACCAAGTGTCCACCGATCGATATTAACTAGCTTCCAATCCTTCCATGTTGAACTTAACCTCTGATGGAATGGTGGCATGGTGTAATTGGTGGTGATCAGACACACTAGATTTTCTAGATATATAGCTACAGTTTCTAGCCACGTGTGTACAGGAGATTGAAAGATCGAGGAGCTAACTAGCTAGGTTCCATGCATCTGCACATTTCGAATATAATGTACCCAAAATACATAAACAGCCAAGCCAATCGATCTCTCAGGTTTTGAGAGTCATGAATCTCATAATAGCTAAGCTTGTAGATCATCGATGACAAAGTCCCCCCAACAAGGCCAACATGCAATCAAGTTTCAGAAACACATCTTCAGATTCTTCACATCATATCTGTCTGTATGATATCTCTTTCTTGAGTCTCTTCTATATATAGTTTGTATGCTTATATGGTCCAATTAAAAGAGGCCGTTCGAGGAGGCGTGGCAGGCGCCGCGCTTGCCGAAATTTGAACAGAAGTTCCGAATCAAGTTACTCGAGCACCAAAGAGCACAGATCAGCACAGATGTACGTTCTGGAATCATCGCATAAAACAAGCAGATCAGAAAATAGATTTGAATTAATTGCCCGCTCTCCCCATATATCCACAATGATATATATGATGCTCCATATCTCTACAGCCAGCCATCTAATCTAAATTTGGCCAACCATACAAAAGCTGAGTCCTTTCACTCCGACCTGTCTCGCCATTTTTTGGAGCATACGGCGGATAGATCATGAATTCGATCACGGACATTCCAGCTAACCCCAACTCTACCACTAGCAGTATCGATTCCGCCTAGCTTAACTTTTTAGCTGAAAAGTTAAAACAAATCATCTGCGTTGAATATATAATTAGATAGTTAATTAAATACTAAAATCATACATAAGAGTAGGTACGTATTACAAGACTGGCCAAAACCATACATAATTAGTCCGTACCACGTACTTCGAGTGTACGTACGTCATAAAACGTGCGGCAGATCGAGCTAGCCCTTTGTTCCTCAACGAGCTCACAATGAAAGTGGCCATAACGTTAACGTTATATATTGACATGTGAGCAAATAACATGTCTAGGTAAACGCTTGGCCTATCGATCTCACGCGCAGTTCATTAAGCCACGCTAACTTCAGTGGCCTGTGAACACTTTTTGTGTGCATATATATCTATAACAGATTGTTGATCTGTTTTATTTTACACTTAAATTTGCTGTCCTGGTTTGGAAGGATGAAGGCAGGAAGGGTGATGTAGCTATGGTGCTAGCTTTTCAATAATATGTTCGAAGCAGATTAGAAATGTACGTCGTTTCGCCGGATATAGTTACATACAGGTACAACAATGAGCTAGATAATGTACGTCCAAGATGAGGCCAGTACGTAGAAATGTCCAGGATGGTTGTGCAACTTATAAACATGAATGGAAAATATACCTCGTGTCCAAGACTAAAGTGTACTGGTTTAAAGCGATCGGTTCCGTGGAGCAAGTTATAAGCCGGAGAGTAAAATTTAGCATAAATAAACCTGCACATTCTCGCATTCTAGCCTATTATTTTAGAAAGATCAGAAGACTGAAAATTGAATCAAACTACATAACACAAGTAGCTGAGATTTATGATACAAAATAATTATAATTTCAACCTATTTCAAATGTACCTACTCCCATCATCCATGCATGAAGCTAGAGAACAGAATAGACTAATACTAATATACAAGTATAACATATACATAACAAGCTATATGGTTTCTTCCTATTGTATTTGGTATAACTCATGGTTCAACTATAAACTCGGTCATTTGTTTGAAGATATTTGGGATGCGAATAGGAAGTATCAACTCTCTGCTTTGACTTGATACTTGAGCTTTAATCTCAACCCTGTCAAACACTGGTATTATACAGAAAAAATCATTTACATTAACAGATCATTAGGTTCAGCAGTGAGTGGTGAAAGGAAACATTTACAGTGTTCTACCATAACAGTAGTGATCAACCAGGAGTATTTAGAGCAAGCAAACCAACCATGAACTACCAAGAAAAAGTGACCATAAAAAATAAAACCATGCTAGATCTCTAAAGCTCAAATGACCCGATGTTGTCATTGCATTAACATGTGCAATTAGTCATATAATTCTGCTCAGCTCTGATAGGATGATCGACCACGGTTGCATATTACAGTATTGGATATGGAAGATGACAACTTACATTCTTACAATATGCATCAAAATCATGATAGGATACAGTTTTCTTAAATAACACTACCTTTCAGAATGATGAAAACTGTTTAGTATTTACTCCTCATCATCTACGTCATCATCATCTTCGTCACCATCAAATTCATCCTCAGTATCATCATCATGATCCAGGATTGGTAAAATCTCCGCTGATGGTGCCATCCAGATTAATGAGTGTCTTAAACAATAGTCAGTTTCAACCAAAGAACAAGAACAAAATAGTTGCAGCTGCTTATTACTAGGTAATGGAGGAGACCACTCCATTCTCCAATGTTCCGGTACTGTGACACCCTACAAGACATTGGCAACAAATTATTTAAATGCATCTATATACATAGTCTCAGAGCAATTATGCGACAGAAGCCTTTTCAACCCTGTACAAGAGATGTCCACATGCTTCAACTTATCACATTCCATCAAATACATACGTGTATGGTCGGGGCATGTACAATCCGAATAATATTTGAAAGACTCCAGATTCTTAGTATTGAAGGCAACAAACTTGGAATGACAGTTCATAATTTCCAAAGACTTCAAACTGTCACTTGGTACATTAAGGAGTTGGCTAGAGTAGCCAAGTATACATTGATCTATAGACAAATGCTCGATGCTTGGGTAACCTGAAATCAAACTGCACACAGCCCCAAAACGGCCCAGGCATCTATGAATAACACTTCACTGAGGGACATGAATTTCAATGACGGTAAACTTACAGAACAATCCATAATTTCAGAGCTCACAAATATTCTAACTTTCTCCAATTTCAACGTAACTAAATATTTCGATGTTAAAACGTCATAGCTAATGAGGAAGTCAAAATCTTCATCAAAGTTACAGAGATCCAACTCTTTAACACATCTCTGCCTTGCAAAATCAATCCAATCATCGACCAAGACTTGAAAATCGAACCTGGTTCGAAGCCTCAGCTTCTGTAAGTGCCTCTGATTCCTACGGCGTCTAAAGAGTGGTACAAAACGCCGAGGAACCATGGGCGTCTGATTGGGCACACGGAATTGATGAGGTTTCCCTCGTCGAAATCGATGACAGGGAACGAAGGCGACAGAGATGCCCATTGCTTTGAAACGGTGTTGGCCTGAGCCACGAGATTGAGCGGAAGGAAGGAGAGGATCGGTAAGGAAGGAATCGTGGCAGAGGAGACGGTGGCGATTGTGGGGTTGGTATCAGTGTCTGTGCCGATTAGGGTCTTGAGTACGGGTCATGACCGGAAAACATCATCGAAAAGATAAAATTGAGATTTGATATATTATTCGATACCCTCTCCATGGAGGCTACTGGTTTATACTAACAGAGATTTCATTTACCAAACTATCCTTGTATGACAGGCCCATAGTTATCAGCCCAATAAGGTGTGATCCTATCAGAATTCATTTCTGTTTGTGAACCACGACGATACTAATCTTTACAAAATCGTGTTTGAATTTTTATCCTTTAGTAAGTTTTTTTTCTTTTAAAAATCTATAATAATATTAAGAAAAGAGTCATTGTCAACTAAAACTAAAACTGTTTATTTTTTTTTTACACTTTTTAACTTTAGATTAAATTCACTCGTGGTATTCAGATTCTTGATATTATACCAAAAAAGTTTCGAACTTTAAAACCTATCAGAATGGTACCCAAACTTTAAAATCATTTTACCATGGTGCCTGTAGCGTTTTTCCGTCAATGAGCCGTTAACTTTGCTGACGTGACAATTTTTTTATAATAAGGGTAATTTAGTCAATTTACATTATTTACAACTTAATGAACATCAACATAATACCCAATCTTTTGTAGCAATATCAATGTCATCCCCAATTTTTTGTTTCATTTTCTTTTCTTTTGTATTCTCTCTCTCTCTCTCTCACCAGATCTAGGTCGTTCTAAGCGACAGTTGATGGAGCAATACAGCTTTGACCTTGACGTCGCCTTATTTGAGCCCACCCTAAAGGTTCTCTCTCTCTCTCTCTCTCTCTCTCTCTCTCTCTCTCTCTCTCACCAGATCTAGGTCGTTCTAAGCGACAGTTGATGGAGCAATACAGCTTTGACCTTGACGTCGCCTTATTTGAGCCCACCCTAAAGGTTCTCTCTCTCTCTCTCTCTCTCTCTCTCTCTCTCTCTCACACACACACACACACACACACACACACACACACACACACACACCCACACACACACACAGAGGATCCAGACAACCTCGAACACAATCGATCTCTGATGCATCTCCCCTGGGCCTCAGCTACATCCCTCTGCCACAGCTCACCGCCACACCACGAGCCTTGATTTCTTACATCAACCTCTATACCAACTTAGATTCATCCTCATGTCTTTCAACATCTTCTTGATCGCCTCGAGATCAGCTCAGTAGCATCGCGCTAGCCCTGCAACGCAGATGTACACTGGCGCAGATATGCTCATGATTTCTCTCAAATATCGTTGTGTGCCAATTTTCTTGTCATTGCCTCTGTTTTGCAGATACTCCTGATTAATTTTTGTGAAACTTTTTGAATATTTATGGATTTTTGTGCGTACTTATGGCTTTGTTATTCATGGGGAACAATATTCAAATACTGTAGTAGTTGTTCACCGAATGGAGCTACAGGGTTGTTGTTGATGTTATCATTCCGATGTAAATCGTTAGAGCTTGCGACGAATGATTCGTGAGAAGGGTTTGGATGAAGAGGGTGAGAAGATTGATAGATTGTTCTATTGCAATTGATAGAAAACTTAAGATTTTGTAAAGCCCGACAATGTTGAAAGAGATGTATATGCACATCATATGTTCGATGAAATTCTTTAATGATATTTTGAATTTTTTTCTACTCGAGAACCATCACATTGTTGATAGAAATGTAGCGACTCACAAACTATACCCGCGCGACAATGTGAATAGAAGCGCGAGGCCAAGCTATAGAGAGCGATCGCTGTTACGAGGAAGCGTAGAGCAGGAGATGAGCTAAAAAAAATTGGCGATGACATTGATATCGTTACAAAAGTTATAAGTAATGTAAATTGACTAAATTACCCTTATTATAAAATTAAAAAAATTACCACGTCAGCAAAATTAACGGCTGATTAACGAAAAAATGGTCCAGGTACCACGGTAATACGATTTTAAAGTTTGTGTACCATTCTTATAGATTTTAAAGTTCGAGACCATTTTTGGTATTACACCAAGAGTCTGAGTACCACGGGTGAATTTCATCCTTTAACTTTTTGAGTTAGGTGTTGGTTGGGTATTTGAGGACATATTGGTAATTGACATAATTAATGCTCTTCAGATCATTTTTCCTAGAATACAAAAAATCTTTGATTTCCACACCCATGGAGTGTATATTTCCTTTAGTTAAAAAATAAAAATAAAATCATGTTGTAAGTAAGTGAACTCAATATTTTTTTGTCAATTTAAAACATTTTTCTATATCATCAAACCTTCTCTCGCAGACTGTCGTGGCCTAAGCCGCCACTATTATTCTGAGAATACACTCTTTGACGATTGAATCAGATCCATCCTTTGTTTAGATTAAATCATGCACTGTAGAAAAACTCATTAAATTTCAGCTCCGACTGTGGGAATAAATTTTTTTATATTTGAACTTAGGATCGATAAACATGAACTCGAAATTGGTCAAAGGATAAGAATGTTGAGGATTGGATCTTCAAAGAGTATGTCGAAGATCGACGTTCGATTTTGGAAGTGTTGCTTGAGGTTCGAGGTGAAGATTGAAGGTCGAGATGAGTCTCAAAGTTCGATATTCGTATTCAGGATAAGATCCATCACGTGGCACGAATGGATCATGAGTCCTAGACCTGTGTCATGAGGCCCAGAGCAAGGAGCAATGATCAGATCGAGTTTGGTATGCCAAGAGCCTATGTAGCCCTCAAAAAGAGGCATTAAACGTCGAGTAAGGCGCACGCCTAGGAAGGTGGTGCCGAAATAGGAGGATATTGGTGTAGAGGCCAAAGTTCGAGGATAGAAGTTCTGGGCATGACCTTCGAGGTTCAGCAGAAAAGGTAGTGACTCATATTTTGGTGGTTCCCAGGTGGTATAAATAGGAGAAAGGAGTAAGTTTTCTCGTTAGATTCTATTCAGAACATACTTGAGCGTCAGAGAGTTTTTTTGCAGGTACCCTCCCATCTTCCCCTTCCCTCTATTTAAACAATCAATCATTCAAGAACTTACTTCGAGTTGTCATCTAGAGAGATATTCATTGATCGTTGGAATTGTCTTGTGGATGCAGAAAGAATATACTACATTTTTTGTGCTCCTACAAGTTGGCGTTGTCTGTGGGAAATCGATAGCAGTGGATATCCCCGATAACGATGACGAGGCGTTGCACCACAACGATGTCCACCGAACCGAAGAATTGCTAGAAGATGGTGAAATCGATGAAAGAAATGAAAGAAAACATAGGGAAAAGAGACACATATCGGAAGTCTAGCTGGTGAGAGAGAATGGAGAGTCTAGTCACTGTGACAAGGGACTGAGAAATAAAGAAATCAGAAATTTGCAAGCACAGTTAGCATGCTACAAGAGAGAAGATAGGGTGAAAAGGAGGTGAAATTCAAGGTCAATGAGGAGCCGCTCACGTTTACCAGACGATTACTCCCTGCAAAAAGATGAAAATACTTTTGGAGAAGATGAAAAATGCGACGATGGGAGTGAAACAGACGAGGACTATGCACCACCTTTAGGAGGCTAAAATGTAGCAAAAGCAGTGAAGGAGGCTCAAGGATCGAGGCCTCGAGATATAGCTACTGAGGTGTTGAGAGGCATTGTTGACTCTCCCTTTTTCGACACCATGTTGTGAGCTAGGAAGCCGCAATGATTCTCTGTTCCGGCATTCACAAAGTTTACCCAAGTATCTGATCTAGAAGACCATATAAAGGAGTATATAGAAGCAATGAGAATAGAGACCACCGATCAAAATTTGATGTGCAAGTTGTTTCCCACTAGCTTATCTGGGCCAATTGCAAAATGGTTCCGAGGATTGAAACCAAGGTCAATTTTGAGCTTCGAAAAGTTAACACGACTGTTCATCACTCAATACTTCTGCAATCGTAGGCAAAAGAAGGACATCTTCCCGTTGTCCAGCGTCAAGCAAAAACTCGGTGAGAAGTTGGAGAACTACTTTGCGAGGTTCAAGGATAAAATGGCAGCCACGAGGACAAATACTGAGATTGCTGTGGTAGCATTCTAAGAAGAATTGCTAAAAGGAACACCTCTATTCAAGAAGCTCGTCAAAAAGGTGCCAAGTACCATAGACGACATTCTGGATCGAAAAAGGCAGAGTATTTACAAACATCAAAGTAAATCAGAACCCTCGAAAGTTATGGAAGATCAAGATCAAGGATTGAAACAGCGATAGAAGCACAAGGTTCGAAAAGATCGTTAAAATTTGGAGAGCAATGGTTTACCACTAGCCCATCGGCCATATTTCATAAGCATGAACAATAGGGTATATTTAAAAAGTCACCACCACAAGCCGAAGTGAGAAATCCCATGGAAAAGAAGAGGTACTGCCCATACCACAAGGAGAGGGGGGCATAACCTACGAAGATACGAAGCTCTCAAACTGGCTACTGGAACTTATGAGCCAAGGAAAGGTGCTACAATACAAGATGAGCAAGGAAAATGGAAGCCAAGAACAAAAAGCGGTAGAGGAAGACCATCCCGTTAGGGGAATATTGGCTATGTATGGAAGTCCATCTACAAGTGAGGAAGACAGGATGAGAATTAGGAGCGAAACTAGACAAGCGGAGAAGATCCGGAGAATATGTTTCGAAGAAAGTAAGAAAGTGTCAGAGGAAAAAGCTAACCAAGAGCTCGCGATCAACTTCTCATCGAAGGATGGCATGGGGAGTCAATTCCCCCATCGAGATGCAC
This sequence comes from Geum urbanum, assembly GCA_946800695.1. Taxonomy (NCBI): domain Eukaryota; kingdom Viridiplantae; phylum Streptophyta; class Magnoliopsida; order Rosales; family Rosaceae; genus Geum; species Geum urbanum. The sequence continues at coordinate 6,695,435 of OX327002.1, read as the reverse complement.
AAGTTATTTCAACACAGATAGAGAAAGCCTTGGTGAAAAGGGTGACGATTAATGCTGGAAGCAATGTAGACATCCTATATTTTAAAGCTTTCCAGAAGCTCGGGATAGACCCAAAATTAGTCAAGACGAGCACGTAACTGGTAATGGCCATTGATAGTGCGAAAACATGGCCATATGGAGAAATCACGTTGCCAATAAAAACTGCTGGGAAGAAAAGAGACATGAACTTCTTCATCATAGATAGACATTGGGCTTACAACACAAAGTTGGGAAGAGATTGGTTACACAAAATGGAAGACGAAGCATCAACGCGTTATCAAGTGCTAAAGTTTATCTCCGAGGACAAGAAGCAAGTGATTTCAATTAGGGGAGATCAAACACTCTCAAATAACTTGTACATAATAGAGATCAAAAAGAAGTTTGATACAACACCCCTAAGTTCGAAGCTAAAGATCAAAGGGGATAAGCAGGTAGTTAAATGGCAATTAAAGGAGGGCCTATCAGATGAGAACAAGGAAGATGAGGTCAAGGAGAAAGCTATACAAACCTTAGAAGATGTTAAAGAAGTTTCCCTCGACGAAGAGCGAAAGAAGAAAGTTCTGATAAGTGCCCTCCAAATCGAAGAGGAAGCTCGAGAGCTGGTAAGTTTCCTCGCGAAGAACCACGACGTATTTGCATGGACGCATCGAGACATGCCTAGCCAAAGATCGATAATATGGTTGCTGCAACTGCAGGCTTCAAAAAGCTATCTTTTCTCGATGCTTATTCGAGGTACAACCAGATACCCTTGGTGCCAGAAGATCAACTAAAGACTACATTTGTGTTGGAAAGAGGTCTCTTTTGTTATAAAGTCATGCCATTCGGATTGAAGAACGTGAGAGCAACATATCAAAGGTTGGTAAACCATATGTTCAAATATCACTTGAGAAAAATAATGGTGACCTATATCGACGATATGGTAGTCGAGAGCAAGTGCAAGAGAGATCACATCAAGGACTTGAGAAGAACATTCAAGATCCTAAGGAAATACAAATGAGGCTCAATCCTTCAAAGTGCATCTTTGGAGTATCTTCCAGGCAGTTTTTGGGTTATATCATAAGTAAAAGAGGGATCAAAGCAAACCCACAATAGGCAGAGGCCATCCTTAGCATGGAGGAACCAAGTTCGAAAAAGGAGATTCAGGTTTTGACAGGAAGAATAGCAGCCATCAGTCGGTTCATTTCGAGGATGACCGATCGATGCATACCATTTTTCAGGGGATTGAAGGTCAAGGATTCAAAAATCTGGAGCTTCGAACAATCTGAGGCCTTTAGGAATTTGAAACAATATCTAGCCAGCAAAAAGTTTCTGGTATTCCCAAGGGACATGGAACCACTTTGCATCTACCTCACGGTTTCAGAAGTAGGCACGAGCGCGGCTTTATTTCGTGAAAAAGGAATTCATCAATGACCGATTTTTTTTCACTAGCCATTGCTTGCTAGAATCTGAAACAAGGTACATGCCCATAGAGAATTTAATATTAGCATTAATACATGCAAAGCGAAAGCTAAGGCAATACTTCAAAGGTAGAGAGATTTTGGTATATACCGACTTCCCGATAAGAAGTATACTTACAAAACTAGACATGTCTGGGCGGATGATGAAATGAGCGATCGAGTTGAGTGAATTCGATATCAGTTACAAATCCCGAGCCGTATTGAAAGGACAAGTCTTGGCAGATTTCTTGGTTGAATGTCATATCCCTTTGACAATTGCGGACGTCCCCTAGGAAGATCCATTATAGGAAATGAACATCGATGGGTCTTTAAACTTCACAAGGGGCTGGAGTGGGGACAGTATTGAAGAGTTCAAAAGGGTTTGTGTTGGATTGCACGGTGAAGTTAGACTTTGAAGCTTCTAACAATGTGGCAAAGTACGAAGCTTTGCTTACCAGACAACTTGTCACGCGTTAGTTGAGGATAAGGAGCATGCAGATACACTCAGACTCCCAATTGATAGTAGGACTATCGAACAATGATGGCTCGTGACAACAAAATGATACAATACCAAGAGCTACTGAGAAAAATGATCTTCAAGTTCTCTCAAACATCCTTGGTTAAAATCCCTAGGGAGGAGAACCATAGAGCAGACGAGTTGGCAAAGATGGCTTCAGGCTACATTGAGGAAGCACTACCAATCAGGATCGATGTGCTCAAAAGGTCGAGCATCGATAAGCAAATAGATCTTCGAGCCATGATGGTCGAATCGATTATGAATGATTGGCGAGGTATGATCATTAATTTCTTGGAATTTAACATTCAGCCAGAAGATTCATATGAGGCCAGAAAGTTGAGATCGAAAGCAGCGAGATATTCTATGATCGGGGATGTGCTTTATCGGAGATCATTCATGGGACCATTGCTCAGATGTGTCGGGCCAACCCAAGCTAAAGCCATTTTAAGAGAAATGCACGAAGGAATGTATGGGGGATATTCTGGGGGCAACAGCCTTGCAAGGAAAGTGATAGTGCAAGGATATTTTTGGCCGTATTTACACCGAGAGGCAGAGCAATATGCTAAGAAATGTGAAGGATGTCAATTCCACTTTCTAGTACATGTTCTGGCACAAGAGTTGGTAACACAAGCAGGAGCATGGCCATTCACACGATGGAGAATGGACATTGTAGGTCCACTTCCAGTTGCACCTGGCGGACTGAAGCATGTGTTAATGGCAACCAACTACTTTGCGAAGTGGGTTGAGGCTCAGGCCTATGCAGCCATCACAATAAAATATGTCTCGAACTTCATTTGGAATAAGATAATATGCATGTTCAGTATTCCAAGAGGCATTGTTTGCGACAATGGGACACAATTCAATAGCGATGGATTTGGGAACTTCTGTGATAGGCATGAGATACTATTGCGATTTGCTTCAAGAAGTTACCCAAGAGGAAATGGGCAGGTTGAGATAACAAATCGAACAATATTCGATAGGACAAATAAGAGGCTTGCATCCAAGAAAGTAAGGTAGCCTTAGGAGTTGCCAAGCATATTATGGGCTTACAGAACCACCCCAAGGAAACCAACGCCCTATGCCCTTGCATATGGGATAGAGGCTGTCATTCCCGCGGAGATCATGATACCAAGAACACTGGCCATTGAGCAAGGAGGGAATGAGGAATGAATAACACAAGAGTTTGGTTTTGTGGACGAAAGAAGAGAAGTTGCAGCAGCTTATCTTGCAAACTACCAAAATCAGCTTAAAAAATATTTCAATCTTTGGGTAAAGCCAAAATCGTTCAAACTTGGAGAATGGGTCTTGGAGTGAACGGTAGAAAGCATAAAGGTGCACGGTTCAGCAATGTTCCAACCAGAGTGGGAAGGCTTTTTTGAGATCATTGAAGTCTATAGTAAAGGGGCATATCGGTTAAGAGACGTGAAAACTGGGCAGCGATTCCCAAGGCCATGGAATGCAATATACTTGAAAAAGTATTATATGTGAGAACTTGGGAGGTACGTATTTCCAGCTCTGTTATTATCTGTAAATAATGACTTACTAGTGATTAAGTAAGTGTGAATTGTTGAATTTATTATCGAGCAAGTTCCCTTGTTGGGAGAGAAATTGGCTCTTCAATGTTAATTTAACTTCGATTTATGAATAAAAGAAAACATGTGTATTTCGGGTATCCGTAGTTACTATGGCAAGTTGGTGGATAACAAAGTTACGATGAATGAGACAAAAGAAGCTAAACCTAAAGTCAATCAGGTTTAATGTCTATAGCGAGACTTAAAGAACAAGGATGTGTATAGACAAGTTCAAAAGCTCGAGAGCAAAACCTCAAGCTCGGAATGTATATAGCCAAGGTCGAAAGCTTGAGAGCAGAACCTCTGGCTGGGAATGTATATAGCCAAGTTTGAAAGCTTGAGAGCAGAACCTCTGGCTGGGAATGTCTGTAGTCAAGTTCGAAAGTTTGAGAGCAGAACCTTTGACAAGAATATCCAGTCAAATTCGAAGCTTGCGAGTGTAACCTCTGACTGGGAAAAAAGTAGCCAGGTTCGAAATCATAGAGTAGAACCTCAAGCCAAATAAGCACATTTCATTAAGTCAAAGACATAAATAATACCACGGATGAAGGTATCGATATCGAAACTTTTGATTGAAACCTCTAGTGGTGACACTCATGGGAAGACACGAGCATCAAGCCATGGGTCACGAGAAGGGCAATCAACTAGAAGAATCAAAATCAGAATTTCAAACTTCAAAGTCAAAGTTTCGAGTTTTGAAGTTCGAAATCAAAATTTTAAACTCCAAAGTTTTGGAGATGAACTTGGAAGGGTAAGCTTCGAAGAACCAATCACAAGTGTACATGTAAAGTTTGCATAGAAAAAATAATCCTCTCTTTGAACTTGAAGAACAAAAGAGATCGAGAAATTATTGGGGATATGTATGTATGAAGATGTATAAAATACCTGTGGTATACTTCTGATGTTAAAATAAAAAATGGAAATTATTGTGCCACCAAAACCTGCGGTGAACTTTTTAAGTTTGGGGGTACAATGAAAATTCATGGGAAAGAGAACTAGAAAAGTGCAGGGAAACAAAATTTATTGAAGCTTGGTAAGGTGTGAAGCAGTCAACGATGAGTCTTGAGGCCTTGGTAGGAGGACAAAAAGTGTACGGGAACGCTTTTCTCGATAAGCTCGAGTCGGAAAGAGCTAACTCCTGAGTTGAAACCGCAAGTATAGGCCATACCAACATCAGCCCTAAGGCCTTGGATAGTGTCCAGAAGATGATTGATAGTGTCGTCATTACAGACCACGTTGTGTCGAAAGTGCATGACTGTTTCCTCCAAGCCATCAGCCTTGGCCTTGCTAGCTTAAAGCTCGATTTCGAAGTAACGAGAATCATGAGGGATAGGTGAAAAGTTATCTCGAGCGCTGACGGGTTTGAAACAGTCTAGGCTGTGTCTCCTACAGTCACGAGGAGAAGAAGGTCTATGTCGATGATGGCTAGACTCGGCGAGGTCACGACGATAACGAGGGAACAACATTTTCTCGAGGCGAGTAACTCTTTTCTTCAGAGTCATGCCCTCAGTACTAGGGCTATGGGAACCAGATTGGGCAAAGGGATAGATAAATTCATCAGATCAAGAACGCGATCTGCAAGAGAATGAATATGAGTAAGTAATGTCATACTTCATGCACATTCATATAATATGTAGAGATTGTGAGTAAGTGTTACCGAGCAGAGGGCTCGGGCGAAGATAAAACAAGAGGCATGTTGAAAAGCTCTTTTCCTTTCCCTGGACGAGGGAGTGGTGTCACACCCCCAAATCCGGGGCCAGTATTATACTGAAATATGGTGTAAAGATTTGTGATGTGAATAAGAAACCCAAATAATTTTAAAAATCAAGGTGTCTGAATAGTACATTTATTGAAAAGAGAAAGTGCTAATATTACAATACCGAAGTTTTTTAAAATAATAGTCATTACATTTATTCAATTCAAAATACAAGTAGAAAATAATTCGTTTATTTAGTAGGCGACGTATCCCATTTTTCTCAAGCATTCTACTCATCACCTGAAAAGGAGAAAGATGTGGTACCATGAGTCACACTGACCCAGTAAGTACAGCTTACAAGCATATACTAAATTATCTCTAAGAAACATCAAACCGAACAACCAATTCAAAAAGATGAAATATTGAAACCGGTTATTCTTCCATACTTATACTTGCGTCTTTGTAATATATACAATTAGGTACATAATATATATATATATTTGTATAACTTCACATCTACACATAACCACGCCAATACTTCCGAAATGAATTCTTTTAGATTAACTGGTAATTACTCAAAAGAAATCATGTGCTTAGTCTCACAATACCAATTTAAGGACCAATTTATAAGTTGATACATGTCATGTGTTAAAACAAAGTTATAAACAAAGAAAAAATTACAAAAGTCTTCCTAAATTATAGATTAACTCTCAACCACTTTTTTGTTCAGGGAGTTCTAATTTTAATAAAAGTGGCGTAAATTGCCAAAAATTCTTTGAAAAAAAATACCAGAAATTTTGTTGCACATGCATAGCATGTGTGTCCGTTAGTGTTAGTTAATGCAATGACAAAATCAACCTCTTTTAAGCCTTACAGATCTAGCACACGTTTTCCTTTTTTTTTTTTCCTATATTCTCTTTTCCACGATAAATCATGGTTGGTCTCCATCCTCTAAATATTAGATACCCTTTTTGGTCGCTGTTTGGGTAGAACTTACATAAATTTGTTACACCTCCTTACATTAGAATTCTTAGCTTATGATAAAAAATAGTCAAATCTCATGTTTGGTACCACAAGAGACTATTTTAAATGAGGTTATATAAGCCTGTAGTGTTTGTTACATCTTCTTATTCTTAGCTTATTTTAACAATAGTCTAATCTCATGTTTGGTGTCATAAAAAACTATTTTAAATGAGCTTATGTAAGCCCTTGATGTGATTAAAACATTATTTTTACCTTCTTATACAAGAAGTCCAAAAATTTGCTCCTCGTATAACACCCATTCGTATAAGAAATATAATATCTCTTACATAATGAGTCCAAGTATATAAGGAGTTCAAATACTTGCTCCTTGTTTAACACACCTTAATATAAGAAATATAAGAAATAAGTGTTTGCTTTCACTAACATGCTCTAAGTGTTTACAACTTTGAAGACCAATTTATGCTAGAATTGATGCATGTCATGTGTTAAAACATACCCCTAGTATATAAGTTGATGCATGTCATGTGTTAAAACATGCTAGAATTTCCCTAAGTTTATATTTATATATACACAATAGCCCCCTCTGGGCTTATTGGCTTAAGATTTGGGTTTGGGTTTGGGTCCATCAATTGTCTAGTGGATTGTGTTGTTGTCTTTGGATTTCGATGGTGAATACTGAATACTAGGGGTGGACACGAATTCCGCAAAGTCTGAACCCGACCCAATCCCGCTCGGGAGAGGACAAAAAATAAAATTTTCATTATTCTGTCCCATCCCGTATTTTAGGGAAGGGATTGGGTCTTGATTTTGAAATCCCGATAGACCGTCCTATCCCGCATAATATATTTTTTCTATTTTATAATTTATTTTATTAAAAGTTGACATATATATATTAAATTGTCAAACAATTAACATTATTTAGCAAAAAAATAAAATTATCCTATAACGATCAAAGTATTATACTACTTGTAATATGAATTAAATGTATCAATTAAACATGAAATAAAATTGCTTGTAGTTTACTTCCTTTAATTAAATATTAAGAAAAACGGTATTACTTTGTGTAATTATTGACTTCGAAGTCTTATCAAACTATGTTATCTTCTATTGAACCCGAAATTTGGTTTGTCTCATCTCGTCTCATTCGAATTTTTGTTGTTAAATATTCTATTTAATGTTTATTTTACATTGGGCCCAAAAATTGACCTGTCCCATTCCGTCCGTTGGGGTTTCGAGACGATCAGGACGGACTTTTAAAATACTCCATGCTGTCTCGTCCCATCCCGTTCGGGATAGGGATAGAGACAGCCAAAAATGGACCCAACCCGTTCCATGCCCACCCCTGCTGCATACTGGTCGAGACCTTACGCCTTTCTATTAAAGGGTAAGGGAAATTTAGTTTAGCTTATTTAGTACTTTTTGGTTCTTGTTTATTTGTGTCATATTATTTGCCGTATTTTTTTATTAGAGTTAGCATACCTACAACAATTGAGTGCTTAAAGTAAATTCAACTTTTGTGAAGTGTTTTTCGCAATCTTTTTAAAATGCAAGTAAGCTTGATTGTCAAGCTTAGTAGACTTAAGGAATGGTGCTTGTATCTAATGTGTGTTCTTTTCTGTAGTTAAGATAGGATTACTTCCGGATGAAAAGAAAAAGAAAAAAAGAAGATAGGATTGCTTGACAGTCATGATTGTACTTTTTTTAAGCCTAAAATGGTGTTTGATGAAACCTTGATCCGTTAGAGGAAATCAACCCCAAAGAAAAGAAGACGCAAATTGTAGAAATAGGGACGTCTGTTAGACAAATCGTTACCTGATCTAACGCGATCAACTTCTCGTTACGGAATGCTATGACAAAGTTCCAATATTTTAGTGGCATATTAAGGCAAACACTCTTCAATTTCTGGTTTTAAAATTTGAACACCGGTTTCAAATAAAACACCGATCTTACTCATATTTGATGAAGAATATCTTACTGATACTTCGATCAGATTGAGCAATTAGATACTTCGTCAAATAATATCTTAGTTTTTTGGTAGCTTCCAGCGAATAAGAATGCTATTCCTTCTCCCATAAGGAAAACACGAGATTCCTAATCTCTTGAGCCATTGAGGTATTTCCTAATCTCACTGTTGAGGTATTCCCAATCCCACTATGTTGAGGCTTCTCTTCCTCATCTCTTGTGAGGCTATAAGACGGGTATTGGCTTTCCTTCTGTTTTGCAAAACTAAGAACTCTGATCTAGTGAACTATAATTTGGTATCAACCAAAAAGTTTGAATAGTGAAACCCTAATTTGGTTGTCAGGTTTGTTTATCGTTTCTCAATCGTTCTTCCATCTAATTTTCTGAAAACCTTAAGCCGTATATAAAACTTTGATCGTCCAACCATGACGAGTGTGGCTTATTCGGTCTCTCCAATTTTACATAAAATCGATAACCATGTTGGGTTTCTTAAGAGAGGACGAAGCGGACGAGATTCTGAATACGATAACTCTAGATCGATAGACAGGGAAAAAAGAGGGAAGACAATAAAGACTGCTAATCTAGGAATTTCAGAAGAGATGAGATTTGGTTACTTGCACAAGGGTTTAGGACTTAATGATGATGCAAAGAAAACACCGACAACTTATTGTTGAATCATAAGAAACTTCATCTGGTTCTTGATCTAGATCCCCTGCTCAACACCACATCGTTTCATGAATTGTCAACAGACGAAGAGTACTTGAAGAGACAAACCCAGTCCGAATATTCTCTGCAACATGTTCACGTTGTGGACAGTATGAAGTTAATGACCAAGTTCAGGCCTTACATTAGGACCTTTCTGATAGAAGCTAGCCAAATGTTTGAGCTGTCGATATACACGATGGGTGATCGAGACTATGCCCTCGAAATGGCTAGGCTGCTTGATCCAGGAAACCAATTGTTCAGTGGTAGAGTGATAGCACGTAGCGATAGCGCAGAAGAAAATCGAAAGAGTCTAGATGTGCTGCTTGCTCGAGATTCGGCCGTTGTAATCCTTGACGATACAGTAGATGTATGGAATAAAGACAACCAGGACAATGTAATAGAGGTGCCAAGATACCATTTCTTTAGGTCTAGTTGCCAACAATATGGCGAAGGCCTCTGTGATGGTAAGTCTCTTTCCGAGTGGAAGATTGACGAACGTGATCGGTATGGAGTAGCTTATCTTGCAACCGCACTTCAGCTTCTTAAGAATGTCCACACCCTTTTCTTTAATGAAGTCCACTTGAAGGGTTGGGAGCTTGTCGACAGAGATGTGAGGCCCGTGTTGAGAATAATTCAGCAGCAAGTGTTGAAGGGATGTAAAATTGTATTCAGCCATGTCTTCCCTTCAAATGTGAAGGCTGAAACTCATCATCTGTGGAAGATGGCAGAGCAGTCGGGAGCAACTTGTTCAACACAAGTCGATGCATCAGTCACACATGTCGTCGCAGTCGATGCCAGAACACAGAAGTCTAAATGGACAGTACAACAAGGCAAATTTTTGGTGAATCCTCAGTGGCTTCATACTGCAAAATTCATGTGGCTAAAGCAACCTGAGAGCTATTTCCCGTCAGCGGTACCAACATTAAGCTTACGTACTGCCTCAAATGATGAAGATATCATCGGATTCAGAATCTTCTGTCATTCCTAATGTCTCACATGAGAACAAGACAACAAAACACATGCAAACTACCATCTTTCCAGAAACTAAGACCAAAGCTGCAAGGAAATGAGAAGTTGGTGCGGATCATCTTTTAACCACGATAAAGCAAAATCCTAAAGTCTTTTACTGGGGTTACTGGCCTGTTCCGAGAATTTTACTAGTATCAGTTACCTATTGCCCATGTACTAATCAGTTTGATTAAATATCATCGTCACTTTTTCTAGAATAAAAAAAATACAAATAAGATAAAATGAAAATAACCAAGTTCTCAAGCAACAAAAAAAAACAAAAAAACAAAACAAAAATTGTGGGATATATTGTTTTCCATTCATTTTTTACCGTTTGTAATCAGCTCCATTGGCTACACCTAGAGTCCTAGTAGACATAAAACAGAAGTAAATCTGAACTACTTTCTTAACCCAAATGTAAACGTCCCACAATTAGCTGGACAAACCATAATTAATCTATCACTTTCTTTCCTAAAATCAAATACATTCATGTAATAGTCAGTGTACAAAAAGGGCATAACAAAGGCGCCCAAATATGTGATGGGATTACCTCAATATTTGTCCATAAGTGAATCAGTGGAAGACGACTAAACGTCAGCATATCCTTGGTTCAAAGGTGACAAAAAGCATATTTCATCCTAAACCAATATGACCTCAAACTTTGCACACGGGTTGCTTCCAACATGACGTCTAAAATCATCATCACCTTTAAATCTGAAGGTATATAAAGCTTGCCTCTGTGTCAAACCAACCGGATATATTTTATAAATTTTAAAGTCGTCTCCTCCCCTTATGCTTTCGGGTCTTTCTTGTTTCCATATGGGCACATGTTTCTGAGATTTGAACTTTGTGAGCACCAGGGACTCGAAGGCCTCAAGAGTCAAATTGCCCGATCTGCCCAGCAAAATCAATCAAAATCCTCAGGCATCAACAGAAATTTTGGAAACATCTAGGTATTGTAAGGAGATCAAAATACTTTTAAACTTTTACAAGGTTGGTTCAAAGAGAATAAAGTATTGAAGTTACCTTATGAAAATCGATTCCATGGCAAACCTCCCTCTTTCTCTCACATATAAGTGATACAAATCTCCTGAGCCTCTGGTGCACTTGCAAGGTCGTCTTTTAAATTGTATGCTCTTTTCTTCTTTCTCTCGAATCACTGTTGCCAAGTGAATGCAAAGACGACATGATGAATGTACTGCTGCCATGTCCACAAGGGCCTTGAAAGAGTCAGATGGACCCTCATATTTCCATCTAATTGGATATGTCATCATGTTAGGATGTTTATAAACATACAAACTCAGAAACCCGCACAATTACAATAAAAAAAAATAACAAAAAAAAACAATATATAAAAAATAAAAACCATACTGATTGCCAATTCTGTTGTAAGCATTATAGTGATAACACCAAATGATGTGGAAGATGATCTTTTAATTAGAGCAAGGACGAAAATTACCTCAATGACTGGTTAAATGCTTCAGGCTTATCTGCAAGGTATTTCATGGTCTTGGCAACTGCCTCAACATCACTGAGCTGCTTAATATGTAAAATTGAGCCAGGGCCAGGGGAGAAATCCTGTATATTTGGAGGACCAACAACTACAGGTATGGTTCCTGGAAGATATAACATATAACCATCCACTATCAGCATCTTTCCAAAACATAAGTATGTATAATTGTAGAAAAGTTGCTTGAAGCATCTGAAATGCATTTTCTATGTATAATTGTAGAAAAGTTGCTTGAAGCATCTGAAATGCATTTTCTCTTCCTTAAATGTGAAAAAAGAAAACACAGAATCTTTCCGAATTTAGATGGTAAATATTGTAAATAAAATATTTATAAAAAAAACTTCATAATCATCTCAAGTTAGTTTTGGGAAGTCACCAAGGCTCTTTTCCAGGAGAAACCAATATTATTTCTCTGAAATAAAAAATTACTTCTTTGGTCCTGAATTCTATTTTTATCATTCAAACATATCCCAAGACTAGGTTTGAAACTACAAGATCATAGGATGAAACAGGGTCGTGAAAAGAGACTAGAGAGAGTAGTTCCATACCAGCAACCAGAGATTGGAAGTACTTCTCCGTAACATAATCCTCCTCATTGGAGTTCTCAAATGCCAAACTAAATTTGTAGTGCTTCAAAGCTTTAACTTTATCCACTGTAATATCCAAGAAAAATACTCCTATTAGGATATAATAAAAGACTAAAAGCCATAACAGAATCTATCATCAAATATATCAACTCATCCGGAATATATCATTTCGACATGCCTACATACACCTTTTAAGTATCACTCTTTCAGGCAATTGTCTTTACTCCTTCACTCTCAGTTGTTGAGATGTACCGAACAAGCAAATGGACATCCCTTTTCTTTCTTTTTTTAATCTTGTTTTCATAGAGCCTGCTGGTGCTTATATCATTAAGCAACATGATTCATTACTCATTTGTAGTGACTATAAATGTCACTTTTGCTCTTTTAATGGATCTCCTTTAAGATCCCTCCATAAATTAGCTAATAAAGGAAGAATTAATTCCAAATAAAACTACAATTGCAGAACTAGAGCTGATAAAAAATCAGAAGGAAAACAACAAAAATCAATCAAGGTAAGGTTTCAAAGAATTAGCAACTGGTTCAACAGATGTCGGACTTAATATAGGTGAGGTCACCCACAAAATGGCAAGATTAACTTTTACATCAGGAAGTACCCATTAGATCAAGAATCTGGCCCTGGAGCTTCCATGTCCTTGCAGCCAGGAAAATAACTTGTAAACAATAAATGGCCAGAGTAAAGAGGAAAAGCTACAGAAACCTGTTACTCTATATCAAGCTTAATGTTATTAGTATCATCTACATGCTGTACAAAGCCAAAAGAGAATATTTCAACCACAGATGCATGGATATGTCAACAATCTAGCCATAGTTTGTCGAAATCCTCACACAATATCCCAATCAAGTATGGCTTATGAATGAAAGCATGCAAGTTGGAAATGCAGTATTATAGGAGAGAACTATCAGATGCCAAATTCTGTAACAACATAGCATAATTGAAACGTACTCACCTTTTCCATCACGGTTTCTGTGGCAACCACCATAAGAATCAATCTTGATGTTAGTCTTCTCAAGTGCTTCAAGAGCTTGTAAGCGGAAGTTGCGAGCACCACAATTGGAAATAAATGCAGCTGCAAGGGCTTTCTCAGTCTTGGGCAGAACAGGTGCCATGATGTCATACTCGGCCCAAGAAAAATATCCAACAGGAACATCCGATGAGAGACTAGTGGTCATAACAATATTATAACCCTTCCTGGTGAACAGAAGAACAATAGTTGAATTTAGTATAACAAAAGTTTTTAGCAGAAATAGAGTTCTCAGAATGAGATTACCCAAAATATTACAATTAGGCATGTGACTGAAAAATAATTTAAGTAGTAGTTCCGATCGTTTACATATTAGTATGACACACCAACACCCTTGAGCTCAAAGTTTAATAGACATAATTCCCAGGAGTAGTGTGCTTCTGCAACACAAACTGCACAGAACAAAGTAGTATATTTTTTTTTATATGAAACACATGTTGTATAGAACATGCAGCACATCTTTAAGATCCTGAAGCAATACCAAATGTGCTACAAGAACTGGGAACATAATGTCTTGCTGCAACAAGAAGTAAAGACGCAGAAATTACAGTCATATTACTTTACTAAAGAAGGTAACCGGGAGTGTAATACGAATATGGATAACAAATAAACACATATGATTACTGTTGACAATTAGATAGACAGAGAGGATGAAGTCATTCTCTTTTAGCTTTTGAAACTATGTGGGTACATTTGCCAGAAAACAATCCTTAAAAGATATCAAAATCAGTTCCTACTAAAATTATTAGAAAAATTAAAAAGATAACAAGTACATTTGTTAAATGAATAAACTTACTTTTGAGAACGAGATAACAAGTTCAAGAAGAATAAAAATAAAAACTCTTTAGAATTCAATACAACCAATATAAGACTGTGCTTACCCACCGTCTTGCATTATCAATATTATTTTCTGAGTAATATTGAGCTGATTCCATGGACCGGAGAACACTCAATGTCCCATCTTGGCGACCAAAGGAAGCATCAGGATTTCTGGTGGGGTTGCTTCCGAACTGGCATCCGACAGAACAAGATTTCCAGTCCTGTGGAGAAATAAAGACGAATTAATCAACATTTCCAAATACTTCTTGTACTTTTACTCAATATTTTCTAACCTAGCCAGACCACATCTACCAAATAAAACCTATGCGCCCTCCACTAACCTAATGCAGTCAGAAGACCACTATCAAACTCCATATCCTGCTCCTAATGTCAACAATCAATAGCTTAATTAGGGTAACCAACACAAAAACTATGTAAGACAAAATGCAATCCATACACAAGTTTCATATCCCGCTTTCAATGACAAGGAATCACGTATTTATATACATACACAGCTCAATAACCACATTGAGTAATCGACTCGCAGTCTAGTACACACAGAGATGCCATTTTTGATACTCAAATAACATGATTATACAACAGCAAAAACCAGATATAAAGCATAACACTTTACAAAAACAAGAAACATCATTTAGATAAGTCAATGGCATTCAAAAGTCAAAACTACCTTCTCATCCCCAGAAACCAAAACAGGTTCCTTGTCGAAATCTCTGGAATACTCCACAGCGTCCTCTCTCTCCAACCATTCCTCACAGCTGAGCAAGCCCAAATCATCACCGCCCACCAAACCCAAATCGTCATGACTCACCACCGAACTCGGCGAGAACAATTCGTTCCACGTAAAATCGACGATAGCGGCGTTGTTGGCCAAATCAAGCTTACCCAGAAAAGCGATCTCCGCTATAACCACAAGGGCCACCACAAAAGGCACAAGATTTGACCATCTCCGCTTGTTGACCGTCGCGGAAGAGTCGTCGTGGGTCGTCGCTGTTCTGGAGCTTCTTTGGATTGAAAACACGCCCATCAAACGAAATTAACGGCTCTCTTTCTCTCTGGTGATTATTGATTTTTGGCCAGAGAAAGAGAGGAAGAAGAAGGAAAATGGAGGTTTTAGAAGAGAAGAATTGTGGGTTTTGATTTGTCTTTGATCTGAAGTCAACTACTCAAATTGAGAAATGGGGCTGGGTTTTTGTTGTTAGGACAATCATGATGGAAAGTTGGGGAACTTTGGAAGGAAGAGTAGGATGTGTTCTCAACAACCCTCCCATAGCTCAAAGCTCAACCATTGACAATTTGGTTCCCATAATTTGTTTTTCTAGAACAATTTGGTTTTCATGAACTTGATCAAAATTTAATTCATCAAAAAAAAAATTGATCAAAATAACTATGATTGATAGGATTAGAATTATGGTCAACTATCCATTAAAAATTGGGTCAATTAAGTATTTTTTGATTTCAAAGTATATTGTTTAGTGTGTGATTTACTAATACTAGAAAAATTCCCACGGAATTATAGGTGGAGTGTGATATGTAAGTGGAACAAAAATGTGGAGGAAAGTATGAATATTTGTTTTTTAATTTTTATGTTTTATTAAGAATTTACAATATGCATTTTTTTGTATATTCTTTTTATTTATGATTAACTTTTATTATTATTTAGGACATTTTTGTCAACTTAAAATTTAGTGAAACCGATGTCACTAAAATTATTTTCGGCTTCCCTTTATTATAGACTAGCCTTCTTACACGCGCATACGCGCGTGTGGATGAGTGTCGTGCGAATTATCGATGTATTTATTGAGTATATATTCTTATATATTATTTTTGTAATATACGATAATTGATTATTGATTGATAATTTAGCTGATTAATAGTTTAGAATGTAGTAGCTTGCAAATGATAGTAGTTTAATGCACAGTAAAAATGGTAGTGGTGATGCGAGAATTGTCAATGTATTCATTTTGCAAAGCCTTTGTGCTCTTTCCTATATGCTCTTCTTTCTTCCTATGATCTGGCAATTTGAACATTACAACATTTGATTATAATTTAACTATTATTTGATTCATCGAAAAAAGGTATTAGAGCAATTGATTAGAACACACTGGCATTGTTGATCTTGTCATGAAATATAGAAAATTAAATAGCAAGAAGTTGCAGTTGTCTTCCATGTCCTGTCTTCTTTCCTCTCTTTTTTGATCTCCATTGTCTTCGATTCTTTCATTTTTTTGATCTCCATAATCTATGGACATTCCAACATTCTTTATTCTTTATGAAACTTTCACTTTTATTCTAAGATGAACTCAATAAGAAAAACAGTCATAGAATAAAAAATATCAAGATTTTTTAACACAACTAAAAAACAGCGAGATTATCATAGAGTAGATAAACATAATACAAAAATAGTTAAATTCACCTTCACTACATGATGCTTGCGTAGTACAGATAGTATAATGTCATTAGTCCTCACAATATCTGCACAACAATACGAAATATGTAACTGAGAAGTGATTAATGTCAAAAACAAATAAGTGAAATAACCTGTAACTCTGGCACGATCCAATTAAGGAAAATAGAACAATAAAGAAACAGATTATATGATATCAGTTTGATATATCCCTTCCTCTTTCACTATTTCAGTATCTCCCCTCTTTCTCTCTGTCTATCTCAATGTTCATATTCATCCCAACATCTAAAACCAAAGACCAAGAAAAGAAATTAAGAAAAGAAAGCATTAGATTAAGCAAATCTAGAGAACATTCATAAATCAAGGGACTTCATTTGGTTAATCGCAAATGAAACTGCAATTGTCGTTCCCTGCAAATCGATTTAGTACAGGAGGGAATATAGAGAGGGTGAGATAGCAGTAACATTAAAACTAATTTACCTAAATCAAATCATAAAACTAACTAATTATACGAAACACGTACTGACAACATATATTTTCTCCTGTAACTTTTTTTCTTATCTGAAAATCTTTTTAAAATTCATTGTCATGCTTTTCGCTTCATAGGAGGCTAATTATACAATGGAACAAACATCATAGTCATATTTTGATTTTATAGTTTCAGTTATGAAAGTAATTCATAACATGGAATAGGCATAACCGAAAAGAGCCATTAGGTTATAACTTTCTGTACTTTATCTATAGTCCAAATTTAAAGAAACGAAAGCTGGGGGAGATCAAAGTCACTGCAATTCTTTGATTGCTTTCTTTATACCATCTCCAAATTTAAAGTATACTCTTTATCCATACTACATTTGAAGCCTCAATACCTACTGTTTAAACGAAAAGTAAATTGTACACAACATAATCAAATTTGAACATACCCAAAGCATACTTCAGCAGCAAGAGGAAGAGTAAGCAATATGTAAACCTCCCCAATCTGTTGATGTGAGCACTCCACAAACTCTTGCAAACCGAAACAACCAACAATTCATAATAAGTGATATTAAGACAAAAAAACAAATCGGGAGAAATTAATATCCTTACTCATATCTCAATCAGAGCCGGATTTAATTTTCTCCCATTTCAATGCTCAGGTTGGTGCGTCCGCATCTTGTCTGTGCATATGAACTGATAAGCCATATATATCCTTCAAAAAGTATAAATACTAGAAATTCATCACCCAGTCCATTGATTTTCTCCCAGAAATAGCTAGTAGAATCTCTCAACCTTGTCAATCAAAACCATGATATCACAATTACCCATTAGAAGTAAAGTGCAACGGCTATCTACTTTAAATTACGTATACAATCAACTATACTCAGAGAGGATCACTTGCAAGTGCATATGATTCAATCAGGTCGGTGAATCTGGAAACAAAACACAATCAAAATGAGAATCTCGGTTGAGAGAATAAAAAACGAAAACCAAGTACTCTGGATTAGAGCCCGTGAGAGAATATTTTCGTACCTCTTATGCCATCAACAATGAATGGAGTTACCAGAATTTACAATAGGAAAAAAAGGCCAGTAAACATTGATTCCTCATAGGCAAAATGAATAGAACAACATTGGGACAAAGCCTGATGTCGCTGGAAATGAAGAAAACTGCTTTAATTCGACAAAAGAGGACCTCGAGGCTTCGGCAAGATTTATTTCCCTCTCTCTCTTATTAGTGAACTTATTGTGAAAACTGCAATTAGTTCTCTTGCAGTTTACGATTTGGGCAACCGACAACGAATGCAACCGTCATCGTTGTATCCTTCTCTCTCCTTATGATTTGGCTTATTTTATGGACTTTATTCTTGATTTTTACTATAATGCCATCGTAAATAAATTATGTAATCTTTGCATATCAAAGGTCTGGTTTGATTTTTTTGGTATTTCAATTTTTGGTGAGGCTGATGACACTAAAAGTCGTTTGGTTTTGTTGTAGTAGAGATATAGAAGAGATACATGAAGATAAACACAATTCATTTTGCTCCCTGTACTTCAAAACCAAAAACTGTTAAGATGTTCACAAGTGTCATGCACACTTGGTTTGTTGTTTCACTATTTTTGGAGAGTTCTATCTTTTCTTTGGTGCCTCCTCGACGGTGTTATTATTTCTCCTCTTCCTTAATAAGTTACTAAGTTTGCATGACGATAGGTAATTATCTACATCTACAAAAATCCGTCAGTGATGAAAATACAACTGATCACAAACTAACTGATCACCAGTGTCTATAGTCATGCTCTTTAAAACATAACATATTGGAGGAAAATAAATCGGACTTCTACAAGTTGCTCTTAATTCAGTTTTTAGGTCTCTTAACACCAGTAAGCATGTTCTAAAGACGAAGATTTTATTGGATGCCCGGATGAGGAGGTATAGGCCCATAGCCGAGAGAAACCAACAGAAATGGGTGAGAAATCGCTGGACTATAATCGCTACGATTGTTCTCTGAAAAACAGTAAAACTGACGCCCAGTTCCCCACAAAGAAATCGACTCATAAAATAGATACAAATTTGGGACCAATAGAACTTTTGCACTGTCGTTAATCAATGAAGAGGACACACACACACACCCATTTCTCCACGAAATTGAGTCGACAAAAACCTTCTCCTCGTCACCTTTTTCTATTCAAATCATAACCTCTCGATAAGATCATGTCGAGAGTCGCAAGAATTTATGAAATACGTACTCGCATATATCCCTGAATCCATGAATACAAACTAATCAATTAATTAAATGATAATATACCATTACACTCCCGAAACTACTCTTCATGCTGATGCTTCGAATGTCAAGAAATGAGGAAGATGTGATACAGAACATAATTGACATCTTCCGTGACCACCTACAAATTACAGCAGACTTCTTCTACTCCTACCAAGTTATCAACCAACTACATGAACCCGAGGCAAGGGATGGCAATTGACCAAAGAAACCTATCTCAAAAGGGTATAGGATGGGATGACTGCCAATACCTCCAATTGGTTTGGATTTATCAGCATCAACTGTTACCAGTCAGCTTGGTACTAAGTTGCAACTTGCCCCACTAAGAACAAGTGAAGATAGATTTTGGACAGATGAAGGTATCTGGGTGCTCCAACAGCAAATGATGATGCGCTTGTTCTTCTCCTTTTGGGTGAGTATTTTGAGCCGTTTCATTTTTCAATGGCACAATCTGGAAAGAACACGCCAGAGAATAAAGATAAATGAGTACCCTATCAAACTAGAGTGAATAACAGTTACATGTGAATGATGAGATAAAGAGAAGCAAACACATTGGTATTTGGGTGCAATCTAGTACATTACTTGATCAGTGCTGGAAGCATCTCCTGAAGCTCTTTTAAGCCTCTTTGGTATGAATTCACAGCTTAATTTCCCTCTATGGTCTCCGTCCGCAAAGTTCTGACCCAAAACTTCTGTCAAGAGACGATGATCAAAACCAAAGTCACACAAAATAAATAATAAATGCACAGAATAGTTAAGCTAGATGCTATTTTAATTTAATCTGAGTCACAACAACTGGACATGGTGTGGAAAGTATCAGCAAGACTTATTTTACACTGGAGACTGAGCAATTAGAGGCTCCATGCTTTCATTCCGTTAAATATTTGAAAACAAAAATGCAAGGTAAAACTAACAAGTTTATAAGAAACAAAACACCAACCAATCTCAAGCAGATAGAGAAAATGAAACAGGAGCCCATGAAGACCCATAATGTGAACATCACCCCCAAAAGATGCTGCAATCACACTTACATTATCAAAGATTCTTTCGTTCATATCCATCTAGATGATCCAAACTGCTATTATAGACATCTTCCAGCTAACCCCTTCTTTCCTTTTTCGACATTTCACACAGTAACTTGACAAAAGTAAATCATGATATGAAAATCAAACCATATAATAGGAAAACTAATGAGTCAAAAGACCAATTTAACTTCAGTTCCCTAATAGTACAGGAGGTAGGGTACAACACATTCAAGAAAGTCCTGGAGAACAAAGCACATTTCTGTCCCCTAATCTTTACCCTAATAAACCCCCTGCTTTTGTGTATGTACCTAAATTGCAACCCTTAAGCATGATAGCATTATACATAACAGGGAAGCATATTTTTGAGTATGTGATCTCAATGATAATCAAATGAGAAATGTTTCCCAGATACATGAATTTAGTCACAGACTGATAGTTACCTGTAGTTCTACCACCTGAATACTGATGACATGCCGGGTTATGCTCTGAAATTCTTGCAGGTACACTTGATTCCTTTATAGTCGTATTCCTTCTTGGGTGGGTGCTGTTATTTGAAGACAGGGCATGTGCTCGAAGATTAGGAGATGCCATATTGAATTTTTTGCCTGCAGCTGTAAAATGACATATCCATGGACTTGGCAAAGTAACATGAGAATCAGCTGTGCTCTCCAACAGAGTTTCATTCCTTGGAAAGTTGATCTCCTCTCGAACAACCATGAACTGCAAACAATTCAAGCAGATAACAAATACTGTAATCAGGGTGATGAATCAGATTATGCAACAGACCAGCATGCTCACTGAACCAAAAGTTACATAAATTTTTTTACTTCCTCACCTGCTCAGAAGAATTATAAGTCTTGAAAGGCAGCTCTTGTGTTGAATGTGGCCCCTGAACATTCTTCTGCAGATGGCATCCCCGTAAACGCATGGAATGGTTTAATTTATTCACAAAGGATGTTTCTAAAGAATGAATATACAATCTGTGCTTCTCATTTGTCCACTTCGCGGATGAGCCCTGAAATGGACCACAGCTATGAAGGGTAAGCATATACTACTTAGCAGGACACATGGAGGTTACTATTAGATCGTGAGAAAACCTTCATGAGTTACGGTAAAACAAAATCATACAAGAAACACATGGCATATGGGATGAACAAATTTGCATCGTTGCAATCAAATTACAGCGCACCTTCTTTAAATTTATAATTTTTCATAAGCAAGCAAATGAAGGAGGTTTTCCGGGGCTCAAGTGAGAATTATGCACTCATGAATTGTGTAATTTAGATTATTGAACAAACAATAACTAATAAGCTAATAGTAATCTCAGTACACTCTTGTACTTCTATATATGAATTAAATGCCTAATAAGGAGCTTTGCTAAATCATGAACCAAGTATCTGAATTTTCAGTTTTTTTATTTTTTATATTTTAGCTGAAGAAAAAAACAATGTAGTCATGAGAACCCTAAATGATAAGGGGGCCAGGGACCTCCAGTAAATCCAAACCAATAGTAAGTTTACCTCTGCTTGTTAATAAAACCAACCAAAGAAAAACACTCAGATATCTGATCCCTTCATAGGATGAGTAGAAATCCATGAAGCAATCAGCTTAATCAAGTACCTCTTAAGAATGTGGAAACAAACTACTTACGGTGGCAAAAGGAAAGTAAAACAAAATTGCATTCATGTCTCTTACTAATTTAATCGTCTTCTAGTCCTAAATATGAATTTATCTGCCACGCCAACAAAGCAAGAAAACATTCATAGTTTACTACTCATCTCGGTTCTGAAGTTAATCTCACACAATTTTCAATTCTAAACTCAAGATCATTGAGATATAAGTGTATATAACTAATAACTTTACAAAATAACAACCGGAAAATTCTGTTAACCCTATGAGGCTCTCAATACACAGGCTACAGCAGCTTAACACTGTGTTCATTCTTTACAACAACAAAAAACATTATGTTCATCAGTAATCTAACAATTCACCAGTATTTCCGAATAGTTTTGAAATAATTTAATATAAAAAAAACACATCAAATGACAACATCTATTCCCCAACCATTTGTAACCGACAGAGATGAGATCTCCTTCTTCTAGCACATTTTCAATTAAAAAAAATGATTTGATAGTAGAACACTGACATGCAAAGCACAAAGCGGCCGCCATAAGATTCAAAGCAGTAAGAGCTCAAAATCCAAATAAATACCATCACTAATACAACCGGTGCAAGCAAGCAAACAACAATGAGAGAGAGAGAGATGGAGGTTACCGGCACTACATGTGCGTGAGTTGCAAGAGCAACGGAGGAGGAAGCCGCCGCGTTGGAGACGGTCCGAGTCAACTCGCTCCTGCATTCGGGATCCGAATCCTGCGGCGGAATATTCTCCCGGAGATGCCGTTGCTCTTCCATGGCGGTTTCTGATCGGAAACGGTGCGACTTTGGCGGAAAAACCAATCTCTCTCTCTCCGATTGAGAGCGGACAACCCAGAGCGAGCGAAGTAGCGGGAGAGAAAAAGAGGCGGTTCGTCGGTGCTTTTAGGTGTTGGGACCAATAAAAGGCTCCACATGGCGCTGCTTTTCCACGTGTCAGGATGTGCCACATCAGCTTCGCAAAATATCTTGAGATATTTTCTCTCTTTTGTTGCGCAACTCGCAGTCTTCCACGCGCTTTATTTTGGAAAAGGCATGAGGGATATTCTCACGCGGTTGTTAGTTAGGCCCTGCTGATATTTTCTTTCTCCTCCTCTTTTTCTTTTTTCTTTCCTTTTTAAAACTTGAAAGGGTTTTACTCTTCTCTTAACCTTCGTGTTAGAATGTTGATGTTTAATAAGTACCTTCTCAACATCAGTGTTTTTCATTAACAACTGTATGACTAACTTTCTTGTGATGATCTCAACGTTTTCGGTGCATGGAGAAAGAAGGTTTAGAGTACCTAGCGAAAAAAAGAAGATTTAGAGTAGAAAGGAAGCTAGATTGGAGAGATCGATTGCCCAAGTGTTTTTCATACAAATCCAGTTGCTTAAACGAGCAACAGACCAAAGGGAAAGTCGACCAACGATCATACTGAGATCTTGTTCCATATATTCCATTGAAAAAAATTTCGTTCTTGAAGCTGTCATCGTAACGAATACAAAGAATGTTTGCTCACAAAGCAATACATGGAAGTAAAATGTATAATTCTTTAAACTGGCAAAAGGAGAATCTTTACAAGTGTCAGAGTCAGTTTCAGACTAGTAAACAGATGATCAAAGAACTAAGAAGTTGCTATCTTCCTGAAGAAGATGATTGAAGAACCGCGCAGGCAACCACTTGCGCCCACTGCCTCAACCTCATCTTCACCGCCTCCGAATCGCTCCCTTCTGAAACAAACACAAAAAGAAACCAATGAATCAGAGTCCCCTTTTGAAATGAGAAGGTAAAAATACGGTCGATTCAATCTTGTTAACCAACCTGTTGATATGCTTTGACTCGACTGAGTAGTAACAGCATGGTATAACTCCAATGCGGGTAAGGTGTCCGACAGTTTGCGGTCGATTTCTGGCGAATCAAACCCGAATCCCAGCTCAAAGCAGGCTTTGAGTTCCTCCAAGTCATCATCCGAAACGCTTTTGCTGCGGTTAAGACTATTGCGTGAGCCCCAATTGGTCTTCCTGCGCTGCCATGTCTCTTCGCGGAGGATGTCCGGTGACCACGAGCTCTGTTTGTAGAGAGGTCGAGGTGGTGGCGCCTGAGGATCTGTCATGAGTTCACGGCTAATGTATGCCCAAGTCTTCTTCGTTTCAGTAGTAGGCATCAGGGGCAGTTGATTCGGAGGGAAAGACTTATAAACAATTGGTTGTCACGTCAGAGAATAAATATTTTAATCATTTACAACAACTACTGGAATTTCTATTCTTTTCATGATGTCAAAGAGAAGCAACGTGACCTGGAGTGAGCTGGCAATTGTGGAATGAGTCATACCAGAGATGGAAGCCATATCATCAACAGCTAATGTTGCTTCTAGTTGGCTTCACTTTACATCTAAGCATCAGTTGCTGCCTCATGTACATTTGACCACCACCATTGACTCCCACCAATCACCAATAATCCCCGCAAGAGCAAGTTCCGTCCTAGAAGTGGTGGAAACGGTTTGAATCCCTCACAATTATCTCCCTCTCAGTGATGACTGTTAACAATTTCGTCCAATTGTGGCAATCACCGCAAACCCTCAAGTTCTTGAAGATCCGAACGGGAGTCTTAGGAGGAGTGGTAATGATTCCGAATGCAATGGCCAATCTCTCGCTATGACTAGTGAGGATATGTTCTTTCTCGTCATCCTCAACATCCTGCAACACAAAGCTGAAGTCGGGAACATAACCGAGGCACTTCATTTTGTCAGTTAGTTCCCTCAACTTCCGGTAAATCTGCTGGCATTGGGGGTGCGTTTGATTCCCAGTATAAAAGACATCAACTTTATTGTTAGCTTCTATTAAACTCCACCCGGGAGTCTTCCTCAGTCCTCGGTCTCTAGCCACTGATCTCACTCTATCCCATTCCCCAGCTGTTGTGTACAGATTTGACAACAGCGCATAGTAACCCACATTGTCTGAATCAACTTCAAACAAGCCTTCTGAAGCAATTTTTCCCAACTCAGCATTTCCAAGTATTCTACAAGCACCTAGTAGAGCCCCCCCAAACAGATGCATCAGGCCGTACAGGCATATTTTTAATAAAATATATGCCTTGTTTAGATGTCCAGCTCTACCAAGCACATCTACCCCATGCAGCCGTAATGCTTTAGACCAGGCTTGATTCCATACTCTTTCTGCATCATCTCAAAGTATGATTCAGCCTCACTGACCACACCTGAGTGACTGCAAGCTGATAATAAAGATACAAAGGCCACATGATCTGGCCTAACCCCTTCCTCAAGCAAGACAGTAAAGAATCTTGAGTACAGAAAAGGATAAATACCAATAACATACTCATCTCAAGACACTTTGTGCGTAAATCTGGAAACTGATAACATTATGTCAAAATACCTCTTTATGAAATTCACCCCACTTCATTTGACTTCATGCAATAAACTCAAAACTATTTGGTTTAACGACTATACGAAGATATTGATGTTTCACTTAGCAAGATCTAGTATAAAGTGCATGATAATCTATTGTAACTTCAACAGTTGTAGCTTAATTACAAAAGTTCATCTTTAGACCACAATTGAAATAACAACCACTCCACTGTAATCATCCTAATCTGAACTCCCTGAATTTCAAGGATCTCCTAATCTCACTAGATTCAAGTAACAGCCTCTTCTTTCTCAAAATAGAAAATGTTAGATATTACCTTTATCGAATTCTTAAGCTAATCATTTTCAAGATTCTTAAAAGAAGAAGAGAGATAAATAAATGAACGTCTTGGAGAAATCTCAATGGTCAAGTTCAATCAAAATGCTTAAGCAAATGCCACCGCAGAGGATACCAGAATTCCCCAAAGTTGAAAAGATAGTAAATTACACACTCCAAACACGAAACCCAAAAACTTGGCTTCTGCAAGTAGCAGTACACCAGTAAGAAAACCACTACAAACATACCGAACCCATTGATTGATAGAACAAATCAGCAGCTAGAGACTAATACCCGGCATTTGAAAATGGAGCCGATCGAGTATCGGAAATGTTGGGGGTTTAGGGTTTAAGGGATTCAAAGCTCAGAAGGATTTGGGATTTTAAGAAGTGCACGCACAGAAATGGATCAACCCGGCCCATTTCAGTGTTAGAGTTGGGCTTTTTCAGGAGAAAAAAAAATCTAGAAAAAATGGTCGATGACAATTATAGTATCAATAATACATAAAATTCAACCACCTTAAGATTCAAACAAGTTAGGACATGGACCCATGGCTCAAAATGTAGTAGCACAAGACCAATAAACAAGCGAAAAATATAATTTTGCCATCATTAGTCTGAGCCTCACTCACCTCTCTCTCTAGTATCAGCATCTCCGAGTTGAAACATAGTAGCAGCTGATATTCGGCCGTGGACTCTGTCGGAGCCGATCACTCTGACCTCACCTCGACACCGTCACCGCTCACTACACACGTTGACATCGTCGCCTCACTCAGTTTCTAGTCCGTCGCACGACCTCGAGATCCGCTCTCAATGATCTCAAACACCGTCGACCTCGGTGTGTCGTCAATCGCCTCCTCTTGCACCTTGCACATAACCACAACTTACTCAAGTCCTTTGGAACGTCAAACGCGGCGACACACCCGCAAGATCGTTGCACGCGGCCACGTTCTCCTCTGCACTCTCTGCTGCTGAACAACGATGCATTTTGAGCTCGCCTCCTCATCCCGACCTCGCAACCACCTCCAAACAACGTCATTGGCTCCTTGCCGTTGCAGCGTGTCTCGCCTCACTGCCTCCCAGCTCCGGTGCCACACCCTCTCGACCGCCAAACACAAAAGGATCCATATCTCTTCATCTCCTTGTGATCAACTCAGTACCAGCGACTCGCCTTGCACCTTTGCTATTCTACTTTGCCAAGCCGCATCTGTAATGCCACCCCTGGCTTTATTCAATAGTACCAGCTTGAATTGCTTCTGCACCTTTATGATTTTATTTTATTTTATATTTGTGAATTTTTGGATATTAATTCATCATTTTTATTTTTTTATTTTGTTAAAATTGTGCGTATTTTTCAGTAGCAGTACCACAAGAACGCCTTCCTTCAGCTTCTCCACCATGCGAGGTTTTCTTTGTTTTGAGGCATTTAGGATTTTGTGTTATACTAGGATGTGATTTTGGTTTGGTTTTTTGCAGTGGTAGAAAATTAACATGTTTGATTTGTGTGAATTGGTTTTTCTTTTGAAAATTGCTGTGATTTAGTTTTCTTATTTTTTATGGGTGGTTTTGTTTAGTTTGATAGATGATTATGGAGAGATAGTAGGGGGTTGACAACCCAACTAGATTTTGTAGTGCTGCTACTACATCGATCTACTTTTTTAGTAAAAGTTTTAATTGTGCTATTGTTCTTTTTCTAAAACTAAGTAAAAAGGTTTTGGTGTATATTGATGTGAAAGTTATTAGTGCTACTGTTCTAGTTTTTGTTGGCAATCTTTGTCATTTGAACTTCGAAAGATCAACCACTATTTCATTCTTGGGATTGCTACTGACAATTGCATATTGGATGTAAGACTTATTGGTGTTGATGTTTTGTCTATTGTTTGAAAGTCCTAGAGATTTGCCTTCAAATTATTAATTGCTCGTGAGTTTTTTTGTTGTTTTGCCTTCAATTTTGACTAATGTCACTGCATTTTTCTAGTGCTACTGCTATTGTATTTTTTTAATGCATTTTCAAGAACTGCCATTTTTTGTTGAGGATGATGTGTTTTTTAAAACTACTACCGTACTGCATTTTTTGACACTGCTTTTGTATATTTCAAAATTGCTACTTCTACTGTATTTTTCAAGTGTTCTATGTATTTTCGACTACTATTGTGTTATTCACGAGTGACCTTGCATTTTTTTAATATTGCAATTACGTTTTCAAAACTTCTACTACATTTTTTTTTTCGAAATCACTATTGCTACTACGTCTTTTTAGTACTAAGCATTTTTTTTTATCATTTGTTTTAAAGTTGCTACTGAAACTATTTCAAAGCTGCTACTGAAATTGTTTCGAAGTTGCTACCGATGTTTTATCAAATGTGATATGACAAGTATATCGGAACTACTACTAAAGTTGTATTGGAAGTGCTATTGAATATATATCAAAAGTCTTGAATTTTCTTATATCTGAACTGATATTGAAATTATTGTATTGATATAAAAAGTTCTACGAATTTGGAACCGCTACTGAAGTTATATTGAGACTGATACTGAAATAATGTCTTTGAATAAAAAAGTTGAATGGAAAAAAGTTGAACAATTTAAAAAAAAATGAAGGAATTGCTATAGGATGAAAATGAATTTTTTGAAAAAAAAAAATTGAATACAAACTAAAAAAGAGTATTGAAAAGAAATATTAAATATTTTTAGATAAAATAACATTAAATACACAAAAAGACAAGACAGATTATAAATGTAAATTTGTAACTACCACATGGCAGCTTACAAGAAATTTGTATCTATTGGTAAGATTTTATCTTTTATTGTCTAAAATAAAAGACATTGTATTAGGTGTATTTGACTTCTCAATGCTAAAAAAAAGTTGTGGAAGTAGAGCAATTCACAACCACAAGGTCACTTCCACCGTGAGTAAAGCCTACGACAGAAGCACACGACGAATGAACACTGATGACACAATCTCAGCAATCCCTTACCGGACAACGTCGTCGAGAAAATCCTCTCCTTCCTTCCGACCAAAGACGCGGCTCGTGCAACAATCACCGTTTCGAAGCAGTGGGCATTTCTATGGCGTTGTTTCCCTGTAATCGATCTAGACGGGGGCGACTTCAACGCGGTCGACTCAAACGGTGCAAGAACTCGAGGCCAAAAAGGTCTTACTTAGATAAGACCTTTCGGACGCGTCGACTGGATGGTAAAAAAGTGGTTGGAGTTTGCATTGCAGAGATGTCTTAAATAGCTAGATATCTGTTCTCTCGAACAGGACGCCATTTACCACTACAGCTACCTCATATCTGTTCTTAACAACTCTCAAGTTGGAGAAAGTTAGTGTATGCGAGTTCTGGAATCAAAGGCCTTCAATGGTCCTGTAAGTCTACCCTGCTTGAAATCTATTTCATTTACTAATGTGTTATTCTTGGATAATGGTGATTATGATGAGGAGTACAGAGTCTGGTTGCATGCCCCAACGTTGAGCCTTCGTGTTTAAATCGATGTAGTCTTGGATGTTCAGGAAATATTCTTCAAGTTTCAAGTTCCAGTCTCAAATCATTTCACTGGAAATTGTGCATTGCCATTCCATGTACTTCTATATTACAGCCAACAATGTCGAGTCTTTCAAATTTTCTTTATTCGGATTGTACGTGCGCTTACCATAAGGGAATGTACTTGTGGGAATGTGAAAACTTGAAGAATGCATGTGGACATCTCTTGTAAGGGGTTGAAACAGCTTTTATTGCATACTGGCTTACAAGCTCTGGAGAATTCCATTTTCACTCCAAATCTTGAGTTTTCGAGTTCAGGGGATATTTGAAGCGTAGGATCCATTTTATGGAAGATCCGTCAAATTTGTTTGTGGCTAGAGTGAGAGTTGTGAAGACCTCAAGGCCCTCTGAACATTATTCAGCTCTGATCAATTCTCTTCAAAGTTTTGATTGTTCCACAAAAGTGAAGACACACCTCGAAGATGATGAGGTATCACATCTAGTTTCTATTTCTTTAAATTATTTGCGCCATTCTTATACTACTAGCCCGGCCACCTACAGAGTTACTCTATTTATACTTGGACCGAAATTTGGGTTTCTTGATGCATGTCAATATGCAACTCGAATAGCTTAATAAAGTGGAATTTATTTTGGCTACTTAGTTTAAGCCTTTAGTCAATTAAGTTAATAAAATCAAAAAAAATGGTTTCCTTAAATAGGAAGGATTTTGATCTGCTTTTGATGTATGAAATGGTGAAAATCCTAGGGAGGCTAGCTCCTAAATTTTTTTAATTACTAAATCTGATATATGACAAGACATGTGAAATTTTTGCCGCTACTCAGATTGGTTACCAAATCTGATAATGCCTGGTTGTTAAATGTTAATGACACAACGCGTAAAATTAAAGTCTCTTGAACAACTAGGGTCCAATCACTCCAATGTAAAGAAAAAAATAGATATTATCCAAGAGGACGTGCTAAATCGGTGCAATTACTTATCCTTGTATGTTTGTTTATTGAATATCATTTGTTGTCAATGGCTTGTAGGATGTCACAATACCCAAAGAGTGGAGAATGAAGTGGTCTCCCCCATTACCTAATATTGACCAACTACAGCTATATTGTTATGGTCCTTTGGGTGAAACTTTGAGTTCATTAATTTGGATGGCACTATCTGCAGAAATTCTACCAGTCCTAGTTCATGGGGATGATTCGGAAAGTGAATATTACGAAGACGAAGACGAAGACGAAGACGAAGAGTGATTTCGTTAAAGTTCCCCAGAACTTATTCTTTCAGTCAATCTATAACTAGATAAAGCAATGAAGGTTGAAAAATGATTTCACAAGTTAGTATTTTGTTTCCTCCAACTCAAATCTAGCTAGAGACAATTGATATTAAAGAATACTTGTTAAGAGCCAATATTTGGAAAAGGTATGTTTTCCTTTCCCACTAATAATGTTCACCATTTAGCCCGTAGGTCCAAAAAATTCAAGCTCGAGGCCTCGCCTGCATTTAGACCTGAAAAAGTCCAGCCATATGGGCTTAGGCTAGGGCCGGGCTCAGACCGAGGTCCCAAAGCCCGCAGGTCTTAAAATGTCCGGCCCAGCCCGTAGGGCCAAGCCCGTTAAGTTTACCAATTCTATATACTATAAATTATTTTATCAATATATACCTATAAACTCTCAAATTTATCTTATTATTATTTATTCATATACTAAATACTAAATTTTTTAGGCTTATATATTATGTAGTGTATATAATTGTTGATATATATTGAATAATTAAACACTATTAAATTCTCTAAGATGTTTTATTTAGTACAAAAAACACCCGACTCGGCCCAACCCGAAAGACCCACGGCCTAAAAATCCCGTAGGCTTCAAAATTTCAAAAAAACCTGACTCAGCCCGTCCCTGGCATTGTGATCATGGCAATTTTAGTTTAAGAAGGTCCTCTTATCAAGACTATTGATCTGTACGTCTATCTAACTAGTCGTTCTCTCCTAAATGGATATGCAAAATTGCAAAACTGTAACACGTCTCCACAAATTTGCTAGGGCTGCATGAATTTCTCAATGTTGATACTTCATTGATCATCATGCAGAACCGACTATAAGCTGCACAATGAAAGCTAATTAACCTATGCATATTATTTTGATGTAGATTGGGATAAAGATCAAAGTTCTGTGGTACTAGATGGAAAGACCGTGCACAAGGTGCAAAGATTCAATCATTTAAACTCAAATAAATAAAAAGGAAATTAACTCAGCCTACAATACCCAGATTTCATTAGACAAATCTCAGTCAGTTTCCAGCCACAATAAATCCTACAGATCCATATTATATTAGACAAATTTCAGTCAGTTCCTAGCAAAAAATTAAAGAGAAAGATACAAAAATTAGGGTCTGAAGACTCTGTTGTAGGCTTATAGCTATGATGCTCATAGGTTAGTCAGAAGGATGCTGTTGATAACGTATTAAACAAAAAACAACGCAACTCACTTTAACGTTTTCCTCACTCAAAGGGTATTCCACCGACAAAGTTTTAATCTATCTACTCCCACATATATGTATTGATTTGTGTAAAACTTAATCCGTGTATGTTTATTATAATATGCACAATCACAACTGACAGAAGCTCAGGGTCTAAAATCAATTTTGAACAACTTTTTTGAAGCTTGCTTGATCATTGAAGTCTTACTGTAAACACACATCATTAAAGTCATATTTCTTGAATAACTCTTTTGAAGCTTATATCGAAAACAATCGCTCTGTCAAACCAAAAAATAAACAAACAAACAAACAAATTGAAAAAATTCACACTTAGCGAGAGGATTGAGCATTGAACGTCTATTGAGAGTTGTTGTTCTGGACCAATTTTTGCAATCAACCAATACTTCTAGCTCTTGAGGACGATGGAGAGGCGGAAACGTACAACTCCACCATACAAGAAGGACGCGGTACCAAGTAGGGGTAAGAACTATGATTTTCATGCTACTGAAAATGGTACTTTACAGTAGGCACAAGATCCTAATGAAGAGGCCGACGATGGGAGATCAAAGCAGGAAGCCCTAACTTTGGAGAATGGGGAGGAGGGGAGAGTGAAGGACAACTGACAAGCAACACTAGAGCTTAGTGAGGAGGTCCAAAAAGAGAAAGAGGTAGAGGACCAAGCGGAGGACAATGTGATGCATGCATGGGTTGACTCTTCGACAAAGAGCCCTCGAGGAGAAAACAAGTAGAGGAGAAGATGATCTCTCCAAAGAAGCCTCGACGAAGTTTGTCGATGGGAAATATTCTGTTGGATCGAGCAAGCTTGGGTTTGAAGTCACCAAAAAAAAAGGATCTGGGAGAAAAAGAGAGGAAGGTCGGTGAGAAGCAAGAACAAGAAGCCAGTTAAGGATCAGAGCACTATGAAAGAGCCAGTAGTACTGGGACCACTGTGCCTTAATTGATGTAGGTAAATTGATAGCTAATTTACCTATATTTTTGGTGCTTTAATTAATTTATACAATAATTTACCTAAATTTTATTTTTTGTTGAATTTAGAAGCCTATGATCTCGTAAATTTACCTATATTATTTTTGTACTTTACACTAATCTACCTATGTTATAGAGAATATATATAATTTACTTATAATACTCGAATTGTTATAAAGAATATATAATTGATGGTTGATTTGTTCAACCATTATAAATTGAATAGTCAAGCAATTAAGAGTAATTAGAAACTTGAAATTTTTGCAGGAAAAAGTATAATAGGCAGAAAGTAGTTACTCTTTTCATTGATAAAATTCCTTAAATACATGCTAATACAATCTGTTACAATAACTATCCCGATATAACAGGAATTTTCTATATTTATCTAATCAATATCCATATCTAACTAGGACAAGATACACACCGGGATTAATGAAAAATAAATCTCCTTAAACACTCCCCCTTGTGTCGATGGTCATAAGAATGATGCATAACTTGTTGTCTCATTAAAAATCTCGCCAAGCAAACAAAAACCTCATGGGTAAAACAAAAGCTTGGTCTAAGGGAAAACGAGTACAACACACTAATTACTAAAGCTACTACATGTGAGGTAGACTCCCCCTGACTATAAACTTAGTCTAGGAGTTCAGATAATCTTTGCATACCAATGCTTCTCACATGTTTTACAAAAGTAGATTTAAGAAGTGACTTGGTAAACAAGTTTGCAGCATTATCAACAGAACCAATCTGGTTCACATGAATATTCAACAGCTGTTGTTGATTAAAGAAAAACTTCGGCGATATATGTTTTGTATTGTCACCCAATCAAGTAGTCACTGAGTTGTGTATATCACATCCTACTAGATTGGTTTAATCTATATAATGAACGTCTCAACTTTATAATATGAGCACTACGTGATTTAGAGTTACTTGATTTGGGTATAGCAATGCCATCTGGTACTTTCATGTATATCTCTGAATCAAGATCCTCATAGAGATATGTAGTAACCACATCCATCAGCTGTATACTAAGTTTTTCGAACACTACCAAACTTATCAGGTAGCGAAAGGTGATGATGTCCATAACTGAAGAATACGTCTCCTCATAATCAATTCCAGGGCACTAAAAGAAACCATGTGCTACAAGTCTAGCTTTATAACGCAAGATCTCATTCTTCTCATTAAGCTCATAAACAAAGACCCATTTATGTCCAATTGGCTTAACATTCGGTGCGCATAGCACAACCGGACCGAAAACTTACCTTTTATTCAAAGAGTCTAGTTTAGCCTAGATTGCTTCCTTCCATTTTGGCCAATCTTATCTACATTGACATTCATCAACTGAGTAGGGTTCCACTTCATCGTCGTCAATAATCTCCTGAACGACGGAATAAGCAAACATATAACCAACTAACATAGAATATCTATCCATAAGAACATGCGCATCATTTGTTCTAAGTGAGATTTTTGAGTTCTCTGATATCATAAAAGGTTTTGGAGCAACCCCCAGAGATGTCAATTGTGATTCAAGGACATAACCATAATCAAAGACAATCTCATGTGAAGGATTTATAATGTTTATGATAAGTGGATCTTTTGGTGTCTTGATGACCTGCCTTTTAACCGGCGGCTCATCTGTGGATTTTCTTGGTCTCCCCTTCTTTCTGGTGGGAGATGAGGCCGAAAAAACATCATCCACATGAGCAGAAGGAACGCCTCATTGTCCAGTGTTGCTATTAACGAATCCATTTACCGAGATTTCCAACATTGCAGGAATATTATCAGCAGGTATATCCGATCTCGTCACTTTAGTGATTTTAATAAATGAATTAGGCATAGCGTCTGCCACTTGCTGAAGATCGAGTATCGCACTTCTGTCTCACTCTGAGACGTGCGTGGATCATGATGAGACACAGTGGGATAAAAAAATGCCAATTCCTGATGTTGAACTGGAATAAAACTATTCCTATCTCTTCCTAACGGCGGAAAATATGAAATGTTAGGATCATATCCAGTTACCAACTGATACGCTATGAATAGTTGACGAGCAATAAGTCTAAAATGAAGAAGCATTGCTGCATGTAACACTGCATAACCCCAAGCATAGACCAGTAAATTTGTATGTATTACCAAAGCTCTGGACACAAGCTGTAACCGCTTGATATGAGCATCTGCTAAACCATTCTAAGAATGAACATGAGGAACAGGATGTTCAACATCAATCCCAAGAGACATGCAATAATCATCAAAAAACTTTGATGTAAACTCTCCTGCATTATCCAATCTAATAGACTTGATTGGATGATCTGGGTGGTGAGCCCAGAGCTTAATGATTTGAGCTAGAAGTTTTGCAAATGCAGCATTCCTTGTGGATAGCAAAA
The DNA here is from genome assembly GCA_946800695.1 of Geum urbanum. Taxonomy (NCBI): domain Eukaryota; kingdom Viridiplantae; phylum Streptophyta; class Magnoliopsida; order Rosales; family Rosaceae; genus Geum; species Geum urbanum. The sequence continues at coordinate 6,660,672 of OX327002.1, read as the reverse complement.
CAACGTGTGACCATCGTGTTAATGCATTTATCAAAACCATGAAATATTTAAATGGTCCGCATTCAGGTTTGATAGGTCCACAAATATCACATTGGATCCTTTGTAAGAATGGAATATTTTTATTGTTATCAACAACAAAAGAAGGACGAGTCGTCAACTTTTCTAAAGAAAAAACTTTACAAAATGAGTAATGCGCATTATAGATGGCAACATAAGAATCTGGTGGGATAACGCACAATGTCTTAACAATATGTTGCTAGGAAGGTGCTATACTTGTCATGGAGACCAAGTTAGGATTGAGATGAGTAGTCTCATTCTCACCATCTAAATCGATGGAAATAAGTAATCCCACATGTTTCTTGGCTCTAAAGAACGGGTGACCATGAGTATTTTTCAAGATATTGATCATCATATCATGACCCGGGTGTCCCAATCGTACATGTCAAAGCTTATATGAATCTGAATCACATGTAGTAGTATGAGTCACGGCATTGGATTCAATAATCCGAACTGTGTACAAACCACTACGAATTGCCAGAAACTTCTCTAGAATGCCCTTGCAGCCACAATCAAGAGAGGTTATACACAACAATTCTTTTCCATTCTCACAATAGGTTTCCAAGTGAAATCCCCGTTGGCATGAATATCCTTAAAACTTAGTAAGGTTCAATTGGCTTTTGGTGCATATAAGGCATCAGTGATATATAATTTTATATCATGGGGCAGCAGGAACTCTGCACTACCACGCCCCTGAATAACGGGCGTTGCACCAATCATGGTTGTCACTGAGGATTTGTATGGGAAAAGATCCAAAAACAGTTGTCAATGAGGTATGAGTAGTACTACTATCTCCTAGACACTCAATTTCGCCTTGATACATCTACAAAATTAATGTAAACAAGTAAGTCTTTGTAGTAAAGATGAGGCACACACTTCAAGTATACACTTGAAAATTTGAGAAGGGTGTAACCCTTATTGAGTGTCGATATGGCATGACATAAACCGATGTAATAGCAACATCATAAGCCAATGAAATAGATAAAAAAAACTCATCTAAAAACATCACGTCCGGGTTGTATTTTCGACGGCTCGAAGAAAGGCCTCGATCGGTCGAGGAAACCCAAAATAACTTGTGATTTTTCTATACTAGAAATTCGACCGGCCGAATTTTTTTTCGACGGGTCGAATTTGGACCAATTTTAGGACAGAAGCATGGGTTCGACGGGTCAAAAATTGTTTAGTTCAATTTTTCGACAGGTCAAATTTGGACCAATTTCGGATAGAAGCATGGCTTCGACGGGTCAAAACCCACCACAACGAGGAAGTTGATCACTTCATCGGTGTCATTAGCCATGACTCGAACCACAAGAAAGGGTACTCAAGAACGAAAGAAAAAGAGAAGCTAGTCAGGCCGGAAGGCTCCAATCAGATTTTGGGGATGTTTAAAGAATAATTCTAATAGTTTTCAACCACTCCAGCATTCTAGGCTTCTAGCTTGATTTAAATTTATTAACTCCTGCATCAACTAGGTGCCCCGTCTCAAGCTGCAGCTTATGGAATACCATAAGTTGTCTTGGACATTGGACCACTGTCACTTTAAGCACCAAAATTGTGTTTTACTAAACATGACTACCAGCTTAAATTAAACATACCACAAAAAAAGCCACAATCTCTTGGAAAAATGGTGGTTTTCCACCGTTTTGGTTGGACAATTTAAACAAAATAATTAAGTGGGATTCACTTAATATTAATGGATGAGAAATATGAATTTTTTTTCTCCTACAAGAGTATATTAAGATTATGTATTCACTTGTTTAAATTGGTTAAGAAGTGAATGAGAAATTGTAACCCAAAGTTAGCCATTTAAAACAAAATTAATGAAGTTTATCCCACATGGAAAAAACTAGGAATGTGGAGGTCTTTAAAAATGATTCCACTTTACTATGCTTTAAGTGAGAAAGTAGAGTGGCTCTCTCTTGGTTGAATTGGATGTGTGATATGGACTTGTGTGCGCTTTGGGCCCAAGTCGCACAAGTTTCATTTTGCACTTATGAAAACTGGCATGACTTTTAACTTTCCACATTCCTTTTGATTACAAAACTTTGGGCTTTTTAGATTACTCCGGTTACAAACTTATTGTCGGAATAAATTTTGGCAATAAGTTACCGGAATAAATTGGCTAGTTAATTGTTACAAAACTGAAAATCTTTGGAATGGCTGACATTTATGTTTCTCCTGATTCCTCCATGTATAAATAGAGGTCTTCTCCTTCTCATTTTTCATCACATCAAAAAACAATCTTCTCTTCTGATCTTTTCTCTCCCTCTCAAGCTTTCTAGTTCAGTTCCGGTGATAGAGTAAGGTACTCTTCAGTTCGACGAGAAATTCTTGTGTTGCGGTACAAAATTTTTTAAGTTGTTTTATCCTAGGAGAACACAATCATACAAGCTTGTGGGCAATATGAAAGTTTTTAAGAAGAGCGTGTGATACATGCGACTCAACTTTATTCATTGTTCATCAACATCAACCGCTTGGGTAACAAATTCAAAGTTTTCAGATTTTCTTCTTCCCACTTTATTTTATAATTACTGATTATATAAATTAGTAAATTTGGATTTTGTTTAGTATCACATTACTTTCATACAATCTTAAAAACTTTCATATGTGATATTGACTAACGTGGTTGTTCAGATAAAGTGGTTGCTTAAATGATTGTTGCCTTAAGGAATTGGTTGCCTACACAAAACTTATGTTGCCTTCGAAAAATGGTTGCCTTAAGGAAAGAGTTTCCTTTGGAGCTATGTTGTGAAACACGAAACGTTGCGTACAAAATTTAGACTCCAAAGGAATTACCAATTAGCTACCTACGTTAATGGTGTCAAGGATAATGAAAAGTTTTCCTTGGAATAAGGAAGCACTATGATTTGGTTATGTGTCAAATTTAAGTGATTGAATATTAAGATATTCAATAAGAATTTTCTTGTGAATTTTACCAAATAATCAATAAAAATAATATTGAATATTATTTATTGATTATCATTTGTTGATTAAGAAAATAACATTTTCTTGTGTGTATTTTCAAAAACGCCAGATGAAGGTGTAAAGCACCAAACGAGGAAGTCACATTGGGTCCTATTGAAAAAAATAATGTGATAATGAGTGTTGATCAATGCAAACTATGAGTGGCTTACACTTGATGATGTGAGATCCCACATCACTCAGGAAAGATGAGGTGATGCGCCTTATGTATGGAGACTCACATTCATATAGCAAGACGCGTTTTAGGGTGAGGCCCAAAAGTAAAACCATGAGCGGTTGGCCCAAAGGATAATATCTTGCTATGAGAACAGTGTCGTGAAAAATGATGTCATAAATAATGGACAAGACATGTAAGCAGTCAAAGATTAAGACTGGGGGATAGAAGACTTGAAGCAATGGTATGACCACGCCAAGTTGGATGAACAATCAAGGATCAAGTAAGGAGATTCAAATGTTGATCTCTAGAAAGGAACTAAACAACGTATTGTACGTTCCTAACGACTGAGTCGAGGCTTAGTGGAGATGTTTTCCATTTTTTGATTAAATAAAAATCAATTCAAGTTTCGTAACATAGAATGTATATTGATAATAAAGTCACAAGTGGTGGAAATTTCAAGTTGAAATGTGATGACCATGGTCAATGATATGGATAAAACTAGCGTTTTCACTTTTGTGTCTACCAATGTATGGTATTGTGAGCAAGGACAAATTAATTATGATACTCTGCGAAGGTTAATTAACTTGGAAAGTTTACTAATGTTTCAAGCATAAGTGCTAAACTCGTGTTGAGATAAATCTAACGAAATTATCTTTCAAAAGTACTGAAAGAAATAATGAACCCTTTGATTTTATCTATAGTGATATATGTGATTTAAAAATAATTAATATAAGCAAAATGTGGTAATAAGTATTTTATCACTTTTATCGATGATAGCACAAAATATTGTTATGTGTACCTCATAAAGAGTAAAGATGAGGCTATAGAGAAATTCATTCTTTATAGAACTGATGTTGAAAATCAACTCAACAAGAAAATTAACGTCATAAGAAGTGACCGCGAATGTGAGTATGAATCACTATTTACTGATTGTGCTCCGTATGGGAACATACATGAAACAACAGCACCTCATTCACCACAATCATATGATGTGACTGAACGGAAGAATCATACCTTATAAGATATGATGAATGCAATGCAGTTAAGTTCTGTTTTGCCACCAAGCATGTGGGGAGATGTCATTGTTTGGCTAATTATTTTTAAATAAGGTACCTAAAAAGAACGAAGAGAAAAAATCCGTATGAATTGTGGAAAGGGAGAAAGTCATCAACCTAAAAGGAAAAACATATAAAAACAATTAATTGCATTCGATATGGACATAATTGTAACAATTATTGATCTCTTGTGAATAAATTAAATAAACACAAGACACGATAAGGAACTCTGAAAATTGTATTATACGTTGAAGATGTATTTTGGAGTAAATTATCCAACTTATTGTTGGTGATAGATTGTAACAGCTAAATTTGTATCTTGTAACAATCGGCTAAATAGTCATCAATGCAAAACGTTTGGAACAACCATCTAATGGTTAGTTAATGACTTATAAAGCGTTGAATGAATACGTGTAACAGACGAGTTAAAAGTTATTAACAGAAAAATAGTTTTGTGGTAATCAGTGTTGTGCTTTCTCATGAAGCATAATAAATGGTGATCTTCAGAATCAAAGAACTGAGATAAGGATTAAAAAATCCTTAGGTTCAGACTCTTAACATGTATGGTTAAGAGCGAAACTATAATCTTAAGGGATAATTACCTTGTGTACTATCCTGTTTGAAAGAAGTCACTAGACATAAATATGTTTCTGATTTTCCAGAATCACACTTAGAAATTGATGGATATTTCACCAGGTTGCAAACTTTTAACATGTATGGTTAAGAGTGAAACTATAATCTTAAGGGATAATTACCTTGTGTACTATCCTGTTTGAAAGAAGTCACTAGACATAAATATGTTTCTGACTTTGCAGAATCACACTTGGAAATTGATAAATATTTCACCAAGTTGCAAACTTTTATGTTCCAAGTGGATTTTAAAATAAGGGGAAGATATGGAAGTCATTAAATGACTAGATATGTGGCCTGAAAATTTGACAACATATCACTGAGTGTGAGAAATGTTCATATATAAAAAACACAGAGAATGTACATATCACTATGTGTTTATACGTAGATGACATCCTTATTATTGGAAGCAATGGCAAGATGGTCAAATCTGTTAAAGATATGTACTCGATTTGCAGTATTTATTACTCTATTTTCTAATAGGGTTCACATTAGTAGCTCATAATGTCTAGAAAATGAGATTTTTGATAACAGTGTACTTAAGCGGGCCCTGCCCCACCCACATCAATTTCTCCTAGCCTGTATATGAGTGGAAAGAGATGCCTAAACGATTATAGATGTCATAATTACTAGCAAAGTCGTTCATGTACTATTTGGGATTGCAAATGCGTTTAGATCCTTAGAAAACGTCACAAGAATGTTAAAATGGCTGATATTAAATCAGACACATTGAAATGTGACAAAGAGAATTTTGGAGTTGCCAGAACTCTAAGAGACATGACTCTTCATCTTTCGAAGAATAATTGAGAAATTGTTTCTCAATTAGAATACTCTAGAGTCATCGGAAGCCTAAAGTACTTAACTGTACAAAGCAAGATTTAGCTTATGCACTAAACGAGCTAAGCAGGTACACGAGCAAGAAATTACGAGAGTATTTAAGGTACACTGGTGTACCTATGGGCTGCATGTACTATACGAGATATCCAGCAGTCTAGAAGGATACAACAACGCAAACTCGATATCTGACATGAAAGACTCAAAGTCTAAGAGTGGATATATGTTCACTCTAGAGGGTGCAACAGTATCATGGAAATCCTCAAAATAAACTATTATAACCAGATCCATAATGGAATCTACGTTTGTTGCCTCAGACAAATGTGGGAAAGAGGCAGAATGGCTACGTCAATTCTTAGAGGATATTCCAAGATGGACAAAGTATGTGCCTGCAATTTGTATACACTACGACAGTCAGTTTGCAATTGGCAGGGCACAAAGAAAAATGCATAATGGTAAGTCGAGACACATTCGTCGAAGACACAATACTATTAGACAACTACACTCTACAGAAGTTATCTCCATTGACTATGTGAAGTCAAAATATTACATACCGGATCTGTTAACCAAAGGGTTAAATAGAAAGTTAGTTGACAAATCATGAAGGGGAATGGGACTAAAGCTCAAGAGTTAAAATATTTACAGTGGATACCAAACCTAATTTACTGGAGATCCTAAGATCTAGGTTCAAAAAGGACAACTAAATTGTAGAGACTGTATCAAATCATTATGGGGACCTACCCCAAGTCCATTCTTATGATGAAAACAATGATGCGCATAAGGAATGAGTTTAAGCTAAAAGCTTTTAATGATTCTTATGCATCAAAAATCCGAGTGGAGTAATACGGGTTACTCTTAATTAAGAAATCACTTATGTAAGAGAGAAGTATGGCCGCTTTCAAAGGAATTGTTCAGGGCGCAATTCCTATTAAGCTCTTATCGAACCAGGCGCGTGTCTAGAGTCAAAATGGATACAACAGTGAGAACTAAAAGTATCTGGAAGATACCTGTATGAGATATGTTATCGTTTACATGTAACATCCCGTCCCGAGAATTTTCTTTTTATGATTTATTTAAGGTTAATCAAGGAAGGTAACTAGTTTTGTCACAGTATTGAGAGCTTTTTATTTGACTTTTTATCATATATTCAAAGTTCGTCGACTTCGGGTGGAAGTCTTAGAAATTGTTAATATGAGTCCGTAGACACAAAGAATGCCGAAAATGGAGTTACGACAAGAAAGTTATGATCAGTGGAAATTTATTAGAAATGTAATAGTCATAAATGGACGAGTATAAATAGGACTTCCTATTTTGAGAAATTATATTGAGTAAAGTGGTAGAGTTCATCAAGACGAGTTCGTAGCCACGTCAAGTGCTAAATCAGAGTTACAATGAAGAATTTATGCTCAGCAAAAGATTTAAACAAATTTACGAAGTGAATTAGTCGCAAGTATAAATACGACATAACCAGAATTTTCTTCCTTTTCTCTCTCCTCTCTCCCACGGCTCTCTCTCTCCTCGTCGGCTTCGCCGGCATTGTTTGTCGGCCGGCCACCAAAATAGGCGACCAAGGTATCAAAAGTTGCGTCTCGGTCTCTTCTTTCAAACCCCCAACACCTCAACCTCCATTTCTTAAGGATTTAAACCAAAATTTCTATGTAAGGGGCTGTCGAACCCTAAGATTTTAGGGTGATGATTTCGAGCTTAAGTTAATGGTTCCTACCTACTAGGATTTGAAGCTCTCCTCACCATGAAGCTATTGAAACTAAGATCAAGTCCTAAGTCTATTTGTGGAGGAAGAATCGAAGATTTGAAGATTTTGGTGTTCTTGGGTTCAAAACCAAATTCGGTGAGTTAGAGTTAGAATTAAAATTTGTGGTAGTTATGAAAGTTGTTGTTGGGTTAATTTTGAATAGGATGAGCTTCGATTCGCTGGAAAATTTCATCAGCACTGCTGCGCCGCCGCCGCCGGCAGTGGTTCACGGCGGCGCTCCGGCGGATGAAATTTTGATGTAAATTTTATACCATTTTGCTCGTAATTACGTACCGATTGTAATGAAGAAGTTATTGAATTAATTTGGACATAGTTTATTAAGGCATGTGATTAATCGGTTATTAATTAAACGATTTTACGATATTTTTGAGTGGTTAAGTTGATTGTCGATTTGACTTCAAGTCACGTAACATTTGAGGAATATGTTGCGAGTTTAAAAAGGATTAAGGAATTAGAATTTGAAATTGGATTAAAGCATGTTATTCAAGAATACAAGGTTCTCTACAATGATGCTCGTCGGTGAACGAGCTTAGCTATTCATAATTATTCTTGATGATTAGTTATTAAGTAGTAATCGTTATTTCAGGACGACGTATTAGCAGTTAGTGACAGATGTAAAGAAACACTGACATATATGCTTTGGTTTGTTGGATAGCACGACACAGTACTGTGAGTAGACACTTTTTTTTTTACAGTTTATTAGTGAGTCTATTTATTATTAATATTTAGCTCAGTTTTTAGTTACAGTTTCAGCTTCAGTTATGCTTTCAGTATTTAGCATACATTTTGGAGGCCAGTTTCAATTAGTTGTGCATCGATGCATTGGTTACTCGGCTGATCCCCGAGTGGGTCCAGGAAAGTAGCAGCACTTACCCCCTGGCATTCATGTCGTCTTTGTGTCAGGAATCAACGAACGACTTTAGGTGGCTAGAAGTCAGAGAACCTTAGTCACTGCCTCCACTTGAGCACGATACTCTAGAAGGGTTAGGTGTCCCCCTTGACGTATCTCTTAAATCTTTTTAGACTTTTCGACTCGCTTAGTATTTTATTATATATGTCATTGGGAGTGCAGTATTATTTCAGTTTCCGTTCAATATATTTTCGTCTACTCACTCTAACAGTTTAAATCGGTGTTTCCCTGGGCCCTTCATTTTAAATTGCCTAGTTTGTAGAGTTTCTTCTGAGGTCGAGTGTGCACGCCGATCGAGGCATAGTGGTATCGACCGTAGGATTCAAGGTAGATGTTGATGGAGGCACGCTGACGAGGGAGATCTCTGAGATCTCATTGAAGAGAGAGAGAGAGGGAGAGAGAGAGAGAGAGAGAGAGAGAGAGAGAGAGAGAGAGATTTCTTAGGCAATTCTTATGATAAGCTTAGTCAGCTTTAGAAAAAATTGAAAAAATCAACCAACCATATTGTGTAACAACCCGAACCTAGATTTCCCCGCTAATCTTTGTCCGTTGAGCTTATTAATGAGTCAATCTAGTTTTGGCGTGTTTATCAGGATTCGTCGTTCGATACGACCTAAAACTCGACATTTTATATGTGATGAATTTAGGTTCAGTTTCGTAATGGCTTGGCTTGTGCACAGGATTTGAGGCGAGGTAATCTACATGTCAACGAGCTCACATGTCGAGTCAAAGCCCACCGTCAACGATGACGTTTCTTTGTGCTTGTGGTTGGATGAGTTATCGAACGCATTTCAGCGAACAGACACCATTAACGAATTATTGAATGAACATCGAGTTAGACTTCTGAGTTAGGTGACTGACAAGTAGCGTATCACGTAATCTAGGTGAGTGGACTCTTACTTTTCACAATTGTGCATGCGAGTTTATAAATCCAAAATATTTTTCTAATCTACTTGTTTTAGCGATTACGTTTCCCGATTTCAATCAATCACGGTCGAATTATTAGCATTTAGTTTCCAGTTCAACTAGTTCTTTATATTGTATGTATTCAGTATAGCTCGACTTGGTTACTAGATATGTTTAGCGTTTATAATTTATGATTTCAATTCAGCTCTCTCTATATGCATGCTTCTTTCAATTTAGCTTAGTTATAAATCTTAAATCTCTTTAGTGCTTACGTCTCAGGATTTCAGTCTAGCTAGTCCAATTTTGATTTTAATTTGTTCTAGCTATGACGCCTTCAGATTAGCGTCTAGTTCAGATGTGTCTCGGTGTATGATACCCTCAGTTAAGCGTCCAGTTCATATGAGTCTCAATTTATAGTATTTCATTTTATGGCTCTTATAGCCGTTACTCTAAAGGCTCAGTTCAGATCAGCTTATATATGCGCATACTAGTCACTCGACTAATCATCGAGTGATTTATGTCATCTAGGCTAGCTAGACCCTAGATGATATTAGGGATATTAGGTGACAGGCGCTAGCTAGACCGCTTGATCACCACCTCCCTCAGGTACACCCATGATATTTGAGCTATTAGTTCCTAGAGTGCCAGGTTGATCACACTGTTATTCCAGATGTTTTAGTGTGTCACGTTAGTCACATGTGGCTATGGATATTAGGCTTCTAACCGACATTGGATGACTCGTGATGTTAGGTCCCTAGATCTTTACCTTAATTTATTTATTCCCAAATTCAAATATTTAGTTTTTAGATTTAGCACTCTTCAGTTGGATTTCGATTTTCGCGTCAGTTTTGTCGTCTTCAAGCCAGTCATGATTTTCCGTTTATGTGTTGAGTACAACTTAGAATTTTATATCACTCGCATACAGTTTTTCACAAAAATTTTAGTGGAACGACATAACTTTATTTTTACACGATTTCTTACATTAGTAAAGAACCGCCGGAGAAGCTTCTAAAGGAGGTCAGGCCGACTTGCATAATCGCCGACATGTTCTTTCCTTGGGCTACTGATGCCGCTGCCAAGTTTAATATTCCGAGGTTGGTTTTTCATGGGACTAGCTTCTTCTCTCTTTGTGCTTTAGAATGCGTCAGGCTCCATGAGCCTTACAACACAGTTTCTTCCGAGACAGTCTTTTGTGATTCCTGACATGCCTGGTGAGATCACATCGACAAGAGCTTAAAATCCCTGACTTTGTCAAGGGAAATGTTGTAAACGACATTACTCGGCTGCTGAAAGCCGCTAGAGAATCGGAGTTGAAGAGCTATGGAGTGATTGTCAACAGTTTCTATGAGCTCGAGCCAGTTTATGCAGACTACTACAGAAATGGGTTGGGGAGGAAGGCATGGCATATAGGCCCTGTTTCTCTATGCAACAGAGATGTCGAAGAGAAAGCGCACAGAGGAAAAGAAGCCACCATTGATGAGCATGAGTGTTTGAAGTGGCTTGATAACAGGAAACCCGATTCGGTTGTGTATGGCTGTTTTGGTAGCGTGGCCAGTTTTAATTCTGCTCAGCTCAAGGAGATTGCAATGGCTCTCGAAGGTTCTAGGCAGGACTTCATTTGGGTTGTGAGGAGAGGCAAAGATGAGGTGGATCAGGATGATTGGGTGCCTGAAGGATTTGAGGATAGGATGGAAGGCAGGGGATTGATCATTAGCGGGCGGTTGGGCTCCGCAGGTTTTGATTCTTGATCATCCGAGTGTTGGTGGGTTTGTGACTCACTGTGGTTGGAACTCAACTTTGGAGGGAATCTCTGCTGGGTTGCCGATGGTGGCATGGCCTGTATCTGCTGAGAAATTGGTGACCCAAGTGCTCAAGACTGGAGTTGGGGTTGGTGCACAGAAGGGGATTAGGGGTCTTTGGGGATAGTGTGAAGAAGGAAGCTATTGAGAGAGCTGTGTCTCAGATTATGGTGGGTGAAGAAGCAGATGTACGGAGGAGAAAAGCTAGGGAGCTTGGACAGCAAGCAAGGAGGGCAGTTGAGGAAGGAGGTTCATCATACAAAGATTTCAATAAGCTAATTGAAGAGTTGAGATCCAACAGTTAAATTGATGAAAAAACGAAAAAATAAAATAAAATAATTCGGCTTTCTATTTATTTACCATACATAACGTTTATAAAATAAAATACTTTGGCTTTCTATTTATTTACCATACATAATGTTTATTGTAGTAGACTTGCAGTGAAAGAAAGTATAGCACAAAGAACAGAAACACTCGACCAACCAAGAGATACCAAGTTTCAGACATTGGCAATTATGATATACTGCACATCTGTAAATCTGTAAATAGAAACGGTAAACCTTAACATTAACTATATGTACAAGCCTAAGAGCATCTCCAACAGTTTTCTGTAATATCTCTATAAGAAACTGTTGAAGAGAAATTGAGAGGAGTGTACTTGACTATGTCGTAGGCAGCGCCATCTACTCATCCAAAAGAGGTTCATCTGCATCAATACATAATTCAGTGTCAGCTCACTACTAGTTTGGCAGGCCCGGAAGTTGGATGAATAAGAGTAGTATTGTAGTGCAATATGAAACCCAAAATAATGAAAATTCCTACCGTCACCATCATCCTGCATATTATAATCATCTTCATCATCATCAAAATATTGACCCTGAAAGACCACAAGAAATTAGAGCAGTTGTGAACAGAACTCAATAGTGTGAGAAATATAAAGGGCCGAAAAGCTCTTTAGAGCGAAATAAACCAACCATCATACTGAAGTGGTGTCATGTATATTTATTATTTCCAGTTATTTCACAACACCTAGTTATGAATTCAAATACCAATTATTTATCCTACTACAACACATACAGTAAGCTGCAAATGAAAAGGGTGCCTCGAAGACCTGCATCACCCAGCAATATAGACAGCAACATAATACCATCAAGAGAATAAGATTCATATTAAGAAATAAAATCAGCTGACTGATATCAGTTCAGATCATTATTTACAACTTGTACCTGTGATATTCAGTCATAACCACCGTATTTGGAAAAGTAAGGTACCATCACATACACAACCCAAATCGATTGGAATTCATGTCCTAAAGAACATATAAGATCCCAAATTCCTGAACATACCTCATTATAATCATCACTTCCATCTGACTCCTCCTCCTCTTCCTCTTCATTATTCTCTTCATCATCCTCATCCTTTTCACCCTCATTCTTTTTCTTTGCATCCTACAGACAGCAATATTTCCAAGGAAATTCAATGCATAATATTGGTTAAACTACAACCAAAGTACAGAAATGTATTACAGAAACTATTGAAGTTAAGAGAGATACTGAGATTTTTCATACCTGATCCGTTTCTCGCTTTTCAATCAAATCCCAATCTACATCAGACTTCTTTACTGTGGGGATCACCGCAACCAAACTAATAAGTATCCTAAAAATAAAAGAAACAGACCAAAGGAATAAAAAAACAACGTATTGAGCTTCATAATACCTTTGTTCCATTGGACATTTCCTCTGCTTCGCTGGCGCACATTCGAACCTGGAATTTCATCACATCAACAAGCATGAGAAAAGCAAATGAAGAACGTTATCACTAGAATCGGATAGAATCCCCATCTTTATTTTATTTTTTAATGGTGTTCAGATTACAAACCACGAGTCAGTTCTTTAGGAAATATACTGGGCACCAAATACTGTGAGAAAGAATCAATTCCTCCTCTCCTAGGCTTTTTATTGGATCCCTCAGGAATTTCATCTCTGTCATACTTATCTGAAACCAAAAATTGAAGCATTTTATATAATCATAAAAACATAATCTGGTATCAAGTCAAAACACATCAAACACATTGTGACAAATAACTTAAATGGAAGATATTATTCTTGGCTTCTTGTAAACTGCCAGTACAGAAATTTTTAATAATAACAAGTAACAACAGAAATATTGTTAGAGCTACATATATGTTAGTTGCCACTTTTTGATTAAATTATATTGCTTATTAATCAAAAACATAGATTGAAACTGATCAATGAAATAAGAAATATGGAGTTTAGTATACAGTATCAGATTGATTATCAATCTGTATTTTTCCTCAACTGTATGCATGTTTTTATTTTTAAAAAGCTACTTATAATTTAAATGGACTTATAAATATATTGCTCGTGCAGGAACTACATAAAACACTTGGCACATAGACAGCATTAAGTTGCTAGGGTCAAACTAACCACTTTGGTCGAGATTGTATTCGGATTTAATTAGCCAATTGAGAGTTTCTTTGATTATTGTTTCCTCCTCCTTCGAATCTTTGTTTATCTTTCGATCTAGATCAGACAATATGCTTTTGGCATCGGGCAAGTTAATGTCCTGCAAAAAAACACTCACACGCATCAATTATGAAAGCTAGTAGCAAAGCCAATGTAGAATTATTCATCAACTATTATTTCATGAACTCTTAGAAAACTGATTAGATAAGTTTGAACAATGTATCTGTGATCAACTTCCTATTATCTGAATCATAAGAACATTGGTCACTCTTAAGTTAAAAATATTACTAAATTAAAAGGGGATAAAAATAACAACAGAAAAGAAGAAAACTTATTTCAATTTGCAACAATAGAAACACAAAACTCACAGGAAACGGAACAAAGGGCTTATTTTGAACCCAGCCACCACGTTTGAATCCTCCACGTCCTCCTCTCATTGCCATTTATGCTCTGACGCAAGAGAAGCTATATATATTCAAAGAAGAAGAAAAAGAAAAATTAAGGAGACGAAAAGATTGGAATTTGGTTATTTACATAGCTGAGAGAGGGCTTCTAATATGGAGACGATCAAAGTGTATTACTTCTGATAGGTGAAAAATCGAAGAGACCAAGAACCAATCGTAATACCCATTTACCTTTTTTTCTCTCTTAGAAAAAAAAAAATTCGAAGGCGCAGAGATGAGAAGAGGGGCGGCAAAAGTTTACTGACAATGGGAGGTTTAGTCTGCTTGGTATTGCTTGCCCGATTGAGTATCGGAAATCTGGGGCGGCTCAAGGTTTAGGGTTTTAGAGATTAAACAAGCTTAAACACCCACCCGACAATGAGAGAGAAGAACTGAAGAATAATAGATCGGGTTTTAAAAGGCCCAGTGAATAACCCGGCCCAGGTCAATTTTCCCCATTATTATATTATTATTATCACTAATCTCTAATCTTTAATTAGGCCTGTCAATAGGGCAGATCAACTAAGATCCGGATCCGTTTAAGGAGAGAAAAAATTAGACATGACTCGCCCCGTTTATCCAGCGGATCTTTAATAATCAAACCCGGACCTGGATCCGGAGGATCAATGGGTCAACAGAGCGGATCTGGACCTGTTTTTCAATGTGTTAATTACTAAATTTATTTATTTTTTATCAATATGTCACATGAACTCTTTACATAACCAAAATATTTCATTAAAACAAACTAGAGAGACAAAAATAAAAAATCTCCATTTACATCGAGGAACTTGACAAGAAACAAATCATTTTGGGTTTTTAATATTTTAATTTTATAAATAATTTTATATAACTTTGCTAAATATATTTATATATTTTATTTCTAAAAAAGAGAGTTTTAGATTAAAACTATTTCATATATGTAAATAAAAATAAATTATATTTAATAAGTTTAAAAAAATAAACAGGGCAGATCATAAAAGGATCGAATCGCTTATGATCCAGATCTGATCCGTTAAATAACAGGTCAACGGGTCCAGACCACAAGCAGATCAACGGGTCCAAAAATTAGATCGAAATCCGCTTAATAAGTACGGGTCTGGAGTAGGTCCGGATCAAAACCCGTCTCATTGACAGACCTATCTTTAATCTCTAATCTCTAATATAATAAAGGGTACAATAGTTTTGGTGTCATCGGCTTCACCAAATTTGAAGTTGACAAAATTGCCCAAAAATTTAATATAAACTCTACTGTAATAAAGGGAAGCCTAAAACAGTTTTGGTGTCATTGGTTTCACCAAATTTGAAGTTGACAAAATTGCTCAAAAGTTAATATAATAAAAGATGATATACTACCATATATTGACACATTGTCGGCGACTTAAAGTCGCCGGCAATGTTTTTGGACATTACCGGCGATTTTTGCCGGAAAAATCGCCGGTAATGTCTTTTTTTTTTTTACATTACCGGCGATTTTTGTCGCCGGTAATGTCCGTCGCCGGCAATGTCTCGATGGTAATGTAAAAAAAAAAAAAAAAGACATTACCGGCGACTTCATTTATGTCGCCGGTAATGTCTTTTTTTTTTTTCTTTACATTACCGACGACATAAATGTATGTCGCCGGCAATGTCTTTTTTTTTTTTACATTAGCATCTAGACATTGCCGGCGACGGACATTACCGGCGACAAAAATCGCCGGTAATGTAAAAAAAAAAAAAGACATTACCGGGGATTTTTCCGGCAAAAATCACCGGTAATGTCCAAAAACATTGCCAGCGACTTTAAGTCGCCGGCAATGTGTCAATCTGTGGTAGTGATAATAAAGGATTGTATTGTAAATTTATAACATAAAGTAAAAATTAAAAGATAAATATTCTAATTTTCTCCACATTTTTCTCTCACTTCCACACCACACCCAATCGGTGTGGATTTTTCTAGCCTCTATTAGTAAAGCCAAGCCCTCTCTTTGGTGTCATCGGTCTCGCCAAAATATGAACTTCTAAAAATATCCATAATAAAATAAAATAGAATCTCGATAATTTAATACTCGATTAATTAATAACATCGCTAAAATAATATTTTTTATCGGTCCCAACTTGGGGACAATATGCTAAATTAATAATTCACTAAATTTATAAGATAATAGAAATTCAAGAATTCATATGTCTAGCAATATATAAATTAATGATATCTTAATACGTATAATTAATTATTTATTTATGATAACTTCATAAAGAATGATTCAATAGCAACTTGCTGCTTCTTGGAATTGAGTCATCTTGAATCTCATCTCGGACTTTTCTTAACATGGTAAGAATTTTTGGTATTGCATGTCTTCTCATAACACATTAAGTAATGCATACACAATAAATTGAAAAATGATGTATATTGAATAAGGTACAACAATAATTGTTTATAAATTAATAAGTGTTTTAGGATATTTATTCTCCGTAACTTTCGGTGTGTGTCTTGTCCTAATTAGATACGGATTAGCATAGATTAGATATAGAGAATCCCAGTTATATCGGGACATTTATTATAACAGATTGTGTCAGCCTATATATATGACATTCTATCAATGAAAGAGATACAGTTTTCAGTCTATCATATTATTCTCCTTCAACATGTTATCAGTACACTCTGAGTTGATAGCCAGCCATCACCACAGAAAACAAAATACTTTCACCGACGATCTCTACCAATCGGCGTCTCCTTCTCCAGGAATCTCTAATTTTCCGGCCAAAATTGAACTTGTGCAGAACAGTCAACTTCGACAGATGATTGCGAACAACTCAAGACGAACCAAAGAACGATCTTCAAACGCATGGAAATCTCCAGATGTCTAGTTTCTAGAACATCCTAAAAATCTCAATTCAAATGTGTCTAGAGAAAGTTATGGTCGATTAAGTGCACGAAGGTCAGTCTGCCCGAAAAGAAGAAAACAAGAAGGAATCCTCCTTTTGCTGGAAGTTTTGTGGATGTGTTTCCTTTCTTCAAACTTCTTTCACAACAAAGTTTTCATACTGAGCATAACACCCTCGATGTAAACCTTTCTAAACCGTCAGTCTATAGATCTAGGAATAAAACTTACTTCCTGCAAAACACTAGATCTTAGGATTGTGATATTGTGATTGTGATTATTGCATATCTATGTCCTAGTTCTTATGAACTTATATCCATAGAGTATGAGTGATGGTCCTGGAGTAGCCACGTTTAGAAAAGAAAAGAAAATGAAGAAAAATCGATACTACGTGATGATTCATCACGGTTTCTGGATGTGATTTTGAGCCACCGTTTACTGATAATAGATTTTTGTGACCAAACATCATTGATCACAGTTCTTATTCTCTAAAACTTGATATTAGTGATCGGGGTTTTTTGATTGATAAACTAATTACATCTCTTGTCGATGACATCAATAGAGACGGAAAGACCTGAATTTGATATCCTTGATCCTCAAGGAGCAGAATACCATTGTTGGGTGTCAGATGTTGAGAACGCGCTTCTCGGTATAAATCTTATGGATACAATCCAACCACCACCACCACCTGGTACTGGGCCACCAACTCTAGCTCGCAAAACTCAAACCCTCATGTTTTTTAGGTGACATATGCATCCAGTTTTACAAAAATAATATTTGTTAAAGAATGACCCCGCGGTTTTATGGGTGACTTTACAAGATAGATTCAATAATGTGCATAATGCACAACTTCGAGAATTACAAGAAAGATAAGATTCAATCCAGTTGGTGGATTATCCAAGTATTAATGTTTTTCATCAAGCTATGTTAGAACTTCAATCGGAGTTGAATATTTGAGGCATTGTAATGACCAATCTGGCTATGATTGAGAAGTCTTTAAGCACATTCCATACTTCCATGAATACACTTGCTAGTCAATATCACACAGATCATGAGCAAGGAAAACTAAGATCATTCGGTGATCTCATAAATGTGTTGGCCAAGAAAGTGGTACCACGAGATTCTTCTCCACAATAATGTTCGACCAGCCGGTACTAAAAAGATCCATAAGTCGTACAACACTGGTGGGAAGACACGTAAGGATAAGAAGAACAGTTGTTCTAAGCCTTATAATAACCTTGGTGCAAAAGAAGGACAAGGCAAAACTCGTGGTGGAGGATATAGTCAAAACTTGACTTGGACTCACCAAGACAATAGTCATAACTCCAACAAGAATCATCCCGGTTCTAGGAATGGGAGAAATTCTTCAAATTCTGCTTCTAATTCGAGCTTGTCATCTTGTTATAGATGTAGTTCTACTAAGCACATGCACAAACAATGTTGTGCACCCAAGGATATTCAAAATGTCTACAAAAAATATATGCGACTTGACACATGAGACTAACTTCATTTGAAAACTATGAGATGAAAAATTGTGGTAAAGCCAATCTTATAATAGTAGACAATACAAAAGACAAGTCTGGAGACTGCGATTTTTGAACATTATTCAACTCTGATAAATTTTCTTCAAAGTTTTGATTGCTCCAAAAAAGTGAAGATACACATTCAGAATACTGAGGAATTATTTACATGTACTTTATTCTTCATTTTATTTGCGTGATTCTTATTTGCACCTACAGATTTGTTCCAAAAGTATGTCATACTAATAAAATGCCTTGTTCTGAGCGGATTTTGGGTTTTTGTTTGGAAATACTCAAATTAGAATCAATTTTGGATAATAAAATTAGAGAGAGGGGATAAAAAAATCTAATTACCAAATCTGATATTTGACAAGACATGTATGATGCTAGAGTACTCAGCTAGGTTACAACGGTTTTTTTTTAGATAATTACATATAAGGTCATTTAGAGACCATATTTTACACATAAGGTTATTTAAACTTTTTATCCTAATTAAGGTCACTTTCTTTAATTCATATTTTTTGTCTTTCCAATTTTGCCCTTTTATATTTACTTTGAAGATCATTTATATTTTTATCTTAATTAAGGTCATTTTTATCCATATTTTCTGTCTTTTAAATTTTGCCTCTTTATATTAACTTTTCAGGTCATTTTATATTTTTTATCCTAATTAAGGTCACTTTTTTTATCCATATTTTTTATGCATAAAGTTCCAGTAAAGTAGTATTATCCAACAACTAGAGTAGTACTTTCTGAAAACTATAGTAGTACTTTCAACAAAATTTTAATTAGAATGCATAAAGTCCCAGTAGAGTAGTACTATCCAACAACTAGAGTAGTACTTTCTGAAAACTACAGTAGTACTTTCAACAAAGTTTTAGTTAGAATGCATAAAGTCCCAGTAGAGTAGTATTATCCAACAACTAGAGTAGTACTTTCTGAAAACTATAGTAGTACTTTCAACAAAATTTTAATTAGAATGCATAAAGTCCCAGTAGAGTAGTACTATCCAACAACTAGAGTAGTACTTTCTGAAAACTACAGTAGTACTTTCAACAAAGTTTTAGTTAGAATGCATAAGTTCCAGTAGAGTAGTACTATCCAACAACTAGAGTAGTATTTTCTGAAAACTACAGTAGTACTTTCAACAAATTGTTGTAGTATTTTTTATGAAACTGCCAAATGGTATTTTTGCAATGTCCTCACTGTTTTTGGAGGCAATTTTTTATGAAGTTCACCCATGACTTTGCAAAAGCCTCTTAATGTCGATCGTATTTGGACTTTGGGTTTCTTAAGGTCTTCCATTTGTGCCATTTCTGCAAAACAATAAAATAGATCATCAAAACTACTTACATCAATTCTACATACTACTACAGAGCACACTACATACTATGCATAGCCAACACTGCAAACTACTACAGAGAACACTACATACTACTCACAGACAACACTGCAAACTATTACATAGGACACTAAATACTACTACAAAACACTCTGCATACTACTCACAGACAACATTACAAACTACTACAGACTACTACAGAGCACACTACATACTACTCACAAACAACACTACAAACTACTACAAAGCACACTACAAACTACTACAAAGCATACTACAAACTACTACACAGCGGACTACATACTACTCACAGACAACACTACAAACTACTACAGAGCACACTACAAACTACTACAAAACACACTGTAAACTACTACAGAGCGGACTACATACTACTCATATACAATACTGCAAACTACTACAGAGCACACTACAGTCTGTACATACTACTACAGAGTAACATATGTACTACCACAAATTATTATAGACACTACTACGTACGTAACAACCAAAACACAACAATCTGCCTAACAACCAAAGCACACTACAGTCTGTACATACTACTACAGAGTAACATATGTACTACCACAGATTATTATAGACACTACTACGTACATAACAACCAAAACACAACAACTTTTGCGTAACAACCCAACCAAACCAAAGCAAACACTACCACAGACTATGCTCCAACACAGAGAGAGAGAGAGAGAGAGAGAGAAAGAGAGAGATAGAGAGAGAGAAAGACAGAAAGAGAGAAAGAGAGAGAGAGATGGAGCAGAGACTAGCTTTGAGCCATGGCTGACCCTTCCTTTGAGCCCGGACGACCTAGTCACTCCGCCGTCGAGCTCGGTCGTGTAATTGACCGCAGTCTAAGGTCCTACTCTTGTTATTTAAGTGACTCTTATTCTCATTTTTCCTTTCTCAATAAAGGTTTTGAAGTCGCCGCCATAGAGATTTGTCGAAGTAGAAGAGGAGAAGAAGATGAGGAGGCTCTGCTAGAGTTTTGGGGGAGAGAGAGTTTTTGTGACTGAATTTAGGAGAGAGAGAGATTATGAGGTTTATATATAATGACATATTTGTAAATAAGTCAAACTTTTAGGGTTTTTTTGTTTTTGATTTTTTATCATGTGACCTTATTTGGGATAAAAATATGGAGTGACCTTATGTAGTATAGATCTTATCTATATGACCTTATGTATAATTTACCCTTTTTTTTGGTTTGTTTCATGTTAATACTTTAATAAATCTTGTATCACCGGAGGTCCCATGTGTGTGTATATATATATATATATATATATTTATGTATATGTACAGATATGATTCAAGAGTGAAAACCGGTTTAATTACTTATCCTGTTATGTTTTGCTTGTCGAATATAATTTGTTGTCAATGGCTTGTAGGGTGTCACAGTATCCGAACAGTGGATAATCAAGTGGTCTCCTCCATTACCTAGTATTGACCAACCCCGGTTATATTGTTCTGGTCCTTTGGGTGGAACTTTGAGAACCTCATTAAATTGGATGGCACCATCTGCATAAATTCTACACGTCCTAGATCATGAGGATGATTCAGAAAGTGAACATCACGAAGACAGTGAGGGCGACATCCACGACGACCTTGACTTACCTCCTTACTTGTAATTTACATGTCTCAATTACATTAATGCAATTTGTTACTCTTTAAAAAAACTATGTTGAATACTTTTGCATCTATGCTCAAAGTTGATAGTCTCGAGTCTTAACTATTGACTACGTATTGTGAATGTATGTTAATGCGTACATCGGTACATTGCTATCCGCCGGTGATTGATATTTGCGATAACACATTGCAGGGGACGATACCAAGCTTGAATTTCATACTGGTTATTACCAAACATTGAATTCTATGATGTTTTCCCCTTTTGGTTAGGATTTTTTAGGTGCATTCCTGGTATGATAAGGAAACCCAAAAAGGATCTAAATCATGTCTTTGAGCTGCAGATTTATGGTCTCTTTTTTCAATAATTTCTCAGGAAATTTCCCGAATACAAATTTGTTGAAATGCAATCAAAGGTTTTGCTTCAAGTCTGTACACATGCTAAATACATAAAGGCAATTTCAAATGTTTATGATCTGGCAAGGCGAGTAAAGGTGTTGACTAATTTTACTATATTCTATAATTCGATAGAACTGAGATGAATGACCAAGTTAACAACCAACTTTAACTCCATTTTAGTATTGAACAATGACCAAGTAAACAACCAACTTTAACTCTATTTTTTTCTAAGTAGCACTACACATTTTTTTCTAAGAGCAAGTTCATTTACAAATGTCATTTCAAAGGGTATCAAACTGAACTTCAATATGTACGAGATTTTATTTTTAAATACTTCGGTACTAAAGAATAATTCAACCATTTATGCTCCTAATATTATTTAGTCTCGTTATCAATGTGGGATATACTCTCCTGCCTCTCCATTTTCTTAACTTACATCGAGCTTCATAACTCCAACAAATATTTTGGTAAAAGAGATGGAAAAAATTCTTGAATGCACCACAAAATTATTCACTTAGAGGGTAATTTCAAAAGTAATACATGTCAAAATTTGATTCGTTTGTACATGATTGAGATGCTTCTCTCTCTCAACCAACACTCAAATCGGTCGATCGGACCTTCATCGGAAACAGAGTACCTACCACCCAGAATCCCAGACCTCTATCTGAAACCATAACAATCAGAAGAGATTCACGCATGAATACCTATTCTTCGTTCCCTCATTTCCTTCTCATCCCCTCATTTTAATTAATTGAACCTCATCGATTTTGGAAATATTGCTCCACTACTGTTTGCATCATAGTTTTGCTACAAAATTGGAGCATATCTTATCTTGTTAATCTGATTAGGTTATCATATATTATGATTT
Source organism: Geum urbanum (assembly GCA_946800695.1). Taxonomy (NCBI): domain Eukaryota; kingdom Viridiplantae; phylum Streptophyta; class Magnoliopsida; order Rosales; family Rosaceae; genus Geum; species Geum urbanum. The sequence continues at coordinate 6,638,014 of OX327002.1, read as the reverse complement.
TAGCAATAGAATTGTTCAAGGATATGTAAGAATAAAACATATCGATGCATATGTTGCTAGGTTTTTGATGAGAGAGAGAGATTTTGCGGCGACGACAATGATATTCCAGTGACGTGGAAGTCTTTTCGCCTTTCGTGACGATCAGATTTTTGGGGAATGAGTTATTCTATAGCTTGAAACATTAAAAAACTGAGATTTTGCCACATTTCATTTTGGGATAAATGTCTATTGGGTGCTTAGACCCATGGTGCATTCCAGCCTGATCCAAGAGATGGACAAGTCACTTACAAACTTAGTTCATAGGCTTTAGCCTTATAATCTAGGTTACATGGAAGCTTCAAAGTGAGGCGATTCCCGCTTCGGAATCGGAAGCTCGCTTGAAGCTCTCGGAAGCACGATTCTAAAATTATTCTTTTTGTAAGCATTTTGGAAGCACAATTCCAAAAATATACTTTTTGGAAACTTGATGTTTCATATTAGAAGCGCTAAATCGTATTTCACAAAAAACCATGAGAGAAATTTAGTGTTTTTTATATTTGAATCATATTATTATACATGTAATTGTTTGAAAATAATCAAATTAGAATTAAATTCTTATCTTGTTTTACATTACTTATCAAATTATATTTTTCTATGTATATATAATTAATTTTTTATTATATATTAGACGCGTGCTCGCTTTCACTAGTTTTTGAAGGAAAAAAAAATGTTTCCATGTTTCCTCACACTTCTCTTCTATGCACCCGTACCGGCTTTCATGCAACATAGCTTATAACTTTCTAAGGTCTTAATAGGTGGCAAGACTGTGCAACCTAATGCTTTGATACCAACACACACATGACCAGCTCAAATCTCAAACTTTATTTATTAAAAAAGTGTTTACAATAGGATTACAATACAAGCTCTAATTACAGTGGATAGAGAGAGGAAGATGGCAGAGAGAAGATGGAGCTAAAAAATTTGAAAACTAAAACTTGCGGAACTCTAAAGGAGAACTCCACTTAAAAAGATCCAAAAAGGAGGGCAACCGGCTACTGAAGGCTACTCCAAAATTTGGTAAAAGAAAAGATGACATGCCTTTTACTAAATGGTCGACAAAGAAAAACAAAAAGAATCTCAACTTTTCTGAGAGTCACGCCGGGTGCTCAAGGGGCTCCATCGAACACGTGAAAATTAGTAGTGAATGAAGGATTCTTAAAGCTGTTACAAAATAATAATAATAAGAAGAAAATGGGAAAATATCCCGAAAGAATGTGGTCAAAAGCTTTACTTGATTTCCACCTTAGTCTTGCTCTTCTTCTTTTTTAGAGCTTTGGGGCATCTCATCATTCAAAGAATCCAAGAAATCTTTGGAAGGGTCCGCGAAGGGGACATTACCCAGATAATCTTCCATGTCTTCATTATTTTGGGCAAAGTCTTCTTCTTCATCATCCATCATAGAAGAGGGATTCGAGGAAGCCTTTGAAGAAGTCTCCTTGAATAAAACAGCTACATTGTTATCAATCTGGGACGAGAGCTGCTGCAATAATTTTTCTTTACGCTCATTTGGAGAAGCTCAAGGAAAAATGGCTTTCGCCAAGGAAGGAGGAATGACAAAATTCCTTTTAGGATCTTGTTGAGAGAATATTCCTTTTCTGTCTTCTTAAAGGTTGTAATACACTCTTTGATCTTGATTAAAGGAGGATTATAGTCAAATCTGGACCACTATTTATAATGGAATTGCCGATTAAGGGATAGAACCCCAATATCTAAATGACAGACCGAATAAGTCCATTGCCAAATCCAGTGAAGGCTAAATTTTGCAATAAAGTGGAGAAGATTACTCCCAATGATCACCTTAACTCCGCTAAATTTTAGGTTTGACATAATGTAGTCCTCATGAGATTTTAAGAGTTCAACATGAAGGAAGTCTTCACCTGGACCCATAGAATGGAACCAGTTGTAGAACCAATAAGGAAGTTCCTGTTTAATAATAGAAAGCTCTATTCTGATGAACTATGTATGCTTTTCAGCTTTATTCTGATAATAGAAGGCCTTGCTCCAGGCTTCAATATAATCCCAATAATTATAACTTACCTGGATAAATTTTAAATCCATGAACTTGTTAGCATTACGACCCCATTCAGAGATATGAATAATGCGTTGAATAAATGCTTTACTGAACGAAATATTTTCATTATGCTTGTTCTAGTTTATATGATGAAACTTTACTGAACCAGTTTCTATAAGGATGCATTCATAATAATTTCTGTTTTTCTTCCCTGCAAGGGAAAAATTAGCTTCAGGTTCAAAATACCTTCTTGCCAAGGTATTAGGAGAGTTAAGATATCTCTTATCTCCTTTCTGGAGAATAATAATCTGTTCCTCCAGAGGTTTCTTATACCTGGAAGAACAAGTTCCTTAAGAGCTACTGAAAAGCTCTCTTAGGTCTTGCCAGTGGATAAATAATTTGCTGCATCTATTGGCTCACTCCTTCTAGATTGAGAAGGGGGATGAGAGTTTGAATAACTCTGGAGTGTAAGGCTTGGGAAGCTGCTTTCCCCTCTGCCTCTGCCTCTTCCATTGGAAGAATATTTTCCTCCTCTGGAGTCTCGGCTGAACTGGCTCATTTAGTACCTATAATAAATTTTCTGGTTAAAAAATCAGGGAGGGAGATAATTTCGCCTTTAATAAACTAAATTTTAAAATCAAATATAGATAATATAGACTGCCATCGTGCAAATATTTGTTTAGAAGCTAAATTTTTAACATCTTTTTCAAGAACATCTTTAGCTGCCTTACAATCAACTCTTAATAAAAATTCTTGATTTGATAAATCATCCTGGAATTTTGAAATACAATTGACAATAGCCAGAGTTTTATTTTTTAGTGGAGTAGTTTTTCTGGGCATCATTCCACTTTCCAGAAGTATATCTGGATAATATTTCTTTTTCTGAATTAGGAAAATTTTGTTTTAGAATTTCTCCATAACCTAAGTCTGAAGCATCTGTTACTACTATTTTAAAACTAGTTGGAGAAACAAGAGCCAGACAAGAGAGACTTTTTACTTTAGACTTAATAAGTCTTGCTTACTGCCTTGGTATGGACTTCATTCCAATGAGAAGGATTCTTCCTGAATCTTTCATAAAGAGGAAGGCTGTCTGTGGATAGGTTTTTATAATACCCAACTATATAATTTAAACTCCCTAAGAAGCGTTGAATATGAGTTTTATCCCTAAGTTCATCGGAAAAAAATTCCGCGAATCGAATAGCTCGGTCAACAGGGATAATTCTTCCTTGTTCAATTTCTTGGCCAAGGAAGCAATTTTTTGTCTGAAAATAGACATTTTTTTAGCATATACTACAAGACCTACTTTTTAAATAAGATTTATGAAAATATTCAGATGCTTGAAGTGTTGGTGAAGCGAATGTGAGAAGATAAGCATATCATCTATATAAAAAATAGAGAAAGAAGAATAAGGTGCGAAAATATCATTCATAATATTCTGAAATTCTGAATGAGCGTTTTTAAGCCCAAAAGGCAACATGTTCCATTCATAATGTCCGAAAGGAATAGTAAATATTGTTTTATATCTGTCACTTTCAGCAATCAGGATTTGCCAGTATCCAAACTTTAAGTCAAACTTTGAAAAAATAGAGGCTGATTGGAGCCTAGATAATAAGTCCTTTTTATTAGGTAATGGATACCTAATCCATTTGAGTACCTTATTCAAAGGTTTATAATTGATTACTAATCTAGGAGTCCCTCTTTCAATTTCAGCATTTTTGTTAACATAAAAGGTTGTACAACTCCAAGGGGAGTAGGACTTCCTGATAAGTTTTCTCTCCAGGAGAGAATTAATTTCTGTTTTGCAATATTCAATCAGCTCAGCATTCATTTGAGCTAGCCTGAATTTAGTAAGAATATTTTGTTCTTTAAAGTCAGGCTCATAAGGGAGAGTGATAGTATGCCTTTTCTTTTCCCAGAAAACATTAGGTAAATCACAACATATTTCCCTTTTGATAATATCAGATAAGGATTTAATCTGATTTTGGCAAGAATTAATTTGAGTTATAATACTCATAACTTTTAAATCAGATTGAATAAAATTTACTTATTTTCTTTGAAAATAAGAATATTTTTGATAATATCAATTTCACGAGTATGAGGTTTAGTGATAAAGTCAAAAAAGATCTTTTGACCTTCAATTTCATATACTATCCCTTCGGTTGTTTTCCTAAAGGGCTCAATAAGACTAAGGAAAGAAGTTCCTAAAATAATTTGTTATGTCAGACCTTTGACCACAACAAATGTGGTTTTGGAACACATGCCTGAATTGCAAATATAGGCATTAGATAATTTATACCTGATTTTTAGTCTTGATCCATCAGCAGTGTTTAATGACTGTGATGATTTATCATAATATCTCGTAGAGATTACCTCTTCACTGATACAATTTAGATCTGCTCCGCTGTCAATGAGAGCGATCCCTTTTAAGACATAGTCTTTGTCTATGAAAATAGTAACATTAAAAGAGAACTTCCTTCTTGTTGAACTCTTAAAAGATTATGAGGACTACATTATGTCAAACCCAAAATTTAGCGGAGTTAGGGTGATCAGTGGGAGTAATCTTCTCCACTTTATTGCAAAATTTAGTCTCCCCTAGATTTGGCAATGGAGTTATTCGGTCTGTCATTTAGATATTGGGGTTTTATCCCTTAATCGGCAATTCCGTTATAAATGGTGGTCCAGATTTGACTATAATCCTTCTTTAATCAAGGTCAAGGAGTGTATTGCAGCCTTTATGAAGACAGAAAATGAATATTCTCCTCAGCGAGATCCTAAAAGGGATTTTGTCATTCCTTCCTTGGCGGATCTAAAAGCCACTTTTCCTTTAGCTTCTCCAAATGAGCTTAAGGAGAAAGCTGCAGCAGCTATCATCCTAGATTGATGACAATGTAGCTATTTTATTCAAGGAGACTTCTTTAAAAGCTTCCTCGAATCTCACTTCTATGATGGATAAATATGACGACGATAAAGATGATGAAGAAGAAGAAGACTTCGCTCAGAATAATGAAGACATGGAAGATTATCTTGGTAATGTCCCATTCGCGGACCCTTCCAAAGATTTCTTGGATTCTTTTAATGATGAGATGCTCCAAAGCTCTAAAAAGAAGAAGAGTAAGACTAAGGTGGAAATCAAGTAAAGCTTCTGGCCACCTTCTTTAGGGATATTTTTCCTTTTTATTATTATTATTATTATTATTATTATTATTATTTTGTAACAGCTTTAAGAATCATTCATTCACTACTGATTTTCACGTGTTCGATGTGGCCCCTTGAGCACCCGACGTTACTCTCAGAAAGCTGATATTCTTTTTACTTTTCTTTGTCGGCTATTTAGTAAAAGACCTATTATCTTTTATTTTACTGAATTTTGGAGTAGCCTTCGGTAGCCGGTTTTGAGCTGGTCTTGTGTGTGATGGTATCAGAGCTGGAACCTTATTAGACGACATCTTAAGTCGCGTAGAAGAGCACCCATTGCACGAAAAAAGAGGTACAAGCACTACAAGAAAAGGAGACATTACCGGCGACGGGAGGTCGCCGGCCTTGTCTTTTTTTTTCGCCGGAAATGTCATTCCCGGCGACGAGTCGCCGGAAATCTCCCGCCGGTGTTAACATTGCCGGCGACGGGAAACGGCGTCGCCGGCAATGGTTCCGCCGCCGTGGCCGGAATTTGTGACATTGCCGGCGACTGAGGTCCATGTCGCCGGCAATGTCAGAAAAAATTTTGAAAAAAAAACGCGGTTCTGGATTGGGCCCAATTCCAGAACCTGCATTGAAAGACATAAACCGTACAATCATACAAGTTCAACAGTACACATAAATGTCCAACGTACAGTACAAATAGCAACGACGATACGAAAATTAACTACAACTACAGGTCAGGGTCGAGGAACTTGCGGGTCAGGGTCGAAGTAATCAAAGTACTCATTTGAATTCCGGTGGCTACCTTGGTCTTGCTCTGGCGTTGACTGGTGCGGTGGTGGTGGTGGATAGCTAGGGAACGGAGGGACCGGGGCCGGGGGAGGTGTGGGGAACGGTTGTCCGGTAGTCTGAGCCTCGTACATCGTCCGCATCCATGTGTACATCTGAGCCTGCACCTGTGTCTGCTGCATTTGGTACTCGGCCATCTGCCTCTTTTGCTCCTCCAACTCCCTCTGCGTCCTATGAAGCTCCGCTGCGAGGTTACGACTAGAAGTTGAACTTCTTGACCCGGTAGAGTATTGTGAAGTGGTTTTCAATACTCCTTCGCCCGCCGAGCCCATTCCCCTACAGTAGTAGGTATTCTTTCCAGTCCCGCACGCTTTTGCCATGATCTGAGCCGCTATCGGGGGATCAAGCGGATCGATCTGAGAGGCATACTGGGTGACTTCTTCCTCGGAGCAGTCAGGATGGTTAGTCCGAGCTATACTCATGGTCACTTCTGTCGTCGCCTCCTCCACTCTCGCCTAATTGAAAAGCGAAAATGAACAACGTATTAACTAACAACATCTATTAATATCGAAAAATAGTTTTATTAACACATGGAGAGGCGAAAGACTTGCCGCTTCATCAGGGCATTGCGGATAGAACTTCTGATGAATATACACCAAGGGGTTCACTTCTTGTTGTTGCTGCGCCTTAGTCGACCAACCCATGTAGTTGAGTGAACCTGCATGATGGGCCCTGGTGTTTTTCAATCTATTCGCCCGGTTCGTCTTCGAAATCGCCTTGTTTGATAAACATATGGAAAAAAATTAGTAACTAACTATTTCAATCTGATACGATACATTAGGCTTGTAAGATATATTAAGGATGCATACCTGAGCTTTGGGGTGCTCGAAGTGGGCTATCAGCCACAGCCACTCGTACTCCCTAAACCGGAATTCGCTAGGAGTAGAACCTCGGCCTAGCTCCTTGTATACAGTGTAATGGGAAGAAAGCTCGTTCTTCCACTCTTTATACCTATATTAAAACAAGGAAAAAAAGTTAGAGATATTAAAACAGTTGATAAACAAAAATCTAACTCGATATATATTCAAATAAGTGGAAGCACATCACCGATTATGTAGTTGACACTCTACCCACGTGTGAATAAGAACTTCATCCACGTCAAACCACACCTGCAATATGAATATATAAAAGGTAAAATTATATATTTAAGTGGACTTAATTAATAAATGTAAAATTTACGTAATGAAAATACGATTTTACTCACACTGAGTGCATTATGCACTTGCATCTTCACGTAGATAGGCACAGATTCCCAATCTGGCCAAAGCATTGGGACCTTGTCCCGCACGATCGCACCGGCCATGCTGACATATTTTCGCGTGGTGTCGAATGCCTCGATCACCTCGCCATCCTCATTGGCCCTTATGGGCGTTTTCCTTCCGCCGGTGGCCTGCTCAAGTCTCTTCCCGGTGCAGGTGCCTCTAGCCCCTTTCCGTTTTCCAGTCTCATTAACGAAATTGCCTAATAAAACAATGTCAACAAATTGATATCATTAATTGAACCAATCGCAAGTCTTAAGTAATAATTAAGTAATCAATCTGATGTTAAATAAAATTTACCTGCATCGTCCGTTTGTTGGTTGGTGCACCTCACACTCCAAAGATACACGGGGTCGAACGGGAGGAAGTTATACGCTTCCTCCACGGTCAGGAAATCCGGCCGTCCTTCAATATAAACAGGCATCCCCCTATCATCGAATTCAGGGATGACAGGAATCTCGTCGGGTAGGAAGAGACCGGACGGCGGAGATAGACGAGGCCTGGACGATGAGGCGCCAGCACCACCATGTGCCTCAGATGATTCTCGTGAAACGGGAGTAGGCACCATCCGAATATGGGGCATTCGGATTGAGGGAGTTTCTGATGCCCCCGTTGACTGTCGCTCGTCTGAGGCTCTGCCACCGGAGGGACGTCTGCTGATTGAGCGTCTAGAGACTGAGGCTCGAGCCTTGAATTCCGGTTCCACGGCTCTTGATCGTGCAGCTTCCTCCTCAGCTCGCGCCTCTAGCAAGGCTCTCGTGCGAGCAGTCATCATTGGCCCACTGGGCGTGTTGCTAACTGCGGCCGAGGAGGAAGCTTGACTACTGTTCCCTCCACTATTTCGGGAACCTCTCCGAAGCCAATTAGCCGCAAAACCTCCTGGACATCGTAATAGTCATGGATTCGGTTCAATAACAAATCGGAACCGGAACGGTGTGGAACCGGAACCGTTTGAAACCGAAACTGTTTGTAACCGGAACCGTTTGTAACATAACGGTTCCGGTTACAAACAGTTCCGGTTCCAAACCGTTCCGGTTCTATAACAAATCGGAACCGGAACGGTGTGGAACCGGAACCGTTTGAAACCGGAACTGTTTGTAACCGGAACCGTTTGTAACATAACGGTTCCGGTTACAAACAGTTCCGGTTCCACACCGTTCCGGTTCTATAACAAATCGGAACCGGAACGGTGTGGAACCGGAACCGTTTGAAACCGGAACTGTTTGTAACCGGAACCGTTTGTAACATAACGGTTCCAGTTACAATAAGTTCCGGTTCCAAACCGTTCCGGTTCCAAACCGTTCCGGTTCCAAACCGTCCCGATCCCGATTTCCACCTTCATTTATACGATTAATTAACAACTATATCACCTAAATTAACGACTATACATATTCGATGTGTATATATATATATACATCATGCATCTTAATTAAATTTATCCATCACATATTCATCCAAATCACAAACCCTAATTAATTTTCCACATTTTTCACACATATATATATCATGCATCTTAATTAGGTTTAATTTCCGTATATATATACATCACATATTCATCAAAACCACATTTATACATAATTTTCACATATATATATACATCACTTCATATTCACATACCTAAATATATATATACATCACATATATACATACATGCTAATTTAGAACTTATCACCCTAATTTCCAACTTAGCACCCTAATTAATTTACACATACACATACACATACACATACACATACACATACACATACACATACACATACACATGCAAAAAAATAATTAAAAATTGAGAGAGAGAGAGAGAGAGGGAGAGAGAGAGGATCGGACCTGTCATTTTCTTCCACCTACAATGGTGAGGGGAGGAGAGGAGGGGAGGAGGGGAGGAGGGGAGGAGGAGATTTTCGGAGGAGGAGAGGAGAGGGGATCGGTGGAGAGGAGGAGAGGGAGAGGAGGAGTAGAGGATAAGGAGGAGGAGTGGGAGAGGAGGAGGAGGACACTCACCGGACCGATTTGGGAGGAGGAGAGGGAGAGGAGGAGGAGAGGGAGAGGAGGAGAAATGAAAGGCTCGGGCTGGATAAAATCACAAACCAGAAGACATTACCGGCGAGTTGCTTATAACTCGTTGGTAATGTCATTACCAACGACTTCAACTCGTTGGTAATGTCATTATTTCCCGAAGAATATCCGACAACATTTTCCGTCTACGATTTCCGGCTACATTTTCCGACTACATTTTCGATCATCAATTTCCGTATCCGTACGATTAATGACTACATTTTTCGTCTACATTTTCGATTAATGATTTCCGTATACGTACGATTAACGACTACATTTTCCGTATACGTCCGATTAACGACTACATTTTCCGTATACGTACGATTAACGACTACGATTAACGACTACAATTTCCGTATACGTACGATTAACGACTACGATTTCCGTATACGTACGATTAACGACTACATTTTCCGTCTACGATATCCGGCTACATTTTCCGACTACAATTTCGATTATCAATTTCCGTATACGTACGATTAACGACTACATTTTCCGACTACATTTTCGATTATCAATTTTCGTATACGTACGATTAACGACTACATTTTCCGTATACGTACGTACCATTTCCAGCTATGCACATTTTCCGACTACAATTTCGATTATCAATTTCCGTCTACGATTAACGACTATAATTTCCGTATAAGAATTCAATGAGGATCTGTCATAGACCAATCTATGTTTTCGAATACATAGTTATATCTGTGTATATATTGCAGTAACTTCAAAAGGCACATCAGTTCAACAGAACTGATGCATTGGTTCACATTGGTTCACATTGGTTCACATTGCTTCAGTCCCTGAACTGATGCATTGGTTCACATTGTTCAGATCAGTTTCTGAACACAGATGCATTGGTTCACATTGGTTCACACTGATGCATTGGTTCACATTGGTTCACATTGGTTCACATTGGTTCACATTGGTTCACACTGATGCATTGGTTCACATTGGTTCACATTGGTTCACATTGATTCAGTCCCTGTAAGTTCTATTTGTTTTCATTCTATAAACACAGATGTTCTTAACATGAGTTTTGCAGAATTCATATCACTAGAAACTAAGTTATCTAACATTAGTACCCAGTCTTAAGTGTCTAACAATCAATGCTTCAACAGATTTGTCATCAATGCTTCAAAATAAATTAATAAGATAGCATTAAAGTGACTAAACCACAAACAATCAAGTAATCAACAATTCAAAATGAATTCCCGCTGTGAGAAGATATAATGCAGAAGTTGATTATCCTCTTATGCATTTCTCAGCCCTACAATTTTCGACTACAATTTCGACTACATTTTCCGACTACGTACGATTTCCGACTACAATTTCCGACTACAATTTCCAACGTACTAAGGATGATAATCGTAATCATCTTCATCACTTGAGTCTGACTCGGTTTCATAGGTAACCTCTGGCAATATGTGCCGCTCCTCGTCATCTGAATCAGCGTCAACTTCATATGGATTAACATCGAGAAGTTCTGCTCCAGTAATTCGAACCACACTCCCAGATCTCACATTATTAAGGCGAATCGTAGATGATTCCGGAATGTCAAAAGCGTTCGGCTCTTGGTATGCAGTAACTTCCTCATCATCTGCGGTATCACCAAGTGTGGCAGCACTGTATATGTTTCTATGAGCAACATGGTTAACCACCTTCCACGGGACTTTGTTAAGAAGATCGTCCAGGTAAAACACTTGTTTTACTGATGAGGCAAGAACGAAAGGGTCATCTTCATACCAGGTAGTAGCAGTATTCACCGAAAATGTTCCGTACTGATCGGTCCTTGTGTTCTCCGGGCTAGTATCAAACCATCTACACTTGAACAAGTGCACTTTCATGCGGTTCCCATAAATTAGTTCAACAACTGAATGAAGGACACCGTAATAGTCAACGCCATCCTGCCCACCATGGACCATCACCCCACAATTCTGTGTTTTCAGTCGGTCGTCTCGATTTTCACATATAAATTTCACGCCATTGACCTGACACATCGAGTACACTTTTGAAGCAATCGGTTTCATCGCCAGGACCCTCAATTCGTTTGACCACTCTGGGCAACCATCATCTGCTACATGGTTAATCTGAAAACGTCCATATATTAATACGTACAGAAGAAATTATGTCATCTTGAAACCACAAAAGCACGTACATACATACATGCTATGTAAGGATATATATATAAAAATAGACATATACACATATACTTACCCATTGACCAAAGTAGTTTGCAAACGTCTTGTTGTGGTAATCAACATTTCCGGCAATAGCAGGGCAGTGAAGATGATAGTTTTTCCAATATTGTACTTCTTGACAGTTAATCAGTACCGACCAGTGGGCAATAGCTACCTCATTTCCATCCAACTTGTACGACTTTGGCAAGCTTCCCTGTACTACCACGTCACTGGAGATGATAGAAAGGTTGAACTGGGGTTCATCTATCGGCATATGTTGTTGGGGGTCCTCTACATTTTCGAGGTACACTTTGGTGTACGTTACACACTCGTGCGCAAGATATGCTTCAGCGATACACCCTTCAGGTGCATATTTATTCTTCACATAGTCCTTGTAGGCTCCCAATTGTCTACAAGTTAACAAGTACATGTTAACTTACTTAACCAGAAGTCATTACATATAAAAACCATAGGCAAACCAAATTTATGAATCATTTGTACCTTTCCATGGGATACATCCAAGTGTAGTGTACGGGACCGGTAAGCAACAATTGTTCAGGAAGATGGATCATCAGGTGCGGCATTATGTCGAAAAAATTTGGGGGAAATATCCTCTCAAGCTTGCACATGATAAAAATGATGTCATCTTGCATCTCCCTCAGGTCTGCTTTTTTAACTTCCCTGGTGCATAACTTCTGAAAGAATCTTGACAAGGCCACCAACGGCTCCACCACCTCTTTGGGCATGTACCCTCGAATGAAAATAGGGAAAAGGCGTTGAAGCAGTACATGGCAGTCATGACTCTTTAATCCGTACATCTTATTGTCCCGGAAGTTAACACACCTGCTTATATTTCCTGCATAGCCATAAGGATACCTGCATATATATATATATAGATGAAGCCATATATATGGACCAATTATATTTCTCGCATATAACCATATATACTCCGCTAAAAATTTAAGGACAAATTCATACATAGCCATAAGATCGAATATATACCTGACATTACTCAGCCACCGAAAAATTTCATGCTTATGCTTCGGCTTTACGGTGTACGGAGCTTGCGGCATTTTTCTCTTACCATCTCTTAACCACAAATGTTTCCGCACACCCATTGCTTTAAGATCAATGCGTGCCTTAGGGATGTCTTTTGTTTTCCCCTCCAAGTTAAGAACTGTGCCCACCACACTTTCACACACATTCTTCTCTATGTGCATGACATCTAGGTAATGTCTGATAGGCAACCTGGGCCAGTAGGAGAGTTCCCAGAATATGCTCTTGTGTGTCCAAAACTTATACCTTTCGGGCTTTTCTGGAATTGACGCCACTATGTCAGGATGATTGCTCAGCTGGCCAAAATCGTATTCATTCAACACTTCCAAAATTTCGTCCCCTGTCCATCGGCTGGGTGCCACACCAGTTTCAACAGTCCCATCAAACGCGTCTGGATCCTGCCTAAATGGGTGATCATATGGAAGCCAACAACGGTGACGCATCGAGACAATTTTACTGCAATGAGGACTGCAACAATCAACCGTCATGCACTCTGAACAAGCCCTGTAACCCCTGGTAACGTTGCCCGACAACATACCGCGGGCAGGAAAATCACTGATGGTGCCAACAAGCATGGCATGCATCTGGAACATCTCCTTTTTGAACCTATCGTAAGTGGGGTGGCCACACTCACTCAGGTACTTAAGCTCCTCAATCAAAGGCCTCAAATACACATCGAGACACTTTCCTGGATAACCCGGGCCCGGAATTAACAGAGTGAGCATATTGTATTCCTTCTTCATGCACATCCATGGTGGAAGGTTGTACGGTACCAAAATAACTGGCCATATACTGTATTGAAGACTCATGTTGCCAAAAGGGTTGAATCCGTCAGATGAGAGCCCTAGCCAAACATTTCGGACCTCTGCTGCAAAATGATCAAACTCCCTGACCATGTGCTTCCAAGCCTCTCCGTCGGAAGGGTGTATAAGGGTGTCATCGTCAGGCAAGTTCCTCTCAGCCCACCATCTCATTGCCTCGGCCGTGAAAGCACACATGAACAACCGCTCCAGCCTATCAATAAGCGGGAAATATCGAAGTATCTTCACAGCTTTCTTGTTGCCTGCAGGAGTCAACTTATACCTTTCTGTAAAACATACCGGGCAGGCTTCAAGGTCTTCGAGATCTTTTCCCCAGAAGAGAATACAATCATATCTGCATGCATGGATTTTGATGTAGGAAAGCCCAAGATCTTTCAGGATATGTCGCACCTTATGATGAGTGGTAGGAAGACGATGACCGGGTGGCAGTAGCGAAGCAGTCCACTTCAACCAAGAATCAACAGCTTTGACAGACATTTTGTTCTCCATTTTTAGCTGCATCACTCCCATCACACTTTCAAGAACAGTCTTACTACAACCGTCGTACAACGGAGTCTGTTGCAATGCAATCAGGTTGTTGTACTTGTCCATACCGCTTGTGTTGGCATGACCTCCAGGTAATGGTTCGACTGGCTCGATATGGGGGAAACCCTCAACGACGGGAGGGACATTTGGTGCTTCATCAGCAAATACACCGCTCTCATGAGGAAACATATCATTGATTAACATCGATGTTGGATCATAGGATGAACTGCCCCTCTCAGCAAAATGTCCATAATCATAGCGTGGACTGGCCCTCTCACCAAATTGTCCATGATCATGCGGACCCGCTACCGATGTTTCACCGTGATAAATCCAACAAGTGTACTTATCCCAAAACCCGTATTTACTCAGGTGCCTCTGCACTTTATCAATGGGAAATCGAAATCGATCGCTGAAACACTTACATTCTTTACACGGGCAATAATGAAGTGTAGTGTCTCCACAATTAGCCTTCACAAAATCCACAAAACTCCTAATTCCCTCGTGATATCTGACATCCCATCTTTCGAGGCTCATCCAACTCTTGTCCATCCTGAAAATTCTAACAATTTTACGTATTAATTATATATATATACACACATTCACTACTAATAATCGACGTGATCTCTCAATTCAACTCTAATTAAATCAACACATGCATGCATATGTATATATATCGATCTAATCTCTGAATTCGATTCAGTACTCGATGATAGTACGTATTCAGTACTCGATGATAGTACTCAATGATATATCGATCTAATCTCTGTTAAGCCTGGCTCCGATAACAATACGATAATACCAGTCATTGATTCAGACACAAGATTAACTACAAGCTGTTTTCTCGTTTCGGTGACCGTACATCAACAACATTTCATATATATATATATATATCTCACGAATTGGATTTGATCAACACACACACACACACATATATATATACCACATATACGTATATATACACCTACGTACCTATATAAATAGCTTCCCGACTGATCGAGTTTTCGACGCCCGCCTTAATTTTGACAATATACCGAATAATGATCGATTTCAGAGCGTACGTTTTCCTTCTTTCGATTTCTCTGGATTTTTTTCGCTCAAAATGATTGAATGATCGAGCTGCCCGATCCGGCATCTAATATAAGACACATTGCCGGCGACGGAGTAAGTCGCCGGAAATGAAGACATTACCGGCGACTTTACGCCGGAATCTCGCCGGTAATGTTGCAAAACATTACCGGCGACTCCAACCGTCGCCGGCAATGTCTAGGAGACATTTCCGGCGAAATTCCCGCCGGAAAATCGCCGGTAATGTCTCCCTAGACATTGCCGGCGACGGTTGGAGTCGCCGGTAATGTTTTGCAACATTACCGGCGAGATTCCGGCGACATTGCCGGCGACGGGCTAAGTCGCCGGTAATGTTCAACATTACCGGCGACTTTTCCGGTCGCCGGCCTTGTCTCCGGTGATCTCGCCGGTAATGGGCAAAAATGTTGTAGTGAAGGTAAGTTTTCAAAAATCGTTGCCAGCCGTATAAGGCAAAATCTCTTTTATTTTCATTCATTGAATCTGCTCAATTCTTGTATTTTATTTATTTTAAAATATTGTCTAAATTATCTAGAACAAGTTCTTCTAGACCAAATTCTTCCAGCTCGAGGAGTTATATTTCTCAAAATATTATCAATCATATTAAGAATGAAGAGGATATTGAATTCTCTAGTATTGAGAATCAACTTCATAGCTGGAGTCTCCCAAAGGTTAAACCTTCAATGATTTATTCTATGAATATGTTCAATTTGAATATGGTTATGACCATCAAAACAATTGAACAAACTATTCCTATCGGAAAAGAACATGAAACTATTCAGTTATTTCAACCTGAACAAATCAGGAGATATAAAGATAAATATAGATATTTTCATCTGGGTATGGTTCAAGTGGTTATTCGACTACTTTCCAGAGAAGGCTTAAATGCCTCATTATTGGTTGCCTTAAAAGACTGCAGGCACCTGAATTTTAATGACTTCTTATTAGGAATCATTCAAACGAGCCTATGTAATGGTCAAGTTTATTTTAACTTCTTCCCTAATTTCTGTGTTTCTTTGACAGACAGAAATATTCTTGATGTTTTAACTCTAAATGTTAAAACCAGTGGCTATAATCTAAAAGAAGGATCTGAGCCACTAAATATTACATATCGGGTGTATTACAAAGCTATATGCCCTAAGACCAAGAGCAAAGAATTATGATACAAAGGAAAAAATAGTCTTAAATAAGACCAATTTATTAAAATCAGATGTGTCTATTCCTCAGACTATCCAATGGTAGGATATTAAAACTCCTGATAAGTGGATGCTTGAATCTGCCACTCCATCCAAACCTATAGAAAACAAAAAAGTTGAAGAAATTCTACAATAGGATGATGGAGATGTTATTATCAAATTTGATAATAATAGGAGATCAACTAGATTGTCATTTTTTGATGATAGTTTATCTTCTATAACATCAAGAAAAAGTGAGAATATTCACTCTCAAAGGTTTTTTACTCCAAACCAATCTAGAAGGGCCTCTTCGTTAGGCACCAAGGTTCATAACCTAGTTTTTGACGGAACTTATACTTCGTCTCAACATATTTCTCAAGGAATTTACCATGAAGAACCTGAGATGTTGTCTAAATTGAATCATATTTCATCAATAAATGTCATTTCTCTCCTTTTACTTATGATCGACAAATTTGCGTTAAATATTTTATGCAAGAAAAATATTTGCCCTTGAGAAAATGGTTCTTCTCTAACTTCACAGAAGAAGAACAACAAAGTTATAAAACCCTTTATTATGGCACCATTGATGTCCAAAGGAAAGTCATTTATTTCTCCATTTGGTTTTTAGAATATTCTATCAATGAAAATTCTCCATGCTTAAACGTGCTTAAGTCCTTAGAAAAGAATTGGATTATAGCAAAGATAATGTAATTACCTCAATTCATCCGCCTTCAGAACATCTGAAAATAAAGACAGGGGAAGCTATTATTGAGTCAGTTGCTTTCAGTCATGAAAAACAACATAATTATACAAATTTGACTCTACAAACTATGTGCTCTCAACTTGGGAGTATGGAGGAAAAATTAGAGAAAATTACACAGACTCCTATAATACAGGATACTAAATCCATATTATCTTCCTCTATTATTTATTCTACTCCAAAGGTAGTAGAACCTTCTATTTTAAAACCGAGTATTAATATCACTATGCCTAATAAAAAGGATATTGATATGGTATCCATTCTAACTCAGCAGTTAGAATCTTTACAACTCGGTAATCATAAATTTGGTGAGAAGAGAGCTCAAATAGCTACTATCTCAGAAATATTCTCTGATTCAGATAATGAATTGGATATTAATGAATTTGAAAAATAAATTCTTGCCATAGAAGATGACCTTAAAAAAGATCATACATGTCAGATTCCTAGCATAAATCAAAATATTTTTGGAAGAAGTACTGTTTTTGGCAGAAAATCAATTCCTACTGCTTCAACCAGACATTATTATACTCGTCCTACTCCTCAGGACTTATTATTCGAAGAAGAAAATTTGAATATTACGGCTAGCTTTAGTGCTAGAACCATCTATGAATGGAATATTGATGGATTATCTGAATATTAGATAATCACTTTACTTATTAGAATGATTATGTATTCTACGGTTTGCATATATGTTTATAATTCAGATAAACAAATTGCATAATACATTGTTGCAGGATTTGCTGGCCAACTTCGTGGTTTGTGGGATAATATCATTTCTCCATATCAACAACAACAAATTCTTAATGCAACTAAAATTATTCAAATTCCAGTGACCATGAAAGATGAACAAGGTCACGACAGTATTTTATATACTGATACTCCAATTCCTAATGCAGTTTATACACTGCTTACTTCAAATCTTTTGGCCTTTGTCGGGTCTACCCCGGTGTCCTTTGAAAGAAATAAAGATTTATTAGTCAATCTCAAATGTCCTACCTTAACTCAGTTTAGGTGGTATATGGACGTATTCCTATCCAAAGTTATGATTAGAACGGATGCTAATGATGACTTCTGGAAGGTTCATTGCAGGCCTCCTTACTCTTTTTGCTCAAAAGGCCAAAGACCGTATTTTGAGAAAGCATGGAGAAAACTTCATTCCTTAGTATGAATATACATATGGTCAACTCATCAGTGAATGCGTTGCTGAAGGATCATCCCTTTGCAACGATATTAAGCTTAAAGCTCAATTAAAAACACCAACATTTGACTGGCAAAAAAGAAATTGGTGAATTCTGTGACCAATTTGAATTTGATCTCCAAATCCCTAATAAACATAAGGGATCAGGTTCAAAATCTTATTCAAAGAAAAATAACCACTTTGTTAAGAAATCTTTTCCCCCTCAGGAAAAGAAGAAAAAGTGAAATTCAAGACCATATTTTAAGAAGAATTATTCTCAGAATTCTTCTAGTACTGTTATTTGCAGAAAATGTGGTAACACAGGCTACCATGCTAATAAAGGCTGGACCAAAAAGAAAATTAATGAGATTTCTGATGAAGGTCTAAAACAACAATTTTTAGTAATTCTTCTAAATCCTTCTGACAGTGAGACAGAAGAACATGTCAACATTATTGATCAAGATTATGATAGTTCTGATTTTGAGTCTTCATCCTCATCAGACTGTGATTGTAATGCAAATCATTACAAGGCTATTCTTGAGATGAACGGATTAAGCATAAACGTGCTTACAACCCAAGAAATATCTATTCTTGACTTAATTAATGGGATCCAAGATCCTGAAACCAAGAAGAATATGATCGAGTATTATTTAGAAACAATAAAAAGGGAGAATAAACCTCGAGGTTCCCCTTATATTCCAAATGAATCGTACTCCTTAAAAGAAGTCTTTGTTGGGTTAAAAACCCATTCTTCCAAAAAAAATATCTATTTCTGACTTACCAAAAGAGATTAACTCCATAAAAATGGAGGTAAATAATATCAAGGAAAGAGAAACTTCTATTTCTGACTTAAGATCAGAAGTGAATAACTTAAAAATAGAAACCAAGTTTCTCAGAGAAATTATCGACAAAATTATTCATGAACAAGAAAAATCTTCTATTCCAGATGAAGAGAAATTTCTCAAGATCATTAACCAAGTAACTTACCAGAAATGGTATTATAATGTTACTATTGTCATAGACAAAGACTATCTCTTAAAAGGGATCGCTCTCATTGACAGTGGAGCACATCTAAATTGTATCAGTGAAAGGGTAATCCCTACGAGATATTATGATAAATCATCACATATTTTCATCTGGGTATGGTTCAAGTGGCTATTCGACCACTTTCCAGAGAAGGCTTAAATGCCTCATTATCGGTTGCCTTAAGAGATTGCAAGCACCTGAATTTTAATGACTTCTTATTAGGAATCATTCAAAGGAGCCTACGTAATGGTCCAGTTTATTTTAACTGCTTCCCTAATTTATGTGTTTCTTTGACAGACAGAAATATTCTTGATGTTTTAACTCTAAATGTTAAAACCAGTGGTTATAATCTAAAAGAAGGATCTGAACCACTAAATATTACATATCGGGTGTATTATAAAGCTATGAATATTCTAAGCCCAAGAGCAAAAAATTATGATACAACGAAAAAAACAGTTTTAATTGAGATCAATTTGTTAAATTCGGATGTTCTGTGTGTGTTTCGTCCAAGAACAAAAAATTATGATACAACGGAAAAACAATCTTAATTGAGATCAATTTGTCAAATTCGGATGTCCAGTGTGTGTTTCGCCCAAGAGCTTTCTTCTTCAATTTCTTCTTCAAGAATTTGTCATTGCAAATGCGTTAGAGATTGTTGGGTCCAAAATGATGCTATCAGTAAGTGTCGAAAGTTTCTTCAGTGATGTATAGATCACCTGGGGAGAGGGTGACAGCTAACAAACAATGAAGCAACTAACATGAAGCAATGTTTATAGTCTTTTTGTACATTTTTTATTTATTCAAATGCACATTTGGCTATTTTTCCATGTTGTACTACGTGTCGTTTGCCCTTTTGGCTACATAGCTTCTCCTACTTTAAAAAGCCTCCCGCACCCTTCACTTTTTTCTCCATTCTCCTCTTCTCCGTCTCTCTCGAACTCTCAGAACCAAAACCTCGCTCCCTTTCAAAAAAAAAAAAAAAAACCTCTCTCGCTTTCTCCGACCTTAGTGTCATCAATCATGACTGCTTACAGAGGCAAATACGCTGGTAAATTACATCGCCTTTTGTTTATTCTTCACATCCAATCTAGTAGATCTGGTTATTGATCTGTTTGTTCGTCGTGTATCTGTGTTTATATGCTCTGCGTGGATCTGATTGCTCTCTAATTGTTTACAAGATTCGGTTTTTCAAAATCGTATTCGCGTTAGTATTCTGATTCGATTAGTTTTCTACGAGATCTGTTTTTGTGTGTGTGTGTGTGTGTGTTAGCGATCTGTGGCGGTTTTGTTCAATTCTATTTTCGATTAGAGCAAATCAGTTTATCTTTTTGCGGAATTTGATCTAAACTTTTTCGCGGTGTTAATTTTTACGTAGTTGAATTGACTTCAGGGCACCATGAATCGGGTAGTGGTAGCTCAGTTTGTTATTATTGGTGGTTGGGAGTATTGGTTAGGTTCGATCTTATTGGATCTATTATCTTTTTGTGGATCATTGAAGTTACGGACAAGGTTATTTGGTACTGCGTGTAGGTCGTAGAATGTGTTTGTTACCAATTACTGATATTTTCTGTTTGGCAGATGAGCTTATAAAAAATGCTGCCTACATCGGCACCCCTGGAAAAGGTATTCTAGCTGCTGATGAGTCAACTGGCACCATCGGAAAACGTTTTGCCAGCATTAATGTTGAAAATGTCGAGGAGAACAGGCGTGCTCTTCGTGAGCTTCTTTTCACTGCTCCTGATGTCCTCCAGTACCTCAGTGGAGTTATCCTCTTTGAAGAAACCCTCTACCAGAAGACAGCTGCAGGTATTTTTATCTATTCTCTGTTTTTGTTATACTGTCTTGCCAACTTATTAGTGATGATCTGTTTGCTCTGTGATTATACATAATTGTTCTTTTACTTGAAGTGAATAGATTACTTTGTATTATTGGGGTTGTTCATGTTAATGATCTTCTGGCAATTGGTACCTTTTCAAAAATCTGCTCTTTAAATTTGGATCTTAATAGTATGTGTGGTTGTGCAGGCAAGCCATTTGTTGATGTCTTGAACGAAGGTGGTGTTCTACCTGGTATCAAGGTTGACAAGGGTGTTGTTGAGCTTAAAGGCACTGATGGTGAGACCACAACCCAGGGTCTAGATGGCCTTGGTGCTCGCTGTGCTAAGTACTACGAAGCTGGTGCTCGTTTTGCCAAGTGGCGTGCCGTTCTCAAGATTGGTTCCAATGAGCCATCCCAGCTGTCCATCAACGAGAATGCCAATGGCTTGGCTCGTTATGCTATCATCTGCCAGGAGAATGGTTTGGTACCTATTGTTGAGCCCGAGATCCTTGTCGATGGACCTCATTCCATCGACAAGTGTGCTGATGTCACTGAACGTGTCCTTGCTGCATGTTACAAGGCTCTTAATGACCACCACGTTCTTCTTGAAGGAACTCTATTGAAGCCCAACATGGTGACTCCCGGATCTGATGCCAAGAAGGTTTCACCAGAAATGATAGCTGAGTACACAGTTCGTGCCTTGCAGCGAACTACCCCTGCAGCTGTCCCTGCTGTGGTTTTCTTGTCTGGTGGACAGAGTGAGGAAGAGGCTACTCTCAACCTTAATGCCATGAACCAGCTCAAGGGAAAGAAGCCATGGACTCTTTCCTTCTCCTTCGGCCGTGCTCTTCAGGCCAGCACTCTCAAGGCTTGGTCAGGAAAGAAGGAGAATGTCAAGGCTGCCCAGGAGGCTCTCCTCGTAAGGGCCAAGGCCAACTCAGAGGCGACCTTGGGAACCTACAAGGGTGATGCCAAACTCGGAGAGGGTGCTGCTGAGAGCCTTCACGTCAAGGACTACAAGTACTGAAGAAGGTTTGGATTTCTTTCTTCTCCTTGTGTTTTGCTTTTGGAAAACTATCTTTTGGGGTTGTGTATCACATTAGCATTTTCAGGCAAAAACAGTTTAGGAATTTTTCAATCTTGCATCTTGGTTTGTAGGCGGTTGGTGGAATAAAAAGCTTGAGAAGCCATGACATGTTGAGTTTAAAGTGTTTCGTTTTACTGATCTCGAGAACTGATCTGTGATCTATTTTGCCTGAATGAGATGATAAGCTAATCAATAAGTTTCTGTTCCAATTTTTTTATGAGTAGTTGAATTTGTGTTCCTTTTTATTCTACACTACTTTGTGTGACATTTCAAGCCTGCTCAAGCTTCTCCAGACTGCTTGCACTGAAAGAAAGAGATTTGCATCATTTTTACATCTACATTTCCAATACCTTGAAGATCTTTATCGACCTTCCTACATTTCATATGATAATATGAAGACATACAAACAAGTATCGAGAAAGACATTAGCTTTGGGAGACTAGTTCCTAATCTTCTTCAGTGACTTGAGCTCTGAAATCAATGCATCCACTTGTGCATATGATGACCCGCCTTCTTCAACAGCTCTCTTCGCCTTCTCCGCGAATTCTCTAGCCCTCCTCCTCATCTCCACCGCCTCAACCCCGCCGCCCATCACCTTCCTCACCGCAGCTTCCACCTTGTCTTTCCCAATCACTTCCTTTCTTTCCATATTCCACGACGCCCACTCTCTGCTCCCAACCTGAACCCCAATCCCCAACAAGTCAGTGATCAGCTTCTCATTCGAAAACTGCTCCGCCGAGAGCGGCCACGTAATCATCGCCACGCCGGCGCAGACACTCTCCAGTGTAGAATTCCACCCACAGTGACTCACAAAACCCCCAACAGACTTATGCTCCAGCATCAGTATCTGAGGAGCCCATCCTCTTATCACAAACCCTCTCTTACTTTCCTTCATTCTCTCCTCAAATCCCACTAACCATTTCTCTTCATTTTCGTTGTCATCATTCCCTTGTTCGGATTTGAACACTTTCCCAATCACCCAGACAAAAGGGTGACTCGAATTCTCGAGCCCATGAGCAATCTCAATCAGCTGTTTATACGACAAACGAGCCAAGCTTCCGAAACTGACATAAACAACCGAACTGGGCTGTTGTGAATCCAACCAACTCAAACACGGCTCAACCGAAGCAGCAGCTTGTCCTCTCTCGGCTTTGTCGGCTTCGTCTCTATTGCAAAGTGAAACCGGACCGATCGCCCATGCTTTTTTCTTCAACTCGTGTTTGAAATAGTCCGCATATTTCGGCTCCAACTCATAGAAGCTGTTGACCACAACTCCGAAGCTCTTGTCTTCCGTCTCCCCAAGCTTGTCCGGTCCCCTCGATTTGTTTCTGACGAAAATAGGCAGCTGAGATTTCGTCATCTCGACTCTGTCGGGAAGCTCCGGGACGACAAACGACTCGTCGTCGGAGTTTAGTTTCTCGTGGGGCCCGTATCGGGAGACGTTGTGCATGGCGCAACGGGAGAAGAAGCCGTTGCCGTTGAAGACAATTCGCCGGATTCCGAGAGCATCGATGACGTCAGAGGCCCAGCGGTGGAAGATGTCGATGACGATTGCGTCGGGAGGAGGGTTTTGTGTGAGGAAGTTTTGAAGGGGTTCGCGGAAGGCGGAGGTGTCGGTGAATGGGGCGGCGGACATGGAGGTGTCGACGAGGGGTGAAGGTGAAGCGGTGGTGTCGTTTGGAGGAGGGAGGTTGAGGACGTGGATGGTGATGAGGCGGTTGAGGAGTTGATCGCGGTGGATGGAGTTGCGGAAACGGAGGGCGTTGGAGAGAGAAGTGGAGAGGATAGTGGACCTGACGCCGTGGGCAGCGAAGACACGGGCAGTGTCGATCATTGGGATTTGGTGGCCCCCGCCCACGAAGGGGAAGAAGTACATTTCCACCGGAGGCGCGGATGCCATGGTTTGGTTTGGTTTGGTTTCTTTGGTTGGTTAGGAGAGTTGACTGACTGGAGCTGTGAGGAAGAATGATGGGGTTGGATTCGATCTGGTACACAAGTGTAGTGTTTGGAAGTCATTTATATAGGGCCCAGATGGAAGAGTAATACAAATTTGATACAAACTCCTATTGAAGATGTTACATCCTACAACAATAGCTGGATCAATCTAGTTGAGAACTAGTCGTTATGAGTAAGGATGACAAAATAATCCGGGGGTAATCGCTTGACCCATCGAATCCGATTTAATATAAATAACAAGTATCGAGTAATTACCGACTCGAATAGTGACGAGTTCAAGTTAGGTACGGATATGTATCCACCGAACTTGAACCCGACCCGCCTATTTTTTTAAATGAAATTTGTTATATTCTATAATTTATATCTAATTTTTATATATATATTTTTATATATTTTATATAGAATAGTATATATAATCCTATTTTTTATATATATTTATATTTTATTTCTTTTTTATTCGGGTAAATGAGTCAGAATTCGAATCGGGTAAAACCCAAACTAAAATTTTTTAGTTTCGGTTAGACGGGTTGATTTCGGATTTGGGTTCGATTACTCAAAACCCTTCCCGACCCGTTGCCAACCCTAGTTATGAGATCTCAATATAGCTCTTGGGCTGCACTCGAGTTGGTCTTCAAATAGGACAAGTCTCAAACAGAGAAGATGACACTCAAATGGTCATGAAGATTTAATCTATAAAAACTATAGTTAGTTTTTACCTCATATCCAGTCAAGCAACTTTAAAATCTCTTTTCACATCTAAAAGGTCAATGCAGATTCGAATCATACCATTCAACATTGTTCTGATATGATAACAATCAAAAACATCTACTAGTAATCGATAGATTGTGATAGAAGCAATATGGAACAAGTTCCTTGAAAACCAATAAGCATCAATAAAAATGGTTTGAGGTCATAACTGCTTACAATACAAAATTCAGGTCAGATCCTAGAGGACCTAGACAATGTTGATTAATTACAAGCCTAAATATACATAGAACATATATGACACGAAAAATACAAGGATAACCCTATTATAGAGCAATCTACAATACTTTCATCAGCCTCTTAATAAATCGCTGCAGCAACAGGCTGTGCCTGTGCTGCAGAAATAATGGTAGTTTTGAGTTCATGAACAATTTATATACTTAAACGATGTTCCCCTGAACTAAGCTAATTTTTGGGCAGCACGTTTTATCTGTAGGGCAGCTTTAACAACATTTCCCCTTGTAATGATCCCAACCTTTTAACAGTGAAAGGAAACCAATCAGAAGCCAAATTACCACAATTTAGTGTTCAGCAAATAATTAACATCTTATTATTCAAAAGAAAAAAAAAATATAACTAATATGCTTACCAGCTTGCCATCACTATCTACAACTGGCAGGCGGCGATATTTGGTCTCAAGCAACAATCTAACACAATATAAACAATTACAAAGAGTTAAACCAGACTGTCAGTCCAAAGAAAAGGCCGACAACAATTTTAACTTAAAACTGAAGTTCTGCATGCAAAATTGTCTGTTGCTATAACATTTTAGAATGAGAAAGCAGAATCATAACATCTACAAAGATTTAAAAGAGTGAGAAATTTGTCCCATACCATCTTAATCTTCTGAATAGTTCTAATAAAATCGTACAGCTTCACTACTGATGTTCAATACAGTCACCAGAAATGAAATATACTTCAAGAATTTTCAACAAAAAAAAGGGGATCTTTGATCATATCAATTACCTAGCAGCATCTTCTAGATTGGTGGTCTCACGAACAACAAGTGGAGCAGGCGTCATCAAGTCACCAACAACTTTCCCATTGGTTTTGCTAAGCAGTTTCTGTATTTCATGGAATGTCTGCCAAAGGATAAAAAAATGAGACGGTATTCCACGAAGCAACTAACCACATATATCAGTAATATCAGCAATATGACACATTTACTGTCTACAATTAAGCTTCTACATCAGGAACAATATCTCAAATTTAATTTGAGCAGCCATTCTGGCAGAAATAAAACCTGTAGTGTCGCTATGCGGCAGAGTGCAAATATAACAAACAATTGAGAGCAAGGCATGATTTCTGATGTTTGATCGAACAATGCTTGTTTGAAGATTTGGCCATGTAAATATATCAGTTTGTCAGGGTGTAGGCTAACACCTTCTTCAGAAAAGCGTTGGGGGCACATGAATTTTTTGAATTATACTGATATAATGACAGAATAGCAAACTGATCTAAATGACAATGTCCTCTGAAAGCTATCAATGTAGTAGTTGGTTCGTCTGAGTAAGCAAGTTCAGGTGTATAAACAGATGTCATTACAGCTAGGCCTGGATTCGGTTCGGATCTGATCGAAAATTTTAAGATCCGGATCCAGAACCATTTGCTTGCATTTGGTTCGGTTCTATAACAACCATGAGTAGAACCGTTTAGAACCAGAACCGTTCGGTTTCGGTTCTAGCGGTTCTCGTACATGATCCGTTCGAAAAAAAGAACCGAAAAATGAAAATGATATTTTGTAAATTTGACTTCAAAATCCTCTTACTTTATGTTTGACATGGTTGTATACACTGTTCTAAAAGGCGACCGCCTAGGCGATGCCTAGGCGCTAGGCGAAGCTAAATGAGGGAATAAACTCTCTGGGCGGGCTAGGCGCTCCTGGGCGAGCCTAGGAGATGCTGGGAAGGAAAATAATAATAATTTAAAACTCAAATAATTTGAGATTTGAGATTATTACTCTATATTATATATTTTTGTATGAAGATTATGACAATTTAAACTATATTTATTGCTAATTTTATTATATAAGTTTTAAATATTCATTATTTCACATATATATGTATTGAATTAATACCGCCTTTAAGTCGCCTAGAAAACGCCTAATTCCGATTAATCCACGTCTAGCCGCCTAGGCGCTCGAAGGTATGTTCACCGTCAAGGATCGCCTAGCGTTTTTTAGAACCTTGGTTGTATATAATATATATATATAAATATATAATGTGCATATTAAATCACATGGGGTCATTAACAGATCAACTCGTCATTCATCATGATCAAATTTGCATCATATCAGTCATCAAAATAAATTTCATACGCTTAAACAAATTGTGACAAATTGAAATTAAATGAATACGAAAAAAGAAAAGAGTAGGTTTTTGGGTTGGACCGGCTTATTTAGGTTTGGGTATTTAAGATTTATATAGTTGGGCTTACATATTTGGTTTGTGTTATTGATAAAATGGTTCCTTCGGATCTAACTATTTTTTAATATTAGGATCCGGAACTGTGACGGATCTGAAACCGAATTATAAACAACACAATTTTTTTAAAAGATCCGGAACTGAACCATATGGATCCAATTCTTTCAGATCGATTCTTCGGATCTCGTGGCCAGGCCTAATTACAGCAGCATTAATATTTTTTACGTTATACCTCAAACATAAACTTAACCAATGATATGGTGGAAAGACGGGCTCAATACATCACTAAATTGGACTTTTGAATATGCAATAGCAACATATTATGAGGTAGGTAATCAGTATAAATCTCCTTTAAGTTTTTAAAAAATCTTCCTAATGATTAACTGGGGGATAAAGTCATAAAACATACCAATAAACAAAAGAATCCAAATAATCAACCTCAAATTCAAAAAGGAGTTAGTGGATAAAAATGACCAGTGTGTTAGAAATACGGGAAAAACTTCAAGGAGAATGGTAAAAACAAAACTAATCATTATAGTAGCAAGAATCTAAAGCTTTAGTAATGTTGATAAGACATATATTGTAAAATCATCATACTTCACCAAATCTCAATAATATGTCCCCCGCCTTCTTATCTAGTCAATATTAGATGAATAAAAAGAGAAAATTAAAATGCAATAATCAATGGCTTATGAATGAGTTCGGACTAAATGAAACCAATGTCTTTTACCAGCAAGTTCATTATGATTTGTGATCGTCTTTTATACTCCACCAGTAGCTACAAAAGCAAACAAATCTTAACTCCAAGAGCAAAGCTGATCAGGATGGGCCGTTTGTTACTCGGTGTTATTGTCGACTATTTTCATTTTCAGAATATTCCTGTACTATAGCCTGGTTTGGCTTAATGACATCGAATATGGAGGGAGAACTAGAAGAAATATGCAAATGGGTAACCAAAACACGCAATGGGATCCACCAAGGAGATGAGAGTTGACAAATAGAAGAAACATATCTTCTTGATGCATCCAAGTGAAAATTGAACCTTGACTTAAATATTGAAGATAAATATGCTATGTGTGAATTATCTCAAAAGCTATACCAAGTCTGGTGTCATATGCTTCCAGTGCGCAATCACCGTTATGCTCTTACTTAACCGGGAATGACACCATCCATAGTATAATTGCAATATCCACATGGAAGCAGAATGAGACATTAAAAAATTGCTGTCAAACAAAAAAAGTACATACCTTCCAAGAACTGTCGACATCTGGAAAGAGGTTTGTGTCATTTTGACAGCCACCTGGAGGAAATGTAACACTGTTATAAGTTTCCATTAATCTCATCAAAAGAAAAAACTCATAAAAAGAAATAATAAGAAAGAAGTTACTGAGGACAAAAGACCGCCCTCCTTTGGCGCCTGGTTAACCCAGAGTTCATCTTTGAAGAGAGCTCTTACCAAGTCAAAACCTTATATTTCTTTATGCTAATTCTGTTGATTATGCTAATGTAAAAAGTGCAAGAAATTCTAGCTCAGGTGACACTATGCAACAATTGGTTGATGTCATTTTGGTAATACGGGGATGGAATTTATTTCATGTTTTTTTCTCTGTGGCTGCAAACTGTGTTTTGACAAACTATGAAGCAACAGAGATAATGATCTACTCAAGTCGTTGCAAAAGTTCATTGTGACCCTCTTCTATCAGAGAAACAAATTTCTAACTACATCTATGCAAACTACAGTGTATTTGTGGAAATTTATATTTGTTTTGTGGTACTTGACAATAAATTTCCTTCATGCAAACGTATGTATGGAGAGACCTCTAGTTATCATTACACATAATGCTTTGCCGTCATCAATTACATGAGAAGTTGAACTTTAAGCTCTGAGTCTTTAAATTCCATACTTTAGTGACATTCAAAAGAGAAAAAGTCTTCACTGTGGCTAATGAAGTAGAGAAGCCGAACTCTAGTGATAGTTAATATTTGTGGCAGAGTGAAGAAAAAAACAAAGAGAAATGGACTTCAAATCCATTTCAATTATGCACTTTTTGAAAATCTCATACAGCAAGCGAATTTTTTTTTCCAAGTCATTCATGCAAATGCCCAGATTGTCAATCATCATAGTATTGATAGAAGACACATCTCTAGTCTTTTGATGAATTAAACTTTTTCATTTGAGATAAACTGTAAAATTCTTTCACTTTCACTAGTAAACAACACCTCTAGTTATCATTACACATTTGGCCAACAGTTTAAGATCTAAATTCTTCAACTTTCCCTCAAAATTCACTAGCCAACATCTATACTCTCTTTATAGGATAAAGCTCTGCATTTACCATACTATTTACGATCCAAGTTCTTTAGCTTTCCCCCAGAAATCCCAAACCAACATCTCTAGTCTTTAATATACGCAATTGACCTCAAAATACTTCACCTTTCTGTCGACATTCATTAACCAGCTTTCCCCAAACTTAGTATTGAAACTCAAAAAATGTTCTCATACAAGTACAAATATGGAGCTTCTGAACCAACACATGATATGCACACCATTTAATAAAATGGAAAGAAAATCCGGAAGTATACCTCCTATGTTGCCTGATATGGAGTCCAATGCCAACAGGTCATAATCCGAAACAACACCAACCTGCAGCAGCAACATTGAATTTCAAGTAATTCACACTACAAAAAACCTAATTAAAAATTCTCAAATTAACAGAGCAGAATTTACCAATTTAAAGTCATCATCAACCACGGGAAACCCGGTAATTCTCTTCTCCACAAGAGAATCCAAAGCTGTCAAAAACACGACGAAGCAATCAAACTCAAGCAAATCAGTGAAAGCAGCTTAGTTTAAGGAGGCTTTGGAGGTTTTACCTTGGTCGACGGTTGTGGTGGTCTTGACGACATGTAAATGCTCCTTGGTGGTCATGAAATCGCCGACGGTGTAGTTTCCATGTCGCGGCACGGAATTATTGACGGCGGCGGCGGGGGAGAAGACGCGAATCGAAGAGCGGAGATGGAGATTGAGGAGACGACGTCGTATGGAACGAAGAGGTAATAGAGGAAGCGAAGGAGGAGGAGAAGAAGAATGTGTGGGAGTGTAATTGGCGAAAGTGATTGGGATTTGAAGTGAGGTTGAGCCCATCATAAACCCCCTACAGAGGAAAGGAACTACTACTCAACCTGCTCCAGGTGTATGCTGATGATGACGATGAAGATAGTCTAGTCTCTCCCTCTCTTTCTTTAATTTATTTGAATGGGAATGGTGTGCTGAGACAGACAGAGAAAGATAGAAGGGAGATTTTCTGAGCTGAGCAGGTTGGTGTTGTTTACTTCTTCTTTTCCTCTTTTAGCGTGTCAAACGGAAAGAGAGACTGTGTGTACGCGGACACGCGCCGAGAGGGTTTCAACTTTCAACCATTCGCCCTTGCCTACGGGAACGTAATTGGTAACTGGTAACTGGACAACTTACAGCATCCTTAATAGTATTCTAGGCATTTCCAACCCATATCTTATAACTAATTTTTTTTTTGTTTTAACTATTTTTTGGCTAAAAATTGTTCCCATATGTTATACGGTAAGAGCACCTCTAACAGAATAATTAAAAGCTAAAAAATTTAAATTTTTAGCTAAAATCATCTCTAACAGAGTAGTTATAGTTAAAGTTAAATATAGCTTTTAGTTAAATCTATAGCTATATAGAGGCATCTTCAACAGTCTAGTCATAGTTATAGCTATTTTTAGCTAAAAAAAATTAAATGTAACTAACATAATTTGACTTCAGCTTTAGCAATGAAAATTATAGCTAAGTCATTTGATGTTGGAACATGGATTGAAATGTTTAAAAATTCTAGTTTTTAGTCATTTTCTCTCTCCTCTCAAGCTAAATGTAGCTACTGAAGATAGTTCAAAGCTAAATGTAGCTTAGCTTTAGCTACTCTGTTGGAGATGTCATTAGTCACCGAGGAGAGAGAAAATGGTTTAAAACTAAATATTTAGCACTATAATTTAACTTTAACTTTAGAATAGCTATCACTGCTAAAATTGAAGTCAACAAATTATGAGTTACATTTAGCTTTTTTGCTAAAAAATAACTATAACTATAGCTTTACCGTTGGAGATACTCTAACCTTTTTGTTAAAAACTCAAGTTATATTTAACAAATGAGGAGAAAGAAATTAGCTTTAAAGTTATAGTTTTTTTTAATGAGAAACGGAAAAACAAGGCTACAAAGAAAATCCTCTGGGGCAGCCAGTCCCAAGGACATCAAAAGAAACAACATGCCTAGTACTACTTGGAACCGAGTTCTCCCATATATGAAGCATACTAAGACTATGGCCTATTGCCGCTAATCTGTCCGCAACGAAGTTTGCTTCCCTAAACACATGTTGAAAGCTGACGCTGCCAAACCGGTGTGAGATGATCTTGATATCTCGTATTACAAGACCAAGTCTCCAAGGCATAGAGCACCTCCCTAAGATGCAATTGATGACAAGGAGAAAGTCACCCTCAACGCTGACATTCTTGAGGCCTAATATCCAAGCTTGACTTAATCCATCTCTAAGAGCTAGTGCTTCGGCCAGTGGAATAGTTATTTTGCTGAAACACCTCGCTTCAGATAGGATTGGCTCTCTACTGCTGTTTCTAATAATGAAACCTCTAGCTGCTTTTCCAACTCCACCTTCATGTACAGATTCATCAAAGTTAATTTTGTAATGGTATATGGAGGGAGGAGTCCATCTGATAGTCTCTTGTGCCATCTTCTTCTTCTCAGGGACTTTGTTATGTTCTTGGTACTGCATGAGGCATGCTGCTGAGGAGGCCACCACAGAGTTAGGAGTAGTGACTTCATTCTTGAAAACCAACAGATTCCTTGCTTTCCAAATGTGCCAGCATGTTATCAAAATTTTCTCAAAAACACTTTTATCAGTATCACCTTTAACAAACAGATTGATCATTTGATTCAGAAAGTTCTCATTTACTTTAATGTAGTCAAGTCCTACAAGATTCTAAACTTCTTTCGCAAAACTGCACTCACAAAAGATATGAGACAAAGATTCTTCCATAGTATTACAGAAAGGACAAGTATTTGAGCTAATAAGATTTATTTTTAACAATCTATCTCTTGTTTTGAGTCTGCCATGAAGCAAAATCCATCCAAATTTTTTTAACCTTTGGTGGCACAATAATTTTCCATATTTTGTTTAGTAAACTAGTCTGGTCATTTCTCTCAACACTGAAATTTTGTATCCAAGTAGCTGTTTTAACTAAAAACATTCTATTTGAGGCAGGGTCCAAACATAACCATCTTCCTGATCCATTAGAGGAATGTGAATTCCACAAAGTTGATCAACAACATCAATATCAAGCATATTAAGGAGTTTACTTTTATCCCACATACTAGCTTTGATATAGTCACTAACCTTTTCTTCCAAGTTCACATTGTGCCTTCTGGATTTATCTATAAGAGTATAAAGAGGGAAGTCAAAAACCTAATTGTAAGTCCAAAAGTTAATTTGATCGCCCTTACCTACGATCCATCTAATGCCTTTGATTAAAACGTCTCTACTATCAAGAATTCATTTCCAAGCAGTGGAAGAAGAAGCTTTTTTCTTAGCATTGAAGAAATAATCTTTTCTCAAATACTTTCTCAATAGGATTTGAGTCCCCCAGTTATTTTTCTGGGTTAAAATTTTCCAACCTAACTTTGCAAGTGCACCTTTGTTAAACTGAGCATAGTGTCTTAGCCCAAGACCCCTTTGTGACTTAGGTTGACAAGCCTTTGTCCAAGCAATAGGGTAAGTTTTTGAATCAGAACCCCAGAAGAAATCTCTAGCCTTTTTGTTTATTTCTTTATGAATTTTATTAGGACATTTAAAACAAGACAAATTATGATTTGGCATACTTGCAATACTCGATTTTATAAGAGTTAATCTTTCAGCCCTTGAAAGAGAATATCTCTTCCAACCTGCCATTTTCTTTGAAATTCTATTTAGAAGCTCTTTCGTATTAACTGGGTCTTGCCAGAAAGCTATATTCTGAATACCTAGATTTTTTCCAATAGTACGTAGTCTTGTGTTGGATCCCAAAGATACCTGCAATCTCATTTTTAAGATTAGCTCTGACTTTGGGAGAGAAATACAAAGACGATTTGTGAAAGTTAATCCTTTGACCTAAAACTTCAGACAAATTATTTAACGCATTTAAAATAAGTCTAGCAGCTCTAGGAGTAGCCTGACTAAACACTAAACAATCATCAGCAAACATAAGATGGGATATCCTAAAACCATTCAGAGAAGACAAGATTCCAACCTGGTTCTTGGTCTTACCTACTAAAATATTCAAGTGTCTAATCAAAGGTTGCACACATAAAATAAAGATGTAAGGAGACAACTGGTCTTCTTGCCTTATGTCCCTAGAGGGATAGAAATAACCTTCGAATTTATCATTCACAATAACTGAGAAGGAGACAGAAGTGATACACTCCATGATCAAACCAACCCAGCGATCAGTAAAACTAAACTTTAGCAAACACATTTTGATATAAGTCCAATTTAAAAATCATAAGCTTTTTCTAGATTTATCTTAGCAGCCATATTTCCTATCCTTCCTTTTTTCCTCTTGAAATCACTGAAAATTTCATGGGCAATCAAAATTTTGTCATGTATGGATCTTCCTGGGGCAAAAGCTCCTTGATTTTTAGAAATGCATTTCTCCAAAAGGAGCTTAAGTCTTTGGACCATAATTTTAGTAATGATCTTGTAAGACACATTGTAAAGACTAATAGGACGAAATTGACCAACTATTTCAGGCTCCTCAACTTTCAGAATCAATGCAATGTTAGTATGATTTAGAGGTTTAAGTGAAGAACATTGCACTAAGAATTGTCTAACCATTTGAATGACACTGTTACTAACCTCAGACCATTTATTTTGGTAAAAATACGCATGGATTCCTTCCAGACTTGGGGCATTAAGTGACACAGTAGACTTGACTGCTTCTAGAATTTCATTATCAGAGACAATTCTAGTGAGTGAAACATTGTCTTCTTCAGTGATTCTCGGGTCTATATGCTTGAAATACATTTCCATCATCTTTGTTTCCGGGGTCCGATCAACAGATAATCTCTTTTTAAAATCTGCAACAAAAACAGTAGCAATATCATTAGAGTTTGTAACCCAGTTATTGTCGTAGTCTTTAATTTTCTCAATTTTGTTCCTTTTTCTCCTTATAATTGCTTGAGTATGAAAAAACTTTGTGCTCATGTCACCATGTGACAACCAACCAGCCTTAGTCTTCTGAGCCCAAAATAATTCTTCATCTTTGTAATAATTTGCAAGATCCTGACCTAAACTTCTATTTCTTTCCTGCAAAGTAGAAGAAGTCGGGTTATCCATAAGTTGCTTCTAGATATTCTCAATGCTTTCCTGCAAGTTCCTGATTTTAACAAAAATATCCCCAAAAACATCTATATTCCAGGTTTTTGCTAAGTACATGAATTTGTTAACTAAGATACTAAAGTTTCTCGTAGGATCAAGGTCATGATTTGTACTCTAGGCTTTCTTGACTAGCTCCTGAAAACTAGGATGGGACTGCCACATAGCCTCAAACTTAAGCTTACTTACATGTTTCGATTTTTTGTGATCTAATGCAAGGCAAATCATACTATGATCGGAACCAGAAATAGGCATATTTTCCACCTTTAAATCCGGAAATTGATTAAACCCTGCAGTGTTAGTGCAAAATTTATCAAGCTTTTCAAAAATCGAAGTATTGTCCTTGTGATTATTAGTCTAAGTATAAGGTATTCCTTTACTCGGGATCGAGACCATTCCAACATCATGCAAAAACTTATTAAATTCCAGCATGTAACTAGTAAATGTCATGTTATCTCCACATTTTCCGAAAGACAAGTTATCATATTAAAGTCTTCTGCAATAAACAAAGTATTGCCATTTTGCGGTTGCAATTTTGAAACTTCATGCCAGAGCTCTTTTTGCTTCTCCTTTTGAGGGTAAGCATATACAAACGTTATGTAAAACTCGTAGTTAAGATCATTATTTCTAACATGGCAGTGAATAAAATGATCATGAGGTAGAATAATATTAAAATTCAGGGTTGGTACATACCACCACATTGGCCTCTACAAGGAATCACATAATATTGATCAAACGGCAGCCCACTGGCGATTTTATTTCCAGAATCAATAGATGCCCTCGTATCTAAGACACATAAAGCATCAAGTCCTAACTTTGAAGTATAAAAAGCAACATGCGCTTTAAACCCTAACCAGAAACTCCCCTGGCTATTCCACACACCAATCTTTATAAATAATCTTTGATTTTGTTACTAGTTGCCTAATTGGTTGAGTTGATCACCAACAAAAAACTCCCTCCATACCAGGCTTTAATGCCATTTAACAACGATGTTAACAGTTTTCCCAATCTTTAGAACCTAAAGTTAATTGACAGCAAGTAAAGACACATGTCCTCATTAAATTCAAAACAATGAAAATGAAACCACAAACCAACAGAGTTGTCCATACTTTCAACACAACCAGAGTTAGGTCGAAAGCAACTTCAACTATACCACTCATTTATGGCAGATTTATAGGATGATTGTGGGGCTAAAACCCCACAAATGAATTCTACATTCAAGATAACAATATTGGTAGCAAGGGAATCATGTGAAAGAAATATAAAAAAATAAGGGAGAGGTAGTGAACATACCTAATTTGCAGCTGGGTTAACACATATTACTAACTGGATATTGAGGATGAGCAACTTAACTTGGAATCTTAACTTAACTTCCCCAATATGGGTTGTCTTTTGGAACGCAGCAAGTGCAAGGCAAAGATGATGACCCAGCAGCTTCCGTTCCAATCTAATCTCAGTGTATTGGAATTTTCTGAAGCAAAGATCGATGATATGTGGCTGAAGATTCGACCATGGATGCCACCACCACCGTACATCGCAGAGGACCCAGGATTCAGGTTGTGATTGAGGAACTTGGTTGAATAAGAAGATCCATAGAAAGCTTTGACTAATAAGGGATTCAGATGTCGGGAAACGAATTAAACGAAGAAATATGAACGATTTTCACTCAGAAAGCCAAGAAATCCGGATGAAATTGATCAAAATCCCTAAGCCCCGAATTCTCCAATTCACTCGACTCTCGGCGTGTGACGCGCGTTCCTCACCCATATCTATTCAGATAATAGTCTTTGAACATTTCTTTATAGTTATAGTTGTCAACTCACCAATTTGATAGTTTCAATGTTCCATCTTCACACTATAGCTTAGAAATAACTCTCACTGCTGAAAGAAAAGCTATATAATGATTTGCTACATTTAACTTTTAACTGAATTTAACTTTAGAAAATAACTCCATTGTTGGAGATGCTCCGTATTGACAAATTTGGAAGTTATATTTATCGTAAAGTTAAATTTAATTGCATTATTTTTGTAGTTTTATTCTATAATATTTCTATTTTAAATGTTATGCAAGTTAAGAAAAAAAGGGAGAAAATTCTGCCCTAGCTCTGGGTGTACCACCTATGGATGTGCCGGGGCAGATGAGAGGTGCTCTTCTCCAAGCTCAACGAGTCTTTCTCCTCGGCAAGGTGTTGTCATCTAAGCCAATGGACATCCAAGGCCTCAGATCTCAGTTCTGCCGAGTGTGGTTGTTGGATGGTTCACTTCGACTTCATGAATGGCCTTATGGAATCCTTCTCTTCACTTTTGAAGGAAACAAGGACAAAAAATGGGTTCTTCGCGGCAGTCTGTGGCACTACAAGAAGGCACCACTTGTGATCGTTGATTATGATGGGGCATCAGACATTGAGTCTGTGACTTTCGACTTTCTCTTTTTTTGGGTAAGGGTATCGAGGATCCCTCCATTTTTTGAAGTTGATAAGAATATAGCCGAGTTTGCTGGTGAAGCAAATACTTTCGTGGAGCATGATAATACTACCCAAAAAAAAAGGAATCATTCGAGTTAGGGTTTCGCACCCTGTGGCAAAGAAGATCATCTTCGAGAAGGATGTGGTTATGGCACCGGGATCGTGAGCAAGGTTAAATTCTTCTTCAAGAACTTATCTGGTCGATGTGGCAAATACGGTCTGGTGTATCATGCTCAAGGTATTTTTGGGTATAGGGTTTCATTTTCTGGTCTGGAACCGAGAAGGGCAACTACAGCGGCTGTCTCGACGGTGTTGGAGTCAATTTTGAGTGCCACAAGGCAAGAGCTGGTCCCTGGCACGTCTGCAACTTCGGGCCAAGGCACTAGTTGCTTTTCAGCTAGGGTTTGGCTTCCATGAGGCTTTGGGACTGGGAGTGCGTAATAATAATTTCGTATTCGAGGCTGAGGCTCCTATGTCATGGGAAGAGCGCACTGCAACCATGCATCTCAAAGAGGCTGCACAAAGGACACATTCTTGACAATTAGTGGTGCACAGATCGGAACCAAACACTATGGAAGAGGTTGAATCCGAGGAAGTTCAAATCACGGGTGTCAAGCGTCATCGGGAGGCAACAGTTAAGATCTCTAAGAAAAAGCTCAAACTTAGCCCTCCAGCAGGCATGTATTTGGTGAACCAAAAAGGATCGAGGTGCATTCTTTCCCGGATCGGCTACTCCCAAGTTCACTTGATGTCATGGAGACTCCAGAGGATGTAGTCATCAACAGGAAGAAGAAGCTTTGACGACTAGTTGGGTCTAAGAATAAGCCAAAGGTTGGTGGTACTTAAGGTAGTGATACAAAAGTTGTAGGGAAGAAGAAGGCTACAAGCAATGAGCCTTTGAGGTTGACATTCCCAATGAAGACTCTTGGCCCATTTGATATGGGCAAGAAGAAGATTTTTTAGGCATCTAAGAGGTGTCGGCTTACTTGCATCTCCTTTGGAGGGCGATCTGTATGGAGACAACATGCCTACCACAATTGCGTGCTTAGGGGTATGTTTGTCTTTACCTATCATATGCAGGCCGTCTTCCTTTGGAGATGCAAGTAAGCTCGACAACAGTTGAGCTTAAAATTTTAAAGAGTAGTAGTTACTTTTGACTTATATTGTCTGCTTTTGGTAGAGTAGGGTTGGTTGTCAATTTCAGTTTGTATTATTCAGGCCTAGAAGGTCGTTAATGATATCTTCTTTTAGTCAAAAAAAAAGGAAGAAAAGTGGAGGTGGGAGATAAAAACTCTGAGTTAAATTCTTTGACAAACATAACATGAGATTTAGGTATAAGTTATATTTAACTTTTGTATAGGGTATCCGTTGGAGCTTTTTCAATATTTATTCAAGTTATAACTTTATTTTTAAAATAGTTTCTATTGAAGATGCTCTTACTCAACTATTGGTCACAAGACTATTGTAGTTTTTTTTTAAGTTTAGGGGTAATAACTCATAACATGATTATACAGAGGTTATATGTTTGAATCTCATTAGACATCAAAATTGTTGTCTAATTTTCTTAGGATTTTTTTTTACCTAACCTAACCTCCAGAGATCATAGAATCTAGCCTTGTTTGTAGGTGTAGTGATAATGTGACAGTGCTCGCCTTGAGTCTGTATATCGGGGCCTCAAGCTAAATGTTTTTGATGACTATGATGATGACCTCACCATACGAAAGGTGCCTTCTCATCATGAGTTCTTCTTATCTGGATTCATGAAATATCGAGTAGCGATTTACCAAACACCTACTCTCGGTTCAACAGATGCAGTCGATATCATCTGACGGAAATATTTTGTCATTTTAATGAATGAGTGGATGGAATCTATTGAGAGCTCGAACAACCAATTCAAAGCCTCGTTCATGAGGGTTTGTAGAAAGAGCTAGCATAGTGTGAAGTTGTCCTAGTTTTATCTTGTCGTGGCAAATATAAGCGTATTCACATGGATGCTTTAATAGCCCCTTCCCGAGTATCGATTTGCTATCCTTCAGGAACTAGGTAGGGCAGTCTCTACCAGCTTGTACTATCACGTTAGAAAATGAGGTAGTATGGGGTATACCTTATTCAAACTAGTTTTTTGTGCCAACTTACATTGGAGAATGTCGGCCTCAAGTTCAACCAAACGTGTCAGGGGGGCGGCGTTGACATCTGTGTTAGCTAATGCCTCCATATGCTCTTTTCCTAGCCAAGTACAACAATTGTGCCACTTGTCCTTACGATTCATCCAATAACAGGGGGCTTGAATGATAGTTTTAGAATTATGTCACTCATTAATAGTAATTGTATGAAAGTTTGAAATAAAAGTTGTGATTAGGTGGCCATATTTCTTTACCACATGGTTTTCCCTGTCTAAAGAGGAAGCATCTATTGGAGCATGATACTCACCCTTGCAATGATAAACAAAGCACAAAATGTGCACATAAATTGCTCGCCCAATCCAATAACAAAACAAGAAACAACTGCGAACAATAAACAACTAACATAAATATAGTGAAACCAAAATAAGCTTGGGGCTAACCCTAAGCCTAACTACTTTAAGATCACATAGGAGAACTCCACATTCATCAACAGTCTACCACACCGACCTCGACCGCTCTGAACAAGATAGTTATGACTCCATGCATGACTTTTCCAATAACCATCCCACGTACCCACCACCATCGATAGATTTCCTCCAATCATAGCCTCACATATCTTGCCAAACCCATCTTAACCTCGAGGGTGCGATTTCACTTTGCATACCTAATTTTTTTCGCGTAGAGGTCACTTTTATATCTTATTTAAGTTATATGTCATCTCTGACAGTCAATCAAGTCTTGACACTCTGAAACCCATAACTCCCCACATCTTGTTGATATAGAACAACAAACTGAAAAACAACTAAACATTAATATTCAGAGGGAACATCATCATCCCCACATCAGTATCGACGATCCAACCAGAGTCAGCCGGACAAGGCCACGTGTTGTAAAACTCTACTAATTGTCTCAGAGCACTTTTTTCTTTTCTATCATTTTTTCTTCCTTTTGATAAATTGT
Organism: Geum urbanum; assembly: GCA_946800695.1. Lineage (NCBI taxonomy): Eukaryota > Viridiplantae > Streptophyta > Magnoliopsida > Rosales > Rosaceae > Geum > Geum urbanum. Next base: position 6,597,830 of record OX327002.1, on the reverse strand, counting down.
TCGATGTGTAAAACTTTATTATGTAATGATAGTAATAAATCCAAGAGAAAAATAAACAATAACCCCATCATCCCCACATCAGTCTTGACGATCTAACCTGTCTGGTGTTGACACCAATGACAGTCGGACGAGGCCACACGCTGTAAAACTCTACTAATTATTTTAGAGGACATTTTTCTCTTCTCTTATTTTTTCTTCCTTTTAAGAAATTGTCTGATGTGTAAAACTTACACATTTATTATGCAGTGATTAGTGTTCTAAAAAACGGCCGCCTAGGCGCCGACTAATCGGAAAAAACCATGTTATGGCCTAATTTTGGTCCTGGGCGGGGTAGATAGGCGGGAACCGACTAATTGGCAATTGGGCGGGCGACTAACGACTAATCGGCAATTAGGCGCCGCCTAGGCGGGTTTTTTTTTTGTTTAAATTAAGAGGTACAGCGCAAAGGAAGGAATTCTAAATAGAAAATCTAATCCAATTTCTTTTGTGAAACATCGTCTCTCTCCCTCTGAAAACGCCGCGACTTGGACACCGCTCACCGAACACCACCGTCGCCGTCACTTGTAGTCCACAGCCGTTGTGCCCGCTCGCCGTCCACCTTCGAGGATTTTCTCTTCTCACTTCGCTCCCTTATAATCCCCTCTTCCTCTGAATCTTTTCTTAAACATCAATTGATATGTTTCGAGACAGACCTGAGTTGGAAAACAAGATTCATCCTTGTTTGTTATATATTGATAATTTGATATGATTAAATGTGGGTAAGAGCATAGTGTCGGCGGGTTTGAAAATGGGTGGTTATGGTGGTGTTAATGAATTATCGGCTTCGAAATAGATGATTTCATATTTCTGGGATTCCAGTTTATGCGCATGTATTTCAAAAAATTGAGATGGATAGTTAATTGGATTTATTTATAAACTTAGTTTAGAATTTTTATGATATTTTTTTATAATTTTTATTTTATGTTTCAAATCACAATATACCATATAAATATATAATTAATTAAATATATATAAAAAATGATCCGCCTAATTACTGCTTAATTACCGATTAAACTCCGCCTAAACGCCTAGGCGCTAGGCAGTAGCTCCACCGCCTAATTCTGCCTAGCGTCTTTTAGAACCTTGGCAGTGATAGTATAAATCTAAGAGATAAATGAACAATAAATTCTGATTTATCTTCACATACAAAATCCACAGAATTTCCGAAAATCAGAATACAAAATCCATATCATAAAACTTCTGATTTTATACAAAGATTTTCTTTCTGAAAATCAAACTAAAGCTATAAAATAATAGTATCCCATTAAATAAACATTTCCATTTATTCTCCTTAAAGAAAATAAAAAATTCCATAGTTTACTGGTCAGGAGTTGATAAACAAGAACACGAAACGCGCTCCCAGTGGCGCGTGGCGCGTCCCTGAACCCCACACACACACCGGTCCCACACCCAAACAAATTTCCTTTCTCAAAGCCGAGAACATACCTTATCTACAAAATCTACCGTTACCAGTAGTTGTACCTCACAACTCACACCCAACACATCCTCACCATTCACTAGTCCACAACTCCCAGTCTATCGGGTCCCGCCACTTCCCAATTAACGGTCCAGATCTCCTCACGTCCCTAGGGTTTACCTTAATATCAAAATTCTCACAGGGCCTTCATTTCACACACACTCTCTCTCTCTCTCTCTCTTAGTGCAGTGCCCAGCTGCCCTATTAAACCAAACTCGCCCCTATTTCCTCTCCTCTCTCGCTCTCTCTCTCTCTCTCTCTCTCTCTCTCTAGAGCTTCTCTCTCATCACTCCCTCACGCGCCGCCGCACACGGTCGGATCTCCGACTACTTATCCCCCCGCCACCTTCCCTCTCCTCCCGTCCCAAATTTATTAAAAAAAGCAAAAAAAAGAATTTTTATTTCTTTTTCCATTTTCTGTGAGCGATTTCTGTGTTGTTTTGGTTATTTTTTTTTTCTTCCCTTCGGTTTAATCTGGTAGAAGAGTGTGTTTCAATAACTGAGAGGAGAGGGAAGAGATTTAGATTATTCAGAAGAAAAAAAAAGAAAGAAAAGAAAAGACTAATTTTGTGGTGGTGAAAATGGCGCAAGCTCAGGCTCCGGCGGCGGCTCAGGGTACGAACGCGGTGGCGGCGAACGGCGGTGGGGCGAACCAGTTCGTGACGACGTCGTTATACGTTGGGGATCTGGACCCGAACATTACGGATTCGCAGCTGTACGACCTATTCAACCAGCTAGGTCAGGTGGTGTCGGTTAGGGTTTGCAGGGACTTGTCCACACGGAGGTCGCTTGGTTATGGCTATGTCAATTACAGCAATCCACAAGATGGTAATAATCACTTTAGGTTATTGCATGTTATGTTGTGATTTTTGTGTGTGCAATTGAGTGATGGGTGTGGTCATTAGTGTTGCCTTGTAAAAAAGTTTAGACTTTCGGCATTTGCAATCAGAGAGATTGCTGTGAGGAAGTGATCTTAGCCAGTGTGTTTTCGCAATTTCAGCTATGAGTGCCATAAAATTATGTTGTGGTATAGAGATGAGGCATTCACCTAATATAAGTGCTTTCTCAATGGGAAAATCGTAATGAATTACAATAGTTTGTTTATATTCTGGGTATTACATATGTTTTCTGGAACATTGTGACCTTGAGGTACTGAATAGACTTGTAAACTTGAGAATTCTATAAGAATATCATTCTGTTCCTTTGAATTTCAATATATTTCTGCACACTGAGGTGGGATCTCTTTTTAGATCTAAGTTGGAAGTTTTTTCTCTCATAAAGAGACGGCTATTTACTTTATAAATAGAGAAAAAAAAATCTAGAGAAAAAAAATAATCTATCTTATAAAGTTAAGTTCGTACGGGTAATAAGAGCATCTCCAATGATGATGCTCACTATTTTTTTAAAAAAAAAATTGTTAGAAATATAGCTACAAGCTAAACTAGTGGGGAGTCAAAAATATTGTGCTCCAACCATCTTCAATATGTAGATAGCAACATTTCATATTTATGGTAAATTTGTTGCAACAATAATCAGTTAAGTTAATGTCTTAGGACTTATGATTCTAGGAGCTTCATTCTCTCCCTTAGATTTAGGAGCTCCTAGGCTCCCAATAGAGAGCATGGCTGGAGAGAATTTTTTATTTTTCTTTCTGTACTGTTCCCTAGTATTTAACTAGGAGTTCAGATAGGGAGCCCATCGGAGAAGCTTTAAGCTTTTGTGTTTATATCTTTCCGCAACAAGAATGAGACTAGATTAAGCTGTTATCTGCATTGTGATTTTAAGATTGTGCATTTTTTTTTCTTAGTAGTAGTTTTCAATCAACTCGTTTTCCCTTAAAATAAAGACAGATAGAGAAAAGCCCTTACTTTTCTTTCTAATTTACTCACCTTTTGTGTTGATACTGCTTACAGCTGCTAGGGCATTGGATGTTTTGAACTTCACTCCGGTAAATGGAAGGCCTGTTAGGATTATGTACTCTCACCGTGATCCTAGCATTCGTAAAAGTGGGACTGGAAATATTTTCATAAAGGTATTATGTACAACCAATAATGTATTTTTGTTTTCTCATTGCTCTTTTCATTGATTTATTGTTGACACTTTCTATTGTATTTATTTGGCAGAATTTGGACAAAGCTCTTGATCATAAAGCCTTGCATGAGACATTCTCTTCGTTTGGAAATATCCTCTCTTGCAAGGTGTCTATGGATTCAACTGGCCAGTCAAAGGGTTATGGCTTTGTGCAATTCGATAATGAAGAAGCGGCCCAGAAAGCTATAGAGAAATTGAATGGTATGTTAATTAATGAAAAGAAAGTTTATGTTGGACCATTCCTCCGCAAGCAGGAAAGGGATGGTAATGCGGACAAGTCAAAATTCAACAATGTTTATGTGAAGAATATATCAGAATCAACAACTGAAGATGATTTCACCAAAATTTTTGGGGAATTCGGGAAAATATCTAGCGTAGCGATCATGAGAGATAATGATGGAAAGTCAAAATGCTTTGGATTTGTCTACTTTGATGATCAAGATGAGGCTGCCAGAGCTGTTGAGGCTCTGAATGGAAAGACTTTTGATGATAAGGAGTGGTATGTTGCAAAGGCCCAGAAGAAATCTGACAGGGAAAATGAGTTGAAACTTCGATTTGAACAGAGCATGAAAGAAGCAGCAGACAAGTATCAAGGAGCAAACTTGTATGTTAAAAATCTAGATGATAGTATAGTTGATGATAAACTAAAGGAGTTCTTCTCTCCATTTGGCACAATCACCTCTTGTAAGGTATGTAGGAACTTAAATTGAAAATCACCTGTCATAAGTATCCTAAGTTATTGATAAAGTATGCCCTTATGAAAAATTCTCTACTTGAAATTTGTGCAGATTATGCGAGATCCGAGTGGAGTAAGCAGGGGATCCGGTTTTGTTGCATTCTCGACTCCTGAAGAGGCAAATAGAGCCGTAAGTACTTCTTTATCTTCTGTGGATTAGTGCAGGGTCCATTTTAACTCCCTGTTTTATGTGATCCCTTTTTAAGGAAGTTTATCCTTGTGTAAAATTGATATGATTTTAAGAACAATCTAAGGGGAGTATTGATGGATTTTCCGAGGGGATATTTTTGTGCTGGACTGTTTTAATACAGTTAGAAAAATAATGATATATGTGTCTCCTTTTATGTTTTAGCTCATGGAGATGAATGGAAAAATGATTGTGAGCAAACCTCTCTATGTTGCACTTGCACAACGAAAAGAAGATAGAAGAGCGAGGCTGCAGGTATGTCTATGTCTAACTTATTTCATCCGAAAAGACCCATAGCTCTTTTAATGCAATAACCTACTCTCTTGAATCAATGATAACAATGTGAGGTGTACTGTTTTCTAGAAATGCTCTCTTTTGTGACAGCATTACTTGTTTAGGCCCTTGCTTTTCTCTCTCTCGTTTAGAATTATTCAGTAGTATCAAATCTCATGCACCCTTGTGACCTGTACAGGCTCAGTTTTCTCAAATGCGGCCAGTTGCAATGGCACCATCAGTTGCTGCTCCGCGTATGCCAATGTACCCTCCTGGTGGTCCGGGTATGGGACAGCAAATCTTCTATGGCCAAGCCCCACCTGCTATCATTCCCTCTCAGGTGTTTAGTTAGTCTTCTCAAGTTGTCTCCGTCTACGACTTTTCATACAAATAATGTAGCAGTTCCTAAAATTCTGTTTTTCCTTTGAGCAATCCAGTTGGTTTCAGATTTAATTCATTGACAGGCATACTCACAATCATCGGATACAAGCTTACAAACTCACTAAAGTTGATTGAGCCTCAATTTGTTTTCTTTGTAGCCTGGATTTGGATATCAACAGCAGCTTGTTCCTGGAATGAGACCTGGTGGCGCTCCGATGCCAAACTTCTTTGTGCCAATGGTTCAGCAGGGGCAGCAAGGACAGCGCCCTGGTGGCAGACGTGCAGGCCCTGCCCAGCAAAACCAGCAACCAGTTCCAATGATGCAGCAGCAGGTTGGACTCGTCTCCTGTTTTTTTTACATTGTATTTGTACATAGATTTGTTGACTGAGTGGCTTTATATTGACAGATGCTTCCGAGAGGACGTGTCTACCGTTACCCGGCTGGGCGTGGTTTACCTGATGGTCCCATGCCTGGTGTTGCTGGGGGAATGTTTTCTGTTCCATATGACTTGGCCGGCATGCCATTGCGTGATCCTGTTGTGTCTCAGCCAGTTCCAATTGGAACATTGGCTAGTGCCCTTGCAAATGCTACACCCGAGCAACAAAGGACGGTAAATTGTTCATCGATTTGTCTTAATTTTCCAGTATCCAATAGAGCAATAGAAGTCTAATGCCTGTGTTTAGAGATTACCATCTTGTCTCATTGTTCTGTGCTGGTTACAACATAAGCAGGGACTGCTGCATTCTTACATTACACTTAAATGCCTTCTGGTCTAATATCATCTATTGGTCTGTGGGAATTTGTAGATGCTGGGTGAGAACCTTTACCCCCTGGTGGAACAGCTGGAACCTGACAATGCCGCAAAGGTTACAGGCATGCTTTTGGAGATGGATCAGACTGAGGTTCTGCATTTGCTGGAGTCACCTGAAGCTTTGAAAGCAAAGGTAGCTGAAGCTATGGAGGTTCTGAGGAATGTTGCTCAGCAGCAGCAAGCTGGTGGTGCAGCCGATCAACTAGCCTCATTGTCGCTCAATGAAAATCTTGTTTCTTAATTTGATTGCGGCGTATGTTACTATTGAAAGTGAGGGTATGATTTAGGGTTGTTCCTGGGTGGGTTTGGATAGTCTGAAAACCTAGTTTCTCGAGTTAGGTAGACATTGGTTTGGTTTTGATCTCGTTCGTGAGCTTTTGAATTCAAAGATTGTGATGTTTATGCATAAAATTTCTGTGAACATCTGTTGCTTTCTATATATTTATTTGACTGAAGGATGGTGTTTTCCAGAGCTTGAACGCATTTGTTCTAGTACCCTTGCGTGAATCAATTTAGATACACCTTTCCAATATCACCATCATCACAAGGGGTACAACCAATTGGAGTAGCGAATTGGGATAGTGACCAATGTGGACCGTGCAAATTAGCAGATCAAGCTATTGCAGACAAATCTTTTATAACTATTACTCTGGACGATGTGTAGCACGTCGAGAACGTTACAATATTGTCAGAGGTACCAAATTATATTTATATGAAATGACCGTTTGGAAGTTACTGTTCTTAAGAACAGTTAAATTCTGATTTTATCCAATATTTTTGTCATATTTACTATCTCTACGATTTACATTTCCAGCCCTCATTCATCTCTCTTCTCGCATCCTCTTTTCTTCCATGACGAGTCGCAACCCCAACAACACAATGATCGTTTGTTTTTCACAAATTCATTCCTGATTATAGTTTCTAAAGTGAAGAGAAGGTAGCCCGATTATCGAAATTTGATCATACCGCTCTCAACTTTATCGAACTACGTAGAAACTCAATCCCGATCCATTCCGTTGTGTTCATTATTCATGCAACATATTGGTCCTTACGCATTTTTGGAGCTTTACTGTAAGTTTGTAGATGCTTATCCATGTGAATTGAATATAATCGTTCTAATGTTTTTTAGATCGACATATACGGTAAATTTTTTATTTGCTCCGGTGAATTCGTGGTCTTTTTGTTTGTGTTAGAATGGAATTTAATCAATTCATTAATTTGTTTAATGGTTTGGGTGGTGGGTTTCAATTCAATTTAGTTTAGAGGTGATTATACATTCACTATCTTTCAACACTGTTAGTTTTTGTTAATTTTTTATTTTATTTTATTTTATTTTTGCAGTATGAATTGGTTTTACTTATCTGTATGCAACATATTATGATAGAGGCTTGCAAACTAGCTGTTCCCTCAGCTCCCAGAGACACTGAGTGGTATGTAGATTCTGTTGTTAGTCATTCTCTGTTAAAGTTATTGTACTGTATGATATATTTAATGAGGATAGTATGAACTGCATTTGATGAATAGATGAATGGATTTTCTGTTAAAACATGAACTGTAGTTGATTGCATTTTAGTCTTGAATTTTCAAAGTAACCATTTCACACCAAGAATCCATTCATCTATTCCACTCTTTTGTGTAGTACACTTCATGTTTGTAACTGTTTGGTATAGCTCTTTCTTTCAATTTTTTTTTTTGGGTAATGTTGCTTATGCCGTAAGACCTGAACAAAGAGTAGCCAAACTGAAGATTGATGAAGTTCTCCTTAGTGATAGGGCCATTGTTGTTCCATTTTGGCTTCAACACTTGCCTTCTTCATTGTTTGATTGTTCTAAATTATGAGTCTTTAATGCAACATCTTTTGTTTGTACTTTGTAGCTTATAATTTGAAAGTGCATTCTTTATCTTTAAAATTGTCAAGATAAAAATCGATTATTAAATTTTTATCGTATTCATGTCTTCCGTCAGTTCCGGGGATATAAATGGGAGAGATGCCGCTTTTGAAGTTTCTAACTTTCTATCATTTACTTGTGAGATTCCTCACCATGTTTCACTCATAAGTCAGTAAATAATAGCCATTGATTTTAGTCAAGGGGTTAAATGTAGCTCTTCACTTATTGTAAAGTATGCAAATACTACCTTTAAAAAAAACGCAAATACTATAAGTACTGATATAAAACAAGAGAGGAGCTTTATCCTTCTCATGATTCAAACATTTACATTTTTAGAAGGACTTAAACTATCAAGCATAAAGAAAAATATTAAGCTGATATCATTTGAACAATTGTATCGTAGAGAAATTTACATATTCTTCACTGTGACATATGTAATCTATTTTGTGTAGAAACAAGATGCGTACTGTCAAGATTTTGTTGGCATCATCGCCTACTGGTTATCATTCCACCTTCAGCTTTATTGTTAGATGAAACCAAATGTCCTGATTGCTTTCGTATAAACCAATATATTACAGCTTTACCCACCATCTCTTCTTCTGTTTTAATGGAGAATCTTGGATGAGAATGTACAGTGGAGTAATATATTTTCCTGTGTTTTATTTCTTAATCTCATATATATAGAGCTGAAATACTATAAGTGTTTTTCTTCTTAAAGATGCATACAAAATCTTCTTGACCACTTCAAGCATTTTCTTTTCTATTTTTTGTTTTGGTTAAAAATATGTCATATACCGAAGTTATCATATGCGATATGGATATGACACATAATCCTCGCAGCAGGGCGCGAGCAGTTCACTAGTACTATTAAAAACATGAACTTGTCAGGCAAACCACTCTCTTTTATCCTAAGAAAACGTTCGATAGAGACCAAGAGGTAATATACAGGAATTATGGACATTTCACATATATATACTCTATTACTGAATTCAAACAGGCATTACATGCACAAACTGAGCGACAACTCTAACAAGAGGATATTATAAACACACCTTTCTTTACATCCATGGAGGTAGTGTACAGCCCAGTTGTATTGTAACGTATACATCTAAAAGCTTCATAATAGCCTCTTATATGACCAAAACCTCCTAACAGCCCTTACCTCGTAACTAAGGATCATGTTGGATAGCACGTCTTAGACGAAGACCAATGTCAGCATCTTGATCATGTGGAATCAAACCACCAACTTCGAAATTAGCATCCAGTAGTTCAGTGGCTGCGCCTGTCTCAGTTTGTTTCTCTACCACATCTTCTCCAAAGTTATGTAGCCTACGCCCAATTAGATACCGGTCATCACGTATGGAGTTGTGTAGATTGGTAAACCATACATGGAACCTCTTGGCGCAGAAGCAGAACAGACTAAAACAAAGGCACCCTATCCAGGCAAACCGATAAACTGCTGAGTTGACTACTAATGGATAACCGAACACTGGAAATAATCCTCTGGCAAGTACATATGGCACACAGAGGGCTGTCAACAACTTCATAATAATTGGGAATACAATCTCGCGGAGCACCCAAAGACCTTGCAGTCTAGAGAAGCCATCTTCCCTCACTCTTTCAAATTTCACTCGCCAGCTTTCATCCACCAATGGCATCATGTGATCCAACATCACCTGAAGTACATCACAAGCACCCACAATAAGTCAAAAATGTACATATCTTGACATGGGCTATACACGAGATACTATATCTATATGTTATATATAAAGATATAAACATAGGCATCTTACCAGTCTAGTCCAAATCTTAAGGAAAATTAGGCCTAAAGCCCAGTCCTGATACAACAAGAATACTGGGCTTTCATCAACAGGCACCCGCATCGGCACAATCACCAAAAGCTCAAAGAGCAACCCAATCAATACTGGAATAACAAAAATCTGGAGCAGAACAATTCATTAAAGATCAGAAACTTGTTATTTAAAATTTTAAAAAATATATATATAAAGCACTAATTCAGTAAAACTAAACCAAGATGATTCTAACCCATATTGACAACAGTGCAGAACTCTTGACAACAATGCTACACCACTTCCAGATCTGGCCCAATAGAACTGCAACCCTCTTTGTTCTGATATGCTCGATGGAATATCTAACTCCCGCTACAGCAGTCCATATTATGTAGCTTCCAATGATGAAAGCATATAAATCTAGGAAAATAAACAGTGAACAGATTAAACACTCATCTCAGAACTTAGACGTAGCAAACAAGACATTTTCAAAAGACAATTACCGTTGCATTTGATGCCATGAGTTATAGGCAGGAAAGGAATGACATTGAAAATTGTTCTTCCGAGTGATGTTGGTACAACTATCAAGGCCGAGTTGAATACAAGTAAAGTCATCCAAGCCACCACCAACAAGAGAACAATTCGAAGCACAAAGCTATACCTTCTATAAACATTTAATGCGATGGCCAGAGTCAGAGAATTAGTTAGGATTATTAAATAACAAAAAGATGGACACAAAAGTAAAAATAAATGGTGGCATAACTAAAATCTATAACATTATTTATGGAAGAGGGGTCGTTTCCCCTTTCTTTGCCAAATCTTTTGATTATAACCCTTTCACCTTTATCGATCTAATAAGGTTCCTCTTACTAATTAGTGGGTATTGTAGTAACTAATAAATATGAGAAAAATCAGAACAAATAAAGAAATGAAATGAAATTGATTTCTGTAGAAAGAAACTACCTCTAAACTCCTCAACTAATCCCATTATTGTTAACTACCAAAAACTACTCTCTTTGTTCCTTCAAATTTATTCTGTTCTTAGATATTTACGATATAAATACTTTCATTAGTCACTCCTATTGATGTGCAGCACATTTTCAATAGTCACCCCTACAGGGTGTGCAATAAGAAAACTTCTTAAATTAGATTCATCTGCAATAGAAGTTAATATCTAGCATTGCATATCGATTAGCAAAGTTCTCTGTACTTACTCAGAATCAGATTGTTCATCAGCATCATAATCCTCTGCCATGTGTGTGTCCCCTGATGCCAAGAGGCCTTCATTTGGTTCATTCGCACCTGGAAGAGCCACCAAAGCCTGATCCTGTATCCCTAATTGAACCTGTAACCTATCCTGTCTTCCTGGCTCTCCATTCCCATTCTCCTGTCCACTGTTATCCTCAGGTCTAGGCAGTAGAAAATCTGTTAAACCAAGTGCCCATCCAACTGCCGTAAACCAGTAACGGAGCAGAGATTTAATAGTTGCCCGTAGTTTAAAATGCTCTATGGCAAATGGAATGCATATTTGAAATAGAAGCATGTCCGCAGGAATTTCAGTAAATGGGTCAGATACCCTGCCAAAGAGGAAACAGGTACAGGTTAGAAACTGAAATACGCATAGCTGATAAAATATAGCTTTAAAAGAATACGCGCCAAAATAACACTGAAGCTATCTTACGAAATGTCAAGAGGAAATATAGAAGGTGCCATCCTCATAGCTAGTTTAACCGGTAAGAACACCAGCATCACGATTAAACTCCCATACACTGCAACGGATAGCAGAACTCTGCGAGCATGTTTGTGCACAGGATCATCAATGAGATCACGGAAAGGATTGTAATTTGGATCAGCTGGATCTCTAAGGAAATAAAGAACTCCATTGCGTAGCACCTGAGAACACAAAGCATATGTCAAAGTGTGTTCCCAACAAAATACAGCAAAGTGTCATATCAATAAGATGAAAAAGAACAGTACCCCTCGAAGAAGGCTGACGAATATGCTTATTTGGAGCATGTAAACAATTCCTACAACCCAATGGACCAGGGAGCTAGCTAAGGGAGAAGCTGAGAAGAACTGAACCCTGTGAGACATGGACTTCCCGAACATCCTTATAGTACAAACATCTAACCACCATCCACACATTAATGGGAACACTCCCAATTCGATGACTAGAAGGAAAGCAACCTTAATCATTGTCATCAAATGCCTCATTGCTGCCAAGAACTGCCTGAAGAGAGATGGAATTGTCTCTGCCATTGAGGCAATTCCATAGAATCTCCCCATAGTCAAAGGCTCGCCTCTAGTGTACCGAATCAAAGCAACAATGCCAAGATAGAAGAAAACTAGGGAGAATATAAACATGTATCCAATAGCAAGAGTAGTGACATCAGAGAGTCTTGAAGTTCCAATTGGTGCCCCTTGCATCAAGTCCACTGAAAGAGGTGAACTCACATTGTTCGAAACATCATTCAGTCCACTCATGTTAACTTTCAGGATCTCTTCAACCTGGCCAACCACATCACTTTTCTGAATTTTGGTTGATAAATTCGTTACAGCTGTTACTGCATTATTCAGTGTCACATTTTCCAAGGAAAGGGCTGATTCAGTGAGTGGCCTGACAGATGACAGAACTGGACCAGTAGCAGCGGTGAAAAGCCAAGATAAATGATAGAGTATAATCCGACCTAACGAGAAAGGGACAAATATTACTACACCAAGGAATATCATATTGCTTGCCAATACCTGCAATAATAAAACCATTAAGCTTGTCAATGTAAATCACATTATTATAAGATGAATACTTTTTACACCAAGAATAGATTGTGGATCAAAAGTAGCCATGACAAACACCTCAGCCACTAAGAATTGCATGTGGCAAGTAGGACTAAGAATTGCAGGTGGCAAGTAGGACTAAGAATTTCATGTGGCAACTAGGACAAAAATTTTGGAAAAAAAAATGCATACGAAAGGAACAACGTCCATGGGAAGTGAGAAAAGAAGAAAAAACAATAGGTTTAAGTATACTTACAGTGAATGCATTTTCCACTAAATGAAATACAGGCCCTTGCATGCCCACAAGCTCGTCAAAGGGTACATCCTCTGCCCCATCAGCATCATCTAGACCATCAAACATCTGTTCAACATGGGCTTCAAGACGAGCAGCCTGCATCTCCCAGCGAGCAGCCACATTTTCTGCATTCCTTCTAATCATTTGACCAGCTCCAGCAATCCCTTGTGCTCCAGCAGCATCTTCCCCATTAGCATCACCAACAAAGTTTCTGTTAGGTTGTCCAGGGACTCTTCTAACAGGACGAGCACCATTTCTTTCAGCTTCATCTTCTCTGTCAGCATCTTGGCCTCCAAGCTCACGTAAATGCCTGAAGTAATCCCTCAGAGAAGTGGCTCCAAGAAAAATGAACACAATACTAGCAGAAAGTAGGAACCCATGCAGACAATCAGTAAGAATAACTGTAGTTGACAGATGACTTAGGAATAATCTCTGAGCTTCACCAAAACTCCTCACAAAAGCCAGTCGCCATATCCAAAATGTAATGAATGGGATAATGAGGAGCCAAACGGAAAGCACAAAACTAAGGCGCAAGAAAAATTGCAGAACATGGCATGTTTTCATTGCCATCCCTACAACAAACTCTTGAAAAGGAAGCCTTGCAGGTGCATTCTCAGCATAAACAGGGGAGAATGAAAATGGATGCTTGCAAACCTGCAGGCATATTAAGAAAATGTTCATGAGTAAGGAGTATGAAAACGAAGTAAGTCCACACAAATGGGAGGTGAATTTCCTTTTGGAATCAGACATTGTCAGCAACCACCTAAATTATGACACTCCTAGCAAAATCCAACCATATATATTAACGATCAGGTACATTTGAAAATTTTGATAGAGCAGCTGGCGCAAAGCAATCTCCAAAGAGGAACCTTCTCGTTCAAATAAAAAAAATTAAAATTCAACAGAGCTCACAACGCCTCACAATGATACCAACATGCACAAGCTTAAGACAGTTATATCAAGGTTTTCAATCAAGCTTAAGTACTATAAAGCATTCCATCCAACAACCTGAGAGAAAAAAAATAAAAAAGCAACCCAAAAATCCAATTCCTGGTTCTTGTCTCTTAAAGTTGAGCTATCAAATCCATAGTATAACACTATAACATGATTATCAACCAACAGCAATCTTCTTCTCTCAAAAACTCCATCTTGGGACACCATATCAGATTAGTTACCCGCTTATCGTCACTAATCGGAGAGTTATCACATCCAAACTATAACAGAATGATGACCTAACTGAAATTGCATAATGAAAAATCCATAAAGAATCAGGCTTTCGAATTAGTTCAAGTTTTCAAATCGTCTGTAAAAAACAGACTCATACAGTCATACTCGACTACAAGGAGAACCTCAAAATTCCAAACACGATCATGAGGACATTAAACACCGACTAAAACTGTCAGAAACAATCCTACAACCCTAACTTCATTCCTGAACATGATTAATTAGCATTCACCTAATTCGGAAATTAAAAAACGAAAGAGAGACTGAGAGAGATTAGAACCTCGCATTGGCGAGCATTACTGTGATTGAGCCACTGAAGAAGACAATCCTGGTGCACAAACTTGATGCTTCCGCTGCAAGCGCATGGATACCTTAGCGGATTATCGTTGTCGCCAGGGTTCCTGCAGATCCGGCACACGTCCTCCTCCTCTTCGTCGTCATCATACTTCGCCGCCGCCGAAGACGACACGGCGTTCTCCGATGGTGTCGTCATTTTATCGGCGGTTGCGTCTTCCGGGACGACGTCGACGTCCCGGTGATCAGCGGAGAGAGGCGGCGCCGGAGCGATCTCCATGGGTCGGGTCGGGTCGGGTCAGGGTCGGAGTCCGGGTGGCTCTGTCGATCGATAGGTTTCCTCGGTCAGCGTTGTCGTATTTTGATATTGGTTTTGGGGAAGAAGAAGAGATTGAGCGAGTGCGGGGATATTTATTTTTATATTCCGAGATTACCCACGGTCGACGCTATTGTGGCCTCACGCCGGACTTTATGCGTTTTAAGGGTATGTCGGTTATTTCAACTGAAATGACGTGGACGCCGGGTTAAAGAGGGTTGGATTTGCTGCGAACTTTCTCAAGTCCTTATCTCGTCACAAGTTCACAACTCTCGTTAACATTGAGGACACACTAATTTATCTATAGCGACCCTGGGTAACTTTTGTCATAGTACAAATTTTACTATGGTGAATTCAATATACTGCATCGCTATTTCTACTATAATCTCTACTAAAATAAACAGAAGCCCGAAATAATTTTGATGTCATTGGCTTTACTAAATTTGAAGTTGATCAAAATACCCTAAATATAATTATAAAAGTTAATTGCAAATAAAAAAACCATACAAAAAGATTATTTTGTAGATTCTTAATAAAACATTAAAATTGAAAAATAAATATTCATACCTTCCCACTTTCACACCCCACCTCTCGGGCGGGAATTTTTCTAGTAGATAAGTATCAAACAACAACTTTAGTTAGTTGGAACAATATCCGTCAATATCAAACCACATATACCGCACTCGTCACTTGGTAATCTAATTGCTCCAATTAATAGCTATATTAAAATGAGAAAATTGTACTAATAGTGTCTCGATTTTTTTGTGCCCACAAACTTAGTATATACACTTTAAAAATGATCAATGTAGTACTTATACTAAGTTTTTGCTATATCCATAGTACATCCATTATTTTTTCGTTAGCAAAAAATTCAGTTGATGACGTGGCATCTCCAATTTTTAAAAATGAAGGGTATAAAAGTCATCCTATCATCGGTGAGAAATTCAAAAAGAAAATTAACTCTAGTTAATCACGTGCTTCAACAAATAGTCATGGTTACATATTTGAATTTTTTTTTAAAAGGAACTTTGGTTGAGATACCAATGCATCACTCTCTCAAAACCAATCTCTCTCACTCTAGTTAATCATCTAATCCTCTCTTATCAAAAACACAGAAAGCCCTAATCTTCAAACCAAAATTGATCGAACAGTAAAACCAGGAAGGCAGAGAGTATCGTTGTCGCCACTAAGAAGGCGGAGCCGAGATGACCCAGATGTTTAGATTGGGAGGTCGTCAACTAAAAAACAGTAAGCACTACTGCACTAAAAAGTGAATATCTCTCCTCTATAAACTATGATTTTCACTCACATGGTTGGAATCTTGTTCTTGTATATGGGTTCGATGAGATACGATTGCATTTGTTATTGTCTTAGAATTAGGGATTTTTGTCTGTTGCGATTTGTTTATAATTTGGGTGTTGAAAAGTAGTGAGTTTATTCTTGTTTGTGGGTTATGGTACGGTATCTGATTTTTTATGTTTTGTGCTTTGTGGTTTAGTGTTAGGGTTTACTATTGTGGTATTTGGTTTATGAGGTGGTTTTCTTCTTTATTGTTTTGCAGTGCCTATTGATCTCTACACAATGGAGATTCACCATGGTGGATACTTTGAGACGTAACTTGATGGTACGAAGAAGTACAAAATTTCAAAGTGGATAAGACACCTTGCTGAGAAGGGATATTTAGATGGACTTGATCCAGATCTTTTTAGTTGGGTGAAAATACATAACATAGCATGGGAATTAGGATACAGAGAGAAACCCATATCCTTTTGTTATAAATTACCTACCACCACTTGCAATGAGGGTTGGACGCCTCTTAGGAATGATACAGATAGACTGTCAAAGATGAATATTTTTCCATAGAAAACTAGAGAGATCAACGAGTATATAACTGTTGGTGGGGTGAGAAAAGTAGTAGAGGCTCTAAAGGAGGATGCAGAGAGTTATGTAAAAGATCCTTATTGGAAAAACCCTCTCATAAAGCAAACTGCAGCTGAGAAGGAATATATGGCTGAGCAAGCTAATTTGGTGGCAAGTTAGAAGTATTCTGAGGAAGAAGTAAATGCAACTGATCCATGTGATGTTAATGAAGAGGAAGAAGTTCATGAAGGTGGTCCAGGTCAGGTGACTGAAATCGGGCCAACTCAGGTAGATGTGGGAGTTAAAGTAGGTGATCCAAGATAAAGTTAGAGCACATTTGCAGGTCTTGAAGAAATACTTTCTAACTTTGAAGAGTTAGATGCTTGGCATAGAGACACAGAGATCAGAGGTGTAAGCCAAACTCAAGTACAGTTTAAGAACAAATAGTATCTGATGGGGAGTTCAATACTTTCCAACTTCATGGGTTTGCACTAACACTGTTCAGAATGAAGCACTTTGCAACTAGGAAGGATGTACTTCACTCTGAAGCAAGTGACCTTCCTCACCCTGAAACAAGTGATCCTGAACCAAGTGAGCCACCTCACCATGAACCTTCTGAAGTGCCACCTCACCCTGAAGGGCACCTCTTAAAGTGCCTCACCCTGAAGTGCCACCTCATTATGAACCTCCTGTTACAAGGACATGACCTATGTTGAGAAGAGAAAGAAGTTAGAAGTCAACACATGTTGGTTCTTCTGGTACCAAAACAAAGGGAATAAAGAAGATAAGCAAAGTGATGGTTAAGGAGCCTAGGTACAAAACAAGGAGGCAAGTTAGAAGACAACATGTTGATGGTTCAGAAAAAGAGTATAGTGATGGTTCAGATGATAGTGAGTGGTAATAAAGTTATGATCCTGGAGAATTTTATAGAGATTCTGATTATGATCAAGAAGATGATGATAAAGCATTTGAGGAACATGTAGAAAACCCCAACAATGTTGAAGAGTTTAGAGAGATGGGCTACAATGGGTAATGCTTAGATGATGGTGTTTCATCTGAAGAGTTGAAGAGCATTGATGGCTTTGAGACAAAAGAGGATGATGAGGGGCAGCCTATTCCACAGAAATGTAAGAGGACTTTCACACCTACACCCTGAATTAGAGAGATGGACCTTAAAAACCCCATTTTTAAATTGGGCCATGCATTTTTCAATGCACAAGAGTTTAAGGAGGTTGTACAAGAGTATGCTATACTGAACAAAAGATGACTTTATTTCCAGAAGAACACCAAGAAGAAGATGGAGATTAGGTGTCAACCTGGTTGTAAATACAAGATGTATGCAAGCATAATGTTAGGCCATAGAGATACTTTGTTTCTGAAGACAGCCATATTTGAGCACATGTGTAGCCCTATCACATCTTGCCATTTGATGAATTACAATAGAATTGCTAAGGAGATAGCTCCAATACTGCTGGTGGATCCTGCATGGTCAAGGGCTGGAATCCTGAATTATATTTAGACTAAGTTTAGTCTCAGTGTGAATTTGTAGACTATATCAAGAGGGAAGTCCAAGACCAAGAGAATGAATGGAGAAAACTACATTTTCCAGTACAATCAGTTGGCTGCATACATAAATAAGCTTCTAAGAACTAATCCTTGATCCACTGTGATAATCAAAACCAGGATGGAAGGTGAAGTGAGATTTTTTTTACAGGATATATGTGTGCTTTGTTGCAACCAAAGAGAGGTGGATCAAAGGGTGTAGGCCTATTGTTGGTTTTGATGGTGCTCATGTAAGAGATCAGCACCCAGGTTAATTGTTGACAACTATGGGAGTGGATACAAACAATGGGATGTACCCCATTGCATATGCTGTAGTGGAAGGAGAAAATCAGTTAATATGGGAGTGGTTCATGGAATACTTTAAAGCAGATATAAATATAGTGAGAGAATCCAACTAGACTTTCATTCTTATAAGTAGAAAGGATTGGAAAATGCTATTGATCAATTTTTCCCTAGAGCATGCCACATGCATTATGTGAGGCACCTGTATGCAAATTTTAAGCTTAAGCATCCTGGTGAGGGGCTTAACAGTTGTTCTGGAATGTAGCAAGGTCAAGCACCACAGTCTGGTTTGACAAGTTTATGGATCAAATTAAGGCAATTGATTCTACAGCAAGGGATTGGTTCAACAAACCTGGTAGAGAGGCAAAACATTGGTCAAGGGCACATTTTACAGATAAAAGCAATTGTGATCTTTTATTGAATAACATATGTGCATCATGGAACAGTTGCCTCAGGGAAGCAAGAGACAAGCCTATCCTCACTATGCTTGAGTAAATTAGGATGGATATGATGCTGAGGATGAATAACAGAAGAGTTCCTGTGTAGAAATGGGTTAAACCTGTGGGTCTAAGAATCATGAAGGTAGTGGACAAGGCTACTGGTTTCTCTTGCAACTATAATGCATTTCAAGTTGGTGAAAGAGAATTTCAGGTTTAAGGAGGTGTGATTGAGCAATCTAAGCATGCTGTGCACTTGAGACACAAAACTTGCACTTGCAGTAGATGGCAAGGGCAAGGAAGTGGAATCCTATGCCATCATTCCATTTCATCTCTGAAGGTGAAGAAGTATGATCCTACTGCCTACTATGATGATTATTTGAAGGCTGAAAAGTATGTTGCATATAGCTCTATTATACACCCAATAGTTGGTGAGGAGTTCTGAGCATCTATTGACTACCAAATTGCACGTCCACCATACAAAAACCAGCCTGGGAGACCACAAAAAAACATAATTAAGTCAGCAAGAGAAGCCAATTTGCCAATTCTTGCTGGAGAGGATGGGAAAATGAGGTTATCCAAGAAAGGGACAGTTAAAATGACTTGTAAAAGATGTGGTGAGAAGGGATACAACAGTGTTGGTTATCCTTTAACAAAGGTAGAGAAAGCTGCACAAGTAAGTAATTGTGGCCTTGTGTTTGTGATGATCCATCATTCTCTTTTATATATTTGCAAGAGAATGTGTGTGTCTATTTGTAAGTGTAGTTTTAGTCTTTGTTGATGCAAGAGAATGTGTGATGAATCTATGTGTTCAATATGTGATACATTTGTATGTACTAAATATAGCCCTGAATATGTCATTCTTTTGTATGTGCTGGATATGTGATGCATTAGTATGTGTTGCATATGTGCAGATGAGAAAGGGTAAAGCTCCTGCAAATGTATAAGTGCATCCTAAGGATAGACTAGTTAGATCTATTCACAGTGCAAAGAAGGTCAATAGGGCAATGGAAGAGTATGCTGCAAGTCAGAGCCAACAAGACATACCTACTCAAACAAGTCAAAACTCTGTTGCCAAGAATGCAGGGATTTATGATCATCACCAAGACAACATGACATTGGATGGAACTGATCATCACTTGTTGTATGTTGTGGTTATGGCATTGATTACCTTATTTTGTAATCAATTTAGTTTACATCCAGACTATACACTATTTTGCTTATGGTGATCTTTTGCTGATGGTGATCTTTTGATGCTTAGACAAGATTCAAAGTTTTTTGTAGACAGAACAATGCAAATTGTATGTGCAATTCCATCCAATTCAAAGTAGCCTTATATTCTATTATGAGATATGTTTTGTTTGTGATGGATTGTGCATTGATTTCTCTCTTGCTTGATCTCATTATTTTGGTTCATTTAGATCTCTTTATGTTAGAAAAGTCTCAACACCGATTCAGGCCAAATCAAGGCATTAACATGACAAAAGATGCATCAATTTCATTCATTTTCAGCTATGATATTAATTCTGGGCATTTACATCACAAAATACACAACCGATTCAGGATCTAAACATTGAAAACAATCCCAACATAAAAGCTAAGTAAAACCACAACAACACCTACAAGTACAACTAACAACATCGACATATTCTTCTTTTTTGTTTTACTGATTTTCACTTCATTTTCAAGCACCTTAATTCTCTTTTGCCATATCTCAGACCTCCATTCCATCTCTGCACAGACTACAATCAAATCACTGCATTCCTCTTCATATCTAATCATCCGAATCCACAACACTACAAGAACTGTCCAATTTAACAACTCCGTATTTTTCTTTTCTTCTATTTCCTTCTCTAACATATGCAGTCGACATAGCAACTGAAGTATCACAACTTGACCTCGCACACAATAAATAGGATCTACCCAAAACACAAACCCACACTTCCTCTACACCTCACTTTTAGTTTGACCACATCCTCAATATATCCTACCATAATCCGAGGAGTATTCCCTCCACATGTGTAGCAAAACATTCTTCCCACAAAGACATCTATTTCCCGAGCCACTAAATCTCTCCATCTTTCTTTCCCTAAAAACAACTAGCGTACTTTGTGTTTTGATGGCAATGAAAATTTGGAGGGAAACTCTACAGTACTTTTGGAGGGAAACAGATTGGTGGGAGGGTACAATGCAAAAAGAGTTTGGAGGAAAAACTTGAGAGTAGGGGTGTTTGGGTCTTTTTCAGTCCAAAAATAAAAAATGGAGATGCCACATCATCAACTTAACTTTTCGCTAACGGAAAAACGAAGGATGTACTATGGATATAGCAAAAACTTAGTATAGGTGCTACATTGATCACTTTTAAAGTTCAAGTACTAAGTTGGTGGGCACAGAAAAGTCCAGACATCATCAACTTAACTTTTCGCTAACAAAAAATAATGGATGTACTACAGATATAGTAAAAACTTAGTATAGGTGCTACATTGATCACTTTTAAAGTGTAGGTACTAAGTTGGTGGGCACAGAAAAGTCCAGACATTGTTGGTGCAATTTTTTCTATTAATTTTTTTTTGGAATTTTAAATGATTTATGTTTACACCCTAGATAAATTTTGTTAATCTATAAGATTAACTTATGTGTTAACCTCAATTAACGAAAATTCTCAAACATTCTAGTTTAATGTTGCGGCGCCTATTCGACTATAAGATTGATCGAAACAACAAGAGTAGCCACACTTTTGTAAAGTGCACTTCAGAAGAGCTGAATCTAACACAACATTCCAATTACGGCCTAAACCTTAAGGTCACAAAATTAATCATTCCTGAAGACTTCATAGCATTGCTCGTGAGGTACAGAAGGCATGCTTAACTTATTCATCGTTGAGTCTATTCATGTCATTCTTGTGTTTTGTATGAGCATTCATTTAGTGTAGAAGCATGCACCAAATGTCCAAATTCCATCTACATGAGGCTTAAAACTATTTTGAGTATTCTCGGTATTACACATATAAGTAGTTTCAATAACTCAGCTATTGCCAAATTGACAAGAACAATTGGTGGGTGAGAATAATGACCATTAAGAATCTTAGTAAAACAAATTTCTTCCAATAAAAGTGCAAACGGGGACACTCCTATGCTTGGAAAGGTATTTTGAGTAAGAGCATCCGCACCGGTTTAATTTTTTTTATTGGCCTAAGAATTCTTATTTGAGTAATTACAATAACTATTCATCCAATATGAGGTTCTATTCTTGTTTTTCTTGCAACAGTGCAAAAAATAGGATTTCCTATTACTATTCATTAATTATAAAAATTTAATTTTTAATTTTTTTGTAATATTTTTATCTAATAACTAGACGATATGTGTCATTATTGTCTAAATTATAGATCAAAATTTCTGATAAGATTTCTGATCAGTCATGACGTGACATGTGTCACGTCTACATGGTATTATCATCTAAATTATTTATCCAAATTTCTGATAAGATTTCCGACTAGTCTTAACATGACACGTGTAACTTTCATGTGTCGTTATCGTATAAATTATTGATCCAAATTTATGATAACAAGATCGCTAAGGAATCATTCCCTCTTTAGGAAAGATCACTATTTCTCGCTAGGCCGCTGATATTGATCAGCCCATTTATCTTAAAGCTAATTCCCATATGGGCCACTGGTATCAGCCTATTTGTAATGAAAACCCTTAAAAAAAAGAAGATTTATTTTGGGTCCAAACACCGATAAGATTTTTGACCAGTCGTAACGTGATACGTGTCACTTCTACGTGTCATTATCGTCTAAATTATTGATCCAAATTTTCGATAAGATTTTTAAGCAATGAAGATGTGACATGTGTATTCATCTTCAAACATCAGATTCTCTGAAATTTGCTATAAAAGTATCATCTATGGCTCCTTGTATACTCACACCATCTACAAGTCACTTGTATACTCCTAATTTTGTTGGTAATCGGCATAAATTGTTTCCCACAATTTGTCGACCTTTTTTTTTTTTTTTCCGGAAATAGGGCACATGTTTTGACGATAATAAGATATGCACAATTGTACATCTTCGGAAAGAAGGAAATTGGTAGACATCTTTTGTAAAAACTAAAAGGAGTGAGAGAAGAGATTGATGAGGATGATATATAAATTTGTTGTGCACAAATTGGTGTGAAGTGTGAATGAAATGAAAGTAGTATTTATAGAAAAATTGTAGGGGTTATTTAAAAAAATTTGGGATTTTTTTTTTTACAATTTTTAGGGGTTTTTTTTTGAAATATTTAGAATTGCCGGTGAAAGAGCCATTTTTACCAAAGTAGTCGTTTTATTCGAATCTAGGCCATTGGATTGAAATTTTGAATCACAATGGATAGCCCCGATGGAGAACACCGTTGGCAACAAAGTGGCAGACAACTTCATCACGTGGTGGGCTGTCATTGGTTAGTTACACCCCGGTAAAAAAAATCACTTTTAACAAAGCAGCGCACCATGGCGTTAGCCACGTGCGTGGGCTCCACCCGGGGACGCTTTTCTCTCGCGATCGATTTTCGGAAGCCGGAAAGAAATTCCTCTCCGTCAACGTCTGGTTGCCCACCCCAATTAGCACCACTGCAATCGTTTTTCGTTGGGAAATTTCCTATATCTAGCGGGACCCATCGATCAGACATCCTATTTCCCCCAAAAAATTTCACCGATGTAGAAGCTCTAATAGAGATTTGATAACAAATGGATTAGGATGAATTGTTCGGAATGGGCAAATTAAATTTTTGGAATTTTAATTGGACCTTTTCTTTTCCTCTTTAATTATAAACTCATTGACATTTCAAGGAATGTGCAAATTAATATTGAAGATACAATAGCTTGTTATATCTTAGTTGGTAATTGGAATAAAACCAAGTTGCTAAGTGTCCTAGACTTGGACACAGTGAATGTTATATGTGGTATTCCTATTTTTGTTTGTCCTCAAAAGGATGAATTTATTTGGGGACCTGCTTCCAATGGTAAATTTTCTATACAATCGGCTTCTGTTTTACAATATGATAATATAATTGCTCACAAACATGCTTCTCTTTTGAATAAAATGTGGAAGTTGAATATTCCTCCCAAGTTGAAATTTTTTGGTTGGATATTAATTAGAGGAAGACTTAGGACAAGTGATAGACTCTTGAAAATGAAAATGATTGATACTAATATTTGCCCTTTGTGCTCTAAATATGAAGAATAAGCTAACTACTTATTTTGCTGGTGCCCTATTGCTAAAACTGTTTGAGATTTTTTCCACCTTCTAGTTATTAAAGAGAATGAAGATTTGATCAAGCAATTGTATTCTAGTGCTGATACAAAAAAGAATGATCAATCTGTATTGGCAGTGGTTCTGAATGTCTGTCAACATATTTAGCATGCTAGAAATAATATGATTTTCCGGAATGAAACCTTCAATGCTACTGTTGTTAGCATGTTGCTACCAACATTTAGAGTGACTATTGTAACGACCCGAACATAGATTAGTGAATTAATCATTGTTAGTCGCACTAATTAAGAAGCTAAGCACTATTCGTCACGTTTATCGAGATTCATCGCGACTAAAAAATTAACTTTTTATTAATTATTAATTCGGACTTGCTTTCTTCATGAAAGTTGCAGAGAAAATTATTTCAAGCATGTTGATACTTTAATTGAATTTTTCCGAGGTCTGAGCTAATTGCTACGAATTTTAGAAATTTATTGTAAATAGTAATTAAATTAGAAATCTACCATAGGTTAAATCTTGTTGACCGTTTGATTTTGATCATAGTTAATTTGAGCCATCCATCTATTTAGATGGTTTAGTAGATATTTTACTGGACTGTGGGATTAGCCCAACGAGTTCTCTCCTCTCCCTTTCTCTCTCCTCTACTCTCTCTTCCTTAATCTCTGTCACCGGTGAGTTGCCGCCGGCAAGCCATTTTCTAGTATCTCTCCGTCCCATTTCGTTCGCCTCTCTACCCTCATCCTTTATCTACCCATGATTTTGTGTATGATGCAACAACGAGCTTGAATCCATCGTGACAAGTTCTAGGGTTTGGCTTAGGATTGTCGATGACGTCGGCGACGCGCCGTGGCATGTGAGAGGTTTAGTAGCTTATCAATCCAGCAATTGAACTCGACCAATTTGAGGCCAAGTAGTGGCCTATCAGAGCCGACTGACTGATTTGGATTTTGGAAAAAATTTCAATTTTGTGGAGCTAACTTTGAGCCGATTCCTTGGGATTTTGACCTTGTGGCTGTAACATCCCATCCCAAGAATTTCCTTTATAAGATTTGATTATGGTTAATCAAGAATGATAGTTAGTTTTTACCATAAGTAATTATTGAAGGCCTTTCGAGCAATGATAAATTTATAGAGTTCATTGAGACAAGTTCGTGGCCACGTCAAGTGTTGAAATCGAAGTTACGATAAAGAAATTATGATTAGTGGAAGTTTTGTACGATTTTACTGTTTTGGTTAGTCGCAACTTACATGTATAAATAAATCATTCCAGAAATAGAAAGTCAACATTGCCATTTCTGGGCGTTGACCTCACCACACAATTCTCTCCCTTCTCTCCCAACTCTCTCCGTGCGGAAAAGGTCACCGGCAACGGAGCTCACCGGCCGGCCACCCAATCGGACCACTGAAGGTATCAAACTTCTCCTTTTATCCTCTATCATTTCCTCTTATTCTCAACACTTGTTACTTTTTTATTTGTTCGAATTTGAGGAAGAAAATTTGAAATTAGCCAAGAACCCTAGAATTTGGGGACGGTTCTATCTTGGTTATATTGATTGAAGAAAGTCACTGGGCTTTGTAGGCCTCATCAACACGAAGCTATAGACACCAAGGTCATGTCCCAATTTGTCCCGAGCAAGGATAATCAACAATTTGAAGTTTTTGGGAAAAGTTGGTGTTCTTGAGTTCAAAATGAAATTCGGTGAGTTGTAGTTAGAATTGGACTTTAGTGTAGTTATGAAAGTTGTTGTTGGTTGATTTTGCATAGGTTGGTGTTTGGGTTGCCGAAAAAAGTCACCAGCACCGCCGTTGCCTGCGGTGGTTCACGGTGGAGGAATTTCGGCAGAAATTTTATACCGTTTTGCTCGTAATTATTGGTCGATTATGCTGAAGAGGTTTTTGATCTGATTTGGTCATAGTTGATTAAGATGTGTGAATAATCAGACATTAATGAAATAATCTAACGATTTTAAGGGACGATGGAGTCAAACGTCGATTCGACCTCGAGTCGCATAACATTTGAGAATTGTGTTGCGATTTTAAAAAGGATTAAAGGTTTAGAAGATAGAATTAGATTAAATATTTTCATAAGTTTGGAAAGCACGATATTAGAGAATGCGATGTTCTCAACGGTATTGCTCGTTAAGTGTGAACGAGCTTAGTTATTCAATATTATTCTAAATGAATAATTGTTAAATAATAATTGATATATCAGGACGATGTATTAAAAGCTAGTGAAAGACATATAGAAACACTGACATACATGTTTGGGCTTGTTGGATAGCATGGCACAGTACTGTGAGTTGACACTTTTATTTTCACAGTCGATTAGCGAGTCTATTTATTATTTACATTCAGTTCAGTTTGAGATTTCAATATTCAACATATATTTTGGAGGCTAGTTTCAATTTTAGTTAGTTGTGCATCGATACATTGGTTACTTGGCTGATCCCCGAGTGGCTCCATGGAAGGATCAGCACTTTTCCCCTGGCATTCACATCGTCTCTGTGTCAGGAGTCACAAGACGACTTTAGGTGGCAAGAGGACAGAGAACCCTAGTCACCACCTCCAATTGAGCACGATACTCGAGGAGGGTTAGGTGTCCCCCTAGACGTATCTCTTATATCTTTTTAGTCTTTTCGACTCGCTTAATATTTTATTATATATGTCAGTGGGAGCACAATATTAATTCAGTTTTAGTATATTTTCGTCCACTCACTCTACCATTTTAAATCTGTGTTTTCCTGGGCCTTTCATTTTAGATTGCCCAGTTTGCAGAATTTCTTCTAAGCTCGAGCATAGTTGACAAGACCCACCCTAGATTTTCGTAGTAATTCATGATAAGTCTTGCGGGACCTGTATTTGAGTATCTAGCATTGCCTGATCGATACCAGCTATCCTAGTACGAGCAACCCATAACTTCTACTGAGAACCTACTGAGAAAATATAAGCTTTGGATTATTATGCGTCGTATTCTAAACGGTCAAGACTTTAGCCGACTAACCTGTAATCTGGGAAATTTAAAACAAACGGCTGTGAGAAGGATAAAAACATTAAACGTTAGAACGAGTGGACAAAATTTCGTATAATCTGTGTGAATAATAAAATATAGTTTAGTGTCTTTCCACTGATCTAAGTAAAATAAATCAAGTTCAAGTATCATAAACTGAATTGTAAATGGAGGTGGTCGTTCAGGGTGTTTGTCCTAACCCTGAACAACTGAATATATGAAAAGTACAGGTGACGGGAGTGTCTAGAATGTTTGTCCTTACTCGAGATGATCTGGGTCGAGCATGGTGTTTGTCCTAACCTGGTCCGACTAGCTATCCGGTGATCAACCGAATATCTAAGGCATTGATGCAACTAAATAAAACCATCATAAAGTAAAACCTTCAAATTAAAATGTTATGAAACATACTGCAAAATGTATTGTACGTAATACGACTGTGAAAATAAAAGTCCACTCACAGTATTGTGCCGTAATTTTCACCAAACCAGAGCTTGTCTGTTGCCGTTTCTAAACATTTGTCACTGACTGCTAGTACATCGTCCTGAAACAATGATTATTATTTAATAACTAATCTTCGAAAATCATAATGAATAGTTAAGCTCGTATACCAATGAGCATTATCGTCGAGAATCTTGCATTCTCAAACAATGTTATTTCTGAACTAATGATGAGCTTAATCTAATTCTAAATTCAAATCTTGAATCCTTTTTATAGTCGCAACATATTCTTCAAATGTTACGCGACTTGAAGTTGAATCAACAATCGATTCAACAGTTTAATAATATCGTAATTTTTTTTAATTAATATCCGATTAACTACACGTCTTAATCATCAATATCCAAATTAATTCAATAACCTCTTCACTACATTCGATACTTAAATACAAGTAAAACAACATAAAATTTATGCCGAAATTCCTTTTGCCAGAGCTCCACTGTGGATCGCCACCGGCGGTGGCGGTGCCAGTGACTTTTTCCGGTGAGTCGAACTTGAAAAACACTTAAAATCTTGTAAGCATCAATTCTCTCAACTACACCAAAGTCCAATTCAACATCTAACTAGTCCAATTTACCTTGAAACAAAAATTCCCCAAAACTTTCAATCCTTTGATTCTCCTTGCTCCGGTCAAATTAGAATGTGTTCTTGGTGTCCTTAGCTTCATGGTGAAGAGAGTTTCAAAGCCCAATAGGTTTCGCTGGTCGATTTAGCCGGGAAATCATCGACCCGAAACCTAAATTTTTTTGGTTTTTCTTCTTAAAATTCTAGCTATCTCCGGTCGAATTGGTGGTGGAGACCATAGGAGAAAGGAAGAGGGAGGAGAGATGAACATTTTGACACAAAGATCTCCGAGTTTGGTGGGCGACCGGTGGTTAGTCACCAGCGAGCCATGGTGGAGAGAGAAGAACCGCGCGGGAGAGAGAAAAAGTCTAACCAAAAAGGAAAATTTTGACTTTCCATTTTTGAAAAATCTTATTTATATGTGCGAATTGCGACTAATCTATTATGTAATACCGTACAAATCTTTCCTTGACTACAACTTCTTTATCGTAACTCCGATTTTAGCATTTAGCGTGTCTACGAACTCGTCTCGATAAACTCCACGAATTTTCCCAATAAAATTTATCGAAAAACTTAATCAATAATTATCTTATTGAAAGGCCGTCAATAATTACCAACGGTAAAAACTAACTACCTTTCTCGATTAACCTTAAGTAAACCATAAAAAGAGAATTCTCAGGACGGGGTGTCACAATAGTGGTATCTACCATAGGATTCGAGGTAGATCCTATGAATTAGTATTCTCATAAGTGTAGTTAGCTTAGAATATCTAGCTTCTCTGATGTCACAAACAGTTTCTTCAATTTAAGTCTTGGATTTCTAGTTTGATTCTTGTGTAATTTGAGTAGACACTTTGATTCATAGAGTATTTAGGGTCTAATTCTGGTTTAGCAACTGAATCGGGGCCGGGTCCTTTCAGTTGGTATTAGAGCATTAGGTTATAAGTTCTGTAAACTATACTTTGTTTCTTTCGTTTTCATGTTTGATTACGCTAAACACCTCTAGAGTGATGGCTCAACTATAGCGGATCCCCATCGAATACTTACGGTGTTGAACGTCGTCGAATATGTGGTGAATGTGACGAGTACGAACTTTAACTTGTGAGTCAGTGTGCCCTAGTCGTTATGCCTTGAGTGTTCAGGCATTTCTCCATGTTAAGCATAACATGGTGAAAAAAAATAAAAATAATTGAGTTCCTAAAGAATGTAAGTTCAGTGAGGAGACATATGCCAATGTCAGGATTTCATGGGGACTGTGGAGTCAAGTATTAGACTGGTTTCCTCATGTTGTTTGAGTAGTATGGTGAACTCCTTGTATTCTTCGTCCACTTCTTGCTTGTGTTCATAATAGCGATGGTACCAGCCAGATACTTCACCACCATGATTGCATACCATGTGTTTTCATTCAGGTTTTGGTTTTCTTTTTCGACGCGTGCGTAGAGAATAAGAAGATATTGATCATCTGCATTGTGTCTTAGTCTTACGATTGCAACTTGAGCATTACTACGCACTTTTTATCGGGTCTATTGTGTGGCACTATGAGAATTTAGTGTTAGTAGTTTGTCTTGTTATCAACCTGTAGCATCGACTCGAATGTTAGTAGAGGTATGAGGTTGCTCTCTGAGGAGCAATACAACATTTAGTAGTCTTATAATCATTTTCCCTGAGTTATGTGGTATCAACAACCCTCTTCCCTGTGCTTGTTTCCTCTTTTCCTTCATTCCAGATTTGTTTGGCCGATATGAGTCATGGTTATTATAAATATAGTAGATGAGGTGTTTGTGATGACAACTATGGGAAGTAAGGTTTCCTTAGGAATGGACTTGGTGACCGAATCTCCCTCAATGGATATACTTCAAACCTTGCATTCATTGACCCTCAAGTTGGTGATTTCAGCGGCTTCAACATGTAGTGTTTTGAGTTAACGTGTTTCCTTTTTCATCAGGAAAAGATGCAATGCAATAGTTGTGAATGATGCGAATAGAGTAGCAAGGATATGGTGTAATCGTGAAATTGAAGATGAAGTTTATTGCAGAGGTCAAGTTGATCCTCTGATAGTTTTTGGGATTATATAATTATCAAGAGTATGTTTTCTTGGGCCACATGTTTAGTTTTGGCTCAACTCTTGTCGCTTCGATTTGACCCAACTATCTCACCGCCACCATCTTTCTTGCTGGCACTATTATTGGTGTTTAAGGTTACGTCTTAAAGCTTTCTTCCTCTTGATTCATTTTTCATTTGGGTTTGTCGTTTGTAGATACCAACCAGGGGAAATCAAATTGATGTCTCTCTAGGAAGCACTACTGCCGTGTTCTGTGGTGCTCCAGCCAGTCATGGACGTCAAGGGTGAGGGCTAACTATACTCTTGTATAGTATGCAACCATAATTACATAACCAATTGATGCGGCAAATGTAGTTTCTTTTCAAGTATGCAACCTTTGCCGACTCAGTATTAAGAATTCTTCATCTTTTATTGCGGGTTGTGTCACTAGTTTGGAACTTTGCATTTGCATCACGTTTCATGATGATTACAGCTGGACACGTTACTTCTGGGAGTGCATCTTATTTCATTTCAGATGTTTGATCAAATTGGTTGACTCTATTGGGTAGAGTGATAACGTAGTAGGCGATTTGCATTGTTCCTCATTTAATCACGTCAAAGAGTTCGATTAGATCAGCATTGGGGCCGCCTCAATTTTTGGCAAATTTCAATTTGAAATCGGCGATTCAAACACATTCATCCATCTGTGAATTTATCTACTATGTTTTATTTTCCAAGAAATGACCTTAGATCTCGACTCCAACCTCTTTTCTTCACGTTTGATGGACATCGCTTATTGTATATTATAGCAGTGACACTATACTTCTTCACTAAGCTTTGTGATTAGTGTAGTGGTTACGTTAGATATTTTTTTTCCCTCAGGACACAACGTGAAATTTTATTAAACCACCACCGTGGTCACCTCGATGCGCGGCGAGTATCAAATAGAAGTCAACAGTGAAGATTCATTCGCACTATCTTTTGAATCTGCTAATGCAACTTTTATTTGTCAGGATTAGTCTCTAATCTCTCTACTCCAATCTCTTCATGAATTGGTCGTGTTCATTTTGTGTTGTGAACATATTCTCTATATAAAGATGTCTTTTAAAATGAGTAGCTAGCTCGGGAATATGAATTTTCCAGTTATAAATTGTGAAAGTTCGCGAGAAAGAAGTTGATTATGTTTTGAGACTAATATGTTACACAATCTCCAGATTCTCGCTAGAATAGATAGAGGAGCATCATGCAGGTAAGCAAGCGTTCATCACTCGCAGGAGCATATATGAGAATATTACACGAAAATGCAAACTTCCAACCAACTTTAGATTAGTGTTCAACGAAAATGTAGTTGTATAATGAGGGTAGTGGCATCAATTCAGTTATTCAATTCAAGAGTGAGTCTAGGTATGTAAATTAGTGCCTCTCTTTTTTACCACCTCGAGTGGATAGATCTTTTAAGCGAAGGCGTTTGTCTATTTTTCAACGAACCTTTCAGCATTAGACAGTAATAGGAACTCTTTTTTTATGTGAGAAATTGGTGCTTAGATTTGGTGTGGCATTTGCTACTACAAATTGATGTACTTAAATTCTGAAATTGGTTACTTTGAGTTTTGGGACTCAAGATATACAGAAGCATTACTTATTTATCTCAGTCAGAGCAAATGTTAACATGATTCCACGAAGCAAGGATATATAGTTTTGAGCTCCAGATTAGATAGTGAATTGATATGACAGTTTGACTCTTTGGATACCGCCCGTAGTCTTGGGTGTATTAGAGGCAAATCGCAAACGATTTCTTACGAGCCTTTCTACATTACAGATATTCAATATTTAGTATTCCAATCTTTGTGATGCATAAATTCGGATGGGTATCAGAAGTTTATGTTCATAGTGTTGTTTATTTCTGATATGAAAAATCCGGATGGGAATCGGTGCCAACGGTTTGTTTGTGGGATTATTATTGGGTTTTTGGGATTCTTTGAGTTAAAGAGAAACTATGCCAAATTTTTGGTAGAATTTTCAAGAAGAAGGGAACTAAGTAGGGTTAGAAGTTCACTTGCAATTGGTCAAATGTCCACTTAGGTTACGACTTTAGAATGGTTAGTCTGGGTCCTCAGTTTGTTATCTTTGTGGCCTTGGAGGTCACTTTATGTGTGAGTGTCCGCGGAGGGACACCTAAGGTAGGCATTTTGTGTAGGATTCTGGTGGTAATTAGAGAGACACTTTAGGAGTTAGGGCCATACCATCACCCATACATTTATCTTATCAGAACTGGGCGGGGGGTTGTTGCCAGGTTGGACTGACCGGATAGACCCATTTATATTAAGAACTTGCCACTAGTTTTGGCATGCGTACTAGATATTCCAAGTGTTTATGTTACAGAGTTTAGATCAAGATGCTCTCATGTATTAGGCTTATATTAAGTAGTTGATTTAGACTTAGAATTAGAAGAGGAAGACTTTGTAGCAAGATGATAGCATGGTGACAATTTTATGGACAATTCTCGTAACTGTGGATATTACTTGTGAGCCAAAAGAACTCATGCAGGAGTAGTAACCATTGATGTTTTACTAGTATATGCATAAATTTCGAGGATGAAATTTTCTTAAGAGGGGTAGATTGTACCATCTCGTCCTAAGAATTTCCTTTATAAGATTCGATTATGGTTAATCGAGGAAGATAGTTTTTTTTTACTATAAGTAATTATTGAAGGCCTTTCGAGCATTTATAAAATTATAGAGTTCATTGAGACGAGTTCGTGGCCACGTCAAGTGTTGAAATCTGAGTTACGATGAAGAAATTATGGTCATCGA
Organism: Geum urbanum; assembly: GCA_946800695.1. Taxonomy (NCBI): domain Eukaryota; kingdom Viridiplantae; phylum Streptophyta; class Magnoliopsida; order Rosales; family Rosaceae; genus Geum; species Geum urbanum. The sequence continues at coordinate 6,564,940 of OX327002.1, read as the reverse complement.
AAATTTTGTATGATTTTACTGTTTTGATTGGTCGCAACTTGTATGTATAAATAAATCATTCCAGAAATAGAAAGTCAACACTGCCATTTCTGGGCGTTGACCTCACCTCACAATTCTCTCCCCTCTCTCCTGACTCTCTCTGTGCAACAAAGGTCACCAACGACGGAGCTCGCTGGCTGGCCACCCAATCGGACAACCGAAGGTATCAAACTTCTCCTTTTAACCTCCTCTATCATTTCCCCGTAATCTCAACACTCATTTCTCTTTTATTTTGTTCGAATTTGAGGAAGAAAGTTCGAAATTGGCCAAGAACCCTAGAATTTGGGGACAATGTTATCTTGGTTATATTGATCGAAGAAAGTCACTGGGCTTTGTAGGACTCATCAACATGAAGCTATAGACACCAAGGTCATGTCCCAATTTGTCCCAAGCAAGTAGAATCGACGATTTGAAATTTTGGGAAAAGTTGGTGTTCTTGAGTTCAAAACAAAATTCGGTGAGTTGAGTTGGAATTGGACTTTGGTGTAGTTATGAAAGTTGTTGTTAGGTTGATTTTGTATAGGTTGGTTTTCGGGTCGCCTGAAAAAGTCACCGGCGGCGCCGTCGCTAGCGGTGGTGCACTGCGGAGAAATTTCGGCAAAAGTTTTATACCGTTTTATTATGTGCCGATTATGTTGAAGAAGTTTTTGAATTGATTTGGTTATAGTTGATTAAGAGGTGTGAATAATCAGACATTAATGAAATGATTTAACGATTTTTAGGGATGATGGAGTCAAACGTCGATTCAACCTCGAGTCGCGTAACATTCAAGAATTGTATTGTAAATTTAAAAAGGATTAAAGGTTTAGAATATAGAATTAGATTAAATATTGTCATAAGTTCATAAAGCACGATATTCGAGAATGCAATGTTTTCGACGGTATTGCTCGTCAGGTGAAAGAGCTTAGTTATTCGATATTATTCTCGATGATTAGTTGTTAAATAATAATCGTTGTTTCATGATGATGTATTAGCATTTAGTGGGAGACGTATAAAAACGCTGACAGACATGCTTTGACTTGTTGGATAGCACGACACAGTACTGTGAGTGGACAGTTTTATTTTCACAGTCGATTAACGGGTCTATTTATTATTTACATTAACTTTAGTTTGAGATTTCAGTATTCATCATATATTTTGGAGGCTAGTTTCAATTTTAGTTAGTTATGCATCGATGTATTGGTTACTCGGCTGATCCCTGAGTGGCTCCGGGAAAGGATCAACACTTCCCTCTGGCATTCACGTTGTCTCTGTGTCAGGAGTCACCGGACGACTTTAGGTGGTCAAAGGTCAGAGAACCCTAGTCACCGCTTCTACTGAAGCACGGTACTCGAGAAGGGTCAGGTGTCCCCCTCGACGTATCTCTTATATCTTTTTAGTCTTTTCCTCTCGCTTAGCATTTTATTATATATGTCAGTGGGAGCACAGTATTGTTTCAGTTTCAATTCAGTATATTTTCGTCCACTCACTCTAATGTTTTAAATCCGTGTTTTTCTGGGCCCTTCATTCTAAATTTCCCATTTTACAGAGTTTTTTCTGAGGTCGAGTGCGCACGCACATCTAGGCATAATGCTATCTACCATAGGATACAAGGTAGATCCTACGAATTAGTGTTCTCATCAGTGTAGTTAGTTTAGATTGTCTAATTTCTCTGATGTCGCAAACTATTTCTTCAATTTAAGTTTTAGATTTCCAATTTGATTCTTGTGTAATTTGAGTAGACACTTTGATTCGTAGAATCGTTAGGGTCTAATTCCGGTTGAGGCAACTAAATTAGGGTAAAATCCTTTCGGTAGATTTAATGAATGTTATTGGGCATGTTGTGCTCTTGAATATGGTATATGGATTGTAGACAACAGAGCAGGTCGGATTTCAGCCGCCGCCTGTGGTGGCGCGTGGATCCCATACACCACCTTGTGCGGTTGAGCTTTGATGACCAGAAAGCTAATCTCATTACGAGAAGTCCCCTTATCCGATTTGATTATTTTTGGGTGTAATTCATGGAATTCAATGGATTTTCTTAATGTTTCATCTTATGTTCAGGTTTTGAGGTGACTCAACATTTGACATTGTCGATTGTCGTATGTCGAGTCTAGGCTGACCTTATATCGAGTTTAAGAAGTATGGAACGGTAGTTTGGATAGTGACGAGTTTTGTCGGTTTCAAGGATGAGTAAGAGTAACGATTCATGAATTATGAAAATGAATGTGAGTTTTCGATAAGTGTCTTGTCTTGATTTCCTTCCTCCATTTTACTGTACGATCGAACATTCTATTTATTGATTTAGATTTAGATTTAGCCTAGGAGGGTTGAGTACGTTTATCGAGCTAGTGGATCAGCGACTACTTTTCTGGTGATCCAGGTGAGTGAACACTTTGTTTTTCACTGTCATTAGCGAGTCTATTTTTATGCTTATGATTTCATTTATTAATATGTATACACTATGAGATGAAATATTTATGTTTATGCATGGAGGCCCCTATGATACGATTTTACGTTTTTATGCACGTCATATC